>BSBN01000585.1:0-1445000 GCA_027924645.1 Cunninghamia lanceolata
AGAGAGAGAGAGAGAGAGAGAGAGAGAGAGAGAGAGATGCTCAGGCTTAGGGGCTTTATTTAGGGTTTATGAGTTTAGGGTTTAGGGGTGAGGGTTAAATTGAAATTATTTATGGTTTAGGGGTTTAGTTTGGTTGCTCGAGTTGAGGGTTTAGGGGTCATGGGCATTATTTGAGTTTATGAGTTTAGGTTACTCAAGTTTAGGGTTTAGGGTTTAGGGGAATTATTTAGGGTTTAGGGGTTAGAGTTTTGGGTTTAGACAGAGATAAAGAGAGGGGACCGATAGAGATTGGGAGAGATAGAGAGATAGAGGTTTAGGGTTGCTTCCAAGGTTTATGGTATAGGGGTTTGGGGTTGCTCACTTTTAGGGTTTAGGGGTTAAGGTTTAGAGGTTTAGGTTAGGGTTTAGAGAGAGAGGGTACTGATATGGAGATATAGAAGAGACTGAGGGAGAGATAGGGAGATAGAGGGTGAGGGACATGGCCAAAGATATAGGCAGAGAGATTGAGAGGCAGAGGGATGATAGAGATAGGAGATAGGGGTTTAGGGTTGATCCAGTTTAAGGGTTAGGAGTTTAGAGAGGGAGAGATAGGGAGATAGAGAGATAGATATATACTTATACATAAAGCTTTGCATAGATATATACTTATACATAGAGAGAAAACACTTGTTTGCATGAATGAAAGCATGTAAAGGTTTCATGCTTCCCAAAATGTGAGCATGTTTTGGGAAGCAAAAAAAGGAGAAAAAAATATGTGGGATCCGTGATTCAGACCCCACATGTCTGTTATTCCCTACTTTTCATGCATGCTATCGGACAAGAAACACTTTTTCATGGTGGTGTACACAAAACAAGACCTCCCTAGCATTTACCCACCCACCACGATGTGTTGGCGTAGTTGGTTGGGCCCCACGAGCTATGGAATGCAAAATGTCACTCCTAGCACCTTTCCACTACAAGAAACTGGAGCATTTTGCAAGAATGCATTTGATTTCGACGTGGTCAAACGGACTAGAGTTGACCAAAATTGAGAGAGGTTATGTGGACAGACCCCACGTGCACCTGTAGGTCCAAATGGAACGTCCTAACTGCCATAAATTCTGAGAACTGCTCTATCATAGTTTGGTAGTTTTTTGGTCTTAGGGATCCTAAGGGGCTTTGTCGATAGCTTGCTTCCCCGAACGACTGGGACGCTTGGCACATGAAACGAGACCTCCCCTAGCATTTACCCATCCACTCCGATGCGTTGGCATAGTTAGTTTAGCCCCATGAGCTATGGAATGCAAAATGTCACTCCTAGCACCTTTCCACTGCAAGAAACTAAAGCATTTTGCAAGAATGCATTTGATTTCGGCATGGCCAAATGAATTTGAGTTGACCAAAATTGAGAGAGGTTATTATGGATGGACCCCACATGCACCTGTAGGTCTAAACAGAACATTCCCAATTGCCACAAATTCTGAGAACTACTCTGTCAAAGTTTGGTAGTTTTGCTCTTAGGATCTTAAGTGACTTTGTCAGTAGCCTGCTGCCTCAAACAACTGGTAAACTTGGCACACAAAATGAGACCTCCTATGGCATTTACCTACCCACCCTGATGCATTGACATAGTCAGTTCGGCCCCACGAGCTATGGAATGCAAAATGTCACTCTAACACCTTTCCATTGCAAGAAACTGAAGCATTTTGCAAGAATACATTTGATTTCGACATGGTCAAACGGACTAGAGTTGACCAAAATTGAGAGTTTATTGTGGACAAACCCCACGTGCACTTGTAGGTCCAAACAAAATGTTTCTAGATGCCATGGATTCTGAGAACTACTCTGTCATAGTTTGGCAGTTTTTGGTCTTAGGGATCCTAAGGGCTTTGCCAATAGCCTGTTGCCCCGAATGACTAGGATGCTTGGCACATGAAATAAGACCTCCCCTGGCATTTACTTGCCCACCCCAATGCATTGTTGCAGTCAGTTCAGCCCCATGATCTATGGAATGCAAAATCTCACTCCTAGCACCTTTCCATTGCATGAAACTAAAGCATTCTGCAAGAATACATTTGATTTCGGCACAGTCAAATGACTGAAGTTGACCAAAACTGAGAGAGCTTATTGTGGATGGACCCCACATGCACCTATAGATCCAAATGGAATGTTCCCATCTGCCACAAATTTTGAGAACTGCTCCATCATAGTTTGGTAATTTTTTGGTCCTAGGATCTTAAGGGACTTTGTCGGTAGCCTGCTGCCTTGAACGACTGGGATGCTTGTCACACAAAATGAGACCTCCTCTAGCATTTACCCGCCCACCCTGATGCATTGGCCTAGTCAGTTCAGCCCCACGAGCTATGGAATGCAAAATCTCAATCCTAGCACCTTTCCACTACAATACACATGTAATGAAACTTCAATACACATGTATGGACAAGGTTTTGAGGACACATATTTCATCCATTTGCTTTATAAATGATAGCAAACTTACCCTTTAAAAGTTTGTGCATGGATTTTTTGAACGTCATAAGCTTTTTGGCAAATTTTTGAGGGTTATGAGCATTGAAAAATGAGATTTTTTTGCATTTTGAGTGCCAACCTACCTTACAAATATAAAGTCTTAACATTTTCTTCTTCGATCAAAATGTAGTTGTTTTGCATATTGAAGGCATTCTTATAGAGAAGAATCAGAAATTCCTTGCTTGAATTAGCATTTTCAGCCTAGGGCTTGATAGTTTATGGTAGTGGAAAGAGTTTGGAGGCCCTCATGGTGTTGGATGTTCATCTTTTCCAAAGCTTATATGATTTAAATGAATAATTTCATTGGGAGTTAGATCTAATTGCATAAACTAATGGCTAGGGATTTGATTTGATTCATTTGTATGAGTACAATCTAGTTTGATCATTGTACTTATGTAATAGGGTTGATATTTTGATCTTATTTGGGATGCAGGGATATGGAGACCAAGGTCTTATTGCATTCAAGGAATTGTCTACAAGGTTGTAGACAAGTTCATCACACATGATTCACATATCTAGAGTCATTATTGACAATCAATTATTCATATGCAAGGCATTATCTTTGGCTGGACTGTCATATTTCCTTATTGTTACAACCTATTAAGATTATCCCAAAATAAATTAGGAACCCAAAGAATTCACTATTCCATCTAGGGTGATCATGGCTAAAATAGGGGTTGTAATTTTACATGAATAGTAGGTTAAAAAAAACCCCATACATATTATATCAAAGGGAGAATGTTACAACAATCTTGAATGCAGAAACATGTAGTTATCTTGAGGCAACCATCTCCTAACACTATTGCAACATGTTACAAAAGGGTTTAATTCATTAATTGTGTCTATTCTTTAATTCATTAATTGTGTCTATTCTTTATTTTGAAGCAAATACAATTGACACGTGTAAAGACAAATTCCACAACCTTTGCCAGCATCTTCCCTATCTCTACCAAAATAGGATCTTTGGAACATCGTATGGATAGCCATCAAAACATAAAGGATATAGGAATTTTGTCACATGTTGTAATTGTAGCTGCCCTTGTAGACATGTATGCAAATTGTGGAAGCATAGACAAGGCACGTGGACTGTTTGATAGAACACATGATTTTTGGCTTTCATTATGGCTTATCTTACTACTCATTCTTGGTGTGTACTTCACTTGAAGTTATCATGAATGTGTTTGAGGGCTTGTATTCTTCATGGTGAAGGCTTGGTTGTGGTGAATTTTGTGTAATATTGAGTCTTCTAGTTGTTTCTTCTCTTTGGGTACTATGCATCTATTACATGGTTAGATTCAAGTGGTTCTCAAGTCTCACTTCTTTGGGTTGATTGTGTTTTACAATAGTGGTACGATGATGGTAAAGAAAAAAGTAGAGTGCCTTCTAAAATGACTAGTTTTCTCTTGAATATTGTTGTGGTTGTTAGTTCCATGTGTATAGTCTCAGTGATAAGATGTATTGTTATTATCCCTTAAGAACAAAGTGAAAATGCTTTACTTTGATTGAGTATGTGGATAGCAATTATGTATATGCATATGAGAACAATGTTACCTTAAAAGAAATTTGAAATATTTGCAAGGGCTATAGGATAGACCTATGGCTTTATTGTAACTCTAAAATAATTTTTAAGGAAATCCTTATTTATGGAATTGTTATTGTGTATATTTTTGTAATAATTAAGCTCAAAGTATATATGTTGCAATAATTGCAAGATATGCACAAAATGGATTTGTTGATAAGGATTTACAAACTTTCAAGCAAATGCGATTGGCAGGTGTAAATCCAAATTCCACAACCTTAACCAACATCCTCCCTACCTATGCCAAAATGGGATCTTTGGAACACGGTATGGACATCCATCAAAGCATAAAGGGTATGGGAATTTTGTCAAATTTGTTGTAGTTGCAACTACCCTATTAGACATGTATGCAAAGTGTGGAAGCATAGAAAAGGCATGTGAACTGTTTGACAAAACACCTCAAAGAGTGTCATCTCATGGAATGCAATAATTGCAAGATATGCACAAAATGGATTTGTTAATAAGGCTTTAGAAAATTTCAAGCAAATGTAATTGAGAGGTGTAAAGCCAAGATGCGATATTTGGAACATGGTATGGACATCCATCAAAGCATAAAGGATAGGGGAATTTTGTCAGATCTTGTAGTTGCAACTATCCTAGTAGACATGTATGCAAAGTGTGGAAGCATAGACAAGATACGTGAACTATTTGACATGATGCCTCAATGAAATGCCATCTCATGGAATGCAATGATTGCAAGATATGAAAAAATGGATTCTTTTGATAATGCTTTATAAACTTTCAAGAAAATACAATTAGCAGGTGTAAAGCCAAATTCCACAACCTTAGCCAGTATCCTCCTTGCCTATGCCAAAATGAGATCTTTGGAACAAGGTACGAACATCCATCAAAGCATAAAAGATATGGAAATTTTGTTAGATGTTGTAGTTGCAACTGCCCTTGAAGACATGTATGCAAAGTGTGGAAGCATAGACAATGCACGTGAACTGTTTGGCATGATTCCTCAAAGAAATGTCCTCACATGGAATGCAATGATTGCAAGATATGAAAAAATGGATTTTTTGATAAGGCTTTAGAAACTTTCAAGCAAATGCAATTGGTGGGTGTAAAGACAAATTCCACAACCTTAGCCAACATCCTCCCTTCATATGCCAAAATAGGATCTTTGGAACATGGTATGGACATCCATTAAAGCATAAAGGATATGGGAATTTTGTCAGATCTTGTAGTTGCAACTACCCTAGTAGACATGTATGCAAAGTGTGGAAGCATAGACAAGGTACGTGAACTGTTTGACATGATGCCTCAATGAAATGCCATTTCATGGAATATAATGATTGCAAGATATGCAAAAAATGGATTTTTTTGATAAGGCTTTATAAACTTTCAAGAAAATACAATTGGTGGGTGTAAAGCCAAATTCCACAACCTTAGCTAGTATCCTCCTTGCCTATGCCAAAATGGACATCCATCAAAGGATAAAAGAGATGGGAATTTTGTTAGATGTTGTAGTTGCAATTGCCCTCAGAGACATGTATGCAAAGTGTGGAAGCATAAACAAGGCACGTGAACTGTTTGGCATGATGCCTCAAAGAAATGTTGCCTCATGGAATGCAATGATTGCAAGATATGAACAAAATGGATTTTTTGATAAGGCTTTAGAAACTTTCAAGCAAATGCAATTGGCAGGTATAAAGCCAAATTCGAAAACATTAGAAATGGTATGTTTGGAACACAGTATAGACATCCATCAAAGCATAAAGGATATAGGAATTTTGTCAAATGTTGTAGTTACAACTACCGTGCGAGACATGTATGCAAAGTGTGGAAGCATTTACAAGGAACGTGAACTGTTTGACACGATGCCTCAAAGTAATGTTGTCTCATGGAATGCAATGATTGCAAGATATGCATGAAATGTATTTTTCATAAGGCTTAGAAACTTTCAAGAAAATGCACAAAAGAAAATTTCAACCAAATGCAATTGGCACATCTAAAACCAAATTGCACAACATTATCCAACATCTTCCTTGCCTATGCCAAAATGGGATTTGGGGAACATGGTGTGGACAACCATCAAAGCATAAAGGATATAGGAATTTTGTCACATATTGTATTTGCAGCTACCCTTGTAGACATGTATGGCAAGTGTGGAAGCATAGACAAGGTGCATGAACTGTTTGACATTCAATGCCTCAAAGGAATGCTAGTCTCATGGAATGCAATGATTGCAAGATATGCACAAAATGGATATTTGAAAATGATTTATAAACTTTCAGGCAAATGCAATTGGCATGTGTAAAACCAAATTCCTGTAATGATAATTGATCATCATATTAAATATTTAATATAAACTGTCATATACATAATGTCATTAACATAAAATCTAGTCTATATATAAAGCCATATAGGCATGTCCAAACAAAGCCATACACGCATATACAAAAATATACATCTGTAACATACAAAAGTATGTATACAAAGCCATATAGGCATACAAAAAAGTCCCAAAATCTAGTTTCCTATGGACTTCTATCAAATAATCGACAACCCTTGCTTGGCCGTGAAGATGGAGAGCCAATCAATGACTCATCCTCTCTCTCCCATTGAGTAGACCTCCTCGACAAGATTTATGCAGCTCCACCTGTTAATACAATCAAACAATATGCATATTAATATAGAAAACATGAAATTTATAACATCACATATGTATCAATCACTTACCGCTAGCCGATGATCACTCTCGATCATCTTTTCTCTCTCTTCATCCGTAGTTGGACGGGTTGGAGTTGTGACCTCCTGTGAGAAGCATCAAGAAGCAAAATTGACTAAACATAAATATCATTTATGTGCATCAAATGACATGAGATAAAACAAGAAATACAAAATGACATTTACATGTTATTGGCTCCTACCTTGGTCAAAGGATTTGAAGAGAACACGGTTGCAATAATGCCTACCTGCGCTGACTCACGAAGATGAGGAGTTCCATATTCAACATATGAAAATAGAGTTTAAGGTTATTCGACCAAAATAGATACATAACATTATTTAAATGCATATGATTACAAATGGTCAAATTTACCTCCGTATTAAGTGGTTCCGTGTACAGGGGACCAAGGAAACTGTGGAGGTGCTGGTGAAGCTCCCTATTGAAATCATCCAATTGTCACTAAATAATATTACCATTGATATATGTACTATATTTACAATCATGTGATAAATTACATACCTATTGACCGGACCTCCTCTCATAACCCACCAATGGACGACTAATAGAGGTAGGATGAAGACTCTGACCTGGAATTTCATTGCATAGACAATTACATACATTAATTTTGACTTATATATAGATAGTCATATAAAATTAATTACAAATTTCAAATAAGAATATATTAAATCAAAATGAAACTTGTAAAAATTACCTGGGAGTCAATACCAAATGTATGTTGTAAGACATCATCCGTTAGAACAAGATCATCCAATATGGATGCGTCCATCATTGGATGCTGCCCTGCGTCGCAACATCCTACTGAGACTCCTACCGCGAATCCTGCATCCCATAATCGCATAGGTTCCCACATGAACTGCATAGATGTGGGGACAAATGACACATGTTGCTCTCACCCTCATCGGCTTGGGTGAGATCATCACCATGCTCTGCTAAATACTATGTGAGAGCACTCAATGAATGTAGTGTCCTCCACCTCAACACTCTCCTTCAAAGTCGAAGGGAGTGACACATGTGTTGGCCTCATTAGGGGTCTAGGTACATGGTTTTGGTCTCGTTGTGTCCACTCTCTATTTTGGGTAGAGTCACCTCCTCTACCCTGGAACTCTCAAATGTCAAAATAATTAGGAATCTTCTTGAGGACGTACTTGCAATGGAGTTTCCTCAAGAAATATTGTGGCACCTCATTGTTGTTGCATGGGCGCTCGTCAGAAACCATGTACCATCTATCCCAAAAGTTTTGGGATATATCTTGATTCATACACCAATGAATATAGAAGTGTTTGCAAGTCTCTTCTAATCTTTGGCTAGTTTTAGGATTGATAAGGTGTCAACATAATGCCGATTTTGTAATTTTTTCATTCTTCACTTGTTCATAAGACAATTTGTCGACATAGTATGCCGACACCTCTCCCTATAATTATGAAATTTGGTGATTTGTTTTGTCACTGATTCGGTGTGAGAAACAATCATCTCTAAGGACTTCGCAAGAACTCTCCTACGATCGGTGCTTGCATTTGGATTATTTAACATTTCAATTAGGGTTTGAAGATGTTTTTTAATTTTCTTCTATTTGCCCTAATAGTTTTCTTGTGTATCTCTTACATGGTGAGGACATGAAGATGGGGGGTTTTGAGGGTTGTTTTGACCCTCCTCAATTGGATTTGTGTTTTGTCCTCCCTCATTAACTATAAATTCAATATAAAAAACTAATCAAACATTGCAAAAGTCAAAAAAATCTTTTCAAACTCACAAAAATGCATGAAACCCTACCTTCTTCAACTGCTAGACCCTCTACATTTGCTTCACGACGTCTTCGAGAGAGGGTTTGGTGAGGTGGTATTGTGAAAACGTTGATCTCTCTTTGTAACTTGCTTGATTTGCTCTTCCTTGAACACACTCATGCTATGTCAGTCATTTTTTCTCTCCACAATGTATTTTTGCCGTGGGTATGAGGGAATGACTATTTTTTTTACTTTTATGGAGTGCAAAACATGAGTACATTATAACACGCTCGTGTTTTGCTCTCCATGGGACCAAAAAGTCATGTGGCAACGTTTTGGTCCCACAACTCCATGCATATACCCTTGAATTGGCAATGAAATTGAACATGGAAGAGAAGAAATTAAAATAAATTTAGGAAAGATAGGAAAGATACTGCAAGATAATGGAGAAGGCTGGGGAAGCTGAGTTTGAGCATGTCAAGAGGGCTACTACTAAGAATGTTGAGAATATAAAAGAAGAAGAAAATCCACCATTGGAAGAATTGAGCATAAACGAGTGTGTTGGAGGGGCTACAATTGAACATAAGAACTCCATTGAGATTAGTATGACTTTGCAAATAAAGGAACTAGGGTTAATTGCACTGCTTTATAACAAAGATACATCCAAGCAACTCAATATCCATCTTGATAAAACAACCAAAATTCTACAAGGGTTAGCAAGACAAATTGAAGAATGTGTGGTATTTAATAAGTCATTAGAAGAAGGGTGTAGAAGCAGGGATGCTCTGCCATTCAAAAGTTTGACTTGAAACCCTCATGTGGAACCTGATCTAGCTAACCTAAAGGTTACATTTAATGAAGGATTTGAAAAACTACCAAACCTTTTTATGAAACTAAAACCTATAGATTTAAGTGTGGATTATCTACATTAGGTGGTAAGGAAAAGTGTGGATTTACAAAAGGAGAAAATGATGAGAGATTGGAATCTACAAAAAAATAAGGAGAATTCGGTAGAAAATAAAATTAAGAATTTGTTCAAGAGCATTTCCATGGACATCATTGAAATGATTAATGAAGGTTGGAAAGACCCTATATTAACAAATGAGATGTCATTAACTAATGAAAGGGTGTCTCCCAAATTGAAATGATCGTACAAAGAGGTGAACCCCTAGATCAATAATCATCCATTGTGCCAAACAAGACAAGAAGAGTACTAGTGGAAGGAATATATAGTGATTCAACTTGGACAAGAAAACCAACAAGAGTTTGTAAGAGATTATGCAGAGATACTAGGAACTGAGTTCTTTGAGATTGAATTAGCAAGGGATAAAGGGACAAAGATGTTGGTGTAATTAGATATTTAATTACACTTTAATAATTTTACTTAGGGCTTATTTTTAGTCTTAGGTTATTATTAAGTCATATTAGGGTTTTATTTAACTTGCAAATGTAAAAGCAAGTTGTCACATGTAATTCTCAAATCCATTTCATTAATTGCATCCATTTATTGTGTAAATTGCTCTCTTGTGCTTTTTTTCTCTGTAGAAGGTTAATCTTGGGCTTGTAGAAGATTCTGGTCGTGTTTCAGGTTTATCATAAACTTCAACATGGTATCAGAGCGGATCTACACGCTCCTTCTCAAATCTGGGAAAAAATTTGCATAAAGTCTTTTTTTTTGAGTAAAATCTGATGGAGGTTGATTGTAATTGATGTCAAAAAGGTGTTGAGTAGTTTTCCATTGATGGTTTGGTTTGTGTTATGATGATACAAGGTTGGTTGACAAAGTGTTGCTTCATGCAGTCATGTTGTTCACAGGTTGTCCCACTGGGGTCCAATGCAAAGATCATTCTTTTGGGTCATCAGGACTTTATAGTGTGGTTGATCATGTTCAATATAGTGTGGTTTATCATGTTCATTATGTGTGGTTGATCATTTTCAAAGTCTTCATAATTTATATCAGGACATCAGGAGCTCATGGTTTATATCAAGACTTCATATTGATTGACTTCATGGTTCATGCTTGGAGTTGATCATGGGCTCATAATATTGTTTGGAGTTGCTTCATGTTCTTGTGTGCTTCCATGCATTCTTTTGTGCATCCATGTAATTCAATAATACAAGATTCATGTATTTGAGGTTGTTGACCTTATTGATCACCTTGTGTCTTTGTATGCAGTTTGTCATGGTGACATTGCTTGAAGGAGTTCGTAGAGCTACTACACTTGTTTATACACCACTTGGTTGCAAAAGAGTTCATATGGATGGTTTTGGATACCTTCATGATGGGCTACCTTATGACCATGATCTTTAAGGATATGTTGATGCTCAAGTCTCTCAGCTCATGTTGTCAGAGGTTGTGATCCTTCAGAAATTGATGCCATGTTTTTTTTTCATATTCTTGTTAGATTTGTGTATTATGTAAAGTTCACTATCTGATACATAATGGAGTTTCAATTGTTGTTGTGTCAAGGCAGTGAATCCTATGGTTCAAAGAGTTCACTCTCTCAAATGAGAATTTGGTTTTAGGTTTTCCTTCTCTAAGTTATATTCATTCACCTAAACCCTAGGTGTTTGTAGACTACAGTGGCAGAGATTAAAGTATTCTTGACTGAGGTATTCAATGATTAGAAAGTCTCCATTATCAAATATATGTAGTGGTAGATGATTCTATACAAATGGTCTTAACATTCATCAAAGATTGAATTTGCTTAAGTGACATTACTAAATCCTAAATCTAACCGTCTCCTATGGAATGCACTTTTGTTTTAAAATGATGTTGACCTGCTATCGCAGGTACACCTGCCACTTAAGTGGCAACATGAAGGGGTTGACACCGTAGGCAACCAGCCCCCTTTTGCTTAGCAACACCTACTCTGTCGGTCTCCATCATATGTGAATGGGCGCTAAAAATAATCAAAGGCCAATATTTAAATATGAAATGAGCGTGAAATTTAAGATCGATGGTTGGAATTTAAACCTTGACCTCTCTACCATGTGTTTGAACATTGAAGTGTAGTAGAACGTCATATCTCTTAACAGCTTGAAATAAGCTATTTTTAGTATTTTAAAAAGGAAGATTTGTTTAGATTTCAAAGCATATTTTTAAGGAGATTTTCTTTCTTTTTTTAAACTTCCTCGTGGCATCAAAGACATAAAGAAAGAAGTTTTTTTTAAGGTATTTTTTTTTGGAGATATTTTTCTTTTGTGAGAGAACTTAAGGAATTTTATAGTTTCCTTTTTGATCTTAATGCATATGATTTTTTGTGAGAAGAGGATCCAAATATGAGAGAGATTTTATTTTCTGTTACAGGGCAGAGTGATTAAAAATTGATTGAAGATTTTTTTTGTGATGTGATGGAAACTATTCTTGAAGATGATTTTATGTAAGAAGGAATATGAAGAGAAAAAGAAAATGAAAGGTCATTTCATTTTTATAATTTCTTTGCAGGTGCATTGTGATGGATTATTTTTATTGCAGGAATGATATATGAAGAAAAAGATTTGTTAATTGAAATGGTGAAGATGAAGATGCAGAGAAGAGAGGAATATGAAAGGTCAATTTGTTTTTATTGCAGGTGAATGGATGTTTGAAGATGATGAAAATGCAGACAGGCTCTAAAGATGGAAGATTAAGGGCTTAATGTTCATTGAGAACTAATATATATATATATATATATATATATATATATATATATATATATATATATATATATATTATATATATATATATATATATATATATATATATATATATATATATATATATATATATATATATATATATATATATATATATATATATATATATATATGCAGAGTGTGAAAATGAAGAAGAGTGATTGTGGTTTTAAATGGCTCAAATTGAGATGAGATTATCAGTGTATAAGAGAGCTTGAAGTATACATTTGGCACAGGTTTCAAGAGTAATTTCTCAATGTAAATAGAGATGTAAAATATATTCTTTTATACACAAAAAAAGAGGTTATAGGAAGGTAGATTGTTTGACAATATGATCCATGTCAAGGAGACAAGAATTTTGATGACAAGTATCTTGCAGGTTCAGAGACTTCAACATAGAGGATAAAAGAGTCCTGATTTTGTATTTGAGAAGGTGGTATTTGAAGTATGTATTGGTTGTATACAAAAGGAGATATAAGGTTGAATGTGTTGTGGAGAATCAGGGTAACCCCCTGGATTGTTTTCTTGTGTCCAAAATAATTATTTGTTGCCAGTGAGGCTTGTATGGTCAGTGAGACCTATTTGTAACCTTTGATTAAGCCAGTGAGGCATTTCAGAGTGGTTTTTCTTCCCCTTGAGGGTTTTCCACTCATCAAATCAGGTGTTATGTTTCTTGTTTATCTTCATGTGTTTATGTGCCCTAATAATTTGTTCTTAAGGTCCTGATTCATACTTTTCATTATCATACTTGTACATATGTGTTTAACAGATCATTGATGTCTTCCTCTCTCTTTGTCTTGTAACTTAAAAGGTGCAAAAAGTTGTAAAAGTTTATACAACATTGATTCACCCCCCTCTCAGTGTTGTCTTGTACTCCAACAAAACAATCATTCTCATTGGATCCAGAGCAGGTGGAAAAGGCAGATTTGTCTTTTGTTTGGTTGAATTTAGTTTGGGGAAGCCAGATCTATGAAGGTTTCAAGATTGCTTTTTTTTAGATCCAAGGGGGAACAATAGTTTCAGAGAGTTTTTGGCCAAAATCGTCATCACCAACGCGCTCAGAAGGGCCGAAAACCTTAGAATCGCCTGTTCATTGACAAAAATCAGAGACTAAACAAAATCTCTATGATTTTTTGAGGGTGCATCCTTTTATCCAGCGGTCGGAAGGGTGCTTCCACGTCCTTCTATCTAGCGGTTTGAAAAACTACTCAGGGTGCTGGTTCTGTACACTTTCTGATGGTATGATCATTTTTTTATGATTTTGTATTTTGGCACTTGTTTTTGTTGTTTGAAGTCAAGGCATCTTTTTTGTCTTTCGAGCTTTGTTCTTGTGCCTAGAATCTCCATTTTTCAAAAATGAATAGGCATTGGAAAGGTTTTAGCAAGCTCTACACAGCCACCTATATAATTTTTTAGATTCAACCCCAGGTATATTTTAATCAGTTTGTCAAATTTATGGCTTTTGTTGGATATTCTGGACATGCTGCCTCCTGGAAAGGTTCTATTTGCTTTGATAGGCTTTTATTCTCAGCATAAATCTATTTACATGTTTTAATCTCTAATCATCTAAGAAGATATGATTCTACCATCAACATAAATCTAATTGCAGATATTGTGGAAGTAATTAACATGAGAAAGAGATGTGTCCTCATTTCTCACATCATCTTTTTGAAATGCTTTCTTTGATCGCTTTTCCTCCTGATGAGATCATTGCTCCACTATCACCTACTGCTACTTCAGAGTTTAGTGTTGCATCATCATTAGATTCTAGTGATTCTGTATAGAAGGTCAATATTAGTCTTCCCAATCTACCTCATTGGGATTCCTATTTTAAAGACATATCATCTCTGTTTGTGGAGTCTCACATTGCTCATTTGGAGGATACATTTGAGGGTTTATCTCTCTTTTTTGATGCTATCTTAGGTGGCTTTGCATCACCACCTTCATCTTCTGTGTTTCTGGATGCAGTTTATGTCATATCCTCTCTTGGTTCTTCTTTTCTGATTGGGCAAACAATTTTTGTTTTGGAGAAGACATATTTTCCCAGTATGAGGTCACTTGAGTTGCATTCAGAGGCACACATTTTGATATGGATTTCCTATCCAACCAAGATGTGGGAATGACTTCTACATTCACCAGTGGATCTATTTCTTCCGAAAGGGAGAAATGTTGTTTGCAGGTAGTGGATTGGATTTTTTCTTCAAGATCTCTTCATTGGTTCTAGAGCTTCTTCTTTGAGGGGATTCATATTCTCTTTCTGATTACTCTTATGGGGGGCATTCATGATTGTACTTTTGTGATGGATTCAGTTCTTAGGGGGTCTTAGTATTAGTCCTTCCATCACATGTTCATGTACTTATTTTTTTCTCTCTTTTGGAGAGGGGTTTTTTCCCACAGGGTTTTTCTCCTTTTCTCCACCTTATGAGAGATTCTTGTTGTCCATGGGTACCTAACATCCATACCTTATAGCTGGGACCTATTCTTGCATTAGTTGCATGGTTTTTCCATTTCTCCCTAAGTTACACTTATGGGGGGTGTTGGTGTAATTAAATATTTAATTACACTTATAAGTTTACTTAGGGCTTATTTTTAGTCTTAGGTTATTATTAAGTCATATTAGGGTTTTATTTAACTTGAAAATATAAAAGCAAGTTGTCACATGTAATTCTCAAATCCATTTCATTAATTCATCCTTATTGTGCAAATTATTCCTCTTTTCTTTTTTCTCTTGTGGAAGGTAAATCTTAGGTTTTATAGGTGATCTTGGTGTTCAAGTTTATCATAAACTTCAACAAAAGAGAATGTTGGTGAAACAAAGAAATTGTTCTAAGAAACTAGAAAAGGAGACAACATACAAAGAGCTAAGGTTGATGGAGAGTATTCCATGCAAACTTTGGATATGGACCTAACTATGAAATTACCAATATTTGGAAAAGATACCACTAAAGTCTTTGAACAAATTTTTGTGTTGGAATGTATTTGGAGAAGGAACACAATCAGGGGTAATCAAGCCAAACTTTATGATTTTGTAGGGACACTAATGATGCCTTCAAATGGTATATGATTTAGAGTGTCCACAATATGATAAGGAATGACCATATATAAAGGATGAGTTTCTATCCAACTTTGGATCTCCTAAGTTTCTATTAGAGAGTGTCAGCAAAATGAGAGAGATAGTACATGAAGAAGGGGAAATGGTTAAAGAATTTTACATAGATTTAAGGAAATAGTAAAAAAATGGAAGAACCACTAAAAAAGAAACAAATGGTTGAGTGGTTTATGTCCAAACTACTACTAGAAATTAGAACTATGTTGGATGGAATAACCTTTGAGACATACTCAAATGTGGTAGAGTTAGCCTACAAAATAGAAGCATAGTCGTGGAGAAGAAAGAATAAGGAGATAGACAGTAAGGAATTAGAGATGATGAGATGGGAGTTGAAACAATTAAAAAGAAATCAAGATATATTGGCTAAAGGAAAAAATAGCCTAATAACCCCATCAACTTAGATGAAGAAGATATGGTGTACTTACAGTACAAAAGAAGGTCATTTAAGAAATAAATTTCTGATGATGAAGTAGGAAAAGAGTAGCGACACTCAAAGTTGATTTACAATCATCCCCTAGGAAGTTAAAGAGCATCTATTGTGGAATTTGCAATGAATGGGACAACCAAAAAATAAATGATTGCCCATTCCTCTTGTCCAAACTAAGGGAAGATGAGGAACACAAACCTTAGTACAATCACTAATTTGAGGATAATGAGGCAATACACAAAGGAATAGCTAAAGCTAAAGGATTGGTTGAAAGGCCTTCTATAACCATGGTTACAAAAATCCAATATGGAGGAATTGATGCAACATACATGTGACATAGTTTGCTCCATCGTAAATTACTACTAAACAACCATTTTCTAGCTATCCTCCAAATGACAATAGAGGATATTATAATAACTACAAAGGAGGACGTGGCAAAGGAAGAGGCCATGGACAACGAAGAAGAGAAGATACCACTTATTTTAGATGTGGTTAGATAGGCCATTATGCTAATGAATGTCAAGAAGAAAAGAAGAAGAGCTATGGATTTTGTAGTGATTGTAGTCATGATCTCTTCACATGTGCCAAAGTACAATAATATTTTAAAAATACACCACTGTAAACAAAGAGTGAAGAGCTATTAGAATCTAATGCACCAAAGGGAGTAAAAATTATAATGAATTTACCCAAGCAAAATATTCAAGGAGTTAAGAGGTGTGTGAAAGTCAAATTCAATGAGGATACAAGAATCCAATTGTCACTTACAAAAGAGGAGCGATTGGAAAAAGAATATTTGGAAAGGAAAAAACTTAAAAAGTAAGCTATTAGGAAATATGGAAGGAAAGACAAAGTTGTGATAATTAGAGGAGGAATTGACACCACAAAAAAGAGGAACATTAAGAAATGAGCTAGAAAAAGAAGATGATGATTATGGAGGAGAGTACTTTTCAATGAAATCAAAGCATAAATAGATAACAGAGGACACTAAAAAATTCATCCTAGAAGAAAAGAGGAAAGAGTACTACTGCAAGGCATGATTTTTAGAGAGAGAAGCCCAATTATTGAAGGAGTTAGCAACCTTTGTAGAAGAAGAAAACATTCATGAAAAATTAAAACAATTCTCAAAATATTGGAACAAAACTAAAAACACCAATTCAAGACCCCAAATCAGAAATGTGACAAAGACTTGAAGGAGATGGAAGAAAAGATCAATCTTGATAAAACTCCACATAAACAAGAGGCATTTTAAGAATGTACTAGCTGATTTGGGAGCAAATGTTAGTATTATACCCAAAAGAGTTTGGGAAGAGTTTGGAAGACCAATGCTCTATGACATACCTTATAATATTGCACTTGTTGATGGTACTTCTATTAGTATAGTTGGAACTTGAAGGGATTTAGAAGTCAACTTACTAGGAATCAAAAAGGTTGATTTTGAAGTGATAGAGATGAATGAACCTTTTAACACATTTAATATCCTACTAAACCTAGATTGGTTTATTAACTGCAATGGGATAATAGATTCCTGTAAGGAGGAAATATCATTCTTTGATAAAGATAAAACAATACATATACCTATACATTGATATGAGTAACACTTACATAGAAGAAGTGGAATAAGAGGAAAGTGAAGCAGAAGATAAGAAGGGCATGTACTCTCTTAGAATCCCTACCAAAGACACCATGCATGAACCCAATCCAGAGGAAGAAATCATTCTAGATAGTAGAAACTATAGTACTGGTAGTGAGGAGGCAATGGAATATTGGCTTTGGGATGAGCCAAAATAAGAACTAGGAAAATACTAGGAGCAAGAAGGGTCAAGAAAATCTCTAACCACATTACTTCAATTAACAAAGATCCATTGTAGAATTTAGTGGATGAAAATAAGGACGTAGATAGATAACATACTAAAGTTTCATGACATTTGAACCACATTTCATGTGGTAACTCACATATTAAGCTTCCATGATACTCTAGAGTTGGAGACCTAGTGACATACCTAG
The DNA here is from genome assembly GCA_027924645.1 of Cunninghamia lanceolata. Lineage (NCBI taxonomy): Eukaryota > Viridiplantae > Streptophyta > Pinopsida > Cupressales > Cupressaceae > Cunninghamia > Cunninghamia lanceolata. The sequence goes on from BSBN01000585.1 coordinate 17,719, forward strand.
AAATTACAAAAAAGGTATTTGAGAGAGAAGATATAAGATTAGAGGCACTACATGATATATTAGTATGTAATGTGGCAAGATGGTGGTATAGCCATAAACTAAATATTCCAAATTTGAAGGCATTTACAATCCTTGTAAAAACTAGACATCTATCAAAGGATGGAGACTAGTAACTCACTCTAGAATATTGTAGTGAGATTAAAATTGAGGAACAATTACAAAATCGCATTAGGGAATGGACCAATAAGAGGGAATATGATGAAAGGATTTATTCTCAACTTTTTTATTAGACATTATCACCTATTGCAAAAACTTGGTACATCAACCAAGAAAAGAGAGGAGAAACCAGAGATTGGGCCATGATACAAATTGACTTTTGTACTAATTTTATAGCCCTAACAAACTTACATCGCACTCCAAAAGATGAAAGAGATAATCTTATCTTTGACAAAAGCAATTAGAAACATAAGCAGCAACTTGACATATCATATCATACCAACAAATGAAAAGGGTATTTAGAAATTAATACAATGGATGGATAAGGTGGAAATCCCACCACAAAAGTTATGATGTACTTCAAGAAAGACTAGAGAACTTGTAATACCCACTCTAATAAAATATTATTAATATAATAAAATAATACAAAAATGGGAAATAATTAAAACTCATCCCAATTAAACACAATTTATGAAAATAGTAATAATTCACAATATCTCAATAAAATTATTCTATTTAAGAATATTCAGAAGCTAATAGCTTTGAAGTACAAATAGGACTATGTCCTTATACAACATTATACAACAATAAGTCGTACCATACAATGTCCTCGATACCATACCATATCTTCGACACTGAACCTGGCGGGGAGAGAGCATCATCAAGGTGATTTACCGCCTAGCCACGAGGCTCATGCATCCTTGATCTTACTCCTAAATGGAGAAGCTTGACCCTTCGTGAGGGGTCTAGCAAATTGAAGCAACCATGCATGAAAGAATCTGGTACAACATGACATATCTAACATTTCTAACATGTATAAAATACATATGAACTAATATCATGATATGGTAGAGAGATAAATATAAAATCAAATAGTAACTACTACTAATTTGATTGACAAGCTTTGGCCAAAGCATATTTTTCAGCCGTGTTCGGCAGATAGGTTACAAATAGAAACATACCCTTCTTTGTAGCTCCATATTCAACACCTGTCCATGCTCTTTATCTAACACAACTTATAGAAATTTAACAAAAGTAGAAAAACATAATTGCAAACAATAAATACATCATCCATGATACTATCAACAATGACCATACATAGAGAATACAACAGACAAGTTTTAAACAAAGAATATGATAGTCGTCAATAAACTATATAAATCCAAAGATCTTTCAGTAAGACACCTTCAAAATTCATGATCTCACTTCTTAATATTAGGAATCAAAAGTTTAAGTTCTACCTACCTTATATTTTTTACATATATTTCCTCAAGGTCTCTCATAACATAACTAGGAGGTCTAGCTCACACTAGCAAATCACCTATACAAATATTGCTATCAAACTTTGCTTGTCTATGATGCAATCATAATGTCTATATTTAGAAATTTGATTCATTAATTACATGTAAGCTTGAAACCATACAATTCCCTTGCACATGCTTAAGCGAACAAGGATCAAGAGTTTATACCATCATAGGGTATTGTTTCCTTAGGCCACTAAATAACATTCTACTTGGTTAGGGTCAAAACCTGATATTAGTTACCTCTTATAAGTCAAAAACCAACTATATACATTTCCAAGATTGTAGTACAATCTACTATGTTCAAGAAGAAATATGGAAGAATGGTCCCAAGTGGATGACACAATACTTTTGTCAGATAATATAGTCCTAAGTACAACCTCATCACGAAGGACATATAATTCACATGGATGAAGTTTTGAACAATCACAAGATAGATATTACGATACATCATACCAAGATTCATATTTTTGTAATAAAGGTCGTTATCCAAGGAATTTTTAATCTACATTGCTAATCCAAACCCCCCTTTTGAAGGCTAAAATAAGTTAATATTTTCAAATAATGGTTTGATCTTATTAACAAACAAATTTATGAACAACAATCAACTATCATAACATTTAGATGAATTCTAAAACTTTAAAATCTTCTATTACCATTGTGATGTATTCTTAACCCACTAATTGTTAATCAAATAAATAGCGAGAAAAATGATCTATCCTCATAAAATACTAAAACGAAGGAATGTTGTCATAGAATAGCCTAACCATAACCATCATAGACAAATGTGTTACATCATTAACAATAAGGATCTAAGAACGAATTGAGCCCTGCTTCATTAAGTAAAACACATATGAGAAATTTAGATAATTATAAACTATGCTTTAAGTTTTTATCTACATCCTTCGTTTGGAGAGAAAACAATCTTCTAAGACTATTCAACATCAATATATGAAGAAAAAGGTAATATATGAAGAAAAAGGTAATTAAAGAACATCTTTCCTTTAAAAGTTTCTGCATTGAAAACATGCAAGGAGGAAATAGTTTATATGGCATTTAACATCAAGGTCTAGTTTAATAGTTTATAATGCAATCATCAATGCAGAAAGGATACTAAAGGATCTAAAACCTTAATCTAAACTAGATATACTCCTAAGCCTATAGCATATGCGGTCTATAGGCACCAAAAATGCAACCAAAGTGGTTAGATAAAGGAGATAAAGGAAGATAAAGGCCACAGGGATAAGAACCTTCAAGTATGCGCTGCAAGAGAGGTTGTGAGAGATGTGAACCATTTCCTTTATTTGAAAATTTAGAGACAATGTTTGCCGAGACTATTGGTGATGCTAAATAAAGCGATCTGAAGAGTAGGCATGCAAGTACCAAGGCCGACATTCATACAAAAAGTGGAAACAAACATCTAAACTGAAGACAGTATGTTACAAGATGGTGTTGATCGTAGGATATGCACCAAACAGATTTGTTGAAAAAGTTGAGAATGAAATCGGCTGGTTTAAGGTCAATTTCCACAATCCAAAACAGTGTGGGGTAGTTAACAAACCATATGCAATTACCAACCCCCCCCTTTTTGGGCAGAGCATAACTTTATTGAGTGAAGAACCTATCATAAAGAACAAGAAATTTATTAAATGAGTGCTACCAATATCTTATCGATGTACATGCAACAATAAAAAAGGCACGAAACCATTTCACCAAATGCCAAATGAGGTATGGTCTCATGGAATGCCACGATTGGAGGAATGCACAAAATGGAATTGTCAAAAAAAGCTTTAGAAACTTTCAAATAAAAGAATCTGTGGTTGTGAGACCAGATTCAGTCAAGCAAATAAAAATGCCTCAGAAAATAATATCTCATGGATTACATGATTGCAGTATACACTCAAATTAAATTGATTTGATGAAATCCTTGAGGGATAAGAAATTTGGCAAGAGCAATGAATGATTCAAATGGAGGCGCAATCATGCAATAGTATAAGTAGGTATTAAAAAGATTTAAGCAAAATATCTTGTCAAGTGTAAGGCAAATTTCACATCCTTAACGAGTGATTTGGGTAAACAAACAAAGATCACAAACTATTTAGAGGATTGCCTAATGGAAATGAAAAAAAATAGATTTGTTTGAAGGCTTCAAATTCTATCAAGTACAAAATACTCTTCCACAAAAATACCTTCAAGATATGCAGTTTCAGCAAAGCTAGGGCACAACTGATTGCTAGAACGCCATATAAGCAAGTATCATATGATATGCACTATTCATATGTAATAGAGTTCTTAGAAACTTACCTAGTTTTGTTGGCAAGAGACACTGCTCCGGTATGGATCTGTATGTTGTCATTGATGGCAACAAGGCTCAGAGATCCTATCACTATGACAGGAAGAGATATCTACAGAAGAACATATTAGATTCCAGGTCTGGTTGATAGAAAATGGCTAAGTATGGAAAGTATGTAGAGTAGAGGACAGTAAGCTAGACAGTATGCCTCCGCAGATAATGATCCGGTAATGCGGTTCAGGTATGATGTTCTCAATTTCTGATAGTGTTATCCTTCAGAGGTTAAGTCCTAATCTCCTCTGGAAGTCACCTTGAAGAATTGTCTAAATCCAGGTAAGCAAAGGTATAGCAGGAACAATTAACAGGACATAGTGTAGTGGTCCGCATTCCTCTGCAGATAAGTATTTTGTGATGCGGTGTTGAGGTGTTGTAAACACTTGTATGCAGTGTCTTATTCCAGAGTTAGGAGACCTGAAGTCCAACGAAAGGTTAGCTGCAAGTTGCTAAGTAACGACATATTGTTTGATAGAGTTTGACAGAGACAGAGTTTGAGTTCTGATGGTCCACATTTCTTCACAAGATGATATAATGCCTTGCGGTTATAAGGGAAAGATTGGGAATGTGTAAAGAGTCCTTGATATGATTTGGAAGGTGTTTTGAGATCCTCAGTAAAAGTTGTAAGTCAGTAGATGAAGTTGCTAAGCATGCTTTTGAGGAATAGGCCGACTGGTGAGATAAATCATGATGCGAAGAAAGGATAGTGTGTGAAAGATCTATGTAAGTAATTAAATAATTAGAGCCAACCTATATGAACACATTTGGGGGAAGATTTGGGTCCGTGCAACCCATAGTACATTGGATTAAGTGACAAGGTACATCTTTCTATGTACACGTTTCACTTCTTGGATGTCGACCTGATTATGGATTAAATCATGATGCAGATATATATAAGAGCGATGATCTTCAGTTGAGAGTGTGAATGTGTAGTGAGTGTGTGTTTGTGTGTGATGTGAGCATGCGAATAGAAGAGCAGAGTTAGAAGACAAGCTGCGATGAAGAGTTGGGATTCAGAATTCAGTTGCTAAATGACTGCACCCTGGCATAGTGGTAGATGCTTAAGCAATATTCAGTTATCATGTGTGATCTGATTGGAAGTAAGTTTTTGTTTTCAAGGTAGTAAGCTGATAGTGAGCTTTTAGTAGGGTTTAACAGCCCTTAGGGTTTAACAACCCTCATTGTAATCTTGCTAGGTTTAGGGTTGAGGCAGTGAGCCTACTAAATCTAGTTGTACTTCATGGTAGTAAGCCAGCATGTTCTAGGCCCATGGAGTGACCAAGCTTGAACATCATTTTTGTAAAGATTGCAATATATATATATGAGAGCTAATCGTCTCCGTGGTTTTTACCATTTTGGGTTTTCCACGTAAAATCTTGGTGTTATGTGTCATGATCTTGTGGATGTTGTTTAGTTGTATATTTTGCTCCTATTGAATTATTCTTTTGAAATTGTTAAAAGTAAAAGTGCAAGAAAAGATTTATAGAACACTGATTCACCCCCCCTCTCAGTGTTTCTGACAATCAACAAGTTTTTCTCCTGAAATCCCATCTTTCTTCCCTTTGATTTTTTATCCGAATTTCCATAAAGACCTCTCTATTTTTATTTTATTTTAGACTTTATTTCTACAGAGCATTTCCCCCCTATTTTCTTTTTCTTGGGAAGAAAGAATGTTTTCCATTTTCTCTCAAACTCCCTTTTTAAAAGATAAGCATTCAAAAACAAAATAGAAAAGACAATAAATGCCAATCTTTTCCACTCACTCATTTTTCTAAAATTATCTAGGCTTAACTTAGAAAAATTTCAAGGAAATTATTTCCCAAGATTCCCTCTAGAAAATGCCATTTTCTAAAAATAAAAAAGGCATAAAGGAATATTTTCAAGGGATATTAAATTATCCAAAATAATTAATTCAAACAATGCAAGCAATAATATTGTGACTATATGCAATTTTGTAAATTAGTTTAAAGATTAGTCTAAATGAAAATAAGATGAATGGAATTAATTTTCATATTATGCAATTCAACTAAGTGGTGTGTGCTCAAGTCTGTTCAACACAAGTCATTTTCAGTTAGCTAAACTCCCTCTGCCTCGATGATACTCTCTCTTCGTCCAGAGAGTTTTCTTATTGCACACAAGTTGAATATTTAAATTCATAATTAATTATTGAAAATAAGGGTAGTGACATCCTTTCCCCCTTAAAAGAGTCATCATCTCGATGATCAAGTTAACTAAACTCATAAGAAAGTTTCATACCTCTTTCTAATCGGGTTTTATCTCAATGTTACAATATGCCCACCTACCAAGGATGTTGATTATTTCAAGGTACCTATTTGTTCATAACAATAAAATCTCTGTGTCTAACATTCATACAATCTCACACATCATTAACACATTAGTAGTCAAATTATATAGTCCTTTGAACAAGCTAGTCAATACTCAGCTACTTCATAAGCATGATCATGGTTTCATCACATTGCTATTGTTTTGTCAAATAAAAAGAGAGAATCATTAATCTCATTTTCATCTTATTCACTCTATTTTCTATATTTTCAGACAAGTTAGATATACATGTCATAATCCACTCCAACTTGAGAAAGTATATAGACATCTCAACTTGATTGAACTTAGGAAGTAATGGTATTCCAAGTCTATATGCAATGAATCTATGAAAAGGAATTTACAAACTAACTCATATATTTTCTAGAATCTTCTATTCTCCTACCTTTGTTATCCATGCAATAGTTTTGAACAAGTCTTATCATATTCTAAAACACTTTGCATACAAGTGACTTTAACATATAGCCCTACTCAAGAGGTACAACACATGCAAGAACACTCAAAATCATACTGATAAGATGGAAAAAAATTCAAGTTCATCTCGTTAATCACGCTCTTCCGCATGAGAGACTTGAACATTTTCCAAGAAGATATTTCCAACACTAAATGAAGGAAAAGAGTTTCAACATTAAACTCAATATCAACACTAAATATCAAGAGTGTTTCAATTAATAAATAAGATCATCAAAGGATCATAACACTAAGTCAAAAGGAGCATTTCATCAATAAGTTGTTAAATCACCATAAAAGTTCACCATCAATCAAAATAATTAAAAATATTACAACACTAGTCTTCAGGATTCAACATAAAAAATTGAAAGTCATCATATCAAGATTAAAGACATAAAGAGATCATCAAAATTAAAACTGAATTATGATTTCAACATTAAATCACAAACGTAAAAGATCAATAGATCACCGAAGATCATCAAGTTTCATCACTAAACCAAATAAGATGGTCAACAAGAAAGAATAATCACACAACTAAAATCATCAAGAAAAGTTTGTCATATGTTTGCAACATTGAATCGAAGAAGTTCGTCAATATTAAAGAAAGGATGATAAAGAGATCATCAATAACATAAGAGGATCATTATGGTCTCAAAAGATCAACAATAAAGTTAAGTAGATCATTTTGATTACATCACTAAATCATGGATAATCATAATCATCATCCTATAAGATGATAGATGATTAAATTGCCATAAAAGTCTTTTAAAATCTTCTTATAGTGAAGCTCAGATTCATTTGTATAAAAGCACATGCATAGAATTAAATGCTTAATAAGTTCCAAATAGTACTTCAATAGGAACAACAATTTATCAAAATATTTCCAAATAAGGATATGTAAAATTCAAACTAGAAAATTTTCACTTATATCTATCTCATGAGCATTCATTATTCCTAATGCATCACGTGCATACTTAGTTATGAAGTAAACATGTTTTAAAAGTATAATTCAATCATTACACACACAATGCAATACTCACACAAGGTGTGAATACGTATTTTCACAATTCTACAGATAGAGAACATCACTTGTACAAAGTATGGAAACAAGATTCAAAGTGCATGAATACACAATCATGTAGTGTACAAAGCATGAATAAATAGCAGTCATGTATAGTATGAATACAAGAAGCCTAAGTGCATAACTCACATAGGGTAAGGATACAAAAAGTACTCATAGTGCATCACTTGCATCATTCACGAAAAGTGCATCACTCACACTAAAATTCATTACTTATAGTGCATCACTTGCACAAAGGCAACAATTTGCTTAAAATGTGAATACAATCACTTACACAAGTGCATCAGTCGCACAAAACATGAAAAGTGCATCATTCTCACGAAGTATGAAAACAACATTACACACGTGCATTACTTGCGCAAGATAAGAAAATGTTATATCATTCACATATAGTACATATTTATGAGTACTATCACTAATAGCAATCAAGCATACAAGACTCTTAAGATCCTTTTAAACACAACATCAATAATTCTTGCCTTGTTTATAAGACAGATCGAGAAGACCCTTAAGATAGCTTAACTTTGCATCCTCCAAAGATCGCATGGATTCTACCAGAACCGTGCTCACATCATGTTTAAGAAAAGAAAAAGGTGTTACTTTAAAATTAGCTTTTCCATAGTCTATTACAATTAATATTGCAGACAACCTTGCCCTTAAAACATCCATCTCGAGTTTCCTTCTTCCTGAGAGGCTCTTTCAAAGTTTAAACCATCATCATCATCTTTATTTATTTCTCAAGTGATTGTTCTTTTTCCTCTTGTCAGAATATTCTAAAAAATGATTCGATATTATTTTACCTCTTTGCATATCTTCTTTCCTTTGTAACTTATCCCTTTTTGTAATCAGCTCATTCAACCTTTACATCATCAGAGAGTTCTCTCTTCTCAAAATATTTCTCTATTGATTCATTCTAATTTCCACATCATCACTTATGGGTTTTCTGTTAGTGTAGGTTTTTTATTCCTTTTTATAAGGTTTTTCCTACACATTTATTTAAGCTTGCTTAGGTTAATAAAACATGTTTTATTAGGTTAGATGATTATGAGGTGTCACCTTCCTACATGTGAGCATCCTGAACTATCTTGGGAAGATACTTTGCTATCTTTAGTCCGATAGATGGTTGCTCGTCATTGGGTGGTGTTGCCAACTTCTCCCTCTCCTTGGTCTATATAAGCATGCTCCCTAGCTTGTATTTTAATCCATGTTGAATGCATAGTATTGTTACTCTGCTATTCTCTTGTGTTGAGATCTTATTGCATTTGCATCTCATCGACTTTTGCATGTCTCTCAGAATCGCTGGTATGCTTTCATTTGCATTTAAGTTTAGGTGGCTTAGATCTCTCTTTTAGATTCTGGTTTTCAATCTTATTCAAGATTTCTAACATGGTATCAGAGATTTAGTTTGAGAGTTTTGAGTTCATTTGATTCCTGATTGAGAGATTGAGTTCTGTAAGATCTTGTCAATCCCGTATGCTCTTCTCTTGCGTTTTATAATGATCTAGAGAATCAGAAAGGATATAACAAGACCCATTAACCCTTTTATTTTTGCATGTAATTTTTTTTAAGATCTAGGTGATTGCAACATTTTTGATTGCATTGGCAGCATTTCTAGTTGTTCCAAAGTTAGAAATGGCTTTCGTTTCATCTGATTTGGAGATTGTGTGAAAAAGTTGCAAATGGGGGTTTGAAGCTCATATTTTGTGAAGCATCTTTCAAATGGGATATTTTCAGGCCAAAAGCACATTTCCATTATTTTTGGAGGCCGAAAACCCCCCATTTCCATATAAGGTTCGTGCAGATCAGACACCGGAAGCTCTGCATGTCATTTTTTCCTTGTTGAAGACATTTTTTTTTACACTGGGACCACATTCTTTGCAAGTGATAAAGAAAAACACCTTCTGGGTTTGTTCTTCGCATTGTAAAACTATCTAGGTATTAGTTAGTTTTTTCATGTAGTCAATAAATCATGTGGAAATCACATCAGAAAGCTTCAGCTGGACCCCTCACCATTGGAGTTTTCATTTTTACCACTAATCTTCAAATGGCGCGTTCTCAGCCATACGGTGGTATTTTTCAGTGAAACATTTTTTGAAAATGGTTAGAATTTCATGCTCTTTGCATTGCTAAAATTGGTTTTTTCTCAAATGATCCCATTTTTCCAAAATTTAAGTTCTCTCATCAGATTTGAAGGACAATCCTCATTTTTTGAACTTCAAACTGCTATAAATTTCTCATATGATCTTGTATTAAGGTCATTATTTTTTTCAAAGTGGATATTTTTCTAAGCACTACACATTTGTGCATGTTTGAAGTTGTCATTCAAAGATTTGTTTTGTACCTTCAGTATTTGGGTCCATTTTTGGACATTTGTATAACTCTGGAAAACAACTCCATAATTGTAAATGCACTGATCTATAAAGTGCCAAAAAATATTTTCTGGGGGGGCCTCTATTGATTGAGTGAAAAAGGGGGGTGTCTTGAGTGTGTTCTTTCTTCATTGCCTTTGAGCTCTCTTTCTTACACAACAACAATCTTTACTTCTGCATTAAAATGGATCAATTAACAGTGCCTATACTCACACCCTATAACTTCTATGAGTGGAAGTCTAAAATGACAATCTATCTTAAGAAGGTAGGCTTGTTTAGAGTAACTATGGGTTTAGAAATTGAACCATCTCTAATTGCAGAAAAGCCTAAATGGTTTAACAAACTTGATCAAGCTTTTGGAACCTTATGTATGTTGTATCTACGGATTTACTTTTTCATATTGAGTCTGCTACAATACCACAAGATGTATGGACTACCTTGGAAAACCTCTTAGAGGACATTTACTAGAGAATTAGCTGATAGGGTTAAATCCATGAAATTTTGATACAATTCAGGATTTCTTCACAAAATTGAAGGCTTTAAGATTGCAGTTGAAGCAATGTGGGATAGAGAAGAAAGACAGTCAATTAATTCTTAGCATTATTTCTAAACTTGGTTCCAAGACATTCTATGCCACTAAAAGTGCCTTAGGAACCACATATAAGATGCCTTCTTTAGATGATTTTGCAAATGAACTCACTAAAGAGCAAGACAAGTTGGTTCAAATGGGCACAATTATGCCCTCTAAATCTCATGCCTTGGTTGCAAATCAAGGTACTAAAGATAAAAAAGGGTCTGGTAAGCAAGATAAGAAACAAAAGAACCAAGGAGAAAAGAAGCAAGAACAGAAACAAGTTGCTCCAAACACAACTAATAATGCCTCTTCTTCAAAAGGCAACAAGCCCAAGAAGGAGAAAACTAGTGTTCCTATTGTAAGAAACTTGGTCACGATGAGCATAAGTGTCTAAAGAAGCAAATTGATCACTTGACTCATCTTCTAGAAAAGAACATCAAGATGCTTGATTCTGTCAAGCAATGTTCATCTCAAGAATCTTTAATGGACACGGATAAAAGTAAGGGGAAAGGAAAGGGCAAGTCCCTAGTTGTTGTTGCTTCTCAACCAGATTCTTGGATCATTGACTTGGGTGCTTCTCACCATATGGCTTCATCACAAGGCAATTTTTCCTCCTTGGAGTCATGTTCTTTACCATCTATTTTACTGGGTGATGATACTTCTACAAAAGTACTAGGGAGAGGGTCTGTTGATGTGGGGGATGGCACATTTCATAATGTTCTTTATGTTCCCTCATTGTCAACTAATCTCCTATCTGTTTATCAGATCACTCACATTAGCTCAGGCAAGCGGGTTGAGTTCACTCTAGACACAATGGTAATTAGTGAGATGCACAATGGGTCTACAATTGTCGTGGGCAAGGCTGATCATTAGTCCCGACTGTATCACTTTTCTCACTTTGTTCTTGATTCTCCTTCACTTGCTTTGCTTACTCACTCAGATGAGGTGAGCAGCTTGTGGCATCAACAGTTTGGCCACTTGAACTATTGTTACTTACATCAACTTAGTCAACAAGACATGGTTTCAGGGTTGCCTTCTATTCAGTATTCTGATGGAGTTATCTAGGGATGCATTCTTGGTAAGCATCCTTAAGAAAAATTTGATAAAGGAAAAGCATGGAGGGCCACACAACTCTTGGAGTTAGTACATAGTGACCTTATGGGTTTGTTGCCACATCCTTCTTTTAGCAGGGATCGATATGTCTTGACATTCATTGATGATCTTTCCAGATATACCTCGGTATACTTTCTCAAACACAAGTCTGAGGTCTTTGAGTCATTTCGGGACTTCAAAGCTTTTGTAGAGAAACAATCTAGGAAGGCCATCGAGATTCTGCATATGGACAATGGGGGGGAATATGTCAACTAGAGGTTTGAGTAATTTTGTGCCTCAGAGGGCATTGATCTTCAGCATATAGTTCCTTACAGTCCATAATAGAATGGTGTCGCAGAGAGAAAGAATAGGTCCTTGAAAGAGATGGTTACATGTATGATTCATTCCAAGTCGATGGCACCTCAGTATTGGGCAGAGGCCATCAACTATGCATGCTATATCCAAAATCAGGTTCCTCATTGAGCTGTAAAGGGGGTCACTCCTTTCCAAGCTTGGACCGGTCGGAAGCCCACAGTGAAGCACTTTTGAGTGTTTGGATCTCCTGCATGGGTCCACATTCCAATAGAGAAATGCAAGGCTTTGAATCTACAAAGAAAGCCTTGCATATTTGTTGGGTACCCCGATGGTGTCAAGGGCTAAAAGCTTCTCCACCCTACCACACATAAGCTTTTCATTGAGAGGAGTGTTCGGTTTAAGGAGGATGCTTCCATATCTTCCAACACTTCTCCTTCTTCTATCACTTTGGAGACACGTTGACATGATGATAGTTCTTCTGAGGATCTTAATCGTCTTGCACCACATGAGGAGTCTTCTTCCTCCACTTTAGATGGAGAAGATGATGCTAGGGCCATTTCCTCCTCCTCTTCAAGTCATCATTTAGAGGATGATGATTCTCCTCCAGGTTCTCTAACTATTGGGCCTTTTTGGGCTTGTCAGAATTTGGAGTCAGCAGGTGATTGGGTTGGTGATCCTTTAGATGTGAGAAGAATAAGGTCACAGTTCAAGCAGGCTCCTCATCTCTTCTTTGCTTTAGCTTCTGATCCACAATCCTTCAGGGAAGCTTCTGGTGTCCTCGAGTGGGATGCTGCTATGCAGGAAGAGTTAAGTTCCTTGGAGAGGAACCACACTTGGGATTTAGTCCCTCTTCCTAAGGGAAGAAAAATTGTTCAATGTAAGTGGATCTATCAAACAAAATTTGCTGCAGATGGGTCGGTCAATAAACATAAGGCTCGCCTAGTTGCAAAAGGCTTCTCCTAGGTTCCTGGGATTGACTACTCTGAGACTTTTGTGCTAGTTTCCAAAATGAATTCAATTTGACATGTCGTTGCCATTGCTGCAACCCTACATTGGGAAGTTCATCAGATGGATGTGAAGAGTGCTTTTCTTCACGGTGACCTTCAGGAGGAGATATATATGGAGCAGCCATAGGGGTTTGTCCAGGATCCTTCACTTGTTTGCTGACTTTGGAAGTCTCTCTATGGCCTTAAACAGGCCCCTCAAGCCTGGTATGCCAAGATGGACTCCTTTCTTTTATCAGTTAGGTTCACTCGGTACCATTCTAATCCAAACGTCTACATTTTGTAGTAGGATGATACTCTCACTTTCCTTGTTCTCTATGTTGATGACTTGTTGATTACAAGGAGTTCCTCATCCACCATCAAGGTAGTGAAAACTACCCTTCATGATTAGTTTCTAATGTTTGAATTAGGTCTTCTTCATTACTTCTTGGGCATTGAGATTACACAGTCTTCAGCTGGTATCTTTCTTTCTTAGCCCAAGTATGCTCTTGATATGCTTTCCAGATTTCGCATGGCTGACTGTAAGCCTACATCGACTCCATTTCTATCAAGGGTCAAACTTGAGGCTTCTTGTTCTTCACCTTTGGTAGATGCTACCTTGTATCGCCAATTGGTTGGGAGTCTCATATACTTGACTCACACGAGGCTTGATATTTCATATGCCATGGGCCTGGTCTACAGGTTCTTGTAGGAACCACATGAGCTACATTAGAAAGCAGCTAAGCGGATTCTTCACTATGTATAGGGCACTCATAGTTATGGGATTCATTATGTAGCAGGCGTGGATATTGACTTGGTGGGATACACAGATTCAGATTGGGCAGGCAATTCTCAGGATCGTAAGTCTACTTCAGGGTATTGCTTCTCTCTTGGTTCTGGTCCGATTTCTTGGTTGAGCAAGAAGCAGTCTGCTATTGCTCTTTCATCTACAGAGACTGAGTATTGAGGAGCAATTAATGTTGCTATTGAGGCAATTTGGCTTCAACACATTCTCACCGAGTTTGGCATTTCCTTCAGGAATCCTACAGTCATCTTTTGTGACAACTAGAGTGCTATTCAGATCTCTCGCAATCCGGTCCATCATCAGTGAACCAAACACATTGAGATTCACATGCACTACATTCAGGAGCTGAGTCATGAGCAGGTTCTTGATCTTCAGTATTGTCTGACATCAGATCAGACTGCAAACATCTTCACCAAACCCTTCACTAAGAGCAAGTTCATTCATTTGCGAGCTTTGCTTGGGGTGTGGCAGGTGTCCTCCATGGTGGGGGCTTCTTATCTCGTTCTTTCCTTCTCTCTCTATTCTGGGGGGGCGTACTCTCTTTTGTGGGGGGGGGCTACTTCTCTTTTGGGGGGGAATTCATTATACATGGGTACCTCATTAGGCTTCATTTGCCGGGACCCATCTCTTTACCCACCTAAGCTACACTTAAGGGGGGGTGTTAGTGTGGGTTTTTTATTTCTTTTTATAAGGTTTTTCCTACACATTTATTTAAGCTTGATTAGGTTAATAAAGCATGTTTTATTAGGTGAGATGATTATGATGTGTCACCTTCCTACATGTGAGCATCCATTAGCTATCTTGGGAAGATACTTTGCTATCTTTAGTCCGATAGATGGTTTCTCCTCATTGGTCAGTGTTACCACCTCCTCCCTCTCCCTAGTCTATATAAGCATGCTCCCTAGCTTGTATTTTAATCCATGTTGAATGCATAGTATTGTTACTCTGCTATTCTCTTGTGTTGAGCTCTTATTGCATTTGCATCTCATTGACTTTTGCATGTCTCTCAGAATCACTAGTTTTCTTTCATTTGCATTTCAGTTTATGTAGCTTAGATCTCTCTTTCAGATTCTGGTTTTCAATCTTATTCAAGATTTCTAACATTTTCACCATAACTTAGCCATCTTGGCTCAAGTATATTCATCGATTCTATCTCATTATTCACTTCTTTGTTCATAATTGTTACAAATTCTTATTTTAACCATGACATAATTCTCACTAGAGAGTCCTACGAAAATGCAACTAAAGCGAAGAGGACTCATGACTCTAGAGCACTCTGATTAAATCAATAAAACAATGTCTATTCCTCTTCTTGGTTCCAAATTGAACCATCTAAGAAATGATAAGATTCCAACTTATTTGAAGAATCTTTGATCCAAAACTAGGGTCTTCAAAACACTCAATGCACCTATAATATCAGGTCATCAAACAGGTTCACATTACTACAATGCAACCTTATGCATAGAAGACTCGAGGCCCGAGTGATGAACCCGGAATGCTCTAATACCATATGTAATACCCACTCCAATAAAATATTATCAATATGATAAAATAATACAAAAATGGGAAGCAATTAAAACGTTTCCCAATTGAACACAATTTATGAAAACAATAATAACTCACAATATCTCAATTAAATTATTCTATTTAAGAATATTCAGAAGCTAATAGCTTTGAAGTACAAATAGGACTATGTCCTTATAAAACATTATACAACAATAAGTCGCACCATACAATGTCTTCGATACCATACCATATCTTTGACACTGGACCTGACGAAGAGAGATCATCATCAAGGCAATTTACCGCACAGCCATGAGGCTCATGCCTCCCTGGACTTACTCCTGAATGGAGGAGCCCGACCCTTCGTGATAGGTCTAGCAAACTGAAGTTGACATGTGAGAAGAAATCTAGTGCAACATGATATATCTAACATTTCTAGCATGTATAAAATGCATATGAACTAATATCATGATATGGTAGAGAGAAATATAAAATCAAATATTAACTACTGCTAATTTGATTGACAAGATTTGGCCAAAGCATCTTTTTTAGTCATGTTCAATAGATAGGTTATGAATAGAAACCTACCATTCTCTGTAGCTCCATATTTGACACCGATCCATGCTCTTTCTCTAACACAACTTATACAAATTTAAAAAAAGTAGAAAAGCATAATTGCAAACAATACATACATCCTCCATGATGCTATCAACAATTATCATACATAGAGAATACAACAATACAACATACAAGTTTTAAACAAAGAATATGAGTCTTCAATAAACTATATAAACCCAAATATCTTTCAGTAAGACACCTTCAAAATTCACAATTTCACTTCTTAATATTATAAATCAAAAGTCTAACTTCTACCTAATATTTTTTCCATATGTTTCCTCAAGATCTCTCATAACATAACTAGGAGGTCTAGCTCACACTAGCAAATCACCTATACAAATATCGCTATCAAACTTTTCTTGTCTATGATGCAATCACAATGTCTATATTTAGAAAATTGATTCATTATTTACACGTAAGCTCAACCATACAATTCCCTTGCACATGCTTAAGCGAACAAGGATCAAGAGTTTATACCATCATAGGATATTTTTTCCTTAGGCCACTAAATAGAATTCTACTTGATTAGGGTCAAAACCTAATATTAGTTACCTCTTATAAGTCAAAAACCAACTATATGCATTTCCAAGAATGTAGTACAATCTACTATGTTCAAGAAGAAATATGGAAGAATAATTTGGTCCCAAGTGGATGACATGATACTTTTGTCAGATAATATAGTCCTAAATACAACCTCATCATGAAGGACATATAATTCACATGGATGAAGTTTTGAACAATCACAAGACAAATATTACGATACACCATACCAAGATTCATACTTTTGTAATAAAAGTTGTTATCCAAGGAATTTTTAATCTACACTGATAATCCAAATTAAGGCTCCCTTTTGAAGGCTAAAATACGTTAATATTTTTAAATAATGGTTTGATCTTATGTGAGGCCTAACTAGCACTATTCCTGAGACATTGATGTGATGTTACTTATAGTTGACTATTTTGATGGTTGTGTTTGGACATGGTTGATACTACTATTTATGGTTCATGTATTTAAGTGTTTGGTTATGTATATTTTTATATACCCGTGTGTGTATGGACATCGTTTTGGATTATAGATGATATTACATGCTTTAATTTAATAAAATATTTTGAAGATGAAGTGTTTACAATTATGCATTTAATTTCTGCAAAAATGAGCACTTTAATTTAATTATGAAATTTAATAAATTATTTGATGTTAGATATTTTAGATATTTAATATTTAATTGTTTGTTGCTTCAACTATATTTTTCGTGATATACTGATGTTCAAAATTGAGTTTTGTAGGTGGGTAGTCCAGATCCCTTTAATTCGGAGACATTTTCAAATGCCCAATTTAATTTGATTAATTTTCATATTTTGTTGCGTTAAACCCAATGGTTATGTGTTAGGGATATTTGGGTTAATTAGCTTGGTACTTATATTTTAATATTTATTTGGTTAAATTTTAGTGTGTGGGGAAATATAATTTATTCGTTACTATTAATGTTATTTTATTTTATTGGAATGGGTTATTTAAAAAAAAAAGTTATATTATTCTTATTTGCCTTTTGGGATTTCCATTTTGGAAATTGAAGGGGTTTGATGTAATTTATTTTTATGAGAGGAATTTGATTCATTTATCATGATGTGCATGCGTGCTTGGTCTTGGATTTTCTCCTCTTTGCTCAAATTTTATGCTGGAAGAAGTTTGGATTGTGGGATTGGATGAAAAGAATGACAATGGAAGGAAGAATGGAATAGTGGCTGAAATTTCTGGTTTCTAAAGGGATTTGTTGGATAAAAACCCCAATTTCTTGGGTTGCTCCTAACTTGGACAGCCAAGGTAGGGTTTGACATTCTTTTCAATTTCTTGTTTTGTATATGTGATTGATGGAAATAGTTGTGATTTTTGGTTTATGTGAAACAATGGAGCTTGTATGGATTTTTTCTATTGGATGAATTAATATTGCAATGATGACACGCATGTGTGTTGGAGTTTGGGTGTGTAAAGGGATCTGATCTCGCTTGAGGGCTGAGAGCCTCCCTCGTGTGAGGTTGAGGAAGGCGTGGAGCCTCTCTTGGGGAAGTTGTGGTTATTGTGTATTATGGAGGATGTGGGGGTTTTGGTATTTCGAAGGGTTATAATATGGAGGTGTGGGTTGTGAATTTGATGGAAGGGTTGTGTTGTGTGGAAAATGGCTATGATGTGATGGGAGGAGTTGTGCTGAAGAGTTGTTTTGGTGTAAGGGTTTGAAGGATTGAGGAGATTTCTGTTGTGATGAATTATTTTAAAACAAAAGAAGAAGTTGTGATTTGTTGTGATTTAATCCCCAAGAGGGAAGGGAATCCCCTTTCTCCCTATTTGCAAGAATTTGAAAGTGATTCTTTGTGTGTGAGTTAACCTGTGTTAATCCAATCTTAAATTTGTGTTTGATTTGAAAGTTTTCATCTTGGGCATTTGGAATTTCATCTCCCGCTCGAGGGTGGGCTTGGAATCCAAGCCCTATGGTTGGGAGGAGAGTGGGATTGGGCTGCTCAATTTGTGTATGCAGGTTACAGTCAGTTGCATAGTTGGGTTTTGCAAAGATCTCCATATAAACGTTGGTATTTTGTAATGATTTATCATTCTGTACAAAGAGAGTTTATTTGGATTAGATTCAATTGAAATTGATTATGTTTTTGTATTAAGAGTTTTTATATTAAGGAATTTGGTTTTCTGTGGTGGAGATACTCTGTATCAACAAGCCCTTGTGGTTGGAAAAAGCAATATTTTAACAACAATAACTATGATAATTTACCCAGTTTACTATCATGAGAATGATGTTTTGATTTGGGATATAATCCACAAAATTATTGCTTTCTATCCTGATATATATTTTTTGTTAGTACTTCTGTTATGATTTCCTGATTAAAAATCTCATATACATTGATATACATACATTTCCATGTCATATTCTACAGCAGTAGCAATTGCATTTGATATTATTAACAATGTTGTTTTATTTTTAAAAAACATAAATGTTGTGGCTGGGGATACCATGGAATCCATGGCCACCACAACCATAAGGTTGTGGGAGCTGTGGGGAGCAATGACTCCCCTCTTGGCACCTTGGTCAACCGTGGTAAGGCCAGCCCTGCCAGTGAGCAACAACTCTTTGGATATGGACTGTGTTATAAAATGAAGTTGTCACCTCTTTTGTACAAGTTTTATGCCATTCATTTTTATTTAATATATATAATGTGCAATGCACAAGTATATGTATTGTTACAAGTATGTGCCTAAACATTGTTGTCATTGATGTCAACATATCTGTGTTGTCATTGGTGTCAACTGTGCTCTTATTTTGTTGCTTGCTTGTCATGAGTAAGATGCTTTGTATTTACCTATGTAAGTGATTCTGATGTTGAGGATATTGAGAAAATTAGCCTCTCAGGTAGAAACAATGAGTTGCAGTGAAAACAATATATTGCATACTGAAGAATAGTCCAGAAGAATGCTCTGTATTTTTTGTAGAATGAATATCTTTGTCTACGGATTGGAAGTTGTTTAGAAGTCCATCTGAAGATGCTATGTTTTGAGTTTTTGCCTCCAATATGAAGAATTGAGTGAGTTATGTTGACCAGAGTGAAAACAACTTTTTCTGTATGTTTGGCAAAGACAGGGAGAAAGTGTTATGCTCCACATTAAAGTATTTCAGTCTGCGGTTCTAGAGTTAAGTTTGGAATGATGTTAAGTGCCTTCAACTATAATGGTTCATGATTTGGTGGTCCACAAGCTATCCTTTACTTATGACAGTGGTTGATAGTGTTGTTCTTGTGCTTTGGCCTAAAGAATCTTCTTGACAAAGTGGTTAGAGATCATGCGGTTGTTCCTGGTGATTACAATGTGCTTGTGGATGTCTCATGATCATGTTCCTACCTTCGGATTGGTCCGCAGAGAGAAATTTGGATCGTGGTTGAAGAATGTTCTTAGAAGACCTAATGTTCTCACCAGTCTTGACCGACTTGGTTGATTTCATTATTTGTGGAGATGCATCAAAGATTGTAGAAGTGTGTTGTGGCATGGAGGATTGTGTTTGAGTCCCAGCTAAGGCGTGGCGTGATCCGCATACATCTTTACATCTTTTCCTTAGCTTAATTTGTATTAGGTCCAGACCTATTTTATGTATGATTGTAATGCCGACCTTGGAGATTGTTCCAATGGTTGATGAATGTAATGCCGACATTGATGTACATTCCAAGGTTGATGAAGTTTGCATAAAAACTTGTAATGAATTGCAAAAAGATGTATGAGTGTGCGAATATGAGGAGAAAAGTGTGAAGGTGCGAAAGAGCAGAGCAGAGAAGTTTTATTATGCTTCAAAGGAACTGAGCCCAGGCGTGGAGTAGATGCTACTTGGTTAGTTCACCATTTGAAAGTGAGCCACCCCTTTGTAGTGAGTCGTTCTTTATAGTGAGCAATTTGGGCAGTGATCCATGTAGACAGTGAGCCTCTATTTTTCGGTATTGATATAACTTATATATTTCTATGGGCTAACACCCACCGTGGTTTTTCCCTTTTAGGGTTTTCCACATAAAAATCTGGTGTCTTATGTGTTGATTATGTTATTGTGTTGAGCTTCTCTTTTTATTCTTTCATGGTTATATCAATTGATAAGTTGATGTTCATAATTGGTTAAACGTTTTAGGACAACTAATTCACCCCCCCTCTCAGTTGTCGTGCAGTTCAACAATTGGTATTAGAGCAAGGTTCCTCAGAAGAAAGCCTAACAACTTGAGGAAGATCCAGGATGTCTTATAGGAAGGACGCTCCACAGTTTGATGGGACAAATTATGCTCTTTGCAAGGTACGAATGAAAAGCCATCTCCTCTGACTTGGTTATAAAGTATGGTTAGCTACACAGTCACAATTTGTCATGCCTAAATATGGTCTGATAATTGAAGATGATATTAAAGAATATGAATTGGATGTCAAAGCAAAGGATGCCCTGTTAAGTTCCTTAAGTGACTCAGTGTTGACAAAAGTTGTGGACCTTGAATTTGCAAATGAGGTTTGGGAGAAGCTAAAAAATCTGTATGAAGGAGATGCTTCTGTAAGACAAGCCAAGCTACATATCTTGAAAGTGAAATATGAGGGTTTGAATATGAATGAAGATGAAAACGCAACAACCTTTATGCAAAGAGTTGATGAACTTGTCATTGGAATAAAAGGTATGGGATGAACTCTCAGTGATAAGGAAATTGTAATGAAAATTCTCAGATCACTACCAAAGTCCTATAGTCACAATGCAACTGCTATTGAAGAATTTATGACTGTAAAAACTATAGACATAGATTAGTTACTTGGAAAGCTTACAACCTTTGAGATGAGAGAATTTGGTGATGCCCTACCGAAAGTTGAATCAGCTTTTAAAGCCAGTACTTTTGAAAAGATTTCCAGAGCTGAGAAATATAAAGTGGATGATGACTTTGAGGAAATTGAAGCTAACTTTGTTGACAGGTTGCAAAGAAGTTCTGGTAAGTTCAAAGGTAAACTACCTTTCAAATGTTTCTCTTGTGGTAAAGTAGGTCATTATGCTTCCAGATGTCCTGAAAGAATTGAAAGAAATAAGAAAAGATATGAGAGCAGGCCTAGAGTTCCAAAGAAATATTACCATGTTAGAGATTTTGATGATGAAGGAGTGATTGATGATGAATCTGATGATGCTAGTACTATTGCAAATGAATGCCTGCTCATTGCTATTAAAGATCCTATGTCTACTAATTCTGCTAGCAGTGTGAAGGAAGAAAAATTAGTGGAATAAAGTGCTTTGGCTGTTCAGGTTGAGAAAGATAAGGATGAATGGATTATTAATAGTGGATGCTCACATCACATGACTGGTGATAAAAGTAATTTTTTAAGTTTGGAAAAGTATGATGGACAACTGGTTAGGTTTGGAGATAATGCAGCTGGTAAGATTTGTGGAAAAGGATCTATTTCATTTGATGGAAAGCATAATACTGACAATGTCCTATATGTGAAGGGTTTGAAGCATAATCTTTTGAGTGTTGGTTAGATGTGTGACAAAGGATATGATCCAAGATTCAAAGACAATGGGTGCAAGATCATGGAAATCTCTAGAACTGTGATTGCTACTAGTAAGAAGACTAAAGGTAAGATTTATCAATTAAGAGGAACTAGTGATTACTATTTATTGGCCCAAGTAGATGAAAGTTGATTGCAGCATAGAAGGATGTGTCATATAAAATTTGATAATATGGTAAAGATAAGTTCAATTTAGATTATGAGAGATTCACCAAAACTTGTGAAACCATCCAATACAATCTGCAAGGAATGTCAGTTAGGG
Organism: Cunninghamia lanceolata; assembly: GCA_027924645.1. Lineage (NCBI taxonomy): Eukaryota > Viridiplantae > Streptophyta > Pinopsida > Cupressales > Cupressaceae > Cunninghamia > Cunninghamia lanceolata. The sequence goes on from BSBN01000585.1 coordinate 40,041, forward strand.
AAGTAGACATGAACAAGTTTCAAGAGCAAAGAGCAATTTTCTGCCAGTTTGTTGGATCTAGTGCATATAGATCTCTGTGCATTACAACAAAATAGGCAATTAGCACCTAAAATAGAGCCAAAATTTAGTGCATTTGAGTTCATGAATTGGACACTTCTATCGGTGCAAAACTTAGAGCCAAAGTGCATGTTCTCTTTAGTGCCATTTTTTGTGCTAGATTTTGCGCCAGATTTAACATCAGATTTTGTACCATAAAAGTAACACAAGCAATAGCACCTCCTTTAGTGCCTGGAATAGTGCCAGGAAGTATGACCAATTTAATGTTAGAAATAGCACCTAAATTAGTGCCCAACTTGGCTTCCAGTTTTGCTTCCATGTTTGCTCCCATTTTTGCTTCTAGTTTTGCTCCCAATCGTGCTTCTTGTTTTGCTTCTGGTATGGCATTGAAAATAGCTTCTTTTTTGGCTTCTTAATTGATGCCAAGTTTTACTTCCATTATGACATCCTTTGCTACTTCCAGTTTTGTTTCCATTATGACATCCTTTGTTGCTTCCAGTTTGGCTTTCGATTTTTCTTCTGGTTTTGATTCCAGGTTTGCTTCCAGTTTTACTTCCAGTTTTGCTTCCAATTTTGTTTCCATTTTTGCTTCCATTTTTGCTTCTAAATTTGCTTCCGGTTTTGCTTCCAGATTTGCTTCCAATTTTGCTTCCGATATAACATCATTTGTTGCATCTAGCTTTGCTGCCATTTTTACATCTTTGTTCCAAAAAAGGTGAGTGGGTCAATCTTGCTTTCTAACCGCCCCATCTTTCACCTTATAGCCTAGCTTAACCTGATACTCCCTAGTTTTTGAGCAGCTCCATCTTATTCTATCCTCTTTGCGAGACAAGCTCACAGACCTATTTGATAGAATACTCTCTAACTCATTGATCTGCGCTCCATCCACTTGAAGACCCCTAAAGCATTTGAAATATTTTATAGGATAACATTTATAAAGAATTTTTAGGGAAGTGGACATCCATACAAATTAACAACATCATTATACTTATTAAATATCCATCAAAATAAAATCTATAACAATATCTAGTATATATAAAATAACAAGATAATTATTATAACATCATCATCATCTATAATTAAAACAAGTGAGTCAAATATCTATAATTTAATTGAATTTGACAACATCCATCCTAAGCAGTAAATTAAAATCATTATACGTAATAAATATCCATCCAAAAATCATCGACCACTTTCAATATATAAACTGACAAGTCAATACTGATAAGATCATCATCATACATAACTAAAACAAGTGAAAGTTAAATATGCGAGTAGATCAATAACATGTCAAAATAATCATGTCCAATAGTCGACATAAGTCAAAATGATACATGTACAAATGATATAAGTAGAAATGATAAATTATGTAACTCAAAATGATACAAGTCAAGATGATACATGTCCAAATGATATAAGTCAAAATGATACAACTCAATAATATGGTACTGTAGGCCGTGAAAATGATACATATGATAGTAACCATGAAAAGATGCATCATAACAATATATCAGCAATGATCCATGATGCATTCTATATGATCATGAATGTCACTGGCTACTACTAGCAACTGCCTCATCATCATCATCACCATCGTGATCATCATCATCATGATCATCATCATCATCGTCATCATCATCATCTTCGGCCTCAGTTTTTTCTGTATCTGCATCATAGTCATCCTCTTCCATGTGATCTATACCAGAACCAACATATTCTGGTTCTATATCATGAGGACCATCTTGATCTTCTGGAAGACCTGTGTTCTGTAGAAAAATGAAAATTTATTATTTATTTTATGCAATAATTTATTTTTCTGTTATATATCTAATATTACAACATATGAAATGAAACCATAATCATATTACATCATATCAAAGTGCACATACCATAATCAAATTTCAAAAAAGTTACAGCTAATATGTCATTCCAATGATGTAAAACATGCAACAATTCTAATAAATGTTAGTAAAGATCATAAAAAAATTTGTTATACAATTTAACTATCAACTATAAATTCTATTACATAACCTTAAGTGCCAACCCTCTACATTTTGTGCTATATATGATTATGTTTGCCTCGAAGATCCTTTGAGAGTTAATTGGTCTATATATCTTCTTCTCCTATATCTCAGACGAGGAACATATTGAACATGATGAAAGACTAGAGTCCATCCCGACTCTAACTCAAATACAACTAAACCCTCTCTTCTACCGACTACTCCTTTTGTGTGGATCCCACACCTCACCAAGCATCTAGTAGCTACTGAGCTAGGTGGATGAAATAGATCACACTTCCCTATCATATTGCATGTGGCACCACTGTCTAGATACCACCCATCTCAGGAAATCTCCTCTGAAGCATAATGACCAAATTTAACCTTTGTAAGGTAAGAGGCAATGTCTTCACCAGCAAGCATCTGAATCCTTTGAAGCTTCTCCTTCAGAACCATGATTCTGCTCTCATGCTTGGCTTGAAATAGTGAAGCAAGGGATATTAGTTATACTTATTAAATTACTATAGAAACAAACTTTTACTGTTGTTTAATACCACTCCTACTGATCTTAATTTTTCCAACCCTTGTAATACCACATTTCTGAGTGAGGACTATTGTCAAACATTTCACATGTCATCTCTATTTGCTGATTTTAGTTGGCTGTAGGTGTTGGTCTGAGTTTAAAGTCTTAAACAATGTCTTTTGAGGTGTTAATTCACCCAAGCATTTACCACAATCATAGGACTGTTATCCCCAGATGTGGGTGTTCGTCAGCAAATTGTGCCAGAAACTGACCTTCCCCTCCTCACAGCAACCAGCGACCACAATCCTAAGACAATTGGCACGCAACATGGCAGCAGGACAAGGTATGCGGGCACCTGGCCCGCCAGTCCATCTAACTCCAATTTTTAATGCCCCTCACTTCTACGTGGGCCATTGTTTCCCCCCTCTAACACTAGCGGCAATGGCAAGTAAATGTGCCTTCAGACAACATACTTTGATGGCTTCTGCATTGGATTTGGGCCTCCCCTTTTCAATGGATCGAGGCTCAACATGGGGATGGCAGATACTCTTCCAGATTCGAATGGAGCTATCGATGAGAGATGCCAATTTAGTGTAGGTTACAGTTTGTGGCATTCTGGAGCTTGTCATGGCACCTTGTCTACGACAAAGAGTGGTTCGCGATAGCATGAGGTGAGGAGGCAGAGGCAATAGTTACCAGTCTTGGGAATTCTACGGGGATTACGACCCAAGAATCCCCATGCACATTCATGAGGAGAGTGACAACCATGAGGCTACTTATTTGGTAATGCAACAGGAATTTGTAGATCCCCCAGGGTGGTCAGCCCATATTGGGCACTAAAAAACATTCTGGGATGGACCCTCTTGGCTTAGCAATAACAAGAACCCTGGGCTACTTCTTCGGCCCACAATCTCTATTTTCCTCTTGAGCAGGCCAGGGCACACCTAGACACCTTAGCAGATGGATTGGGCACTCACCACCCCATTCTACCAGAGGCTTCACTGGAAAACTCCCACCTATCTCCAGTACCAGTTCAGGCCAAGGGGCAAGAGCACCTTCATCCTGCCACTTAGAGAAGTGAGCCGAATGAGGAGTGGACGCAGGGGAAGATCATGGAATTGGAATTGGAGTGTAAGGAGGAGTATGGATGCCTCATCATCTTCAAGCCTCTGCCTAAATTTGGGAGTGATCCAACCCTGGTTCCTTTGGGATTTCCTAGCTATAAGCCAACAGTCTAGTTTTTCTCTGTCAGGGTTTTTTAGTCTTTTTTGTTTTAGAATCTTTTATTTCATGTCTTGCAGTAATTCTCAAAATCATGTATGATGGTTTCCCTATGAAGGGCAACAGTTTAAAACTGAACCATTTTTTTTTGGTTGTGTCAAGCGGAGAATCTTGAATTTCATATACAGGCCTCCCTAACTAGTTTTTGGTTCGACTCTTTTTTGTGCCAGCCCGACCAAAAGGGTCCAGTTCTGTAATCTATGTACATTTTTCCTTTTTTAGCAATAGAATTATGAACTTCACAAAAAAAAATCATAGGACTGTTATCTAATTCACTTTGTCATGCAAATAACAATAAGGGGCAACAACAATATAACTTTATATATTCAGAAAATCCCTTGTTATTTATAGCAGATTTTAATACACATAAGAAACAAGAAGAATGGCACCTGGAGATTCGATTAGTGCTGGCTCTCCTTTCCTTGCACCTAGATGAAATATTCATCTCCCTTCTTGACTGTTATTTGACTGTGTTTAGTGGCCAAGAGATTCACGACCTCTCCAGACAGATTAGGCAGTGCCCAACACTACGATAATTTCCCCCATGCTATCCCTAAGCATCAATTTCATGCCCAACAAGGACTAATCTCTTGTGATGTTGAAAATGCCCAAGGTAAATGCTTCCAAATGTGCCCAACAATGGCAATATAAGTCCCATGCACAGTAAACAGTGATAGCCAATCATTCTATGGATAAAAAGTGTCCAGATTTAAGTAGTGTAGGCCCACACTCTATTACTTAAGGATTAAAGTCGCCTAGCACTAAGATCAAGAGCTGCTATGGCCCTTTGCCGCTCCAAATGGAATGAAATGCACCTAGCCAAGGAGAATAAGTTCCCACGTACTTAGATAATGAAGGAAATGCACCCAGGTTTAAAGGCAACTCGCCCAGCAAAATAGATATGGTTCCCATGCTTCCAAAATAGAAATTTTCATGCCCATGGTGAAGGGAATAACAGCTAGCTTGTCCACAAGATAATAGAGATGAGAGAGACACCCTCTATTGCTCAAGAAATCTCTCTCCAGTCTTCATAACTTCCTCTAATATGTTGGGAATTAAGGTGTCTCAACCTTGGTAATTCCTTGTATTATTACATTATATTTATTTATTTATTGCCTATTGTGTAATTAGGATGCAAATCCTATGTTGTCATCTTGTGGGAGTTGACACGGTGATGTGTCATCCTACATGGAAGATGATAGAATGTGAATTTGTCCTCACATGAGGAGATAGGCATCCCACTTAGTGGTAGGAATATTTTGCCATGTGTCGGCATCTTGGATAGTGTGTAAGGGAATATTGACCGAAACGGTCATGACAGATTCCTATGACAAATCTATGATGCGTAAGAGTCGTAAATGGAAGATTATATGACAGGTGAAGACATGTGTCAAGAAGCATCTTTGAAAAAGGCATATTTGGGTACACCAAGGAGGGTTATGACATGTTGTAAGAGAATATGCTATTTATAGCATGTTTATGACAGATTCTCTTACAGCTGTAAGATATGTCAGTATGATGGATTCTATGACAGTTGTAAGAGTTGTAAGAGCATCTGTCATTACCTAAATTGGGAATAGGAGACCTCTTTGGGATGGGGTAACTTGACAAGTGTCAAGAACATCCTATAGTGTTGAACAAGTGTTCGTAGGCGTGGGTTTTGGGCCATAAGGCCATGTTGGACACCCATCCCAAGATAGAGCCATTTTTGCTTTGTATTTTCTATATAAACAGGTGCTTTGGAGAGGCGATGTATTATGTGATTGACAGGTACTGTTATGCTGCTAGATTGTCTCCAGATACGAGTGTTGAAGACTCCTGCATGAGCATTGGCTCTGAGACTATATTGTAACCTTCATTGTTTACGGAATACATTTGAGCTATGTTTTGGAGTGTGGGGTTTTTCACCCGTAAGGGTTTTCCCCACGTATATCTTGTCTCTCTCTTCTTCTCTCTTACATTCTTGTGTATGTGTTTGCTGCAATATCTCTATTGTTGGGTTAACATTGTTGTAACTATAAAGATTAAAATGAATTTGCACTCATCTCTCCTCATTAGATTAGTGTAGGAAGCGATTTCCACACACCTAGCTTCCTTTCAGTTGGTATCAGAGCTTGATCTCCTTTGGTCCTAGTTGTAGGGTAGGGGTTTTTTGAGCTAATCTTAGTTTGAGTGGGAGCTTTGTGCAAAGCATTCTGTAATCTTGTTGTAGGAAAGAGATGGCAGGCACATCCGAAAAATTAGAGGTGGAGAAATTCAATGGCACTAATTTTGAGTTATGGAAACTTAAGATGGAAGACATGCTTTTTGATCATGACCTATGGGAAACCGTATCCAGTGTAAAACTAGATACAATGGCACAAGTTGATTGGGATCTCAAAGATCAGAAGGCTAAGGGTCTCATAAGACTCAGTCTAGCTGATTCTGTCTTGTTAAATGTCCATGAGGAGAAGAGCACAAAAGACCTTTGGAAGAAGTTGGGAGATGTTTATTAGGCCAAATCCCTGGTGAACAAACTTTTTCTGAGAAAGAAGTTGTATTCTCTGAGGATGGAGGATCTGTTGCAGATCACCTGAATGCCTTCAACATGTTAATTGCATAATTGACATCAACTGGTGTGAAGATGGAGGAGGAGGATCATTGTATGACCTTGCTTTGTTCTTTGCTAGACTCATGGGATCATCTTGTGATGGCTATTGGTAGCACCACATCCACATTCACAATGGATGAAGTGGTATCTTCGCTATTATCTGAAGAGATGTGGAGAAAATCTTTTGAGGCAGCCAAAGAGGCTCTTGCGGTTTATGGAAGACTTAAGGAGAAAGAGAAAAAGAAGGACAAGAAAGCTGAGAAGGGCAGATCTAAATCTTGTGGGAGATCCAAATCTCCTGAAAAGTCCAAGGCTCTCTATTGGAACTGTGGAAAAACTGGGCATTTCTGAAAGGAGTGCAAGGAAGAAAAGAAAAAGAAGAAGAAGAATGTCCCAAATTTAGATTCTGACAAATCACAAGATGATGGTGATGCCTTCATCGCAACCCTAGCCACCCATGCATCTGATGATGTGTGGTTGATAGATTCTAGTGCATCATTCCACATGACCTCGCATTGAAGTTGGTTCACAAAGTATGAATAGTTCGATGGTGGAAGAGTGTACCTGGGTGACGATTCTCATCTGGATTGTTGGTCGTGGAAGAGTCTCAATCATGAAGGGGATCACTGGGGTTATACACATCCCAGGTTGGGCACGAAACCTGCTTTTTGTAAGTATGTTGAATGATACAGGTGTGCAGGTTGTCTTTTCAAAGGATGGATGCAAGATGACTAGAGGATCTATGGTGCTTGCTAAGGGTACTCGGAGAGGTACTTTGTTTCAGCTAGAGGCATGCACTTCATAGTGCAATAGTTCTTCTGACTCGAAGAAAAGAGCTGCAGTCACTTCATCCCCACCATCTGAATGAGCAATGAAGAAATCTATTGTAACACATTTTGATGGTAGCGCACATGCTTTGGAAATTAAACTTCCCGCTGAAAAGATTATGTTATGGCATTTGAGATATGGCCACATTGGTGAGAAGGGTCTTAGAACCTCAAAAAATAAAAACCTTGTTGAGGGGTTAAATGATTGTAATCTTGAGTTTGACTTTTGCAAACATAGTGTATATGGAAAGCAAAACCGTGTTTAGTTTTACTCTAGTTCTCACAAGTCTTTTGGTGTACTGGATCTTATTCATTCTGATGTGTTTGGTCCTGTTAATGTTCCTTCGATTTCCAAATCTATATATTTTGTATCTTTCATAGATGATTACAGTAGAAGGACATGGGTTTATTTTATCAGAAGCAAGACTGAAGTCTTTAATCAGTTTAAAGAGTTTAAAGCTTTTGTTGAAAATTAGACTAGTAAAAAGATTAAGTGCTTGAGAATTGATAACAGTGGTGAGTTTTGTTTGGTAGAGTTTGATAAGTTTTGTAAAGAGCAAGAGATTGAAAGACATAAGACAACTCCATGCACCCCATAGAAAAATGGAGTTGCAGAGAGGATGAATAGGACAACTGTAGCCACTGCTTGCTACCTGGTAAATAGGTCTCCTACATCAGCTTTTGTTGGTAAGACACCTATGGAGGTGTGGTCTGGTAAGAATCCTTCAGTTAGACATCTTCGTGTTTTTGGTTGTGAGGCATATGCACATGTGCCTAGGGAGAAATGGTCTAAATTGGAGAACAAGGCTGTTAAGTGTATTTTCATTGGCTATGGTGTCGGTGTGAAAGGATATAAGCTTTGGGATCCTGTGGCTGAAAAAGTGTTATATAGTAGAAGTGTTATATTCAGAGAGCTAACACCTTCTTCTGTGGTTCTACAACCAGAACAGACAAAAAAGAGAGAAGATGTGGTTCAGTTTCCTTCTACCCTTGAGAAGACTGAACCGATAGACCCTGTGAGACCTGATGATGAGGAGAGCTCTAGTAGCTCTGAAAGTTCAGATGAAGAAGTAGAACCTCAACCTCAACCATTGAGGATGTCTACACAAACAAGAAAGCAACCTGATAGGTTTGGTTATTCATTACTTGATTCTAGTTGTGCTTTTGCCTTGCTTACTAACACTGATGAGCCTAGAACTGTGACAAAGGCTATGGGCATGAAAGATGCAGGTTCCTGGAAGGAGGCCATGGAAGATGAGATGACTTCTTTGGAAAAGAATAAAACATGGGACTTGGTGCCTTTGCCTGATGGACGGAAACTTGTTGGATACAAATGGGTGTTCAAGAAGAAATTTGGTGTAGATGGTAGCGTTGAAAAGTACAAGGCCAGACTGGTTGCGAAGGGGTACTCACAAGTGGAGGGAATTGATTATGGTGAAATTTTCTCTCCCGTTGCAAAGCTGACATCTATTCGCTTCCTGTTATCTCTTGCAACAACTTATGAGTTAGAGGTGGAGTAGATGGATGTGAAGACAACATTTCTTCATGGTGATTTGGAGGAAGAGATTTACATGTCACAACTAGAGCATTACATAGAGAAAGGTAAAGAAAATTTGGTTTGCAAGTTGAAAAAGTCTTTGTATGGTTTGAAGTAGTCTCCTAGGATGTGGTACTTGAAGTCTGATGCCTTTGTGTTGTCGGTTGGATTTTTGAGATCAAAATCAGATCATTGTGTGTATTATAAGTTTGACAATGATCACATTGTCATTATTGCATTGTATGTTGATGATATGTTGTTAATTGGGAATGGTAAGAATATGATTTCTGATTTGGAGTCTCAGTTGTCACCATAGTTTGAGATAAAAAATATAGGGGTAGCTAGGTACATTCTGGGAATGGAAATTAGAAGAGATAGAGCTAATAGAAAACTTTGGTTAATCCAAAGTAAGTATGTGAAGACCGTGTTCGATAGGTTCAACATGGCAGATTGTAGACCATTGTGTGTTCCTATTTCTTTGGGGACAAAGTTGTCTATTAATGATTGTTCAAAATCTCCTAGTGAGGTGGAGGACATGAGCAGAGTACCTTATGCTAGTGCTATTGGGAGATTGATGTAAGTTATGGTCTACACAAGACTAGACATTGCCCAAGCAGTGGGAGTCCTTAGTCGATTTATGGCTAATCCTGGACGGGTACATTGGGATGTAGTTAAGTGAGTGTTCAGATATTTGAGGGGTACTTCTAAGTACTCCATATGCTATCATGGTAATGCTATAGGACCTCCGCATTCTATTTGTATTCATGGATTCATGGACTTTGACATTGACAGTAGGAGATCCACCAGTGCATATGTGTTCACAATGTTTGGTGGTGTAATTAGTTGGATGAGTAAGTGACAACCTGTGGTTGCTTTGTCCATGACATAAGCTAAGTATATGGTAGCAACTCATGCTTACAAGGAAGCCATTTGGCTTAAGAGATTGTGTTCAGATATTGGTGTTGATGCAGGATAGATTACAATTTGTTGTGACAATCAGAGTGTGATTTACCTAGCAAAGAATCCAACTTTCCATGCCAGAACAAAGCATATTGATGTATAGTTTCACTTCGTGTGAGACATGGTAGAGGATGGGAAGGTGAATTTGGAGAAGGTAGATACTTTGAAGAATGTTGCGGATGCATTGACAAAACCAGTGGGCACAAAGAAGTTAAGATGGTGTTTAGAGTCTATGGGCCTCTCGGCCTATAGCAGTTAAATCCTGTTAATTCCATTGGCTCTTACAAGGTGTTCGACAAGTGGGAGAATGTTGGGAATTAAGGTGTCTCAACCTTGGTAATTCCTTGTATTATTACATTGTATTTATTTATTTATTGCCTATTGTGTAATTAGGATGCAAATCCTATGTTGTCATCTTGTGGGAGTTGGCACGGTGATGTGTCATCCTACATGGAAGATGACCAAATGTAAATTTGTCCTCACATGAGGGGATAGGCGTCCCACTTAGTGGTAGGAATATTTTTCCATGTTTCGGCATCTTGGATAGTGTGTAAGAGAATATTGACAGAAACGGTCATGACGGATTCCTATGACAAATCTATGACACATAAGAGTCGTAAATGGAAGATTCTATGACAGGTGAAGACATGTGTCAAGAAGCATCTTTGAAAAAGGCATCTTTGGGGGCCCAAGGAGGGTTATGACATGTTGTAAGAGAATATGCTATTTATAGCCTATTTATGACAGATTCTCTTACAACTGTAAGATATGTCAGTATGACGGATTCTATGACAGTTGTAAGAGTCGTAAGAGCATATGTCATTACCCAAATTGGGAATAGGCGACCTCTTTGGGATGGGGTGACTTGACAAGTGTCAGGAACATCCTACAATGTTGGACAAGTGTCCATAGGTGTGGGTTTTCGGCCATGAGGCCATGTTGGATGCCCATCCCAAGATAGAGCCATTTTCCCTTATATTTTCTATATAAACAGATGCTTTGGAGAGGAGATGCATTATGTGATTGACAGGTACTGTTATGCTATCAGATTGTCTCTAGATACGAGTGTCAAAGACTCTTGCAAGAGCATTGGCTTTGAGACTATATTGTAACCTTCATTGATTACAAAATACATTTGAGCTGTGTTTTGGAGTGTGGGGTTTTTCACCCGTAAGGGTTTTCACACTCATCTCTCCTCATTAGATTAGTGTAGGAAGTGATTTCTGCACACCTAGCTTCCTTTCATAATATCAACCAACAGTCTATTGTCCTGAAAACATTGAATCCAATGGAAAAATTTGAATGATCTTCCACTACTGACCAGCTAGGGTGGATCTTGCACCACCGAAACTAGTGAATAATGCAAGGGTTTCTTCCAAACCTTAGCCTCTCCAAGATCAAGATCTCTCCAAGTAATTTTCAAAAAGTGATTAGTGTAGAATGAGGAGAGAACTCCTCTTTTTCCCCTTTTTATATTTCCCTCACCACTTTTGGCCCTTTTTACCTTTTAATTTAATAAAGTCACTTTTCCCTAAGTTCTTAACCTCATTGGAGCTCTATTTCCAACATAAAGCCATCCAAAGTGACAATATATTCAGGACAACAGTGTGATCTAGGGTTGGAGCGGACTATATAGTGCCCAAGACTCACACATACTAGCAATCAATAGTTTGATATTGTGATGGAATGGGCAAACCTATTAAGGCTGAAGCAAACCTTTCTTTCTATACCTAAATCAACCCTTACTTATAGTGACTTGGAAATATATTTGGAGGCTAGACTTTGGAGCTTGTTAGTGCACAAGATGTAGGGAATTTTTAAACTTTTGAAGATAGGGTTCACCACACCTTAGCTCCTTAATTCCTTTTATAGATGATTGAGATTTGGTGGCTGGTGTGGTTTCTTTGGAATAAATCCCTATGTTATGGTGTCTTACTAAGCATGCATGAGAAAAAGTAAAAGAGTTTGTGGTATTTTCAGCAACATATACTTGCCAGAACAGAATCAACCTGAGGACTGTCAAGGGCATGTCTATGAACTAATTTTGAATGAATCTGAGTATGGAAGTATAATGGCATTTCCAGCACCGTTAAGAATGAGAATTATGGGTACATCTCTAGTCTCCTGTAGAATATCAATATTTCATGTACATCCAATATACTAAGCAACCATGATCAATATTAGTTCTAAAAATGGAATGCCTCGGGCACAATAAGGTCCTTCTACAGATTGCTAATATTAAAGAGCTTAGATTGTTTGCAAAAAAACTAGATGCTTTTGAGCCAACATAAGATACCATTTTTGAAGCCTTGGGTTCCCTACATGAGCCTTCAAATCCAAACAATGCCATGATTATAGATGTGACATAGACGTGAAGAATTTAACTACAAGAAGCCTGAGCTACTTCTTCGGCCCAGCAAGAAGTGTCTAGTAATCAGAGGTGTAGAGATTTAAGAGAAGAGCTCATCCATATGCTAAAAGACCTTGCCAATCAAATTATCAATACTATGAATGCTACATCCAGGGTAGGTTTGCAAGCATTGGGGATAAATGATAGGTCATCTATTATATTGGATGCCCAAAGACTTATTGGAAAGCATTAGATAATGGAAAGTGTGAAAAATAAGGAAGATGAACTTCTAAGGAAGGTGGTAGGTTTCAAGGCTTGATTCACTAATCTTTTTAAGAAAGGTTTGCCATCAGTTTGGGATGATCGTCAGTATTTGATTCCTCAAAATTAATATTTGGAATTACTAGCCAAATGCAGAAGTCAAGACTCCAAATTTGAAGATTTCAGAAAATCACTAAAGGGGCAGTCTATATTATATAAGTTGAAAGATGACTTTGATCTCTTAACTAAGTTCAAATTATTAGTGCACTACTTGCCTCCATTTTCATATGCTCAATATAATGACCTGGAGTTTTCAACTAGTGAAATGATAGCTTATAATTTCCCAAGTGCTTCTCGATGGGCCAACATTATTAAATATGGAACGAAGATTCGCCTACCATTTGGAAGATATGCAGTAGGCCTTATTCCATGCAACTGTCCACCAATTTCTGAGCAACGGTCCAAATATCTTGTAACAGTTTCAACAAACAAACCTGAATATTTGTAGCAGTTTTAAATATTTTTGTTTGATTTTTATTAGAGCATAAAGTTAGTTTGATGAGCTAATAATGGCTCAAAGTTTGTAATTATCTATATAAACTATGTAAATTCAAGGACAAGGGGTTCCAGACTATTTTATTACACTCAAACTCTGTTATTTAGAAGGTGTATTTGATAGCTATATATAATTTAATACAAAAATGTTGAAAGGCCTATGTTTTTCTCAATGAATTCCTGGAGTTTTCGGTATCAATTCGTTCCCTCTCATGTTTGTGCTTCCAATTGCTATATTCTATTCTAAATGTTGATGTATACAGTGAATGTGATTTACTATTTTTATGAACGATAGAATCATTACAAGATCCATGGTGATATATTGTGATGCCTATTTTCTTAAGACATTGACATATTATGTATAAGTTTCTACTGCAAATTATATAAGATTAGTTGATGGAGCACTTGGTCTCCATTGGCTCACACATGTTTGTTCATCACTTTTTGACATAGATCGACCTTCTCATCACCACATGTGGGACTTGATTTGGCATTGGCACATATGTTGAGGCATGATAGAGATGACATAGCACCATTGTACACATGTTGAGGCATCATGGAGGTTGTTTATTGGTTCATGCATGGATTATTTGGTCTACTTGACCCACATGAGATACTTTATTACTTTCATATATGGAGTGGCCCTTCATCTTCCACAGGTGTGGGGTTGATCTAGCATTTGGGCACACATTTTCATGCATGAGATGACTATTTTATGGTTTTTTGGTGCTTGGAGTCTAGCACCACCCCCTCTCTCTATATGACTTAGGTTTGTCTTTTACACCAAATACTCTTTCTATAAGACCTATGTGTTGGTTCAAGGCCCTGTGCCACATCACCCATGAGTCCTAGAAGTGGATGTTACAACAAAAGTGCCTAGTTTTCAACCTTGAAACATAGCCTAAACCTCAAGAGGAGGAGTTAGACAATTAACTTATAGGAACACTAAATGGTACCCTTCCATCAACCTCAAGGGTTCAGTAAAAAACATAGTGGCCCTAGTGCAGGTTGTATGGGGAGAAGGATGCTTCTCATTTTCAAGAATCCTAATTCTCATTGCTACATATGTTGCTTAAAGAAGGGCCAATTTTAAACTAGGTAGTTGTTTTGTCACTCACTTTATGTAATGAAATAATGAGAGTCGAGTCTCCTCCAGTGGGCACAAAGCCAAAATTCTATACAACCTCTTACTTGTGTTATATTATTTGTGCAACTAATAAATTCTTTGGGGATGAATTGGACGTGGAGCATCCCATGTTGTTATGTCCATGTTTATTGCTAGGACCGATGGGAGCACAAATATTCATCCAAATATGAGAACATCTGTGACCAATTCTTTTCTCCCTTGCATGAGCTATTATTTGAGAAAAGGTTCCCTAGGTTGTCTGAAGACATGATTAGAATCTTGGAGAACCTATAAGATTATTCCTATACGAGTTGTTAACATATAGGAAGATCTATGGCACCGCAAAGGCACCCCATACTTTTCCCAAGCATGTACCTAACATGTTGATCAAGAAGTTGCATGTCATACTATACTCTTGAGATTTAATGAAGCCATGGAAGCCATGGTAATGGATGTAGATGATATGGATCTAGTGGCTAGGGATATGACTAGGGTCGCCACAACACAAGAAAATGAATCAAATATCCTTAAAATGACATGAGAAATGGAAGTGCATAAGAAGGAAATTGAGCACTTGAAACATCAAGTGGAATACTACAAGGCTATAAGATATGGCATAGGTGATTTCATGGAATATGCATTATAAATCCATGATGACTTGACCTTTGTGCAAAAGGAGTTGTACAAGGATGTGTTAGATCTATAGGATGCCTACCAAGATGCATCAAAACATTCTTACATGTTAAAAGAATGACAACATCGTGAGGAAGGATGGAAAAGATGCATGTGGATCACCTAGTAGAATGTCAACATGGATTCAAGGAAGCACTCCTTGAGATACCAAGGAAGCATTCCTTGAGATACCAGTTTGAGAGAAAAGAAGATAAATCAAATCAACATGGGACTAAGTTACTCAAATGATACAACTCATAACTTAAATGAGGACACTTAAGAGATATTAAAAGACCATGGTCATTAATTAAAAGATGCGATGAAAATAAGGCATGAATGTCACCCACTTCCCTTTAAAGCAGACAATGTTTTTTTCCTCAACATGAAATAATGGGACAATTGAGTGGGATCTAGGGTCGACAGAGAAGCACTTTAGAACTCATCCTACGCATTAATAAACAACTCAACACAAGAAATGCAAATTGACATATTAACACAACAATATCCAACTAAGTTATTGAAAGTCAACTATTGATACCTCGTTCTCCATCCAGATTACAAAATCGGTCCTCTTTTTGCTTTGTAACATTTCCTTTTCAAATTGCGTTGGATGCTGGCCATATTTCTCCTCCTGTCAAAACATGGCACATGGACTAGTTAAACTAATTAATATGCAATCATTTACTTTTTCCTAGGAAATAAAAATAATATCATTTAACATATTAGATATACTTACAAATGTACATATCAAGGCATGCAAACCTTTCTGGCCACTGTGATGCGTGACACGAAGTTTGTCAAGCCTAGCCTTGGAGGCCTTGTCCTAAAACATGTACTAATTCAATTTAACTATGTACAAATAAAATTTAAAAAACATTTAATAAATTTGATATAATCTTATGAGCAAATTTAAATACCTGCGTACCCTCCTCACTGGACTTCATCCGTGCATCGAACTTCTCATATGCTTTTACAAGCTCTTTCCATACTTTCACACTTACATCAATTGGCCTTTTTTTGAGCCTTAGCTCGGGAGGGAGTTTTTTTATCTTCTTTGTTTGGTTACACCAAAATCTCTCGTAGTTTTGAGATATTCGTAGCTTTATCTTCTTTACAGACCAACCTGTGCCAAATTCAATCTCCATGTCATGGATAACTAATTTTTGCAGGTGCTTGGGTATCTTTGAGAATGGCAAATGTAGATGGTCTTTGAACAGTTGAAGGCATGATTCCTTCAACCTATTCACAAACATTTTTCCAGCATCTATCATTTGGACTCCCCCTAAAACCACATCGTATTCTATCTTGGTATCGTAGCTACCAATGCAAGATGCAAAACATGGCATGGTGGAAGAAGTCTATGTCCTAGGAGTGGCTAGGACATTGGAAGTCTCTGCTCCCTATTCCACATTCTTAGAGTTTATTGTTATTGATTTTTTCCTGGATCTTTTGCTCAATCCAAGACTAGTTGGGGAATTAATTGATTCCCTTTGACACAGTTGATTTAGTTGCAATGTTTCAGGGGCTTTACTAGATTGTTTTTCTATGTATCTGGCAAGCATTGTCAAGTCCACACCATCCAATTTGTTCACTGCCTCTACCCCCAATATGGAAGCCAATGCCTCTTTATCTTTGTCAGTCTCATGTCCCTATATATATATAAAACAAATTTCTTCTTTTAAAATTAGAAATAAAAAACTAAAAACTAAAAATCAAAGAAACAATGGAAACATTTACAAATCTATAAATTGATAATGAATTACCTCATTGTGGCTAGAGTCTACTCCCTTTGCTCCCTTCCCTCTATTGCTTGACATTTTGAGGTGACCTAGGGCAAATTATTTTCGTCCAGTCTATGGAGGCAAACAAAGTACACACTGCCAGGTATGAAAGTTTTCGTCCAGTTTGTGGTATGAAAGTTTTGTTTTATGGTATGAAAGAAAGGCACCAATCAAAGAAATTAAAATTAATGGGTGATTTAAAAGAAACAGGTGCTTAATGAGCAAGCTTTACCTTGAATGACTCTCTTTCTAGATTTAAATTCCTATGAGATATCTCTTGAGAGTTCAAACCCTATGATGGAATGAATAATGCAAAAATAAAATCACCAAATAACCCAAATCAACTGAACCCTGACCATTATCTACCAGGTGGCATCCCTTTTGTACAAATCTATTAGTAAAAATTCTATCTAAATATCTTTATATGGATTCAAATTGAACCAAAAGGCAAAACATACCTGGTTTTCACATTTAAAGCAAAATCATGGGTTTGATTTCTATCCATCTATCCTCTACTCTATATCTCGCAAAAAAATTAAACCAGGTGACCAAACACTGTAAACATGTCTATCCTATGCTTTGTATTTGGTAACAAAATAAAACTGGGTCACCAAATAATACAAACACACAAGAAAAATGAAAACTAAAAGATCAACAACAAGACCAACCTAACAAACGAAAAACAACTGAAACAGAAAATCAGAGTGACCTATGGCAAATTATTTTCATCAAGTTTGTGGTATGAAAGTTTTGTTTTGCGTTTTTTTTTTGTGTGGTATGTTTTAACCCAGGCGGGAATTTTTAATTTTTTGTTTTTGATTCATTAGTTGACGCTATAGTCGTCGTAGTTAACGCCGACTTTAGCACCGACTTTCAGCCCTAAATGTAATCTTTTTGGGGCCCCAAAGGCGATGCAAAGTGCACTTAATTTAGTGCTTAGCTGTGCCAAACCAAAATGTTCCTCATGCAAACATTTGGAATTGAGGTAAATGTTTAAGTAGTAAGGGTTTTATAACATTGGAATCTAGTGTGACAATAACATACCACCAACTAGCTTGGAAAAAAATGGACACATCCTAGAAACTTTACATAATAAAAACATAATATGATGGAACTTAAAAAACATTGTATTATGTTTTAGTAACTTGAAAACCAAACTCTTTTACCTATCAAACAAATAAATTCAGATCTCATGCCTTCTCTTGGTTAATGAAGATATACATGCTAGCTAAATCAATCAAGATGTCAAAGGTTTTAGCTAGTGGCTAGACTTCCATGCAATACTAATTGTGAAAACACAACATATTAGGCTATATATATGATTTCCATACATCATAAAGTAGGTCATGCTATGTATCAATCTTTCATTAAAGTTGTAGTAAATTGTTAAGTCTTTTATGGGTTGAGCCATTTGTAAAATATTTGTTGGCTTTTATTTGATGAGGGGATAAACACCAATCATGAAAAATAAAAAATCAAGAATTAAAGTTTTGGATCTTATCTAAGATAAATATTCTCACACTATCCAATGTAAAGTAGGTTTCACTCAAGAATAAGGAATCCAATCTCTAGTTTTCAAAGAGAAAATATCTACGGTTTTAATGCATTTGTGGAAGAAGTGTAAGGTAGAGAACTAGCTAAAATTATTAGTCATAGGTTTTCTTTCATCTAGGATAACAAGGGACCATGGAAGGGATGTTCAACTAAAATTATTAGTAATAGGTTTTATTTGTAGTCAGCTTGTAAATAAATGTCTTTTTGATGTGAATTTGTAGTCATCTTGTAATCATAAGATTTGAGCTCTAGTTGTCAAGATCCCATGTGTACTCTTTTTGTGAAGAGCACAATATTGCAATGTCCTATTTTATTTTTCAGTGCGTTTTAATGAAAAGTGAGCGTATTAACAAGATAATTTCAACAATATTCTCTTGGTGCACAGTTGTTATGTAACTATTGTCATTTTTGTGTATTACAAGATCCAAAGGAAGCCATGGAGAGAGGACGTGGACGGCATAGAACTACTAAATCGTAGAGAGGAAAGTGGGTGGAAATAGATATGACAATAGAATCTACAGATACAATAGAGGTAAGAAGAGAAAGTAACCTCAACCAAAGGAGGAAGGTGTTTATGAATTCACAAATGCTACAACATAGAGGAGATAAAGACATTTTTTTGTCCATGTGGCCTCTGAAGTCAAACTTATTGGTTGAAAATGCATAGGAATGGTGATTAAATGTGATTCTATGATCAAGGGAAAAGTTTGAAAATTAGGATGGCCAAAACATGATATCAATATGTCAAATATATGACTAAAGTGAGGTTTTGTGTTGGATAGCATATTCGTTGATATGATATAATTATACTAAACATTATTTACTATGTTGTGTATTATAGGGGCCAAACAAGGCCATGACAACAGATCATGTCATATCAAATGAGGACACACCGGATGAAGCGGGACATCAGGTACTCAAATTTTGAATTAACTTAGGAAAAAAATGATCTGATGGCATTTTGTGATACGTCCATCTTTTTTCACAGTATTATTGTTCAAAATTTATAATGTATTATCCAATCTTGACATAAATTAATGCATTTTGTTGATTATTTTAGATGGAGATTGGAGCAAATGCAGAGCCTGAGCATTCAACTAGCAAAAGAACAAGATATGTACGTGGACGTGGACCTAAAACTGTTAAATCACATAGAGGACAGTGGGTGGAAGAGGATATGACAATGGATCCTATAGACACAACAAATGATTGCATTGAACATAACAAGAGGTTGGTCAGGACTATAGTACATGGGATGAATACTTTGAGAAAATTATTGTTTGTGGATGATCTGTATGTCGTGGAAAGAAACAATTCAAACAAGTGATTGTACAAAGACATTACATATATGATGAGCTTCCAGTTAGTAGTATGCCTCCTACAATCAATTCAAATCCAATAAGAATTGTGGTAAGGAATTTTCTAATTTGATATAAATAACATGTATACTTCATTTAAATATTGTTTTATATTATTTAAATAACTAATTTTTTTCTTAATGGATACTTGCAGGATAAAGTTCTTGGTTTAAAGTTTTCTGGATCACTGACTTCCAACCTAGAGGGTAATGATCATTTATCAGATTATACATCTAACAAAAATATGTACCAATATACCAGCTCGGAAGATGAGGAATTGATGAAAACAAGTAACAGAACAAGAACCGGTTTAAAGATGCATAATTTGCTTAAAGACAAGGGGAAGGTTGACTACATATCCTATGAGAATGAATGTGATGGAGATGATGACTTGCCCCTGAGTTTAAGATCAATTTACAAAAAGACATTTGATTGTCGACTATATTGCCCTTGGCCTAGTGATCAACAACTACCTAGAGTGTACGAGGTGTTTCAATTTTGGGGATACAACTACATGATACGACCCTCCAATATTCATGGAGCAAATCTAGGCCTCTTTATTGTCCAAAATGTACATGTGGGATCTAAACATAGAAACAATTCAGAACAAACCACTAGGAGATTAATGCCATATTATGGTCCATCATATTACAGTGGTGAATGGAGAAGGCTAGCAGAATATAAGCCTAACATGTCAACATATGGTCTAAACTTGAATATGTATACACATCGTCTCCAATTGGAAAGTGGAAAAGAAATGAATAGAGGTCATCTTATGTATATAGATGGACATGCATACACACACAAAAATATTTCAGGATTTATAAATAGTAGTAAGGGAAGGGACCCTACTGTAAGACCGAATTGTCAATTTGTTGAGGTTATAAATGATAAAGATGGAGATATAGAAAGAGAGGTTGATAGATTGATAATGGTTGAGGCTATTATGGACCTTACTATTGGGGATGAGTTATTGATTGATTACCCCTTCTTAAAATGCACTCCTGCGCAAAAGAAAAGGGAAGAACAAGGTCTCCCTAAGGATGTTCATAAGGGACAAAAAACCAAAGAATAATAGATGAGTGTGGACTGATGTTTTATAAACTATATTGTCAAAATTGTGTTTTATTTAAATTACTGTATAAAAAAGGTAGTCTATAAAATAATGTTCCATTATTCAATTGATGTATATATGTTCATACAATATATATTTTTATTTTTAAGCCATATTTGATTATATTTCATTGAAATTGATACATTTATGATTTATCCAATTGTTGCCAAACATTAAATAATGCTTGCGTTTGTTGATAGGTAGAAGATGTTGATGAAACACATACTAATACCCTAGATCCAACTGGGTTATTAAGATTTGGACGGGATGATCCAAACCATCCTTTAAACAATACTAGGGTGAAAAGAGCAACATTGAAGAGAATACTGCCAGCTGAGAAATTTGAAGAGCTGATGAGATCCACATACACTGATGACACGCCACCTAGCATTAATGATGATGATCATGATAGTGAAAATGCAGTGCATGAAGAAGTATTGAATGAAATGCTTACAGGTTTCTTTGGGGATGGAAACAATGATGACAATAATGATCATATGGTTGATAGTAACGATGATAGCAGGGGTAATTACCACCAACGTAATGTTGATGATAACAACCTGAAAGACTCCATCAAGCAAGCAATGAAGACACCCATGTTCAAATCAGGTGCAAGTAGAACCTCAAAACTGGCATGCACATTAATATTATTAGAAATCAAGTCACTATTTGGTTGGTCAGACAAAGGATTCACCACCCTACTGAAGTGAATTGAAATCTATTTCTTACTTTGCATTGTCAATTGGTGTACATAATTCGTAAACATTCATCAACTTCATTTATATTTCTTTAAGGGGATTTTAAAACCATATATTGTATATAAACAATCCTACTATAGATTGACATATCAAACATGTTCATCATAAGTCAAACATTCAATTGATTTAATCTCTGGCAATCTTAAAGGGCACTAAAAACTAAAATATTCCCTGAAGAGAATGCGTTGCCATCAACTTGCAGAAAGGCATGTCTGTTGTTGGTTGAGTTGGGGATTGAATATAAGCAAATTCATTCATGTAAAAATGATTGCATTTTATATAGAGATGAATATCAAAACAAGGTAGAATGCCCTATATGCAAAGAGAAGAGATATTGTACAGATGTACAAGGTCCTACAATTCCAAAGAAGGTTTTACGTCACATGCCAATTATGCCTAGACTTCAACAAATGTTTTGTTGCAAGTCACTTGCACAATTGATGGACTGGCATGCAAAGAAGAGTAAAGATGGATTTATGCGAATTCTAGCTGACTCCAAAGCAATGAAACATAGAGGAAAAATAGCCAAGAAAATTCAAAGATGAACCCCATAGTATCAAGTTTGGTCTTGCAATTGATGGAGTGTGCCCATTCTCTTTCCTGAGCTCAAATTATAGTGTTTGGCCAGTCAGATTGATAGTATACAATATTCCCCCATGGATGAGTGTTAGAAAGGAGCACCTTATGCTGACTCTCATTGTTCCAGGAAAACATCAAGTTAAAAACATGGATGTTTATCTTGCGCCTTTTATTGATGAGATGCAACTGTTATGGAAAGACATAAGAATGTATGACATATCATGTCCTCCATCAAATAGGTCCTTCATGTTGTATGGTGTGCTATGTTGGACTATTCATGATTTCCCAGGACTTGGTGTTTGTTTTGGTAAGATAAAATATTTACGTATTTACACTCATAATTTATTTTCATCCCAACTTTCATACTTAGTTTTATATTATTTTTTTGATGTTATTAACATTACTTATTGAATTGCAGGACTTCAAACAAAGGGGATATTTGCATGTCCAAGATGTATAGAATAATTTCAAGGGCGGTATTCTAAAGATCTACATAAATTTATTTATGCAAACAACAGGGTGTTTCTACCACTAGATCAGAAGTTTAGAAATCGCATGAAGAATCAATTTGATGGAAAAGTTGAAAATAGAGGCCCTCCCATGATTATGAGTCCAGGTGATTGGCTTAAGAAGTAGGAAGATGCTAAATTGAAAGCTTGGGAGGATTTTTTTGATCGGGGTGATTCAATTGAAGAACCAGAACAAGTTGTAGTTAATATGCCAGAAGGAATGAAAAGGAAATCCATATTTTATGAGCTCCCTTACTGGAAGGATCTATTAATATCTCACCTATTAGATCCTATGTACATCTTCAAAAATGTCCCAGAGTCTATATTTCGACATATATCAGGCAAAGAGAAGGACACCTTGTCTTCGAGGAGAGCTATTGCTCTTTCACGTACCAGAATTGATAGAAAACATTTGTGGCCAAATAGGGAAAATGAAACATATGTAGAAGCTCCATGGATTTTGAAAAAACAAGAGCTAGAGCGACTAAAAAATGTCATCCGTTCAATAAGGACACCTACTGGCTATGGGTCATCATTTGCTAAAGCTTTTATAGTTGATGGACATATCACAGGATTTAAAACACATGATTTTCATAATTTTATGAAGGTATTATATATCATCATTTAACATTTACTGGTAACATCAATTGATTAAGTACTAAATATATTTTGATATTTTTTTATGTGAGAAAAAATTAGTAATGACCTTTTCATAAATGTGTTTGATAGCATATCATGCCATTGGCAATTAGGGGGGATTCCTGTCTTATAGTTGACTTAAGGAATGCCATAAGTCGATTGTCAGCATTTACAAGGTATGTGGTTATATGAAATGTTCATGTGTGAGAGACATAGTGATATTATATTGCATTTTAATTTTTGACTAAAGGTTCATACTAATTTACTATTCTTATATTAAATGGGTGACCTCCAAGGAGATCCACGAATGTGAAGTGCCAAAATGGAAGAAGGAAATTGCAAAAAATGTATGTGTATTTGAGAAGAAGCTCCCTACAACTTTCATGGACCTATAAGTCCATTTACTTATACACCTAGTCTATGACATTGAATTGGCGGGTGTCATATCAACGAGGTGGCTGTTTTTCTTTGAGAGGTATATGAAAACTCAAAAGATATGTCTGAAAAAAGACACATCTAGAGGGTTGCATGGCTAAAGGGTATGTATTGAATGAAACATTTTTCTTCCTGTGTGAATTCCTTGGTAAGGATTTTAAAGATGGGCCACGCTTCTAGGATGGAGAACGAGCATCGGATATTATTGATGGAGAAAAACCACAATCTAATGGTGTTCAAGTAGAAATTAGTAAGTAAATTCATGATCAGTGTGGATGTTTTTCTTGCAATCATTAGTTTACTCTGTAATTTATTTGTCAAATTAACAACATGACATTTGGAGTTTGAAATAAACATGTTGACATGTAATAGGTGTAGATGAAAGTTCTATACTCGAGAAGTTCATTCTGTATGACATGGACTTTATGAACAAATGGATTGGTCTGTATGATAAAAAGAGAGAAGTGTTAGAAGCAAGGAGATAATTTAAGAGATCAAACCCAAGGAATACTCCACTTCCCACTGATCTGCTTAGGGAATGGGGCAAAGATTACACACTAGAATGGGTTACTGAACAAATTCAAAATCAAATAGAAGATGCAGATATAGATTCAAACATAATAGAAGATGAAATCAACATGTCTGGAGGATGTGAAAGAAAGGTACAGTTGGAATTTTACAAAATGTTGTTTCCTTATAGTTTTGACACTATTAACTATTTTAATATTCATCATTATATTTGTTTTCACTGAAATTAATGGTCTTTCATAGGCGAGGAAATATCCAACAATGTGGGCATATAGTTGATATTATCGTGTAGAAAGTGTAGATGTAAAGAGACGATCCTTCGATTGTGGCATCATGGTTGACTTCAAGCAATCCAGTCGATCAAGCTCAAAAGATAATAATATAATTGAAGGGAATCTACAATATGTTAGGAAAATACAAGAAATTATTGAGTTGGATTACCACTCTTTTAAATGTTGTATCTTTAAGTGTAGATGGTATGAAACATTTGAGAGGACACGAAGACATGATACCCATAGTGGATTGGTTTCTATAGATTCCTCATGGTTCCTACCAGAGGATAAGGAGACTTATGTTCTACCAATTCGTTGTGAGCATGTATTTCTTTAACTCAAACAAGAAACGGTAGTGATCATTAATCTATTAATTCATAGTTTATTGTGAATATATACATATGTTTATTAATCAATAATTTTTTTATAACATATGTCTAATATATGTATGTCGTTCATGTGCAGGTATTTTTCTATGAAGATATTTTGGACCTGAAATGGATATTTGTCATACATTATGATCCAAGATTAAGGCATGTATTTGACAATGCATTAGTGGATACTGAGCAAAACAATGATGGCCAACAAAATGAGAGAGGGATCAGAGAACATCAAAGAAATTAACATCCATGATGATGTTGAAGATTGTTATGTTTAGGCACAAGAAGAGAACAATCCAGAGTTAGATGATGTTATGGAAGACAACAATATGGATGGTATAGAAAATGATGATCTAAATACATCTGGTAACAATATAGATGGTCTACAGTCAAATTTCAATGATGATGAAGATGATGCAGGTCAAGATGAGGATGATGTTAATATTAAATACTTGAAATAACATATGAATATTGACAATGATACACTGGATGACATTGTAGCAGACAATAATGTTAATGACCAAGACTTCTAAATTTTTAGAATTATTTGCAATCCATGTTTAAAAAAGGATGATTCTTATAGCCTAAACTTTGAAATGCTTCTGTAATATTATTTGTGTCGATACAAATTACCTATTGTAATATCCTTAAATTGTTCAATCTTTGGTATGAATTGTTGGCAGGAAAACATAGGACTACTTGGATGCTTCTTCCATTCATTTTGTATCAACATATGTTCATGAAGATACAAAAGTTAATAAATATTAATGCACGTAACTCACAATTATTTAAATAAGCAACTTTGTTAACTTTATATTTTTAAATAGTTTCCATTTTTATGTTGAACATAATTTTGAACATGTAACTAAAAACATCCACAGTAAATGCTTTACTGTATCAGCATATTCATTCACATAAACACAATATTGAGGCTCAATAACTGATATTCATTCAAATATAAGAAGAAATAAGTATGGCAAACATAAGAAAAATACAGAATGATAACAGTCATGGAGAATCTTTGATAATAAGATGTTCTATTTCATTCATAAGCTCAAAAGTTACACCAGCAGAGTTTTGGTACACCCTTCCACTCATACCATTGTTATTTTCTATCAAAGTTTATATATAGATTACATAATATCAACCATAATCCCTAAGCCATTAACCATTAAACTACCTAACCCCTAAGCCCCAAATCCCTTATCTTTTGACCCTTAATCCCTTAAACCCTAACCCCTAATCCCTTAACCCTTAATCCCTACTAGATCAGAACAATTAGGTGCTAAAGCAGGCTCTAAAGTAGGTGCTAATGTAGGTGCTAATTTGGGTGCTAATTTGGGTGCTAATTTAGGTGCTAATTTGCACCTAATTTAGATCATACTTGTTCTGATCGGTGCAAAAAATACCAAAAATAGCGGCATCCTAATAAATAGCACCGACTTTTTAAAAAAATTAGAGAAAAATACATTAAAACAGTGGGTGGAAGCAAAAAATGGAGAAAAAAAGGGAGCTAATCACAGGGATTTGTTGTAGTGGTGGTCCTACAAGGGTAAGAAGTCTACAAGGTGACATGTACTTCATGTTGCTTATTGATGATTATTCTAGAATGACTTGGGTTACTTTTCTAAGAGACAAATTAGAAGCCCTTGAGAAGTTCAAATCTTTCAAGGCAATGGTTGAGAATGAAATAGAATTGAAAATCAAATGCTTGAGGTCTGATAGAGGAGGTGACTTCACATCAAATGAATTCAACATTTTTTGTGAAGAGCATGGGATAAAAAGACAATTGTCTGCACATAGGACTCCTCAACAAATTGGAGTTGTGGAAAGGAAAAATAGGATAGTTCAAGAGGTTGCTAGGACAATGATGAAGGAAGTAGATCTATCGGAAGTCTTTTGGAAAGAGGCTATTCATACTGTTATCTATAGGGTTCAAGTGAAAGGTAATGGTACTAAAACTCCTTATGAACTATGGTATGGAAGAATTCCCACAGTAAGATATTTCAAAGTCTTTGGAAGTAGATGCTATATTAGAAGAGATGAAGATCTAGGAAAATTTGATGCAAGGTGTGATGAACGGATTTTCCTTGGATACTCTACCAAGAGTAAGGCCTACCGGTGCTACAATAAAAGGCTCAAAAAGATTGTTGAGAGTACAAATGTGAAGGTGGATGAAGGCAAGGAAAGAATATCAGACCTAAACTGCTATGAACCAGATGAAGCTGTGACTATAATAATGAATGAAGAAAAAGATGAGCAAGAAGACAGTCAAGATGAAGAAGAGGTTTTGGAAAGTGTTGTCAAGAATCCTAGGTATTTAAGGATTAATCATTTTGAAGATTAGATTATAGGTGACAAAAACAAAGGTGTGCTGACAAGGAAAAAGGCTACAGAAGAACAAGTGAATTACTGTTTGCTTTCAAAGGTTGAACCAAAGACTGTGAATGAAGCATGTAGTGATGAAAGCTGGGTAAAAGCCATGGAGGAAGAGCTAATGCAGATAGAAAAGAATGATACTTGGAAATTAGTTCACAAACTTGCTGACAAAAATGTTATTGGAACCAAATGGGTTTTTAGGAATAAGCTGAATGAGAATGGAGATGTAAGGAATAAGGCAAGACTTGTGTGCAAAGGATATTCACAGATTGAAGGAATAGATTTTGAAGAGACTTTTGCTCCAATAGCCTAGATTGAGGCAATCAGAATATTTCTGGCATTTGCAGCCCACAAAGATTTCAAAGTGTATTAGATGGATGTAAAGTCTACATTTCTGAATGGTGAATTCGAAGAGGAAGTTACATTGAGCAACTGGAAGGATTTAAGTTATCATACCAATAAAGTTACTTATTGTAGTTAGGGTTCAATAAAGGTACTACTGCCAATAATCTTTATTTCAAGATTAATGATTAAATTCTGATTGTTGAAGTCTTTATTGATGATATCATAGTTGGAGGCAATGAAAGTATGTGTATGAAATTTGCTGGTGAAATGCAAAAAGAGTTTGAGATGTCCATGTTTGGTGAGATGAATTTATTTCTAGGTCTGCAAATAAATCAATCAGATAAAGGAATCTTCATATCTCAGTCTAAGTATGTGAAAGAGTTGTTGAAGAAGTTTGGGATGGAAGACTCTAAACCG
The DNA here is from genome assembly GCA_027924645.1 of Cunninghamia lanceolata. Taxonomy (NCBI): domain Eukaryota; kingdom Viridiplantae; phylum Streptophyta; class Pinopsida; order Cupressales; family Cupressaceae; genus Cunninghamia; species Cunninghamia lanceolata. Next base: position 67,825 of record BSBN01000585.1, read on the forward strand.
GTATGTACTCCCATGGTGATTGGCTATAAGTTGAGCAAAATTGATTAATCACCTAAGGCTGATCAGAAAAAATACATATCCACGATTGAAGGATTGCTTTATCTAACTCAAACCAGACCTGATATTATGCATGCAGTTTGTCTTGTTGCAAGGTTTCAAGCTGATCCAAGAGAATCACATGTGATGGTAGTTAAGAGAATCCTGAGGTATTTAAAAGGTACTTTAGATCATGGCTTATGGTATCCAAAGGACAATGATCTCACTCTCAGTGCTTATACAGATGCAAATTGGGCCGGAGATGTTGATGACAAAAAGAGTACACGTGGAGGTGCTTTCTTCTTGGGTAATAGATTGGTTTCATGGCTGAGCAAGAAACAAGATTCAATCTCTTTGTCAACTACATAAGCAAAGTATATTGCAGTGGCATGTTGTTGCACTCAAGTATTATGGATGAAGCAGACTTTGTAGGATATAAGAGTTGTGTATGAAGATCCAATTGCAATATTTTGTGACAATACAAGTGCCATAAACATTTTTAAGAATCTAGTGATGCACTCAAGAACAAAGCACATATCAATAAGGTATCACTTTTTGAGAGAAAAGGTGACAGAGAATGAAGTAAAGTTGGAAATGTGTCCACAAGGGATCATATTGCAGACATCTTCACTAAGCCTCTACCTAAAGATACCCTTAAGTGTCTCAGAGAAAAGTTAGGGGTCATTATCCCTTCTACCTTGAACTAATATGCATAGGAATGCATCAATCTAGTGGAGCTCAAAGTGTCATTCTTTGATCTGGATTGATGTTTTAAGGGCTACCTCTCAGGGGGAGTAGCTAGACATTTCTGACAAAGTAAGTGTTGATAAACAAAGAAAATTCACTGGATCAGAGTAGCAGCATGCAAGTATGTGCCCTTTGCCATGGATGTCAAAGGAGGAGAGAAATCATGTGAAAAACTTAGAAGCAGAAAAGAAATGCAAATGTGTAATGAGAAAAGGGGAGAATCTTGTCTTGATGGTCTTTTCAGTTTTTCACATCATATGTTGCCATCAATGACAAAGGGGGAGATTGTTACAAGTATGTGCCTAATCGGTGTTGTCATTGATGTCAACATATCTGTGTTGTTATTGCTGTCAACTGTGCCCTTATTTTGTTGCTTGCTTGTCATGAGTAAGATGCTTTGTATTTACCTATGTAAGTGATTCTGATGTTGAGGATATTGAGAAAATTAGCCTCTCCGATAGAAACAGTGAGTTGCAGTGAAAACAGTGTATTGCATACTGAAGAACAGTCCAGAAGAATGCTCCGTATTTTCTGTAGAATGAATATTTTTGTCTGTGGATTCAAATTTGTTTAGAAGTCCATCTGAGGATGCTATGTTCCGAGTTTCAACCTCTGGTATGAAGAATTGAGTGAGTTATGTTCACCAGAGTGAAAACAACTTTTTCTGTATGTTTGACAAAGACAGGGAGAAAGTGTTATGCTTCACATTCCTCCGCATTGAAGTATTTTAGTTTGTGGTTCTAGAGTTAAGTCTAGAATGATGTTAAGTGCCTTCAACTACAATGGTTTGTGATTTTGTGGTCCTCAATCTATCCTTTACTTATGACAGTGGTTGACAGTGTTGTTCTTGTGCTCCAGTTTGAAGAATCTTCTTAGCAGAGTGGTTAGAGATCATGCGGTTGTTCCTGGTGATTGCAATGTGCTTGTGGATGTCTCCTGATTATGTTCCTACCTTCAGATTGGTCCACAGAGAGAAATTTGGATCGTGGTTAAAGAATGTTCTTAGAAGACCTAATGTTCTAACCAGTCTTGACTGACTTGGTTGATTTCATTATTTGTGGAGATGCATCGAAGATTGTAGAAGCATGTTGTGGCATGGAGGATTATGTTTGAGTCCCAGCTAAGGTGTCGCATGATCCACATACATCTTTACATCTTTTCCTTAGCTTAATTTATATTAGGTCCAGACCTATTTTATGTATGATTGTAATGCTGACCTTAGAGATTGTTCCAATAGTTGATGAATGTAATGCCAACCTTGATGTACATTCCAAGGTTGATGACTTGTATAAAGACTTGTAATGAATTGTGAAAAGATGTATGAGTGTGGGAATATGAGGAGATAAGTGCGAAGGTGCGAAAGAGCAGAGCATAGAAGTTTTATTGTGCTTCAAAGGAACTGACCCAGACATGGAGTAGATGCTACTTAATCAGTTCACCATTTTGGCAGTGAGCCACCCCTTTAGTAGTGAACCATTCTTTGTAGTGAGCAATTTGGGCAGTGAACCTCTATTTTTTGGTATTGATATAACTTATATATTTCTGTGGGCTAACACCCATCGTAGTTTTTCCCTTTTAGAGTTTTCCACGTAAAAATCTGCTGTCTTATGTGTTGATTATGTTATTGTGTTGAGGTTCTCATTTTATGCTTTCATGGTTATATCAATTGATAAGTTGATGTTCATAATTGGTTAAAATTTTTAGGACAACAGATTCACCCCCCCTCTCAGTTGTCCGGTGCAGTTCAACATATATGTATATAATATATATATATATACTATATACATATATACATATATACTTGTGCATTGCACATTATATATATATATATATATATTTGTTACAATATTAGACTTAGTTTCATTAATACATTTCTGCTGGGCAGTATTGTTATATATATCTCTGTGTGTGTGTGTGTACATCTATAAAGGAATGCATAAGAAATGATTAGATTTAGCAATATGCTTTCCATATGTATGTATATGAGTAGATATGAATTTTCTATTATCAAATAAATGAGTCAATGTTGCAATTGCTATTATTTAATTATATATAGATATAAAAATCATCTTCCTTTGAGTAATTATAATCATATATTGATTTCCGTTATAACATAAATTACATGCTCATATATTTACTGTTTCAAGATTTATCATAGCATGTCTATGCTATAGATTTCTTTTATGAACAACAAATTAGAAATGGAATTGTGTTTTCTTTTTAGTTATGATCTCGTAGGAGAACATCATCATTTTTTCTAGTAGGCTTAATAGGATAATTCTCTATGATTTCAATCACATTGTTACTCAATTTAGTTGTTAAGATCATTTGTTTCATGTTTATCATTTATAGTAGTTCTAGAATAACTGATTAGCACAATCTTTTACTTGTTTAGTTACAACAAATAGTTCCTCTCCAATTATCATTTCAACATCTGTAAAGGATTTGTGTGCACTAGGTAAACTAATTTCCTTAACTTTTCTAAGTTAGTGTTTAGAAAGATGAAAAAATTTATCCATTTCTATGTTCATGTCCATACATTTATGGTTTATAAAGGGATGGGCATGACATCTTATTAATAAACAAATTTATGAACAACAATCAACTATCATAACATTTGGATGAATTCTAAAACTTTAAAATCTTCTATTACCATTATGATGTGTTCTTAACCCACTAATCATTAATCAAGTAAATAACGAGAAAAAGGATCTATCCTCATAAAATATTAAAATGAAGGAATGTTGTCATAAAATAGCCTAACCATAAGCATCATAGAAAAATGTGTTACATCATTAACAATAAGGATCTAAGAACAACTTGAGCCCTTGTTTCATTAAGTAAAACACATATGAGAAATTTAGATAATTCTAAACTATGTTTTAAGTTTTTATCTACATTCTCTCATTTGGAGAGAAAATAATTGTCTAAGACTATTCAATGTCAATATATGAAGAAAAAGGTAATTAAAGAAGATCTTTCCTTTAAAAGTTTCTACATTGAAAACATGCAAGGAGGAAATTGTTTATATGGCATTTAAAATCAAGGTCTAGTTTAATAGTTTATAATGCAATCATCAATGGAAAAAGGATACTAAAGGATCTGAAACCTTAATCCAAACTAGATATACTCCTAAGCCTATATCATATGTGGTCTATAGGCACTGAAAATGCAACCAAAGCAGTTAGATAAAAGAGATAAAGGAAGATAAAGGCTGTAGGCTATCTTCCAAATCCTAAATGTTTACATAATAGGAAAAATAAGTATTTCTCTATGTTACATCCCCAACTTACAATTAGACTTAATCATTAACTTTGCATGATAATCGGGAGGATTAGTCATAGTTAAGTGATTTGATATTGTGGAAATATCTGAATTGATCATTGTTAATGATGTTAATGATTGATGTTAAATAGTTTTGAACATTAATTATTTATATTATGAGGCATGATTATGATGCACTGATCATGATATTGTGGTCCTGAGTGTGAACAAGAAAAGTTAACGACCTTCGAAGAAGGAAGGAGGATATCATCCTGGAGGAATGGTTAGATGTCAAGAAAACAAGGTTGAATAGTCATTTGAGTACTAGTTCCCATGTCCTTCTGAATCCCTTGTAAGTTGTCATGAGTCATGTCTTCCTTCTTTTGTAATTCTATCCTTGGGAGTCATTTTGTCAATGGTGAAACTTTAACGACTAGATGACATTCTTGGAATAATGTCTCAAGTCGTATGATAGTCAAATTATGAGTCATTGAGATCTCTCATTATCCTATTCTTAAATAGGGATCTTATCTCTTATTTTCTAGTCTTTCAACTAAGGTTTATCGTCGATGTTGGGGGAGTATTACTTGACCCCAAACATCCTTATTTTTTTATGTGATACCTTTTGTTTTCATTATTATGATGAACTTTAATAATATAAAAGTTCTTTGACCTTTATTATTAGTCAAGGGTGTTCATATATAAATTTATATACACGAACCTCTTTAGAGGTCGATGATAATAGTTGTGACTATATTTATAACTATCCTATCTTATCTTCATACTTGCCACCCCGATATCCTTAAGTCCACGAGGAGTGGGAAAGGACAAAGGATCGACTGAGTGGGTAGCGTGGATCAAAGATCCCACTAGTTGGAAAGCTCATATGGCATGCAAAGATAATGCTATGGTTGGTTATGAACGCCATCTTGGGTGTCTTGGGCATGGAAGTGGAGTAAAGGAAAATAGAAGTTTTTGGTTATTCTATTCAGAGGATAGTCTTCGTAGGGAATTGTGTGTGAGTGGGTGGTGAACACTGCGAGCTTCTTTCTTGAGTTGCAGAGAACCATAGTCGATGAGGATGACTAGAACAACTGGTGTTCGAGCTCTGTGAGTTGCATCTATAACACTCCACATTATATATATTCAGGTAACTTATATTTAGAGCCATCAACTCATATAATGTATTACCTGCAATACAGTATTATCTCCTTTTGAATGATAGCAATGTCAGAACTGCTGTCTATAAAGATTAAGAAATACATTACTTTTTATGCACAGTGATGAAACTATATACTTAACTATGCATAACAATGAATGTTAAGAGTAGATGACGGCTCTTAGAGCCCCAAATGAATATAATTCTTGATACTCTGAAACTATTGCTCTTTGAGGCACTCGACCTTATTCTACCAACTCGATAGGAAATATATTAAGAATTAATTGGCAATCAATAAATACACATATTATGTGAACATGATAACTCTTTGAGGAGAGTAACAGAATAATATTTATACACTGTCGTAGTTATGCTGTTATGACAACTGAGACTTCAATCTTGTTTTCATTATGAAGTAAGACCTAACATATCCTTTGACATAAGAATCTACCCTAGCACTGTTATAAGCTAGTGGTTTTATATAGGATAAATGCCAACTATATAAGTGGCAGTTATGTTTTAATATTTGACTTTATTAAAGTACTCCAAAGGAGAATCTAGAGGTGTTTGACTCTAAGTCTTTATGAACCTTTGAAAGATATTATGATAAGAGTCTTTTATTTTTATTATGAAATGGTTTTTAACCTCTCCATTAGGTAAACAAAGTAAACATTGATTGAGTAGGGTGAATGTTGAAAACAAGAATGTATTCATTATTCAAGAAAATGAGATAATATGATGTGGAGTCATTAGTAACCGTATCAATATGAAACTAAGAACCTAAGTATGATGTTCAAAATAACATTCAAGTGTCCAAGAATTAGACTTAAATGCATTAAATCCTACTTATACTAGACCAAGAATGGTCGAAGTTGATATGACTTGCATAGTGGAAAAAGGTGACGAGGAGTCACAAGTTCCATGCTATGAAATAAACTATTTTTATAACTAAACCATGATGGGAGTCGAGTGTCTTGATATGGGAAATGAATCAAATTGATCCAGATTATTCTAGACCCAGAGAGAAAGGTTGATTTGAATTTATTGTAGGACATGACAGCTTATAAGTCGAGTTAGGGTGGTGGACATACGACAACTTTCAATGTGTAATGTTCATGTATGTAAAATCTTTGGCGAAAGTAATGCATCCATCTTTGCATGCATTGTCGGTCCACAATGCTCTAGATGGCCTAGTGTCTCCAGTAGTGTCATACATAGTTAGAGTGGATCTATAGCTGTGTGACTGAGAGACATTAGGAAGGACACAACACCAGATACTCAGATGGCTAACCTAAGGGTTCCTAATATCTAACCCTTCTGTGAAGGGTAGGGCCACTTCCAGTTTAGATGTTGAGCGCGGGACTGCAGGTCCATGGTTGTTGGAAAAGCACCAGGATGATGCTCTCCTTCCCAAGCATGAGACAAGACGAGGCTTATGAAGATGGATGTCATTTGTTCCAGATATAGATTTTCTTATTTTATGACTTGATAGTCAATTGTAATGTATAATTTTGATATGTATAAGATGATTTATGATGCCTTGGGCATAACTTGTTCATGAATAGTGATAGTTGATCACTAAGGATATGTAAATGAACATTGTTTTGTAAGCTTGGTTATGTTTTGTTTAGAATATCATGCTTAATTGTTGAAATGAAAATGATTCATTATGGTTAAATTTGTTTTGAGAAATCAGATGGTTAACTAATCTCTTGATTATGATAAATGCTTATGTTAACTTTTGGGCATTATGGAAAGTGATGTTACATATGGTATCAAAGCTACCAGGTTCAATACATGGACCTATGAGCTCACTACTTGATGATTATTTGTATCCAACATTAAGTATGCTAATGATTGGATGTTCTATGCAAGAATGGTAAAAATTAGAACAACACCTCATAAGAAGGTAATGGAACATGGACGTTACCTACACCAACAAAAGATCTTGAAGGCATGAGCTTGAAGGATGAAGAAACTTGAACAGACTGGATTCTTGGTAGGAGCATGGTTATTTGATGAGGAAACTTTTTCTGATGCCATGAAACGCATCAAGCAGGAGTTAAGGAAAGTAGAAAGGATGGCTGCCCCTAACTCTATGGATGCATCCGAAACACCCTTTGCCCCTAAAGCACCACTTGAGGGAAATAACCCTAAAGATTGTGACATACTTAAGGAGAATGTGAAGGAGTACCAGTGTGTATCCTCACCTACTAAGACTAAAAAGAAACTATGAATATGGGAAGCTATCCCAAATTGTAAATGACTTGTAGTAGTAAGGTGTAAATACAATTTTGTAACTTTGGTGGATTATATGTAATCCAATGGAAACTGCAATGCAATGGCAATTTTGACAATCTTTTCTTTCTTGTTAAAGATTAATGAATGTGAATAGATTTGTAAAATGAATAAATTAAATAATATGGAAAACTAATCCGTGATTAACTTGCAAACTTTAGGAAGAAGTAGATTGCAACAAAGGTTTAGATTAGAACTAGAAAGGAGGATAGCCAAGATGAAGGAGCACCTTTAGGGAAATCTAAGTGTAAATTAGACCAAATCTTGACTTTGTTGAAAGAAACAAGGGTGAGGGTAGAAACTCTCGAACATAAAGTAGGAGGTTAGTCAGAAGATAGGCAAGATGCTTATGATGGGGGTGATGGTGAGGAATGCCATAATGACACCACCCAAAGTGAGCACGAAGAAAATAACTCCGTGACTAGATAGGAAGGGGATAAGAGGAGCCTTATGGCTATGGAACTGTCTCGTGACATGAAAAAGGTCATGCCACCTAAATTTGATGGATTTGTAAGAGGAGATGCTATGGAGGCATGGCTTACGAAAATGGAGAAGTATTTTGAAATTAGAAATTATAATGAGGTTACTAAAGCCATGTGGGGAGCATTCTAGCTGGCAGGTGAAGCATCCACATGGTGGATGAACAAAAAGATGGAACTTGGCTTGAGGTCTATAAGCCTTACTTGGGACAGGTTCATAGAACTTTTTAGGCAAAGATGGTTGCCTCAACTATTCTATGATCAGAAACTTATAGACTTTCAGAACCTGAAACAGGTTGATATGACTGTAATGAATATTGGGAAAAATTCACTCGACTGTTGAAGTATGTTCCGCAGTATCAACAAGATGAGAAATTCTATGTTTGGAAGTTTATAATGGGGTTGAACACCTAGATTGGAGGAGAGGTTAATGTTCATGGTCCTACTACTATGGACTAGGTCTATGAGAAGGCCATCAGACAAGAACAGAACCTGAAGGCTATGTCAGCTTATAGAGAAAGAAATCGAAAGAGATATAAATGGTCTCAATCTTCTCAATCCTCAAGGAAAAAGGAGAAAAAATAGGAATATATTGAGAAAAATGACAAAGTCAATAGAAATAAACAAACTGAGTCTAGGGGAGAGAAAAAGGGGAATAACCACTCTAGGAAGAATGGAAATAATTCTGGCAAACCTCAAGAGAGACGAGGACCAGTAGGCGGATGCTACACTTGTGGTGGAGATCACTACGCCAATCAATGTCCCAACAAATCATAGGGAGCACAACCAAGAGGAAAACCCCTACCCTCTCAACAAGTGGTGTTCCAACAATGCATCCATGCGGCCTTGGACAACTGGTAAGCTAAGTACCAAATAACTCCTGTAGAGACAACATGTATTTTATTTGGAGTTGCGATTTCAATTTTGATTGATATTGGTGCTACAGAATGCTTTATTTTTCCCAAAATTGCAAATAAAATAACTAGAAAGGTAGGATTCATGGCAAACACTTGTTCTGTAGAATATGCAAATCATACCAAGGCTCAGGTAGAGCAATGCCTGTTTGAGGCTAGGGTTGAACTTCCGAGCTTCTCCACGGAAGTAAATCTTTATGTAGCCCCACTAGGCTTGTATGATGTTATCCTAGGGATAAATTAGCTATGGAGACATCGAGCCAAAGTAGATTGTTATGCCAAAATAGTAGAATGTCTAGATGATTTAGGAAACAAAGTCTTTCTCCAAGGGAAACCTAGGGAAGTCAAACTAAGGCAAATTTCTGCCTTGCAAATGAAAAGAGCTCAGAGAAAAGGATGACAACTTTTTGCTATCAAAATGGAAAAACTAAATGAGACTGAGGAAATGTGCTTCTAAGATGACTTAACATTTTATGAATCCCATAAACTTAATGAAGTTGGGATGAAGGAATCCATAGGTCAGGAAAGACTAGATATGGAAGATATCCTTTCCTTAGGGACTTTGAGGACGTATTTCTAGATGAGCTACTGGGGTTACGTCCTAAAAGAGCCTTTGATTTTTCCATTGATATTATTCCTGGGTCAGAACCTATTTCTAAAGCCCCCTATAGAATGACCACAACAAAACTAATAGAGTTAAAGGCTCAACTAGAAGAGTTGCTAGATAAAGGGTTGATTAGACCCAGTGTGTCACCATGGGGAGCAGTAATCATTTTTGTGAAAAAGAAAGATGACACTTTGTAGTTGTGCATATATTAACGCATGTTAAACAAAGCAACCATTAAAAATAAATACCCTTTACCTCACATCGATGATCTTTTTGACCAGATGAGGGGTGCAAAAATATTTTCCAAGATCGATCTTTGATCTAGATATCACCAATTGAGGTTGAAGGATGAGGACATCCATAAGATAACCTTCAGAACTAGGTATGGACATTATGAATTCACTGTTCTACCTTTTGGATTAATGAATGCGCCAGCGACATTTATGAATCTTATGAACAGTGTGTTTAGAGACTGCCTAGACAAGTTTGTCTTAGTATTTCTTGATGACATTTTGATCTATTCTAAGAATGAGGAAGAACATATCCAACATCTAAGAATTGTTCTTTAGAGGCTGAGAGAGCATAAGTTATATGGCAAGCTCTCTAAGTGTAATTTCTTTTAGAAAGAAGTACAATATTTGGGTCACATAATTTTAGCTAAGGGAATAGTTGTGGACCCAGCTAAGATTAAGGCTATTATGGAATGGCCAGAACCAAAGAATGTTCATGAGGTCTGAAATTTCATGGGCCTTGCTAGTTATTACAAAAAGTTTGTGAAAAACTTCTCTAAAATTGCATATCCTATAACTTCTTTGCAAATAAAGGGCAAGAAGTTTGAATGGTTAGAAAAGTGCAAGGAGGCCTTTGACCTACTTAAGGGAAAATTGACTTCAACCCCAGTATTGAAAGCACTTGATCTAGAAGGTCAATTTGTAGTCATTACCGATGCCTCAGGGGAAGGCTTAGGTGGTGTACTAGTCTAGGATGGACAGGTCATCGTGTATGAATCGCAGAAATTGAAAAACTATGAATAAAATTATGTCGCACATGATTTAGAATTGGTAACAGTCATTCACACACTTCAAATGTGGAGACACTATCTGCTTGGGAAACCTTTTGAGTTGAAAACATATCACTAGGGACTCAAATATCTATTCACTCAACTCCATCTTAATGCTCATGAGAGAAGATGGTTGGAATTCATCTCAGATTATGATTTTGAGATTAAATATATATAGGGAAAAGAAAATTGAGTGGCAGATGCTTTGAGTAGGAGAAGGCACATCTCCTCCATGATCTCCATACATATAGATTTAATAACTCATGTGTTACAAAAGTCTAAGGGAGATGAGTTTTACGAGCAGGTAAAACAAGCCCTTGAAGAAAAACCCCAGAATCTGAGATATGAGGGATTCAACCTTGAACTATATGGGTTATTAAGGTTTAAGGAATATGGTATGGAAAGAGGTTCATTCTGCACCATATTCTGGGCATCCTGAAGTAACCAAGTCACTCGCTAATGTGAAACCTTTATATTTTTGGAAAAGAATGAAGAGAGATGCTGCAAATTTTGTAGCTATTTGTATTGAATGCCAGAGGGTGAAGGCAGAACACCAACACTCGATAGGATTATTATACCCTCATGAAATTCCTGAGTGGAAATGACAAATTATAAGCATGGACTTTGTGCAAGGACTTCCTATGTCAAGAAACAGGCACAATGCTATCTTGGTTGTGGTGGATAGACTCACCAAAGTTGTTGATTTTATACCTGGAAACTTGACGAATGGGGCACTCGTCATTGCTCAAAAATTTGTTCAAGAGATTTTTAGACTGCATGACATTCCTGAGAAGATTATCTCATATAGGGATGCATAGATGAGATCAAGGTTTTGGCAAACCTTGTTCTCTTCACTTGGTACTCAGTTGAACATAAGCTCTGCTTATCATCCTGAAATGGATGGACAAAATGAAAGGGTGAACCAAGTGTTGGAGGACTTGTTGAGGATGTATTGCATGGATCAACAATACAAGTGGGAGGATTATCTTCCTCTAGTGGAATTTGCCTACAATAACTCCTATCAATCAGCTATTAAGATGGCACCATTTGAGGCATTATATGGACGGAAGTGTTGAACCCCTATAAGCTGGGATAAGCTAGAAGATAGGGTTAGCCTTGGTCCATAAATGCTATCAGAGATGGAAGAACAAGTCCATCTGATTAAAAGAAGGCTAGTGGAAGACAATGATAGGCAAAAGAGTTATGCAGATGCAAAGCATATTGAAAGGTATTTCACTGTGGGAGATAAAGTTCTCCTAAGGGTAAAACCTCAAAAAAGATCCATCAAATTTAGAAAGATGTCCAAACTGGCACCAAGATATGTGGGTCCTTTCAAAGTTCTTGAGGAAGTCAACCCAGTGGCATACAAAATTGCTCTACCACTAGCCCTAGCCATGATGCATAATGTGTTTCATGTTTCATATTGGAAAAAGTTTAATTCTGTTGATAATCAAATTCCTATGCTTGATTGGAATACTCTACAAGTGAAAGACCTGGGAGTGGTGGTGATTGAGCCCATCAAGGTGCTCGAAATGCGTAAGCTACACTTATGTAACAAAGAAATAACACAGTGCAAGGTCCAGTAAGACCAATATGCAGAGGAAAATGCCACCTGGGAAAATTATGATGACTTTCATGCTAGATTTCCTCATCTTTTCTGAAACATTTATTGATTATGCTCTTGAAATAGTTTCTTATTATGTTGATTTACTTTTAAGACAATTAATCATTGGGGATGATGATTCTTATGGGGGCTGATGTGTTACATCCCCAACTTACAATTAGACTTTATCATTAACTTTGCATGATAATCGAGAGGATTAGTCAGTTAAGTGATTTGATATTATGGAAATATCTAAATTGATCATTGTTAATGATGTTAATGATTGATGTTAAATAGTTTTGAACATTAATTATTTATATTATGAGGCATGATTATGATGCACTGATCATGATATTGTGGTCCTGAGTGTGAACAAGAAAAGTTAACAACCTTCGAAGAAGGAAGGAGGGTATCATCCTGGAGGAATGGTTAGATGTCGAGAAAACAAGGTTGAATAGTCATATGAGTACTGGTTCCCATGTCCTTCCGAATCCCTTGTCAGTTGTCATGAGTCATGTCTTCCTTCTTTTGTAATTCTATCCTTGGGAGTCATTTTGTTGATGGTGCTTTAACGACTAGACGACGTTCTTGGAATAACGTCTCAAGTCGTATGATAGTCGAATTATGAGTCATTGAGATCTCTCATTATCCTATTCTTAAATAGGTATCTTATCTCTTATTTTAGAGTCTTTCAACTAAGGTTTATCGTCGATGTTGGGGGAGTATTACTTGACCCCGAACATCCTAAGCTTTTTATGTGATACCTTTTGTTTTCATTATTATGATAAACTTTAATAATATAAAAGTTCTTTAACCCTTATTATTAGTCAAGGGTGTTCATAAATAAATTTATATATACGAACCTCTTTAGAGGTCGATGATAATAGTTGTGACTATATTTACAACTATCCTATCTTATCTTCTTACTTGCCACCCCGATATCCTTAAACCCATGAGGAGTGGGAAAGGAGAAAGGATCAACTGAGTGGGCAGTGTGGATTAAAGATCCTACTAGCTGGCAAGCTCATATGGCATGCAAAGATAATGCTATGGTTGGTTATGAAAGCCATCTTGGGTGTCTTGGGCAGGGAAGTGGAGTAAAGGAAAATAGAAGTTTTTGGTTATTCTATTCGAAGGATAGTCTTGGTAGGGAATTGTGTGTGAGTGGGTGGCGAACACTGCCAGTTTTCTTGAGTTGCAGAGAACCACAGTCGGTGAGGATGACTAGAACAACCGGTGTTCGATCTCTGTGAGCTGCATCTATAACACTTTGTGTTATATATATTTAGGTAAATTATATTTAGAGCCCTCGACTCATGTAATGCATTACTTGCAATACAATATTATCTCCTTTCAAATGATAGCAATGTTGGCACTGCCAATTATAAAGATTAAGAAATGTATTGCTTTTTATTCATAGTGATGAAACTGTATACTTAACTATGCATAATGATGAATGTTAAGAGTAGATGACAGCTCTTGGAGCCCCAAATGAATATAATTCTTGATACTCTAAAACTATTGCTCTTTGAGGCACTTGATCATCTTGAGGCTAAAAACCCTACATGAGTTTGCTTGCATGAGCACCACAGTTTTAAATTGTTACTATGCGCCCTACACTGTGCACCCTACATCTTGAATGATGCCTTATAACTTTACATTTTTCAGTTGTTAACTCTTACAAACTTGTGTATCCTTATGAGCCCGATAGGGTACTATTCTATATTGAATAGCTACTTGATGGTATCGGCCTATGGAGCAGTCCATACCATCATATCTATGGCCACAAGCATGATAAGGTTTAAACATAGATAACCCAAGGTAAACTGGGTCGTGCTACTGCACTGAACACCTTATTCTGCCAACTCGATAGGAAAGATATTAAGAATCGATTGGCAATCAATAAATATACATATTATGTGAACATGATAACTCTTCGAGGAGAGTAACAAAATAATATTTATACACTGTCATAGTTATGTTGTTATGACAACTGAGACTTCAATGTTGTTTTCATTATGAAGTAAGACCTAACATATCCTTTGACATAAGAATCTACCTTAGCACTATTATAAGCTAGTGGTTTTATACAGGATAAATGCCGACTATATAAGTGGCAATTATGTTTTAATATTTGACTTTATTTAACTATTCCAAAGGAGAATCTAGAGGTGTTCGACTCTATGAGTCTTTATGAACCTTTGAAAGATATTATGATAAGTCTTTTATTTTTATTATGAAATGGTTTTTAACCTTGCCATTAGGTAAACAAAGTAAACATTGACCGAGTACGGTGAATGTTGAAAACAAGAATGTATTCATTATTCAAGAAAATGGGATAATATGATGTGGAGTCATTAGTAACCGTATCAATATGAAACTAAGAACCTAAGTATGATGTTAGAAATAACATTCAAGTGTCCAAGAATTGGACTTAAATGCATTAAATCCTACTTATACTAGACCAAGAATGGTCGAAGTTGATATGACTTTCATAGTGGAACAAGGTGATGAGGAGTAACAAGTTCCACGTTATGAAATAAACTATTTTTATAATTAAACCATGATGGGAGTCGAGTGTCCTAATATGGGCAATGAATTGAATTGATCCTGATTATTCTAGACCTAGAGAGAAAGGTTGATTTGAACTTACTGTAGGACATGACAGCCTATAAGTCGAGTCAAGGTGGTGGACATATGACAACATTCAATGCATAACGTTCATGTATGTAAAATCTTTGACCAAAGTAATGCATCCACCTCTGCATGCATTGTCAGTCCACAAGGCTCCAGATGACCTAGTGTCTCCAGTAGTGTCATACATAGTTAGAGTGGATCTATAGTTTTGTGACTGAGATACATTAGGAATGACACAACACCAGATACTCATATGGCTAACCTAAGGATTCCTAATATCTAACCTTTCCGTGAAGGGTAGGGCCACTTCTAGTTTGGGAGTTGAGCGGGGGGCCGTAGGTCTGTGGTTGGTGGAAAAGCACCAGAATGATGCTCTCCTTCCCAAGCATGAGACAAGTTGAGGCTTATGAAGATGGATGTCATTTGTTCTAGATACAGAGTTTCTTATTTATGACTTGATAGTCAATTGTAATGTATAATTTTGATATGTATAAGATGATTTATGATGTCTTGGGCATAACTTGTTCATGAATAGTGATAGTTGATCACTAAGGATATGTAAATGAACATTGTTTTGTAAGCTTGGTTATGTTCTGTTTAGAATATCATGCTTAATTGTTGAAATGAAAATGATTCATTATGGTTAAATTTGTTTTGAGAAATCAGATGGTTAACTAATATCTTGATTATGATAAATGTTTATGTTAACTTTTGGGCATTATGAAAAGTGATGTTACACTCTACCACCATAGGGAAATTTGGTGATTACATTTGGTTAGCTAAACATGCCGCTGGAATAAAAATTAGAGAAGATAAGAACCTTCGAGTATGCACTGCAAGAGAAGTTGTGAGAGATGTGAACCATTTCTTTTATTTAAAAATTTAGAGGCAATATTTTCTGAGACTATTGATGATGCTAAATAAAGTGATTTGAAGAGTAGGTGCTGACACCTTCAAATTTTGCAAATTTGAAATGTCTATATCCTTTCGAGGTGTCGACAAAGGCTTGGTCGATTGGCTGCTCAATCTACCTCGGGGGCCACCTTCGGCATTAAAATTTTGCTTCCTAGGCATCACCTTGCAAATCCAGTTGGTGGAATGTTTTTCGACACATATGAGAACATGCCCGCTCAGTTTCATGCTTCCAGGACGAGTTTTGATGGGGTATTTGATTGTTTTCTGACTGCAACCGGGCTAGATTTGGCATTATGAGAAGTTGCAAATTTCATAATTCTAAGGGTGACCCATTTCTTGATTTGGTCTCAAACCTCTCCAGTTCTAATTTCATCATAATCAAAGTTTGTATGATGTGGCATTTTAATTATTTTTGATAGCTGCGAAGGCATCTAACAGGTCAGTTTACAAAGCAAGTCCCTAAATTCGGTTAGTGATGCAGTTTCTGAGGAGATGGGTTTTCTTGAAATAATTAATAATTCTTCTGTGCAAATTTTTGCGGTCATTGGGTGCCTGATTTGCCCGTAGTGAAAAATGCCATATACCCGGAGAAGGAAATTCAAATTTTGCCTAAGTCTAAAGTTTTAAAATGCATGTATTAAAAAGAAAATACTAAATGGCATTTAAAAAAAAGGTTTGAATGAGATGAATGGAGTCAAATATTGAAGCAAAAGGTTTATTTAAACCTTAGAATAAAGTTTATTAAATGAGAAGCAGTGTCTTTTGGTGCATATCGTACCATCGCACAGGAAGTCCCTGTGCATCTTCAGACCCCTGCAATGATGCCAAATGCCCATTGCAAGGCATTTTCTTCCCTTCCACTTCCTTTGCAAGCTAAATGCAAGCATCTCCTTTGCTTCTTTGGTGATTTCAACGAGTTTTGAGCTACTTTGAATGGATTTTGTTGCAGATTGAAAATGGCAATCACGTTTTTTGACTTTCAGGCATCTTTTGGAGGTCATTTTGACCCAAAATTGCTGTCATAGGCTGCAAAATTACCCTATGATCATTCTTGAGGCATTGGCAAAGGTTTTTAGTAGATTTGCATCAATTTTTCGCTGCCAAAAGAGTGGAAAATGCCCCTGTATTAGCAGAAATGACCTAGTGATGTAAAATTTTGACATTGAAGTTGCTGAATGTTGTTCTATGTCATCTTAGAGGATGAATGCAATCAAGGAAGAGAAGAAAATGAAGCCACATTGCCACTGCCTCATATTGTAGCCGCACATAGAGGAATGAGGAGTCTTCAACTTCCGTAGGAAATTGGGAATATCCGGCAAATGCAAAGTTGAAAAGGGGAAAATAAATATGTTTTGTTTATTGTTTGGCTTTCTCCTTTTTTAAATATTTATTTTTTATTCCCAATGTATTTTTTGAAGCAAAATGTAATGAAAAAAAAATCTCACCTACCTCCATATGGTAGTAAATTTTAGGGCAACATGTTCTGAGCCTATAAGAGAACTGCTGACCTTTCATTTTTGTGTTGTTGAAGATTGGGAAAAACTTGGACGGTGAAATACAAAGTAGTTTTCTGGGAGGCTGTCCATTTTTTTTGGGTTGTAAGTTTCAGTTTTGCATGATGAATGTCTTATTTCTGTAAGCAAGTTTTTCAATTTCAAATTACATTTATATGAGAAATGCAATTGAATATGTGTTCCCAATGATTGCCTCCTGTGTTGTTTACATTTCTCTTTTGAATGAGGATGCTGAGGGTTTCTAAGTTCAGAAATATACATTTGCTATATTGCATGTATGACTTGTTGCTTCTGTTCAAGGAATAGACTAAAATGCTTTAAGTGAGATGTGGGGAGTTATGTTTAGCAATAGGGATATTGATAAGAAAAGTTGTTGGGGATACCCATCCTTGGATTGTTATTTGTAAGACAGTAACACACAAATCCTCTAATGTTGAATGTTCTTTTGCTTATGTGTAATATTCTGCATGTATTGAATTGACTCTGAACCCTAGGATTAACACCGATCAGATATTGAGTTTATTGTACAGTTCAAAGCCCTAATCAACTACCACACATACATCAAAAAACAAAAACAACAATCAATCTTTTAGGTTTTAGGAGTAGGGTCTAGGTGTTGCATGCTCTCAAATTTAACCTAAGGAGATAGTCCAAGAATGTTGCCAGTCTAGGGTTAATCTCATAAATCTTGGTCCATACATGAGAGCATTCTGCTTGAGTTAGTCAAGGTTAAATCTTTTTGTTGTGAATGAGGGATACCCCTTAGGTGTGGCAGAACCTAAAGTGTAGGGGAGACAAGTGCAAACAATCTCCTGTCTTTGTTGGCCAAGTCTCACAGTAAATCCAATTATAAGAAGTGGTAAACCTTTATGATTTATTGTCTGCTCATTTGAGAACCAACAAAACTGGTGACTCTACTGGGGACAGTGACAAATCTATGAGCAAAGAGTCAAAGAGTTTGATTAGTCTGAGCATCTGGTTCAGATTTTAAGAAGTTACCAGACCTAGAAAAGCTTTGTTGCAGCAAATTTAAAAGAATTTACGTGTGGCTCTGCTGTTGGAAGAGAACCTAGAATGAAAGAATGCTTTAAAAGGTTTTGGGCTGTTTGAAGCTTAGTCCTCTGTGAAGAGAGGTGGTGACTCTATCAAAAGAACCTGATGAAGACGTGAAGAAAGTTCCAGAACTGCAAAATTTTCAGTCAGGAAGAAAGGTTAACAACTGCTACAAGTTTCTAGGCATTCTCATAAATTTAAAGAAAGTATTATTTTGTTTGAGAGCTGTTTATGAGAAGTTTTCAAGCCTTAGGATGATAAACGATTCCCTATTGGGTGAAATAGCACTAAGAAAGGGAAGGGACAACAGTACTAAATTTGCATACTTCTGTGATAAAAGTTACAGTTAGCATTATGCATAAGTATGCTTGTTTTGTTTAAGGTCATGTGTTGTATAAGGAAGCTAGGAACTATGTGAGTAATAGCCACATCACTGTAGAAGTTTTTGAAAAGGCATATCAAAATGTATCATCAATACATGCATCCTTGTATAGTTTCTAGTGCAACCATGATTTATAATCAGCCCCAACTAGGTTTTCAAAGAAATTTTAACATTGAAAGGTATAGATCCATCAATTTCAGTGGCATTAATAGTTACTCAAATGTCATTCCACTAGAGGTTAGAGATAGATTACCAAAATTCAGTGGTATGAAGAGTGAATCAACAGAAAAACATTTGCAGCAGTTTAATGATCTAATCAATGACTATGAGGTAAATCATGAGGATGTGATCCTGAAACTATTTGTTCAGTCTCTAAAAGGAGATGCAAGAGATTGGTTCTTTTACTTACCAGCCTACTCCATCAACTCTTGAAATGAATTTAAATCAGCCTTCATTGAGCAGTTTGGTGAAAGAATATCTGAGTTTTCACTTATCAGTGATTTCATGTATATCCACATTGAAGAGGATGAATTGGTTCCAACCTTTAACCTCATATTCATAAAGGCATTGAAAAGAATTCTTGAAAAAATTAGACCTAATGATGCTTTGGCTTTGCTCATTTATTTGGGTGCATTTAACAAGAAAATAAGCTACAAAGTGAGAAGTGAGGATCCATCAAGTTTACATCAAGCTTTTGAAATTGTAGTGGACATTGAAAGGTTTCAAAGTATGGAATGATTAGAAGTCTCAAGACAAAAACTATGGGTTGTCATAAGGAGTTCTATGCAGCTGATCAATGCAAGTCGAAGGTTATGAATGGTTATCAAAGCAATTATTAGTTTGCTGCCCCAATTTATGATTCATTCCATGATATGGGTTATGTTCCCCTTAATATTAAATTTGATCCAAAACATGATGCAAGGAACGTCACATATCCAAATGCTAACCACGTAGATCCTACTATTAGAAGTGAACAATATGGTGATAGTATGCAGATGAATGAAGCAAGTAGGTTTGAAAATATGGTTATAACTGTGTCTAGTTTAGAGAATGTTCATCATCAACTAATAGGAAAAATGCACATATATGAAAATGATGCTCTAAATGCATCACATGATCAAGTAATGGATATGCACCAAACTTTGCCCAGTTATGGCTCAGTCAATGATGAGGCAAGAGCATTTTCAAGTAGTGAGGACATTCCATTAAATTGTGCAAATGATTGTTGCTCTCCTGACAGAGGTACAATAGAGTTCCAATGATAGTCTTGTGGTAGGAGTGATTTAGATGGTATATCCAGTGATTGTTACTCTGTTGATTACATTAGAATGAATGGTGTGGATAACATAGGCTCACTCTCAGAAGATCAGGTGATGAGGAATAATGAATGCATGAATGGTGGGGCATCATTGTTGCTAATTGAAGACATTAAAAGGGCCGAGGAATCCTCATATTGTGTAATGTCAGAGCCTATTGACATGGCAGAAATCTTAGACATATATGTGATAGAATCAGAGGATGAAAATTGTTTTAAAAACGAATATGTTTCAGTTGTTCTAGTTTGTTCATTGAGAGGTGATTATGCAGGAATAGTTGTGTCTCAGAATATTGATGGAAGTCATGTTATTGAGCAAGGTCATGGCATAAAGCATAAAAAGGAAGAACTCATGACACAACATGAAGAACAAGATGATAATCGGCATTTATAAGAGAGATATGTAGATGCAGATTGCATACATAATGAAGTAAAGGACATACATGAAGATGTATCCTACATCACTGTTATTGGAGGATCAAAAGGGGACATTGATGCAAAGTATGACGCACTCACAGGTAAGTATATTTCATCTGTTCATGATAATCCACATGAAGTAGAGATGGAAGTTTTTGTCTTACATGAACAAGATGCTCACTTATTTGAAGGTGAACAATTTGTTGACCCTTCCATTTATGCTGATCATGACCACAAGGAGGGAATGGAAGTGTTTACCTTTGATGAAAATATATACTCTATTGAGGATAAACAAGTTTTAGATACTCATATTGACACAACAGAGGACAACATTAATATCCATCAGTATGAGGATTCTGATAATGGGCCATATACTGAAATTTTCAAGCCTTCTTTTGAAGTATTTCAGGCAGAGTTTAATGGTGAAGTTGTTGAGCACAATGATAAGGGATATGAGGATGTTTTATAAGTGAACTCCTTCAACCTATTGGTCATGGTAACTATGAGTATGATTAAATTTTAATTGATTATGACTGCTCGTATGAGCATGTTGTGCAAATTTTTACTTCAGGGTTGAAAGGTTTACATGAATGTGAAGGTCGGTGTTCAACAGAGCAAGTAAAGAGGTTGCCTGTATATGCGTATTTCATGTTCAGTGAAGGGGGTGACTTCTTGCTTGAAAGAGGGCAAAATCTGGGTATAAAACCACTGGTTGTGTATGAATCTTTTACTTTTTATGATTTGGATTTGATGTGTGATGGAGATGGCTTGCAACAGGGCTCTTCAGAGATATTTTTAGATGCTTTCTATTCATTGGGTTATGAAGCAGTTTATTTTTCAAATCAATGGGATGGATGTTCAACAATATATGATAGTGATCTGTGTCTGCCATTTGATGCTACTTTTCACTTGCTCTCTGATTTCACATTGCAGAATTTTTATGGTAGCAGTGACAATTGCATTAGTGTGATGACGAGTGTCAGTAAAAATATCAGTGAGCAAGCAATTTGCCAATATGTTTTCAAATTCAACCTGATGCAATCAGAACAAAATCAGGTATTTGACATAGGAGGGTTCTACTTTTTCATTTTTGGGGGCCTAGGGCCACCAAATAAAATTGAAGATATGATTTTTAATGTAAGATGGAGTATTGACTCAGCAGCCCAATGGAGTAGGCACCTGGTCTACGTCCCGGAGATAACTAGAATCTCGCCATGCCTACAAGAGGCATGTGTCCCAAGCAAGAGCCACTATTGACACCTTCAAATTTTGCAAATTTGAAGTGTCTATATCCTTTCGAGGTGTTGACAAAGGCTTGGTCGACAGGCTGCTCAATCTACCTTGGGGGCCACCTTTGGCGATTAAAATTTTGCTGCCTAGGTATCACCTTGCAAATTCGATTGGTGGAATATTTTTTGACACATATGAGAACATGCCCGCTCAGTTTCGTGCTTCTAGGACGAGTTTTGATGGGCTATTTAATTATTTTCTGACTACGACCGGGCTAGATTTGGCATTCCAGGAAGTTGCAAATTTCATAATTCTGAGGGTGACCCATTTCTTGATTTGGTCTCAAACCTCTCCAGTTCCAATTTCATCATAATCAGAGTCCATATG
Source organism: Cunninghamia lanceolata (assembly GCA_027924645.1). Lineage (NCBI taxonomy): Eukaryota > Viridiplantae > Streptophyta > Pinopsida > Cupressales > Cupressaceae > Cunninghamia > Cunninghamia lanceolata. Next base: position 89,842 of record BSBN01000585.1, read on the forward strand.
ATGTGGCATTTTATTTATTTTCGACTGTAGTGAAGGCATTCGATGGGTCAGTTTACAAAGCAGGTCCTTGAATTCGGTCGACGATGCAATTTCTGAGGAGATAGGTTTTCTTGAAATAATTAATAATGCCCATGTGCAAATTTTCGCGGTCATCGGGTGCCCGATTTGCATGCGGTGAAAAAGCGCCATATACTCGAAGAAGGAAATTCAAATTTTGCCTAAGTCTGAAGTTTTAAAATGCATATATTAAAAAGAAAATACTAAATGGTATTTAAAAAAAAAGGTTTGAATGAGATGAATGGAGTCAAATATTGAAGGAAAAGGTTTATTTAAACCTTAGAATAAAATTTATTAAAGGAGAAGAAGTGACTTTTGGTGCATATCGCACCATTGCACGAGATCTTTGGCAATCTTGACGAGTTTTGAGCTGCTCTGAACGGATTTTGTTGTGGATTGAAAATGACAATCGCATTTTTTGACTTTCAGGCATCTTTTGGAGGTCATTTTTGACCCAAAATTGTTGTTATAGGCTGCAAAATCACCCTATGATCATGCTTGAGGCATTGGCAAAGGTTTTTAGCAGATTTACATCAATTTTTGGGTGCCAGAAGAGTAGAAAATGCCCCTGTATTAGTAGAAACGACCCAGTGATGTAAAATTTTGACATTGAAGCTGCCGAATGTTGTTCTATGTCATCTCAGAGGATGAATGCAATCAAAGAAGAGTAGAAAATGAAGCCACACTACCTCATATTGCAGCCGCACATAGAGGAAAGAGGAGTCTTCAGTTGCTATAGGAAATTAGAATTATTCGATAAATGCAAAGTTGAAAAGGGGAAAACAAATATGTTTTGTTTATTGTTTGGCTTTCTTCTTTTTTAAATATTAATATCTTATTGCCAATGTATTTTTGGAGGCAAAATGTAATGAAAAAAAATCTCATCTACCTCCATATGGCAGTAAATTTTAGGGCAACATATTCTGAGCGTATAAGAGAACTGCCGAGCTTTCATTTTTGTGTTGTTGAAGATTGGGAAAAAATTGGATAGTGAAATACAAAGTAGTTTTCTGGGAGGCTGTCCATTTCTTCTAAGTTGTAAGTTTTAGTTTTGCATGAGGAATGTGTTATTTCTATAAGCAAGTTTTTCAGTTTCAGATTGCATTTATATGAGAAATGCTATTGAGCATGTGTTCCCAATGATTGTCTCCTGTGTTGTTTATATTTCTCTTTTGAATGAGGATGCTAAGGGTTTCTAAGTTCAAAAATATACATTTGCTATATTGCATGTTTGACTTGTTGCTTTTGTTCAAGGAATAGATTAAAATGCTTTAAGTTAGATGTGGGGAGTTATGTTTAGCAATAGGGATATTGATAAGAAGAGTTGTTAGGGATACCCATTCTTGGATTGTTATATGTAAGGCAGTAACACACGAATCCTCTGATGTTGAATGTTCTTTTGCTTATGGATAATATTTTGTATGTATTGAATTGACTTTGAACCCTAGGATTGGCATCGATCAGACATTGAGTTTATTGCACAGTTCAAAGCCCTAATCAACAACCACACATACATAAAAACCCAAAAACAACAATCAATCTTTTAGGTTTTAGGAGTAGGGTCTAGGTGTTGCATGCTCTCAAATTTAACCTGAGGAGATAGTCCAAGAAAGTTGCCAGTCTAGGATTAATTTCATAAATCTTGGTCCATACATGAGAGCATTCTGCCTGAGTTAGTCAAGGTTAAATCTTTTTGTTGTGAATGAGGCATACGCCCTAGGTGCGACAAAACCTAAAGTGTAGGGAGACAAGTGCAAACAATCTCTCGTCTTTGTTGGCCAAGTCTCATAGTAAATCTGATCATAAGAAGTGGCAAACCTATAGGGTTTATTGTTTGTTGATTTGAAAACCAACAGAAGGTATGCAAGTACCAATGTTGACATGCATGCAAAAAGTGGAAACAAACATCTAAATTGCAGACAATGTTGATCATAGGATATGCACAAAATAGATTTGTTGAAAAGAAATCAATTGGTGTAAGGTTGATTTCCACAATCCAAAATAGTGTGGGGTAGTTAACAAACCATATGCAATTATCAACCCCTTGTTTTGGGCAAAGCATAACTTTATTGAGCGAAGAACCTATCATAAAGAATATGAAGTTTATCAAATGAGTGTTACCAATATCCTATCATTGTACATGCAACAATACACAAGGCACAAAACTGTTTCACCAAATGCCAAATGAGGTATGGTCTCATGGAATGCCACGATTGGAGGAATGCACAAAATGGAATGGTCAGAAAATGTTTTAGTAACTTTCAGATAAATGAATCTGTGATTGTGAAACTAGATTCAATCAAGAAAATAAAAGTGCCTCAAAATAATATCTCATGGATTGCATGATTGCAGAATACACTCAAAATAAATTGATTTGATGAAATCTTTAGAAATCCTTGAGGGATAAGAAATTTGGCGAGAGCAATGAATGATTCAAATGGAGGTGCAATCATGCAATAGTATGAGCAGGTATTAAAAAATGATTTAAGCATAAGATATTATCAGGTGTAAGACAAATTCCACATCCTTAACTAGGGATTTAGGTAAACAAACAAAGAGCATGAGCTATTTATAGGATTGCTTAATGGCAATGAAAACTCATGCAATACACAATCAGAGGAAAAGAACAAAATAGATTCAAAAATAGATTTGTTTGAAGGCTTTACATTCTATCAAATTTGGAATACTCTACCACAAAAATAGCTTCAAGATATGTTGTCTTGGCAAAGCCAAAGCACAACTGATTGCTAGAATGCTATATAAGCAAGTATCATAGGATATGTGCTATTTATATGTAATACAATTCTTAGAAACTTACCTGGTTTTTCTCTTGAAATCACATCTTTTCTTCCCTCTAATTTTTCATTTGAATCTCCATAAAACTTCCCTATTTTTATTTTATTTTAGACCCTATTTCTACAGAGTATTCCCCCCTGTTTTATTTTTCTCAGGTAGAAAGAATGTTTCCCATTTTCTCTCAAACTCCCTTTTTAAAAGGTAAGTGCCCAAAAACAAAATAGAAAAGACAATAAATGCCAATCTTTTCCACTCACTCATTTTTTATAAAATTATCTAGGCTTAACTTAGAAAACTTTCAAGGAAATTATTTCCTAAGATTCCCTCTAGAAACTACCATTTTCTAAAAATCAAAATGGCATAAAGGAATATTTTCAAGAGATATCAAATTATCCAGAATAATTAATTCACAACTAATAATATTGCGACTATTCACAATTTTGTAAATCATCTTAAAGATTACTCTAAATGCAAATAAGATGAATGCAATTATTTTTCATATTGTGCAATTCGACTAAGTGGTGTGTGTGCAGGTCTCATCAACAGAAGTCATCATCAATTGACTAAACTCCCTCTACCTTGATGATACTCTCTCCATCGAGAGAGTGTTCCTGTCACACACACAAGTCAAAATTAGTCGACAATCAATTAAATAATAATATTTAAATTCATAATTAATTATTGAAAATAAGGGTTGTGATAGAACTTGAGGAAGAGGAAGAGCCACAACATTTGAAAGTGGAAGTTGAGGAAGAGAAGAAATAGCTACTACAAATGTGCCAAAAAATAAATACTTCAACAATCCATTAAGAACAAGAGAAGAAAACATATCCACATAAAAGAACCCAAAAATAGACAAAATTGGAGATTACTGGGATGCAAGATAGGTAATGCAAGTTGCAGAAGTATTGAAGGAATATGAAGACCTATTTCTCTTCACTTTCACTAACCTTAAAATCATTAAGGAGGAAGCAAGAATGATGAAAATACAATTGAAGGAAGGAGAAAAGCCACAAAGAAAGAGGCCCTTTTAACTTAATCCTAATGTCAAGACAAGAGTGAAGGCTAAACTAGATAATATGTTAGTTGGTGATATTATCAAACCTATGGAAGATGTAGAGTGGATAAGCCCTATGGTAGTACAACACAAAAAAACTAGTGAAATAAGAGTATGTATTGCTTTCATAGAGCTAAATAAATCTTCCGTACATGACCCCTTTCCAACCCCATTTACATAAGATATCTTAGAATCAATGACAAGAAGGGAAATCTATTTGTTTATAGATGGATTCTCAAGATACCATCTAGTAAAAAAATAGGAGGAAGATCAATTGAAAACCACATTTACAACTGAATGGGGATCATTTATGTATATTATAATGCCCTTTGGTATAAAGAATGCATCTACATTATTTAGCTATGTTGTCCACATTTTTAAACTTGACCATTTTTAAACTTTTCCCATTTTCTGAGCTATCATATTTTGTTGCAATGATAATGGTGCAAACATAATACTGAGATATCTCAAAATATAATTAATTAGGAACACACGATGAAGTGCAAGAGGAAATAAGTTGGAAGTTGGTTCATGGAGAAGTATTCAAGGCTCCTTCCCATGCAAGCTTACTGTGTGTTTATATGAGAACTAGAGTACAATTCTTTTTGGGATGAATCTTGTCACAATGATTTTTGCTATGCTTGGTTTCCTTTCCCTATCAAATCATGGAGGTTTCATGATGGCTATGCTTCTTTTGTGGGTGTTCATGGGTTTGTTTCTAGGTACTGCTCTTCTCATCTTTATAAGATGTTCTAGGGAACAAAATGGAAAAAATACACTCAAGATAGCCTTCTTGTTTCCAGGCATTATATTTTTCATTCTCTATGTTGAACACGTTAATTTAGGGTGAGAAATCATCTAGTGCTATTATTTTTGGTACCATGTTTTCTTTGGTTGCTTTCTAGTTTGGAATTTTGGTTCCCTTAGTCTTTGTGGGTAGTTACTTTGGGTACAAGAAACCTACAATTGAGGATCTAGTGAAAACCAATAAGATCCTCATCAGATTCCAGAACAAGCTTGGTACACGCAACCAATTTTCTCTATACTCATTGGAGGCATTTTACCTTTTTCGTGTTTTTTTTATTGAACTATTCTTCATCTAACTTCAATATGATTGCATCAATTCTATTACATCTTTGGGTTCTTGTTTCTTGCTTTTGTGATTCTTATTTTCACATGCACAGAGATAACCATTGTTCTATGCTACTTCCAATTATCGAGTTAAGATTATCATTGGTGGTGGAGATCTTATTTGACTGCAGGATCTTCGACTTGTTATTTTTTACTATATGCCACATTCTATTTATTTACCAAGTTCGAGATCACAAAGATAGTTTATGTTATCTTGTATTTTGGTTATATGACAATAATTTTGTATGCATTCTTTGTATAGATTGGTGCAATAGGTCTCTATGTCTGCTTTTGGTTTATGTGAATGATATACTCATCAGTGAAGATTTACTAAAGCTTCTCATATGGTGGTCATTTTCATAAGGGTCCTAGAAGTTATGGTTTATATAATTTCTACTTTCTCATTTATTTAGTTTAGAGTTGTGGCATGACATCACAAGATGTGTTGGAAGAAAAGATATCCACCATAATCTATACCATTAGAAAAGGAGGAATACTAATGCCAGACAAAGCTCGCAACTCATTCTATGGAAAATGGTATGGGTTGGCATCCTTACGCATAAACAATGAACATAGTAGACCATAACATATACTAATGTGTTTGCTTTTGGGGTCGTGTTGCTTGAAGTCGCTTATGGGTTTGGGAGATGCATTTTATGTGAAATATTTTGCACCCTGAAGCTCAACCCTACATTAGACAAATTGATTAAATATGATAGGAATTAAGAAGAATATCAAAGGATTCAATGAGGAGTATGAAGGTTGACATCTTCCCTATGTGTGCCAAGATGGAGCTTTGGAGTGGCGTTTGAAATTAATCAAAGCATAATGGAAATGAGATTTTTATCTGATATTATAGTTGGAAATGCTCTGGTAGGAGATGTGTATAGGGAAAATTGGACTAAATAGATTAAGCATAAGAATCAAATCCAATCCTACAATAACTTCAAGGAATGATCAAAGGACAATAATAATGAAACAATGCAAAATAACAAAGATCTTACCACCCATGATTGTATGTATTCATAGGTTTAAATGTGGATTTCTCTATTACTTTGCATAACCATGGTAGCAAAAAGCGTGAATGAATGATAAGGGTGCTCAACTACCATAGATAAAAGCTCAAAGCATTATTATGAATGCTCAAATCTCAATGATTATGGAGGGTTTGTGAATGAGTGAAGGGGCATATTTATAGCTTTCAAAAGAGTTTGATCAATGGTGGAGAAAATTAGATTGAATTAATGATTGAGGTAATTTGAGAAGACATGAAGGAATATGCACATGACATGTGTCCATGCAAAAAGCTTGTTTTAAAGAGTTAATTGCTTTCTTAGATAAAAATAGTGATTTGATTTTCATAAAGTAGAATTGATTTTCTATTAAATGAGTTGATTGATAAAAACAAAGATTTAAGGCCAATTAAAATCAATGCATGATTTGATTTTTGACATGCAATGGATAAAATTAAATAATAAATTATTTAATTTATGTGCATGGGAAGATATTTAGAAGAAAAAAAGATTATTAGAAGATGAGAAGATAAATTAGAAATTAAATAAATAAATTTATTTAATTTGTTGTGCATGATGGAGGAAAATAGGAAATAAATAAAATATTTGGTTTTATTTATTTAGGAGATGAGAAAAATCAACTTAAATAAATTAGAATAATTTATTTAATTTGGAGAAATAATTATCCAATTAAATAATTGAAATTATTTAATTGTTTGTAGAATAGAAGAATTAGTGGTGAATTAATTAAATACTATGTTTATTTAATTAATGTAAAATAGAAGAATAAAATGAGAGGGAAAGATTGATTGATTTATTTATTTTTTAGACTGTAGGAATTAGGTAGCCCTCCTTATAAACTGCAGTGTGCCTGGTAAACTTTTTTCATGTGACCGGTGACGCTGGCGCAACACGCCCTCCGGTACCACGGGGAGGGGGGGACTGGATCTCGTGACCTTCTTTCCTGTAACAGGAATCTTTAGCCAATCGAGCTAGGGTCCCTGCCCCAAAAGATTGATTTATTTAAATAATTTGAAATTATTTAATTATTGGTGGAAGGGGGAATAAATTCATGACAAGGTGAAATTAATTATACAATTAGGAATCTTTTAATTAAATGTTGAATTAGAAGAATTGATGAGAGAATGATGCACATGATAGGATGATAATGTGTTAGTCATTTTTAGGTGTCTACATTTTACCTTTCTTTGAGATGATGTTATGAAGTAACAACATTTCAAAGAAAATTAAAAACATAGTGTTTGATTGGATTGAAGAAGATTTTGATTTAGAAGAATATGGTTGGAAGAAAAATGATTGGATTAGAGATGGTGATGCCCCAGTCACTCAAATTGAGGGTGACAAGGAAAGATAATGGTAAGTTAATAAATAAGATGAATAGTGATGATGCCCCCTCGAGAGGACAGGTGGGTTCAAAGAACATGGGTGTGCTCTCAAAATGAAAGGATAAGATATTGTTAGTAGGTAGAGAGATGTGGATGAGGATGACAAGGTTAAATGAAAGATGGAAGATAGATGGAAAAAGAATGGATGCAGTGAAATAGAATAGAAGAATAGATGATCAAACTATGAAAGCTATAGGTATTTATTAGGTTATATGGGGGAGATGGATGAGATGATTTGCTGAGGTTATAATTGAAAATATAAAGAGCAATCCTTATTTTGATATATCAATGGATGTTATGCACCAGGGTATAGAAGACCAAGGTGACGATGTATCCAATGCATAGGATAGACACAAAAGGATTAAGGTCACAAGCAACCCTATATTGGATATCACCATGATATTGAAGACTATGATACCATTGTGGTAGGTAGGTTACAAGGATCGATGTAGATGCAAAAAAAAGATGCAAGATGAAACAATAATGATGATAAATGATAAAATACGATAAAAAATGCAAGATAAAAATTGATAAGACAAATGCAAGATAAATTGATAACACACTCAAGAAAGCAAGCATGCATGTACAAATGATTCAAAAACCAAAAAAGGTTATTGCCCCTGCCAAGCTAAAAACTGAGGATTAATTGATCAAGGATTGATTGGATTGATTGAGGGTAATACATTGTCATTGTGGGGAATGATATATTTGTAGAACAACACAAGGATTAGGGAATGATCTATCCCATTGATGATGATTGGATAAATAATCAATTGATTGGTTTGACAACAAGGTTGGAACAAAACTAAAGTATGCTTTTGGATGATAGGCTAGATTACTCGACTAGAGCAATATGGAGTAAGGATGACTTGCATTTGGATTAATTGCTTGGGTTTTCAGAATGTTGTAATTTTTTTGGATTTTTGGAATGTTGTGATTTTTTTTTGGATTTTTGGAATGTTTTGATTTTTTTGGATTTTTTGGATGTTTTGATTTTTTTTTGGATTTTTGGAATGTTTTTCTTTTTTTGGATTTTTTGGTAGACATTGGATTGCAGTTGGATAGCCTTAGTGCTAGATACTAATGACAAGGGAACATCATGGATAGATAGACAGATGGGCGATAGTGGATAATTTTATCCATTGCATGTCAAAAAACAAATCAAGCATTGAGTTTAATTGGCTTTAAATCTTTATTTTGATCATAGAGGGGAGTAATGGGAAACGAGATAGGGAATTTAGGAATCACCAATTTAGGGATTTAGTAACCCAAATGGACGTAGGATTTACAAGATTTTTTAATGGGAGTGGGATTTCTAGGATTTGGGGATGGATTGAGGTGTGGATGCTTCATTTGGATTAATTTCTTGTTGCTTGGGGACCCACATCATTTTCATTTTTTTCTTTTAGGAGTGTGGGTGGTGGTATCTTTTGAGATGGATTTGGCTTTGAATTTGTATATTAATGCCCTATGGCATGATATGCTTGAAGATTTTGTGGATTTTTTACTATATGTGTGGAGGCATCCAAATTTTTATTTTTGAATCTCATTGGGTTGGGGATAGCTTCATATGTGGTCGATGTGTGCATTCGTTGGCCATGATTAGGAATGAGTGGGGATTTAAGGGAATGAAATGTATGGATGGAGGGATGCATATACTGATGGATGAAGGGATTAGGAGATTTAAGGATGGGAATATTAGGAGTTGGAAGGAGTGGAGGAAGAGTGGATGGAGGGAGATGTATGGTCACATGCTTTTGTGAATGGTATGATGATGGAGGATGGATGGCAACATATGACCTGGAGGTGCAATGAGGTGCACCAGGTTTTAGATTAGAAGAAGTGGATTTAGGAGGAAGTGGATTTTGGATTGTTTTTCTTGGGATGTAAAACCAAGGCCATGCACTCATGGATGTATTGTGAAATAGATGGGCTCTAAGATACATTGTTCATGAAGGCCTAAACCTTTGCCTTGGTATTTCATGTTTTGGAACATATGATATGCAATGGGATGTTTGTTGTTTTGGAGACAAGACATGAGTCCATTATTAGATGGATAAGGTGGGGTGGTGGATGAAGTTTGTTCCTCTTTGAAAAGAGAACCACCATAGATGAAAGAAGCAAGACCAATGGGATAGGATAATGGATTTGGAATGGGTTCGATAGGAGATGGTGAAGGATAAATAGGGGATAATGGAGGATCAACATGATATAAAGTAGTATTAGGCAAGGGATGACTTAGGATACTGGGATCTTGACTAATATTATGCTCATTAGGATGGTAAGTGATAGGATCCAAGTTATTTATGTGATTGTCAATGTTTTCTTGGGGACCAAGTGTATCATCTTGGGAAGAGGATGTTGTGGATGATAGGATAGGAATAATTTGGATATCTTTCTCATGGATGGTTGTGTGATTATGGATGGGCGAAGTGAAAATCTCTAGCTCATGTAATGCATAAATTTGGCTAAGAGGATTGTCATGGATTTTGTGATCATAAATAGGGTCTTGATCATATATATTATCTTGATCATAGAGGGGATTAACATGAATATTGTAAAATTGGTTATGAATAGGATGAATGAGGGTGTTTTGATCTTGATTAGGATAATGGGTTGGTGTTTCCATATGCTTTAGACTAGAATCATGACATAGATCTTGGGTTTTGATGGAAATAGAAGGTTCTTGGATGGACTTAAGAGGCTTGAGATGGTCAACAACATGGCTGCATGATGGGTCTTGATTTGCATTCATGGTAGGAGACTCTTTAATAGGATGGATATGCATAGGAGTGGATTATGGTGTTAGAGTTGTAGATATGCTATTAGGAAGTTCTTTGTTAGGCTCAAGGATAGACATTTGAGTGCATGATAGTATTTTATTCTGTGCTAGGAGTCCTTGGGTCACATACTTCATGACTTCTGGGGTAAGATATGTATATCATGGATGGACAATGATGGCAGATGTTGTGGGATTAGGATTAGGATTGGGTAGAGGGATAATAAGATTTGATGGTAGATTAGGTAGTGGACTAGGTGGTGAATGGAAAAGAGGATTTGATGGTGGATTAGGTAGTGGACTAGGTGGTGGAGTATATGGTAGATTGGTTGAAGGATTAGATGGAAGATTATATTGTGTGGGTGGTAGGAGATATGATGGATTAAAAGGTATGTGGACTAATGGATTAGGATTAGGAGTGGAGGAATTGCATGGGAAATGGTTGTTGGGAAATGGATAGAAGGATATAAGGGGTTAATGGACTTGGATGAGAGGGATAATGAGATGGAGGTTTTACATAGGAAAATGATTGTTGGGAAATGGATGGAGGTGAATATGTAGATAGGAGATGACCTTGATGTCCCTTGTCATTAGATATACAATTAGGTATAGGGTTGTAACTTGTGCTAGCTAATGTTTGATTGTAAGGGGTTTGTATGTTTAGGTATGGATTTATGACTTGATGAATTGGAGTTTGTATAGAGATGTAAGATGATGATGTTGATGTGATAACATTAGTAGGATCTCCAGTGATGAGATGTGCAAAGGGGTTATCATAGATGACATTTCTGCATTTTTCCTTATTGATAGGATCAAAACCCTCACAGTCATGTTTAAGTTGTTGTATTAGTGCCTCATGAGTACTAGGATATGTGTATGAATGAGGTTGGTATGATAATGACATATGTTGGATTGAAGATATGGTTTGGGGATGGGATCCATATAGATGTTTAAGTTCCTGTATTTTTGCATCATCTGGGTATGATGAGGATAATAGTTTAATTGGAGATGAAGTGGGTTTTAACCCAGGCTTATTAATTATCAAGACCATTTTGATGAGGATTCTTGATGATGTGACTAAAGTTTGATTCGTTGAAGCATAGGTTTGATTATGGATGGACTCGTAATGTTTCAAAGGATGTGGATTAATCTTGATAAGGAGGTTGAAACAATCAAGATATATCAAATTATATGGCATCAATAGATTCCTTATGATTTTCTACATCATTTTAGAAATATTTCATCAAATTTTGATATGATTTGCAAAAGTTATGACTATTTGAAGTTTGATAGGCTATTTCACTATCAAAAGCACCACAGAACTAATCAAAAGTGACACAAAAATGACCAAAAGTGCCACAGAAGTTATCAAAAGTGCCACTCTATCAAATTTTGAGATTGGTACAAATGATGTGTATAATGGTGCTTATGATGGACAAAATGGTGCTAATGATGGACAAAATGGTGCTACTAAGGGATGGAATGGTTCTACTAAAGAAAAGGATGATGCAACTGAGGCACAAAATGGCACAACTGAGGCAGAGAGTGGCGCTTGTGAAGTTCTAGGTGGTTTTTGACTATCTGAGGACAAAATTTCACTTCTAGAATCATGATTTGTAGAATGACACCATTGAGGGATAGAGTGGCACTTATGAAGTTCTAGGTGGTTTTTGACTATCTAAGGATAAAGTTTCACTTTTGGAAGCTTGATTTACAGAATGGAACTATTGATGGATATAATGGTGCTAATGAAGAATAGGGTGGTGCTACTGATGCTTAGAATAGTACGATTGATGGAAAGATGGTGTAAATGAAGAATAGGCTGGTCCTACTGAAGCATAGTATGGCACAAATGATTGCTAGAATGACACTATTGAAGTTCTAGTTTGTTTTGGACTGTCAAAGAGCAAAAATGACCTTGTGGATGCCTATTTGTAGAATGACACTATTGATGAATAGTATGGCACTTCTGAGGGATGGTATGGCACTACTGAAGTACAGTATGGCACAAATGATTGTCGTACTGGTGCTATTGAAGTTCTGGGTGGCACTATGTGAGGTGTTGTGAGGGTTTTGATTGTTTGTTTCAAATGATTAGAGATGGAGTTGAAATGGATTAGATTTGGAATGGAATGAATTAGTTTAGGAATGATGAAGGAATGATTAGAACAACTTAGTGATGGTATGAAGTGGTTTAAGGATGGTTTAAAGTGATTTAGGAATTATTGGAATGGTTCAGGAATGGTTTAGAATGGTTTAGAGTGGTTTAAGAATGATGTAGAATGGTTTAGGGATAGTTTAGAATGTTTTATATTGGTTTAGGGATGATGGAAAGTGGTTTAGGGTTGATTGGAAATGGTTTAGGGTTGATTATAGTGGTTTAGGGTTGATTGGTAATGGTTTAGGGATGATGTTCGATGGATGTGAATTGAAGTTGTTTTGGGATGAATTGAAAGTGATTTGGATAGATAGAGGATGAGTTGGATCAAATTTGAGGGATTAGGATGAAGATGACATCAAACAAGTTGGAAACTTAGGACCTAATCAAAAGTGCCACACTTTTGATCAAAAGCACCAATCCTCTAATCAAAAGTGCCCAGATACTAATCAAAAGTGCCAAGATATTGATCAAAAGTGCCAATGTACTGATTAGATGCTCATTGATAATTAGAGGTACCCTAGGATTGATCAGAAGTGCCAGGGGACTGGATAGAGGCATAGGGTTAGCCAGAAGCACCACAAAATTGATCAAAAGTGCCACAGGACTAATCAGAAGTGCATTATTGGCAGAAAAGGTGTAAATGGCTTGTAGATAGATTGTTTTTGGCAATAGATCAAACAAAAACATAATGGTTGATGACTTTCAAGGTGTATAATGATGTGAAAGGCTGTTAATCCCCATGGATAACAAATGGTGTATACGAGTAATTCACATAAAGACACACCAAACACTCTTGTACAATCCTAAAATTATTCAATCAAGGAGTGTCAAATCTTGTGGACTCGCCAGGTGTGACTTCAGTCCCCACTAATTAGATAATGACGATGTCAATCCCCTTGATACCATTTACCATGTTATGGATAGATAGGGAATGCAAGGTCATGTGCCACCTTACACCCCTCACCTTGGAGACTAAAGTCTTGCCTAAAGTTTATTCTATCTTAATGACGAAGGTAATAGTGTGAGCACTTCTACCCCTACTCCAGTGATGAACCATAAGATAGGATGACTGAACGTCTAGCTAGGATTAATAAGGCATGTAAGGAGTCCCTGATATACACTAGGTACAATGAGGCCCAAGTCTATGAACAAGATTTCAAGCAACACACCACAAACATCACCAAACCAAGTCCCAATGAATCTAATGTCTTGGGGATCAATTTGGACCAATTGTGTTCACCATTGAGGTACAACTTCTACTCTCCCCCTTTGTATATCTTGCCAAAACACATGGTTGAGGTCATCCTTAAGGGTGATGAAATCCCTTAACAGGCCTCCTAGAGAGGATGCCAAGTACTTTTGATTCTCAAGATCACCTTTCGAAGCAAGAGAAGAGCATACGTATTGATCTTGGGTCCCTGGGAATGAACGTAAATAAAGAAAGAAAAGGAACTAAATAGTACTTTTGATCTCCAAGATCAACTTTCAGTGTGAGGAGAGAGCATACACACTAAGTAATTCAAGACATGGAAAACAAGATTCATTTCATTAGGAAATCATAATGTGCAACTAAATTAGTGAGAAATCAAATCTTTACTAATATGTCCTACACCAAATAGTGTTAGTAGTTTGATATTTGTCTTTGATTAGTGAGTGACATGCTGCACAAATTAGGTAGTAGATAAATATGCAAGAACCAAGAGATAGATGTTGAGATAAGTCAAATTAAATGACACCAATAGATTCCTTATGATTTTATATATATGATTTAAAAAAAATCGTTCAATTTTTGACCTAATTTGCAAAAGTTATGACCATTTAAAGTTTGATAGTCAATTTAGTCAATCAAATGAGAGTTGTTATTGATCATATGCGGGTTGTTATCAATCATATGCAACCTTCTACTAATCAGAAGTGACCTTTTATCAATCAGATGCAAAATTTCATTAAATGCGAGCTTTTACCTGTTAGATGCGAGCTTCTATTAGTCAGATGTGACTTTCTGTCTATCAAATGCACCAAATTGTTTGTCAGATGTGCCAAACTATTTGTTAGATGCGCAACTCTATCCAGATCTACAAAACAATAAACATAATAGAATCATATACGAGTTTCTATTAATCAAAAGAGAACTGTCATCTGTCAGATGCACCAAACTATTTGTCAGATGCACTATTTTGTCAATTAGAAGCACAATTTCATATATGTAGCTTAAAAATAACAAATTATCAAGAAAACTTCATTAAAAATTAGGGAGTGGGTCCCACCAGGCGTGCCAAAATGTGTATAGGGAAAATTGGACTAAATATATTAAGCATAAGAATCAAATCCAATCCTACAATAACTTCAAGGAATGATCACAGGGAAATAACAATGAAACACTACAAAATAACAAAGATCTTACCACCCATGATTGTATGTATTGCTTGGTTTAAATGTGGATTGCTCTATTATTTTACATAACCATGGTAGAAAAAAGCGTGAATGAATGATAAGTGTGCTCAATGATAATGGATAAAAGATCAAAGCGTTGTTATGAATGCTCAAAGCTTAATGATTGTGGAGGGTTTGTGAATGAGTGAAGGGGCGTATTTATAGCTTTCAAAAGAGTTCAATCAATGGTGGAGAGAATTAGACTGAATCAATGGTTGAGATCATTTGAGAAGACATGAGGGAATGTCCACATGACAAGTGTCCATGCAAAATGTTTGTTTAAAGGGTTAATTGCTTTCTTGGATAAAAATAGTGATTTGATTTTCATAAAATAAAATTGATTTTCTATTAAATGAGTTGGTTGATAAAAACAAAGATTTAAAGCCAATTAAACTCAATGCATGATTTGCTTTTTGACATGGAATGGATAAAATTAAATAATAAATTATTTAATTTATGTACATGGGAAGATATTTAGATTAAAAGAGATATTATTAGAAGATGAGAAGATAAATTAGAAAATAAATAAATAAATTTATTTAATATGTTGTGCATGATGGAGGAAAATATGAAATAAATAAAATATTTGGTTTTATTTATTTAGGAGATGAGAAAAGTCAACTTAAATAAATTCGAATAATTTATTTAATTTGGAGAAATAATTAGCCAATTAAATAACTGAAATTATTTAATTGTTTGTGGAATAGAAGAATTAGTGGTGAATTAATTAAATTATAGGTTAATTTAATTAATGTAAAATAGAAGAATAAAAGGAGAGGGAAAGATTGATTTATTTAAATAATTTGAAATTATTTAATTATTGGTGGAAGGGGAAATAAATTGATGAAAAGGTGAAATTAATTAAACAATTACAAATC
This sequence comes from Cunninghamia lanceolata, assembly GCA_027924645.1. Lineage (NCBI taxonomy): Eukaryota > Viridiplantae > Streptophyta > Pinopsida > Cupressales > Cupressaceae > Cunninghamia > Cunninghamia lanceolata. Next base: position 105,553 of record BSBN01000585.1, read on the forward strand.
ATTTAAATAAATGTTGAATTAGAAGAATTGACGAGAGAATTATGCACATGATAGGATGATAATGTGTTAGTTATTTTTAGGTATCTATAGAAGTCAATGTAAATTGTGGAAGCATAAGAAAAGCATGTGGACTGTGTAATAGAATTCCCCAAAGAGACTTTATCTAATGGAATGTAATAATTGTGAGATATGTACAAAGTGAATTTATTGAAAAAGGTTTTAGAAACTTTCAAGAAAGGTAATTAACATCCCATAACATTTGCAACATCTTCTCTACCTGAGCCAAAACAAGATCTTTAATAGTGTATAAGAAATCTTGTTAGATATTATAGTTGGAATAGCTCTGGAAGCATGCATGCAAAATGTGGAAACATAGACAAGGCACAAGAGTTGTTTCATAGCTCTCAATTATTATAGGAGCTCCACAAAATGGATTTATTGAAAAGATTTAGAAACTTTCCAGAAAATGCAAACCGCAAATTTATTCTTTGCAAGCATAGGATGGTGGGTAGAAAGAAGGATTGGAAACTTGAGAAGACATGGCAAGAAATGAAACATATCATGGTGCACCTCCTCCTCTTATGTGTCAAATGGCATAAATTGACACTACAACACCATTTGAGTAATTAAAAGAAGCAATTAGCTTGTTTGGAGAGAGAGTTCTTGGAAGAAAAAATTATGCAAATAAGATTAAGCTTCCAGTTGGACAAAAGCGTATATCAAAGGAGACAAAACTACATCTAGTTCAAAAGGAATTAGAAAAATCAAAGGACAAACTAAAAAAATGTAAAGTGCACAAAGGTTCAAGCACTCGTTGAGCCCAAAAAGGCCAAGAAAGTGGTGGAAAGTTTGACTCACCAACTAGATAAGACAAAAGAATAGAACACAAAGGATAATAAAGCCTCTGAAATAGATAGACTCTATGTAGAAGAGTTAGATCCTCCAAACGTGAAAAGTAAAGAGTGTGGCATTATAGGTATCTATTTGTGTGTTTGCATTTTTAAGATAGGAACATTTGGTTTTGGTGCACTAAAAAGAACTTGTGTGTTTAAAGTAGGAACATTTGAATTTGGTGCTCTAAAAAGAACAAGTGTTTGCTGTGTTTGGTGGACTTGCACATATGTTAGTCTACTGAAAGCATGTTCGTATATAGTTCCTCTTCCCTTGCATACGAGTCTAGGGTAATGGAAATTGCACATTGTGTTTGTCTTGAGTATCCTCTCCTCGCGCTATATGCAATCTTGGGTGATGAGAAAAAGAAACACCATGTTGTCTTGAGTACTTCCCTTTACTACGATCTTGGGTCTAAGAGAACATAGCAACATAGTATTATTTGAGTATCCTCTCCCCTTGCGCTACATGTGATCTTGGGTGAAGAGAAAGAACAATACACAAGATTTCCTTTTTATTTCAGTAGGTGGCTTACTTGGGAGTTCACCCCAGGGTTCAACCACAAGCATGTATCTCCAGCGAGTTATATAAAGGGGCAAAAAATTGAAAGGTGAGTTAATCCACGTGTGCCATAGGGGGTGGTCCTTGCAGTCCCAGGTGATTCCAGACATGGGTTTGAGATTTCGGTCTCCCATTGCTACTATGTCATGGTGTTCTTAGGAGTTCCCTCACTAAGAACCTCTGTTGTAGAAGCCTAAGACCTATTGGCCATTTATCATAGTGGTACAAGGAATGTGGATGGTACCCTAAAGTTACTTACCACATAGGGTCTTTGGTTGAGATGACAAGGTTCCTTGTTTGGTCTTAAACCTTTCAAGGCAAGAGGTGTCAAGATGGTCTAGGATCTTGGCATACACTAGTTACCCACTCCAATTACTCCTATCTAAAATCACCGAAAGGTGAGGTAAGCCTACTATGGTAAACAAACTTTACTACTAGCTAGGTTGTGCTTATTTTATTGTTTGTGAACCAAGGCTGGGCAAGTTTTATGGTAGAAAACTTGCAAAATATCATACCTCCTCAAAGTCAAGAGTCAAAAACAACCAAAATATTTATGCCAAGTGTTTGTTGTGTTTTCTGATCATCAAAACAAACTGCTCAAAATAGAAGAAATCACTTACAAAACCCTAATTTTAGGTCACAAACAATAGTACATTACAGCTGTAAATTTTTGTGACACAACTGTAGGTTCCTACAACACAATTAACACATTCTGCTACACACCTACTAAATAGAACACCATAACTAAAGCTTCCTGAGTCACAACTATCCAATTCTACAACACACCTGTAGGTTTTGACACCGCAATTGAAGCCTGTAGTCATGCATCTACCTGTGACATAAATTTAGGGGAACATTTGAGTATTCACATTCCTTATCTGATCTAAACAGTGACCATATGTTGATACCTAAGACTTTTCAGTTTTAGTCAACTCATCCATTACATTTCCTTAGGATAGTTTGCATTACTTAGTTACCCTTCCTCTATCCATTACATTTGCTTAGCTTACCTAGCATTGTCAAAATCAACTTTCCTCATTTTAGATCATCCTTAGTTTCAGGTCCCCTTTGATAATTGAAAATAGGAGACTTATCATACTTGATCATACTTTTGTTACAAACTTGGAGTGTCTAAAACTTTTTCACTTTTCATCAACAATCAATCAACAAGTTGGGACTCAAACTCATGAGTTTAGTTTAGGTCCACTTTCCTCAATCAATCAGCAAGTTGAGTCTCAAACTCATGTGTCTAGTTTAGACCCACTTCAATCAATCATCATTCCTTTAGCATTTTAAGGTCTTGACATTCCAATTAGTCACTTTGGTATATCATAGTTTGCCTTAGTATCCTCTTTTTTGAATCTTCAAGTTGCATATCCCATAGCTTCAAACATTGTCATAGTTTCATTATCACTCACCATCTCCCACACCCTTAGTTGCATTTGTCATCCTTATAATCAAAAAATCCCAAAAAAAACATAGTGGAGTTGCATAGTAATCTTGTATTGTCATCCCTAGCTTGTGTCCATTCCCAAAATTTACAAGTCTTATATGGTTGAAACAAAGTCCCAAAGGAAAATAAAGGGAGTGGATTCCTCAAATTACCTCAACAACAATCCCACTAACAGAATGAGGTTTGGATCATCCTCTAATGAAATACTCGAATCACACTCTCATGTACCAAATCCTTTTGAAAATCTTACTTTACATGAGGTAGACCAAGGAGTAACACAACAAGAAATAGATGAAGCCGCCCAAGATCCTAGGCTATTGTGTATTTTAGATGAGATGATAGCTACAGGCCCACAAACCTATCTCATGTGACTCTTACAAAATGGAACTAAACTCTATTGAACACAAAGAATACTGAGAGGGGGGGTGAATCAATATTCTACAAAACCACTTAGTTTGTTGTTCCTTAATCTAATTACCAAATTCAACATCATGAAAGTAGAATAAACATAAGAACAATAGCCATAAAGACATAACACATAGACACCAAGATTTTTACGTGGAAAAGCCCAAAAGGGAAAAACCACGGTGAGTGTTAGCTCACAATATATTATGATAGCACAATATCGAATTACAAGAAAGCTCACTGCCTTAGGGATCACTGCCCAGGGCTCACTGCCCTTTGAAGAAGTGCTCACTACACAAAGGCTCACTACCAAGAGAAAAGAAGATAGAAGAAGGATTGGCTCACTGCCATAAGATGACTTCTGCAAATGCATCTATAGAATGTTGAGGTGCAATACCAATTAGTTCAATATACAATTTCAAAAGACTTCATATTGTCTGCTTTACTTTTTCTGCTTTACTCTACATAAACTCTACTCTTCTTCCCTTACTGTCTTCTTCTGGTCACAACTCTTCTTTTGAATCACACACACATTTAGTTCATTCACATCGTAATCTCATCTCATCACTTAACTCCAAAATCTAACTCATATAAATATCCGCAACTTTGAATTCAATCTCAAAACTAAGTTAGCCTATCAAGCACAACACTTTATCAACTTACATTGACTTTGTCGGCCCAACACTTCCACTAAAATTCACATGGGACTCCAAGAACCACACCAATCATTCATAATGCTTCATAGATCATATCTTATCAACCACAGATCATGATGCCCTTATGTGGTGAAATGTGAAACTCAGAACTTGTTTGCAAGAGACACTGTGTGGCTTCATTAATTTTGTCATTGATGGCAACAAAGTTTATCCCACACATCTGCAGCACATAATAGATCTTTACTGGAAGTCAGATTGAAGAGTGTCTTGGTCTGGTAAGCAAGAACAGAGCATGCAGCAAGGTCTGACAATCAGGTTCGGATCTCTCAGAGGAAGTATCTCAGCAAAGTGCGGACTTGGGGAAGTCAAGAGGAGTACCATGACTGGGACATTCTAGAGATTAAGCCTCCAGTGATGAAAGAGTGAAAAGATATGAACATCTAAGTGTTGGGTTCCTAATAGGAAGAGCAGACTGAGGAAGAACCAACTGGCAGACCATCAGACCTTAATCCAGATGAGAAATTAATGATGGCCAAACTATTTGAGGGATCATTCATGGTTGGACGACATGATTGATGACTTCTATAACCATCTTTTTGATACGCATCACTTAGTAAGCATGGATTCAGCCGATAGACCAGAGTTTGGGAAAATCTTGAGTATTCCGAATGTCGACTAGAAAGATGTTGAAATCCTTGTTGCAGATATATATACCAGATGGATTTTAATGTGAAGTAGTTAGTTGTGTGTTATGGTGTGCAAGGAAAGGCAGAGATAAGTGAGGAAGCTGCAATAAAGGTCCGGTATGTGACAGAACAACAACATCAAATCAGAGGAAGAATGAAGTGCACTAGATCAGTATATTGAGCCTAACTGGAACTGAACCTCAGCATATATGGATGCTTCTCATCAGTTCAAATACTTGGTTACTTTCTATAAACTATTGTAGGTAGTGAGCCTCTTGTGAACAGTGTGCTTGGGTAGTGAGCCCTAATTGGCAAGTGCCATTTTGTACTTCTATTCTTTTAACAGAGAATACAATCTTGGGTTAGTCACCCTGTGGTTATTCCCTTAACATGGTTTTCCACATAAAATCCTTGTGTTATGTGTGTTGATTTCTTTTCTGCTCTCATGTTCATGTATGCTTATATGTTTTGATACTACACTAATTATCAAAGAAGAAAAGAAAGCCAAATAATTAAGATAATTGATTCACCCCCCTCAGTTATCAACAGAACCATCTCCCATGACTTAGTGAAATACTAGCAAACCAGCTGCTGGAACATGGAATTTTGTAGGCAATCTTCTGGATCACTTCATACTTTGTAACTCCTCAACTAGATGCTTATGACACCTATCCATACTGCCTCAAAACTGCATACCAATACAATCACTTACAGAGAAATGCATACCTAAATACCCATGTACTCTACATTGTTCCTAACTTAACTGTGTTCACTCAGACTTAGACATTTCATAGTATGACTTCCAGAGGAAGTCAGGTCTTGACCATTGGAACATATCATCATCAAATAGCTATAAACAACATATCTGAACCACATGTAATGATCTTCTACTGCGGAGGCATACTGACCCAATCTCTGTCACTTACTCTATATACTGTCCATACTTAGTCGTTTTAGCTTTTCAGACCAGAATACTTTTGTGCCTTGTTGCCAAAACAAGTTAGTCTTCTAGAGTAATGTCTCTTTGTCATGCCAGTGGAATCCCTTTGCCTTGTTTCCATTATTGACAACATGCAATCCTTCATCAGAGCAGTGTCTCTTGCCAACAATCTCCCCCTTTGGCATTGATGGAAACACTTAGTGAAAAATGCTTGTGTCTGCTCCCCTTACTCTGTATTTATTCTCTCCTTTAGATGTTTGCCCATTTTTCACTAGTCTTCTTCTCCCCCTTTGACATCAATGGCAAAGGTGTATGCATAAAAATTCAAAATTGTGTCAAAACAACAAGTCTGTCATACTATGCTGCATATGTACATATATAATCTTCAGCTTAATTAATTGTAGATGAAAGGACATCTTTGTACACAATCTTTAATTGTGCAATCTCTTCATCCCATCATTTCTTAGCTCTTTCCAAAATTTGAATGTGACCATTTATCAAAAAGATTGATTCTTCTGCCTTCTGCACATCATAATGTGTGTCAATTTGTGAAGCTACCTATGCTTCTACTGCAATACTAATCATTGAATCTAACTTGGGACTAATTAGTCCTCTCAACTGACACATTTTATTTTTCATTTGATCCCTCTTATTCACAAGATTTATTAACTCATCATGAATATTAATTACTTGTATTTCTTTGCTGCTCACTGACTCAATAGCTAGGTCAAATGATTTAGAAATATGTGTTAGCTACAGTTTCAGATCCTTTATCTTTTCTTCTAGCTCTTTTGTGGCTTTCGGCCAAGATAAGAAAAATTTGTATAGGTCACTTGCTTCTTTGATAGCATTATGTATGCCTTTCATTTTATTGTCTAGCAGAGCTTTGTCATTTACTATCATAGTCTTCAACTCATTTAATCTTTTCTCATAAAATTCTTGTCTTAATTTTGTCTCAGCAGATTTCTCAAAAGATTCAAAATACTCACTTATAGAATTTATGAGTCCTTTTAGTTGACTTATTGAATACAAAGAGGTGTCCTTCTGATATGATGGCATCAGCTTCTCCAAAATGTTGGATGCCTCACCAATCAATTCACTATCCTGTATGTGAGACTTCAAAATTTCTTCCCGTGCATTTGCTTACACAATTGATACCAGTTTAAATTTCTATACAGGGGACATTGAGTCCAGGTTTATTGGTCCCTGCAAAAATTTAGGCTCATCCAGGACCTATTTCTCTTTCTCTATAAATTCTTTGATTGACTTTGTAGTGTCTCTTGCTATACCAGAGACTTCTTCTTCTAGGTTTAATTCTGGAGGATCTAAATCCATGACCTCATCATTATTTTGTTCTGGAGAGGAGTTTTCTTCAGCTTGTTCCTCTTTAAGATCTTCATCTTTGTTTAGTTCCTCACACTTCTCCTTGTCTATTTGAACATCAGTCTCTTATTCCGGAGGACTACTTATTTTGGATTTTACTGTAGTATTAGTAGCAAGGACTGGATCATCTTTCTCTTTCAGCTCTTCATCACTTCTATCCAATTTTTCCTCAGGAATAGATGTGCCAACCCCAACATTTTTTTCTGCTTTATCATATATAGTTGGGAAATGATGATCCCTCAATACTTTCAAGGTGATTTCCTCTATATCCTTTGCTACCTTCTCAATGTCATCTGACATGAGAGTGTTCATCCTTTTCTTTGTTATGAATTCCTTTTTCAGCACTTTGGAGACTTTTACTCTATCTTCCGGTGCGATCTCCTAACATAACTTTATCAGTGTATATTCTCTGAGCTCAACATCATTAGCCATAGCTACTTCCCATAGCTACTTCCTTTCTTGCAGTCATTATACTGCCCAAGATGTTTGGAAGATCAGTAATGATCTTAATAAGGGCTTTGTTGTAGATGGCCAAATATCTGACAATAGAAGTCTCAATAATTCTTTTATCTGGATCATTATACTCATCATACAGTTGGGCTATGGGCTTTAAATTTCCATCAACAGTTATAGCTTTTAGGACATCCTCAAGATTTATAGTAGCTTCTCCTATTTGAGACTCATCTTGCCCTGGCTTTTTCCTAGCTTTACTCTGACCAGAAGGTTTCTTCTTGCTGCTCCTAGAGGCTTTGGTGGCCTCAGTTTTCATTTTCTTCACTTCTTGATCTGACTCAGTCTCTTCCTCATCAGCTCCTATACTAACATACATTCTATGACTTTTTCTTTTTTGTCTCTTGTGGCTCGTTGCACGGGTTTCCATACTTGCAAAGGGTGTAGGACCGGAGATCATAGATACGGTTCCTGTGGAAGTAGGACCTCTAGTTCTCCTTTTTGTTACTATTAGGTTCTCTAGTTACCTCTTTGGCTCTTCTGAAGCCTTAACCGATTCACTTTCCTTCCTCTCTTTTTCTTCTCTCTCTGCTTGTACCTTTTCTCTTGTCTCTTTGATTTGTGTTTTGGTAAAACCCCTTTTTAAAGCATAATCTTTGGCCATCTTCTAGGCCTTTCTTGAAATTTTAGGTTTTCTCACCTCAACATGTATTTTTGCAGACAGTTCCTCATAAGTCCCAAATCTTTCTTCATTGGGATCCCTAGGTTTGCTTAGCATATGTTGGGCATAATTTTCCAATATTCCTCCATCTACTTCATAGCCCATTGGCATAACCCATACTATTCTAGGCTCAACGACCTCCATCAAGCATTGCTCTTTTGTCACAATAAAGCAGATAGTGTCCTTAAACTTTTCAAGAACTGATTTAGGGATTCTTTCCCTAGTTTGCATTAACTTTTGGAAGTTTTTGAAATAGCCCCATAGGGTTGAGTTTTGTACCTCAATATTTCCTATGTTGCTCAAATGGTTTATGATTTGTACTACAACAAGTTTGTCTCCAGTCCAAAATAGATTCTTCATGCTTGATAACTCTTGCATAAAGTAGAAAAATAAGTACAAAATCAATGTACCAAACTTGAAGGGATATTTGGTTTCTTTTGTCTTCTTTAGGTTCTCCATTTACTACTGTCAGAGCAGTTCACATAGGTCATACTCTGTATTTTCCTTAACCATTTGATAGGCAATATATATGGTAGTACTAGAGATAGTTTTCTCAATTTGTTAAGTAGACCTTATAGCCAATTACCATAGATGCAAATCTAACTGCATGATCTTCAATATCACTGATCATCAATGCCCTTTTATCAAACCTAGCTCCGGTGGCTTTCATCACTATATCATTGGTCACAGCCTTCAATACAGGCATTGTACCAGTAGAGTTTAGTCTTGTGATGGCCCTTATGACATCTTTGGTGATCTTGATGTAGAGTTGAGCTACATAAACTCATCATGAAATTAGCTTAAGACATATCAGACCCATTCATCTTCCACGTAAACAATAAAATCTATATATTGAATAAGTTTCTTTTCTTCCAGTACTTTGAATTCTTCCTTCAAATCAAGTTTATTGTCACTCAAATGATTTAGATATAGATCTTTGAGTTGACTACCTCTAAGTTATTCTAGGGGAACATGTATATAAGCCCTAATCTCCTCCGTATGCATCACACCGAATGAAATCTCTAAAAATGCACCATTTGGATTGACCTCTATTGATTTGAATGGGTGCTTCTTGAATTTTGGCCAGGCTCTTTCAGTTATATCAATCACATGTGGTGTTGCCATTTTTTGCAAAAGTTCAAATAAATTCATAGTAGGGTTTCAAATTTGAAAAATACCTCTTTTCGCCAAATTAGGGTTTTCTTTGGTCTTGTCTTAATTTGCTTTGGAAATTACTAAGTCGCTTGGAATTTCACTTCAATTTTCCTTAGACACTTTGATGACAGTTTGAATGCAGAATGAATTTTTCATTGAATGGGCCCCTTTTTAATTCTTTACTTCATCGCCATAAATGCTCCTATTAAAAAGTTGTCAAACACATTTCTACAGAATGTAGTTTATTAGGATTGCTCCACAATGTTTCATACTCGAACCTTTTTCGCTATAATTTCTTTCAAAGGATCAGTCATATGCATCTTTTCAATATATCTTCATGCCGGATTCCAGCATCGACAATTTGGCTAGGGGATTAAGATTTTCATTGCAGCTCTCCCTGAGCCAGAGCTCACAAATTCACTTCTCGGAGGAAGTATCTGAACTAGATGCTGGTGCCGATCTATCCTTGACTTCAATCACATCTTTCTTGATCTAGATCTTGCCCATTTATTTCTTAGTTTCAACTGGATCAAATTTTTCTTTTCCCTTATCATTCCTTTGCTCTGTTTTCCTTTGTTCAACATAGTAGTTTCTTTCCACATTCTTGCTTCTGCAAAATTTTGCCATATGATCAAGTTTGTTACAATTATAGCACACAATACTTCCTTGTCCTTGATTCCTTCCTCTGAATGAATTCATCCTTCATCTACAATGATTAGCAATGTGTCCAAATCTATTGCAAGCAAAACACTTTCCATTGAATGATTGAGTATTCCTTGCATTGTAAAACCCATTTCTTACCAGACTTCTACATTCATTTGATCTATGACCAATTTTCTTACAATTGAAACATTGACCAAAGAATGATGGAACATTCTGATTTATTCTTCTCCTACATTGAGTAGCTTTATGACCACACTTATTGTAATTAAAACAATGGCCATTGAAAGATGGGTACCTTTGAGCATTTGGTTGCATGACCGGAGGTCTTCTAGGTCTTCTTCTTTGATTTTTGAATTGGTTGCCTTTGATTTGCTTCAACTAAAAGTTTTCTTGACCTAATCTTGAACTTTCTCCTTTCTTAAATCCCAAGCCTTGCTTGTCATTTGAACTCTTCTGACTTGCTATTAACTCCTCAAGCTTTGTAGAGTTTGTCTTAAACTTTTCTTCATAGCTCTTAGCTTTCTCCAAATCTGATTTCAGGCTTGCGACTTCTTTTTCAAGTTTATTACATTCTTCTAATTTGCTTTTTACCAACATATTTAGATCATCTTCTGCTTTAGCTCTTTCTACAACTTCCACTTTCAAATCATCTAGAGTTTCATTGGTTGATATCAATTGTTAACTAACCTCTTTGAGTTTTTGTTTGAACTTCTTGACATGTTCTTTTAGCTTAAGAATGCATTCATTAGCTTCTTGAATGTTATCCTTCAGATCCCTAATTTCTGCTTCAAATTTCTCAAGATCAATAAGAGCAACTTCCAGTTCAACATTATTTTCATATGAATAATTTCTAAGTCTTCTGGCTGCCATGAGTGAACTCTCCTAGATCTTCCTCAAGTTGTTAGGCTTCATCCAAGGAACCTTTCTCTGATACCAATTGTTGAACACATAGAATATTGAGAGGGGTGGTGAATCAATATTCTACAAAACAACTTAGTTTGTTGTTCCTTAATCCAATTACCAAATTCAATAACATGAAAGTAGAATAAATATAAGAACAACAACCATAAAGACATAACACATAGACACTAGGATTTTTACATGGAAAACCCAAAAAGGGAAAAACCATGGTGAGTGTTAGTTCACAATATATTATGATAGCACAATACCAAATTACAAGAAGGTTCACTGCCCTATGAAGAAGTGTTCACTGCACAAAGGCTCATTGCCAAGAGAAAAGAAGATAGAAGAAGGATTGGCTCACTGCCAGAAGATGACTGCTACAAATGCATCTACAAAATGCTAAGGTATAGTACCAATTAGTTCAATATATAGATTCAAAAGACTTCATATTGTCTTCTCTACTTTTTCTGCTCTGCTCTACATAAACTCTGCTCTTCTGCCCTTACTGTCTTCTTCTGGTCACAACTCTACTTTTGAATCATACACATATTTAGTTTGTTCACATCACAATCTCATCTCATCACTTAACACCAAAATCTAACCCATATAAATATCCACAACTTTGATTTCAATCTCAAAACTGAGTCGGGCTATCAAGTACAATACTTTATCAACTTACATTAACTATGTCGGCCCAACACTTCCACTAAAATTCAAATGGGACTCCAAGAACCACATCAATAATTCCTAATGCTTCATAGATCATATCTTATCAACCGCAAATCATGATGCCCTTATGTGGTGAAATGCATAACTCAGAACTATCTCCTTTGCCTTGGTGAAATATTGGCAAACTAGCTGTCAAAACATGAAATTTTGTAGCTAATCTTCCAGATCACTTCAGACTCTGTAACTCCTCAACTAGATGCTTCTGACACCTATCCATACTACCTCAAAACCGCATACCAATACAATCACTTGCGGAGAAATGTGGACCAAAATACCCATGTACTCTACAATGTTCCTAACTTAACTGTGTTCACCTAGACTTAGACATTTCATAGTATGACTTCTGGAAGAAGTCAAATCTTGATCATTGGAACATACCATCATCAAATAGCTATAAACAACATATCTAAACCACATATAATGATCTTATACTACAAAGGCATATTGACCCAATCTCTGTCACTTACTCTGTATACTATCCATACTTAGTCATTTTAGCCTTCTAGACCAGAATACTTTTGTGCCTTGTTTCCAAAACAAGTTGGTCTTTTGAAATAATGTCTCTTTGTCATGCCAGTAGAATCCCTTTACCTTGTTTCCATCAATGACAACATGTAATCCTTCATCAGAGCAATGTCTCTTGCCAACAAATTTCCCCCGGGTGTTAACATAAACATGATTATAGGATCATCTTCGAACAATGAAACACAAAGTCAAGGTCATGCAACATCTTCAACTAGTCACACCAACCCAAGACAAGAACACACTAGTAGACCATTTGGGGAAACTTCACATGATACTACAACCATCAACATAACCCCCCTCGTTTGGAGCAAACAATATGAATGCCATGTCCCAACCATTAGACTTTGAGAATCCATTTGCTTCAATGACATTCCAAAACAATACCTTCCCCATAGGTCAAAACATGGATACACATGGGTCAAAGAGAATAAGAAGAGTACATATAGTGACCCCATGAACACAATCACAAGGGACTAACACCATACCAAATACAAACATGAATTTTGAGTCTCAACCAAACAACAATTTGAATCATCAAAACATGGATCCACTTTTTCAAAATAATAATGTATCTCACCAAAACACTAACCAAGGTGCTAGTTTAGCTTACCAAAATACCCATCCAAATCCCATACAACAACAAGTCGACCAAAACCCTCCTTTTCAAACAAAATCCAATCCACTTCAATTCCAAAATAACATGAATATCCCATCCCATTTCTAAAACACCAACATGAATCCAAATACCACTTACCAAATATCTAAAAATCAAAACTTGTCTTCATCACACAATTACCTTAACTCAAACACCAACCCTCTTGTTGCAAATATGGGATTTCAAAACATGACTTCAAACATGGGTAATCCATATAACAATGCACTTCCAAATGCCGCAGACACATCACTATCCTCCATGGAAATTCTAGCACACAAGATGCACTCATTAGAACAACGATTCTCCAATATGCAGGTATCCACTACAAAGAAGGCTTACTCCATGGAAGATTTATGCCCTTATCTCTTTGATAGGAGTATCTACATGCCTCCTTTTCTCAAAAACTACAATGTCCCAAACTTCAACAAATATAGAGGAAAAGGGAGTCCTATAGAGCATGTGTGAGAATTCCATATCGCATGTCTAGAAATTGCATTCAATCAAATATATCTAATGAGATTATTCCCATGAAGCCTTGCAGGTCAAGCACTCAAGTGGTTTGCACATCTTCCCATGGGGATAAGGACTTGGACTAAATTAGCAAACAAATTCATAGCTCATTTCTCCTATAACATTGAGACTGATGTGAATGTCACAACATTATGTCATACAAAGCAAGATGATGGAGAAAATGTCCATGTCACATATCTGAAAATTAATTGGTCCCAATCTTTGTGGAAAATCTAAACATGGAACTAATGCACCAATTGCAAATCCATTGTTGCACTACCTTTGGAGATGTTGAAAAAGGGATTGTCATTGAGAAAGCTCTTATCACCAAGGGAATGATTAAAATTGGCAATAAAAATCAAAACAATCAAAACCCTTCTTATGAAAAGAATGAATTTTGGTCAAGGAACGAGAATGTCACAAATGATGGCGTAGCTGATGTGAAAGCATTAAACAAGGTTGACCCTATTCTCACTCTCAAGGCATTGACTATAGCAAATAATCCACCACCTATTCAATAACAAGCAACCAATGGCATCCAAAACAACCAAAGACGAGCTCCCCAGAGGAACAATCCCCCAAGATGAAATTATACACCTTGCCAGAACCTGTTGAGTCAATTTTAAAGAAGTTATTGCAATCCAACCTTATTCAACTTTTAGAAGTCAAACAATATGACCTAGCCTTCAAACCTCCTTCAAGGAATGACAATGACTATTATGAATACCATTGGATAAAAGGACACAAAACATCCAACTGTTACAAATTAAAAAACACCATCCAAGACCTTATTGAATGAGGTGACATAGTCTTAGATAATCCACAAGGGTCCTCCAATGACAATCATACCATTTTCCCAAATCCCCTACAAGACCATGGATCAACAAAAGCCTCTAGTTCATGGACTAAGACAAATGATCAACCCAACTACAACCATGTTTCCTATGAATACACTGTCAATAGCATCTGAGTATATGATAACGATGTCTCCATGATTACCATTAAGTCTCATCCTGAGTGTGTTATTACTACCCGCAAACCTAAGTTGACCTTACAAAGATCTCCATCTAATCCACAGCCAAAGTCCCAATACAATCTCTTGGACCATCTAAAGAAGACCCCTGCGCAAATATACATCTTTGAATTGCTTTGTCTATCTCCTGAACACAAGGCCATCTTAGATAAGGCCTTGCTAGAATCATCTGTCCCTACGGACCTCAATGTTAACCAATTCTAAGCCATTGTAGGACACTTAGCTACCACTAATCATGTTACATTCACTGAGCATGACTTGCCTTCACAAAGACCCAACCATAATGATCCCTTGCATCTTGAATTTTTTAGCAATAAGCATAAGATCTGACAAGTCTTGGTAGACGGTGGAGCTGGATAGAACATATGTCCTTTGAAATTGGTCATGATACTGGGATATTCTAAGGCCTATGTGGATCCATCTAAGAGAATTCTTATAAAGGCCTATGATGATGCATAACACTCTTCCATTGGTGTGATCTCACTTCCCATGAGAGTTGGGCCCGCTACCCTAGATACCATGTTTCAAGTCCTAGATCTGGACCTCCCTTACAACCTCACCCTTGGTTGCCTATGGATTCATGCCATGAAGGCCCTGCCATCCACCTACCATAAATGCATCAAATTTCCCTATAACGGCACAAAAATCACCATAGCATGCGATCCTGATGCTTTTCAATATTGTAGCCACTTAAGAGAAACACCTAAACATCAAGTGCCCATTAACAGGGGAATTTCACCATCCATTTCATCTCATTATATTGATCATTCCACACTATCGAAATCTACCTCCACATTCATTCCACCTTTCAAATCTAAGTTCCAGATCGGTGATGCAGGATGTGGAGAATACAACATGGAGAGGTCATATTGCATTCTCAAGCTACCAATATCACCGAAGTCTCATGGAAAACCCAGCCCAATCAAACCTAAAGATACTATTTGTGCTGCCCCCATCACTTTAACCAAATGGGGAGAATCAAGCAAAGAAGACATAGATGAGGATGTCTCTACATGGCTCTACAAAGATGAAGATGAGGTCAAGCCTGTACAACTACCAATTGAGTAGTATGGGAAAGGTTATGAATTTGTAAAGCAACAAGGATATGACAGACACAGTGGACTCAGTCCGAACAAAAATGGAAGGACAAAACCCATACAACCAAGTAGGCTACCTAAGAATAAAGGGTTAGGGTATGCATCATTAGGAGGGAATGCTCCTCGTACTAAGTTTCTATTGGGTAAGGACAAAAGTGCTTCTAAAGACATTGAGACATCAAAGGAAGATCTCGAGACCGACCCCACTCAAACCAAACTACCCACTAGCTTTGTCTGGATTAGCATCTTTTGGGACCCTGGTGATACCTCTGTATGCACCATAACCCCCTATCCTTGAGATATACCAAAGCCAATGATGACTTTCCCTTAGTCCATCCCTAATAAATAGACTGGGACCAACATGCACCTCCAAGCTTGGATTTATTCGAAAATGATGAAGCTATTGCTAAGTTAATGGGACTCCAAGAAGGCATATTGAGTGGGGATCATAAGGTTGGATACATCATGGATCTTGATGACATAGCCTACTTCGGAGAGTCCAGTCCACTCTCCAGTCGCAAAAGTGAAAATGAAAATAAAAATAGGTCTCTAGGTGAAAACTAAAAGGAACCTCTTGACCATGAAAAAATAAAAATAAAGGACATATCCAAGGGTGAAAACCTTTTTGAGGCACCCAAGGATGGAAGGTTGGACATGCTCCCTATGACTCAAGAAAGATCATTGCTGCTGGTGGAGAAATCAGTAGAAACAAACATTGGAACTGACTATAATCCCAGAATTGTACACTTTGTAGAGTCCTTGACATAACAAGAAAAACTAGAGTTTATAGCTTTCTTCTCAGCAAGGCAAATCAATTTTTCTTGGTCATACACCAATATGCCTAGACTCGATCCTCAATTAGTCTTACATCATTTACCACTACTCCCAAACACAAAGCCAGTCAACCAGAAGTTAAGAAAGATACGTCCACAAATTGCACTCTTGGTCAAAGCAGAGCTGAAGAAGCTACTAAATGCCAGTTTCATTTGACCTATAGATTATCCAGAATGGGTCTCCAATCTTTAACCGGTCACTAAACTAAATGGTGGAATAATAATTTGTAAATAATTTAGAGATTTAAACAAGGCTTGTCTAAAAGATGACTTCCCACTGCCTAATATTGATATAATAGTCGACCTAACAATGAGTTATGAAATGCTTTTGCTCATGGATGGTTTTTCAAGATACAACTAGATCAGAATAACCCCCAAAGATCAACACAAGAGAACTTTTACTTGTCCTTGGGGTACTTACTATTGGAATGTCATGTCCTTTAGCCTTAAAAATGTCAGTGACATATCAAATAGCAATGGCAACAATCTTTCATGAATACGTGTACACACTTATGGAGGATTACATTGATGGTCTGCTAATAAAGTCAATCACAAGAGATGCTCATCTAGATATATTGGACAAAGTTTTCACAAGATTGGAAGAGTACAAGGTTAGACTAAATCCCAAGAAATGTGTTTTTGGAGTTACATCAGGCAAATTACTAGGTTACATCATCTCTTGCAGAGGAATTGAAGTTGACCCTACCGAGGTAAAAGCTATCATGGATATGCCTCCACCTACAAACCTTAAATAGTGACATAGTCTACAAGGAAAGCTACAATCCATCTGAAGATTCATAGATCAATTGGCCTACATGTCATCCATTTCAACACCTACTTGGTAAGGGGGTTCCATTCATATGGATCGACCGATGTCAAGAAGATTTTTTAGCAAATCAAGGATTATCTATTGTCTCCCCTAGTTCTTATGCCACCAATTGATGGGAAACCTCTAATATTATATATCTTAGCTACCTCTTCAGCATTGGGGGCACTCCTGGTATAGAATGACGAAGAAGGAAAGGAAAGAACTATCTACTACATCAATAAAACTCTTATAGGGTATGAGTTTAACTACAGTCATATTGAATGTGCATGACTTGCAGTGGTCTTTTCCACTCAAAAGCTCCAACATTACATGCTAAATCATCAAACCAAACTTGTAGCAAAAATTGATCCATTGAAATACCTACTTAATAAGGTAGCTTTGACAGGATGACTGGCTAAATGGGTCATGATTCTCAGTGAATTTTACATAGAATATGTTAATCGTAGAGCAATAAAAGGACAAGTAATAGCTAATCAACTAGCAGATGCACCAATCACAGTAGATCATCCATTAATTTTAGATTTTCCCGATGAGTCAATCTACATAGTAGAAGCTTCAAACACATGGAATCTATACTTTGACTGTTCTTGTACAAATCATGGTTCAGGGGCCGGAGTCCTCTTCATCATACCTCAAGGAGACACAATACCCAAATCATTCAGGATAGCATTCTCTTGTATAAACAACATAGCTAAGTATGAGGCACTGCTCATGGGACTACTCATAGTAATCAAGTAGAAAATTAATAACCTTCAAGTCTTTGGTGACTCACAATTAGTTATCAAGTAAGTCAATGATGATTATGACACAAAATATGAAAAGCTCATGCCCTACAAGAGAATGGCTGATAGTTTCAAGCTCTACTTTGATACCATTGTCTTCGACCAAATTCCTAAAATTCAAAATAGAGCACTCGATACAATGGCCACTATAGGATCTCTCTTGGACATTCCAAACAATGCACCTCAGTTTGAATTCTTGGTCGAAGAACTGCTGATCCCTATTTTTGACATCCCTGAATCAGACTGGTGTGTGAGATTGTTGGTCCTGATTCCCCTTGGTATAAAGACATTTACAATTACTTCCATGACCAGATCATTCCCTCTGACCTATCCTCCAACCAACGAAAAGCCTTCATCTGCCAAGCCACTAGAGATGTCATCATCGGTGACACGCTTTCTCATCGTAGCTTTGATGACACCTTCCTGAGATGTCTCGATGCTAAAGAAGCACAAACAGATTTACATGAAGTACATGAGGGTATATGCAGATCTCACTCTAGTTGTCCTACCTTAGCCAAGAAGGTCATCAAAACTAGATACTACTAGCCCATAATGGAACGAGATACATACAATTTTGCAAAGAAATGCCGGCAATGTCAAATACACGGAGATCTCATGCATGCACCTACCCAAGATCTTCAACCAGTCACATCACCATGGCCTTTCTCTCAATGGAGACTCAACCTCGTGGGTAAAATCCATCCCACCTCTGCCAATGGCCATAAATTCATCATCACTGCAACCGAGTACTTCACAAAGAGGATTGAGGCCATTCCCATGACCTACATCACTGGCAAGCAGATAGCTAGTTTATACTCAATTACATCATATGCTGGTATGGTGTTCCCTAGTCTATTATCACAGATAATGGCCATTCTTTCAAAAACCATGATGTCCATGAACTATGGGAGAGATTCCACATCCAACATCATTTCGCCACTCCATACTATCCCCAAGGCAATGGTCAAGCTGAGGCATCCAACAAAACCATCATTAAGATCCTCAAAAAGACTATCAATGACATTGGCTGTGACTAGCATATCCAACTCAACCTAGCCTTATGGGCTTACCAAACTAGCATCTGTACACCCACTAGACCCACCCCATATTCTCTTGTTTTCAGTTCCAAAGCCATCCTGCCTATTGAGGTCAAGTTACCCTCTTTGAGAATATCGATGCACCATTTCACTGATGATGAAGAATATCGAGTATCCAGATTGCATGAGTTAGAGTTGCTGGATGAAAGAAGACAATGCATTGGTTCACTTGCAAGATTATCAAAATCGTCTCCATCGTAGCTACAACAAGAAAGTCAAAGTTTGGCAGTTCAACATCGGAGACTTGTTTTTAAAGGATAACCAAAGAATCAATTGGATTGAGAGAAGACAAGAAAGTTTGAGCTAAACTAGTTGGGTCCTTATGTCATCACTACTGCATATGGATCTAGTGCGTATCAACTTGCCACTCCTAAAGGTGAGCCACTACCAAAGCCAATCAATAGTGTGCACCTCCACAGATACTATACCTAAATCAAAAATTAGAAAAATAAAAAAAATCAAAGAAATTAAAAAGCAACAAAATAGTAAAGAGAAATAACCTGTCCAATAGTGAAAACCACTTTAGTGGTGCTTTGGATAAGTACCATGGTGAAAACCTAGAAAATAGGTGCCATGTATAGTTAGCATTTGCTCCATCTTCTACCATCATTCTATCCAGTCTTTTACTTTACCCTTCATACATAATCCACATCATAACCAACAATAAGACTTTGTTGTCCTTATCATGGCTGGAGAATAGTTGAGATTTGGCGTCCTTCACTTTCTGTATCCATCCCTAATAAATGTAACCTTCATTTCATTCTTACCTAATAACCTTGTCCTATACCTGATTGGGGGAAATTCCTTGATTTAGGTCTTCATAAGGGATCCTAAGACTTGGTATTGGAGGACACCTTTCAAAACATGTCAAAAATCCAAAAAACTCAAAACATGTCAAAAATCCAAAAAAGCAACTATTCCCAAAACACAAAAAAATCAAATAGCCAACCAAAAATACAAAGCAATAAACAATGTTAGTCTACTTTATCGAACTACGTTGCCTCTGTGACTTCACGTAGGCAAGGCCATCTTTGATGAGCCCTAGAGGCATCAATCCCCTAGGTCCTAGGTCACACAAAGAGTCCACATGGTTGAACTACATTGTCTTTACGCTTTATGTAGGCAAGGCCATCTTCAATGAGCACCCAAGACATTAGGTCAGTCCCTTAGGGCGTGTTGAGTCTGAAAGGAAGCTAGGTGTGTAGAAATCGCTTCCTACACTAATCTAATGAGGAGAGATGAGTGTAAATTATTTTTAACCTTTTCAATTACAGTGTTATTAACCCAACAACAGAGATATTGCAGCAATACACAACACAAGAATGTAAGACAAAAGAAGAGAGAGACAAGCTATAACATGGGGAAAACCCTTTCGGGTGAAAAACCCCACACTCCAAAACCTGCACAATGTATTATCTAATCAACAAGGTTTACAACACACTTGCAGTGCAAGTCTTTATAGGAGTCCTCAACACTCATATCTAGAGACAATCTGGTAGCATAACAGTACCTTTCAATCACATAATACATCTTGTCTCAAAAGACCTGCTTAAATGGAAGTTTACAAGGCAAAAATGGACATTTCTTAAGATGGGCATCCAACTTGGCCTCATGGCCCAAAATCCATGCCTGGGGACACTTGTCTAACACTACAACATGGTCATGACACTTGTCATATCACCCCATCCCAAAGAGGTCACCTATTCCCAAGTTGGGCAATGACAGATGCTCTTACGACTCTTACGACTGTCAGAGAATCCATCATAACTGTCATATCTTATAGTTGTAAAGAATCTGTCATACACTGACTAAAAATAGCATATTCTCTTACAACATGTCATAACCCTCCTTGGGGCATCCAAAGATGCCTTCTTCCAAGATGCCTTGTGAAACATGTCTTCACCTATCATAATATCTTCTATTCACGACTCTTACGCGTCATAGATTCTGTCATAGGAATCTATCATAACCGTTTCAGTCAAAATTCACCTACACACTATTCAAAGTGCCGACACATGGAAAAATACCTCTACCATTAAGTGGGACACCTATCTCCTCATGTGAGGACAAAGTTACATGTTGTCACCTTCCACGTAGGATGACACATCACCGTGCCAACTCCCACAAGATGATAAAATAGGATTTGCATCCTAATTACACAATAGGCAATAAATAAATATATTACAATAAGTAAATGCAAGGAATTACCAACGTTGAGACACCTTAATTCCCAACATTCTCCCACTTGTCGAACACCTTGTAAGAGCCAATAGAAATAACAGGATTTAACTGCTATTGGCCGAGAGGCCTATAGACTCCAAACACCATCTGAACTTCTCTGTGCCCACTGGTTTTGTCAATGCATCTGCAACATTCTTCAAAGTGTCTACCTTCTCCAAATTCACCTTCCCATCCTCTACCATGTCTCGTATGAAGTGAAACATCAATATGCTTTGTTCTGGCATGGAAAGTTGGATTCTTTGCTAGGCAAATCACACTTTGACCATCACAACAAATCATAATTTGTCCTACATCAACACCAATATCTGAACACAATCTCTTAAGCCAAATGGCTTCCTTACAAGTATGAGTTTCTGCCATATACTCAGCTTCTATCGTGGACAAAGCAACCATAGGTTGTCGCTTACTCATCCAACTAATTGCACCGCCGAACATAGTAAACACATAAGCATTGGTGGATCTCCTGCTATCAATGTCACCTACCCAATTAGAATCCACCAATCCATGAATACAAACTGAATGCAGAGGTCCTATAGGATTACTGTTGTGATGTTCACAACATGCCCCATTTTACTCCCTAGAAAAATGAGGACCCCTGCTGTGGTTATTACTTTTCCTTTTGTGTGTGTGTGTTGTTTTGCTTGGTGGTAAAGGGAAAAATGGGTTAAAATTGTAAAATTTGTTAAAAATAGAGAAAAAATGCATTTTCAGTATCAGGGCATAATATGGTTGGATTTCTTGTGAAAAATGAGCTAGGGTTGCTTTTTGAACTATCTTAAAATTTGCCATATTTTGCAAGTTATGATCATTTTAGTAAAATGTACATTCAGGTTGGTATGTTGTTTTCCATATACAAAGTCATTTGTATATGCAAGGGGCCATTTTATACTTAGTCACATTTGCATATCGGGTTCATATAGTAGGGTTGCTTGCATGATTGGGTCGTTTGAAATGTACATACAATGCCTTTTGTATATCAATTTCATATACAAAGTCGATTGTATATTCTTTTTACCTTGTATGCATTTGGTAAAAGTTTTGATATATACATACAAGATGGACCTGAAATAGATTAGAGTGGAAATGAATAGATGTTTTGGATTCCGTTGCATGTATCTCACATTGTATGTTGGCAGGTCGAAACATGCAAGGCAAATATACAAGCACTTTATTGATGAAGGGGTAAATCACAAAACACACAATAATAGATATTGAACACAGCAAATAGAACTTTCTTTTATTGAACTGGGCAACTCTTTACATTACAAAAGCTCAATTACAATCAGAGGATGAATCCTCTACTGGCTGCAACACATTACCGCTTTCCCAACCTCAAGACTCTAGAATCTTCAGCCTTCTGTAACCCCAAATCAATTAGGGTTTCTATTTTCCCACCTATTCTTGACTCTACACTGGCCCCCTTAACTCTACTACCATCCAGGGTTCCCAAAATAGTCATAAATAGCACTTTTTGGCGGCCTCCAGCTAAATTTCAAATTTTGCAACTCCCTCCAAAAGTAGGTCAACTTCCGGGAAGCATAACTTTTGATCCGGGTGTCCAATTGACGAACCGTTTTAAGCGCCAGAAAGCTCGCGATGTGAAATATCATGCCAAAAATCTATAAATAGATTTTTATCAACTTTTTAGGACGTTATGGGAAGTTTTAGTGCCTCATATCTTGTTCCAGAAATTTTCAAGGGCTTTTCGAAAAACAAAAACTTTAATATCTTTCAACTCACAAATGATCTTTTCTTGATTCCTTTGCCAAAGGTCTTATATTTCCATTATGTAACTTTTTGGAAGTTTTTGTTTCATTACGTGCCCAAATGCAAACTTTCTAAAAATAGCAGGTACACTTTCCTAATTAGGCAGGTCGCTATTTTTAGCAGTTTTGGAAAAACTGAAAGTCCTACATTATTATTCTGGATATTATGGAACCAAAAACACTAATTATGGAAAGAAATGAAAACAACTACAATGATTTTGAATTAACTTCTGTTTGGGTGATGCAAGATTGCCCTTACACCATTGGATGCTCCTGCATCAGACACCCAGGGTAATTTGAGAAGTGACCCTGTCATGTCTGAGATGTTTGTGTGAGGAAAACCCAAACGGTCAACCTCTGCCTTAGACAACCAAGAAGAATCTTCAACAGGCCTTCCTTTCCATTTTACCAGATATTCTTCATATTGCTTGTTCTGAGTGCTCCTTCCCACACGGCTATCCAAAATCTCTTCTATCTCCTCTGTTGA
Source organism: Cunninghamia lanceolata (assembly GCA_027924645.1). Lineage (NCBI taxonomy): Eukaryota > Viridiplantae > Streptophyta > Pinopsida > Cupressales > Cupressaceae > Cunninghamia > Cunninghamia lanceolata. The sequence continues at coordinate 129,004 of BSBN01000585.1, forward strand.
AGTAGATGCCGGAATACTCCACTGCACTGCTGTTGGTCCATCCTTTGTTCCACCTTCATGATATTCTGATAAATCAGCAATGTTGAAAACAGGAGAAATATTGATCCCACTTGGCAACTTGACCTCATATGCATTTCCTGAATCATGTTTCTTCAAAATTTTGCATGGTCCAAATTTCTTCATTTTCAATTTATTGTATGTTCCAACTGGGAACCTTTCTTTTCTCAAGTGAACCATGACTTCATCTCCCACCTAGAATTCCTTATATCTCCTCTTCTGATCTGCCTTAGCCTTGTACTGAATATTCATCTTATTAATGTGCTTTTTCACCTCTTCATGCATATTCTGCATGTGTTCTGCAAAGTCTTTAGCCTCAGCACTTGTCTTTTCTCCTTTGTCCAGGTTCCTTAACTCAGAAGCATTTCTTGGGCTATTGCCATATACAATCTGGAATGGTGATTTACTAGTACTCCTATTGACAGAATTGTTGTAAGCAAATTCTGCCTGTGGTAAAATCAAATCCCATCCCTTGGGCTTATCTCCTACTAAGCATTGTAGCAGGTTACCCAAACTCCTATTCACCACTTCAGTTTGTCCATCAGTCTGTGGATGGTGTACAGAACTAAACTTCAAATCTATCTTCAACTTCTTCCACAATGTCCTCCAAAAATAACCAACAAACTTGGTATCTCGATCTGAAACTATGCTCTTTGGTAGACCATGTAGTCTCACCACTTCCCTGAAAAATAACTCTGCAATATGAACAAAATCATTAGTCTTCTTACAAGGAATAAAATGTGCCATCTTTAAGAATCTATCCACCACCACAAAAATAGAATCATGCCCTCTCTGTGTCCTTGGTAAACCAAGACCAAAATCCATACTAATATCATCCTGCTACGATAATGGTTGATACAACCCTGTATTCTGACTTGTTCCTTTTGCCATCTAACATACTCTACAACTCTACACAAACTTCCTCACATTTTGCTACAACTGTGGCCAATAATAATTTTCACCAACAATAGAAATGGTCTTATCTCGACCAAAGTGTCCAGCCAATCCTCCACTATGCTTCTCCTTAATCAAGTTCTCTCTCATGGAACTCCTCAGAATGCACAACTGGCTTCCTCTAAACAACATGCCATCTTGGATTATGAAATCCAACCATTTTGTCCTATCCAAAGTAACAGGCTTCATACAAGCTTTCCAAGCCTCTGCAAAATCTGGATCTTCAGGATACAAACTTTTGAGCTCATTGAACCCAACAACCTCTATCTTCATTTCTGTCAACAAATTTTGCCTTCTGCTCAAGGCATCTGCACCTCTATTGGACTTCCCACTCCTGTGCTTCAAAACAAAGGTATAACTCTACAAAAACTCAACCCATTTTAAGTGCCTTTGGTTCAACTTCCCTTGACTATTAAGATACTGCAAAGCTTGATGATCAGTATATAAAACAAACTCTTTTGGCAACAGATAATGTCTCCATTTCTTCAAAGCCTAAACTATTGCATAAAATTCCTGATCATAAACATAATACTTTTTCTTGGCATCATTAAGCTTCTCACTAAAATAGGCAATGGGCTTACCTTCTTGGCTCAAAACAGCTCCTATACCACTACCACTAGCATCACAATCTACTTGAAATACCTTATTGAAATTTGGAAGTGCCAAAACAGGTTGTTCTACAACTTTCTGCTTCAATGTATCAAAGCTCTTGTCTGCTCCTTTAGTCCATCTAAACTCTTTTCTATCCCCTCTCATTGTCTCAGTTAGAGGTGCACAAATGCTACTAAAATTCCTGATAATCTTTCTGTAAAAACTTGCCAAACCATGAAAAGATCTTACCTCCATTGCACTCCTTGGCGTAGGCCACTCAATGATAGCCCTTACTTTTTTTGGGTCCATCTTAAGACCTTCCTCTGAGACAACAAATCCCAAGTATACCAACTCCTTTGCAAAACTACATTTCTTCAGATTAATCAGCAGCTTCTCCTCCCTCAGCTTCTCTAGAACTCTTCTGATATGCATCAAATGCTCATCCCAAGTCTTACTAAAAATCAAAATATCATCCAAATAAACAATAACAAAACTTCCCAAAAATTCTTTTAGTACCTCGTTCATGAGCCGCATGAATGTGTTCGGTGCATTGGTTAGCCCAAATGGCATGACTAACCACTCATACAAACCTTCCTTTGTCTTGAAGGCTGTCTTCCATTCATCCCCTTCTCTGATATGGATCTGGTGATACCCACTCTTCAGGTCAATTTTCGTGAAGTACTTTGCTCCACTCAAACAGTCCATGATGTCATCCATTCTTGGCAATGGAAATCTATACTTGATCGTTATCTTATTGATGGCTCGAGAGTCTGTACACATCCTCCATTCTCCATCTTTCTTTGGTGCTAGTACTGTAGGTACTGCACATGGACTTAGGCTCTCCCTTATCAGTCCCTTCCTCAATAACTCTTGAACTTGTCTGTTCAGCTCTTCATTCTCTGCAGGGGTCATTCTGTGGGCTGCCTTGTTTGGAAAACTGGCTCCTGGTATCAAATCCATTTGATGACTTATCTTCCTTACTGGTGGTAAACCTTCTGGTACATTATCAGAGATAATGTCTTGGAACTCTTCCAACATATCTGAAACTTCTACTAGTACATCTTCACATTTCTCTTGACTAATCTTAGGAATCAATGCAAAGCAATGACGCTCATGCTTCATACCCTCCAAAAATTTCCTACCATCTACCAAACTAATTCTGGCAGTGCTACATACCTTTTCTTCCACCTCCTTCAAGGGCTTCAACTTATGACAAACTCCATCCTTTGTTAGGGAATATGTGTTTGCACGGCCATCATGGACATCGCTCCTATCATATTGCCACGGCCTCCCCAATAACATATGACATGCATCCATTGGTATGATGTCACACAGCAGCTAATCATGGTAGTCACCAATCTTGAACTTCACTAAACACTGTTCATTGACCAAAGCTCTATGGTCCTTCTGCCACCATGCAATCCAGTATGGATGTGGATGCTTTCTTCTTGTCAACTTCAACTTGTCAACCATCTCCTCTGAAACAAGATTATCAGTGCTTCCACTATCAATAATAATATCACAACACTTACCTTCACATTTGCACCTTATGCAGAATAAACTCTTCCTCTGATTGGGTTCTTTCTCCTCATTCAACAAAGTTCTTTTGACAACTAGGGTTTCTCCCCTTTCTGCATCTTCAGAGTGCTCAGACTGTGCATCTTCATCCACATGTGCAACTCGTGCATTACGTTCAGGTCTTCTATTCATCCTTCCTTGATGTTGCGGACACTCGTATGCTCGATGCCCTTCTTCTCCACATTGGAAATAGGTTCCTCTGAAACCTCCTCTTCTAGGTCCTTGCCCAGGTCTACCTCTTCCTCTTCCTCTTTTCTCACCATTGTTCTGGTCACGAGGGTGGTAGGTATTATCACCTCTCTGATTTCGACTGGTACCAGCTTCTTCACTTTTCTTTATATCTTCATTTCGGCCCCCATAGGGTCTTCCACCAGTCCTTCCGCCTTGACCTCTTCCCCTTTGCTTGCTGTCAAATCTTTTATTCAATTTCTCTTCCACCTTCAGGGAAAACTGGTACGCATCTTCTATGGTGGTCATTCTGACCAGGCTCAACTCCTCTTGAATACTCAGCCTCAACCCATTAATGTAACAGGCTACCTTCTCCTTGTTGGGCTCTGCATGGCCTGTCCTAATAGTAATTTTATAAAACTCCTCTGTATACTCCTTAACAGACTTGTTACCTTGCTTTAGTCCTTGCAACTTCTTCAGTAACTCCATCTCATAGTCCACAGGAATGAACTGCTTCTTCAGTTTCTCCACCATCCGATCCCATCTGGTGATCTTTCTTTTTCCTCTTCTATTCCTCTCTAATTGGACCTCCTTACACCAAATATTGGCATGGCCCTTCAAATTTGTTTTTGCAAACTTAACCTAATCTGGGTCCTCATCTTCATACTCAAAATACTCCTCCATGTCATTGATCCAATCAATAAGCTGTTCTGGATTCAAATCTCTAGAATATGTAGAAACTTCGATCTTGGGCCTCTTTCCGATCTTTGAAATGGCCCTCAACAACCTAACTTCTGCAGCATCTCTGGTAGCTTCTTGTTCTTCCTCAGATAGCTCTTGTTCCGCTTCATCTTCACTTTCTTCTCTTATCCTCGGCTCAAACCCTCTTCGTAGCTCCTCTTGCAATGAATCAATTTGCCTTTGTAGGGCTCAAAAACCCTCTTCTGTCAAAGCATTCCTCCCACCATGGTTTCTTCATGGAGGCATCTTGGTCTCTGCAGCAAACCCACAACCGCAGGTCTTGGTGCAAACTGCCTCACGGTCGACGATCTATCTACACACTCAGGAACCCTTGCTCTGATACCACTTGACGAAGGGGTAAATCACAAAACACACAATAACAGATATTGAACATAGCAAATAGAACTTTCTTTTATTGAACTGGGCAACACTTTACATTATAGAAGCTCAATTACAATCAGAGGATGAATCCTCTACTGGCTGCAACACATTACCGCTTTCCCAACCTCAAGACTCTAGAATCTTCAGCATTATGTAACCCTAAATCAATTAGGGTTTCTATTTTCCCACCTATTCTTGACTCTACACTAGCCCCCTTAACTCTACTACCGCCCAGGGTTCCCAAAATAGTCATAAATAGCACTTTTTGGCGGCCTCTAGCTAAATTTCAAATTTTGCAACTCCCTCCAAAAGTAGGTCAACTTCCCGGAAGCATAACTTTTGATCCGGGTGTCCAATTGACGAACCATTTTAAGCACTGGAAAGCTTGCGATGTGAACTATCACGCCAAAAATTCATAAATGGATTTCCATCAACTTTTCAGGACATTATGGGAAGTTTTAGTGCCTCATATCTCGTTCCAAAAATTTTCAGGGGCTTTTCAGAAAACAAAAACTTTAATATGTTTCAACTCACAAATGGTCTTTTCCTGATTCCTTCGCCAAAGGTCTTATATTTCCATTATGTAAATTTCTGGAAGTTTTTGCTTCGTTACATGCCCAAATGCAAACTTTCTAAAAATAGCAGCTACACTTTCCTAATTAGGCAGGTCGCTATTTTTAGCAGTTTTGGAAAAACTGAAAGTCCTACATCATTATTCTGGATATTATGGAACCAAAAACACTAATTATGGAAAGAAATGAAAACAACTACAATGATTTTGAATTAACTTCTTTTTGGGTGATGCAAGATTGCCCTTACACCACTGGATGCTCCTACATCATTTATACATGGCGCAGAGTCCAAATGTTATGAAGCATGGTTAATTTGTTGTATATCTGTGAGCTTGTATGTTGGAGTTACATACAATGCAAATATACATTGGGCAGACCTGACAGACTTATTAAAACGAGTTGGGTCATTGTATATTTGGCGCTTGTATGTTTCAACATACAAACAGAGCATACAACACAAATATACAAGGCCTAATATACAAACGTGGACCCAAAAGTTTATTAAACAAGGTTAAATCCTTGTATATGTTCCGGCTTGTATATTGGCGGGATACAAGGATAACATACATCAACGCGGACTTAAAAGGTTATTAAAACAGTGTTAAGTTGTTGTATAGTTTCGGACTTGTATATTTTCAAACATACATTGCACATATACAAGTGCCAGAACCAAAAGTTTATCAAACAAGGTTAAGTCCATGTATGTTTTTTAACAATGCATATCGAAAGATACAAAGGAGATACATACAACGCAGAATCAAAAAAGAGAGTAAAATCTGATTAAATGCTTGTATCACGTCCGAGTTGAATATCTAAAAGATACAATGCATTTATACATTGAGCAAAATCGAAGGCATTATGGAATGGAGTTAAATCCTTGTATATGTCGGCGCTTGTATATATGTTCCAAAGCATACATTGCAGTAAACATACAAGCCGGAATTCAAATGGAAGTAGAGTCTGATTAATCCAATGTATAAAATCTGAATGTATATTTGAGGATACAAAGAAAAACATACATGGTAGTTTATGCATTACGATAAACATACGAGGTAGATCTCAGCGAAGAATTAAATTTGGTTAAATGGATGCATCATTACTCAGTGTATATTCAAGGATGCATGCCGATATACAAAGCTCGGATTCAAAGGAAAGTTAAAATATAGAAAATTCTTTGTATGCATATGTGTTTGTATCTTCCGATATACAAACCGATATGCATTAAGGACATACAAGCCGTGGAACTGAAAAAGATTCAAATCTGATTAATACGATGTATCACGCCTGGCTTGTATATCAGAAAATACAAAGATTTAAACAAAGAAATGAGCAGGAGAACAAAGCGATGAAATTTTGAGGTCGATTTAGGGCCCAAATGCATGTTTCTGGTCAACGATGGTTGACCCGACCAGTTTAGCGTTGTATATGCATTTTGGACTCGCGATTTTCACAAATTTGGGGCCCGATTTCTGCGTTCACACAGTTACGACTGGATTTAGTGGCTATTTTTCTGTAGGTTTATTAAATGATGATACTTATTGTTGGTCTATTTTTGCAGGTTTGCGGTTGAAGAAGGAGCTGAAACTTGATGGCGATGACGTCATGGAGGGGAGATCCGATCTCAGGAGCGGAGGAAGATAAGGATGAAGGGTGAGGAAGTCAAAGGTCATCAATGATGAAGACAAAATGTAGCTGAAGACATTATTGCAGCAGACCACAGAAGTTATTATTAAGTTGCTAGGGTTTCTAGAAGGGCATATTTCACCCAGATTTGATGTATGCTCAGAGATATTTTGGGAGACTTGTTCTCCAGCATTTATTGTTGTAACTAGATGTTTGAACCATTGCTTAACTAGGGTTTTTTGAGCTGTATTAAGGACAATCAAAGTCTATATATTGTGCCTCTCTACATTGTAATACTTTACACAGGGGCTACACAGGGATTTTAGCAATTTAGCTTAGCATTTAGGAGTAGAAGAAGGAGGTCGTCTGTGTCTGCAACAAGGAGCATGTGGAACATCCTGCCTCCTTGCTATATCTGTAAAGCTTGTAAGTTTTCTGTGATCTAATCAATGAAGCTAAGAGTCATTCAGACATTGTAAATCTTATATGACTGTCTGTTTCTAATACAATTAAATTTGGAATTCTACATCTATCTTCTGAGTGTTTTCTTGCTCTTCATTGTGTTTTGAAACATTTTCTCTTAGAGCTTGCAATCTTGGGTGTATGTTTGTGAAAATGCTCAGAACTTACATTTAAGGTTTTTGTCTGTGGATTTGATCAAGTTACTGTATGATTTATAAAGTGCATAACAGAACAATTAGATCCTTTGGTAGAATGAATGAAGTTTAGTTTAGATCTTTCTAACTTTTCCCAACCCATCTGAAAATACTTAACTTAAAACGCAGAAATTTAAAGGAAACTGTTTCATATTTGAAAGAAGCATGCATAGTTGAGTTGAAAGTAGATAGTTTTCATAATATTTAAGAGGAGAAGGCTACAATAATTCAAGAAAACCATTTAAAACTTTGCAGCACAGTAACATTTTTATGCAAAAAGAATGAACAACATGCTGATATTTTTGATCTTTTGCATAGTTTGAGTCCAGTTAACCAACAGGAAACCCTAAATTGCGTAAGGCCCCTTGAACATTACAGCTTCACATCGACCAACTGAATTTGCCCAATAGGTCAAGACTTGACCATATTAAACTTTGGATTAAGCGAATCTTAACCGATTCCTTCATATCTTTCAAGTCAATTTTGGTTCATTTTATGTGAATTTTAACTAATTGTTATGACTGTCTCAAAACAATCACCAACAATTTCTTTGGCGCTAGAAGGAGGACCCAACTTGAGTTAGGGTTTGTTTTAAGAAAAAACTGGCTAACAACAGTAGTAGAGTGACTAGGTCTAGATCTAGTTTAGAGGATATATTTGTATAATTACCTGATATAAGGCGAAGTAAGAGTCCTCTAATTTGGAACCCTAAAATAACTCACCTAGGAGGCTCATCCAACACACCTCCTAGATCACCTTATATTATCCATAACATTCTGAGTCCTGATATTTCTGCATTTAGATCTTTAAATATTGGTTCAGGTACTCCTAGAGGTCCTATCCCACTAGTAAATCCAAGTATTCCTACAGGTCCAAGTCAGGCACAGGCACCTGCAATGGCTTATTTCAATGTTCATTCTCCCATAGCGTTTGCTGATTATCATGAGATGCCCAAAAATCTTGAGAAGATATGTCTAAAATACCAGTTACATTAGGATCCAAAAGATCATATTAGAATATTCAAAGAGGCATGCTTTTGGGCCAGATTAGGGCACGATGACGTTGTGTGTAGATTGTTTCCCTACACCTTCAATGAACAAGCCTCTAACTGGTATGTAAACTTACCCAATGGCTATATTTCTTCTTGGTCACTTATGGAAGAAGTATTTCTGTCTAGATTTAGAGGACCCATTGATCCTTGCGTCTTGTATCACAAATTAGCTACCATAAAAAGAGGTGAGGGAGAGTTGATTGATAATTTCAATGATAGATTCCAAAAGGCCTACTCTAGGTTGGTGGCCCCTTACACCGTGGATGATGATACCTTGTTAGCTATGTACTATGCTGCCTTGGACCCTTTAACTGCCATGTTTGTCAAAAGAAAACTTGACATAGATTCAATATCCAAAGCCTATAAAGAGGCAGCGTTAGTAAACCAAGAAATGAAGCCTACAACTTATGGTCCATTTGTTAATGGAGGAAATTTTGGGGTGCAGAATCAGGCACAACTGTGGAATGGAGTCCCTATGCATCACACTCCATTATTAAATCCAGTTCCTACTTACACACCTGTGTATAGTCCTACCCCAATCCAAGCCATAGCTCCTTACACAGGTAACACTGCTAATAATAGTCAAAATAGTGGTCAGCCTTTCTTCTGACCTTCTAGAGACACAACTGTGGCAAAGACACAAGAGGAAAGGGAAGAAATCAAAGAGATCACTGGACATTTGAAAAGATTAACCACCGAAGTGACACAACTAAGAAATGAGAATTTTTATGGAAGAGGCAACCTAGGATTCAATCAAAATCATAATTATAACCAAGGCCAAAATTAGAACTATAATTCAAATCACAATCAGAACTATAATCAGAGCCATATCCAAAATAACAGCCAGGGCCAATGTTCAAATCAGAGCCAAAACTATAATCAGCATCAAGGTCATAACCAAGGGCAACCAATGCAAAATAGAGGGCCAATGATAGACAATAGGGCCTAGGGTAATAATAACATAAATTAGAATCAGCCTAGGACACCTAAGACATGGAACACTGGACCAAACAATGGTACTCTAGCTTCTCCTTTTGAGAATACAGATAATCATGATGCAAAACAAACAGCTGGCATCCAAATGGCCAATACTTCACTAAAGAATTGGTGCAGATTTCACAATACCAATGCCCATGCTAAGCTTGACTGTCCACCGTTCCATTTAGCAGCCAACATGTTTAATATAGATGTGCAGCCTCCTACTTCTGAATTTCTCATTCCTAAGGTAATGAGGTAGTACCCTTAGGGTATGATATAGCTTTAGTTTTAGAAACCTTTACCTTTGCAACTATAGAAGAGAAAGAAGATGAATTGTTAGAAGATGAACCATATTTCTGTGAAAATCTTTACCCTGAATCTGCCTTTGTGTTAAATGCTTTTTAGTTTCCCTTTGAAACTGAAAATGAAGTATTGACTGAAATAGAAGAGGTGCAAACTTTTCAACAGACAAATAAAAAAAACACCTACAATTTAAGGAACAACATTAGGCCAGGAGGACCTTTCACCACTTCCATTCCTCATAACAACTTCAATACACCCCCAGATCAGAATGCTAGCAACAATCCTACCATACTTAAAGCTAATTATCATGCAAACAATGGAACAACAGCACAAAAGGCCCAAACAAGTAAAACTGAAACAGTAGAGACAACAAGATTAATGAGCTACTTGTCAGAGGAAATAAAGAAAATTAAGGTCAGTATACCTCTGAATGAATTATTAAAAACCCTAGGGATTAGAAATGCTTTTATAAAATCTCTGGGATACATCCATGACAGATGAGGTTGCTGCTGATATAGCTGTTCCTAATAGAGATTCACCTTCTAAAGAGAAAAGTAAGAAAGTTGAGATGCCTTCCAATACAAATGTAGTAATGTATGCTGATAAGAAGGATGCTCCTCCTTTCTTGTTAACTGTTAGATTGTGTGGGAAGAACATACACAATTGCATGGTGGACTTTGGTGCATCAGCCAACGTAATGCACTTAGGGATATGTAAAACTCTAGGGCTGACTCCCACCAAGTCTGCCAAGGTTGTCACACAGTTAGATAAAACTGAGGTTAGTGTGATAGGAGAATTGATGAACATTCAGATGCAATTAGCTTCAGACCCTAGGGTAAGCCAATTCATTGACATTCAAATAGTGGATATACCCGTAAATTATGGGATGTTGCTAAGTAGGGATTGGTCCAAGACATTAAATGGATATATGGCCACTAATTTTTCACATATGTGGCTACCTTGGAGAGGTGTCCCAAACCAGATTAGAGTAGAGGCAGAACCTAGGATGAAACATATGATAACAGATTATAATCGAACAAATGAAATATTATATGCTACTGTCGAGCCCGGTGTCTATAGGATTACTAACAATGGGGCACAAATTGAAGAAATCATGATGTTAAACTTTAGAGAAAAACATGTTAGCAAGGAGACAACATTATTCATTGAGTCTGATGGAAGTTCTTCGGATGAAGAAAACAGTGCAATGGACAAATTTGATCATGCCATTAAACAAGAGGTGGAAGAGTGCATTGAACAAAATCTGCCCGCCCAATGTAAACTGTATAAGGACAGATGTAGAGTTCATAATAGGCCACATTCTGAGGAGAATTATGGAATGTGCAAAGACATCATTGAATATGAATACAAAAAATGCATGAAGACAGTAGGACTGCAAAAGGGAAATGTGAATCCTGACCAACCACAGAGATACTCTCAGAGTAATGTAGATGCTCTGATTTCAGATTTAGAAAAGAAAAGGGTAAAAAATGAGGGGAGTTGTCTTTTTGATTTAGAGACTAAAAATACACATATGCAAGTTAACCAAATAGAAATACCCATGAATAAATAGACCAGCACCTCACAAGTGATAGAAGAGACAAAGCATGCCAAGGTAAAAGGTTAGAAAAGTAAAGATGGCATGTGGACACTAAAATGTGACGGGTCCAAATCAAAACAAGGTGCAGGTGCAAGTGTTGAACTCATAGATCCTCAGGGTAAATCATATCTAGCAGCATATAGACTGCAGTATTCCTGTACTAACAATATTGCTGAATATGAAGCCTTAATTTTGGGACTTGTCATGGCCATCAAGAAAAAGGTGAAAACGATTAAGGTATTTTCAGCTTCTAAGCTAGTGGTCAGACAAGTAAGGAAACTATATGCTTGCAACTACAAGAAAATGATTAGTTACAGACATAGAGTATGGGGTTTAATAGATTCATTTGATGCTTTTGACATAGAGCATATCCCTAGAGAGCTGAACCACAGGCTGGAAGCACTAGCAGTTGTTGCTAGCACATTAGAACCCTTGACACTGTTAGGATTGAGGTGATTTGCTGTTGAATTAGTTAATGTTCCCAGTATCCCAGACAATGTTACACACTTTCAGGTATTTGGAGGGGATAAGCAAATTATTGATTTTCTGACTTGTAATGAGGTATTTGAGGCTCAAATCATTGACAAACAAGAAAGACCTGAGATAACATGGGACGAAGAGGATATAATCAACTTAAAGAGCAACTTCTTACCTAAAGGAGCAATTGAATTAGAACATGTTTTTGACTTCGATGGAGTAATAAGATAGAAAGACTTACCCAAAATAGAAGGGGGTAAGTGTGATTTACACAATTTAGGGAGAGAGCAAAATCTGCAGAATGTGCTAATCAGAAAGGCTTGCTCTGAGAAAATAAGAAGAGAAATTTTAGGCATTCTGAATGAATACAAACACGTAATAGCATGGACGTATGAAGACTTGAAAACATATGATACATCCATCATAACTCATGTGATACCTTTGAGACCAGATCTTAAACCATTTAGGCAGAAACAAAGGCCTGTGAACGCCATTTTAGAGCCTTTAATCTTTGAGGAAGTTAAAAAATTGTTGTCTACTGGAATAATTTTCCCAGTCAGATTCAGTCTAGGTAGCTAACTTAGTACCAGTGAGGAAGAAGAATGGAGACATCAGGTTGTGCGTAGATTTTAGGAATTTGAAAAAAGCATCTGAAAAGGATAATTATCCTCTGCCTCCTATAGACTAAGTGCTGCAAGCAGTAAACGGGGCAAAGATGATGTCTTTTTTACATGGTTTCTCGGGCTATAACTAGGTCTTAATTGATAGAGATGACAGATTAAAAACCACCTTCACTTGTAAATGGGGAAATTATGCATATAGGAGAATGCCCTTTGGTCTGATCAATGCAGGTGCCACTTTTCAGAGAGCCATGGCCATTGCGTTTCGTGGGTTATCAGGTAAGTGCATTGTTGTGTATATGGACGATTTGACTATGTATTCCAAGGATAGATCCACTCACGCTGAAGATCTCAGGAAAATACTTAAGCGATTTGAGAGGTACGAAATTTCCCTTAACCCTAAGAAATGTTCATTTGGAGTAACTGAAGGTAAATTACTAGGGCATGTCATTTTTGAAATTGGAATATTGATTGACCCAGATAGAATAGAATCAATAAAAAATTTGCAAATACCAAATAGTAGGAAAGAGTTGAAATCATTTTTTGGTAAAATTAACTTTGTCTGGAAGTTCATCACGGGTTTTGCAGAAATCATGCAGCCGTTGAATGCCATGTTGAAGAAGGATGCGTAGATGGAGTGGACGCCTATGGCTAGGGCTGCATTCGAAGATATCAAACGGGCCATTTCTGATGCCCCTGTACTGACAAGACTAGACTATGCCAAGCTGTTTTATATCTATTCCTTTGCATCCTCCCATTTAGTCGCGGCTGCCTTGACACAGCAAGGTGAAGACAATGAAGAAAAACCCATCGCATTTATGAGCGTGCCTCTAAAGGACGCACAGCTGAGGTATCTGGACACCGAAAGACAATCATTCACACTAATGAGAGCCGTGAATAAATTTAGGCATTATATTTTGCGCAGCCAAATCAAAGCCATAGTGCTAGATGCAGCAGTAAAGATGCTACTGATGCAGAACGAACCTAGAGAAAAGAAGGCCAAATGGATCACCATGTTGCAAGAATTCAACATGGAAATCATTCCCATGAAGCTGGTCAGAGGGCAGGCATTGGTGCAAACAATAGCGAACACAGACCCAGATTTGATAAAACAACAATATGTACTTAATTCCCATAACACATCAGACTAGTATGGTGATTTAAACACTTTTCTAATATCTGGGAGGTACCCAAATAAGATGAAAGCTTCTCAGAGGAGAACTTTGAAGATTAAAGCACTGAAATATATGATAAAAGGAGGTCTTCTATTCAGGAAGAACCATGATGGAAGTTATTTGAGATGTCTAAACAGAGCTGAGGTGGATAAGGTGTTGACAGAATTGCATGACAAGTACGGAACTGGCCATGGTTCCCATCTAGCTACAACACACAAAATATTGAGGGTGGGCTATTATTAGCCCACAATGTTCAAAGATACAGAGAGTCACATTAAGAGTTGCCACACCTGTCAGACTGCAACAGATAAGGGAAGAAATTAGGCCAATCCACTACAACTTTTGATTGAATCAAGACCATTTGCACAATGGGGCCTAGATTTTATTGGAGCCATTAATCCTCCATCTTTTGCAGAACACAAGTTCATACTGACGGTGACGGACTACTGTATAAGGTGGACTGAGGCCACGTGCTACAAATTCTCCACAACTGAGGTAGTTATCAATTTTCTTGAAGAAAACATCATAACCAGGTTTGGAACTCCCTATTCATTGGTATGTGACAACGACCCTGCTTTCTCTTCTTTAAAGTTTTCTAAATTGGCATTTGAAGACGGGATTGTTTTAAAGTTTTCTTCAAATTATTACCCTCAAGGTAATGGATTAGCTAAGTCTACAAATAAAATCTTATTAGATATAATCAAGAAGCTGATTGCAAAGAGTCCTAGAGAGTGGAATACCTTGTTAAAGTATGCATTATGGGTAGATAGGACCAAGTTTAAAACAACTTTAGGAAGCACACCTTATCATTTAGTTTATGGGACTGATCCCATACTTCCAGTAAATCTGAGAATTCCAATCTGGAAGTTTGCCAAGTATCTAGGCTTTGATAATCATAGGGAAGCCAGGATAATACAAATGCTACAACTAGACGAGAAAAGAGGTCAAGCCATCGAGAAATTTGCCAAACACCAAGTAGTAGTTAAGAGGTGGTTTGATAAGAGGGCAAGAGTCAAAACATTTAGGATATCAGACTTAGTGCTGTGCTAGGATAAAGCACATGAAAAGAAGGGGAGTCATGGAAAATTTGACAAACTATGGTTAGGTCCATTGCAAGTCTCAGAAATAATAGGAGACAACACATTTAGACTTAAGACCTTGACTGGGGAAGATGTGCCATTACTAGTTAATGGCCAACATTTGAAACATTACTTCTAGGTTTGAGGTAAAGGGCAGTCCATTTATGTGTAATATAATGTAAGTAGTGTACAATTTTGTTTTTGTTTCTTTCTATTTTGTTGTTTTTTGTTTCTGTTTGTTGTTTGTACAGTCTTCTTTTGCTTCGTTTTGTTTTTCTTGTACAGTCTGTTATTGGTTTGTTGTTGTCTCCTCAACAGGGATCTTTGTTTTTCTTTAGACTATTAAGGAACAAGCTAACAACCATTGAAAACATTATAAAATTTAGAATATTCAGGTTAACCATTTGCAATTTATGTATAACTTGTTGTGACTGTCATGAATGTAGAGAGTTGTTTAGCTTCTGAAATTTAGTATTCAATAATAGTGATTGAGAATTCAAGGGAAGTTTCTCATGATGACACACCTAAAATCCTTGGGTTTGTTGAATCTACCAGTGTAGCTATTAGGTGAAAAATCCAAGGTCACCCTTGCTACCATTACAATTCTCAGCATAATTTCAGCAAGTGCTCATTCCTTGCATCATAAAGTTACAAATTGCTATATCTTGTGAAATTTCTATCAAACATCAAAATCAATAAAAAATAAAATATGAAAAATAAAATAAAGTGGATTATACTGAAAATCTAGATTAATCCATCTAAGTAAATCTACCAGGGCTATGGACGCTCGCTGGTAGTGGGGCTCTACTTAGGAGAATTGTAACGATAACCTTGTCGGGGCTATAGACGCTCGCTGGTAGCAAGGCTCTATCCGGTCGACTATGAGGGAATATCCTCAACTACGTAGGCTAATATCAGTCACTGGTTTGTTCAACCAATCTTCAAGATGAGGATAATTAATCATGTGCACACACTTAAACTAAAGTTGAAAATTCATTCACCCTTATTGAATACCTTAGGTCTCAAGTTGGATAACAATTTACAGAAAAGATAGTTGGAAGTTATGGATTTATTTCACTTAGTTTTTCTTGGATTCTTTGAATTTAATTATTTTGTTTGGTTGCTAGCTGTTGTGATGTTCACAACACACCCCATTTTACTCCCTAGAAAAATGAGGACCCCTGTTGTGGCTGTTGCTTTCCCTTTTGTGTGTGTGTTGTTTTGCTTGGTGGTAAAGGGAAAAATGGGTTAAAATTGTAAACTTTGTTAAAAATAGAGAAAAAATGCATTTTCAGTACCAGGGCATAATATGGTTGGATTCCTTGTGAAAAATGAGCTAGGGTTGCTTTTTGAACCATCTTAAAATTCGCCATATTTTGCAAATTATGATCATTTTGGTAAAATGTACATTCAGGTTGGTATGTTGTTTTCCATATACAAAGTTGTTTGTATATGCAAGGGGCCATTTTATACTTAGTCACATTTGCATATCAGGTTCATATAGTAGGGTTTCTTGCATGATTGGGTCATTTGAAATGTACATACAATGCCCTTTGTATATCGCTTTCATATACAAAGTCGATTGTATATTCTTTTTACCTTGTATGCATTTGGTAAAAGTTTTGATATATACATACAAGATGGACCTGAAATAGATTAGAGTGGAAATGAATAGATGTTTTGGATTCCATTGCATGTATCTCACATTGTATGTTGGCAGGTCGAA
This sequence comes from Cunninghamia lanceolata, assembly GCA_027924645.1. Lineage (NCBI taxonomy): Eukaryota > Viridiplantae > Streptophyta > Pinopsida > Cupressales > Cupressaceae > Cunninghamia > Cunninghamia lanceolata. Next base: position 145,334 of record BSBN01000585.1, read on the forward strand.
ACATGCAAGGCAAATATACAAGCACTTTATACATGGCGCGGAGTCCAAATGTTATGAAGCACGGTTAATTTGTTGTATATCCGCGGGCTTGTATGTTGGAGTTACATACAATGCAAATATACATTGGGCGGACCCGATAGACTTATTAAAATGAGTTAGGTCATTGTATATTCGGCACTTGTATGTTTCAACATACAAGCGGAGCATACAACTCAAATATACAAGGCTCAATATACAAACGCGGACCCAAAAGTTTATTAAACAAGGTTAAATCCTTGTATATGTTCCAGCTTGTATATTGGTGGGATACAAGGATAACATACATCAACGCGGACTTAAAAGGTTATTAAAACAGTGTTAAGTTGTTGTATAGTTTCAGACTTGTATATTTTCAAACATACATTGCACATATACAAGTGCTGGAACCAAAAGTTTATCAAACAAGGTTAAGTCCATGTATGTTTTTTAACAATGCATATCGAAAGATACAAAGGAGATACATACAATGCGGAATAGAAAAAGAGAGTAAAATCTGATTAAATGCTTGTATCACGTCTGAGTTAAATATCTAAAAGATACAATGCATTTATACATTGAGCAGAATCGAAGGCATTATGGAATGGAGTTAAATCCTTGTATATGTCCGCACTTGTATATATGTTCCAAAGCATACATTGCAGTAAACATACAAGCCAGAATTCAAATGGAAGTAGAGTCTGATTAATCCAATGTATAAAATACGAATGTATATTTGAGGATACAAAGCGAAACATACATGGTAGTTTATGCATTGCGATAAACATACATGGCAGATCTCAACGAAGAATTAAATTTGATTAAATGGATGCATCATTACTCAGTGTATATTCAAGGATGCATGCCGATATACAAAGCTTAGATTCAAAGGAAAGTTAAAATATAGAAAATTCTTTGTATGCATATGCATTTGTATCTTTCGATATACAAACCGATATGCATTAAGGACATACAAGCCGTGGAACTGAAAAAGATTCAAATCCGATTAATACGATGTATCACGACCAACTTGTATACCAGAAAATACAAAGATTTAAACAAAGAAATGAGTGGGAGAACAAAGCGATGAAATTTTGAGGCCGATTTAGGGCCCGAATGCATGTTTCTGGTCAATGATGGTTGACCCGACTAGTTTAGCGTTGTATATGCATTTTGGACTCGTGATTTTCACAGATTTTGGGCCTGATTTCTGCGTTCACACAATTACGACTGGATTTAGCGGCTATTTTTCTGTAGGTTTATTAAATGATGATACTTATTAGTAGTCTATTTTTGCAGGTTTGCAGTTGAAAAGGAGCTAAAACTTGATGGCGATGACATCATGGAGGGGAGATCCGATCTCAGGAGCGGAGGAAGATAAGGATGAAGGGCGAGGAAGTCAAAGGTCATCAATGATGAAGACAAAATGCAGCTGAAGACATTATTGCAGCAGACCACGGAAGTTATTATTAAGCTACTAGGGTTTCCAGAAGGACATATTTTGCCCAGATTTGATGTATGCTCAGAGATATTTTGGGAGACTTGTTCTCCAACATTTATTGCTATAACCAGAGGTTTGAACCATTGCTTAACTAGGGTTTTTTGAGCTATATTGAGGACAATCAAAGTCTATATATGTTGCCTCTCTACATTGTAATACTTTACACAGGGATTTTAGCAATTTAGCTTAGCATTTAGGAGTAGAAGAAGGAGGCCGTCTGTGTCTGCAACAAGGAGCGTGTGGAACATCCTGCCTCCTTGCTGTATCTGTAAAGCTTGTAAGTTTTCTGTAATCTGATCAATGAAGCTAAGAGTCATTCAGACATTGTAAATGTTATATGACTATCTATTTCTAATACAATTGAATCTAGAATTCTGCATCTATCTTCTGAGTGTTTTCTTGCTCTTCATTATGTTTTGAAACATTTTCTCTTAGAGCTTGCAATCTTGGCTGTATGTTTGTGAAAATGCTCAGAACTTACATTTAAGGTTTTTGTCTGTGGATTTGATCAAGTTACTGTATGATTTATAAAGTGCATAACAGAACAATTAGATCCTTTGGTAGAATGAATGAAGTTTAGTTTAGATCTTTCTAACTTTTCCCAACCCATCTGAAAATAATTAACTTAAAACACAGAAATTTAAGGGAAACTGTTTCATATTTGAAAGAAGCATGCATAGTTGAGTTGAAAGTAGTCAGTTTTCATAATATTTAAGAGGAGAAGGCTATAATAATTCAAGAAAACCATTTAAAACTTTGCAGCATAGTAACATTTTTATACAAAAAGAATGAACAACATGCTGATATTTATGATCTTTTGCATAGTTTGAGTCCAATTAACTAACAGGAAACCCTAAATTGCGTAAGGCCCCTTGAACATTACAGCTTCACATCGACCAACTGAATTTGCCCAATAGGTCAAGACTTGACCATATTAAACTTGGGATTAAGCGAATCTTAACCAATTCCTTCATATCTTTCAAGTCAGTTTTGGTTTATTTTATGTGAATTTTAACTAATTGTTATGACTGTCTCAAAACAATCAGCAACAATTACCATGATAGCATATGGAATACTTAGAAGTACCCCTCAAATATCTAAACACTCTCTTTACTGCATCCCAATGTACCCATCCAAGATTAGCCATAAATTAACTAAGGACTCCCACTGCTTGGGCAATGTCTGGTCTTGTGCAGACCATAGCATACATCAAACTGCCAATAATATTAGTATAAGGTACTCTGCTCATGTCCTCCACCTCACTAAGAGATTTTGGATAATCATTAACAGACAACTTTGTCCCCAACGAAATAGGAACACACTGTTGATAACTGAGAGGGGGGTGTGAATCAGTTATCCTAATTATTTCTTCTATCTGAACTTTCTTTTTAATCAATACAACATTAATTTAAATAAGCAAACATTATTATGAAATGGAAAAACACATGACACAGTATTTTTGATGTGGAAACCCTGTTAAGGGAGAAAACCACGGGGTGATTAACCCAAAGATTATTCTCTGTTAGAAGAATAAGGAAATACAAAATGGCACTTGCCAATTAGGGCTCACTGCCCGAGCACATTGCTCACAAAGGAGGCACACTGCCTCTAAGGAGACACATTGTCTACAAAAGAATGTTATACAATACTTGAACTGATTGGAAGCATCCACATATGCTGGAGTTTAGTTCTAGTTAGGCTCAGTACACTAATCTGCTGTAGTTCATCTTTCCTCTTCTCTTATGTTGCTTTCCTTTCACATACCGAACCTTCCTTACTACTTCTGCTCTGCTCTATTTTTTCGCATATCACATCTATCAACAACACTTCTCACAACTAAATCCATCCTATATATATATCTGCACAAGTGATTTCATTATCTTTCTAGTCGGCACCCAGAATAGTCAATCTTCTCACAAACTCTGTTCTGTCAGCTGAATCCTTACACATCAAGTAATGCAGATCAAGTATATACTTGTAGAAATCATTAATCATGTCGGCCAAACATGATTCATGCCTTCATAACCTTTAACACCATTAGTAACACATCTGGAAAGTAGTCTGATGTTCTGTCAGTCAGTTCTTCCTCTATTCACACTGTCACTCAGGAATCCGGTACTCAACTATTCATATCTTTTTCCTTGTCCATCACCGGAGGCTAAATCCTTAGAATCTATTACTCAAGGTAGTCCTCTTGACTTTCCCAAATTCGCACTTCACCAAGATTCTTCCTTTAAGAGATCTAGACCTGTGTGTCGGACCTTGCCACAAGCTCTGTTCTTGTTTACCAGACCTCAACAATCTTCATTCTGACTTCCGGTAGAGACACACCATGTCCTGCGAATGTGTGGGATGAACTTTGTTGCCATCAATGACAACAATCATTTTTCCATATAGTGTCTCTTGCCAACACACACAATGGTCTACAATTTGCCATGCTGAACCTATCCAACACAGTCTTCACATACTTACTCTGGCTTAACCAAAGTTTCTTGTTAGCTCTGTCTCTTCTAATTTCCATTCCCAGAATGTACCTGGATGCCCCTAGATTTTTCATCTCAAACTGTGCTGACAACTGAGACTTCAAATCATAAATCATATTCTTACCATTCCCAATTAACAACATATCATCAACATACAATGCAATAATGAGAATGTGATCATTATCAAATTTATAATACACACAATGATCTGATTTCAATCTCAGAAATTTAACTGACAACACAAAGGCATCAAACTTAAAGTACCACATCCTAGGAGACTGCTTCAAACCATAGAAAGACTTTTTCAACTTGCAAGCCAAATTTTCTTTACCTTTCTTTATGTAATGCTCTAGCTATGACATGTAAATCTCTTCATCCAAATCACCATGAAGGAATGTTGTCTTCACATCCATCTGCTCCACCTCTAAATCATAAGCTGTTACAAGAGATAACAGGAACTGAATAGATGTCAGCATTGCAACAGGAGAGAAAATTTCACCATAATCAATTCCCTCCACTTGTGAATACCCCTTTACAACTAGTCTAGCCTTGTACTTTTCAACACTGCCATCTACACTAAATTTCTTCTTGAACACCTATTTGCATCCAACAGGTTTCCATCCTTCAGGCAAAGGCACCAAGTCCCATGTTTTATTCTTCTCCAAAGAAGCCATCTCATCTTCCATGGCCTCCTTCCAGGAACTTGCATCTTTCATGCCCATGGCCTCTATAATAGTTCTAGGCTCATCAGTGTTAGTAAGCAAGGAAAAGCACAACTAGAATCAAACAATGAATAACCAAACCTATTAGGTTGCTTTCTTGATCGTGTAGACCTCCTCAATGGCTGTGGTTGAGGTTCTGCTTCTTCTTTTGAACTTTCTGAGCTGCTAGAGCTCTCCTCATCATCAGGTCTCATAGGGTCTGTCGGTTCAGTCTTCTCAGGGGTAGAAGGAAATTGAACCGCATCCTCTTTCTTTTCTATTTCTTCTAGTTGTAGAACAATGGGAGAAGGTGTTAGCTCTTTGAAAATAACACTTTTTCTGTACAACACTTTTTCAGCCATAGGATCCCAAAGCTTGTATCCTTTCACACCGACACCATAGCCAATGAAAATACACTTAATAGTCTTGTTCTCCAATTTAGACCGTTTCTCCCTAGGCACATGTGCATATGCCTCATAGCAAAAAATAGGAAGATGTCTAACTGAAGGCTTCTTACCAGACCACACCTCCCTAGGTGTCTTACCAACAAGAGCTGATGTAGGAGACCTATTTACCAAGTAGCATGCAGTGGCTATAGCTTCAGCCCAAAACTTTTGTTCGAGGCTTGCTCCACTAATCATACTCCTAGCCCTCTCCATCAGTGTCCTGTTAATCCTCTTTGCAACTCCATTTTGCTGTGGGTTGTATGTCTCTCAATCCCTTGCTCTTTACAGAACTTATAAAAATCTGCTAAACAAAACTCACCATCGTTATCAATCCTCAAACACTTAATCTTTTTAATAGTCTGATTCTCAAAAAAAGCTTTAAACTCTTTGAACTTACTAAAGACTTCAGTCTTTCTTCTGATAAAATAAATCCATGTCCCTCTACTATAATCATCTATAAAAGATACAAAATATACATATTTGGAAATTGAAGGAACACTAATAGGACCAAACACATCATAATGAATAAGGTCCAACACACTAGAAGACTTGTGAGAACTAGAGTAAAACTGAACACAGTTTTACTTTCCATATATACAATATTCGTAAAAGTAAAACTTGATATTACAATCATTTAACCGCTCAACAACGTTTTTATTTTTCAGGGTTCTAAGACCCTTCTCACCAATGTGGCCAAATCTCATATGCCATAACATTATCTTTTTAGCAGGAAGCTTAACTTCCAAAGCATGAGCACCCTTAGGTACCCAAGATGCACTACCATTAGAATTTGTTACAACAGATTTCTTAACTGCTAGTTGAGATGGTGGGGATGAAGTGACTACAACTCTTTTTTTGGAGTCAAAAGAACTACTGCACTATGAAGTGCATGCCTCTAGATGAAAAAGAGTACCTCTCCAAGTACCCTTCACAAGCACCATAGATCCTCTAGTCATCTTGCATCCATCCTTCAAAAATACAACCTACACACCTGCATCATTCAACATACTTATAGAAAGTAGGTTCCATGGTAAGCCTGGGATATGCATAACCCCAGTGATCCCCTTCACTTGTCTGTCAGGGAATCAGATTGAGACTCTTCCATGACCAACAATCTTTGGATGAGAATCGTCACCTAGGTACACTCTTCCACCATCAAACTCTTCATACTTCATCAACCAAGTTTGATGCGAGGTCATGTGGAATAATGCACTAGAATCAATCAACCAAACATCATCAAATGCATGGGTGGCTAGGGCTATGATGAAGGCATCACCATCATCTTGTGACTTGTCAGAATCTGAGTTTGGGACATTCTTCTTCTTCTTTTTCTTTTCCTCTTTGCATTCCTTTCAGAAATGCCTAGTTTTTCCACAGTTCCAACAAAGAGCCTTGGACTTTCTAGGAGATTTGGATCTCCCACAGGATTTGGATCTACCCTTCTCAATTTTCTTGTCCTTCTTTTTCCCTTTCTCTTTGGGTCTTCCATGAACCGCAAGAGCCTCTTTGGCTGCTTCAGAAGACTTTCTCTGCATCTCTTCAGATAACAGTGAAGATACCACTTCATCCATTTTGAAAGTGGATGTGGTGCTCCCAATAGCCATAACAAGATGATCCCACGAGTCTGGCATAGAACAAAGCAAGGTCATACAGTGATCCTCCTCCTCCATCTTCACACCAACGGATGCCAACTGTGCAACTAACATGTTGAAAGCATTCAGGTGATCTGTAATAGATCCTCCATCCTCCATCCTCCATCCTAAGAGAATACAACTTCTTTCTCAAAAAAAGCTCGTTCACCAGGGATTTGGCTTGATAAACATCTCCAAGCTTCTTCCAAAGGTCTTTTGTGGTCTTCTCCTCATGGACATTTAACAGGACAAAATCAGCTAGACTGAGTCTTATGAGACCTTTAGCCTTCCGATCTTTGAGATCCCAATCAACTTGTGCCATTGCAGTTGGTTTTACATTGGATACGGTTTCCCATAGGTCTCAATCAACAAGCATGTCTTCCATCTTAAGTTTCCATAACTCAAAATTTGTGCCATTGAATTTCTCCACCTCTAATCTTCTGGATGTGCCTGCCATCTCTTTTCCTGCAACAAGATTATAGAATACTCTGCACAAACTCCCAATCAATCTAAGATCAGTTCAAAAAACTCCTACTAGGACCAAAGGTGATCAAGCTCTGATACCAACTAAAAGGAAGCTAGGTGTGCAGAAATCGCTTCCTACACTAATCTAATGAGGAGAGATGATTGCAAATTCTTTTTAACCTTTATAATTACAGTGTTATTAACCCAACAACAGAGATATTGTAGTAATACACAACACAAGAATGTAAGACAAAAGAAGAGAGAGACAAGCTATAACATGGGGAAAACCCTTTCAGGTGAAAAACCCCACACTCCAAAACCTGCACAATGTATTATCTAAACAACAAGGTTTACAACACACTTGCAATGCAAGTCTTTATAGGAGTCTTTGACACTCATATCTGGAGACAATCTGGTAGCATGACAGTACCTGTCAATCACATAATACATCTCCTCTCAAAACACCTGCTTAAATAGAAGTTTACAAGGCAAAAATGGACCTCTCTTGAGATGGGCATCCAACTTGGCCTCATGGCCCAAAACCTGTGCCTGGGGACACTTGTCCAACACTATAGCATGGTCATGACACTTGTCATATCACTCCATCCCAAGGAGGTTGCCTATTCCCAAGTTGGGCAATGACAGATTCTCTTACGACTCTTACGACTGTCATAGAATTTGTCATAACTGTCATATCTTATAGCTGTAAGAGAATCTATCATACACTGACTAAAAATAGCATATTCTCTTACAACATGTCATAACCCTCCTTTGGGCACCCAAATATGCCTTCTTCCAAGATTCCTTGTGACACATGTCTTCACCTGTCATAGTATCTTCTATTTACGACTCTTATGCGTCATATATTCTGTCATAGGAATCTGTCATAACTGTTTCAGTCAAGATCACTTACACACTATTCAAAGTGCCAACACATGGAAAAATACCTCTACCACTAAGTGGGATTCCTATCTCCTCATGTGAGGAGAAAATTACATGTTGTCACCTTCCACGTAGGATGACACATCACTGTGCCAACTCCCACAAGATGACAACATAGGATTTGCATCCTAATTACACAATAGGCAATAAATAAATACATTACAATAAATAAATGCAAGGAATTACCAAGGTTGAGACATCTTAATTCCCAACAGAGTCAAGTCTTCATTGTTCACATCTCATAAATAAGTTGTCCCTTGCTACGATTGACACCTTGATCAGACATACACAACTTATCTTTTACAAGAGAACATGGCTTAAAACAATCTCACAAACAATAGACAAACTATCCATCATGTCTTCAAACATAACAAATCAATTGCCCAATCATGACTATTCATCACTATCCATTGCCAATTGTCTTATACAGGATATGGCAACCATGCTTTATGTCTTATACAACATGCTTAATTTCCTGAAATCAAACACTATCATTTCACACACAATCAATCATATCAATTGTCTTATACAGATTGTTGTACTCTCAAAACTAGACTGGCATCTTATACAAGGTGTCTCATTTATGAATCCAGACTCAATCATCTCATTTGCCTTATATATGTGGTTGTATCATCAAAACCAGACTCAACATCTTATATGACATCTTTCCCTTCCTAGAACCAAGCGTTATTTAGCAATCATATCAAACAAATAAACATTCATCTCTTGGAAAAAATGTCACAATGTTTAGTGACTCTGTTGGTCTAGTTGGTCTTATCTTTTCATTTGATTGATCTTTGGTCTTGTTCTTATGCTCCTCGAGGAAGTATGCAAATGATGAGAGGAGCGATGATGGACCAAGACCTTTTTCTCTTTGATTTCTATTTGTGGTTTGTCTTGGCAATATGACTGGGGCAACTAAATTCCTTGTGTGTGATTGGGATCCCATCTGGCATAAATCAAAACATCTTGTGCAAGTGAAAGGTTGTTTAACACTTCCTTGTACTAGGATCAACATGCCTTATGGTTATTTCCTCACATATTCTGGCAGGGTTCTATGGTAACTAGTCTGCATCATGGAATTCCTTATCTGTCATATGCCTATTTTGCAAGGGATTACATTTTACACCTTGGCCTATGTCATGCAATGGTATTTGTCATCCATTGTCATAATAAGCTCTATGATGATAATCGTGCAATGAAACTATAAGCTCAAAATCTATCAAGCAAAATCTTGTTTCCTTTCATCTATCCAATCATTCTTCATTTCTGGCTAGCACTATCCCTCCCATTTCCATTTCTTCCATACATCCCTGTGGTCATCCTGATGGCATGCTATGAAACACAAAATAAATGCATTAGATACATCATCCTATATACATAAACATGTTAGAACATCATATAAACATCATCATATACATTCTAGGTCATCCATATTGCATAAGAAAATACAAAAACATAGACAACATTGCATCACATATAGAACCATCATTTGTATACATCATATAGAATCTATATACGCATCATATAAGCATATCATGAACATATATTGTGCATCCATACATAACATATATCCATTCATATACCATGGGCATCCATAACATCATAAGGCTTAATCCATACATCATAATATTGTAAGCATAAATCATAAACCCATAATGCATATCACATAGAACGCATTTCATAATCATAGAACCCATATGAAACATAACATGAATACATAATGCATAACATAAATACATCACATCATGTAGAACCATCACATAATAGGCATATAGAATGATGATATCATGTAGTCACTGTAGAATAATGCATCTCATATACATATCTCGAAAATGTGTCATAGTACAATATCAAAATTGTGATCTATGAAGTCAAAATGAAAGTAGAAAACACAAATCAAATGTAAAACACAAATGATACCTTCACTTGACCCATGAATCCAAGATAGGGTGGAAGGAGTTGCACCCAAGCTCCTTAGACTTTACCCAATTTGATTGAAATGTGGATTGCTCAAATGCATTCAACACAATGTAGATAAGGGATTGGATGATAGATTGATAGATTAGATGGTATGGCTAGAGTGATTTTGGCATTATGATGTTGGGATGAGAAGATTTGGAGAGATTTTGGTAGAGGTTGGATGCATGAAGAAGTTCCTCCTAATGGCTTAGAGAAGGCTCTCATTTATAGATTTTGTGAAAAGGGATGGAGGGTGAGGATCAAAAGATGAGATCAAGGGCTAGAAATAAATGAGAGTTAGGGTTAGGATTGAAGCCATAGCCTTGTGACAAGTGTCACAAGGGGAGTGGATGAGAGAGATCAAGGGTTGAAGCCTGGTCAATGGATTTGGAGGGCTCTCATTATTTGTGAATTTTAAATTCACATGGGGAAAGGTGTGGAGGATAAAAATGAATTAAAGATTCATTTTTGGGAAGAGTGGATATGACAAGTGAATTAAAAATTCACCTCATGGGGGAGTGTGAATTAAAAATTCACTTTTATGTGGAGATGTGAAGATGTACTCTTACATGTGTAAGAGGGTGATAAATGAGGGGTAAGGACGGTTTGACTCTTTGAATAAGAAATTGATTTTTATTCAAAGGTGTGTGGAAGGATGGGCTAAGCAAGGTTGATTAAGTGTTTAGCTTAATTAACTTAGGTCTAGGGGATAGGTAGGCTAGGGTAGATTAATAGGGCAGGTTAATCAGATAAGCATGATTTATCTAATTAACAAGGATTAGGGAAATAGATAAAATTGATTAAATAAATATTGAGAATAATTATTTAATCAATGAGGATATAGTCATAAGGTATAGTGATAAATTAAGTGAATTAATTGATCACAAGGGATAGACAGATGGTTAGGGATAAATTAATTAAATAAAATGAATTCATTTAATTAATAGGAGGGATACATTAGTGTAGAGATATGGGAAATTGGTTTACAGAGCAAGTCAATTTCAGGTGTTAACAAAAATGATTGTAAAAAATGGAGCTTGAAGGCTTGATTAGAACAATACATAATGTCTACAAAAATAGACCTAGCCTATGCTATCTCTGCCCCCAGAAGGTGCCTATCTTGAAGGAGGTGCTCTATCCTCTGATCTTACTCTCGACCCTGATGGCCTATCATAAGGCACTGACCTCCTAGGCTGAGAGACTCCACCACTGCTCTGTGATCTCCGTGTGTGAGTCCTGCTATGGCTCTGGCTCTAGAAGATGGGTGCCCTCTGATCTGTAGGTATGACACTCTCATATAAGCCTTTGTAATACCCACCCTCCTGGCCTACCCTATACAATGCATGCGCTAAGTCTATCGTGGGCCCACCAGCAGTAGCCATGAAATCCATGTACTGCTGCTCAACCCTCTGTGCTCTGATGATCTCAAGATCATGCTCTACTATGAGCCATGCTATATGTCCCTGTGCACCTTGTAGCTATCCCTCTACACCCTGCAGCTATCCCTAAAAACCTTGCACTTGAGCCTGTAGTGCATGGAACTGTGCCTCGAGGTCATCTCCTCTGTCCTCGGCATCCTCGACATCCTCCTCCTCATCCAAAATTGCATCCCTAATAGGGATATCCTATAGGGACTCCCCTCAGACCCTCTCCTCAGCATCCATCTCCTTGTCTCTGTCCTTCCCTTGAGCCTCCTCCATGGCTACATCCTCCTCCACCTGAATTTCCTCCATCTCGGCCTCCATCTGACCAACTACAACATCACCCTCCTCATAGATAGGAGATAGCCTTGAACCTTTGCCTCTGCCATCTCTCCCCTACCTCTATCTCCTTGCCCACCATCCCCCCGTCCTCATCCTCTTTCATCTCCACCATCATCACTATCATCTCCATCACCACCATCACCTCCCCGACCTCCATCTCTCCCTCAGCTTCTGCCTCGCAATCTACCCCTGGGCCCTCTCCCCAACCTCTCCACTGGTGCTGACTCATCAGGATGTAAAAATGGTGTGGGCCTATGCTAATCTCACCATGCATCATACTTAGGCATGGTGTGCGCATCTACAATATCAACAGTTGCTCCCCACTGCACAAACTATAACCCTACTATCTCCTACTCTACCACCTGAACACTGATCACGGGCCCCTAGTTGTGTACCTCCTAGGATGACCGAGCAAACTTTACAATCCTGACAGGCTCACCCTGCCTCTGTCCAAACTATCTCAGGACCCGCTCTAGCAAATTTCACTCGATAATATGCTAGGATTGTACTATGCGACTAATCAAATACCTAGTCTTCCAGCAGTATAGTAGGTGATCTCCATCCTCACCCCATGGTATGCAGTCTCTCTTTGGCCTCCATATGAAAACATCCATGTGATCGATCCCATGCTGCTAGAAGCCAACATCGCTAATATGTGTCTGAACAATAGCTCCTCCATAAATGTAAACATAGGTTGACTCCTTAACTACCTCCCTATCCACATGAGGCCTAAACACATGAATGTGCTCCCATGCCCAAATCATAAGAAGAGTGATCCCACAGTTGATCAACTACTCATCCCTGTATGCCACACCATGCAACTAAAAATATAACATAACAAGTAGACAGGGGCCCCAAGCATACATGGTTGCATGCTCCATCATACCCTCAAGCATATGTCCCAATCGAATAGGGAAGCCATGACCTTGATGATCTGGAACCACAATGTTGCTGATCACTGTACATAGTACCACAATCAATCTATCATATCTATCTACTAATGTGTCCCATCAAATCTCATAATCCTCCATGCCGAGCTCCACAAGGCTATCAATCTCAAACAATTGCCTGATGGCCACCAGTCCTCCCTCTGGGTCATAGATAATGCTTTGCCCATGAATCGGAAGCCGTAGAATATGCCAAATATACTTCAAGTTCACCATAGCCTCTCCGATAGGCAAATGAAATGAACTCGTCTCCAAGTGCCATCTCTCAACCAACGCTATCAACAATCCCCAATTCGCCCACACTATGGGCATGAAGGCCACATGGTATAACCCTAGGGCATGTAATGTGTCTCACTCCTCCCAGCTTAGATGGTCCCGTACCTTGTAATAGGATGATTGACTCTTCTATGTGTAAATCGGCAGAAATGTAACCTGCATTCACAAAACGTCATGTCATGTCAGTCAAAACTCCTAAACAAACATTATATCAAATGCAAATTTAGTAAAAATTTGGTCAAACCCTAAGAAAAACTTGCTAAATAGTCAGTTGTGTCACACTGTTATTCACATGCGTCGCATTTTGACAATTGCATCACATAACTCATCATTTGCGTCGCATTTTCACAAATGCATTGCGACATTTCACGCATGCGTTTCAGAACAATAATTGCATCACTTTGTCAAGCAATTGTGTATAGTCTAAAGCAATTACATTGGGAAACCCATCAGATGTGTCGTAATAAATCAATTGTGTCACAAGATTTCACTTGCGGTGTTGGATCTCACACATGCATCACCCGTGATGATGATTGCGGTGCAGAATTCTGCACTGCATTCATTGCTCTTGTTCGAGCCCTAAAATCTATTAAAAAATAACAAAATTGCAAACTAGTGTTTGGGTACTCATCACCGGTCCTGCGCCTACTGGCTGTCCGTATATCTTGACTCGGTAACCTCAGTAGTGGTAGGCTAGAATTAGTGACATCTCTGCAACTGCTTCGCGACATGCTGCTAGCTCAGAGCTCTAAGACTTCTAAAAACTTCTAAAGGCTATGTGCATAAATGACTTATTTTGACCCCCCTAGGGCTTATTTATACAACTTTTTGACCTAAGTGGGCCCCTTTTCTCCAAATTTGGCTGTGTTAGCTCCTATTTTCACCCGCAAATACCCTACAGGCCTAATTTTTCATCGCCAGTGCAGTTTCCCCTATCAAAACAACTTTTTAGTAAATTTCCCAAATTTTTTAGAATTTTTTGAAAATTTGTCAAATTTCCTGAGGGGGCATTAGGCCATCCCACCTTGTCTGGGGCACACTGGGGCAAGTCTAGAGCACATTTTTTTCAAATTATTCTTTGACACAATGTCTGATTTGACATTCAAAGAGGAGCAAAATGTAGACACTTAAAAATGTCCTAAGCCTGCAAACAACATTTTCGTGCCAATTTTTCCCTAATGTCACATTCCTCTATTAATTAAATAATCTTTAATTATTTAATTAATTCATTTTCCTATTTTCTAGTCTATAATTAAATAAATTTTATTTATTTAATTATTCATCTATTTTTCCTCTATTTTCTTCTCTAATTAAAAAATTATTTTCAATTATTTAATTGTTCATTATCTTATTTCTCCATTAGACAATTAATTTAAATAAATAAAATATTTATTTAAATATTAGCCCTCACCTTTTAATTAAATAAATCCTATTTATTTAATTAAAGTTTCCGACTCATTCCTCATTCAAATTAATTAAATAAATTACAAATTTATTTAATTGATGCACTCCCACCTCATCATTCATTTAAATAAAATAATCCCACTTTTGTCTCCTTGTGGAGAGAAGCCCTATTCAATCCCAACCGTCCACATCATTCAAGTCAACTCTCAATCCTCACCCTTCATTTGAAATCAAGCCTTCTATAAAAGAAGCCCTCCAGCCTCATTTCAGCTACAACCACAGTCATTATCTTCAAGATTTTGCTGCATTTCACATTGACCTTCTCATGAATCTTGCATGTCTACGAATCTGAGAGCAAATTTAGATGGAGGAGAGCCAATCTTAGCATAAGAGTTTAGATATAGTTATTTTCTTGTGATTTCTATGTTGATTTGGTACTCCATTGTTAGATTAGGGCATTTTAGCTTGGATTTATATAGTTTGTGGTTGCTATGAGTGATTTAGGCTTGTTTCCTGATTTTCCTTTATCTACACCTAGAATACACAAGATGTCATAGAAAATTCATCAAAATATATACAACAATTGTTAGACCAATAGAAGAGCTCTTAAAGAAGAAGACAAACAAAACTTTCCAATGGACATACTAGTGTCAAGAATCTTTTGACACATTGAAAAGGAAGATAGCAAAGGCACCGATCTTTGTTTTCCTAGATTGGAACATTCCTTTCCATGTACTTGTGGATGCATCAAGAATTGCAATTGAAGCAATGTTAGTGCAACCAAGAGGAAACAAGGTTCCTTCAATTTCACATGCTAGCCAAAAGTTGTCACAAGTAGAGAAGAACTACACAATAGAAAGAGATGCATTGGTGATGGTTTATACATTACAAAATTTTAGACACTATCTCTTAGCCACTCCATTTACTTTCTTTATAGACCATGAGCCACTTTAAGTATTTAATGAATAGACCAGAATACAAGGAATAATTTGTCAATGGTTATTATTGTTCTTGAAAGGAAGCAAGGTATGTGGAAACGCTTCCTATACTGATCTACTGAGGAAAGACTTATGCAAATTTTTACTTTTATAGTTACAGATTAAGATGCACATTAATAGAAAGATAATAACAACTTCCAAATGCAAACACAAACATCATAATACAAGATATACGTGGGGAAAACCCTTTCAAGTAAAAAACCCCACACTCCAAAGCCGCCCAATATATTATTCAGGAATCACGAAGATTAAAATATACTTGCAGAGCAAGCTTTTACAGGAGTATATCCAACTAGAGATCTAGGAGGTAATTTGACATCTATAAGATTCTTACACACAACCTCCATCTCCAGCTCCTGATATATAGGAGATGCAATACAGTAAACCGTTACCGGTAATTACAAAACCATGAGCCAAAACCACCCATAAAGTGACACCCAAATTATCTCCAATCAAAGATACCTTGTGATGTGCCAAACCACACACCAACACATGTAAATCTCCCTTTTATAGCTCTTTTATGTGTCCAACACGTTTTTACATTTCCCAAAAATAGAAGGTCCAACTTCCGGAGGCCATCATTATTTATCCGAGTGTCCGATTGATGAGTCGTTTAATGCGTCGGAAAGCTCATGAATATATCTATCACCCTATAACCTGCTACACTAGTTATGACAATTTTTGGGATGTTTAGAGAAGTTTCAATTCTGGTAATTGAGTTCAAAGACTTTTTCTGACAATTTCAAAAAACAAAAACTTTAATATCTCACAATCCTGATATGATCTTGAGATGAAACTCACCCGAGATGTTCACTTAGCTGTTCTGCACCTTCTGGGAAAAATTTTAGGTCAATCCGAGCTCAATCGAAGGACTTACTAAAAATAGGTAATTCGACATCTATAAGATTCTTACACACAACCTCCATCTCCAGCTCCTGATATATAGGAGATGCAATACAGTAAACCGTTACCGGTAATTACAAAACCATGAGCCAAAACCACCCATAAAGTGACACCCAAATTATCTCCAATCAAAGATACCTTGTGATGTGCCAAACCACACACCAACACATGTAAATCTCCCTTTTATAGCTCTTTTATGTGTCCAACACGTTTTTACATTTCCCAAAAATAGAAGGTCCAACTTCCGGAGGCCATCATTATTTATCCGAGTGTCCGATTGATGAGTCGTTTAATGCGTCGGAAAGCTCATGAATATATCTATCACCCTATAACCTGCTACACTAGTTATGACAATTTTTGGGATGTTTAGAGAAGTTTCAATTCTGGTAATTGAGTTCAAAGACTTTTTCTGACAATTTCAAAAAACAAAAACTTTAATATCTCACAATCCTGATATGATCTTGAGATGAAACTCACCCGAGATGTTCACTTAGCTGTTCTGCACCTTCTGGGAAAAATTTTAGGTCAATCCGAGCTCAATCGAAGGACTTACTAAAAATAGGTAATTCGACATCTATAAGATTCTTACACACAACCTCCATCTCCAGCTCCTGATATATAGGAGATGCAATACAGTAAACCGTTACCGGTAATTACAAAACCATGAGCCAAAACCACCCATAAAGTGACACCCAAATTATCTCCAATCAAAGATACCTTGTGATGTGCCAAACCACATACCAACACATGTAACTCTCCCCTTTATAGCTTCTTTATGTGTCCAACATGTTTTTACATTTCCCAAAAATAGAAGGTCCAACTTCTGGAGGCCATCATTTTTGATCCGAGTGTCCGATTGATGAGTCGTTTAATGCATTGGAAAGCTCGTGAATATATCTATCACCCTATAACCTGCTACACTGGTTATGACAATTTTTGGGATGTTTAGAGAAGTTTTAATTTTGGTAATTAAGTTCAAAGACTTTTTCTGACAATTTCAAAAAACAAAAACTTTAATATCTCGCAATCCTGATATGATCTTGAGATGAAACTCACCCAAGATGTTCACTTAGTTGTTCTGCACCTTCTTGGAAAAATTTTAGGTCAATCTGAGCTCAATCAAAGGACTTACTAAAAATAGTAAGTCTCACTATTTTTAGCTCGTTTAGAAACTTTTGGAAACTTTTAAAGTTCCAGACCATTCTCCAAGATAAAGGGTATTAAGACCAAAACTAGGAAGAATATTAACCTTTCAAGGTTGCAAGGTTGAGAAACTTTTCCTAACATTCTCACACTTGTCGAACACCTTACAAGAGTAAAGGGAGTATCAACACCATGATTTAATTTCTAGGGGCCGTGAGGCCCATAGACTCTGAACACCACTTGAACTTCTCTGTGCTCACAGGTTATGTCAAGGAATCTGCAACATTCATCAAAGTTTCAACTTTTTCCAAGTTTACCTTCCCATCCTCTAGCATGTCACAAACAAAATGGTACTGGACATCAATATGCTTAGGCCTTGCGTGGAAACTAGGATTCTTTGCCAAACATATGGCACTCTGACTGTCACAACAAATAGTAATCTTCCTTGCATCAAACCCAACATCAGAACATAATCTCTTAAGCCAAATGGCTTCTTTACAAGCATGAGTTTTGCCATGTACTCAACTTCAGTAGTGGACAAAGCAACCACAGTTTACTGCTTACTCATCCAACTAATAGCACCACCAAACATAGTGAACACATAAGTACTGGTGGATCTCTTGTTGTCAATGTCACCTACCCAATCTGAATCCACAAATCCATGAATACAAAGTGAATGCCGAGGTTTTGTAGGATAACCATGATAACATAAGAAATACTTAGAAGTACCCCACAAATATCTAAACACTCTCTTCACTGCATCCCAATGTACCCATCCAGGATTAGTGATAAATCAACTAAGGACTCCCACTGCTTGGGCCATGTCTGGTCTTGTGCAAACCATCACATACATCAAACTGCCAACCGCACTAGCATAAGAAACTCTTCTCATATCCTCTGCCTCAGAAGGAGACTTTGGACAATCTTCAATAGATAACTTTGTCCCCATTGTAACAGGAATAGTCAAAGGTCTGTAATCCATCATGTTGAATCTCTCCAACATAGTGTTAACATACTTACTCTGGCCTAACCAAAGTTTTATGTTTGCTCTATCTCTTCTGATTTCTATTTGTAGAATGTACCAAGCTACCCCTAGATTTTTCATCTCAAACTGTGCGAACAACTAAGACTTTGAATCAGAAATCAAACTTTTACCATTTCCAATGAGTAACATATCATTGACATACAATGCAATAATGAGAATGCAATCATTATCAAACTTGTAGTAAACACAATGATCTGATTTCGATCTCTGAAATACAATACTCAACACAAAGGCATCAAACTTCTCGTACCACATCCTAGGAGATTGTTTCAAACCATACAAAGACTTTTTCAACTTGTAAACCAGATTTTCTTTACCTTTCACCATATAGTGCTCTGGCTGTGACATATAGATTTCCTCCTCCAAGTCACCATGAAGGAATGTTGTCTTCACATCCATCTGTTCCACTTCTAGATCATAAGTTGTTGCAAGAGATAACAGGAACTGAATAGATGTTAGCTTTGCAATGGGAGAGAAAATCTCACCATAGTCAATTCCCTCCACATGAGAATACCCCTTTGCAACCAATCTAGCCTTATATTTCTCAACACTGCCATCTACACCGAATTTCTTTTTGAACACCCATTTGCATCCAACAAGTTTTTGTCCTTTAGGCAAAGGTACCAAGTCCCAAGTATTATTCTTTTCCAAAGAAGCCATCTCCTCTTCCATAGCCTCCTTCCAGGAACCTGCATCTTTCATACCCATAGCCTCTTTCACATTTCTAGGCTCATCAGTGTTAGAAATTAAAGAAAAAATACAACTGGAATCATACAATGAATAACCAAACCTATCAGGTTGCTGCCTTATTCTCATGGACCTCCGCAAAGGTTGAGGTTCTTCATCTTCTTATGAACTTTTAGAGCTACTAGAGCTCTCCTCATTATTAGGTCCAATAGATGTTTTTGGTTCAAATTTCTCAGGGGTGGAAGGAAGCTAAACCACATCATCTTTCTTCTCTTCTTTGTCTAGCTGCAAGACAACAAAAGAAGGATTGAGCTCTCTAAAGATCACGCTTCTGCTATATAGAACTCTCTTAGCTACTGGATCCCAAAGCTTGTACCCTTTCACACTGATACCATAACCGATGAAGATACACTTTACAGCCTTGTTCTCCAACTTAGACCTCTTCTACTTAGGCACATATGCATATGCCTCACAACCAAATACTCAAATGTGTCTTAATGAAGGCTTTTTACCAGACCATACCTCCATAGGTGTCTTATCAATGAGCACTGATGTAGGAGACCTATTAACCAGGTAACAAGCGGTAGCAACAAATTCAGCCCAAAACTTTTGTTCAAGATCAACTCCACTTAGCATACTCCTTGCCCTCTCCATCAACATTCTATTCATCCTCTCTACAACTCCATTCTGCTGAGGGGTATACGGAGTTGTCTTGTGCCTCTCAATCCTCTATTCTTTACAGAACTTGTCAAAATCTGTTGAACAAAACTCACCACCGTTGTCAGTCCTCAAACACTTAATCTTTCTATCCTTTTGATTCTCTACAAGAGCTTTGAACTCTTTGAATCTATTAAAGACTTCATATTTACTTCTAAGGAAATACACCCATGTCCTTCTATTGTAATCATCAATGAATGAAATAAAGTAAATAGATTTTGAAATCAAAGGAACATTAATAGGACCAAACACATCAGAATGAATCAAGTCCAACACCTTAGAAGATTTGTGAGAACTGGAATAAAACTAAACATGGTTTTGTTTTCTATAAATGCAATGTTCACAGAAATCAAACTCAAGGTTACAATCATTCATACCCTCAACAAGATTTTTATTCTTCAGGGTCCTCAAACCCTTTTCACCAATGTGACCAAGCCTTTGGTGCCATAACATTGTCTTCTCAACTGGAAGTTTCATCTCCATAGAATGAGCACTCTTAGGTACCCAAAAAGCATGACCATCAGATGTAGATGCAATAGTCTTCTTTGCTATTGGTTCCAATGGTGAGGATGAACAATATGAAGCTCACTTCTTTGAAACAGAGGCACTATTGCATTGAACTATGCATGCATAAAGCTGAAATAGAGTGCCAATCTGAACACCCTTAACCAACACCATAGATCCTCTAGTCATCTTGCATCCTCCATTCGAGAAAACAACTTGCACACCCACATCATTCAATTTACTTACAGAAAGAAGGTTCCATGTCAAACCAGGGATATGCAAAACACCATTGATTCCTTTTACTCATCCATTAGGGAATCGAATCAAGACTCTTCCATGGCCAACAATATCTGGGTGAGAATCATCACCCAAGTACACCTTTCCACCATCATATTCTTCATACTTCGAAATCCACTCCTGATGTGAGGTCATGTGAAAAGATGCACCAGAGTCAATAAGCCACACATCCTCAAATGTGTGCATTGCAAAGGCAGCGAAAAATGCTTCTCCTTCATCCTGAGAGGACTTGTTAGAATCTGAATCATAATTCTTCTTCTTTTTCTTTTTCTCCTCCTTGCACTCCTTTCGAAAGTGACCAGGTTTGCCGCAGTTCCAACACAGGGCCTTGGACTTTTCAGGAGACTTAGATCTCCCATGGGATTTGGATCTTCCTTTTTCTTCCTTCTTCTTATCCTTTTTCTTTCCCTTCTCTTTAGATCTACCATGAACCGCAAGATCCTCCTTCGACGATTTGGAAGACTTTCTCCACATCTCTTTAGACAACAACAAAGAAACCACTTCATCCATATTGAAGGTGGTAGTGGTACTCCCAATGGCCATAACAAGGTGGTCCCATGAATCTGGTAAGGAACACAATAATGTCATACATCGATCCTCCTCCTCCATCTTCACACCAACATAAGTCAACTGGGCAACAAGCATATTGAATGTATTTAGGTGATCAGCGATAGATCCTCCATCTTCCATCCTCAGAGAATACAATTTCTTTCACAAGAATAACTTTTCACCAGGGATTTAGCTTGATAAACATCTCCAAGCTTCTTCCAAAGTTCCTTTGCAGTCTTCTCTTCATGGATATTCAAGAGCACTGAATCAGCCAAAACATAGTCTTATCAAACCCTTAGCTTTTCGATCTTTGAGATCCCAGTCTTCTTGAGACATTGCCATTGGTTTTGTACTAGATACAGATTCCCATAAAACTTGATCTACAAGCATGTCCTCCATTTTGAGTTTCCACAACTCAAAATTATTGCCATGAAACTTCTCTATCTCAAACCTCCCATATGTGCTTGCCATCTCTTACCTGCAACAAAGATTTCAAAATCCTCTGCACAAGCTTCCACTCAAATGAAGATCAATTCAAAAAACCCTCTACCCAACAACTAGAACCAAAGGTGATCAGGCTCTGATACCAACTAAAAGGAAGCAAGGTATGCCGAAATGCTTCCTACACTGATCTACTAAGGAAAGACTTATGCAAATTTTTACTTTTACAGTTACAAATTAAGATGCACATTAACAGAAAGATAGTAACAACTTCCAAATGCAAACACAAATTTCACAAGATATACGTGCGGAAAACCCTTTCAGGTAAAAAACCCCACACTCCAAATCCGCCCAATAAATTATTCAAGAATCACGAAGATTACAATATACTTGTAGAGCAAGCTTTTACAAGAGTATATTCAACTAGAGATCCAAGAGGTAATTTGACATCTATAAGATTCTTACACACAACCTCCATCTCCAGCTCCTGATATATAGGAGATGCAATATAGTAAACTGTTACCGGTAATTACAAAACCATGAGCCAAAACCACCCATAAAATGGCACCCATAAAGTGGCACCCAAATTATCTCCAATCAAAGATGCCTTGTGATGTGCCAAACCACACACCAACATGTGTAACTCTCCCCTTTACAGCGCTTTTATGTGTCCAACACATTTTTACATTTCCCAAAAATAGAAGGTCCAACTTCCGGAGGCCATAACTTTTGATCTGAGTGTCTGATTAATGAACCGTTTAATGTGTCAGAAAGCTTGTGAGGAGATCTATCACCCTATAACCCGCTACAC
This sequence comes from Cunninghamia lanceolata, assembly GCA_027924645.1. Lineage (NCBI taxonomy): Eukaryota > Viridiplantae > Streptophyta > Pinopsida > Cupressales > Cupressaceae > Cunninghamia > Cunninghamia lanceolata. The sequence goes on from BSBN01000585.1 coordinate 167,965, forward strand.
TAGGTATGACAATTTTTGGGACATTTAGAGAAGTTTCAATTCCAGTAATTGAGTTCAAAGACTTTTTTTGACAGTTTCAAAAATAGAAACTTTAATATCACGCAATCCTGATATGATCTTGAGATGAAACTCACCCAAGATGTTCACTTAGCTATTCTACAGCTTCTGGGAAAAATTTTAGGTCGATCCGAGCTCAATCAAAGGACTTACTAAAAATAGTAAGTCTCACTATTTTTAGCTCGTTTGGAAACTTTTGGCAACTTTGAAAATTCTAGACCATTCTCCAAGATAAAGAGTATTCAAAAAGACCAAAACTAGTAAGAATAGTAACCTTTCGAGGTTGCAAGGTTGAGACACTTTTCCTAACAGTTCTAAGAATTTTATTTCAAGATCATGGTAAAACCCAAAAAAGCCAACCAAGGACCAAATTATTTTTCCTGGATTGATATAGGAGAAGAGCCAAGACAAGAAGAGGAGGAATTTTTTGGTGTAAGTAAATTCAAAATAAATGTGATACTGAAACAAGTAACAAAAGTAGCATAGTTATTGTCTACATGGCAATTCCTAGAACATTATTCTTAAAATGAAAGATATAGACTTTTGTAGAAGTCATTACCATATACATTGATTGAAGTAGAATTACTTGTCATAGGTAGAGATGAAATTATAAGAAGAGTTGTGTTAGAACATGAAATAAATGACATTTTATGAGAATCTCATGAAGGGATACCTAGAGGACATAATTTAAGAGAAGGCATTGCAAGAAAGGTGACGTTGGCAGGATTATGTGGCCTACACTATTCAAAGATGGAAACAAGTATGCAATACAATGTGACATATGCTAAAGGGTAGGGAAACCTATTGCAAGTGATGAGATTCCTTTGCAGTCAATTTTGGCACAAGCCCAATTTGAGAAATGGGTAATTTATTTCATTAGACCCATTGATCCTCTTGCAAAGAAGTCAAAAGCCAAATTTATCATAACATGGATTAAATACCTCACAAAATGGGTTGAAGCTAAGGCAACAAAATATTGCATAGCTAAGACCACTGAAAAATTCATTTAACAAAACATTATAACAAGATTTGGTTGCCCCCTTAGCATAACGAGTGAACAAGGGAAACACTTTATGAACATGACAAATGTGGAACTTTTAGACAACTTTATGAACACACAACAAAGGCAACCCTTATCACCCTCAAGTAAATGCAACGAGGCTCTAAATAAGATTATAAGCACCACACTTACTAAAATGTTCAATAGTAACACTGTAAAGTGGGATATTAGATACCAATAGTACTATGGGCTTGTAGAACAACCTAGAAAAGACTAACTAAATTTTGCCCATTTGAATTAGTGTATGGAACTGATACGACATTACCTATCCAATACATTGTACCAAACTAATGACTAGTAGTAATTTATGGTTGAGTGATGAAGAGTCTTTGTAAGAAAGACTAAGGGAATTAGAAAAACTAGATGAGAAAAGATTGTTAGCAGCCTATCATTAAAGTCTAGAGAATAAGTACCAAAAAGCATGGTAAGATAGAAACTTGTAGCATAATACTTTTCAAATTGGCAATACATGCCTCCTATATGATAACAAGTTCAAGAAACAAGGAAAAATAAAAATGAGATGGTCAAGACCCTACAAAATTATGGATATATCAACTCTAGAACCATTAAACTTGAAACACTACATCACAAACCTATAAAGGGATACATAAATGGCATGTGATTAAAACATTATCATGAACAGACATAGGAATGTCAAACTAGGAAAAAGTATCATATTTTGTATCGTAATGTAACATAGACATTCATGACATAAATAATACTCCAATGGAAAGACCGGTGGGAAGGACTAGGTATGTGAAGATTAATAAATGTAGAAACACACCATTACACATATATAAATCAAACACAGAATGAAGAAGAAACTCACTTGTATAAAATTACTAAGTGGGTGCTAAAGGAAAGGAGAACTAAGCAATATTGTGAGCAATAAGTGAAAGAAAAGGAAGTAGGAGAAGGGAAAAACAAAAAATTGCATTAATGGCTACTCCAATCCTTATCGACATAGAGCATAATCTGTGACCCAAATACAAGAAATACCCATTCAAGGCCATGGAGGTGGACTCATATGGCACACTCTCATTTGCACTAGAAAACATACTATATGTAGAAGATGTAAGAAAATACATTCATGTTCTACTAATGGAGATCTAGATCACACATCCTTTGAGTTTCTTTGCAAGACTTTATTAAAGCTAGGTAGGATGAATATCTACCATAATATCAACTTTCTAATTTGAAGCTGGATGTTTGGAAGGATTTCCCTAACTTCATGATAGAACATGCATGGGTGCGAATAATGCTTAGTCATGTCCATGAATACTACATGTACTTGGACACACCCTACATAATCACTAAGGAGGCACTACATGTGGTGATAGGGTTACACAACAAAGGGGATTTGCCATAAAAGAAGAGCATCAACAACACAATAGTCACCCAATTAACTAGCACCACAATAGATGGAAGGAACTTGGTGGTATAAAAAATCACAAATCTTGACATGTAATATACAACCCTAGGGATAGCACACAAAATATACTACACCAACTAGGAGGGTTCTACAATAGGCACTGCCATCTTCATCACTTATTAGATAGTTGTACAAGGGAAAGAAATAGATTTGTGTAAAGTATTAAGGGACCAACTGACAGGAAATTTCCAAGACACAAAGAACACCAACACTTATTGGTTCCAGTATGGTTCCCTCATTATATGCCTCACATTTTATTTTATGAATAGACTACCTAGTTTTGTTGGTAAATTATGGAGCCAAGACTCCACGATGGTTGTACAAATCAATAAATATGTAAAGCATTTTCAAGATAACACCTCCTACATTAAAGTTTGTTGGGGATTTTTCAAAATCTTTCAAAAAGAGACACAACAAAGGGACAAGGTATCATACAAAATAGTTAGAAAATATACACATCAAATAACTTTTGTAGTTGAGAAATACCATGTATTTGTAGAATAGGTAGAGCCTAGAACCGCTTGAGTACCTTCACTTCCATATAAGATGGATGATCTAGTTATAGAGGCAAACATAAGGACAATGATAGCACACCCCATAGACCCAAAGGTGGAGTGGTTTTTAACCTACATAGAGATCATTAACAAACAAAACATAAAGAACGTTGAAGAGCACCTAGAGAAGAAAAAATCAAAACTACATGAAGCCCCTTCAATCAAACATCATTATACGGAACCTCTCTAGGCTTAAGTCTTTAATTTTTCTACAAAAATATGTGATTTTAGGAGAAAATTAGGATGCCCCACAAGTGGGATACACTATTGTGGGATCACTCCTTGATCACTTGGGTTGATTCACCATACTATACATCTGAGCACACATTTACTCTTGACTAATGAAATTACCATGAGACAAGTCTTTACACATTTCAACTGCCTCACTATATGTTATGTTTGGATTGTCTTCTTTATTATTTATATCAACACGTAGTTCTTCCACAAGTTGATTGATTGCTCCATTTACTTCATTATAGTAGGCATCCTCATTTTTTTCTAACAGGCTTCACCAAACAAATCTATGCATACTACACTTTTAGGTCTATGACACTCATGGATTGTAGATAAAGTAGCCTTAAACCTTACATAAAAGTTACCTGGTGATTCTCCTTCATCCCTTTTGATGTCAGACAATGCTTGGATCAATGGTGCATGCTTAACCTTACATGTATATTTCTCATTGAAGGTTGTGAGTTGTGACTTAGATAATGAAGCATCAATGTCACAATATTTAGGTGTATATGCTTCCCTTGAAACATAAAACTCTTTGTAATCTTCCTTGATAATTCATCTTCATGACAGACTATCCCACATTCAACCATATTGCAACTAAACTCAACTTCTATTTCACTTTTAGATGCTCTACCTTTGATTTTATATCATATTGTTTTGCCTAAACTAAGACTTCTTCCTTCTCATATTCTCATTAGATTCTTATAAGACTTAAATATCTTCATGGTAGTTTGACTGCAACAATAGATTTGTTCTTGTCTTGGTATTCATCTTCATATGCTTATGCAAACTTCTCATTCAAAGGAAATGTTCTAAGATTATCGACACCTATGGAGGTAACACCTGTCATTATTAAAAATTTCAAATTATTATCAATATCATTTTCCATGGTGTATGCCTATTAAATTAATAAGAAACCCATTTCTTTATCAAATGCACCGAAATATAAAACTAAAAACATCAAATCATTTGGTCTAGCACCTTCTAGAATGTCCCTCACAACCTTTACAAATCTCAAATTAAAATCTCAGACTAACTCTTTTTCACCCTTATAAATATTATTGAGTTCATTGATTAGCAAATTCACATAAACTTTTTCACAAAATTGATCTATAAACATTGATTTAAAATCTTTCCATGATGAAATAGAACATGCTAGCAACTTAGTGAACCAATCCCTTGCATCTTCCTTTAAGGACTAAACAAAGAGTTTCATTATGGCATCCTCATATTCAATTTCATAATCCCCTATCAAGTCACTGAATATCTGAAGATATTTACTAGTTGATTCAAAGCTATTTTCACTAAATTTGTGGAAGTGGTCTCTAATTTCATTGGGGAAAGGGTTTGGATAATTTAGAATGCCAACAGAGTCAAGTGGCCTATACCTTTCAGCAATGAAAGGCACTCTTCTAAGATATGATCTATGTTGTTGCATCTTAGAAGGATCCATACCTACATTTGTAAGGGAAGGGTCATGATGGTATTTCAGTTTTAGATTTTTTCTTATAGAGAGCCTACTTCTCCTAACACCATACTTCCATAATTATTTCCTCTCGAAAAGATTGCAAGGCTACAAAACATAATTACTTAACACTCCCACTTCTATAACCTCATATGCTTCTAAACTTCAACACATGAGACACTCACACCTCTTTCTGGTTGTAAAGGGTTTATGCACTATAAAACTTTATGTATTTTCATAAAATATACACCTACAACATACATAATCCTTTAATCTCTCATCGACTATGCACATTTTACCAACAAACATACATGGGGATATTTCAAGAACATACAGGGTATATAATGTAGATCATAACTCCATTCTTCCAACATAAATTCATACACAATAAGGAAAAAAATTTCTTCTCAAAGCAGTTCACCCAAGAGCTCTACACAATAATGTTTTTATCCATTGGAACTAGAAGGTGAAGGGAAATATAAGTACCTAGAGATATTGTAAATCCCATATAAATTCCCCTTCTAGATGAAAGCATTGTAGATTTGTGCTAGAACTTTACATGATAAGAAGCAATTCTTGAGTAAATCGATAGAAGAGTCGCCACCTCTCAAAGAGGAATGAGATTTAGATAGACCTTTACTCTTCAAATCTAAAATAATCTTTAGGGTTCAAATCTTTAATAGAGTCTTCAAGTTCTCATAACCTAGGATAGGACTAAAACTTCTTTGACTAAGTTACAAGGTTTTCAATAACTAATGGTTCAATAAAGACAATAGCTAAGTTCAGTCCCTAGTAGAGTCACTAGTACGTCGATTCTTTTTCTTACAATCCCTTAATTCTAAGACATTTTAAATAATATCTAGACACAAGGACCAAAAAATCCAGACAGAGAGAGGAAACCTATGATCAAATCAAGGGAAAGAAAAGGATAACAAATAGGAGGGTGGATAGGCCTCCTCTATACTTTGAGCCTTGCCAAGCTCGAGAGGGTGTTCCCAGAGATCTTTGGAGGTTGAAGAGAACTAGTTGACAACAAGGAAGATATCTAATTAAAGTAGTTATGTTAAATGATGTGTCCTAGGATGGAAAACTGGTTAATTATCCCTATAGATACACTCATTTGTAGTTTCTCACAACACTATTAAGCTAGGGAAAGACAATATGCACAAGTCCTCTAAACATATGCATTAACTACAAATTCACATGGGGTTTGCCAAGATTTTTAATATTGGACTTTGTGCATAATGAAAGGGAAAACAACTTACACATAACTTACTAACACATCAAAGATAATTTTCATTTAAATGTGTAGGATTAGCTTCAACCACTAGACCGATGCCTAATCTAGCAGCAACAAAGTCATACTTGGACCAAAACCCACAATAACAAAGAAATCATACTATTCAACTAAGCCTAATTAACTAGGTTTCTACCTTGCAGGAACATTAGACCCTCAATTGAACCTCCCATTCTTAGAAATACACCCATTCTTAGTTATCCATAATAAATTTGAATGTCATGCCCAAATGGAAGATAGTTGAGAAGAGCTCCTCTAACTCCTTCTCCAAGTTGAGCCACCAATTTCCCTCTAACTTTTTCCCCAAAATAATTAAAATTAAAAATTCCCAAAAATTCAACAACCCCCTCCCTCTCTCCAAGAGGGATTAAAATAGGCTCTTCTCATAAGCCTTGAGGAATGGGGAGGTGACACATGTCACCTCCTCACTCCTCCTCCCAACTACTAGCAAGTCTCTTGGAATGGGGTGGTGACACATGTCATTCACCCACCCCACCAAGTCTTTCTCCCATCCACTTGTCCTCACTTAATTAAGTGGGAGAGAAAGGTGAAGCCAAAGAAGGAGTGGGTGCCACATGTGCCCCAATCCTCTCCTCCTACGAAGGACCACTCAACCCCAAGGTAACCTCACCAATTGTGGGAGAGGCTTGGATTTGAGTCCTCCACAATTAAGGGGTCTTGAAGACTCCCCCAACCTAGGGAAGAGGAAAGGAAGAGGTTTGAGTGTTTGACCCACTCATCCTCCCCCTCCCAAGCTTCCATTTTCGTCACTTTACTTTAGGGTGAAGTTAAAGTGACCAAATGGAAGTTTACGTAAGGTTACACAAGCCCAAATGGTCCCTAGACCCAAGGGGTACAACCCAGGGTCAAGTTTAACCCATTTTGAGCACCAAAGGTTGAGTAAAAACACATAAAAGGGGTCACAAAAATTATAACTAAAAAAAATGAAATTCAAATGACACTACAACTTACAACACTAATTAGAAATCAAATAAAAGAAGGGTAGACCTAACCCAACTAACACCATGCAACAACATTACAAAAATTCATCATGCAACATAGTTGATCTTGGTTCCTCTTGGAACTAGATCGACTTCACATGTGGAAACAACACAGTGTGTGGGATGATCTTTGAGTATTTGTGGCTTCGTTAGAAACACCTACGCACTCAAATGAAATGTTAATCCCACATGTATATAATAGCCAAAGAAAATTGAAACATCCACTCACATCATCACAAGATCATATAAACATCAAGAAATCTGGTCATAATTAAAACATCTAAATTTTACATTTCAAACATCCATCACAAGATAAGGTCTCATACTAAATTTCTAACTAAAATCACATGAATAGTATCCCAATAGCATCATAATGTAAATCATATGTCTAACATCATCATTGAATCAATATCAAGGTGTAACCACTTCATAAACATGCTAAACATAATAAATCCACATAAAACATAAGGTCTAATAGTCCTAAAATTTGGGATCAACAGTCCCACAAGTCTAGTAAGTACCACCAACAGTAAAATAAGTAGTCAAATATAAGGGAATGAAAAGGTAGGCCTCACATTGAAATTCTCACATAGTAGCCTTGAAAGAGTTTTTGCTTGAGGCTTAAGAAAAACATATTTTACTGCACCTCTTGAATGCAAACTAATATAAGCATAATATAGAGAATATCAAATGTAAACCTAGAAACTCCTTGAATTCCCTAAACATTCAAACAAATATGGAGATAGAATGTAAAGATGGCAACAAAAGTGTGGTCTTATATTGATTTATTAATTTTTTTTTAAGATAATGTGCCTGGTAAACTTTTTAACATGACCGGCGACGCTGGTGCAATATGCCCTCTGGCTCCACGTGAATGCTTTTGCCTGGAGCAATGAACCAGTGAGGCCACAACACGAGGGACCTCATCCCCTAGCAAGAACACTTCAAACCCGCGAGCTCATTGGCCCAGCGAAGGCATAAAGCCTGTGAGCTCGTTGGCCCAACGGGGGTTTGAACTTTGGTGGCTGCCACTACAACTGAGCAACTTAACTACAAACCACGCCCTTATCGGTGATTTATTAAAATATTTACAAAGCTATTACAAAAATTGTTTAACAAATAGACCTGTTCATACATCAACCAAACATCCAATGCATTATAGTTTGAAGGATAAACCCAAATTGATCCTAATACTTTAGAGCTTGCCTGAAAGTATGTCTAGGAACTAATGCTTACAAATGACATAGAGATTAAAATTTAAAAATGAAGAAGAAAGAAGATGGAAGTTGCTGCTGACACTTGGCACCATTTGAATTGCTCATTTACAATTGCACTTTGGGCATAAAAGAATATGCCAACAACACCTTTGAGCCCCTTCTTCCATTTTGTCCCTTTTTAGTAACTAGACAAATTATTGTCTTAATTTTTTATGCATTCATGTCCAAACTTTTACCCTTGTAGTAAAAGTGATTTTTAAGCTCTATTTTCACCATGCAGGTGAAAAATTTACCCCCTAGCCTTTAAGTGAAAATTAATTTAAATCAAGTACTTTGCCTCCAAGAACTCATTTATTTTATTCTGCAATAACTTAGACATTTTGTCAAATAGTTAAAAGGAATCCATTTTACCTCTATTTTCCTTGCAGGTGAATTTAATCTATTTCTATTCTAACACTTTTATGGATACACATATAGTTTGGAGGCTGAAAACTCATCTCCATAATTACCTAGGCTTTCCCAATTTATTTTATCATCTAAGGAATATAATTGTTCAATAGCTATGTGAAAAATTCACTCTACAACCACTCAGACATTTTGTTAAACTATTTGCTCAAGACTTTCTAATTTTATGTACTCTATTTTTGTGCAAGTTTGATCATTGAAGAATATCTTTGATGCCTCCTTTATGCACTCCATTTCTTGTTGCTTCATTGGCCATTTACATACTTCTTAAAAATGATGTGGAGCCTCCATTTGTTGAGGTGGAAAATATGACAATAATCTTTGTATTTTCCTTTGGTTTTTTGCTACACCTTTACTTAATTTTTGGCACCTCATTGTACTTGGTTTTCTAGTCTTTAACATTGCATACTTTGTCAAAGATGGCACCTAAACCAATGAGTATTTCCTATACTTTTAATAAGTTTTGATACTACTATTATTGCAAGTAATAGCACCTCATTTCACATTTGAAATTTGTATTTTAGTTGGCCCACAACCTCCAAAAAATGGCATCAAATTCTACATTAAATTCCTCACATTTATTTAATTCACTTTCCCTTCCTAAGTGGCATACATTCTTCTCCAACTCAGCATATAAAAAATAATAATAAAATCAACGCATCCCCTTCAATGTATTAAAATATTAATGGCAATGAGAAAGGCTTCCATTATTATTTCCATCGCGTGGAAAAGAACCATCATGGTAGTGGGAAAATAGTGAATGAAAGGAAGTTGCGATGTGAAAAGAGAGCACGATGCAATAAAATGCATCCATGTGGCATTAATTTTTATTAGTTTGTTCATTTTGAAGACTTTAATTCCTCATTTTGCAAAGTTTTTTGACCACTAGTCCATCACACACAACATGGACATCACAACTTTCACTATGGTTAGGCTATTCAACATTGTGATGTGTGATGAGGGAGATTCTTGAAAGGAAGCAAGGTATGCAGAAACAACTTCCTACACTGATCTAATGAGGAAAGGTTTATGCAAATTTTTATCCCTTATAGCTACAGATTAAGATGTACATTAACAGAAAGGTAATAACAACATCCAAATGCAAATACAAAGCTCACAACACAATATATACATGGGGAAAACCCTTTCGGGTGAAAAACCACACACTCCAAAACTTGCACAATGTATTATCAAATCAAAGGATGATTACAACACACTTGCAATGCAATTTCTTCCAGAAGCACATAAATGTTGAATACTAGAGTAATTCTGGTAGCATAACGATACCTGCAAATTAACCATACATCTCCAACTCCAATCTCACCTATATATAGAGAGAAATATCAAGGATGGAGGTAGCTTCTAGAGCAAGACACAAAAGAGTCTCGTATAAATCCACATGGCCCAAATTCCAAGGCCATAAAGCATTCAAAGGTCACTTGTCAAAGATTCCCTTTCATCCCTTACAACCCTTCATACTTGGGCACGCCAAATTTGCCCAAAATAGGTATGGTAGATGCTCTTACACCATCATAAAATTTGTCATATATGGCAACACTTATAGCTGTAAGAGATTCTATCATAACTAACTATTAATAAATGATTCTCTTGTAACTTGTCATAGTCAAACATGGGTACCTACTTCCTCCATGCAAAGATGCTTCTTGACACTTGTCACACCTATCTTAGAATCTCTATTTCTAGCTCTTAGATGTCATAGAATCCATCATATGTCATAACCTCTTACACAACCCACAAGATGTTGACAGATGGTAATAATGCCACCTCAAAATGGGATGCCTACATTTTCAAATGTTGACTTGACCATCCAAGTGGGATGACATGTCAATCCTCACACTGAATGACAAAACTGGATGACCAATATTAAATACAATATAGGAAATTAAATAAATATACAATCAAATAATAAATGCTAGGAAATTGCAAAGGTTGAGACACCTTAATTCCCAACATTCTCCCACTTGTCGAACCTTTGCAAGAGCCAATAGAATGATGGGATTTAACTACTAGGGGTTGAAAGGCCCATAGACTTCAAACACCATCTGAACTTCTTCGTGCTCACAAGTTTTGTCAAGGAATCTACAACATTTGTCAAAGTGTCAACTTTCTCCAAATTCACTTCCCATCCTCTACCATGTCATGAACAAAATGGTACTAGACATCAATATGCTTTGTCCTCGTGTGGAAAGTAGGATTCTTCGCTAAACATACGACACTCTAACTATCACAACAAATGGCACTCTTTCTTGCATCAAACCCAACATCAGAACACAATCTCTTAAGCCAAATAGCTTCTTTACAATCATGAGTTGCTTCCATGTATTCAACTTCTGTAGTTGACAAAGCGACCATAGGTTGCCGCTTACTCATCCAACTAATAGCACCACTGAACATAGTGAACACATAAGCACTAGTGGATCTCTTGCTTTCAATGTCACCTGCCCAATCTGAATCCACAAATCCATGAATACAAAGTGAATGTCGATCCCTTGTAGGATAACCATGATAACATAAGAATTACTCAAAAGTACCCCACAAGTATCTAAACACTCTCTTCATTGCATCCCAATGTACCAGACCAAGATTAGCCATGAATCAACTAAGGACTCCCACTACTTGGGCAATGTCTAGTCTTGTACATACCATAGCATACATCAAGCTACCAACCACACTAGCATAAAGAACTCTACTCATATCCTCCATCTCAGAGGGAGACTTTGGACAAATCTACAATAGATAACTTTGTCCCCAGCACAACATGAACAGTCAATGGTCTACAAGTTGCCATACTGAATCTCTCCAACACGGTGTTCACGTACTTATTCTAGCCTAACCAAAGTTTTATGTTAGTTCTGTCTCTTCTGATTTCCATTCCAATAATGTAGTTGGCTTCCCCTAGATCTTTCATCTTAAAATGTGCTGACAACTAAGACTTCAAATTAAAAATAAAAATTTAACCATTCCCAATGAACATATCATCAATATATAATGCAATAATGAGAATGTAATCTATCTATTTTATAATAAACACAATGATCTGATTTCGATCTCAGAAATTCCAAACTCAACACAAAGGCATCAAATTTCTGGTACCACATCCTAGGAGATTGTTTCAAACTATACAAAGAATTTTTCAACTCGCAAACTAGATTTTCTTTACCTTTTACCACATAGTGCTCAGGATGTGACATATAGATTTCTTCCTCCAAGTCACCATGAAGGAAAGTTGTCATCATATGATCTATCTGTTCAACTTCTAAATCATATGTTGTAGCAAGTGATAACAAGAATCTGATAGATGTCATCTTTCCAATAGGAGAGAAAATCTCACCATAATCTATTCCCTCAACTTCGAAATATCCCTTCATGATCAACCTTGCTTTAAACTTCTCAACACTACCATCTGAACCAAACTTCTTCTTGAACACACATTTGCATCCAACAAGTTTGTGTCCATCAAGCAAGGGTACCAGATCCCAAGTATTATTTTTCTTCAAGGAAACCATCTCTTCTTCCATGGCCTCTTTCCAAGAATCTGCATCACTCATACCCATAGCCTCTGTTATGGTCCTAGGCTCATTAGTGTTAGAAATCAAAGAAAAAATACAAATGGAATCATGCAATGAATAACCAAACCTATCAGGTTGCGACCTTATCCATATGGACCTCCTCAATGGTTGAGGTTGAGGTTCTTCATCTTTTTCTAAACTTTTAGAGCTATTAGAGTTCTCCTCATCATCAGGTCCAATGAATGTTTTTGGTTCAAATTTATCAGGGGTGGAAGGAAGTTGAACCACACCCTCTTTCTTCTCTTCTTTTTTTGGTTGTAGAACATTAGAAGAAGGATTGAGCTCTCTAAAGATCACACTTCTACTATACAAAGCTCTCTCGGCCACTAGATCCCAAAGCTTGTACCCTTTCACATCCATGCCATAATCGATGAAGATACACTTCACTATCTTGTTCTCCAACTTAAACCTTTTCTCCTTAGGCACATGAGCATATGCCTCACAACTAAATACTTGAATGTGTCTTAATAAAGGATTTTTACCAGACCACACCTCCATAGGTGTCTTATCAACATGTGTTGATGTAGGAGACCTATTGTTATGTTAGAAATTGTACTCCTGCATGTATTAGCACAATTTCACATAGTTTAGCTCCTCTCCTTTGGTGTCCTCTTTCCCTTTTTGTTTCTAGCCTACCTAAACCTTGATTGACCTATACCTCATTGAAGAAATGTCAAATTCTAAAGCAATAACTAACTAAAACTGAAAACAAACTTTGGAGTTTGGATATTCTAGACCCCCTAAAGATAGACCTTGAGTGAAATCTAAGGTCTGGACTAGAGCTCCTACGCCTTAGTCCTGCCCTATTTTTCTAGGTCCTAAATTTTGGGGTAGTGTTGGCTTGCCTCGTGCACCTTGGGATTCTGATTTCAAATTTTGGTTTTCACGTGATGTCGGTGTATTACTTTGAATATTTCAATTTCTAAGGTTGGGTATTTAAAAATAATTGCAAATCATTTTATCACACACAATCTACGTGCAAGCTTACTATGCAAAAATTTTACCACTATTTCTATTGAAGATCAACACTTTATTGAAGCTCTTTGAAGATATTGATATTTTCTATCATGGAGATACTTAGTGGAGATTAGGAATCAAGATCTTGAGTCTATCTTGCTTCTTCCTAGGGTTTTGTCAAGCCCTTTGTATGATTGGGAGAAGGGTTGAACCCTCCAACTTGATCTTGGAAATCCTCCGCGAGTATGGTTACCTCACCTTCTTGTTCTACAAATCTTGATTGCTATCATCTCCTTGAGGTGAAGTTGTTGTTGTTTCCTTGAGTGAATCATTGTGTTGATCTATCCTTGATGCTTGAGTTATCTAGGGTTTTATATTTCTACATACACATGTGATCTATGAGCACACACATTTGCAGACTTTTATCATTGGCTATTGTTGAGGTAGAAATACCAAAGACAGGGTTTCACTAAGGCAAACTCCTATATAGCCACAACCATCTTTCTCCTCCTTTTGTATGTGTAAGTCATAATCGAAAAGATCTGGCAAAAAGGAGCGGAAGGAGAACAAATATTACAGATATAGTTGTCGTAGAACTTTAAGTTTCATCATCACGAAATAATCGGGACTACTGAAAGGAAGCTAGGTGTGCAGAAATCGCTTCCTACACTAATCTAATGAGGAGAGATGAGTGCAAATTCTTTTTAACCTTTACAATTATAGTGTTATTAACCCAACAAAAGAGATATTACAGCAATACACAACACAAGAATGTAAGACAGAAGAAGAGAGAGACAAGATATAATGTAGGGAAAACCCTTATGGGTGAAAAACCCCACACTCCAAAACCTGCACAATGTATTATCTAACAAGGTTTACAACACACTTGCAATGCAGGTCTTTATAGGAGTCTTTGACACTCGTATCTAGAGACAATTTGGTAGCATAACAGTACCTGTCAATCACATAATACATCTCCTCTCAAAGCACCTGTTTAAATAGAAGTTTACAAGGCCAAAATGAACCTTTCTTAGAATGAGCGTCCAACTTGGCCTCATGGCCCAAAACCCATGCCTAAGGACACGTGTCCAACACTACAGCATGGTCATGACACTTGTCATATCACCCCATCCCAATATGGTCGCCTATTGTAATGTTCCATTTTTGGCGCATTGATTATTGTGTGCATTATGCTTGTTCCTAATCTCCCAATGGCTATCTGGCTTTGTTGGGAGAATTCCAAAGTTCTTGGAGTGGTCGTGGTTCTATCTGCAGAACAGTTGTTGGTGTCTCAAGTCTTCATTTCATCAAGAATTGGTTGAAGTTATTTATCAATGCATTTCTAATGCTTATTTTGGCTTGGGACTATTATTCTGATAATTAATTAATATTTCATTAAGGTTGCCTAAGGTTATATTTAATTATTGCAACTTAGTGTAATATTAATTATAAAAGTGGGTTTCCTTCTAGAAAATGGATTATTTCTCTTTGGCATTGAGCTCAGTGGATATCCAGGGATGCAGTGATGTTTTTAGAAGTTGATCGGGCTCCCGAATTGCTCTCCAAGATTCTTGGAGGATCCGTCTAAATATAGAAAGTCACCCGGAAGGCATCATTCATCTTCCCAAACATCATGGAGTATGTTGGTATGTTTAATTTTGTAGTTTGGTGATATTTGGGATTTCCCGCAAAATCAGTTGATTTAATGAGCTAAACAATTAGTTATTGCACTTAAGTTAAAAAGGTTGGAAAATGTTCATTTGACACTTAAGTGTTATAGCTCATTGGAAAGGGGATGAAAAGATTTAAATCATGGATGCATCATATTGGGACCTCACGAATCAAATATTTCATTTATTTTGATAAAGGGGTCTTTGGAGCTAAAAGGAGCTTTAAATTAAAAAGGTGACTTTAAGTTGTGCACACATAATGAATTATTTTTTATATTTTTGAGCAGAAATATGAAGGGATAGAGGAAATAATATTTTATTTCCATCAAAAAGTTATAAAAAGAGGAGATGGGCTCATCATTCAAACATGCTTGGATTTGTATTGTTACTCTGCTAGATTGAACTTGCGAGTTCTTCCATATTCTTTTGAGGATGAAAACCCTCTTGTAGAATGCCCTTGAGGACGAAAACCCTCTAGAGGTTTGGTGTGATTTCAATACAGAAGTCACCATTGTGTTGAAGAAGAGATTGGAGCAAGCTCATATAGAGTTTGCCATTGAGCTTTCCTGGAGTTGAATGGAGATTGATAGTTTTGTGGTGTTTTTGCATTGTAATCTTTCTATATTGTTGGGATGCAATTTTGATATGATAGTGATTGTTTCGGATTGAGAATTTTATATTATTGCGAATGTTCTTATTGGTCGTACCATTGCTGGGTTGTATATGGTGTATTTGGACGAATTGCATTTAAAATTTAATATTAGTCTTTTGTGCCAAAGTTGGTGTTGGGATGTCATTATTGTACCTAGGCGTCACTCTTTAAGCAGTTTCAATAGTTATTTATCTTGTATTTTAAATGCAATGAGGATCTGTACCTTGGCTGGGCCGTACTGGCAGTCTGAGGATCTTTGAAAAATTAATTTCTTTAAGGCTGTTATTACTATTGTATTGCTTGTGATTTGCTATTTATACATAGGTGATTACCATGGAATTAGTTTGCAATGAATTGATGAAGTTTTTAGTATGCTGGGAATGAATCCCTACCTTATGAGTGTACGGACCAGGAAGGGATTCAAGTCAATAATGGGTAGTAGTTTATATCAGTTGAACAATGTAATTCTTCTATGCATGGTAGTCATTGTTTAGTGATTGGTTTGTACTAATTTGAAGGAGATGCTTCTTCTGTGGCTAAAAGTGGGTTTAAGTTTGATCATGGGAGCCATACCTCTGGTAATAGTCTGATTTTCTGCAGCAATAAATGAACATCAACAAATCTCAGTTATCGGCATCTGATTTTAGAGACTTCCATGCAATGTATGATCTTCATTACTCAGGGGTAACTTATAATGTTATAACTCAAGTATTATTTGCCATCTTTGTATTGCTACATTGAAATCTTTCATTTATGCAACATTAAAGACCCCTGGATGGTTTACTGCCAGTGAGGATAACTAAATCTTTCTTTTGTTTCTACCCATTGCATAAGTGGAGTATCCCCACTGAACAAGTGGATGACATTGTAAATTCTTTTCTTGTTCATTACCCACTGAAGAGTGGTGAATTCCCACGATGTGTGGATGCCTGTCGCAGCAGATGAGTTGAATATTTTTGTTGCATTGTTATTCATTGTAAGCCAAAATCCTTGTATTCTCTCACCTTGCCCATTCCAGGATCTGGGTGATCAAAAAGTGTGAGGCAATTAATTGGATATGCATTGGTGCTAACACTATCTTATCATTGTATGTCATTTTTGAAAAAAATTGGGGTAGTATCTTACAGTGGTATTAGAGCTGGTATGTTCTTGCCAGCCTGTTAGGAAGCTAATTTGTTGTAGATCTTTCAGTTGAGCAAGTCAATTTTAAGACTTGCATGTGAGTGATCAACACTTGCATGTTGTTCAGTGTGTGGTAGTGAAAGAGGTTATTCAGTGATTGTTAGATTATGGCATCTTCTAAGAGGAGAAGTGAGACAGATGTTCTATTTGATTCTCTTAGGCAAAGTCAGGATGAATTAGAAAGAGTAGTTCAAGAGAAGTTGGATCGAATGAAGTATCATCATGAGGCCACTAAGATGATTGATGAGTACAAAAGGCTATCAGATGATTGTAAGCAGCAACTTCCTTGGGATGCTTTCTTGAAAATCATCAAAGAGGGTAATCCTAACAAAAATGGATTTATAGAATACATTCAGAAAATAAGGAAGGAAGAGGAGATGAAGACAATGTCTTTATGCAAGCCCAAATTACCTTTTTCTTTGGCAAGGACCAAGATCCATTCCAAGTCATCACTTTCTAGCCCATCAAACAAGAAGCCTCCTACTTCGAGGAAGAAAGAGTTTAGTAAGAATGAACTTAGAAGAAGAAATCTTTGTTTCCTATGCAAAGATTTTTGGGAGCCTAACCACCAATGCAAAAATAAAGATGATGAACCAAAAACCTTTCCCACATGTTCTTTCCTTCCAATTGATGAGGAATCTAATAGAGGAGACGAAGACCTGTTAGCTGAAAGACATGAGTTTAAGTCTTTGTATGATGAAGAGGTCACAAATCATGAGACATGCATAGAGGAGTTTGCTGATTTGGGGAAAGCTACAGTAGAATTTCGTGAAACTGAGCCTTACTTTGATGAAGAAAATGAGCCAAAGGTGTGGGACTTAGTAAGTCCTTCATTTGATGAATATTTTGAAGATGCCACTACAATTGAGGAGATAAATATTATCAATAGACTACTAGAAGGTGACTGTGTAAGTGAGCCTGAGAGCATTGAAGTGAAGTATTTATTTGAGGACATGGGAAACAATGAAATTGAAGAAGTTAATGCTACTGAAAATTTTAGAACAACACATAATGAAGAGCAATTCCACCATTCCATTGATGGTAGTCTTGACTATGAGTGGGAAATTCCCATGCCAAGTGAAGAGTTGATTGATTCCTCAAAGATCCAGGATGAAGAGTATGCTGATGAAGATTTTAAATCAGTCATTGATGAATTTGATACTGCCATAACATTTGATCAAAGTGAAGAAGAAGAAGACTCATCTCCCATGCAAATTAAAGAACCAAGTGTCTTTTCAGAAGAGTCTTTTGATGAGGAGTTTGTTGAAGAACTTGGATCAGCCTCAAAGGTTGATTTAACATTGGATTTCAGTGATGTTACTTCTTGTAGTCAAAGTGGCCATGAAGAGGAAAACTTAAAAGTAACTAATTTCAAGGATCATGCCTATAAGGATATGACAGAAAATTTATTTTGCGCAGTTGATTTGGATTTTAGGAATCAGTTGTTAGTCACCGAAGACAAGGTTGTGCAAGTTTTAACACATTTGGATAGCTCATACAAGTTTGTTGAAGATCACATTTGGAGAGCTCAAATTGAAAGGAAACAAATGGGCATGGAAAAAGGAGCATACTTGAAGATTGGTGTATAGTCAGGAAAGCATTCAAGGAAACTTTGAAATCAGACTATTTGAACTTGTTGTTTGATAGAAATCATGTTCTTGAGTTTGCTAATCGATTAGGTGAAGCATTGAAGGGAAGAAATGTTGAAATTGATAAGCTTACATTTAAGCTTAAACCACTATGGATTCCTTAGAGAGTACCCAAATGGCTCTCTTAGAAGTTGTAAATCAGCTTGTTGATGTACTACAATTCAAGTAGCAAGTTGGAGCTGCTAGAGTAGATGAAGGCAAGATGATAATTGAAGAGTTTGATTTTCTCCAAGGAAGTTATGATTTAGGACATCCTCCTAAGTATGATGATGCAAAGTTGGAGCAAATAGCTGAATTATGTGAACAAAAAGGTGAAAACAACTTCAAATCATTTGATGATTCTGTTTCTATGATGGAAGTTGAGTTAACACATGAAAATTCTCCTCTCATGTTGAATGATGAAGACCAAATTGGAGTTTGCAACATGGAGGAATATAGTAATAAGATATGGGATCCAGGTGAGGAACACTTATGAAATATTACTCTACACAAAAACTTCACCAATTGGAAGCTTTCATTAGTTGTTGAAGATGCGCAGAAGGTTTAGGTATGCAATAGATTGGGTTCTGTGATGGCTTACTCTCATAATGGAGTTTATTTGCAGAGTTCTATGGAGGATAGGGTTGTTGGTAAGATTGTTTTATGGATGATTTTGGGGTCACATTTATGTCATGAAGCTATTGTCCTTCATCCAATCAGCCATCATAAATGTTCATTTGCATACATAATGATTGATTGGAGAGAAATTTTGGTCATAACTTTGACTTATTCTGATTGTAGATGGCCTAAATTTCTTATTGTTCTCAAAAGATTTTAGTTTTGTTGTTGCTGTCTCATTTTGAGATCACTGAAATCTGATTTTCATGAGATTATTTCAAACTTATGCAGCCATGACATTGATCTTTTTGTTACTTTTAGCATTTTATGGGAAGATGACAAAAGTTTTCAGCTGAAAGGAGAAAGTGTTATAGTTACTAATGCTCTTTTGGAGAGTGAGAATCAGCTGAGTCATGGCTGTTCAGAGTTGTTTCCAGCTTGTGATCAAGCTGAATTATGTTCTTCCTCAGAGGAGCATCATAGATTTTGGTTCCCAATAGTAGTTTCATGTTGGACAATTGTATTGATGATTACTAACTCTTTCATTTTTGGATTTAATGATGTTTGAGATCTAAATAGTTGTGTGATTGGAGGAATGCTTCATAGTTGTAAGCAGAGTTTCAGCCATGCAATTTGTAGTTATATCAGAGTGGCACAACAAAAGTGTGAAGCATTCTTGAGATTGATTTGGGATCTAGGTATATTATTCTTAATCATGCAGGTATCTCTGTTGGATAACATGCATTGCTTGAGGACAAGTAATCTTGAGCGGGGAGGACTGTAATGTTCCATTTTTGGTGCATTGATTATTGTGTGCATTATGCTTGTTCCTAATCTCCCAATGGCTATCCGTCTTTGTTGGGAGAATTCCAAAGTTCTTGGAGTGGTCGTGGTTCTATATACAGGACAGTTGTGGGTGTCTCAAGTCTTCATTTCATCAAGAATTGGTTGAAGTTATTTATAAGTGCATTTCTAATGCTTATTTTGGCATGGGACTATTATTCTGATAATTAATTAATATTTCACTAAGGTTGCCTAAGGTTATATTTAATTATTGTAACTTAGTGTAATATTAATTACAAAAGTGGGTTTCATTCTGGAAAATGGATTATTTCTCTTTGGCATTGAGCTCAGTGGATATCCAGGGTTGCAGTGATGTTTTCAGAAGTTTGATCGGGCTCTCAGATTGCTCTCCAAGATTCTTGGAGGAGCCGTCTAAATATAGAAAGTCACCCGGAAGGCATCATTCATCTTCCCAAAAATCACGGAGTATGTTGGTATGCTTAATTTTGCAATTTGGTGATATTTAGGATTTCCAACAAAATAAGTTGATTTAATGAGCTAAACAATTAATTATTGCACTTAAGTTAAAAAGGTTGGAAAATGTTCATTTATCACTTAAGTGTTATAGCTCATTGGAAAGGGGATGAAAAGATTTAAATCATGGATGCATCATATTGGGACCTCATGAATCAAATATTTCCTTTATTTTGATAAAGGGGTCTTTGGAGCTAAAAGGAGCTTTAATTTAAAAAAGGTGACTTTAAGTTGTGCACACATAATGAATTATTTTTTATATTTTTGAGGAGAAATATGAAGGGATAGAGGAAATAATATTTTATTTCCCTCAAAAAGTTATAAAAAGAGGAGATGGGCTCATTGTTCAGACATGCTTGGATTTGTATTGTTACTCTACTGGATTGAACCTGCGAGTTCTTCCATATTCTTTTGAGGACGAAAACCCTCTTGTAGAATGCCCTTGAGGATGAAAACCCTCTAGGGGTTTGGTGTGATTTCAATATAGAAGTCACCATTGTGCTGAAGAAGAGATTGGAGCAAGCTCACATAGAGTTTGCCATTGAGCTTTCCTGGAGCTGAATGGAGATTGATAGTTTTGTGGTGTTTTTGCATTATAATCTTTCTATATTGTTGGGATGCAATTTTGATATGATAGTGATTGTTTTGGATTGAGACTTTTATATTACTATGAATGTTCTTAGTGGTCGTACCATTGATGGGCTGTACATGGTGTATTTGGATGAATTACATTTGAAATTTAATATCAGTCTTTTGTGCCAAAGTTGGTGTTGGGATGCCATTATTGTGCCTAGGTGTCATTCTTTAAGCAATTTCAATAGTTATTTATCTTGTATTTTAAATGCAATGAGGATCTGTACCTTGGCTAGGCCGTACTGGCAGTCTGAGGATCTTTGAAAAATTAATTTCTTTAAGGCTGTTATTACTACTGTATAGCTTGTGATTTGCTATTTATACATAGGCAATTACCATGGAATTGGTTTGCAATGAATTGATACAGTTTTTAGTATGCTGGGAATGAATCTGTACCTTCTGAGCGTACGGACCAAGAAGGGATTCAAGTCAATAATGGGAAGTAGTTTATATCAGTTGAACAATGTAATTCTGTTGTGCATGGTAGTCATTGTTTAGTAATTGGTTTGTACCGATTTGAAGGAGATACTTCTTCTATGGCTAAAATTGGGTTTAAGTCTAATTATGACAGCCATACCTCTGGTAACAGTCTAATTTTCTGTAGCAATAAATGAACAACAACAAATCTCAGTTATTGGCATCTAATTTTAGAGACTTTTGTGTAGTGTATGATCTTCATTACTCAAGGGTAACTTATCAAGTTATAACTCAAGTATTATTTGTCATCTTTGTATTGCTACATTGAAATCTTTCATTTATGCAACAACATTAAAGACCCCTGGATGGTTAACCACCAGTGAGGATAACTGAATCTTTCTTTTGTTTCTACCCACTGCATAAGTGGAGTATCCCCACTGAACAAGTGGATGACATTGTAAATTCTTTTCTTGTTCATTACCCACTGAAGAGTGGTGAATTCCCATGATGCGTGGATGCCCGCCGCAGTGAATGAATTGAATATTTTTGTTGCATTGTTATTCATTGTAAGCCAAAATCTTCGTATGCTCTCACCTTGCCCATTCTAGGATCTGGGTGATCAGAAAGTGTGAGGTAATTAATTGGATATGCATTGGTGCTAACACTGTCTAAAAATAACACATTCTCTTACAACATGTCATAACCCTCCTTGGGGAACCCAAAGATGCCTTCTTCCAAGATGCCTTGTGACACATGTCTTCACCTATCATAAATAGAATCTTCTATTTACGACTCTTACACGTCATAGATTCTGTCATAGGAATCTATCATAATTGTTTCGGTCAAGATTCACTTACACACTATTCAAAGTGCCGACACATGGAAAAATACCTCTACCACTAAGTGCGACTCCTATCTCCTCATAGACTGAGTTGACCATTGTAGTCATCTTACAAGTGGAGTGACAACTCATCATGCCACTTCACACTAAATGATAAAATAGGATGTGCAACAAAATTACAACATAGGCTAAATAATAAAATACATTACAATAAATAAATGCAAGGAATTACCAAGGTTGAGACACCTTAATTCCCAACATTCACCCACTGGTCGAACACCTTGTAAGAGTCAATAGAGATAACAAGATTTAACTGCTATAGGCCAAGAGGCCTATAGACTCCGAACACCATCTGAACTTCTTTATGCCCACTTGTTTCATCAATGCATCTACAACATTCTTCAAAGTGTCTACCTTCTCCAAATTCACCTTCCCATCCTCTACCATGTCTCGCACAAAGTGAAACTGTACATCAATATGCTTTTTTTAGGCATGGAAAGTTGGATTCTTCGCTAGGCAATTCACACTCTGACTGTCATAACAAATCATAATATGTCCTGCATCAACACCAATATCTGAACACAATCTCTTAAGCCAAATGGCTTCCTTGCAAGCATGAGTTTCTGCAATATACTCAGCTTTTGTCATGGACAAAGTGACCATAGGTTGTCGCTTACTCATCCAACTAATTGCACCACTAAACATAGTGAACACGTAAGCACTGGTGGATCTCCTACTGTCAATGTCACCTGCCCAATCAGAATCCATGAATCCACGAATACAAACTGAATGTGGAGGTCATGTATGATTACCATGATAGCATATGGAATACTTAGAAGTACCCCTCAAATATCTGAACACTCTCTTTACTGCATCCCAATGCACCCTTCCAAGATTAGCCATAAATCGACTAAGGACTCCCACTGCTTAGGCAATGTCTGGTCTTGTGTAGACCATAGCATACATCAAACTGCCAACAACACTAGCATAAGGTACTTTGCTCATGTCCTCCACCTCACTAGGAGATTTTGGACAATCATTAACAAACAACTTTGTCCCCAAAGAAATAGGAACACACAATGGTCTACAATTTGCCATGCTGAACCTATCCAACACAGTCTTCACATACTTAATCTGGCTTAACCAAAGTTTTCTGTTAGCTTTGTCTCTTATGATTTCCATTCCTAGAATGTACCTAGCTGCCCCTAGATTTTTCATCTCAAACTATGCTGACAACTGAGACTTCAAATTAGAAATCATATTCTTACCATTCCCAATTAACAACATATCATCAACATACAATGCAATAAAGAGAATACGATCATTGTCAAATTTATAATACACACAATGAACTGATTTCGATCTCAAAAATCCAACCGACAACACAAAGGCATCAAACTTCAAGTACCACATCCTAGGAGACTGCTTCAAACCATACAAAGACTTTTTCAACTTGCAAACCAAATTTTCTTTACCTCTCTCTATGTAATACTCTGGCTGTGACATGTAAATCTCTTTCTCCAAATCACCATGAAGGAAAGTTGTTTTCACATCCATCTGCTCCACCTCTAAGTCGTAAGCTGCTACAAGTGGTAATAGGAATCAAATAGATGTCAGCTTTTCAACAGGAGAGAAAATTTCACCATAATCAATTCCCTCCACTTGTGAGTACCCCTTCGCAACCAATCTGACCTTGTACTTTTCAACACTGCCATCTACACTGAATTTCTTCTTGAACACCCATTTGCATCCAACAGGTTTCTATCCTTTAGGCAAAGGCACCAAGTCCCATGTTTTATTCTTCTCCAAAGAAGCCATCTGATCTTCCATGGCCTCCTTCCTAGAACCTACATCTTTCATGGCCATAGCCTCTGTCACAGTTCTAGGCTCATCAGTGTTAGTAAGAAAAGCAAAAGCACAACTAGAATCAAGAAATGAATAACCAAACCTACCAAGTTGCTTTCTTGTTCATGTAGACCTCCTCAATGGATGAGCTTGAGGTTCTTCTTCTTCTTCTAAACTTTTAGAGCTGCTAGAGCTCTCCTCATCATCAGGTCTCACAGGGTCTGTAAGTTTAGACTTCTCAGGGGTAGAAGGAAACTAAACCACATCCTCTTTCTTTTTTGTTTCTTCTGGTTGTAGAACAATGGGAGAAGGTGTTAGCTCTCTGAAAATAACATTTCTACTATACAACACTTTTTCAGCCATAGGATCCCAAAGCTTGTATCCTTTCACACTGACACCATAGCCAATGAAAATACACTTAACAACCTTGTTCTCCAATTTAGACCATTTCTCCCTAGGCACATGTGCATATGCCTCACAACCAAAAACATGAAGATGTCTAACTGAAGGCTTCTTACTAAACCACACCTCCATAGGTGTCTTACCAACAAGAGCTAATGTAGGAGACTTGTTTACTAGGTAGCAAGTAGTGGCTATAGCTTTAGCCCAAAACTTTTGTTCGAGGATTGCTCCACTAAGCATACTCCTAGCTCTCTCCATCAGTGTCCTGTTCATCCTCTCTACAACTCCATTTTGCTGCGGGGTATATAGAGTTGTCTTATGTCTTTCAATCCCTTGCTCTTTGCAGAACTTATCGAACTCTGCCAAACAAAACTCACCACCATTGTCAGTTCTCAAACACTTAATCTTTTTACTAGTTTGATTATCAACAAAATATTTAAACTCTTTGAACCACCTAAAGACTTCAGTCTTGCTTCTGAGAAAATAAATCCATGTCCTTCTATTGTAATCATCTATGAAAGATACAAAATATACAGATTTGGAAATTGAAGGAACACTAACAGGACCAAACACATCAGAATGAATAAGGTCCAACACACTAGAAGACTTGTGAGAACTAGAGTAAAACTAAACATGGTTTTTGTTTCCATATATACAATGTTGGCAAAAGTTGAACTCAAGATTACAATCATTAACCCCTCAACAAGGTTTTATTTTTTAGGGTGCTAAGACCCTTCTCACCAATGTGGGCAAATCTCATATGCCATAACATTGTCTTTTCAGTAGGAAGCTTAACTTCCAAAGCATGAGCACCCTTGGGTACCTAAGATGCACTACCATCAAAATTTGGTACAATAGATTTCTTTACTGTTGGTTCAGAAGGTGGGGATGAAGTGACTGCAACTCTTTTCTTCGAGTCAGAAGAACTATTGCACTGTGAAGTGCATGCCTCCATCTAAAACAGAGTACCTATTTGAGTACCCTTCACAAGCACAATAGATCCTCTAGTCATCTTGCATCTGTCCTTTGAAAAGCCAACCTACACACCTGCATAATTCAACATACTTACAGGAAGTAGGTTCTGTGCCAAGCCTGGGATGTACATAACCCCAGTGATCCCCTTCATTCATCCATTAGGGAATCAGATTGAGACTCTTCCATGACCAACAATCTTCAGATGAGAATCGTCACCTAGCTAGACTCTTCCACCATCAAACTCTTCATACTTCGTGAACTAGCTTTGATGTGAGGTCATGTGGAATGATGCACTAGAATCAATCAACCACACATCATCAGATGCATTGGTGGCTAGCGATGCAATGAAGGCATCACCATCATCTTGTGACTTATCAGTATCTAAATCTGAGACATCTTTCTTCTTCTTTTTCTTTTCCTCTTTGCATTCCTTTCAGAAATGCCCAGTTTTTCCACAGTTCCAACAGAGAGCCTTGGACTTTCCAAGAGATTTGGATCTCCCACAGGATTTGGACCTACTCTTCTTAGCTTTCTTGTCCTTCTTTTTCCCTTTCTTCATGGGTCTTCCACGAATTGCAAGAGCCTCTTTGGCTGCTTCAGAAGACTTTCTCCGCATTTCTTCAGATAATAGCAAAGATACCACTTCATCCATTTTGAAAGTGGATGTGGTGCTCCTAATAGCCATAACAAGATGATCCCACGAGTTTGGAAAAGAACAAAGCAAGGTCATACAATGATCCTCCTCCTCCATCTTCACACCAACAGATGTCAACTGTGTAACTAACATGTTGAAAGCAGTCAGGTGATCTACAATAGATCCTCCATCCTCCATCCTCAAAGAATACAACTTCTTTCTCAGAAAAAGTTTGTTCACTAGGGATTTGGCCTGATAAACATCTCCCAGCTTCTTTCAAAGGTATTTTGTGGTCTTCTCCTCATGGATATTTAACAGGACAGAATCAGCTAGACTGAGTCTTATGAGACCCTTAGCCTTTCAATCTTCGAGATTCCAATCATCTTGTGCCATTACGGTTGGTTTTACACTGGATACGGTTTCCCATAGGTCTCGATCAACAAGCATGTCTTCCATCTTAAGTTTCCATAACTCAAAATTTGTTCCATTGAATTTATCCACCTCTAATCTTCCGAATGTTCCTGCCATCTCTTTCCTACAATAAGATTATAGAATACTCTGCACAGACTCCCACTCAATCTAAGATCAGGTCAAAAAAACCCCTACTCAACAACTAGGACCAAAGGTGATCAAGCTCTAATACCAACTGAAAGGAAGCTAGGTGTGTGGAAATCGCTTCCTACACTAATCTAATGAGGAGAGATGAGTGCAAATTCTTTTTAACCTTTACAATTACAGTGTTATTAACCTAACAACAGAGATATTGCAGCAATACACAACACAAGAATGTAAGATAGAAGAAGAGAGAGACAAGATATAACGTGGGGAAAACCCTTTCAGGTGAAAAACCCCACACTCTAAAACCTGCACAATGTATTATCTAAACAACAAGGTTTACAACACACTTGCAATACAAGTCATTACAGGAGTCTTTGACACTCATATCTAGAGACAATCGAGTAGCATAACAGTACCTGTCAATCACATAATACATCTCCTCTCAAAGCACCTTCTTAAATAGAAGTTTACAAGGCAAAAATGAACCTTTCTTGGAATGGGCGTCCAACTTGGCCTCGTGGCCCAAAACCCATGCCTAAGGACACTTGTCCAACACTACAGCATGGTCATGACACTTGTCATATCACCCCATCCCAATATGGTCACCTATTCCCAAGTTGGGCAATGACAGATGCACTTACAACTCTTACGATTGTCATAGAATCCGTCATAACTATCATATCTTACAGTTGTAAGAGAATCTATCATACACTAACTAAAAATAGCATATTCTCTTACAACATGTCATAACCCTCCTTGGGGTGCCCAAAGATACCTTCTTCTAAGATGCCTTGTGACACATGTCTTCACCTGTCATAGTATCTTCTATTTATGACTCTTACGCGTCATAGGTTCTGTCATAGGAATCTATCATAACTGTTTTGGTCAAGAGTCACTTACACACTATTCAAAGTGCCGACACATGGAAAAATACCTCTACCACTAAGTGGGACACCTAACTCCTCATGGAGTGAGTTGACCATCCTAGTCATCTTACAAGTGGAGTGACAACTCATCGTGCCACTTCACACTAAATGACAAAATAGGATGTGCAACAAAATTATAACATAGACTAAATAAATAAATACATTACAATAAATAAATGCATTGAATTACCAAGGTCAAGACACCTTAATTCCCAACAACTACGGGGTGGGTGCCCTAGTCTAACAGGGCTCCATATCTTGGATCTAGAATCCTCTGCAGACACTCTGACATTAAGTACAGAAGAATTTGATAGTAAAAAAATATTAGGACTTCAAGGAGAGTGCCCTTGTCTAGCAGGTCCTCAATTTCTAGGTACTTACCCTATATAACCTCTTCTCTCCATTTCTGTAGTCTACTTGTTAGTTTTTGTGTCAGAAATCAGTCTATTATTGCATATCTTACAATTAGGGTTTCATGCTATAAGATTTGTTGAAGCTTGCAAAAACCTAATTGAGGCATCTATTCAGTTATAGAAAGCATAATAGGTCATAAGAATCTTTAGCTTGATCCTTCATAGTGAACAAGCTCAATTCCTATTTCCTAATGTGATGTAAGTGAAGGAGGGGCTTGATTTTAGTTTATGCAAACTATTCATTCCCTACTTTTTCCACATTACATTTTGGTGAACCTGTGTTTAAAAGAATTTGCATCCTTTTTACATTAGATCTGAAATTGTTTGCTGTCCTAAATCAAATTTAGATTGCAAACCCTCTTTTATGAAAAGTGTATGCATTGAATTTTGATTGATATCTTTAGCTTTTCATTAAAAAAGTTTGAAATTACAACTTTGTGACTTGCACAGTGATATCTTGTTTCATTTCTTCAAATTTTATGCTATCTTGTTTTACATTTAAGTCTTGGGTTAATTAGAACATGTTATAATGTCAGATTTCTTTTTACAAGACTTTAATGTGTATACCGAGTCATTTAGTTGTGATGACTTCAATATGTTAGATGAAGCCCTTGAGGACTTTATCTCAATTGAATATTCCACTACGACTCCTAAACCATTGTTGTTTTAGAGAATAGTAAATGTAATATATATTCCTAAATCTCAAGAATCTGTGAAGCTGAAAATAGTGGTCAACCTATGTTCGGATGTGGTTCAACCACAACCTAAACCAGTGCTCACTATTAGAGGTCTTCTAACTTCTTCTTGACCTCCTGATTACATCTATAACTATGCTAAACAAATAACATATCGAAGTCAACAAGAAAGATCACAACAACCTAGTCATACTATGGCTGCTCATACATATAATACATGGAATAACAAACAAAGTAAACAACAATCAATTATTTTGATATCTTTAGTAGTTTCTCAACCTATGCTTCCTCAAGCACCTCATTTAATACATAAAGTTGGTCAAGATTATGATCTTGTTGAGAAGCTTCATGCTACTCCTACTAAGATTTATCTTTAGGAACTTATACATGTCATAATTAGCCAAGATCAACAAGCGAGAACAAAGATGAACTTCCAAAAAGCATAAGCACATAAAATACAAAATGTATAATCAAGAGATTACATCAAGAGTTTACACCAAGAGTTGATGAAAATGTACAAAGAGCCTTGCATATATAGGCAAGGAGGAGGTGGGAAGGAGACAAACAACTACGACTAACCCTCTATGAGATCAACTTATGTGTGCATATGTGGAGGATGATGGACAAATGTCTCTAACCTCCCATAAGGTGAGGAGAGAATATCTCCAACTTCTAATGAGGTGAAGTGTCCAAATGACTGACCTCATATGAGCACATGTGGTGAGACAAAAAAGTGATTAACCTCAAAAGTGAATTTAACCTTTAATGTCAAGGTTAAGTTAGACTTAGCCACTAAGTGTGACTTAAGCCTAGGTGTGGGTTAGGATAAATCCAACACTTTAACACCCCCTGTTAAGTTATACTTAGGGAGTAGCAATACAAAGATGATGGGTTTTGGATATTAGGCCATGTTAGGTACCCATATACAAACAACTTTCTTAAAAGGTGGAGAAAAAGGAGAAAACCCAGTGGGAACAAAACTCCTCTCCAAAAGAGAAAAGATGCAAGAAAGAAATGTACAAGTGAACAAGAAGAGTGATAGATGGAGGACTCAGAACCCCCCAAGGACTAGTTCTAACACATAAGTACATGAAAAATTCCCCCCATAGGAGAGAGAAGAGAGAAGGTCATGTGACCCTCCTAGAAATAGTGAAGTGATAAACTCCATGTGAGGAAATGCTTCCTACCAAAACTAATAAGAGAAGAGAAACCATGCAGCCTCCCCTCAAAATACCTCATGTAGTGCTGGTAGATGCTTGAGACTAGATGTTGAAGATGATCCACAAATGTTGAACAACATTTCTCCCCTCAGGAATAAATCCAACCACAAAAGTGTGCAAATAATCTTCCCATTTCAGATAGGAACATACATGAAGAAATATGAAGGTCTCTTAATTATGCACATGATTCAAAGACGCAGATGATGCCCATGATGTCTTCAAAGAATGTTCAATGATCTTCAAGCCAATGATGTCATGTGATGAAGATTTGGGAACAGGGACCATAGATGTATGGTGAAATCTAAATTGATGTGAATCTAATACTTCTACATAAGGTGTCAACCTAGATGATGATGGAGTCTGATATGTAGACTCATAAGTATCTATAGATTCAGTCACTATATAAGTTGAAATAGGCAAGGCATAAACAAGTATATCTAAAGACGATGGTGATGCAACTTCATCGAAGCTAACATTGAAGAGAAGACGGATGTCCTCAATGGTGTCTCCCAAATCTACAATGCAGGACTCTACGAAAAGACATGAAATGTCAAGTAGATATGCATCCCAATGTGGCAGATCTGGAACAATGATGATGATGTTTTGATGCAAGGAATCATTGAAAGTCATCCTGAATGAAACATCAGGAGGTGATTTTGTAGTTTTACAAAACATTGAAAAAGTAGCGTGAGAGAAATGAATACATAGTGCATCCCCATGTTGAGTGCTCCCACAATAAGTACACTTGACTTTGCAACATGTAGACATGGTATAATGTGCAAAAGATCAAATGCAAAAAACCCCCTGAAATTGTCAAAAGAGAGACCCCCTAGATTTTAGTACTTTATAACTTAGTGTATTTTACAAAACAAATTTGACCAACGCATGGAGAATTAAAAACCATTCACTTTTGCAAAAAATGGTACTCAATATCGAGCTACCAAGCAAAAGTTATTAAATAGTCAATTTCCCGCAAAAAAGGCCTAATTTAATTAACTGCACTTGAAAAGTAAAAAAAAAAACTATTGGAGAGGTGAATATGCCCTTCCAACCACTCATTGGAATTAGGGTAAAATAAAGAATACAAAGGGTTTGATCATGAGGGGGAATTGGCCTCCTACCAACCCGGGCCTCACCCTTCATCTTCGATGATCAAAAAATAAAGGTTGGAAAAACCTTATATACTTGAAATATGCTCCCAAAGCAAAAATGTAGAGACCCTGGCAATCTCTTTGGTAAAAAATTGTCTCCGAAGTTATAAATAATGCTGGTGGTGGAAAAAATTGCTAGCAAAAGGGCTAGCTAACCACGAGAGGATTACAATATATGTTAGAGTGTCACGATTACATAAACCCTTACCAATAGACAATTTAACTTATAGTAATTACAATAAATGTTAATGTGACATATAAGGTAACTGTTTAGGGTAAAATTTGGATAGAGGGTTTTTGATGGTTTGTATGTGTATCCTCCTTTCACCCTAAAGCATTCAATGACCTTGAGTTGAGTAAGAGTCTACTATCAAGCCCTTGGTCACTAGGAATCTAGGAACATTTGATTTGTGTGATTTGATTGCTTGATTATGCCCAATTATGCTTAAAACCCTAATTATGCCAATACAGAAGCAAACAAACAAGTTATAGAAAATGCTGCTATAGAAAGATGTAAAATGACAGTCAAATGTGTACCAGTTTTCAAAGTTTAGGGAGTGGAATAGTTGGGGACTAATGAGCAGGCACCCTAGTCCAGTGCCATGCTTTTTGTCAGGATCTGTGAACTTTATCTACAACCTGTTCCTATTGTCTCAGAGATTCTTTTGTTGTGGGATCCGGAGGACTAATGACTGGGTGCCTGAATCCAGGTCCCTATTTTCAACTCTGATCTAGAATTCTGACACTCTGTAACCCTTCTTTGCAACTCCAGTTTTCTTGCTTCTTCAACCTGTAACCTGCAATCATAGGAAAATTGGGAGGGGGTTGTGGTGTTTAGAGGCTTGCCTCAGTCAAGTCCTGGAGAGACATTCAAGTCTTTCGAACACCATTGTCAGATAGAGAATGTGTGTCCTTGGAGGACAAAGGCAAAAACCAAATCATAAATGCTTGAAAACATAAATGATATCACCTTATAGTGAAGATCTCATTTAAGGAAGAAGCTCTTCATGCCATGAGGAGATGGATGCTCAAATCTGCAAATACAAACACATAAACAACACAAAATCTACCCTAACACGCAATGAATGCCTTGAATCACCTTTAGAGTGCCAATGCTCATGAAATTTCCATCTAGTTATCAACTAGTTATTAACTAGTTTACAAATGAATGCCTAAACATGCTAATATATGTAACTACAAACATTCCCACCAAGAATTTCATAATTCAAACTTACCATGTCGGCCTAGGAACCAAATAACGGTCATAAAATGACACTTAAAATTTAAGCCTGACCCAAAATAGGGCAGGACTAGGGCGCAGGCACCCAAGTCCTCCCCCCCATTTTGGGTAGCGTCTGTCTCAAGGGATCCCCCTAGGTCCCATTCATCATCAAACTTAGGGGTTTTCTCATCGGAATGCCAAAATATGATGCAAGATGTCCTAAATGGAAATCAAAGACCTGGGAGCTAAACCTTAAGAGGGAAAATCTCCCAAGGGGACATTTTTTGACGTTACATTTAGCCCCCACTTTAATGTATATATAAACGCAAGGCCAATACATGCATTAAAGTATGGTCAACAAACACAGCAAACATGCTAATCATAGAGAAGATATGCTATTCATGGAGAAGACAATAACAGGCACACAAAACATGGAGAAGATAGTTACAGTCACGCAAAACATGGAGAATACAACATTAAAGACACACCAAACACAGTGAATGCAGATAAGACAGTAATAATTTTCTTTTTCATTTTTTTATATGAAATGTAGATGCAAGTACAGGAACGTAAACACACCACCCATAATGCAGGAGGGACTCATCCCCACTGGTCTTTAAACTACATATGGGACAACACACATGCAATACACACCAAACAAATTAAACACACCATACAAATCCCAAAGCATGGGAGGGACTCATCGCCACCGGTCTTTAAACTATGCTTGGGAACAAACATGCAATACACACACACTTTGAAGACACGGAGAAAACATGATAGGCAAGCGATGGAGTGTTCCTATTTCTAGGCTCATCACCATCTCAGGCACATTACAGGCACACACCAACTATTGCACTTCACCACAACAATCACTGAAGACATGCTTAAGGGTTGAGTTAGGCACAGAACCACTCCCTGCCTCTGTAGAGGACTTTTGAAAATGATAGGATGTGCACTTTCTTCAAGAAATACATCATCCCTGCCTCTGCAGAGGGCTTAAGATGATTGATGATTGATTGATTGCAAATAAAACTCAGAGTGTAGGAGGGAATCATTGCCACTAGTCTTTAAGACTGCACCTAAGGATAAGCACATTGCTAACATCTATAATAGATAGTTTACCTTATATATGCCCCCACCTTAAGGTGGTTAATATCAGGTATCAATATCAAGCATGTTAAGCTAGGAAGAAAACACACAAGGGAACACGGACTCTCGCAAAGCCCATGCCCCCCAGAGGTGACATGTACTTTATGATCATCAAATGTTCCCACAAACACATCCCTGAAAGAAAAGTATTAGTGTCCAAATAATCATGACAAAACAACATCAATGCATATGATCAATCACACAAAGAGCCAAGGTTAACTACGAATTCGAAGATCGAGGATAACCATGGGGCTATATCATGAAAATATCATAACCGAGTGTCACCAAGGCAAGATTCAAAGACAAACAAAGTGCATGGAGCAGCAGTATTGTTATGTTTTATAAGTGAGATAAGACACCATCAATATCACTATGTAGAAAGCATGAGTACTTCTACTAGCCAAGCGTCGGATAATATATTACAACCCCATTGTCATATTAGGAACTAAGTCCAATTTTTGATTTCTCGCTAAAGGGACGCTAGGTCCACATCAGTATAAATTCTTTTCATCATCCGCCCGCTAGATAGAAACACTAGAGGAAGGGAAATAATGAAATAAGAGAGGAGAAGTGCCTTAGGGACAGTCATGTAGGAGGGTGCCCCCAATTCACCAACTGCAACACTATGTTCGTAAGACAGAACACACAACTATAAAAATAGAGAGAGGCAATATAGAAGAATGATGATACAAAATAGAAAGTCACAATAGAGGTGGTCTCCTGGTATCTCGGACCTTACAAGAGAATCAGGGGTCATCCCAGGAGGCCTAAACAACACATAACACATCACGGGGGAAACACATCACGAGAGATAGAGGGTTAGAGATACTTACCTATAGAGACAACCAAGCTAACCTTTGTCAACAAGTAGGTCATCATCTTTCCCATGTCAAATGCTAGAGGAAAGGGGTTCATAAGGTATCATAGCCCAACTGTTGTTCTTATCTTCAAATTGTTCAGTGTTAAGTTCATCTAGGTTTGATTTGATGTGAGGTTGAATGTTTTCTTGTTGAGGCTTACTAGTATAGGTATTCGCTATCTTCTTAGGAGGTGAAAGAAGCAAACTACTTTGAGTGATCGCAACATCCATCTCTAAGGGATTTAATGTGAGAGACTTATCCTCATCCACTAGCACCATATCCTTAGTGATGTCCAAATGACTTGAATATTAAATCAAAGAAGGGACATTAAAGGTCTTCTCTTCCTTAGTGATATCCAAGCTGTGTGAGCAATCAACTAAAGAAAGGTCAATAGGATGATCCATAGGGGTTTCATGCACTAGGGTAAGATTTTGATTATTGTTAAATAAGTGTTAATTATCTATACATGGAATGTTCTTTGTTAAAGGGAGCTCCTCATTCACTAATGCTTCATCTTGGCCAGAGTGAGCATTGGAATGGAAAAGTGATGGCTCTTCATTTACTAATGCTTCATCTTGGCCAAAGTGAGCATTAGAATGAAGATTTGGTGGTATGATATTAAGAGATGTATCAATGAAATCATCCTCTTGCATCAAAGTGTCCTCATAAGGAGGAGCAACTTTGGGAGAGGGATCATAAGGTAAACCAAAGTTATCATCACATGTTTTAGCAATAGGTGTTGAAACAGAATGTTCCATAAAATCATCCAAGGCTTCCTCTAACATTTTAAGATCATCACTAGTATATATATTATTGATCATGAATCTAGTGATATCATCTAATATCCAAGGATATATTCCCATGAGGTTTGTGAAGCTATAAAAATCAGATATACAACTAATGATTTCATATGTGGAGCACATAGAGAGATCAACATCATGAATGTATGCTATTTGTTCCAAAACTTGAGGGTGTTTATCAGTGAATTTAGAGAAGTGATCAATGTCTATGATGTATGCAAATAGATCTTCCAAGGAAGTATCCATGATATATGTTTTCAAATGAATGTCTAATCAGATTGTAAAGATCTTCCAAAACTTATGCAAAAAGCAAATGCAAAAGTGATGTCGAATGTGCTCTAAAATACTTGATTTCTCAATTTTTCTCAATGCAAACAAGTGCAAGAGAAGGTGTTGTGAAAATTTTAAAGAGGGAAAGAAAATTATATGCCTAATAATAGCCAAATAATTCAATAATACCTTTTACAACACACTTTTGAAGCAAATCTAGAATGATGACAAGTCAAAACCTAGAGAAAATATACTAAAATATGTGTTTTTTCACAATTTTTCAATTCCAAGACCCAATGAAAGGGGTGTTGTAATGAATTTTAGGAGGTGGAACAAATAATATCAATAATATAAGTCACCTCAAGCCATAAATCACAACATGATTGGAGTGAAAATCTAGGTCAAACCCTAGGGCAAATATAACAAAAATGTGTAATTTTTCACCAAATTTTCAATACAAGAACCCAATAAAAAGGTGTTGTGAAGATTTTTAGGAGGGACAGAAGATAATAAACCTGATAAGATACAATTAGTCTAAAAATATTCTTCACAACATGCCTATGGTGCAAATCTAGAGAGTTGATAAGGCCAAATCTAGTGAAAATCAAGGTTTTTCAAGCCCTAGGCATGAGTTCTTAAATGTAAAATGCTATATGAATGTCTTGAAATTTGATTTATAATAAAAATTAATTCTACTCAGATATGAAAATGATTTCACAATCCTACAATGCAAAATGCAAGTGCAAATCTAATGAAAAATTAATGAAAAATACTAGTTTTTGTTGAAATTTTCTATGTAAAAATGCAAACTTTTGAAATCTAAATGCAAATTTACACTAAAATGCAGCACTACAGAAAAATGCAAATTTTAATGAGTGTTTAAGATCAGTAGAAAAATTTGAAACAAGATTTTACCTACAAACCCTAGTTTTTGAAATTATTAGGTTATATGAAAAATTCAAAATTTCCTACAAAACCATAGCAATTTTATGATGAAAATGCAATGCAAGTGATTGAATTTTTGTAATTTTCTACAATTTATCTCAAATATAATGCAAAAATAAGAAATTTGATGAAATTCAAATTAATTGATGCAAAATATAAACCCTAGAATGTAATTTTTTTCAAATTTTTCAAAAATTTCAATTTCTTTGTAAATTTTTGAATGCAATAAGATGAACAATAATATGAATGAATGAAATCAATGTAAATCTATAGAAAAACACTTAGCAAGGTGCAAGATTCATGAAAAACATGGGTTCACCAAAATGTTTAGAGGAAAATTTGGATAGAGGGTTTTTGATGGTTTGTATGTGTATCCTCCTTTCACCCTAAAGCATTCAAGGACCTTGAGTTGAGTAAGAGTCTACTATCAGGCCCTCGGTCACTAAGATTGTAGGGAAAATTGGATTTGTGTGATTTGATTTCTTTATTATGCCCAATTATGCTTAAAACCCTAATTATGCCAATACGAAAGCAAACAGACAAGTTATAGAAAATGTTGCTATAGAAAGATGTAAAATAACAGACAAATGTGTACCAGTTTTCAAAGTTTAGGGAGCAGAACTATCAGGGACTAATGAGAGGGCACCCTAGTCCAGTGCCATGATTTTTGTGAGGATCTGGGAACTTTATCTACAACCTGTTCCTGCTGTCTCAGAGATTCTTCAGTTGCGAGATCCAGAGGACTAATGATCGGGCACCCGAGTCCAGGTCCCTGTTTTCAAATTTGATCTGCAATTCTGACACTCTGCAACTTAACTTTTCCTGCTTCTTCAACTTGTAACCTACAATCACGGGAAAATGGGGACAGGGTTGTTAGCGAATTTTCAAGCATTTGTTGAAACAGAAAGAATAGCGGAAGAAGTTGTACCTGTGATTCACCATGTAAGAGAATTGATAAAAGAAGGACAAGATGGTATTGATGTTATTTGAGATTTAACACATATTGTGCAAATAATGTCATGCCGGTGACTGAATGTGAAAAAGTTATTAACAACATGTCGTCACCATCTCATACGCAAGTATCGACACCTATATTGACCACTAGAATATCTACATTCACATCGATAATTTTAACAACCAATGCAAATGCTTGTAGTAATTCTGCCACTGGTATTGGAGTATCTAATGGAACTAGTTCACAAAATTACAAAGCTGTGGGTTTTAATTATCAGAATTTGGTTTCTAAGGGGACCTCTTCTATGCATAATTATTCTCAACCACCTATCTATTCCACTTATTCTCAGCCACCTATTACCTATTCGTAACCATTTTCCACCTCTCACTATGTCCAACCACCATTGACCTATCCACAAACTCCGCCTATTACAACTCAGGCTCAATCACCTCCTCACTTTGGTTATAATTCCTCGCAGCAAACCACATCTCCTAATGATGCCATCCTAAACCAAATTTTGCAGGGCATGACTGCTTTACAACAAAAAGTGACAAATTTGACAAATTCCTCACAACCTAATATACCAAATTATCATGTCTGTAATACCCCATCCTATGAAATTTTGAGAACCCCTATGCTTGAAAGGTTTGAGACCCCTCACTTTGAAAAATATGGTAGAAAAGGTGATCCTAATACTCATGTTCCAGCATTCACAGCTATGTGTAGTGATTTCTACTTTGAAGAGGACTTGTTAGCAAAAAATTTCCCGCAATCTCTCAAAGATACTGCTTTAGAATGGTTTTCCTCTTTACCTCCTAATTCAATACACTCCTTTTCGCAGTTGTTTGATTAATTTTTACAACAATTTCAAGCAAATATTGGACCTCAAGTTTCCTTGATTGATTTAGTTCATTACAAGCAAGGTCCGAAAGAGAAGTTAACTGAGTTTATTAGTTCGTATCAATATCTTTATGCACAAATCCAATATCAGATGAAAGATGAGGATGTTTAGAAGGTGTTTATTACAAATCTACAACCTAACATCTATGATAAGATTCTCTTGATGAAGTATAACTCCTTTCAACATTTATTCACCACCCTTCGTGATTATCAACTTTCGTCTAGTCAGTATGAAAACCAAAACTCATTGGCTCAAGTTGATCAATCCATGGATGGACCGTTACAAAACAACTTCAAGAAGAACAATAATAGGAGTTTCATCAAGATCAATGGACCAAATTTGAATAACTTTTCTTAAGTTTCTACTATCACTAATCCAAAGAAGGAACTGTATTAGCTGTTGCAAGTATGGGCCTAACCGGTGTTGTCATTGATGATAAGGATTGGATGAGTTGCATGCTGAGGATATTGAGAAAATTAGTCCTATCAGGAACAGAGAAGAACAGTGAAGATAGTAAGGTAAAGATCCCAGCTAAGATGAAGATCAGAGGATGTGCTTCAAGGGTTTATATATATATGTCTTAAGATGATCTAGTAAAGATTTGAGAGGTCGGCATGAAGATCTGAAGAATTTATGGTCACTTGAGTAAAACTGGTTCTAGCAGATGTTCAGAGGTGACAGAGTCACACAGATAGGTTAGGTGAGATCTGGAAATACAATATCTTGTTCTGTGGATTTGGTGGAGTGTTTAGCAAGTCAATTTGAATTGACAACTCAATTAGTTCCTGGTTTGGAGGTCCGCAAGCATCTATTCCAATATGATAGTGATGACAGACTGTGTTCTTGAGGTTCCAGATGAAGGAGAGAAAGATTTTAGTAAGCAGAAGTAGTGGTGATGTTCTTGGTGATTCAGGCAAGCTTGTGGAGGTCTTTGGATTGTGTCCAGTTTGTGTTGGTGGTCTGCATTGAAGATTGAGCTCATAATTGAAGACTTACTTCCGGATGATGATGTTCTTCCTAAGTTTAGCCGACCGGATGAGTTACACATCCTGTAGATGATCTTGAAGATGTTCTGTGAAGAATGGCATGTTCCTAAAGGAAGATTGAAGTCTTAGATCTGTGTGTTTGACAGTGTGTTGATTCGTGTGAAGTCTTTTTGTAATTAGTCATGTTGTATTTATGTATTTGCTCTGTAATGTATGCCGACTTGGATGATTATCCTAAAGTCAAATGTCTTGTATAAATAAGAAGTTGTGAAGTCATTTCAAAATCATGGTGTGAAGATGAGAGTGTGGTAGAGAGGAGCAGAGTGAAAGATAGAGAAGAAGTATTGGGCTTAAATGGAACTAACTCAAGCATGGTGAAGATGCTATTCTTTAGTTCAAGTATGTAATATTTATCATTCTGTAGATAGTGTGTCTCTTGTAGGCAGTGGGCCTCTTGTGAGCAGTGTGCTCGGGCAGTGAACCCTAATTGGCATGTGCCATTTGTTCTTCTTATTCTTTTAACGGAGAATACAATCTTGGGTTAGTCAGCCCGTGGTTTTTCCCTTAACCGAGTTTTCCATATTAAAATCTTGGTGTCATATGTGTTAATGTGTTTCTGCTCTTGAATTGTTGCATTATGTTTCCATGATTGATTTATTATTATGCTACTGAATTACAAGAATGATTTAAGTAATTAATTGGAAGAAAGTTTTGGACAACTGATTCACCCCCCCTCTCAGTTGTCTATCCTAAATCTAACAATTGGTATCAGAGCTAAGTTCCTCTAAAAGAGCTTAACTGCTTAAGGAGATCCAAGATGTCATCCTACAAGAAGGATAGTCTGAGGTTTGATGGAACCAATTTCCCTCTTTGGAAAAGTCACATGGAATGTCACTTGTAATGTATGGGAATGCAATATTGGGTCATGGCTTCAAAGAAGTATGTTTCTCCATAGAATGGTCTAAGTGTCGTAGATGAAATCAGAGATGTTGAAAACAATCTTCAGACTAAACAAGCTCTACTAAGTGCCTTATCTGATTCAGAGCTGACAAATGTTATTGATCTAAAACCTACATATGAGATTTGGCAAAAATTGGAACTTCTGCATGAAGGAGACAAGTATGTTAAATGTGCCAAGCTACAGAGTCTAAAAGAAAAATTTGAAAACCTGAAGATGAGAGAAGATGAAAATATCACTACATTTATGCCAAGAGTAAATGAGCTTGTTTGTGGCATTAGATGTGCTGGTGGAATCTTGGATGAAGATTAGATTGTTGCCAAAGTTCTCAGATCCCTTCCTGATTCTTACAAGTACAAGGTTGATGCTATTGAAGAATTTAGATCTTTTTCAAATATCACAAGAGATCAATTGGTTGGTAAATTAGCTGCATTTGAATTGGCCGAGTTTGGAGATGCACCCCCCAAGAGTGAATCTACTTTCAAAGCTAGTGCCTCTATAAAAGGAAAACAAAAGTTTGATCCGGGAGAGAACTCTTCAAAGAAACCATCATGGTATGAAAAAGAAAGAAAAGATCTGGAAGAAGATGAAGCAGAGGCTGCTCAACTTGAAGCCCTTATTGCAAAAAGACTGCCAAGAGGATCTGGTAAGTATGAAGGAAAATTGCCCTTCAAATGTTTTAACTACAATAAGATTGGTCATTTTGCCTTAAGGTGTTTAGAAATATTTTCAAGGGCAAATCCAAACAGATCAAGATTCCAAAAGAAATGTTACTATGTTCATGAAGATGATGATGATGGAGTAACAGATGATGAATCAGAGACAGGAAACAAATCTGGAAGTGACTGGGTGTTTACTGCCATCAAAGAAGAAGATCCAATGCCCTCTGAATCTGTCAATCATAAAATGGTAGAAAGAGCTCTGGCTGCCCAAGTTGAAGAAAAGGATGATTGGGTCATTGACAGTGGTTGCTCCCACCATATGATAGGTGACAAAAATAAGTTCATAGATTTGGAAAGATATGGAGGAGTGGTAAAATTTGGTGATAATTCTGCTGGCAGAATCAAAGGTAGAGGAACCATTTCTTTTGATGGAAAGAACAAAACCAGTAATGTACTATATGTTGAAGGTCTGAAGCACAATCTTCTCAGTGTTGGATAGTTGGTGGACAAAGGCTATGATCTCCATTTCAAAAATGGAAAATGCAAGATCTTTGAAAGTTTTGGAATAGAGATTGTATCCGGTACTCAAACAAAAGGTAATATCTTCCACTTGGTTGGTACTGGTAAAAGTTGTTTATTTGTTCAAATTGATCAGAGTTGGTTGTGGCATAGGAGAATGTGTCATATAAATTTTGATAATATCATCAAGATAAGCAACAGTCAGGCTGTAAGAGATCTTCCAAGACTGGTGAAACCTTCTAATAGTTTGTGCAAAGAATGTCAATTAGGTAAGCAGAGCAGAGTCTCATTCAAAAGTAAGGAACAATCTTCTACCAGATTATTGGACTTAGTTCATACTGATCTATGTGGTCCGGAAAGAATTAGGAGTGTGCAAGGTGATAGATACTTCATGTTATTAATTGATGACCACTCTTGGATGATCTGGGTGACTTTTCTGAAAGAGAAATATGAGGCTCTTGAGAAATTCAAAATATTCAAGGCTATGGTAGAGAATGAAACTAGATTGAACATAAAATGTCTGAGGTCTGATAGAGGTGGAGAATCCACATCCGGTGAGTTCATAGAATTATGTGAGAAACATGGGATAAAAAGATAGTTGTCTGCTCCAAGGACTTCACAGTAGAATGGAGTAGTGGAGATAAAGAACTGGACCATCCAAGAAGCATCTAGAACCATGATGTCAGAAGCAAATGTTCCTCAGATCTACTGGAGAGAAGCTAT
Organism: Cunninghamia lanceolata; assembly: GCA_027924645.1. Taxonomy (NCBI): domain Eukaryota; kingdom Viridiplantae; phylum Streptophyta; class Pinopsida; order Cupressales; family Cupressaceae; genus Cunninghamia; species Cunninghamia lanceolata. Next base: position 210,024 of record BSBN01000585.1, read on the forward strand.
AATCATTGCAGCCTATACTCTTAATTGAGTACAAATCAGAAGCAATACTGGTAAGACCCCTTATGAACTCTAGTTTGGTATCACTCCCACTGTGAAGTATTTTAGAGTCTTTGGTAGCAAATGTTACATTAAAAGAGATGAAGATCTAGGCAAATCTGATGCTAGAAGTGATGAAGGAATATTCTTAGGTTAATCTACTCAAAGCAAAGCATACCGGTGTTATAACAAGAGATTGAGAAAGATTATAGAAAGTACAAATGTGAAAGTTGATGAAGGTATTAAAAACCCTCAAGGTTTTATGAATATGTTGAAGATGATCAGAATGATGTTTTGGTCAAAGAAGTCCAAGCCCCTTCTAAAATTCAGATTTAGACTGATCTAGAGAATCATGAAGAAAAGATAAGTTTGAATGAACCTGTTCAAGAAACAAAAATGCAAGAAATTCCCAGAATTCCCAGGTATGTAAGACTGAATCACTTTGAAGATCAAATCATAGGTGATAAAAGCAAAGGTGTTCAAACAAGAAGAAAGATTTCTCAAGACTCAGAAGAGTATTGTCTGATTTCAAAGATTGAACCAAAGACAGTGAATGAAGCATGCAATGATGAAAGCTGGACTAAAGCAATGGAGGAAAAGCTAATGCAAATTGAGAAAAATCACACTTGGGATCTTATTCCCAGACCTAAAAACAAGAATGTGATAGGAACCAAATGGGTCTTCCAGAATAAACTGAATGAAGATGATGAAGTAGTCAGAAACAAAGCCAGATTGGTCTGCAAGGGTTACTCTCAAGTAGAAGGAGTTGATTTTGAAGAAACTTTTGCTCCGGTGGCAAGAATTGAAGTAGTTAGATTATTTCTTGCCTTTGTTGCCTTCAAGGACTTCAAAGTATATTAGATGGATGTCAAGTCTGCCTTCCTAAATGGTGACTTGGAAGAAGTATACATTGAGCAACTGGATGGATTTCAATTGTCTGATTATGGTGATATGGTCTGCAAGTTGAAGAAAGCACTGTATGGACTCAAACAAGCCCCAAGAGCCTGGTATAAAAGATTGGATAAGCATCTTTTGAAGATTGGTTTCAATAAAGGTATTGCTGATAGTAACTTGTACTTCAAAATTGATCATGAAAATATCTTAATTGTTGAAGTGTTTGTTGATGATATCATTTTTGGAGGAAGAGATAGTATGTGCAAAACTTTTGCAAATCAAATGAAAAGTGAATTTGAGATGTCCATGTTTGGGGAAATGAATTTCTTCTTGGGTCTACAAATCATTCAAACAAAGAAAGGAATCTTTATTTCTCAGACCAAATATGTGAAAGAATTGTTGAAGAAATTTGGGATGGAAGACTCAAAACCAATGAGTACTCCCATGAAAATTGGATGTAAATTGAGCAAAGGTGATGACTCTCCTAAGGCTGATCAGAAAAAGTAAAAATCAATGATTGGAGGACTACTGTATCTTACTCAAACTAGACCTGACATTATGAATGTTGTTGGTCTTGTTGCTAGATTCCAAGATGATCCTAGAGAATCTCATGTCATGGAAATCAAGAGGATTTGTTGATATCTAAAAGGGACAGTTGAGTATGGTTTGTGGTATCCTAGAGATCATGATTTCTCTCTTCATGCATATACAAATGCGGATTGGGCTGGAGATGTGGATGACCGGAAGAGTACCAATGGTGGAGCATTCTTTTTGAGGAAAAGATTGGTTTCTTGGTTGAGCAAGAAACAAGAGGCAATATCTTTGTCCACGGCAGAAGTAGAATATATTGTAGCAGCAGGTAGTTGCACTCAAGTATTGTGGATGAAGCAAATGCTAAGAGACATCAGAGTGGAGTATGAGGAACCTATCACAATCTTCTGTGATAATTCAAGTGCAATAAATATATCAAAAAATTAGGTGTTGCATTCAAAGATAAAACATATATCGATCAAGTTTCATTTTCTGAGAGAGTAGGTGAAAAAGAATGAAGTCAGATTGGAGTTTGTGCCCTCCAAGGATCAGATTGTAGATATTTTTACTAAACCTCTACCTAAGGACTCTTTTGAGTATCTTAGGGAGACGTTATGGGTTATTACCCTCCGGTTCTGAATTAAGGTGCACTGATGTGCATCAGTCCGGTGGATCTCACAGTCATATCTTGTGGTCTGGATTGATGTTGGGAAGTTGCTACTCAAGGGGAGCAGCTGGTATGATTATGAAGTGATGCATGTATGTTCCCTTTGCCATTGATGTCAAAGGGGGAGAGAAGACATGTGAAAAACAAAAAGTGGTTGCTAATCAAAGGAGGAGCAGTAAAGGAAGAGAAGATATGTGAATGGTTGTTGTTGATAGGGGGAGTTATGTCAGTCAGTGAGGAGAAGTTCTTGTCTTGATGGTTAAAATAGTTGTTCACATCATATGTTGCCATCAATGATAAAGGGGGAGATTGTTGCAAATATGGGCCTAACCGGTGTTGTCATTGATGTCAACATACTCCTATTGCATTGATGATAAGGATTGGATGAGTTGCATGCTGAGGATATTGAGAAAATTAGTCCTATCAGGAATAGAGAAGAACAGTGAAGACAGTAAGGTAAAGATCCCATCTAAGATGAAGATCAGAGGATGTGCTTCAAAGGGTTTGTAGATTTATGTCTTAAGATGATCTAGTAAAGATTTGAGAGGTTCGCATGAAGTCTTAAGAAGTTATGGTCACTTGAGTAAAACTAGTTCTGGCAGATGTTCAGAGGTGACAGAGTGACACAGATAGGTCCAGTGAGATCCAGAAATGCAATATCTTGTTCTGTAGATTTGGTGGAGTGTTTAGCAAGTCAATTTGAATTGAAAACTCAATTGGTTCATGGTCTGGAGGTCTGCAAGAATTTATTCCAATATGACAGTGATGACAGACTATGTTCTTGAGGTTCCAGATGAAGGAGAGAAAGATTTTAGTAAGCAGAAGTAGTGGTGATGTTCTTGGTGATTCAGGAAAGCTTGTAGAGGTCTTTGGATTGTGTCCAGTTCGTGTTGGTGGTCCGTGTTGAAGATTGAGCTTGTAATTGAAGAATTACTTCCGAATAATGATGTTCTTCCTAAGTTTGGCTGACTAGATGAGTTACACATCCTGCGAATGATCTTAAAGATGTTTTGTGAAGAATGGCGTGTTCCTAAAGGAAGATTGAAGTCTTAGATCTATGTGGCCAACAGTGTGTTGATCCGCATGAAGTCTTTTTGTAATTAGTCATGTTGTATTTATGTATTTGCTTTGTAATGTATGCTGACTTGGATGATTATCCTAAAGTCAAATGTCTTGTATAAATAAGAAGTTGTGAAGTCATTTCAAAAGCATGGTGTGGAGATGAGAGTGTGGTAGAGAGGAACAAAGTGAAAGGCAAAGAAGAAGTATTGGGCTTAAATGGAACTGACTCAAGCATGGTGAAGATGCTATTCTTCAGTTCAAGTATGTAATATTTATCATTCTGTAGATAGTGTGTCTCCTGTAGGCAGTGGGCCTCTTGTGAGTAGTGTGCTCGAGCAGTGAGCCCTAATTGGCATGTGCCATTTGTTCTTATTCTTGTAACAGAGAATACAATCTTGGGTTAGTCACCCTGTGGTTTTTCCCTTAACTGGGTTTTCCATGTTAAAATCTTGGTGTCATATGTGTTAATGTGTTTCTGCTCTTGAATTGTTGCATTATGTTTCCATGATTGATTTATTATTATGCTGCTGAATTACAAGAAGGATTTAAGTAATTATTTGGAAGAAAGTTTTGGACGACTGATTCACCCCCCCTCTCAGTTGTCTGTCCTAAATCTAACATTAGCAAAGAAAGTTTACTCTAATATTTGAGTCTTACCATTCTATCATGATTCAAGCTATGAGTAATAATCTTATGAAGCTCCCCCCAATTAAGTCTTTGGATCCTAACAAACCTCAAGGACCTTATTTTGATGCTAATGCCTTTTGTCATATCATCAAACACAATGACATGTTACTGAATGATGTATGTGTCTTAAACATGAAATACATGACCTCATTAACTCGAATGTAATACAGGTATCGGGTGTGAATGACAATGGATATAAGTCAGTTGCTCCGCCGAATCAGAATTTACAAATCTTTACTAATCAGTTCCCTAAGCATATTGATACAAATATGATGGAGCAGGGTTTAGTGGAAGTAGACGATGATGATTATTTGGACTATGATAACATCGTGGGCATAATAGAAGTGGATAAAGAAAAGCTGGATAACCCACCTCGTCCATGCAGAAAAGGAATTTATGCTGAGGTTCCTCCTCCGTTATCCTTACAAGGATCGAGAGATAACCAAAATGCATTAGAAAAACAAATGGAATATTAGGGATTGCATGTAGAAGATATCAATTAAATGCAAATAAAGATTAAACAGAGGAATGGAAATACACATAAATAATAAAAGAGAGAGACAAGTTTTAACGTGGTTCACCCAAACCCGGGCTACATCCACCAATAGAGAGTATAATATTATTATCCAGTAAATCAAACCTATTACAACTAGCAATCCTTGCAACTCAATGCCGCTGCAAAATGCTACAATACATCAACAGAAACCCTAACCCTTAGCCCTTGGACCCCGCAAGGGGTGCTACCCCTTGACCCCATCTTTGGGGCACTGCCTCTTGACCCCATTAAATAATTTGGGGGGAAACCACACCGATAAAAGTGGGGTAAATTTAACCTTCGAGTTTGATTAGGCTCCATATAACAACATGGAACAATTGATACAGACAACTATACCAAAGCAAATGAGCGAGATAGTACAAGATGATTCTTGTTACTATGATAGACAAAATCAACAACGAAAACTCGCTAAAAATTGAAAAAGAGTTAGATGATTATCATCAGTTGGAAATAATAGTGGTTCTCCCCCTCACAAGCAACAAAAGGTCTCACTTACACAAGGATTTGAGATGCAAGCATTATATGGATTTTATGACAATAAACAAGACTCTCATAAGAACCACTTGACCTTTGCACAAAACTTGATTGAGTACCTCTCCAAGAGGTTTGTAGGCTCTAAATTTAGTCCAATGGTAATACCAGGTAAGTTTCTCTAACCCTTTACCTCTCATGATGTGTTTCCTCCGTGATGTGTTATGTGTTGTTTAGGCCTTCTGGGATGACCCTTGATTCTCTGTTAAGGTCTAGGATACTAGGAGACCGCCTCTATTGTGACCCTTCTTCTATTTGTATCATCATTCTTCTATATTACTTCTCCTCTATTTTCATTATTGTGTGTTGTGTCTTACGGACATAGGGTTATGGTTGGTGACTTGGGGGCACCCTCCTAGGTGACTGTCCCTAAGGCACTTGTTTCTCCTCTCTTGATTTATTGTTTCCCTTCCTCTAATGTTTCTATCTAGTGGGCAAATGATAAAAAACATATTATACTGATGTGGACCTAGCGTCCCTTTAGCGAGAAATAAAAAATTGGACTTAGTTCCTATATGACGATGGGGTTGGTATATATTATCTGATGCTTGGCTAGTAGAATAAATCCATGCACTTTGTTGTGTGATATTGATGATGTCTTATCTCTCTTACAAAACATAACAATACTACTGCTCCATGCACTTTGTTTGTCTTTGAATCTCACCTTGGTGACGCTTAGTTCTGAGATTTTTGTGATATAGCCCCACGGTTATCCTCAATCTCTAAATTTGTATTATAACCTTGGCTCTTTGTGTGATTGATCATATGCATTGATGTTGTTGTTTATCCTAATTATATGGACACTAACACTTTTCATGTACGGATGTGTTTGTGGGAACATTTGGTGATCATACAGTACATGTCACCTCTGGGGGGCATGGGCCTTGTGAGAGCTCATGTTCCCTTGTGTGTTTTCTTCCTACCTTAACGTGCTTGATATCAATACCTGATATCACCCACCTTAAGGTGGGGGCATATATAAGGTAAGTTGTCTTTTATAGATGTTAGCAATGTGCTTGTTCTCAAGTGTAGTCTTAAAGACTGGTGGCGATGAATCCCTCCTACACTCTGATATTTGTTTGAAATCTATCATTTAATCCCTTTGTGGAGGCAGGGATATCACATCCCTTTTCTATCTTAAGCCCTCTACGGAGGCAGGGATGGTGTATTTCTCGTGGGGAGTGTAGATCCTGTCATTTTCAAAAAGTCCTCATCGTGAGGCAGGAAGCGGTTCTGTGACTAACTCAACCCTTAAGCGTGTCTTCGGTGATTGTTGTGGTGAAGCCCAATCATTGGTGTGTGCTTATAATGTGCCTAAGATGGTGTTGAAAATAGAAATAGGAACACTCCATCACTTATCTGTCGTGTTTTCTTTGTGTCTTCCAAGTGTGTGTGTATTGTGTGTTTTTCCCAAGCATAGTTTAAGGACTGGTCACGATGAGTCCCTCCTATGCTTTAGGATTTGTATGGCATGTTTGTTTTTTTTGGCATGTATTGCATGTGTGTTGCCCCGTATGTAGTTTAAAGACCTGTGACAATGAGTCCCTCCTACATTATGGGTGGTGTGTTTACTTTCCTGTACTTGCATCTGCATTTCATGTATATGAAAATGAAAAAGAAAAAGAAAATCATCTCTATCTTCACTGCATTCATTGTGTTCACTATGTTTTACGTGTCTTCAATGCTTTCTTCTTTGTGTTTTACGTGACTGTAACTGTATTCTCTGTGTCTTGCGTGCCTATTACTGTCTTCTCTATGATTTTTGTGTCTTCTCCGTGCTTGGTGTGTTTGTTGTGTTTGTTGACCATACTTTAATGCATGTATTGGCCTTGTGTTTATACTTACATTAAAGCAGGGGATAAATATTACGTTGGAAAATGTCCCCTTGGGGGCTTTTCCCTCTTAAGGTTTAGCTCCTGAGTCTTGTTTATGCATTTAGAGTATTTTTCATGTTAATCTGACTTCTCGATGAGAAAACCCTGAAGTTCCATGGCAATTTGGACTCAGGGGATGCACTTGTGACAAATCCTGAATGAAATAGGGGGGGTGGACTTAGGCACTTGCGCCCTAGTCCTGTCCTATTTTAGGTCAAGCCTAATTTCAAAGTATCGGTTTGTGACTGTTATTTAGGTCCTATGCCGACACGGTATGTTTAAATTATGAAATTCTTCACGAGAATGTTTGTAGTTGCATATATAAGCATGTTAGGCATTCATTTGTAAACTAGAGGGACATTAGATAGCAATTTTGATTCATGAGCTTGTGTAGAGGTGATCCAAGGCATTCATTAAGTGTTGTAGAGTAGACTTTGTGTTGTTATTGTGTTTGTATTTGTAGATTTGGGCAGCCATCTCCTCATGGCATGGAGAGCATCTTCCTTCCATGAGAGCTTCACTACAAGGTGCTATCAATTATGTTTTCAATCATTTATCATTTAGATTTTGCCTCTATCCCATAGGGATACACACTCTTTCTCTGACAACGGTGTTCAGAAGACTTGAATGTCTCTCTGGGGCTTGACTAAGGCAAGCCTCTAAACACCACAACCCCCAACCCACTCCTTGTGATTGCAGGTTATAGGTGTCACATTTGGAAGAAGTAGAGTTGCAGGGAAGGTCAATAGGTATCAAGGATTCAAGATCTGGAAAGAAGCTAGACACTGGAGCTTTTCCTGGACTCAGGCGCTAGTCTGAGTGTCCTTCGCAGTTGAATTCCTAGAAACAGAAGATACAATGCAGATCGGTGTTGAAAGGAGATCAGGATTCCACAAAGAAAATATGGCACTGGACTAGGGCACCCTCTCATTAGTCCTCAACTGTTCCACTTTCTAAACTTCAAAATCTGGTATGCATTTGATTATCATTTAGTATCTCTATGTCTGAGCATTTTCCATGATTTGTCTGTTTGCTTCTAAATTTGCATAATTAGGGTTTTGAGCATAATTAGGCATAATTGAACAACAAATATACACAATTCTAATTTTCCCTACATTTCAAGTGACCGCATGCCTAATAGTAGATTTCCTACTTGACCTAAATTCCTTGAATGTTTAAGGTGAAAGGAGGACTCACATAAACCATCTTACAATTTTACCTTAAACACTTTGTATGAGGGTTTCAAGGGGTGAGCATTTGTTGGAGGCCTCCTAGGCAAAAACAAACCCCAGGTTGAGTCCAGAAGGCATGAAAACCTATATTTGTTATATAAAATTTGACTGTATTCGGTGACTGGAAAAATTTCACCATTTTTTATGCCCTAGAGGAATCTGTAGGAGAATATTTCACATGGTACTACGCGTCAGAGAATCTATAGGTATAGAGAATATTCCATGCACACTGCATTAGTGCAGGTACGCTAGTATGTAGTTTTGTTTTTTTAATTATTTTCCTTAAAGCTCTGATGTTTTTAAAAATTAAAAAAAAAACAAAATTAAGGGGGCCTGCACCCCCTGCGCAGGCGCCTGCGATAGTAGGACACACGACCTGCGTAGGCCGTACAGCCTAGTAGGCTGGTGACCAATTGTTGGTAGGTTGTTGGTGGGCTCAAAGGTGCTGGCTGATGGGTGTCAATCTGGCGGCCTGGCCAATCGGTAGGCCAGCCTAGTGGTTCGTACAATTTTTTTAATTTTTTACTTAAACTTTATTAAATTTAAATTTATTCAAACCATTTAAAATGAAATCAAACAAATTGCAAAATTAAACCTTTAAATATGGTTTCGAATCCACCACTCATTCGCCACCAACCGCATTGCTAGGGTGCCCTCGCCGCTAGTGGGCCACCATCTAGCCACTCACCTACCACCCAAGGGCCACCAAGGCCAGTTATATAGCCTAACTGGGCAGATTTTTTCTAGGGGGTATAACTTTTTCCCACAATGTCAGATTTTTGACTTCTTATAGTTGAAAAAAATCTCTTTCCGTGTACTACATAATGGTGATGGAGATTTTTCTAGATTTTGCCTTTTTGACTAGTTTTTACTAGTTGGAAGCCAAATGTTCATTTTGAGCTTTGGCCAGGTATAACAGGTGCGTATAGAGTCATATTTTAGACTTGTTATAGGCATTGGAAAGGTATTTCTGAGAACTATGCAGTGGAGCAGGTTTGGAGATGATATTCTGAGGTTTGTTCAGATTATAGTAGTTTGAGCTACTACTTTTGATCACTTTGATTTTTGGTGATTTTGTGAGTTGATGGAAAATCAAATCTGGGATGATTTGGTGTTTGAGTCATTGCAGACTTACATGTTTATCTCTTATTATTCCTTGTTGACAACATTATTCATGTATTGTTGAGTTTGCATGGAGCATTGTGAGATCTACAAGTTGTGCAGTGTTGTAGGTTGTCTATGCCTACAGGTTGCATTTATGACTTGGATAAGGGTTGTCTATGCCCATAGATGTTTCAGTGCTAATGCAGATTCTCATTTGTGGCTTGGGTTAGTCACATGTTGCATTGGTTTTCTTGTCATTATGAGATATAGAGAGATGGTATTACCTGATATAGTCATGCTATGGGACCTATGTTTGTTGACTATATGGTATAGTTGTGTGAGACTTGATGAGAGTTTGGTGCAGGTACATTGGGTGCTAATCACATGGTGTCATGGATGTTCCCTTGTTTGGTTGGGACTTTGGAATGATATGATTGTTTTACAGGTGCAGTTTTGGTGGTGGTGGATTGATGTTTGGTTTACAGGTTTTGTTCATCTTCTTGGTTTTGGAGATTATGGTTTACTCAACCTTTTGGGAGTTGTATCATTATAGAGTGATTCTTTGATTGTGTTCAGGCCATGGATAGCTTGGTTACAGGTTTCAGTGGGAACTTTTGACAGTGATGGGTTTGATGTTTATGTTGTATCCATGTATAGCTTAGTATCACACTTCAATGGGAGCTTTGGTAGGATATGGTTATCTTCATGTGATTTGGAGATGTTGACATCTTGGTACCATGGAGGACTCTTGGAGTCTTTGGTTGAGGTGTTGGTTATGCTTTGTTAGTTTTGACATGTTATCCTTGCTTACAGGATGGTTGTATTATGTCATGGTTTACTCTTGATTGCTCATTAGAGTGTTGGCATGGTACAAGTTCTCTTGAGACATGATGTGTACATTAGTGCATGTGATCTTCCTTTGAGGAGATGGTTAGATCATGATGTCATGATTGGGCTCCTAATTCTACAGTTGGAGCATTGACAGTGATCTTGTTGGTTCTCCTTATATTGGGTACATTGGTCATGTGCCTGGGAGATTCATGATGGTGGGGTTTTGCATTTGGAGTTTAACATGAATTGATCATGGAGGTACTCATGGATACTTGGAGACAGGTGAGGTTTGAGTTCTCTTGGATTAGAGAGATGTGTTGAGATGGTTACTCTTTGATGATGATTTTAGTAGCAAGACCGAGGAGCCTACACCTTGGTTGGACGTGAGTCCAACATGGACATGTTGAGGAGATTGTTCTTGGAGAGAGTCTTTGAGGCTTGGTGCATCCTAGAGGAGCAATCTCATCCCCACTCTTGGTCCACTCAACGGTGAATGATTTGATAGGTATGCCCACCTGATTTTCAAATGCATTATTCATTTGTGTCTTATCTTCTCATGCTTGAGTCTTGAGCTATGGATTATGGTTGTGAGGACTTGTTTGAAGAGTAGATGCATGGATATGATTGGTTATCTCATTATGTTTGATCCTGATTTGTTATTAGATCATTGTATGTAATGGAGATGGTTAGTGGCTTTGGGCTTATTCCTATTATTTGGGATGGTTATGAGTTTGGTCTACCTTTTGGTTTGAGAGGCTTGCATCTTGTTATTGGATGTTGTGGAGGCTTCTTATTTATGGGTTGTAAAGGAGATTATACTTTTCACAATTATAGCACATTAGTGTGGATAGAAGGACATGGTTATGATTTGCAAGTTCTCCCTTGATTTGTCTTATGCTTCTTCCTAGATATTTATGTTCACATGACATTGGAGTTGAGATGTGTATGGAGCTTTTGAGTCTTTTTGACTTCTTTCTCTTATGATGTGGAGGGTTTGGGAGAGACATGGACTTGAGGAGAGTTATGTTGCAGCTATTTAGTTTGCAGATTTTACATATCTATGTGTATGTTCTTTGACACTATGTGATAGAAGATTTAGCCACATCTTCTATAGGCATGCTATTAGTGGATCTTTGGATGCCTTGATCTATTTTCAGATTTGACATTTACTCATGCAGTGGGAGTTCCAGGATGTATATGATTCCTTTGTTGGATGTTCTCATTATACTATGGTATGGAGGGTCTTGAGGTTTTTTTATCACATGCTTTGTGTTGTTACGTTGGAGGACTTCTTTATGCAAGATTGAGTATATATAGGGACTTGTTATCATTGTGATTTGAGTTGGATATGTTGATGGCATAAGATCTACTTGTTATCTTTTCTATACCTTGGTTTGGAGGTATAGTTAGTTGATGCACTAAAAACTAGCTGTGGTTGCTATTTCAGCTATGATTGATTCTTGTCAGCTACTTGAGCCGATTTGTTACCATTGGATTTGGTGCTTGTGTCTGGATATCAGTTGATGCATGTTTCTTGCTTCTATGTAATAGTTTAGTGTGGCAACTCTTTAGAGGATCTTATTCTTCATTGTTGGCTAGATGGAGGATGAGGAGATTCTTGTTTGAGATGGAGGACACCTTGATTATTGTTGTAGGTATCTTGGAGCACATGGAGCACATGGATGGTTATATGGTATATGTTGGGAACACATGATGGTTTATCTTGATGTTTTGAGTTTACATGTTGATCCCTTATGCAATGTATGTACAACAAGTGGGAGAATGTTGGAAGTGTGTTGTACACCTTGCATAACATTGATATTATTTTATTATGTAAAATAAATATTTAATTGTGGTGCATCATGTGATGTGTTTAGCCACATTGTATATTTATTTAGACACCACTTGTAATTGTTGTATGTAACATTGGGTTAATTATTTTATTTGTCATTATTTGATTAATTGGGAAAACTTAGTACCTATAATTAAATGTGGGGCCAATGGTTTTGTAGACACATGGTTTTGGGGAAAATGGTATTACAATACTGCATGTTTTATTTGTGTGAGCTTATCTCTATAAAAGAAAACACAAGGGTAGTTGTAGTTAAGAGGTTAGCCATTTGGCTTGTTGGCTCGGTTGTAGCTTCTCTTGCAGGTTGGTTGTGTGAGGGTTTGAAGCATGGCATGAGATGTATGGTTATATGCTTGTTCACATGGATTTCAAGTAGAGAGAGCTTGATGTTTCAGAGGTGATCTTTGCATATGTATTTACTGAATAATACATGAGAGATGCATGCTTTTGGAGGTTGGGTTTTTCCCTCTATGAGAGTTTTCCTAGGGTATATTTTGTGTCACCATTAATGGTATGATTTTCTATTTCTTTTGCATGTTGGTTTCTAGTTTATTGCACATTGAATCTCTTATTGGGTTATGAGGAATTAGTCTCTATGGTTGCATATTTCTAACACACTTACTGTTAAGCCAAATGATGTAGCAACTCTTTTAGACTATATACATGTGACAAAAATAGACATTCTATTTCAAAAACATGAGTTGCCTTCTATTGAAGTTCAAAATCAATATGATCCTTTCATTATCTTCATCGCAATAAATAAAAAATTGATCAAGTGAGTTATGATTGATAATAGATCAACTCTTAATGTTTGTGGTATTAATTTGTTACCTAAGATTAAGATTGATACATCTTTAATTAAACCAAATAGAATTAGCATTTGTGGCTTTGATAATATTGGAAGACAATCTATAGGCACTATAACTTTACTTGTACAAGTTGGGCCCGTGACTTTGTCTACCCTTATTCATGTCATGCCAAGTTCCTTATCATACAACATGATTCTTGGTAGACCTTGGATTCACGCATTGGGGGTAGTTCCATCTACCCTTAATCGTTCACTCAAGTTTATTTATGCAAATAAACTTTGTACCATTGAAGCTGATCCTAAACTGGATAGTTGTTTACATATTGAAATGCAAAAACAAGTTGTTCATAATAAGATTCCAAATAACTTGAAGGTTGATCCATCAATTCCTCTTGCCACAAATAATGTTGTGCAAGATTCTCAATAGTCAAATACATTCCTTGGTGATGATTGGGGTTCATTAGACTATACTTCTGCCTCTATGGAAGAATACAAGCTTAACAACCCTAATGCTAAAACTTCAAATGTTGCATCAATTTCATTTAAGAACTCTATTCAGTTACATCAAAAACCTAAAGTTTCTTTAGTAACAAACACAAATAACACTCTTACTTACAGTACTGACTATGAGACCTATGAGGCTCCACCTTCTTCTAGAGAGATGGCCTCTCTTTATGGTCAGGGATTTCAGATTATTTATAAGAATTGTGACTGTGTAGACAATAGTTGCGGCATTAATCAACAAGGAATTCAAGTACATATGGAAGCCGCTTCATGACACTACTTGAGTGGCATTAGATATAATAATTTCAAGGAAACCAAAGCCCATAGACATCCTAATCTTAATGTGAACACAATATCAACACTCAATTTGATATTTCCTAAGATGATAGACACAAATTATCCTCCAAGAGATATTCCTTTAGATATCTTTTCAACAAATGAAGCAATAATTGAATTCTTGGGAGCTTATGACAATGTTCCTCATTATCATCACAAGCAGGGATTGCCATATCATTTAAATGTTGATGTGTATTTTGGAAAATCCACTAGATTGGTAAATACTACTAATGAAGAATATGAATAATCATCATAATCACCCAACCTCCTAGACCACAGTACTTTACTTAATGGAAAAACTGTCAAAGTTTTTATGGAGAAAGATAATACTGAAAAGGTTATTCCTATAGGTGATTGTTTAAGTACTAAAGAAAAAGAAGATATGACCAAGCTTTTACATGAATTTTCTAAATTGTTTGCTTAGAATTATTTGGATATGCCTAGCATTGATCCTAAGATTGTAACACATAATATTGTATTACAAACTGATGCTAAGCTGTTTAAACAAAAGATGCGTAAAATGAATCCTAAGGTTACATTAATAGTTAAGGCTGAGATAGAAAAGCTTTTACAAGCTAGTTTTATCTGTCCTATTGATTACTCACCTTGGATTTTGAATATTGTGGTTGTTGCTAAACCTGATAATCATATTTGGATGTGCACCAATTTCAGGGATTTAAATCTTGCTTCTTTGAAAGATGATTTTGCCCTTCCAAATATTGATATGATTGTTGATTCAATAGTTGGCCATGAATTACTTTCCTTCATGGATGTTTTTTCAGGTTATAATCAAATTTTCATCAACCCTCAAGATCAGTATAAGAAAACTTTTATAACCTCGTGGGGAACATTCTATTGGGTAGCCATGTGGATTAAAAATGCTAGAGAAACTTACCAATGAGCTATGACTCTTATTTTTCATGATTACATGTATAACATCTTAGAGAATTATGTCGATGACATTCTTGCGAAGTCTATTCGTCGCCAGGATCACGTCACAATCCTCCATCTAATATTTGAGTGAATATAGAAATACATCATGTGCTTGAATCCCCATAAATACATCTTTGGCGTAGATAGTGGAAAACTGTTGGGATTTATAGTCTCTCATCGTCGTATTGAGGTAGACACAAAGAAAATTGATGCAATTGTTAATATGTCAGCACCTAAGAACATATCTCAACTTTGTAGTTTACAAGGGAAGATATAGGCCATTCGTTGATTTGTTTCACAACTCGTAGATAAGACTCACCCTTTTACTCAACTACTGAAGAAGGATTCAACATTTCAATGGAATTCTGATTGTCAAAAATCATTTGAAGACTTAAAAAGTTATCTAGCTAATCCTCCTTTTTTACAGCCTGCTACTGCTGATAAACCTTTTCTTCTTTTGATGAAGGGGGGTTAATCACAAAACACATAACAACAAAAATTGCACACAGAAAATAGGAATGTTCTTTTATTGATTTGGACATCACATTACATTACTCAAGCTCAAATATAATCAAAGGATGAATCCTCCACAGGCTGCAACACATAACAACTTCTTATCTTCAAACTCTGGAACCTTCTGCCTTTTGTAGCCCCAAATATTCTAGGGTTTCTATTTTCCTGCATTTTCTTGACTCTACACTCTCCCCCTTATCTCTACTACTACCAAGGTTTCCCAAAAATGGTCATAAATAGCCCTTTTGGCGGCCTCTAGCCAAAATTTTGAAATTTGCAACTCCCTCCAAAAATAGGTCAACTTCTGGGAAGCATAACTTTTGATCTGGGTGTCTGATTGATGAACCGTTTGAAGTACTAGAAAGTTCATGAAGTGAACTATGATGCCAAAAATTTGTAAATAGATTTCCATAAATGATTCAGGGAATTATGGGATGTTTAAGTACCTCATATATGGTTTCAGAACTTTTCTAGGAACCTCACAAAATTGAAAATTTAATATCTTGAAATCCAGACATGATCTTTAGATGAAATTTACCAAGAATGCTTATTTGACTATTCTAAAGATTTGGAGAAAATTTTGGGCTCAACGGCTTCTCTGATATAGACTTACTAAAAATAGTAAATTTTGGTATTCTTAGCCCTATTGGAAACTTTGAAGGTTTTGAATCATTATTCAAGAAAATGGTTGCCTGAAAACACAAATTTTGAAAAGAAATAAAAAAAAAGTCATCAATTTTGAATCAACATTATTTTTGGGTGATGTAAGATTGCCCTTACACCTCTAGATGCTCCTTCATCAGACACCCAGGGTAATTTTGAGAAGTGACCTTGTCGCATTTCAGGTGTTTGAGGAAAATCCCAAATGGTCAACCTCTGTCTTAGACAACCAGGAAGAACCTTCAACAGGCCTTCCTTTCCACTTCATCAGGTATTCTTCATATTGCCTATTCTGAGTACTTCTTCCCACATGACTATCCAAGATATCTTCTATCTCCTCCTTTGAAGTAAATGCCAAAATACTCCATTGTTCTTCTGTTGGTCCATCCTTTATTCCACCTTCATGATGTTCTATTAAATCATAAATGTTGAATACAGAGGAAATGTTGATCCCACTCAGCAGCTCTACCTCATATGGATTTCCTGAATCATGCTTCTTTAGGATTCTACATGGTCTAATTTATTCATTTTTAACTTATTATATGTTCCAACTGGAAACCTCTCTTTTCTCAAGTGAACCATGACTTCATCTCCTACTTGAAACTCCTTACATCTCCTCTTCTGACCTACCTTAGCCTTTGTTAGGGTTAGGGAAGATCAAAGCAATAAACACTAACAATTATATGCAGATTAAATAAGCCAAATATAACAATGAGGAATAACATAAAAGAGATCAACACAGAAATTTAACGTGGTTCACCCAATATGGGCTACATCCACAAAAACTCAGCCATCCATTGATTTTATTATCTAGTGCAAAATAGATTACAATCTCATGAATACATCGTTGTACCATACATCCTAGCCACTTATAACAAGCCTTTTGGAATCTTCTAGAATTAGGGTTTTGCAAAGTCATTTTTCTTTTGTCAGTTAACAAAAATTAACAACCAACTCCGATCGTGCAAAAAAGAGGGAAAAATAACTTGTGTATAGTACTTGCATGATCAGTCACCACATACCAACAATCTCCCACTTGGAGATTGATCCTAGACGACATAGCTGCGCTTGTAGCTCCCACTGGATTACAGGCCTAGCTGGTTTCTTAAGTCCACCATTATCAGTCATGAAGGCCAACAAAAACTAATAAGAAAATTAGTTTCTCTCGTGTAACCTCCTTTGTGAACATATCTGTAGGATTCTAACTTGTGTGAATTTTCTCTAGCTTCAACTACCCATCCTCCAAAACTGACCGAATGAAGTGGTATCTGAGCTGTATGTGCTTAGTTTTTGAATGCAAAGATAAATTCTTAGCAAGATGAATGGCACTCTGGCTATCAGTGTACAAAGGGCTATCTTCTTGTCATTGCCCCAATTCCTCTAGAAAATGTTGTAACCAAATCATCTCATTGCTAGCTTCTGTAGTAGCAACATACTCAACTTTAGTGGTTGAAAGCGCAACAACCTTTTGCAGCCTTGAAATCTAACTGATTGTAGTACCTCCTACAGTAAAAACATACCCTGTAGTACTTCTCCTGCTATCAATATCACCTGCCAAATCAAAGTCAACATATCCTTTTAGAGTAGAATTTGTTCCTCCAAAACATAGTTTCTTCGAAGTAGTACCTCTCAAATATCAGAGAATCCATTTTACAGCATTCTAATGTTCCATTCCTGGATTGCTCATATACCTGCTCACAACTCCCACTGCATGTGCAATATCTATCCTTGTACATACCATTGCATACATCAAGCTACCAATTGTTGATGCATATGGTATCTTAGACATTTTGTCTTCCTCCTCTTGTGTCTTTGGACACATCTCCTTAGTCAACTTAAAATGACTAGGCAAAGGTGTATTAACTATTTTTGCATTCTGCATGTTAAACCTTTTCAACACCTTCTCTACAATACTCACTTTGGGATAAAAATAATTTTCTGTTTGTCCTGTCCCATGTCATCCTCATACCAAGGATTTGTTTTGCTACACCCAAATCCTTCATAGAAAATGAATTTGCTAATTTCTGCTTAAGTTCATTAATATGCTGCATGTTAGACCCGGCAACAAGCATGTCACAACATAAAGAAATAGGACAATATAGCTTCCATTACCCAATTTCTTGAAATAAACACAATAATCAGAATGACATCTTTTGTAACCTTGTTTAGCCATAAAACTATCAAATTTCAAATACCATTGCCAAGGTGCTTGCTTCAGGCCATACAAACTCTTCTTTAACCTGCACACAAAATCCTCCTTACCCTTGACCTCATATCCCTATGGTTGCTGCATGTATATTTCCTCTTCCAGATCCCCATGCAGAAAAGCTATTTTCACATCTAGCTGTTCAAGATGCAAGTCTTCCACAACCACAAGACTTAGAATTGTTCTAATAGAAGTCATCTTTACAACCGAAGAAAATATTTCATCAAAATATATACCTTTTTTCTATGCAAAACCTTTTACCACAAGTCTGGTCTTATATCTTTTCTTGCCTCCATCTGCTTCCTTCAACTTGTAAACCCATTTATTTGGAAATGCTCTTTTTCCTGCAGGCAATTTGACTAAGTCCCAAGTCTGATTCTGCAGCAAGGAATCCATTTCCTCTTTCATGCCTAGCTCCCACTGCTTTTTGGTTTCTACCTGCATTGCTTCTTCATAACTTTCAGGTTCATTAGAATCAGTTAATAATATAGAATATAATGATGGAGAAATTTTTTTTGGAGGTCTAGTTATCCTTGTAGAATGTCTAACACTTACAGGAGTCTGTGGGATAACTTCTTGTTGCTGAGCATCAGGTACCACTGGAATTTTATTTTCTAAAATCTCATCCAGCACCACATATTCCTTTTTGGCTTGTTCATGCTTCTTTTCCTACATCTGATCCTTGTACCTGACCTTCTCATTGAATATAACATCTTTGCTCCTAATGATTTTATGATTTTCAAAATCCCATAACCGATAACCAAATTCATCTACTCCATATCCAATGAAGGTACATTTTTTATACTTAGCCTCAAGCTTGGTTCTATTTTAAATATCAACATGGACAAAATCTTCATAGCCAAAGGTTTTCAAAAATGAATAGTTTACCTTTTTGCCCATCCATGCCTCCTCTAGAATGCCACCAACCAAAGGATTTAAATGTCCCCTATTTATTAAATAAACAACGGTATGTACAACATCTGCACAAAAGTGTAAGGGTAGTCCAACATGCAATCTCATGCTCCTTGCACACTCCATAATGGTCCTATTCATCCTCTTAGACACACCATTTTCTTGTGGGGTTCCAGGAACTATTTTTTTCTTACGGATTCCATTATATGAACATTAATTCTCAAATTCTCTACTACAATACTCGCCTCCATTATTAGATCTGAGACACTTCAACTTTTTTCCTATCTCATTCTCAACCAAAGCTTTCCACTTTTTAAAAGTTTCAAATACTTCTAATTTCTATTTTAGGAAATACACCCATGTTTTCCTAGTTGCATCATCAATAAAAGTAACATAATAGAAAGATCCACCAAGAGAAAATATCTAAGCTGGTCCCCATACATCTGAATGCACAAGCTCTAATTTCTCACTTCTTTTCTTTCCCAACTTTGAGAAATCAGACTCTATTATGTTTTCCATAAACACAATTTTCGCAGAACTCCAAGTCAATCTTCTTTAGACCTGGTAGCAACTTTCTGGAGTGAAGGATTTTCATCCCTTTCTCACTCATGTGCCCAAGTCTATGGTGTCACAATTCTATTTTTGTCCCTATAGCAAGTGATATAACTGTTTTAGTAGCAACTATTTCTATAGTAGCTAAGGTAGAATAAGTATTACCAGTACACAAATACAATGTGCCTACCTTTTCACCTTTAGCTACTACTAATGCACCTTTAGTGACCTTCCAGACTTTGTCTAAAAAGGTAACTATATAGCCTTCACTACCCACATGTCCTACAGAGATTAAATTCCTTCTCAAATTTGGAACATGCCTTACCTCCTGTAGCAAGCATTCATTTCCATTCTACAACTTAATTTTTATCTTTCTTTTTCCAACAATTTGATAGGGTTCATCATCACCCAAATATACCTGTCCAAAATCACCTTGAACATAATCTACAAAATATTTCCTATGGGGTGTGGCATGAAATGAAGCCCATGAATCTATTACCCAGGAATCATTAGCATTATCTAAACACAGAATTAAAGCATCCTGTAATTTATTACTTACAACATTAACTTCCTTACTGTCATCATGTTGTCCGTCTCCTTGTTTGCCCTTTTGAGACCAGCAATCCTTCTTTAAGTGTCCTGGCTTTCCACAGTACCAACAATCCATTCTTCCTCTGGATTTAGATCTGCCTTTCTTCGACTTCCCTTGTGACT
The DNA here is from genome assembly GCA_027924645.1 of Cunninghamia lanceolata. Lineage (NCBI taxonomy): Eukaryota > Viridiplantae > Streptophyta > Pinopsida > Cupressales > Cupressaceae > Cunninghamia > Cunninghamia lanceolata. The sequence continues at coordinate 230,019 of BSBN01000585.1, forward strand.
TCCCATGATTTGTAGGGCTTTTTCCTCTTTCCTTTGTTCTTCCCCTATTCTCTACAGTCAAAGCATTACCAAATGTTGAAGTCTCACCTGTGCTTTTTTGTCGCATTTCCTCACTAAGGATAACACCAACAACATCATCAAATTTCAAAGTATTTGAACCAGAGACAAAGTTACTTACAACCATTACCAAGCTATTCCAGCTTTCTGGCAAAGAACATAAAACCAAGAGAGCCCTTACCTCTTCATCAAATTTTACTTTTACAAGAAGTTAACTGACTGGTAATCATATTAAACACATTTAAATGATCTAACACAGATCCACCTTCAATTATTTTCAAATTAAACAAACGCTTCATGAGAAATACCTTATTAGAGGCTGAGGGTTTTTCATACAATTTAGCCAAAGCTTTCATCAAACCATCTGTTGTCATTGCTTCTATTATATTGAATGCCACAGATGGTGCCACACACAACCGAATGGTTCCCAGTGCCTTTCTGTCCAGAAGATCCCAATCCTCATCAGTCATTGCTACTGGTTCCTTGGCTTTTCCTTCTAATGGCCTCCATAAATCCTTTTGATAGAGATAATCTTCCATCTGCATCTTCCATAATTGATAGTTCTACCCATTGAATTTATCTACCTTCAATTTACCCTCATCTGCCATTGCTCCCACTTAACTGTGAGACTCCCACTCAATCATGAGACCTTCCTGCAAACGATAATCAAACACAACCCACTCTGATACCATTTGTTAGGGTTAGGGCAAATCAAAGAAATAAACACTAACAATTATATGCAGATTAAATAAGCCAAATATAACAATGAGGAATAACACAAAAGAGATCAACACAAAAATTTAATGTGGTTCACCTAATATGGGCTACATCCATAGAAAATCAGCCATCCAATGATTTTATTATCTAGTGCAAAACAAATTATAATCTCATGAATACATCATTGTACCATACATCCTAGCTTCTTATAACAAGCCTTTTGGAAGCTTTTAGAATTAGGGTTTTGCAAAGTCATTTTTCTTTTATTGGTTAACAAAAATTAACAATTGACTCTAATCGTGCAAAAAAGAGAGAATTTTTTTGGGTGCTACGCCTCCGAACCCCAGCAAGGATACATAACTTGTGTACAATACTTGCATGATCAGTCACCACATACCAACAATCTCCCACTTGGAGACTAATCAGACTCCACACCAAATAGCCTTGTACTGAATATTCATCTTATTAATGTGTTTTCTCATCTCTTCATGCAAATTCTTCAAGTGTTTTGCAAAATCTTCAGCTTCAACACTTATCTTTTCTCCCGTGTCCATATTCCTTAACTCTCGAGCATTTAGTGGACTACTCCCATATACAATCTAGAATGGTGATTTACCTATACTCCTATTGACAGAATTATTGTAAGAAAATTTTGTCTGTGGTAAAATCAAATCCTATCCCTTGGGCTTATCTCCTACTAAGCATAGTAGCAGGTTACCCAAACTCCTATTTACCACTTCTATTTGTCCATCAGTCTGTGGATGGTGTGCAAAACTGAACTTCGAATCTGTCTTCAAATGCTTCCACAATGTCCTCCAGAAATTACCAACAAACTTGGTATCTCGATTTGAAACTGTGCTCTTAGGTAGACCATGTAGTCTTACCACCTCTCTGAGAAATAACTCTGCAATATGAATAGCATCATTGGTTTTCTTACAAGAAATAAAATGTGTAATCTTTGAGAATCTATCCACCACCACAAAAATGGAATCATGTCCTCTCTGTGTCCTTGGTAAACCAACAAAATCCTTACTAATATCATCCAATGGCCTCTCTGGTACAAGTAATGGCTGATATAGCCCCATATTCTGACTTGTTCCTTTTGTCATATGACACACTCTGCAACTCTACACAAATTCCCTCACATCTTGCTACAATTGTGGTCAATAATAATGTTCACTAACAATAGAAATGGTCTTATCTCAACCAAAGTGTTCAACCAATCCCCTACTGTGCTTCTCCTTAATCAAGTTCTCTCTCATGGAACTCCTCAAAATGCACAACTAGCTTCCTCTAAACAACATGCCATCTTAGATTATGAAATCCAACCATTTTGTTCTGTCCAAAGTAACAGGTTCCAAACAAGCTTTCCAAGCCTCTACAAAATCTGGATCTTCAGGATATAAAATTTTGAGCTCATCAAACCCAACAACCTTTATCTTCATTTCTATCAACAAATTTTGCCTTCTGCTCAAGGCATCTACAACTTTGTTGGACTTTCCACTCCTATGCTTCAAAACAAAAGTATAACTCTACAAAAACTCAACCCATTTTAAGTGCCTTTGATTTAACTTTCCTCGACTATTAAGATACTACAAAGCCTGGTGATCAGTATATAAAACAAACTCTTTTGGCAACAAATAATGTCTCCATTTATTCAAAACCTGAACTATAGTATAAAACTCCTGGTCATAAACAGAATACTTTTTCTTGACATCATTAAGCTTCTCACTGAAATAGGCAATGGTCTTACCTTCTTGGCTCAAAATAGCTCCTATGACACTGCCACTAGCATCGCAATCTACCTGAAATACCTTATTGAAATATGGAAGAGCTAGAGCAAATTGCTCTATGACTTTCTATTTCAATGTATCAAATCTCTGGGCTGCTCCTATAGTCCATTTAAACTCTTTTCTATGCCCTCTCATTGTCTCAGTTAGGGGTGCACAAATTCTACTAAAATTCTTGATAAATTTTCTATAAAAACTTGGCAAACATGAAAAGATCATACCTTTGTAGCACTCCTTGGCATGGCCCATTCGATGATAGCCCTTACTTTCTCTGGGTCCATCTTAAGATCTTCCTCTAAAATAACAAATCCCAGGTATACCAACTCTCTTTTTACAAAACTACATTTTTTCAGATTAATCAACAACTTCTCCTCCCTCAGGTTCTCTAAAACTCTTCTGATATGTATCAGATGCTCATCCCAAGTCTTACTGAAAATCAAAATGTCATCTAAATAAAGAATAACAAAACTTCCCAAAAACTCTTTCAATACCTTGTTCATGAGCCACATGAATGTGCTCGGTGCATTGGTTAGCCCAAATGGCATGATTAACCACTCATACAAACCTTCCTTTGTCTTGAAAGTTGTCTTCCATTCATATCCTTCTCTGATTTAGATCTAGTGATACCCACTCTTTAGATCAATCTTCATAAATCACTTGGCTCCACTCAAACAATCCATTATGTCATCCATTCTGGGCAACGACATTCTATACTTGATCATGATCTTGTTGATGGATCAGGAATCTGTACACATTCTCCACTCTCCATCTTTCTTCGGTGCAAGTACTGTAGGTACCGTACATGGACTTAGGCTCTCCCTTATCAGTCCCTTAATAACTCATGAACTTATTTATTTAGCTCTTCATTCTCTACAGGAGTCATTTTGTGGGCTACCTTATTTGGCAAACTAGCTCCTGGTATCAAATCCATTTGATGACTTATCTTCCTTACCGATGGTAAACCTTCTAGTACATTATCATAGACAATATCCTAAAATTCTTCCAATAGATTTGAGACTTTTGTTGGTACATCCTCACATTTCTCATGTCTGATCTTAGGAATCAACGCAAAGCAATGACGCTCATGCTTCATACCCTCAAAAAATTTCCTACCATCTACAATGAAAATGCTGGCAATACTACATACCTTTTCTTCCACCTCCTTCAAGGGCTTCAACTTATGATGAACTCCATCCATTGTCAGAGAATAGGTATTTGCATGGCCATGACAAACAACACACCTATCATACTACCACGACCTTCCCAATAGCATATGACATGCATCCATCAGTATGATGTCACACAACACCTCATCATGGTAGTTGCCAATTTTGAACATGACTAAACACTACTCATTGATCAAATCTCTATGGTCCTTCTGCAACCATGCAATCTGATATGGATGTGGATGCTTTCTTCTTGTCAACTTCAACTTGTTAACCATCTCCTTTGAAACAAGATAGTCAGTGTTTCCACTGTCAATAATAACATCACAACACTTACCTTCACACTTGCACCTTGTGCGGGATAAACTCTCCCTTTAATATGGTTCTTTCTCCTCATTCAACAAGGTTCTTCTGACAACTAGGGTTTCTCCCCTTTCAGCATCTTTAGAATTCTCAGACTATGCATCTTCATCTACAAGTGTAACTTGTGCATTACCTTCAGGTCTTCTACTTGTCCTTCCTTGATGTTGTAGACACTCGTATGCTTGATGTCCTTCTTCTCCACATTGGAAATAGGTTCCTTTGAAACCTCCTCTTCCAGATCCTTTCCTAGGTCGGTCTCTTCCTCTTCCTCTTTGCTCACCATTATTTTGGTCACAAGGGTGGTAGACATTATCTCCTCTCTGATTTCGACTGGTGCTAGCTTCTTCACTTTTTTTTATCTTCATTTTGGCCTCCATAGGATCTCCCACAAGTCCTGCTACCTTGACCTTTTCCCCTTTGTTTACTTTCAAATCTTGTATTTAGCTTCTCTTCTACCTTCAGGGAAAACTGGTATGCATCTTCTATGGTGGTCATTCTGACCAGGCTCAACTCCTCTTGAATACTTGGCCTCAACCCATTAATGTAATAGGCTACCTTCTGCTTGTTGGCCTCTGCATGGTATTTCCTTATAGTAATCTTATAAAACTCTTCTGTATACTCCTTGACAGACTTGTTACCTTGCTTCAATCCTTGCAGCTTGTTCAACAAATCCAACTCATAGTCTACAGGAATGATCTACTTCTTTAGTTTGTCCACCATCTGATCTCATCTGGTAATCTTTCCTTTTCCTCTTCTATTTCTCTCTAACTGGACCTCCTTCCACCAAATGTTAGCATGGCCCTTCAATTTTTGTTTTTGCAAACTTGACCCGTTCTAGATCTTCCACATCTTCATAATCAAAATATTCTTCCATATCATTTATCCAATCAATAAGCTCTTTTGGGTTTAGATTCCTAGAATAGGTAGAGAATTCAACCCTAGGTCTCTTTCCAATCTTCAAAATGGCCCTCAACAACCTAACTTTTGTAGGATCTCCTTCAACTTCTTGTTCTTCCTCAAATAGCTCTTCTTCAGCTTCATCCTCACTTTCTTTTCTTGTTCTCAACTCAAACCCTCTTCGCAACTCCTCTTGCAATGCATCAATTTGCCTTTGCAGGGATCTAAAACCCTCTTCCGTCAAAGCATTTCTCCCACCATGGTTTCTTCATGGAGGCATCTTGATCTCTATAGAAAACCCACAACCTCAGGTCCTGGTGCAAACTGCCTCATGGTCGATGATCTATCTACACACTCAAGAAACCTGGCTCTAATACCACTTGATGAAGGGGGGTTAATCACAAAACACACAACAACAAAAATTGCACATAGAAATTAGGAATGTTCTTTTATTAGTTTGGTCAACACATTACATTACTGAAGCTCAAATATAATCAGAGGATGAACCCTCCATAGGTTGCAACACATTATAACTTCCTATCTCTAGACTTTAGAACTTTCTTCCTTATGTAGCCCCAAATCTACTAGGGTTTTTATTTTCCCACCTTTTCTTGACTCTTCACTTTCTCCCTTATCTCTAATACTTCCAAGGTTTCCCAAAAATGGTCATAAATAGCCCTTTTGGTAGCTTCCAGCCAAGATTTCGAAATTTGTAACTCCCTCCAAAAATAGGTCAACTTTCGGGAAGCATAAATTTTGATTCGGGTGTCCAATTGACGAACCGTTTGACGGACTGAAAATCTCACAAAGTGAACTACAACAGCAAAAATCCATAAACAAATTTCTATAAAATTTTTAGGGCATTATGGGACATTTAAGTACCTCATATCTGATTTCAGAACTTTTCCGGGAACCTCACAAAATTGAAACTTTAATATCTTGAAATCCAGACATGATCTTGAGCTGAAATTTACCAAGAATGCTTATTTGACTATTCTAAAGCTTTGGAGAAAATTTTAGGCTCAACTGCTACTCTGATATAGACTTACTAGAAATAGTAATTTTTGGTATTCTTTGCCCTATTGGAAACTTTGAAGGTTTTGAATCATTATTCAAGCAAATGGGTATCTAAAAACACAAATTTTGAAAAGAAATGAAAACAAAGTCATCAATTTTGAATCAACATTATTTTTGGGTGATGCAAGATTGCCCTTACACCTCTGGATGCTCCTGCATCATCTTTACACCTTAGCATCTAATAATTCTCTCAACTTTATTAGCACAACATGATAATGAAGGGAAAGAACGCGTTGTATATTACATCAATCAAACTTTTCTCAATTATGAAGTGCAATATACTATTATCGAGAAACAGTGCCTAGCTCTTGTCTTTTCAACATAGAAGCTTAGGAATTATCTCTTAAATGTTGAAGTCCATGTCATGGTGAAATTTGATCCTTTAAAAAATATTTTCGCTAAAATGGATCTTTCAGGTCACCTTGCTAAATGAGTTATGTTACTAATAGAATTTGATCTCAAGTTTATTTCTCAAAAAGTGATTAAAGGACAAATGTTAACTAACCATTTAGCTGAGACACCTTGACCTTTCTCTATCCAAAATCAGGAAGCATTTCCTGATGATCCAATTCTAAATATAACTACAGATGATAAATGGGAATTGTATTTTGGTGGCTCACATTGAAGAACTGGCTCCAGTGCTGGTAGCATACTAATACCTCCTTCTGGTAATTCAATTCCTCTGTCTTATCATCTAAACTTCTCATGTACAAACAACATTACTAAGTATGAAGCTCTCATTATAGGACTTCGTGCTGCTTTGGCTCTCAACATCAAACATATTGTTGGCAAGATACACTGTGTGGCTTCATAAGTGTTGTCATTGATGGCAACAAAGTCTATCCCACACATTCGCAGTACATAATATGCCTATATTGGAAGTCAGATTGAAGATTATCTTGGTTTAGTGAACAAGAATAGAGTATGTAACAAGGTCTGACAATCAGGTTTGGATCTCTCAGATGGTGTAACTCAGTAAGTTACAGACTTGAAGAAGTCAAGAGGGGTATCATGACTATTGTATTCCAAAGATTTAGCCTCCGGTGATAAAGTAAGAAAAAGATATGAGTATCCAAGTGTTGGATTCCAGTCAGGCAGACAGACTTCAATCTGGATGTGTAAAATGTGCTAATCAAGCAATCTGTGATATTATACATTGTTGGCCGACATGATTAATGACTTCTATGCTTAAGAAAGTTGATAAAAATCCTTGATACAGATATATATGCTAGATGGATTCCAGCATGTAAGACTGTGTGTTGAAGATGTGAAGAAATAAGGTGCGAAGAAAAGTAGGGATAAGTGTGAGAACAACAATTCAAGTCTAGTATGTGACTAAATAACAACATTGAATAGAGGAAGAATGAAGTGTGTCAGATCAATATATTGTGCCTAACCGGAACTGAACTCTTGCATTTGTAGATGCTTCTCATCAGTTCAAACACTTGATTATCTTCTATAAGTTCTGTAGATAGCGAGTCTCTTGTAGGAAGTGTGTCTCTTGTGAGCAGTGTGCTCGGGCAGTGAGCCCTAATTGGCAAGTGCCATTTTGTACTCCTTTATTCTTTTAACAGAGAATACAATCTTGGGTTAGTCACCCTATGGTTTTTCCCTTAAGAGGGTTTCCACGTAAAAATCCTTGTGTTATGTGTGTTGATTTTATTTCTATTCTTATGATTACATATGCTTTCATGTTTTGATATAACACTGCATATTGAGATAACAAAAGAAAAGAAAATTAAGGAAATTTTGAGATAAATGATTCACCCCCCTCTCAGTTATCTGCCTTGTTTTCAACAATTGGTATCAAAGTAAGGTTCCTCTGAACAAAGCCTAACAGCTTGAGGAAGATCTAGGAATCTCAATGGATGCATATGGTATGAATGAACAACTTCAGTCTTCCCTAGATGATCTTGAACAATCCCACTCTAAAGTCAATAATTTGAGAGAGACTTAAACAAGTTGATGATTTCATAAATGAGCTAAAAGAAAAACTTAGTATATCTGTTAAAAAGAGAAAGGAACTACTTCAAAAACTAGCCAATCAGAGTGAAGTCAATGATACTAATGAAGATCTGAATGAGAAAAATAAGCTATGTGAGAAGCTGTCAAAAGAAGTCATTATGCTAAGGCATGAAATGGAATCAGGGGTTATGAAATTCACCCAAGAAATTGAAGAAAAAAGAAAGATTGAAGATAATCTAAAACAATGCCTCAAGGAGAAAATAGAGGACTGTTACAAAATAGACAGAATAATCAGGCATCTTGAATCTGATCTTGAAGAAGCTAGAGACAATGAAGAACAACTTGAGAATCAGATAGACACTCTTAAACAAGATCTTCAAACTGCAAATGAATACAAAGAAAAATTCAAGATAAGCTCAGCCCAACTTGAAGTTCTTCTTGAAAGCCAAAAGAGGGTAGATGATAAGCATGGCTTGGGATAGGAGAAAGGTGAAAGCTCTAGATCTGGTCAGAAGAACTTTGGATTAGGAAATCAAAGAAACAGGCCTAGAAGACCTCTGGTAAGGCAACCAAACGCTCAAAGATATCCATCCTTCAATGGATACTGCTTCAATTGCAACAAGTTTAGTCACAAAGCAATCTAGTGCAGAAATAGAATGAATCAATTCAATTCATCCTTCTCCGGTCAATGTTTCAGTTGCAAAAGATATGGTCACAAATCTCATGAATGTAGAAATATGCAAACAAACAATTCTTTCAATGGTAAATGTTTTGCATGTAATAGGATTGGACATATGGCTAATGAGTGCAGATCAAGAGGATATCATTCAAATAAGCAAAGAAATGTTGTGTTACAATTGCAATAGATCCGGTCATATTGCCAAATTCTGCAGAAATAGAAATCAGGATAGAAAAGGTCCGGTGGAACATGATCAGAAACAAGATAAAGGCAAAGGTAAAATAAATGCGGATAAAGTTCAAAAGGAGATGAGCAAGATTTGGGTAAAAAGGAGTACAATGAATATTGGGGATGGATCCGTACCAGAATTTAGTGCTAATATTCCTTCCAGAAACTAAAAAGGTGAGCTCTGGCTCAGGGGGAGTCACATAGAAAAATAATTTCCCCCAGCCAGTCAGCTAGTGCCTAAATTTGGCACATTGAGTAAACATCTAACACTGCGGATTAAAGGGTTCTCAAAAAAACCTCCAAATAACCTTCAATCAAAATGTGAAAGGTCCGCATGGAGTTTTGCAAGATTTATAACCGCTCAAGTTAATCTGGTCTCGACAGCTATCCAGTAAAGTAGAATTTCATAGACAGATCCGGTATGATTCAAAATTGAAATGCTTTGATTTGCGGACCCATGACATGATTGAAGAAAAGAAGATACATTGTCAATCGTCACAAACAATGATTCTAAGTTCCGCGCAATGATTTAATAAAATCTCTCTCAAAACAAGGCAACCAGATAACTTAAGTTGTGCATTTATCACAAAAGGAAATTAGGGTTTGCGCAAGGATAAAAGGGTTCTTTCACTCATTATTTACACACTTGCACTCACGAAGAAGAAAAGAAGAGCTCTACGAAGAAGATTCTACAATTCACTCAAGATCAACTAAAAATTGAATTCAACCAGCGATTCGTTTTGGCTCCTGCTTCAAACCCTAAAGCATGAAAAGGTACTTCCATTCTGAAAATTTCTCTCTAAATCTCTTGCAAAATGGCTACTCCAATGGTTGTCAATATTTTTGATAGGTCGAGACCTAAATTCAAGAAACACCCTTACAAATCTCTAGAAGTTGATCCCTTGGGTGCGTTTTCTAGCATTCCGCAGAGAGTGTTGCATGTAGAAGATGTTAGGGTTTATATCCATGCAAACATTGAAGAATTTGGAGACTCAAAATTGATGGACATTTATCACAAACAACTAATAGATGAGAATTTTGAACTCAAACCTGAATTTAAGGCCCTTCGGGACAAGCATTTCAGACATTGCATACATTTGCCATGTTTTGCAGAAGATGATTGGGTCCAGTATGTTCTAAGTAGGATGCATGATAATTTTATGTGGCTAATGAGGCTATTCAAGATAACTAAAGATGCCATTAGGGCGGTGACCAGACTGCATTCATCAGGTGGGTTACCTGCACTCAAATTTGTAAAGAACCAAATGGTAACTGAAGCCACCAGATCAAAATTTGGCAAAAGAGCAATGACTATAGATGACATCATAGATCTGGATGTCAAGTTTGCTTCAATGATAATCAGCTACAAAATCTACCATTCAAGCAGGGAGAATTATGTGTCTGGTACAGTAATCTATGCTGCATATCAGATGTTGAGGGAAGATGCAGATTATGATCTGTGTAAGCTTCTTCTAAATCAGCTATTAGAGAACTTGCAAAAGATCAAAAAGGATAAGAAAAATTCCTTTAAATATGGTAGTCTAATACCATGTCTATTCTTTTATTATATGAATGAGCTACCTGGATCAAATGGTTGGGTCTGGCAAAATGATAAACTCGTTGCAATTCAGATCAGAGATTACATGTATGGACTTGGTGATACTCAAGCCCAAAACACATCCCTTTGGGGTTACTTTAAGAATTTCCAAAGCATAATACAATCTAGAGAAAGAATACCACAAACAATAGTTGACAAATACAAAGATACAGTCTACTTCATGGTTGACACTGATCAATGCCTAATGGAGGCAGTTGAGGCAAGAACTGTATGGATAATGCCTATGGGATATGAGGTCGATGAAAAAATCTTGGAGCTACATATTCAACACCTGTTGAGCTAGCCTAAGGACACTGAAGCAGAAAGGTTTGGCACCTTTGAAGAGCTAAGTATAAAAATACATGTTGAGTTAAGACAACCGGAGATGAAGAGGAAAGTAAGAAAAAAAGTTGAAGAAATTGCCAAAACATTTGGCTTATCAAAGGAGTCTATAGATGCTAACAGAGAGAAAATAGAGAGGGTAGAGAAAGAAAGAGAAGAAGCAAAGAAAGAAAGTGCCCCTATACAAACCTCCTCTCGGACTAGATCCTCTAAAAGCTCTACTCCTGTCACTTCCAAAAACTCAATATCTACCAAACCAAAAGTCAAGACATCTAGAAAAGGAGAAAAGAGGATGAAGACCAAAGCCACAAGGACATATCCAAACCATAAAGATGATGAATAAATAGAATCTGATGAGGAAATCAAGAAAATGAAGAAGAAGAAAACATCTGGGAAGTTATGTGCTAGCAAAAATGAGGAAGAGAACGCAAAGGAATTTGTTGAAAAGCCCACTCTTTCCATTGATGACATCATCAAGGCAATTACTGTGGATGGGAACCTGTAGCCAGTGACAGAGTTCTATGATGAATACAATGATGTTGACAAGAGAATTCTGGAAGAGGCTACCGTCAGGTACTTGAACATTTACAATAAAGTTTTCATTGAAATTATATCATTAATTCCTAAGAGTCTAGAAAAGGTACTTGAGCTGAGAAAAGAGAATGCAAAGGCAAAAGACTTAGAGATTCAGGAGTAGATAGCAATTTAGCTTTATCCTTCCATCACTTTAAGACAAATGAGCATGATCTTCAAGGATTGTAAGGATGAGTTCCAGAGCAAGGCAAGAATGAACAAAATCATGCTTGGAGAAACTGACCAAGTAGCAAGAGAAACAAAAGATATCCTCTGGAATGCCTTAAAGAGATTCAATCTTCCTATAGTAGAGGAAATAGATGAAGAACCTTCTACCATGGATGTTGAAGGATCAAATGATGTCAATGAAAAACCTTCTAACAAGGATGTCAAAGATTTAAAGAAAATAAATGAAGAAATCTCAGAGAACTTAGACTCCTCAGTTCTGGAAGAGGAAGTTCATGAAGCAGCAAACACAGGTGACAGCTCTCCTCTGGATCCCACTGTAGCTATGACAAACATTCTAGACTCTGAAGCTGAAGGGGAAGGTAGAAGAGAGGAGAAGAAGATTCAAGGAAAATAGGATAAGGGAAAAGAAGAAGAACAAGCAGAAAAGACTAATGATGACTGTTCTGATATTTCAAAAGGAAAGAAGTCTCAATCTCCTGCAAGAGACATTGCAGAGACAGTGAAGAACTTCTTAGATAGAGAAATGATGAAGCTAGATGAACTTGAGCTATTTCAAGGACCACTAAACTTTGACTCTCTCTCCCTAGTTTAGACAATGAAAATAACATCTTTTGCTCAAGCCAAAGCAAAAGAAAAACTCTTGAAATCTCACATGGAGGACTGTGAACTATTGGAGATTGCATCTAGGATGCTAGAGAAGATCATGTCATCCTATCAAAAGGATCCTTCAGCCTCACCATCCGGTAACTTGAAAAACTTAGTAAATTCTGTTAACATTCATTTTGAATCTCTAGAGAAATCAGCAGAAGCAAAGGTCCAGAAGGAGTTTCTAGGAAAAAGATTCACTAAGGTGCAAGGACTTATTGCAAATGATAGGCAGACTCTAGATATTGGAATAAAGAGCCTTGAAAATGCTCTCAAAGATGGTGGGGACCTATTCAAATTTTGTCTAACTTGGACTAAAGTGACAAAAGACATTGAGGAGAAAGTAAAAGAAGAAGAAGAAAAACTGTCAAGCCTAGTTCAGAATTTTGACCCTCTTTCCTCCTCTTTAATGAATCAAGAATGCCAGGCTATTGTTATAATAAATGAAATAAAGAGACTGGACAAAGAAAAGAAGAACATAATGAACAGAATGGGTGAACTCAGAGGGATAATTATCCCTAAGTTAGAGGCAATGCATGAGGCCTTAACAGAAGCCCAGACCATGACTCGGACCAGTGATCCAGCAGACTTAAGAAGGGTAGAAGCTTATGTATTTTTGTTGAGTGGTCGCATCTCCATTTTGGATAGGATGAAGAGGAGTTGGGCCATAGAGTTTGTATAGTTGAAGACTACTTTTGTAGACATACTCAAGTATATGTAAGTTTATCATATGAATTATATGTACATATGCGGCCTTATGTGGAAACGTTTTGTACAATTTTGGTTTGTGGATCCCGCCCTTTGCCATTGATGTCAAAGGGGGAGTGAAGAGTAGTGAAAAATGAGGAATCCAGCAAAGGGGAACCTCCAGTAAAATAGTGCAAGACAAAGAATAAGCAAAGGGGGAGTTACTGCGACACTTAGTCATTTTTCACTAAGTGTTGCCATCAATGCCAAAGGGGGAGATTGTTGGCAAGAGACAGAGAATAAGCAAAGGGGGAGTTACTGCAACACTTAGTCATTTTTCACTAAGTGTTGCCATCAATGCCAAAGGGGGAGATTGTTGGCAAGAGACACCGTGTGGCTTCATAAGTGTTGTCATTAATGGCAACAAAGTCTATCCCACACATCCAAAGTACATAATATGCCTATACTGGAAGTCATATTAAAGATTATCTTAGTCCGGTGAACAAGAACAGAGTATGTAACAAGGTCCAACAATTGGGTCTGGATCTCTCAGATGGTGTAACTCAATAAGTTGTGTACTTGGACAAGTCAAGAGGGGTATGATGACTACTGTATTCCAAAGATTTATCCTCCGGTGATAAATCAAGAAATTGATATGAGTATCCAAGTGTTGGATTCCAGTCAAGCAGAGCAGACAGAGGAAGAACTGACCGGCAGAATATCAGACTTCAATCTAGATGTGTAAAAGGTGTTGATCAAGCAATTTATGATATTATACATTGTTGGCTGACATGATTAATGACTTCTATGCTTAAGCAAGTTGATAAAAATCCTTGATACAGATATATATACCAGATGGATTCCAACATGTAAGAGTGTGTTGAAGATGTGAAGAAATAAGGTGTGAAGAAAAGTAGGGATAAGTGTGAGAACAACAATTCAAGTCTGGTATGTGACTAAATAACAACATTGAATAGAGGAAGAATGAAGTGCGTTAGATCAGTATATTATGCCTAACCAAAACTAAACTCTTGCATTTATAGATGCTTCTCATCAGTTCAAACACTTGATTATCTTCTGTAAGTTCTGTAGACAGTGAGTCTCTTGTAGGTAGTGTGCCTCTTGTGAGCAGTGTGCTCGGGCAGTGAGCCCTAATTGGAAAGTGCCATTTTGTACTCCTTTATTCTTTTAACAGAGAATACAATCTTGGGTTAGTCACCCCGTGGTTTTTCCCTTAATAGGGTTTCCATGTAAAAATCCTTGTGTTATGTGTGTTGATTTTATTTTTGTTCTTATGATTACATATGCTTTCATGTTTTGATATAACACTGCATATTGATATAACAAAAGAAAATAAAATTAACGAAATTTTGAGATAACTGATTCACCCCCCCTCTCAGTTATCTGCCTTGTTTTCAACACATATCACTATACATGGTGATTCACAATTAATTGTATGACAAATCATAGGATCATATCAAGCTAAACAAGATAAGTTATCTCAATATCATAATCTAGCCTTATCTTTATTAAAACAATTTACATCATTTTCAATTGACACTATTCCAAGGAAAGACAATCGACACATGGATGCATTGGCAAGCAAAACTTCCCTTATATCCCCTATCGATTCATCTGATGAATATCTCTTCATCATTCATGATTTCAAAACTGTGAGGCCTACCCTTATTTCCCCTCCTGATTTGACTATGAGACTTGTTGTTTGGATTATATTTTGACATTTGGACATTTTGGGGACTGTTGATCCCGTATTTTAGACATTCGACAACTTTTATCTTGTGCTTGATTAGATAGATGAGTTATTGTATGACATGATGCTATTTCTTACATGTTAGATTATATTATGTGTCTATATGATGATGAATGTGTTAGATTATTTGATACAATTGAAAGGGCTATTGATCTAATCGAGTTGATGAATTATTATGTCAAGTTATGGTTTCATGATCCTGATTGTGTTATTGAAAGTATAATTGATTTGAGAATCAAGTGAATTTTATCATGTGATATAATTGAGAATATATGAACCTGTGTGATCATGTGTGTGCATAATTTAATTGCTTTGGCTATGATATACCTTGGGCTATTGATGTGTTTTTGTAGTGTGCAGGTATTTTCCATGGCTAATGGAAACCAGAGGTCATACAAATAACCTTGAGTAATTATCCATGTTAAACCAACCTAGTCCCTAAGGTGGACTAAGGTTAATTGTGTTTGAGCATGAATTTAATGTGTTTAGTCTTGATTTTGATTTTTAATTTAAGTCTCCTAAGGTTGACTTAGGTTGACTGGATGGTGAGTGTCATCCATGTGTCATTTTTGTTCATAAGTTTTATGGGCTTTTTAAATGATGTTTTTTGAACTTTTTAATATTAATTTCATGTGTTTAAGGGTCCTAGGTCAAGTACTTATGGGCTAGGTACCTTATAGACCTCAAATCATGAGTTTTAACACATGTTTGACTCCTCTTTTTGACCCTAGGAGTTAAGTGGCGAGATTTTTGGGTTGAGGGTTGGGTGACTTGTCACATCCAATCACACAACCCAAGGTTCATGTAAGGGCTTGGGAAGAGAACCCCGAGTGCTTCCCTATTCCCCATGCATCACACATGTGTGAGGAGGTGGGTGGATAGGTGTGCTCTTGAGGAGGAATAAGAGGATGACACATGTCACCTCCCTACTCATCAATACCTCACACGTGTGAGAGCACATATGGGGAGTGGTGCTTGGGAGAGTGAAGGAAAAGGTGACAAGTGTCATCTCCCTACTCCTCATTATCTCACACATGTGTGAGAGAACATATGGGGAATGGTGCTTGTGGGAGTGAAGGAGAAGGTGACAAGTGTCACATCCTCATTCATGGGAATGGTTTTTGAAACCCTATTTATAACCCTCTTGTTGAGGTGAGAAGGGTTCTTTCTTTTTAGTTTTGGTTATTAATTTTGGGGAAGGAGCTTAGTCTTAGAGAGAAGAAATTGTGCAAGGATCTTGGAGTTCTTTACCAGACATCCTTCATCACTTGAGGCTTGAGAGGTAGGCTCTCAAGACTTCAAGTCCATCTTATTCTTGTTTATTTTTGTATCTTGGCATGTAGTTATGTTATGCTCTTGTTTCTTGTAATTTTCTTGATGTTGTAATGGGTTAAGGGTTGTTGTAGTGAGCTCTCCATGTGAGGGAGCTCACCATGTGTTGGGTAAGAGAGGAGAGAACCTCCTCGGGGAAAACCCCTCATTGTAAAGGAGTTTTGAGGGCTATGGCCTTGTTTATGGGAGGATTTGATAGTTTTGTGTATGACAAGAGTGCCTTGATATTATTTGGAGTTTTAAATGGTTTGATAGCAAGAGGCTATGATATTTAGATATTATGAGTTTTTGGGTACTTTGGTTGGTTTGGTTTTCCCCTTAAGTTGAGTGAGTCCACTCTCTCTCCCTTAAAATCCATTTGTATGGATGTAGTTGTTGAGTCTCCTTGGGTGGGTGTTTGTGTGCATTATTTTGAGTGAGTGTGTGTTTGAAATCCATTGTGTGAGTATAAATCCGGTTATTTTGTGGACCTCCTAGCTTGGGGGTGGCTTGCTTGCAAGCCAACATTTGGGAGGTGAGCTTCCCTTAGCCTTGGGAAAATGTTTATTGTATTGTAGGTTTGACTTTTGGTGAAGAGCTCGGGAGAAGGTTTCATGAAGTGGTAGTGGGTTATGTTTGTGTTGTAAAAATAAGGCAATGTAAATGTCTTGGCTCTTTACAGCTTTGTAAGGGTTAGGTGTGTGAGAGAGTAAACCTCTCTATTGGAAGGTTCCTATTGTTGTAATGTATCCCTTGTAAGGAAATTATTTCAATATGTAAATGAAGTTTATATGGTATTGTATTTTCTTATCTTGGTTGTCATTTGTGAAATGAAATAATTGGAATAAACTCACTCTCTCTCCTTCCCTCCCTCCCTCCCTCCCTCTTAATAGTTACTTGTAATTTGCTTATGGAGGAAAGAAAGGAATTAAAAAAAATCCCTACCCTTGTATATATTTAATCAATTTTTGGATAAACTATATTTTAAGGCTAGAAAATAAAGGCATATTTATTTTATCCTTGTCTTTGCTTATAAAATGAGAAAATGAATTGTTTTATTTTTCAAAAAAAAAAATATTATATGCCTACCTTTAAATTTACTCTTCCTACTTCCAAAAGGGAGAATGACTTTTATATTTATTGCAATGAAATAATATGTATATTTATATTTATTGCAATGAAATAATATGTATATTTATATTGTTTTGAGGTTGTTATATATATATATATATATATATATATATATATATATATATATATATATATATATATATATATATATATATATATATATATATATATATATATATATATATATATATATATATAAAAGTTCATAAGTTTAATTGAAGTCTTCTTTTTTTTATATTAATAAATCTCTATGTAAGAAAAAAAATACATAGGAGAAATTGTTTTATATATATATATAGATATATATATATATATATATATATATATATATATATATATATATATATATAAATATTGACTTATGCTATATTTTATGCATTGCAAGTGTAAAAGGGAAATGTTTTGTGTTTTGAATGATGATAGGGCTTTTTTTAGTATAGAGGAAGAAACAAAGAAATGAATTTTTTTTCTTCGGCGCTGAGTTGTGCCCTAGGGAGGCCATGGGCACGGGGTCCGAGGACCACAACCCCCATAGAGCCAAGCTCTGTGGGGGCAGGAGCCCCCACCCCTGACCAGGCCAGCCAGCCACAACCTGCTCAGGCTACGGATGCCCACGAACTAGGTAGTCCATGGCCATCTGGCTTTGCCCTAGCTGCAGCCACCTTTAAACCCCGCTTGTTTCTTATATACACTGCTCTGTGAAAAAAAAGATATTTCCACTATTTGATTCTTTTAAACTCTAGTTTATGTGATACATATACTCTGTTTCATTTTATCCAACCTTTGTGTATGATATTTTTATCTGCCACTGTTTATCTCAGTTATATATATAATCTTACCTCAGTATATACACTTAACTGTGTATATACAGAACCCTCTGCATATACACAATTCTGTGTATATACAGAGGGCTTTTTTCCATATTATTTTATTCATATATTATATATATATATGGAAAGAAGATTTTTGCCTTTGCAAAACAAAATTAAATATTTGTTTTTCTATTTGTGATTTTGAAACTATATAGAAGAAAAGGGAGGGCTTTTGAATTATCTATTTTAAACTTGTTAGAAAAGAAAACAAATGCATTATTGTTCCTCTTTTAAACTTTTCTTTTATTCAAATGCATTGGAGGGAAAAACATACAGAATGGAAAATGCTTTTAAAAACTTTTAAACAAAGAAACCTTGAGCAAACTATTTTAGAAAACTTGGAAATAAATCATTGGAAAACTTAAACTATGGAAAAATTGTTACATCCCCAATTTTTATCTTGCTATACTTTTACTTTTTACTTGGACATAAGTAAATTTGTTGTGATGTTTAGAATAATGACAAGGAAAAACATGGATTTTATTGAATGTCATTTATTGAAATCATAGAAATGATTATGTTATTATCGATTTAATATTTGTATTATGAGATTTGATTTATTAGTTGAATTAATTGAATAATGATGCACTGATCACATATTGTTTGATGACAAGTGAAATAGGATTTCAGGTTATTAGATGACTCTCAGAGAAAAGAGAGAGAGAGTATCTTTCTAAGAGAGAGATATGGACCTCTGCTTATGAGTGATTTATTTGCCAAACCGAGTTATAAGTGTATAACGATAATGTGAACCAATGTGTTGTAAGAGGTAAGCTTTTTCTTGCCAGTTTACTTCTGAATCCAATCGATAAGTAATCGATATTATTTTCAAAACTTGCTAAGTCATATTAAGTCGTCTTAGTTGTTAATAATGTTAATGACGTCGTTTGAGTTTGATTTATAACTATTTACATTTAACATAAATATTACCACGTTATTGTCGTAAAATGATTGTCTTATTATTATTATTAAGATATTTGACGTATTATAAACGATTCTTAACATTAAGACAATATAGTCAAGTTAGGAATACGTGAATTATGTCGATAGATTATGATGGGGAGAACCCAATCACAATATCTGTAACCCATGATTTAATAATATCTTATTATTGAATAAACTATATCTATCTAATGTAATAGGTGATGTTATGAGAATTATAATTGATGTAATCAATATATATAGATGCCTTAGCATCGAATGAGAATAATACCTCATATTGAGTCATTGGTAAAATGTTTGAGTAAGCCGAAGGCTTATTTGTAGGAAAGTATTCAATAGTGTTAGTGGTTGATTGAACCACTCATTGTTCATCATTTAAGATTAGTTATGTTTAGTTGATGTGTCAGCCACGTCTAAGAAGGAGGACTGTGGTTTTAACCACCACAACTGACAAGTCTTGGAGTGATAATCTCCCATCGACATGTGGGATTTATGCTTAAATATTGGTCTTCAATTTTGATTTAACCATGATAGACTGTTAAGCTTTGATTAAGTTTGTAACTGAACGTAGAGGAGGTAGGGAATGAGGCAACTCTATAGGAATCATGCCTCCCTCATTATGACTAACGATTTGAATGAGTCATGGTGGTTTTATATTAAGGAGGTTTAGAACTTGTAGAACACACAGGAAACAGGAGGAGATACATAATAGAAGATAGTAGCTATGACAGTAGGGGGATATATAGTCTAGTGGCATCGACTTTGTGATTATTCGCACATCTCAGCCAACTTAAGATAGTATACTACCAGGTATTTCTCAGTTGCATGTATTATTTAACCATGAGGAAATTGATTAGTAATCTAAAACTATACATGGTTATATTATAGAATGATTATATGAGTTCATCGGTAAGAATTTACCTTCTGAATTTATGATGTGATAGTCGATAACTATTATATATCAACTTAGAAGTATAGTTAACATTTTAAGTAAGCTATTTTGAGTTATTTTCTTGTAGTCATTAAAGACAACGAATGCTACTTATATGGTTGATACTTGATCATGCCAGTAAGGTTACTGTTATAATAGACTGAGTCAACCTTTTACTTAGTGTTTTTAAACTATTGATCATACCTGATCAAGGAATGAAAGATAAATGAATATCTTAGCAGGAGAAAGTCATAAGTTGTTATTAGCTTAAATATATAGTCTTCTTATTGAATTTGAAGAAAGTCAATACAGAGTTTGAGAATAACCATATGATAGACTCTTGAATGGATGAACCATGTTTCCTTACTTTCAATTTGAGTTGTATAGTAATGAGGTTTAATGATTTAACATTTTGTCTTGTATAGGTTATATACATAGATGCATGGCGGATAATGTTATTTAACCAAGAGTTCTAGATTCATAAAAATTGTTAGTAAACTATTGTATCATATCAATGGAAGAAACTTAGAGAAATTAGGGAAGATGGAATAAGGTTATTATGAGTATTCCATTTAAGACCAATCAATTTTATTATTCATGAAAAGATCTAATTCAATGGAGTAGGTTAAGTATTCCTAAGAATGACCTTGTAGGGATATTTATACTTAGGATATGTTTTGTTTATAAACATTATCAAAGTTATTTTATGTTCCTTTGTATAGGAGACATTATTTATTTTAAAACTATAGTATTCTTAACTTTGGTTAAGATTAATCAAGGGTTATTTGCAAATCCAGAACTCCTAGATATAAGATATGGTTATATTGTTATATCATTTTAACAAGGAATATTAGGGTAACCCTAGAGTCAACTACCAACCAATTGAATGGTTATGTCATATAGACTTACTCAAGTCAAAAGGTATTATTATTGTGACTCTTAGATTAAACTATTGTATGAAAAGGGTTGGGAAGAGATTTAAACTGCATGAATAAGACAGTATCCAAGTCGAGTAGGGGTGGGTGAACACAATGACTACGTTCATTATGAATGATATTGATATTAAAAACTTTGGCCAAAGTAATGCATTTGTTTTCTGCATGCATTATCGGTTCACTATATTCAAATTGCTCATCCTATCAAAAATCATACTTAGCTAGAGGTTATCTAGGGTTGTATGGTTGATAGAGTTGAGTAGAATACAACACTATGTACTCGGAAAGGCAAATTACCACTGGTCACCTAAGGTCTATATTCCTTGTGAAGGATAGGGCCACTTCCTATGTGGAAGATGTGTGGGAGACTGCCAGTCTGTGGTTGGAGGTAAATTACTAGAAAGATGCTCTCTCCAAGAAGGAAATGTGCCAGGACTTGTGATAAAGATGTCAGATATTCAGATGTAGTATTTATTCCAAATTTGTATATGTAATGGTTTTACGTTTGTAAACATTGTAAATGAAAAGACAATATGGGTATATTGTATTTTGAAAAAAAAAAGAAAAATCTTGTAAATGTAGTACTTGATTATTTGTTGAATAAAAGAAAAAATTTCTTTATCTCATTTTTTACCTTGTTGAGTTACTTTATGGTAAATTTTTGGTTTTTACTATGTTATTAGAATGTGGATGTTACATATGGTATCAGAGCTACCAGGTTCAGCACTAGGGCTTATGAGACCACTATGCTTGCCTGTAGTCAACATTATGCGGTTAGCTAATGTTTGAAAAAATTTGTGCCAGTATGGTACATTTTAAGAAGACAACAAGAAAGTCTGTTAATTCAAGTCAATGTTTCCTTAAAGAAAAAAGAGAACATGAGGCAATTATCAAAACCTTTGAGGGAACTAATGATGAGAGTGACATTTGGTTAAGTGATACTGAAACTCTGGCAACTGCCTTAACTCAAATTAAGAGAGTAAGAAGGGAAGACAAAGAAAGAGTTAAGATCATTGCCAAAATTATAGAGTATATGTCAGATGAGGAAACAATTATGGTTAAGAGAGATCCCCACATACCCTCAACTATTGAGATCATAGAAGTTAGGTCTGATAGTGAGTCAAAAGGTTATATACCTCAGGATTATGTATCTAAAAATGAGTCTGAGGGATATACTCCTCTTGAGCATGACTTTTGAAGTCATTTCTTGTATAAAGAAAAATACTCTTTACTTTTGAAAAGACATAAATAAAAAGAGTTGTTTTTGTGCCAAACTATTGTTTAAATTGAGTATTATGTTTAGATTTAATGGGTTACATTACAATCTTGAACTAATGGATAACTCAATATTCTCAAGTGTAAGAAATCGATAAACATGGTGCGGACAAGAACTAACCAAGGAGAAAGTGAAGAGGGAAACTACCCACCAAATAATAAGCTGGACCAAATCATAACCATGTTGGAGGAAACCAAGAAAAGATTGGGTGATTTGGAAAAGAAGGTGGATGATAAAGGGAATACTAAGGGAGGAGGTGAAAACTCTCATGGTGAAAGTGGAGAAAATCATGAAGATCAAAGTAAGAGTACCGAACCTCATAAAGAGGCAACGGATAGATTGACCTTAGAGCTCTCAAAGGATATGAAGAAGGTTGTTCCACCAAAATTTGATGGGATAGAAACTGGAGATGTTGCAGAAGCTTGGTTAATAGAAATGGAAAAGTACTTCGAGATAAGGAATTACTCGGAGGTGACTAAGGCAGTATGGGGAGCATTCCAACTAGCAGGAGAAGCACCCACTTGGTGGATGAATAAAAAGATGGAATTGAATTTGAGCTCTCTAAGGGTAACCTAGGATGAGATCGTGGAACTCTTTCACAAGAGATGGTTATCACAACTCTATTTTGATCAAATTCTGATTGATTTCTAGAACCTTCGGCAAGGAGAAATGACAATGGTTGAATATCAAGAAAAATTCACTCGACTCCTAAAGTATGTTCCACAGTATCAAAAGGATGAGAGATTTAGGATCAGAAAATTCATCATGGGCTTAAATGCTCAAATTGGTGGTGAAGTGGATGTACATGGTCCTACAACAATGGATCAAGTGTACAATAAGGCGATCAAGCAAGAGCAAAAGATGAAATCCATCTCGGCTTATTGTGATAGAAGCTGTAAGAGGTTTAATGGAACTCCTAACAATCAACCCTATAAGAAAAGATATGAAAAGAGCTATGATAACAAGAGAAAAGATAAAGGACCTCAAAAGAGCAAAGGTGGATCTGGCAATGAGAAGAGTGGCAACTATAAAAGAAATGAGGATAACAATGGGAAGACTTCAGATAAGAAAGGACCCATTGGAGGATGCTTTACTTGTGGGGGCGACCACTATGCAAATCGTTGCCCTAACAAGAATCAAAATGGACAAAAAAAGGTACTACACTACCTACTCAACAAGAAGCATTCCAGCAAAGGATTCATGCATCTCTCGACAATCGTCAAGCGGAGTATCAAATCACACCCATTGAGATGACAGGTACTTTGTTTGGAGTCCCTATAGCTATTTTGATTGATACAGGAGCCACAGAAAATTTTGTTTCTCCTAGAATTTTGAATAAATTTTCTAGAAAAGCTAGTTACATGTCCAAACCCTGGTTAGTAGAATATGCTAACCAATCTAAGGCTCAGGTAGAGCAATGTTTGTTTGAAGCCAAAGTTGACCTTCCTAGTTTCTCAACTAAAGTGAATCTATATGTAGCCCCCTTAGGTTCCTATGATGTGATCCTAGGAATGAATTAGTTATGGAAACATAGAGCTAAGATTGACTATTTTTCAAAAATAGTTGAATGCTTAGATGATTTGGGAAATCTGACCCAATTCCAAGGGATGCAAAGAGAAGTTAAAATCAAAACTATCTCTGCCAAACAATTAAAAAGGGCCAAAAGGAAAGGTTGTCCATTGTTTATAATTAAAATGGAACAAGTGGATGAAGGGGTAGAAAACCCTAGCTTATCTTTTGGGGAAAAGTATCCTTTTCTTTGGGAATTTTAGGATGTGTTTCCAAAAGAACTTCCAGAATTGCCTCCCAAAAGGGTTTTTGATTTTGCTATTGACATTAAACTAGGCTCTGAGCCAATATCAAAAGCACCCTATGGTATGACAACAATAGAATTAATGGAATTGAAAGCACAATTACAAGAATTTTTGGCAAAAGGTTTAATTAGACCTAGTGTTTCACCTTGGGGTGCTCCAGTTATTTTTGTTAAGAAGGATGGAACCCTTCATTTGTGTATAGATTATCGTATGCTTAACAAAGCAATGGTAAAGAACAAATATCCTTTGCCACTTATTGATGATCTTTTTTATTAGATGTGTGAAGTTGTGTTTTCAAAGATTGATTTGCGATCAGGATATCATCAGTTAAGACTGAAGGATGAAGATATTCATAAGATAGCTTTTAGAACTAGATATGGACACTATGATTTCACAATGTTGCCATTTGGTTTGACAAATGTGTTGGGAATTAAGGTGTCTAAACCTTGGTAATTCCTTGCATTATTTATGTTTGTATATATTAATTAATTACCTATGTTGTAAATAAATTGTAAATTCCATATTGTCATGTTGTGGGATGTGGCACGGTGATGTGTCATCCTACATGGAAGTTGACAACTTGTAATTTTGTCCTCACATGAGGAGATAGGTGTCCCACTTTGTGATAGGAGCATTTTACCATGTGTCAGCATCTTTCATGTTGTGTAAGGGAATGTTTGACTGAAACAGTTATGACAGATTCCTCTGACGAAGTTATGACATGTAAGAGTTGAAAATAGAAGGTTGTAAGATAGGTGAAGACATGTGTCATGAAACATCTTTGAAAAAGGCATATTTGGGTGCCCCAAGGTGGACTATGACATGTTGTAAGAGAATATGCTATTTATAGCTTGTGTATGATAGATTCTCTTACAGCTGTAAGGCGTAACCACTATGATAGATTCTATGACGGTCGTAAGTGTCGTAAGAGCATCTGTCATAGCCCATTTTGGAAATAGGTGACCTCTTTGGGATGGGAGATGTGGAAAAGTGTTAGGCACATTCTACAATGTTGACCAAGTGTCCTTAGGCATTGGTTTTGGGCCATGAGGCCAAGTTGGACGCCCGTCCCAAGATAGGTCCAATATTGCCTTGTATATTCTATATAAACAGGTGCTTGGAGAGGGAGTTGTATTACAGGTTTACAGATACTGTTATGCTACCGAATTGACTCCAGAAATGAGTGTCGAAGACCATTGAATCTTGCATTGCAAGTGTAGTGTAAACAACTTTTAGATTTGCTAATACATTGTGCATGTTTTTGAGTGTGGGGGTTTTCACCCGATAAGGGTTTTCGCCACCGTAAATCTTTGTCTCTCTTCTTCTATCTTCTTTCTGGTTCATGTGTATTGCTGCAATATCTCATTTAGATGTTCTATGTTGTTGTAGTTGTAAGGATTAATTTGAATTTGCATAGCCCTCTCCTCATTAGATTAGTGTAGGAAGCATTTTCTGCACACCTAGCTTCCTTTCAGTTGGTATTAGAGTCAGACCAGTTTTGGTCTTAGTTGTTGGGTAGTGGTTTTTTGAGCTGATCTTAAGTTGAGTGGGAGTCTATGGAGAGTATTCTGAATTCTATTGCAGCAAGGAGATGGCAAGTACATCCAGAAAATTTGAAGTGGATAAATTCAATGGTACTAATTTTGAGTTGTGGAAGCTCAAGATGGAAGACATGCTTGTTGACCAAGACATTTGGGAAAGTGTTAATGGAACTAAACCAGCTAAAATGTCACAAGATGAGTGGGATCTCAACGATCAGAAGACTAAGGGTATCATAAGACTTAGTCTTGTTGATTCTGTGTTGTTAAATGTCCATGAGGAGAAAACTGCAACCTTGCTTTTGAAGAAGTTGGGAGATGTGTATCAAGCCAAATCCATGGTTAATAAACTTTTTATGAGAAAGAAGTTGTATTCTCTTTGAATGGAGGATAGAGGATCCGTTGTTGAACATATGAATGCTTTTAACATGTTGGTTGCACAATTGACATATATTGGTGTGAAAATGGAGGAGAAGGATCGGTGTATGACCTTGCTTTGTTCTTTGCCGGACTCGTGTGATCACCTTGTCATGGCGATTGGAAGCACCACATCCACATTCAAAATGGATGAAGTGGTTTCTTCATTGTTATTCAAAGAGATGCGGAGAAAGTCTTCTGATGCAGCCAAAGAGGCTATTGCAGTTCATGGAAGACCCAAGAAGAAAGGGAAAAAGAAGGAAAAGAAAGCTTAGAAGGGTAGATCCAAATCCCGTGGGAGATCCAAATCTCCTAGAAAGTCTAAGGTTATCTATTGGAACTGTGGTAAATCTAGGCATTTCCGAAAGGAATGCAAAGAAGAAAAGAAAAAGAAAAAGAAAACCCCAGATTCAGATTCTGACAAATAACAAGATGATGGTGATGTTTTCATCACAACCCTGGCAACCTATGCATTTGATGACATGTGGCTGATTGACTCTGGTGCATCATTCTACATGACCTCGCATCGAGACTGGTTCACTAAGTATGAGGAGTTTGATGGTGGAAAGGTGTACTTAGGTGACAACTCTCATCTGAAGATTGTTGGTCATGGAAGAGTCTCTATCTGATTCCCTGATGGTCGAGTGAAGGGGATCTCTAGGGTTATGCATATCCTAGGCTTAGCATGGAACCTACTTTCTATAAGTAGTTTGAATGATGCAGGTGTATAGGTTGTCTTTGTTAGATTCAGGACAGACAACTGATAGGGGGGTGAATCAGTTGTCTAAAACTTTCTTCCAATTAAACACTTAAATCGTCTTTGTGATTTGCCAGCATATTAATAAATTAATCATGGAAACATAATGCATTAAGTTAAGTGCAGAAACACAACACATAAAACACCAAGATTTTGACGTGGAAAACCCGGTTAAGGGAAAAACCACGAGGTGATTAACCCAAGATTGTATTCTCTGTTAGAAGAATAGAAAGAACAAAATGGCACGTGCCAATTAGGGCTCACTGCCCGAGCACACTGCTCACAAGAGGCTCACTACCTACAAGAGACACACTTTCTACAAAATGATAAGTATCACATACTTGAACTAGAGAATAGCATCTTCACCATGCTTGAATCAGTTCCATTTAAGCCCAATACTTTTACTCTTCCTTTCTCTCTCTTCCTCGCTACCACACTCTCATCTCCACAAGACACACTTTGAAATGACTTTACAACTCCATATATATACAAGACATCGACTTAGGAATAATCATCTAAGTCAGCAAACACCTAGAAGAACATCCGCAAGATGTGTAACTCATCCTGTCAGCCAGTCTTAGGAAGAACACCATCATCCAGAAGTTATTCTTCAATTGCGAGCTCCAACTCCAATGCGGACCACCAACATGAACTGGACATGATCCAAAGACCTCCACAAGATTGCCTGAATCACCAAGAACATCCACACTTCATCTGCTTACTGAAATCCTTCTCTCCTTCATCTAGAACCTCAAGAACACAGTCTGTCATCACTGTCACAAAGGAATAGATGCTTGCAAACCTTCAAACCACAAATCAATCAAGTTGACACTTCACAAATACTTCCTCAACACTCCCTCAAATCCGTAGAATAGGATAATGCATTTCCAGATCTCACCGGACCTATCTGTATCACTCTATCACCTCTAAACACCTGCTGGAACCAGTTTTACTTGAGTGGCCACAAATTCTTCAGATCTTCCTGTAGACCTCTAAATTCTTTACTAGATCACCTTAAGACACATATCTACAAACCCTTTAAAGCGTATCCTCTGATCCTCATCTTATCTTGGACTTTTACCTTATTGTCTTCACTATTCTTCATTGTTCCTGATATGACCAATTTTCTCAATATCCTCAGCAAACAGTTCATCCAATCCTTATCATTAATACAACAAGAGTATGTTGACATCAATGAAAACATCGGTTAGGCCCATACTTGCAACAATATCCCCCTTTGTCATTGATGGCAACATATGATGTGAAAAACTATTATGACCATCAAGACAAGAACTTCTCCTTACTGTCACAACTCCCCCTATCAGCAACAACCATTCACATGTCTTCTCTTCCTTTCCTACTCCCCATTTGATCAACAACCACTTGTTTTTCACGTCTTTTCTCCCCCTTTGACATCAATGGAAAAGGGCACATACTTGCAATTCCACCACTTCAGAATCATATCAACTGCTCCCCCTGAGTAGCAGCTCTCCATCATCAATCCGGATCACAAGATATGACTATGATATCCACCGGACTGATGCACATCAGTGCACCTTAGTTCCTTACCAGAGGGGCAATAACCCCTAACTTCTCCCTAAGATACTCAAAAGAGTCCTTATGTAGAGGTTTAGTAATGATGTCTGTAATCTAATCCTTGGAAGGCACAAACTCCAATCTGACTTCATTCTTGTTCACTTGTTCTCTCAAAAAGTGAAACTTGATGGATATATGTTTAGTCTTTGAGTGCAACACTAGATTCTTAGATATATTTATTGCACTTGAATCATCACAGAAGATTGTGATAGGCTCCTCATACTCCACTCTTATGTCTCTTAGCATTTGCTTCATCCACAAAACTTGAGTGCAACTACCTGCTGCTGCAATATATTCTACTTTTGCAGTGGACAGAGATATTGCCTCTTGTTTCTTGCTCAACCAAGAAACCAATGTCTTCCCCAAAAAGAATGCTCCACCACTAGTACTCTTTCGGTCATCCATGTCTCCTACCCAATCCGCATCTGTATATGCATGAAGAGAGAAATCATGATCTCTGGGATACCACAATCCATACTCAACTGTTCCTTTTAGATATCTAAATATCCTCTTGATTGCCATGACATGGGATTCTCTAGGATCATCTTGAAATCTAGCAACAAGACCCACAGCATTCATAATGTCAGGTCTAGTTTGAGTGAGATACAACAATCCTCCAATCATTGACCTATACTTTTTCTGATCAGCCTTAGGAGAGTCATCATCTTTGCCCAATTTACATCTGGTTGCCATGGGAGTATTCATTGGTTTTGAGTCTTCCATCCTAAATTTCTTCAACAATTCTTTCACATATTTGGTTTGAGAAATGAAGATTCCTTTCTTTGTTTGAGTGATTTGTAGACCCAAGAAGAAATTCATTTCCCCAAGCATAGACATCTCAAATTCACTTTTCATTTGATTTACAAAAGTTTTACACATACTATCTCTTCCTCCAAAAATGATATCATCAACAAACACTTCAACAATCAAGATGTTTTCATGATCAATTTTGAAATACAAATTATTGTCAATAGTACCTTTGTTGAAACCAATCTTCAAAAGATGCTTATCCAATCTTTCATACCAAGCTCTTGGGGCTTGCTTTAGTCCATACAGTGCTTTCTTCAACTTGCAAACCATATCACCATGATTAGACAATTGAAATCCATCCAGTTGCTCAATGTATACTTCTTCCAAGTCACCATTCAGGAATGCAAACTTGACATCCATCTAATATACTTTGAAGTCCTTGAAGGCAGAAAAAGCAAGAAATAATCTGACTACTTCAATTCTTGCGACCGGAGCAAAAGTTTCTTCAAAATCAACTCCTTCTATTTGAGAGTAACCCTTGCAGACCAATCTGGCTTTATTTCTGATTACTTCACCAACTTCATTCAGCTTGTTCCGGAAGACCCATTTTGTTCCAATCACATTTTTTATCTAGGTTTGGGAACAAGATCCCAAGTGTGATTTTTCTCAATTTGCATCAGGTCTTCGTCCATTGCTTTAGTCTAGTTTTCATCATTACAAGCTTCATTCACTGTCTTAGGTTCAATCTTTGAAATCAAACAATATTCATCTGAATCTTGAGCAATCCTCCTTATTTGTACACCTTTGCTTTTATCACCTATGATCTAATCTTCAGAGTGGTTCAGTCTTACATACCTAGGAACTTTAGGAGTTTCTTGCACTTCTAATTCTTGATTAGGCTCATTATAACTCATCTCTTCTTCCTGATTTACCGGATCAGTTTGAATCTAAATTTTAGAAGGAGCTTGGGCTCCTTGAATTAGAACACCATTATGATCATCTTCATCATATTCATAAAACCTCGAAGGTTTTTCAATTCCTTCATCAACCTTCACATTTGTACTTTCTATAATCTTTCTCAGTCTCTTGTTATAACACCAGTATGCTTTGCTTTGAGTAGAGTAACCCAAGAATATTCCTTCATGACTTTTAGCATCAAACTTGCCTAGATCTTCATCTCTTTTGATGTAACATTTGCTACCAAAGACTCTGAAATACCTCACAGTAGGAGTGAAGCCAAACCAAAGTTCATAAGGAGTCTTACCAGTGTTGCTTCTGATTTGAACTCGATTGAGAGTATAGACTGTGGTGCTGACAGCTTCTCTCCAATAGATCTAAGGAACATTTGCTTCCATCATCATTGTCCTAGATGCTCCCTAGATGGTTCGGTTCTTTCTCTCCACTACTCCATTCTGCTGTGGAGTCCTAGGAGCAGACAATTGTCTCTTTATTCCATGTTTCTCACATAATTCTATGAACTCACCAAATGTGAATTCTCCACCTCTATCAAACCTTAGACATTTTAATTTTAATTCGATTTCATTCTCTACCATAGCCTTGAATATTTTGAATTTATCAAAAGCTTCTGATTTCTCTTTCAAAAAAGTTACCCACATCATCCGGGAGTAGTCATCAATTAATAACATGAAGTATCTATCACCTTGCACACTTCTGATTCTTGTTAGACCACATAAATCAGTATGAACTAGGTCCAATAATCCAGTAGAAGGCTATTCCTTGCTTTTGAATGAGACTCTGTTTTGTTTCCCCAACTGACATTCTTTGCACAAACTATTTATAGGTTTCACTAATTTTGGAAGATCTCTTATAGCCCGAGTATTGCTTATCTTGATGATATTATCAAAATTCACATGACACATCCTCCTATACCATAACCAACTTTGATCAATTTGCACAAATAGACAACTTTTACCAGTACCAACTAAATGGAAGATATTACCTTTTGTTTGAGTACCGGATGCAATCTTTATTCTGGAACTTTCAAAGATCTTGCATTTTCCATTCTTGAATCAGAGATCATAGCCTTTGTCCACCAACTGTCCAACACTAAGAAGATTGTGCTTCAATCCTTCAACATAAAGTACATTACCGGTTTTGTTCCTTCCATCAAAAGAAATAGTTCCTCTACCTCTGATTCTACCAGCAGAATTATCACCAAATTTTACCACTCCTCCTTCATACCTTTCCAAATCTATGAACTTATTTTTGTCACCTATCATATGGTGAGAGCATCCACTGTCAATGACCCAATCATCCTTTTCTTCAACTTGGACAACCAAAGCTCTTTCTACAACTTTATGATTGATAGATTCAAAGGGCATTGGATCTTCTTCCTTAATGGCAATAAACACCCAATCACTTCTGGATTTGTTTCCTATCTCTGATTTATCATCTGTTACTCCTTCATTATCATCTTCTTCATGCACATAGTAACAATTCTTTTGGAACCTTGATCTGTTAGGATTTGGCCTTGAAAATCTTTCCAGACATCTTGAGGCAAAATGTGTAGGAGTCAAGGACAACACTGAGAGGGGGGGTGAATCAGTGTTGTGTGAATTTTCAAATCTTTTTACAAACTTTAACTTTCAAAGCACAAGGAGACAAAGATACCATTGATTTGTTAAATGCATATGCACATGACTGTGAATGCATAGAGAGAACAAAACTTCATAAGTAAATCATACACACACAGAGAAGATTATGACACAAGATTTGCACAAGTGGAAAACCCTCCAGGGGTAGAAAAACCACTCCAAAACTGCCTCACTGGCTTAAGCAAAACCTCACTGGTTACAATATTTAGAAGCACCAACTTCAAGGAGCACCAACCCCTAATACAAGACAAATTAGATACAAGAACTCAGAGGGTTTCTCTGTTTCAATACAAAACATTTCTTCTCTCACATGTGTCTATCAAATGGCCATTCTTTTCATCAACCCAAATCATATACAAAACTCAAATATTCAAAATCAACCCTGTATCCTGATCCACTCAACAACACTGCATTTTCAACCTCTAAAAACTTATCATATGTATGTTTAATCTCTGTCTCCCAAGACCTACCATCAATGCACCTGAAAAACAATTTTATACAAATTGAATGTCCTTCCACCTGCAAAGAAAAATCTTTTCATATTCCTCCAATGTATATTCCTGCAATCTTATTTTATCTTCAATAAAATCAATTCATCTCTGAAAAAACAATTTCCAAAAAAAACTTCATATTCTCTTTGCACTTCAAAGACTCTTCATATCCTGCATAAAAAAAAATTGATCTTCTTTGTCCATCTGCATGAAGAAATAAAGTCTCCACAAAAAAGTTTCATAATATATCTTCTCAAAAATATAATCTCCAATTCTCCATAAATATTTGCCTTACAAAAATCTCCTCAAAATTTCTAATGTCATCTCTTGGAGTTGTTAAATTAGAAAAAAAATAATTTCTAATTTAAAAACAAACTTATCTCCACAAAAATCTCTTTCCAAAAAAAAACTCTCCTTAAAAAAATTCCAAAAAAAAACTTTTTAGAATAATGGCATTTGTGGGCCAACCAAATAGGAGATAAAGTTTTTTTTTTTTTAAACTTATTCCATACATAAAAATCCTCCACTTTATAAAAGGCATCGTCCTCCTCATCACATATAATATTTGATACCTTTTAAAAAAAAAAAACTCTAAACACTTCCATGCTTTTTCATGAATCGAGCTCCCCTTGGACTATTCAATGTTCTTAAAAAAAATTCATAACTTAAAACAAATTCCACCTCTTCTTTATAAAAGAATCGTGCTCCCCTTATATTTCATAAACCATTTTTAATGCTCTCCAAAAAAAAGACCGATGCTATTTTAAAGCATAAATCATCTTTATGGAAATTGGGCTGCAAATGACTTGTTTTTGCTTTTAAAAATAAGGCATAAATAGTGCCTACTAATTTGCACCTCATGCTTTATAAAATAAAGCATTCCTTCGAAATAAACAAAGCATTCCTTCTTAAGGCATTTGAAAGACTTTTACCGCCCATCTACTTTCATGTGGAGACCACTACCAATGGTAATACTTAGACATGAGGGCCGGTGGGAGAATGTTCAAGGAACCCTTTAATAGGTCACAATTAGTGAAAATGACCTAGGATATTAAGTCACCAAAGAGTCAAAACATTAGAGGCAAAAATGGCTTAAGTCACAAAAAAAACTTATAATATATGCTTAGGACAAAAATACTCCAACATGTATCTTAAATTAACACCTCATTAGAATGCTAATTATATTGAAGGCATCTTGATGAAGGCATAATAAAGGCATCTTCTCAACATGAACAAGTTAGCAACAATATCTGTGAGTATCAACAATTGATGAGATCAAAGAAGTCATGTAGACATGAAAGAAAATGATTTCTGTCATATGCATTGAGATCACACCACCTCTTGTTACTGATTATTACTGACACATTCTTGGAGATTTGAACATTACCATCTAAGATCACAAGTATGATACATGATGTAACCTGTCAACATAATATTGATACAAAACACCTTGAACCTGATCATCATAACCATCTTTTGAAGCCACAACTTGATGAAGACACAACCCATGACAATCATGACATAGAACATCAAATATTGTTCAACTAAAATCCAACAGAGATCCTCTTGTTCAACCTTTGAACACCTTTTCACATAACATCACTAATAGACCCTTATCATTGCAACTTTGTCATGCTTGAAGATATCCTGATTGAAGACCACATCTAGAAGATCAAGAATAGATGTCCACAATATCATCCTGCAAACAATATCAAGACACCTTAATCAAGCACATTCTTGATGAACCTTTTTGACATCAATGACAACCTGTTACCATCAATCTCCCCCTTTGTCATTGATAACAAAAATCCATAAGCCATATTTTCTTTCTCCCCCTTTTTGACATCTGATGACAAAGTCTAAATCAACTCCCCCTGAGAACAACTCCATTGAAAAATGTTATAGAATGATCAAAACAATTATAAACACATTGCATTATGAGCACCTTGAAGACATAAACTCATGTTAACCTTTCAACAAGTAATGATTTATGATGATAACAATCCTAACGCCAACATATGATCAACCTTGTTGAACATTATCATCTGCTATTGCTGATTCAAGACATACCTTTAACTTCCTCTAAAGAAATACAACATATCACCATCAATGACATAGCTTGAAGAACTCTGTTTGAAACAAATTAGTGAGGAAGATCATCAATGAACCATGTGAAATTATCACACCAGAAACTCCTTAATATCTCTAGTTTATCATCTTCTTTTGACACTATCTTCAAACCACTTGAAAGCTCCAAGATACATGTCATAACTCAACAAAGTAATAGATATGATCATCAAACTGACTCCTTGATATGAATTATATGAACTTGAATTTCATGCAAACACTACACTTTTCATCAGTATGAATCACAATCCATGATGACATGAATAACACACAAGAGATGTCCTTGCCAAAGGCTTCCATGAAAGAGACAACATGGGCTATCATACTGCAACCAATCTACTCTTGCACACCCTTTTTGACATGAAAAAAATGAAGACCATCTGAAATGAATGAAGGCTATGAAGATCACTAGGCTAATCCTACACATAACACTTTCCAAAACCAAATTATTCAATATCAACAAACTCTTTGTGAACTGAACCTCTAAACATCCTTTCAACATCTTGTATGCATCAAGAACCACTAAACATGTCACTCATCATGAACACCTGTATTATTGACATACACTATGTCACTAAAACTCAATATCATCAGAAACTTCATATCAATCATTATTAGGCAAGCATGATAAACAAAACAAGATCATCAACTAATCTCCTCCTGTAACTTCTTGGGATAATGAACAACTCCCCCTTACTTCATGCTATCTGTTATGCAACTAATGAAGTGACTTGTGCAAGATGCACAAGTTTAGAATTTATCTTCTCTTGTTTTTGTTTTTGCCTCCAAACTTTCTCAGGTTCTTGCTTCTGTTCAGATTTCTTTATCCAAACCTTTTCAACCTTGTTATTTTTCCAATCCATCAAACTAGGTACTGATTGAAGCAAAATGATTTCTTCTGCAATTAACTAATTTATGTCCAAATTGATTACAAGTATAACAATATCCATTAAATGAATAATTATACCTGTACATATATGCTTGTCTTGCAGGGGCATTTCTTCTAAATTTTCTCCTTTGATTATGCTTTTTGTCTTCAGGGGCAGTAGTATGATAATTTGAATCAATCTTCCTTTTAGGAGTCTCTCTGATTTTTGAACATTCTCCCTTTTCATCAAATTTGAGATTCTTTTCCAACTGCTTTCTAACATCCTCAATTTCTTTACTTAAAGAAATTATTTCTTTTTCTAGCTTTTGACATTCAACCTTTTTAGCCTCCAACTCAGATTTTGTTTCATCAATTATCTTCTTAGCTTTCTCAACCTCTGTCTTCAAACTGACAATCAATTTGTCTGATTCTTCAAGTCTACAATCAGGTTCGTTGCCTCTTCAAGATCTAAAACAACTTTGTCCTTGAATTCTTTCTCTTGTTTAAGCTGATCTTTTAATCTCCTATTTTCTTTACTAAGTTGCTTAATTGTATCTAGGCCATATAGAAGCTCTCCTTCCATATCAATCTCACAATCTTGTTCATCATATTCCTGATCATCATCACTTGTGATGTTAGCTTCTTCTAAATTTGATTGGGTTTGAACTTCAACTCCTTCATTTGAAAGTCTCCTTTCATTGCCACTTTCTTCACAACAAGAGTGTCCTTTTCTTTATCATTATCTTGATAAATTCTTTTCAATCTCCTCCACATATCCTGAGATGTAACACAATCCATAACTTTACAAGTAACATCATTAGATAGACAATATGGTCTTCTTTGCAATATGATTACATTCAAGGGATTCTTTGTTATTTCCAGTAATACAATAACCATTCTCAACTAACATTAAAACATCATATCCTAAAGAGGATAAATACACTTGCATTCTAACATACCAAACTGAAAATTTTGAACCATCAAACTGAGGAACTCCTGAAACTTTTTCTTCTAATAAAATATTAGATTCAATGTGGGGAACATCTTTATCAACTGACTTTATATCAACATCTGGTATAGATTATGTCTTTTGACCAGAATGAAACTTGACATTTCTCATGTTCTTATTTATTCTGTACTTACCCATTGAACTCCACTACCAGGACTTACCCGAGCCTATTAGACTTCAAAAAGGGTACCTAGGCTCTGATACCAATTGTAGGAGTCAAGGACAACACTGAGAGGGGGGGTGAATCAGTGTTGTGTGAATTTTCAAATCTTTTTACAAACTTTAACTTTCAAAGCACAAGGAGAGAAAGATACCATTGATTTGTCAAATGCATATGCACATGACTGTGAATGCATAGAGAGAACAAAACTTCATAAGTAAATCATACACACATAGAGAAGATTATGACACAAGATTTGCACGAGTGGAAAACCCTCTAGGGGTAGAAAAACCACTCCAAAACTGCCTCACTGGCTTAAGCAAAACCTCACTGGTTACAATATTTAGAAGCACCAACTGCAAGGAGCACCAACCCCTAATTCATTTAGAAGCACCAACTTCAAGGAGTACCAACCCCTAATACAAAACAAATTAAATACAAGAACTTAGAGGGTTTCTCTATTTCAATACAAAACATTTCTTCTCTCACATGTGTCTGTCAAATGGCCATTCTTTTCATCAACCCAAATCATATACAAAACTCAGATATTCAAAATCAACCCTGTATCCTGATCCACTCAACAACACTGCATATTCAACCTCTAAAAACTTATCATATGTATGTTTAATCTCTGTCTCCCAAGACCTACCATCAATGCACTTGAAAAACAATTTTATACAAATTGAATGTCCTTCCACCTGCAAAGAAAAATCTGTTCATATTCCTCCAATGTATATTCCTACAATCTTATTTTATCTTCAATAAAATCAATTCATCTCTGAAAAAACAATTTCCAAAAAAAACTTCATAGTCTCTTTGCACTTCAAAGACTCTTCATATCCTGCATTTTTAACCTTCATCTTCCTCTGCATCTTCTTTAAAAAAAAATTGATCTTCTTTGTCCATCTGTATGAAGAAATAAAGTCTCCACAAAAAATTTTCATAATATATCTTCTCAAAAATATAATCTCCAATTTTCCATAAATATTTGCCTTACAAAAATCTCCTCAAAAATTCTAATGTCATCTCTTGGAGTTGTTAAATTAGAAAAAAACAATTTCTAATTTAAAAACAAACTTATCTCCACAAAAATCTCTTTCCAAAACAAAACTCTCCCTAAAAAAATTCCAAAAAAAAACTTTTTAGAATAATGGCATTTGTGGGCTGACCAAATAGGAGATAAAGTATTTTTGTTTTTTTTAAACTTATTCAATACATAAAAATCCTCCACTTTATAAAAGGCATCGTCCTCCTCATCACATATAATATTTGATGCCTTTTTTTAAAAAAAAAACTCTAAACACTTCCATGCTTTTTCATGAATCGAGCTCCCCTTGGAATATTCAATGTTCTTAAAAAAAATTCATAACTTAAAACAAATTTCACCTCTTCTTTATAAAAGAATCGTGCTCCCCTTATATTTCATAAACCATTTTTAATGCTCTCCAAAAAAAAGACCGATGCTATTTTAAAGCATAAATCACCTTTATGGAAATCGAGCTGCAAATGACTTGTTTTTGCTTTTAAAAATAAGGCATAAATAGTGCCTACTAATTTGCATCTCATGCTTTATAAAATAAAGCATTCCTTCGAAATAAACAAAGCATTCCTTCTTAAGGCATTTGAAAGACTTTTACTGCCCATCTACTTTCATGTGGAGACCACTACCAACGGTAATACTTAGACATGAGGGCCGGTGGGAAAATGTTCAAGGAACCCTTTAATAGGTCACAATTAGTGAAAATGACCTAGGATATCAAGTCACCAAGAGTCAAAACATTAGAGGCAAAAATGGCTTAAGTCACAAAAAAAACTTATAAGATATGCTTAGGACAAAAATACTCCAACATGTATCTTAAATTAACACCTCATTAGAATGCTAAAAATTTCTGCCATCTGTCAACACAATACTGATCTCTGCAATTATATTGAAGGCATCCTGATGAAGGCATAATAAAGGCATCTTCTCAACATGAACAAGTTAGCAACAATATCTATGAGTATCAACAATTGATGAGATCAAAGAAGTCATGTAGACATGAAAGAAAATGATTTCTGCCATATGTATTGAGATCACACCACCTCTTGTTACTGATTATTACTGACACATTCTTGGAGATTTGAAAATTACCATCTGAGATCACAAGTATGATACATGATGTAACCTGTCAACATAATATTGATACAAAACACCTTAAACCTGATCATCATAACCATCTTTTGAAGCCACAACTTGATGAAGACACAACCCATGACAATCATGACATAGAACATCAAATATTGTTCAACTGAAATCCAACAGAGATCCTCTTGTTCAACCTTTGAACACCTTTTCACATAACATCACTGATAGACTCTTATCATTGCAACTTTGTCATGCTTGAAGATATCTTGATTGAAGACCACATCTGGAAGATCAAGAATATATGTCCACAATATCATCCTACAAACAATATCAAGACACCTTAATCAAGCACATTCTTGATGAACCTTTTTGACATCAATGACAACCTGTTACCATCAAAATGACCAATCTTATTGTAGTTAAAACACTTAAAAGGCAATTTTCCTTCATACTTACCAGATCCTCTTGGTAGTCTTTTTGCAATAAGGGCTTCAAGTTGAGCAATTTCTGCTTCTTCTTCTAGGTCTTTTCTTGCTATTTCATACCATGATAGTTTCCTTGAAGAGTTCTCTCCTGGATCAAACCTTTGTTTACCTTTTACAGAGGCACTAGCTTTGAATGCAGATTTAGTCTTGGGAGGGGCATCTCCAAACTCGGTCATTTCAAATGCAGCTAATTTACCAGCCAATTAATCTCTTATGACAGTTGTATGGGCTCTGAATTCTTCAATGGAAACAACCTTGATTTTATAAGAAGCGGGAAGGGATCTGAGAATTTTGCCAACAATTTCATCTTCATCCAAGACTCCACCTACACATCTAATTCCACAAACAATCTCATTTACTCTTGGCATAAAAGTAGTGATATTTTCATCTTCTCTCATCTTTAGATTTTCAAATTTGCCTTTCAGACTCTGTAGCCTTGCACATTTAACATACTTGTCTCCTTCATGCAGAAGTTCCAGTTTTTTCCCAAATCTCAAAAGCAGTTGGTAGGTCAACAACATTTGAAAGCTCTGAATCAGATAATGTGCTTAGAAGAGATTCTATAGTCCGCAAATTGTTTTCAACATCTGTGATTTCATTTGGGGCTTTCGGCCCACCTTGTGGAGGAGTATACTTCGTTGAAGCCATGGTCCAGTACTGCATTCCCATACATTGCAAGTGACATTTCATGCAACTTTTCCTAAGATTAAAATTAGTTCCATCAAACTTCAGACTATCCTTCTTGTAGGATGACATCCTGGATCTCCTCAAGCGGTTAAGCTCTTTTTAGAGGAACTTAGCTTGATACCAATTGTTAGATTCAGGACAAACAACTGAGAGGGGGGTGAATCAGTTGTCTAAAACTTTCTTCCAATTAAACACTTAAATCCTCTTTGTGATTTGCCAGCATATTAATAAAATAATCATGGAAACATAATGCATTAAGTTAAGTGCAGAAACACAACAACACATAAAACACCAAGATTTTGACGTGGAAAACTTGGTTAAGGGAAAAACCACAGGGTGATTAACCCAAGATTGTATTCTCTATTAGAAGAATAGAAAGAACAAAATGGCACATGCCAATTAGGGATTACTGCCTGAGCACACTGCTCACAAGAGGCTCACTGCCTATAAGAGACACACTATCTACAAAATGATAAGTATCACATACTTGAACTGGAGAATAGCATCTTCACCATGCTTGAATCAGTTCTATTTAAGCCCAATACTTCTGCTTTGCCTTTCGCTCTCTTCCTTGCTACCACACTCTCATCTCCATAAGACACACTTTGAAATGACTTTACAACTCCATATATATACAAGACATCAGCTTAGGAATAATCATCTAAGTCAGAAAACACCTACAAGAACATCCACAAGATGTGTAACTCATCCAGTCGGCCAGTCTCAGCAAGGACACCATTATCCAAAAGTTATTCTTCAATTGCAAGCTCTAACTCCAATGCGGACCACCAACACGAACTGGACATGATCCAAAGACCTCCACAAGATTGCCTGAATCACCAAGAACATCCACACTTCATCTACTTACTAAAATCCTTCGCTCCTTCATCTGGAACCTCAAGAACACAGTCTGTCATCACTGTCACAAAGGAATAGATGCTTGCGGACCTTCAAACCATGAACCAATTGAGTTGACACTTCACAGACTTCCTCAACACTCCCTCAAATCTACAGAATAGGATAATGTATTTCTGGATCTCATCGGACCTATCTGTATCAATCTGTCACCTCTGAACACCTACCGGAACTAGTTTTACTTGAGCGGCCACAAATTCTTCAGATCTTCATGCGGACCTCTGAATTCTTTACTAGATCACCTTAAGACACTTATCTACAAACTCTTTAAACTGCATCCTCTGATCCTCATCTTATCTTGGACTTTTACCTTACTGTCTTCACTGTTCTTCACTGTTCTTGATATGACCAATTTTCTCAATATCCTCATCAAACAGTTCATCCAATCCTTATCATTAATGCAAAGGAGTATGTTGACATCAATGACAACACTGGTTAGGCCCATACTTGCAACAGTCTTTTTGAAAGAAGGATGCAAGATGACTAGAGGAGCTATGGTGCTTGCTAAGGGTACTAGGAGAGGTACTCTGTTTCAGCTGGAGGCATGTATTTCACAATGCAATAGTTCTTTTGATTCAAGGAAGAGGGAATCAGTCACTTCATCCCCACCATCTGAATGAACAGTTAAGAAATATGTTGTTTCTAGTTCTGATGTTTGTAATCATGCCTTGGAAGTTAAACTTCCTGCTGAAAAGACAATGTTATGGCATAAGAGATTTGGCCACATTGGTGAGAAGGGTCTGCATACCCTAAAAAATAAAAACCTCGTTGAGGGGTTAGATGATTGTAATCTTGAGTTTGACTTTTGCGAACATTGCATATATGGGAAACAAAACCGTGTTCAGTTTTATTCGAGTTCTCATAAGTCTTTTGGTGTGTTGGACCTTGTTCATTCTAATGTATTTGGTCCTGTTAATGTTCCTTCATTATCAAAATTTGTATATTTTGTATCTTTCATAGATGATTACAGTAGAAGGACATGGATTTATTTTCTCATAAGAAAATTTGAAGTCTATAGTAAGTTTAAGGAGTTTAAGGCCTTTGCTGAAAATCAAACTGGTAAAAAGATTAAGTGTTTGAGAATTGACAACGGTGGTGAGTTTTGTTCTACAGAATTTGATAAATATTGCAAGGAACTTGGGATTGAAAGACATAAGACAACTCTATACACCCCGCAGCAAAATGGAGTTGCAGAAAGGATGAACAGGACACTGATGGAGAAGGCTAGGAGTATGCTTAGTGGAGCTGGCCTAGAACAAAAGTTTTGGGCTGAAGTTGTTGCCACTGCTTGCTATCTTGTTAATAGATCTCCTACATCAACTCTTGTTGGAAAGACACCCATGGAGGTGTGGTCTAGTAGAAAGCCTTCAATAAGACATCTTCATGTTTTTGGTTGTGAGGCATATGCACATGTGCTTAGGGAGAAGCGGTCAAAATTGGAGAACAAGGTTGTTAAGTGTATATTCATTGGCTATGGTGTCGGTGTGAAAGGATACAAGCTTTGGGACCCTATGGCTGAAAAAGTGTTGTATAGAAGAAGTGTCATCTTCAGAGAGCTTACACCTTCTTCCATTATTTTATAGCCAGAAGAAAAAGAAAAGAAAGAGGATGTTGTTCAATTTCCTACTACCCCTGAGAAGACTGAACAGAAAGACAATATTGGATCTGATGACGAGGAGAGCTCTAGCAGCTCTGAAAGCTCTGGTGAAGAAGTTGAACCTCAACCACATGGATAAGAAAGCAACCTGAAAGGTTTGGTTTTACATTGCTTGATTCTAGTTGTGCTTTTACTTTGCTTACTAAAAGTGATGAACCTAGAACTGTATCAAAGGCTATGGACATGAAAGATGTAGGTTCTTGGAAGGAGGCCATGGAATATGAAATGGATTCTTTGGAAAAGAATCAAACTTGGGACTTGGTGCCTTTGCCTCCTAGATGGAAACCTGTTGGATGCAAATGGGTTTTCAAGAAGAAATTTGGTGTAGATGGCAGCGTTGAGAAGTATAAGGCCAGATTGGTTATGAAGGGGTATTCACAAGTGGAGGGTATAGATTATGGTGAGAACTTCTCTCCCATTGCAAAGTTGGCATCCATTCGATTCCTATTGTCTCTTGCAACAGCTTATGACTTAGAGGTAGAACAAATGGATGTGAAAACAACTTTCCTTCATGGTGATTTGGAGGAAGAAATATACATGTCACAGCTAGAGCATTACATGGTGAAAAGTAAAGAAAATTTGGTATGCAAACTTTGTATGGTTTGAAGCAATCCCCTAGGAGATGGTACTTGAAGTTTGATGCCTTTGTGTTGTTAATTGGATTTGTGAGATCAAAATCAGATCACTGTGTATTATAAGTTTGATGGTGATCATATTTTCATTGTTGCATTGTATGTTGATGATATGCTGCTTATTGGGAAGGGTAAGAATGTGATTTCTGATTTCAAATCTCAGTTGTCAGCACAGTTTGAAATGAAGGATTTATGGGAAGCCAGGTACATTCTAGGAATGGAAATTAGAAGAGACAGAACCAACAGAAAACTTTGGTTAAGCCAAAGTAAGTATGTGAAGACTGTGTTGGACAGGTTCAGCATGGTAGATTGTAGACCATTGTGTGTTCTCATTTCTTTGGGGACAAAGTTGTCTCTTGAGGATTGTCCAAAATCTCCTAGTGAGGTGGAGGTAATGAGCAGAGTACCTTATGCTAGTGTTGTTGGCAGTTTGATGTATCCTATGGTCTGCACAAGACCAGACATTGCCCAAGCAGTGGGAGTCCTTAGTCAATTTATGGCTAATCCTGGATGGGTTCATTGGGATGTAGTTAAGTGAGTGTTCAAATATTTGAGGAGTACTTCTGAGTATTCCATATGTTATCATGGTAATGTTATAGGACCTCTGCATTCTGTTGATATTCGTGGATTTGTGGATTTAGATTGGGCAAGTGACATTGATAGCAGGAGATCCACCAATGCTTATGTGTTTACACTATTTGGTGGTGCTATTAGTTGGATGAGTAAGCGACAACCAGTTGTTGCTTTGTCCATGATAGAAGCTGAGTATATGGTAGCAACTCATGCTTGTAAGGAATCCAGTTGGCTTAAGAGATTGTGTTCATATATTGGTGTTGATGCAAGTCAGATCACGATCAGTTGTGATAGTTAGAGTGCAATTTGCCTTGTGAAGAATCTAACTTTCCATGCTAGAACAAACCACATTGATGTTCAGTTTCACTTCATGCGAGACATGGTTGAGGATGGAAAGGTAAATTTGGAGAAGGTAGATACTTTGAAGAATGTTGCAGATGCATTGATGAAACCAGTGGGTACAAAGAAGTTCAGATGGTGTTCAGAGTCTATGGGCCTCTCGGCCTATAGCAATTAAATCCTATTATTCTATTAGCTCTTACAAGGTGTTTGACAAGTGGGAGAATGTTGGGAATTAAGGCGTCTCAACCTTGGTAATTCCTTGCATTATTTATGTATGTGTATATTAATTAATTGCCTATGTTGTAAATAAATTGTAAATTCCATATTGTCATGTTGTGGGATGTGGCACGGTGATGTGTCATCCAACATGGAAATTGACAACTTGTAATTTTGTCCTCACATGAGGAGATAGGTATCCCACTTTGTGGTAGGAGCATTTTGCCATGTGTCGACATCTTTCATGTTGTGTAAGGGAATGTTTGACCGAAATGGTTATGACAGATTCCTATGACAAAGTTATGACATGTAAGAGTCGAAAATAGAAGGTTGTAAGACAAGTGAAGACATGTGTCATGAAGCATCTTTGAAAAAGGCATATTTGGTCGCCCCAATGTGGACTATGACATGTTGTAAGAGAATATGCTTTTTATAGCCTATGTATGATAGATTCTCTTACAGCTTTAAGTTGTAACCTCTATGACAGATTCTATGATGGTCGTAAGTGTCGTAAAAGTATTTGTCATAGCCCATTTTGGAAATAGGCGACCTCTTTGGGGTGGGAGTTGTGGACAAGTGTCAGGCACATTCTACAATGTTGACCTAGTGTCATTATCCATGGGTTTTGGGCCATGAGGCCAAGTTGGACGCCCATCCCAAGATAGGTCTAATATTGCCTTGTATATTCTATATAAATAGGTGCTTGGAGAGGGGGTTGTATTACAGGTTTACAGGTACTATTATGTTGCTGGATTGACTCTAGACATCAGTGTCGAAGACCATTGAAGCTTGAATTGCAAGTGTATTGTAAACAAATTTTAGATTTGTTAATACATTGTGCAGGTTTCTGAGTGTGGGGTTTTTCACCCGATAAGGGTTTTCCCCACCGTAAATCTTTGTCTCTCTTCTTCTGTCTTCTTTCTAGTTCATGTGTATTACTGCAATATCTCATTTAGATGTTCTATGTTGCTATAGTTGTAAGGATTAATTTGAATTTGCATAGCCCTCTCCTCATTACATT
Organism: Cunninghamia lanceolata; assembly: GCA_027924645.1. Taxonomy (NCBI): domain Eukaryota; kingdom Viridiplantae; phylum Streptophyta; class Pinopsida; order Cupressales; family Cupressaceae; genus Cunninghamia; species Cunninghamia lanceolata. The sequence continues at coordinate 274,955 of BSBN01000585.1, forward strand.
AGTGTAGGAAGCGTTTTCCACACACCTAGCTTCCGTTCAAAATGCACCTGCTGCATTCATGAATCTCATGAATAGTATATTCAGAGATTGTTTGGATAAATTTGTTTGTCTTTCTGGATGATATACTCATTTATTCTAAGAATGAGGAAGAACATCATCGGCTCTTACAAATAGTTCTGCAAAGGTTAAGAGAACATAAGTTATATGGGAAGCTATCTAAGTGCACATTCTTTCAGAAGGAGGTTCAATACCTAGGTCATATTATATCAGCTAATGGAATATTTGTTGATCCTACAAAAATCATAGCTATTTTGTATTGGCATGTACCAACAAATGTACATGAGGTGCATAGTTTCATGGGCTTAGCAGGCTATTATAGAAAGTTTGTTCTAATTTTTTCTAGCATTGCTAGTCCAATCACTTCCCTACAAAGGAAAGGAAAGAGATTTGAATGGATAGACAAATGTCAAGAAGCATTTGATCTCTTAAAGGAAAAGTTAACTATAGCTCCAATCTTAAAATTTCCTGACCCCAAAGGACAATTTGAGGTAATTGCAGATGCCTTGGGAGAAGGATTAGAAGGAGTGCTTATGCAAGAAGGAAGAGTTAGAGCATATGAGTCAAGGAAATTGAAATCTTATGAGAAAAATTATGCACCGTATGATCTGGAATTGGTAGCAGTAACTCATGCCTTACAGATGTGGAGACATTATCAGTTGGGAAAGACTTTTGTACTTAAATCAGACCATCAAAGTCTTAAGTATATTTTCTCACAACTGAATTTGAATGCTCGAAAAAGGAGATGGTTAGAATTGATATCTGACTATGACTTTGAGATAAACTACATCAAAGGAAAAGAGAATAGAGTAGCTGATGCTTTGAGTTGTATAAGGCATATAGCTTCTGTTATTTCCATTCGTGGAAATTTTAAGGATTTGGTATTGCAAAATTTGGCAGGTGATGAGTTTTATGAGCAGGTTAAGCAGGCTTTGAAAGATAATCCTAAAGATCCAAGGTATGATGGTTTTATGTTTGAGTCGGATGGACTATTAAGGTATAAAGATAGAATTTATGTACCTAATCCAGCTAGATTAAGGGATTTAGTATGGAAAGAAGTTCATACTGCACTGTATTCAAGACATCCACAAGTTACCAAACTTCTAGCAGATTTTAAACCTCTTTATTTCTGGAAAGGAATGAAGAATGATGCTGGAAGATTTGTAGCAAGATGTTTAGAATGCCAAAGGGTAAAAGTAGAGCATCATCATCCCATAGGATTGTTGTATCCACATGACATGCCAGAGTGAAAATGGCAATTTATTAGCATGGACTTTGTTCAAGGACTTCCTATGTCAAGGAATAAACATGTTGCCATTTTAGTGGTGGTTGATAAACTCACAAAAGTAGCACATTTCATACCAGGAAATTTGACTGCTGGAGCACCTGTGTTAGCTCGTAAATTTGTGCAAGAAGTGTTTAGATTGCATGGTTTCCATAAAAAGATTATCTCGGATAGAGATGCACGTGTAACTTCAAGGTTTTAGCAAACTTTGTTTTTTGCGCTAGGGACTAAACTTAATGTGAGTACATCTTACCATCCTAAAACAAATACACAAACTGAGAGAGTGAACCAAGTCTTGGAAGATTTGTTGCATATGTATTGCATGGATCACCAATATAAGTGGGAAGAATACTTACCACTTGTGGAATTTTCTTACAACAATTCCTATCATTCCGCTATTAAGATGGTGCCATTTGAAGCATTGTATGGAAGAAGATGTCGAACTCCTATAAGATGGGATAAGCTAGAGGATAGGATTAGCATCAAACCAGAAATGCTAGCTGAAATGGAAGAGAAAGTTAAGCTAATTAGAAAATGATTGGTAGAAGCCAATGATAGACAAAAGAGCTATGCGGATGCAAAACGTCTTCCAAGGCAATTTTCTGTTGGAGAAAAAGTTCTTTTGAGGGTTAAACCTCAAAAGAGTTCTATTAAGTTTGGGAAATCTTCTAAGTTGGCCCCTTGATATGTGGGGCCCTTTGAAGTGCTTGAAGTAGTCAATTCGGTTGCCTAAAGAGTTGCTCTACCACCAACCTTATCTAAAACATACATTGTTTTTCATATGTCTTATTTGAAGAAATATATTGCAAGTAATAATCATATTTTGACTTGGAATTATTTACAGATGCAAGGCCCAGGGGTGGTCACGATCGAGCCACTCAAGGTGTTAGAAACACGCAAGCTCCGCTTGCATAATAGAGAGGTCTTGCAATGCAAGGTCCAATGGGACCAGTATGCTGAGGAAAATGCTACATGGGAGGATTACCATGAATTTTATCAAAAATTTCCTCCTTTATTTAATAATGTTACTAGTTGAAAACAATGAATTTGCTTTTTAGTTACTTTTTGATACCCTATATCATCGAGGACAATGAATCTTTAGGGGAAGGATATGTTGCATCCCCAATTTTTGTCTTGCTATACTTTTACTTTTTACTTGGACCTAAGTAAATTTGTTGTGATGTTTAGAATAATGACAAGGAAAAACATGGATTTTATTGAATGTCATTTATTGAAATCATAGAAATGATTATGTTATTATTGATTTAATATTTGTATTATGAGATTTGATTTATTAGTTGAATTAATTGAATAATGATGCACTAATCACATATTGTTTGATGACAAGTGAAATAGGATTTTAGGTTATCAGATGACTCTTAGAGAAAAGAGAGAGAGAGTATCTTTCCAGGAGAGATATATAGACCTCGGGTTACGAGTGATTTATTTGCCAAACTGAGTTATAAGTGTATAACGATAATGTGAACCAATGTGTTGTAAGAGGTAAACTTTGTCTTGCCAATTTACTTCTGAATCCAATCGATAAGTAGTCGATATTGTTTTCAAAACTTGCTAAGTCATATTAAGTCGTCTTAGTCGTTAATAACGTTAACAATGTCGTTTGAGTTTAATTTATAACTACTTACGTTTAATGTAAATATTACGACGTTATTGTCATAAAATGATTGTCTTATTATTATTATTAAGATATTTGATGTATTATAAATGATTCTTAACATTAAGACAATATAGTCAAGTTAGGAATATGTGAATTATGTCGACGGATCATGATGGGGAGACAAGCTCAACCCAATCACAATATCCATAACCCATGATTTAATAATATCTTATTATTGAATAAACTATATCTATCTAATGTAATAGGCGATGTTATGAGAATTATAATTGATGTAATCAATATATATAGATGTCTTAGCATCGAATGAGGATAATACCTCATATTGAGTCGTTGGTAAAATGTTTGAGTAAGCCAAAGGATTATTTGTAGGAAAGTCTTCAATAGTGTTAGTGGTTGATCGAACCACTCATTATGCAACATTTAAGATTAGTTATGTTTATTTGATGTGTCAGCCACGTCTAAGAAGGATTGTGGTTTTAACCGCCACAACCAATGAGTCTTGGAGCGATAATCTCCCATCGACATGTGGGATTTTTGATTAAATATTGGTCTTTAGTTTTGATTTAACCACGATAGACTGTTAAGCTTTGATTAAGTTTGTAACTGAATGTAGAGGAGGCAGGGAATGAGGTGACTCTATAGGAGTCGTGCCTCCCTCATTATGACTAACGATTCGAATGAATCATGGTGGTTTTATATTAAGGAGGTTTAGAACTTGTAGAACACATGGGAGGAAATAGGAGGAGATACAAAATAGAAAATAGTAGTTGTGACAGTAGGGGGATATACAGTCTAGTGGTGTCAACTTTGTGATTATTCACACATCTCAGCTAGCTTAAGATAATATACTACCAGGTATTTCTCAGTTGCATGTATTATTTAACCATGAGGAAATCGATTAGTAATCTAAAATTGTACATGGTTATATTATAGAACGATTCTATGAGTTCGCCGGTAAGAATTTACCTTCTGAATTTATGATGTGATAGTTGATAACTATTATATATCAACTTAGAAGTATAGTTAACATTTTAAGTAAGCTATTTTGAGTTATTTTCTTGTAGTTGTTAAAGACAACAAATGCTACTTATATGGTTGATACTTGGTCATGCCAGTAAGGTTACTGTTATAATAGATTGAGTCAACCTTTTACTTAGTGTTTTTAAACTATTGATCATACTTGATCAAGGAATGAAAGATAAATGAATATCTTAGCAGGAGAAATTCATAGGTTGTTATTAGCTTAAATATATAGTCTTCTTATTGAATTTGAAGAAAGTCAATACAGAGTTTCAAAATAACCATACGTTAGACTCTTGAATGGATGAACCATGTTTCCTTACTTTCAATTTGAGTTGTATAGTAATGAGGTTATAATGATTTAACATTTTGTCTTGTATAGGTTATATACATATATGCATAGCGGATAATGTTATTTAACCAAGAGTTCTAGATTCATAAAAACTGTTAGTAAACTATTGTATCATATCAAAGGAAGAAACTTAGAGAAATTAGGGAAGATGGAATAAGGTTATTATGAGTATTCCATTTAAGACCAATCAATTTTATTATTCATGAAAAGATCTAATTCAATGGAGTAGGTTAAGTATTCCTGAGAATGACCTTGTAGGGATATTTATACTTAGGATATGTTTTGTTTATAAACATTATCAAAGTTATTTTATGTTCCTTTGTATAGGAGACATTGTTTATTTTAGAACTATAGTAATCTTAACTTTGGTTAAGATTAATCAAGGGTTATTTACAAATCCAGAACTCCTAGATATAAGATATGGTTATATTGTTATATCGTATTAACAAGGAATATTAGGGTAACCCTAGAGTCGACTACCAACCAATTGAATGGTTATGTCATATAGACTCACTCAAGTCAAAAGGTATTATTATTGTGACTCTTAGATTAAACTATTGTATGAAAAGGGTTGGTAAGAGATTTAAACTGTGTGAATAAGACAATATCCAAGTCAAGTAGGGGTGGGTGAACACAACAACTACGTTCATTATGAATGATATTGATATTAAAAACTTTGGCCAAAGTAATGCATTTGTTTTTTGCATGCATTGTCGATTCACTATATTCAGATTGCTCATCCTATCAGAAATCATACTTAGCTAGAGGGTATATAGGGTTGTATGGTTGATAGAGTTGAGTAGAACAAAACACAATGTACTCGGAAAGGCAAATTACCACTGGTCACCTAAGGTCTATATTCCTCATGAAGGGTAGGGCCACTTCCTATGTGGAAGATGTGTGGGAGACCACTGGTTTGTGGTTGGAGGTAAATCATTGGAAAGATGCTCTCTCTCCAAGAAGGAAACATGTCAGGGCTTGTGATAAAGATGTCATTTATTCAGATGCAGTATTTATTCCAAATTTGTATATGTAATGGTTTTACATTTGTAAACATTGTAAATGAAAAGACAATATGGGTATATTGTATTTTGAAAAAAAAGAGAAAATTCTTGTAAATGTAGTACTTGATTATTTGTTGAATAAAAGAAAAAATTTCTTTATCTCATTTTTTACCTTGTTGAGTTACTTTATGGTAAATTTTTGGTTTTTACTATGTTATTAGAATGTGGATGTTACACAAATAGCCTTCCCACTTGGGGAAGGGATTTTTCTCTCTCCACTTGCCTTTAACCTGGAATCAAAACTAAACATGTGAGTGACAAGTAAGATTATGGCTATGCCACACTCCCTCTTTCCTCTTCACTCCACCCGGCCTATGGTCTTCCTTAAGCTTTCTTCCTAAACAAGGCATATGCCCCTTCTATAGTCCTATGTGACTACACACAATAATGAGAGAGATGAAGGTGATTTAGTTGGCTCCATCTTGCCCCTTATCATTTCAATGAACACTAGATGAGAAGGCAATGAAGATCACGTAGAAGAGGGGCATGCTTTTATTTTTAATTTTTACTACCCCATGTAATGAAATTCCTCTATCCTTTACGCTTTGATGGATGACCATACCCTATTCCACAATTCCCACCAAACATGGGTTAGTCAAATTTAATAGTTAAGGGTTGCCGCCCATGATTCATAATTATTTTGTGTCTTCACCTTTGATCAATTTATTTTTGGTTTTAAAGATATCTTTTAAATTATTTATTTTAGCCCTATTTTAATGTCCAACATATAAGTTGTCTTCCTTGCGGTATGTGATAGAGGAACCCTATGAGGAATAATAGTAGCAATAAGAAAAGTATCAAGAGGATACTCATAATGAATTTTATTAGAATAGAAATAGGAGGATCCCTAGAAGACGGTAAAGGCTCAATAATAACAATAGATAAAGAAGAGAAAGTTGTGGCAAGTGGGAGAGGGGTGTAAGTAGATGTAAATGCATTAGATAGGATGGGGAGGTTAGAATTTGGTTAGATGGATAGAAGATTAGGGTGGGGTGCAAGCTATTTCTTATACTATGGTTTGGGTGGAGGAGGGTGGTGATGATTTGGTGGCTAAAGAAGGGGTGCAATCTTAGGTGTAGGAAAGAGAGGTAGAAGGGTAGAGGGTGGATGGCTAGTAGGAGACTTGGGTTGAGGAGAAGGTGGTTGAGGTTGTTGGCAAGAGACACTGTGTGGCTTTATGAGTGTTGTCATTGATGGCAACAAAGTCTATCCCACACATCTGCATCACATAGTATGCCTATACCGGAAGTCAGATTAAAGATTGTTTTGGTCTAGTGAACAAGAACAGAGCATGCAGCAAGGTCTAACAATCAGGTCCGGATCTCTCAGATGGTGTAACTTAGCAAGTTATGAACTTGGACAAGTCAAGAGGAGTATCATGACTACTATATTCTAGAGATTGAGCCTTTGGTGATAAAACATAGAAAAGATATGAGCATCTGAGTGTTGGGATCCAGACAGGCAAAGCAGACTGAGGAAGAACTGACCAACAGAGTATCAGACTTCAATCCAGATGAGTAATTGATGTTGATCAAGCTATTTGAGGGATCATACATGGTTGGCCAACATGATTGATGACTTCTATGTCTATGTTTTGATACGCATCACAAATCATGCATGAATTCAGCCGGCAGAGCAGTAACTTGTAAATATCTTGAGTATTCTAGTTGCCGACTAGAAAGTTGTTGAAATCCTTGATGCGAATATATATACCAGATGAATTCCAGTATGTAGGAGTGTGTGTGTGTATACATATGATAAAATAAAATGCAAAGAAAGGCAGAGATAAGTGTTGAAGCAGTAATACAAGTCTGGTATGTGAGAGAACAACAACACTAGAGCAGAGGAAGAATGAAGTGCATCAGATCGGTATATTGTGCCTAACTAGAACTGAACCCTAGCATTTGTAGATGCCTCTCATCAGTTCAAACACCTGATTACCATCTATAAGTTTTGTAGACAATGAGTCTCTTGTAGGTAGTGTGCCTCTTGTGAGCAGTGTGCTCGGGCAGTGAGCCCTAATTGGCAAGTGCCATTTTGTACTTGTTATTCTTTTAACAGAGAATACAATCTTGGGTTAGTCACCCTGTGGTTTTTCCCTTAACAGGGTTTTCCACATAAAAATCCTTGTGTTATGTGTGATGATTTTATTTCTGTTCTTATGATCATATATGCTTATATGGTTTGCTGAAAATCAAAGAAACAGGCCTAGAAGACCTCCGGTAAGGCAACCAAATGCTCAAAGATATCCATCCTTCAATGGATATTGCTTCAATTGCAACAACTTTGGTCATAAAGCAACTCAGTGCAGAAGGAGAATGAATTAGACAAATCCATCCTTCTCCAGATAATGTTTCAACTACAAAAGGTATGGTCACAAATCTCATGAATGTAGAAATATGCAAATAAATAATTCATTCAATGGTAGATGCTTTGCATGAAATAGAATGGGACATATGGCTAATCAATGCAGATCAAGAGGATATCAGTCAAATATTCAAAGAAATGTTATTTGTTACAATTGCAATAGATCTAGTCATATTGCCAAATTCTATAGAAGTAAAAATTAGGATAAAAGGGGTCCGGTGCATCATAATCAAAAACAAGATAAGGGAAAAGGCAAAGTGAATGTGGATGAAGTTCAAAGGGAGATGAACAAGATTTGGGTAAAGAAGAGTATAGAAAATGTTGGGGATGGATCTGCACCAAAATCCGGTGCTGATATTCCTTCTGAAAACTAAACAGATGAGCTCTGGCTCAGGGGGAGTCACAAAGAAAAATAAATTTCCCCAGCCAAACAATTGGTGCCTAAATTTGGCACATGGTATGCTGCGGATTAAAGGGTTCTTAGAAAAATATCCAAATAACCCTCGGTAAAAATATGAAAGATCCGCATGGAGTTTTGTAAGAGTTTAATCATCCAAAATTGATCTAGTTTGATAGCCATCCAATAAAGTAGGGTTTTCATAGACAAATTTGGTATGATTCAAAATTGAAATATCTTGATGTGCAGATCCATGGTATGATTGGAGGAAAGAAGATGCATTGTCAATTATCACTGAAAATGATTCTAAGTACAACACAGTGATTCAAAAAGATCTCTCTCAAAACAAGGCAACTGGATAACTTAAGTTGTGCATTTATTGCAAAAGGAAATTAGGGTTTGTGAAAGAATAAAAGGGTTCTTTCACTCATCATTCACACATTTGCATTCAAGAAGAAGAAAAGAAGAGCTCTGCATCAAGTTTCTACATTTCTCTCAAAGATCAACTACAAAATCCAATTCAACTAGCGATTTGTTCTGGCTCTTATTTCAAACCCTAAAGCATAAAAAGGTACTTCCATTCTGAATATCTCTCTCTAAATCTTTTGCAAAAATGGCTACTCCAATGGTTGTTAAGATCACTGATAGGCCGCACCCAAAATTCAAGAAACACCCTACAAATCCCTAGAAGTTGATCCTTTAGGCACTTTTTCTAGCATTCCGCATGGGGTATTGCACATAGAAGATGTTAGGGTCTACATCCATGCCAACATTAAGGAATTTGGCGAATCTAAGTTGATCGACATCTATCATAAACAGTTAATAGATGATATTTTTGAACTCAAACCTCAATACAAGGCCATCTGGGATAAGCACTTTGGACATTGCATCCACTTTCCCTATTTTGCAAAAGATGATTGGGTCCGGTATGTCCTTAGCAGAATACATGATAATTTCATGTGGTTAATGAAGCCCTTCAAGATAACAAAAGATGCCATTAGGGCAGTAACTGGACTGCACTCATCCGGTAGGTTACCTGCACTCAAATCTATCAAGAACCAGATAGTTACTAAAGCTACCGGATCTAAGTTTGACAAGAGAGTAATGACCATAGATGACATCATAGACCCGGATGTCAAATTTGCCTCAATGATAATTGGGTATAAGATCTATCATTCTAGTAGGGAGAATTATGTGTCTAGGATTGCAATATATACAACATATCAGATGTTGAGGGCAAATGCAGACTATGACCTATGTGATCTTTTAAACCAACTGTTAGAAAACTTGCAGAAGATCAAGAAGGATAAGAAGAACTCCTTCAAGTATGGTTGTTTAATACTATGTCTATTCTTCTATTACATGAATGAGCTACCCAGATCAAGTGGTTGGGTTTGACAAAATGACAAACCAGTTGCAATACAAATTAGAGACTATATGTATGGACTTGGTGATGCTAAAGCTCAAAGAACAGTACTCTGGGGTTACTTTAAGAGCTTCCAAAGCATGATGTAAGCTAGAGAAAGGATACCTCAATCCATAGAAGAGAAATACAAGGATACAGTTTATTTTATGGTAGATACTGATCAATGCCTAATGGAGGTAGTTGAGCCAAGAACAGTTTGGATAATGCCAATGGGATATGAGGTCGATGAGAAAATCTTGGAGCTGCATATTCAACACCTGTTGAGCTAGCCTAAGGACCCTGAGGCAGAAAGGTTTGGAACCTTTCAAGAACAAAGTGTAAAAATACATGATGAGCTAAGACAACCAGAGATAAAGAGGAAAGTTAGAAGGAAAGTTGAGGAAATTGCCAAAAGATATGGCATATCAAAAGAGGCAGTAGATGCAAATAGAGAGAGTTGAAAGAGCTGAGAAAGAGAAACAAGAAGCCGAAAAAGGAAGTGTTCTAGTTCAAGCCTCCTCTCGGACTAGATCCTCCAAGAGCTCTACACATGCCACTCCTAAGAGCTCAAGAGTCACCAAACAAGAAGTCAAGACATCCAAAAAGGGAGAAAAGAGAACAAAAACAAAAGCCACAAGGTCTTACACAAGTCACAAGGATGATGAAGAAACAAAGTCTGATGAGGAAATTAAGAAAATGAAGAAGAAGAAGAAAACATCTAGGGAATCCTCTGCTGGTAAAAACAAAGAAGAAAAGGCAGAAGAATTTGTTGAAAAGCCCACTCTTTCCATTGATGATATCATTAAGGAAGTTACTGTGAATGGGAATCTGCAACCAGTCATAGAATTCTATGATGAATATAGTGATACTGACAAGAGGATCTTGGAAGAAGCTACAGTCAGGTATCTGAATATTTATAATAAAGCATTCATTGAAATTATTTCATTAATTCCCAAAAGTCTAGAGAAGGTACTTGAACTTAGAAAAGAGAATGCAAAGGCAAAAGACTTAGAGATCCGAGAATAGATTGTAATTCAACTCTATCCTTCTATTACTCCAAAGCAAATGGACATGATCTTTAAGGACTGTAAGGATGAATTCCGGAGCAAAGCAAGAATGAACAAACTTATGCTTGGAGAAACTAATCAAGTAGCAAGAGAAATAGAAGACATCCTCTGGAATGCCTTTAAAAGATTCAATCTTCCTATTATAGAGGAAATAGAAGAAGAACCTTCTACCATGGACATTGAAGGATTAAATGCATCCAATGAAGAATCTTCTGACAAAAATGTAGAAGGGTCAAAAGAGGTAGATGAAGAGAAGTCTAAGGACTTGGATTCCTCTGTTCCGGAAGAGGAAGCTCATGAAGCAGTTAACATCTCTCCTCTGAATCCCACTACAGACATTCCAAATCCAGGAACTGAAGGAGAAGGAAGAAAAGAGGAGAAAGTGAGTCAAGAAGAGGAGGTAAAGGGAAAAGAAGAAGAACAAATAGAGATCTCTGATGACAGTTCTGAGATCCCAAAAGAAAAGAAGACTCGGTCACCAGCAAGAGACATTGTAGAGGCAGTAAAGAACTTCTTGAACAAAGAGATGATGGAGATAGATGAACCGGAACTATTCCAAGGACCACTAAAGTTTGATTCCCTCTCTCCGGTCTAGACAATGAAAATAGCATCTTTTGCCCAAGCTAAAGCAAAAGAAAAACTTCTGAAATCTCACATGGAAGACTGTGATCTGTTAGAGATTGCATCTGGGATGCTAGAGAAGATCATACCATCCTTTCAAAAGGATCCTTCAGCCTCTCCATCCGGTAACTTGAAATCTCTTGTAAACTTTGTTAGCACTCATTTTGATTCTTTAGAGAAATCGGCAGAAGAAAAGGTCTGAAAAGAGTTTTTGGGAAAAAGATTCACTAAAGTACAGGGACTCATTGCTAATGATAGGAGGACCCTAGATATTGGGATAAAGAGCCTTGAAAATGCTCTTAAAGATGGTGGGGACATGTACAAACTTTGTCTATCTTGGTCTAAAGTGATAGAGGATATTGAAAAGAAGGTGAAAGAACAAGAAGGTAAACTGTCAAGTTTATCTCAAAATTTTGATCCCCTCACTACATCCATAATGAATCAAGAATGCCAGGATATTGTCATTATAAATGAAATAAAGAGGCTAGACAAAGAAAAGAAGAATATAATAAATAGGATGAGTGAACTCAGAGGGATAATTATCCCTAAGTTAGAGGCAATGCATGAGGCCTTAATAGATGCTCAAACCATAGCATGGACTAGTGATCCGGCAGACTTAAGAAGGGTAGAAGCATATACATTTTTGTTGAGTGGTCAAATCTCCATTTTGGATAGGATGAAGTAGAGTTGGGCCATAGAGTTTATACAGTTGAAGGCCACTTTTGCGGATATACTCAAGTATATGTAAGTATAACATGTATATACATACTTATGCGGCTATGTATAGGTTAATTTTTGCAAATTTTGGTGTACAGATTCCGCCCTTTGCCATTGATGTCAAAGGGGGAGTGACGAGTAGTGAAAAATGTGGAATCCAGCTAAGGGGGATCTCCAGTAAAACAGTGCATAAGACAGAGCATCAGCCAAGGGGAAGTTTGCTGCGACACTTAGTCATTTTTCACTAAGTGTTGCCATCAATGCTAAAGGGGGAGATTGTTGGCAAGAGACACTGTGTGGCTTCATGAGTGTTGTCATTGATGGCAAAAAAGTCTATCCCACACATCCGCAGCACATAGTATGCCTATACCGGAAGTCAAATTGAAGATTGTTTTGGTCCGGTGAACAAGAACAGAGCATGTGGCAAGGTCTGACAATCAAGTCCGTATCTCTTAGATGGTGTAACTCAGTAAGTTGTGGACTTGGACAAGTCAAGAGGAGTATCATGACTACTATATTCCAGAGATCGAGCCTTCGGTGATAAAACATGGAAAAGATATGAGCATCTGAGTGTTGGGATCCAGACAGGCAGAGCGGACTGAGGAAGAACTGACCGGCAGAGTATCAGACTTCAATCCGGATGAGTAATTGATGTTGATCAAGCTATTGGAGGGATCATACATGGTTGGCCGACATGATTGATGACTTCTATGTCTATGTTTTGATACGCATCACAAATCATGCATGAATTCAACCGACAGAGCAGTAACTTGTAAATATCTTGAGTATTCTGGTTACCGACTAGAAAGTTGTTGAAATCCTTGATGCAGATATATATACCAGATGAATTCTAGTATGTAGGAGTGTGTGTGTATAGATATGATAAAATAAAGTGCAAAGAAAGGCAGAGATAAGTGTTGAAGCAGCAATACAAGTCTGGTATGTGATAGAACAGTAGCACTAGAGCAGAGGAAGAATGAAGTGCATCAGATCAGTATATTGTGCCTAACTAGAATTAAACTCTAGCATTTGTAGATGCCTCTCATCAGTTCAAACACCTGATTACCATCTGTAAGTTTTGTAGATAGTGAGTCTCTAGTAGGCAGTGTGCCTCTTGTAAGCAGTGTGCTCAGGCAGTGAGCCCTAATTGGCAAGTGCCATTTTGTACTTGTTATTCTTTTAATAGAGAATACAATCTTGGGTTAGTCACCTAGTGGTTTTTCCCTTAACAGGGTTTTCCACATAAAAATCCTTGTGTTATGTGTGATGATTTTATTTCTATTCTTATGATCATATATGCTTATATGTTTTGATGTTGCACTAATTATTAAAGGAGAAAAGAAAGTTAATATATTTGAGATAACTAATTCACCCCCCCTCTCAGTTATCTGCCTTGTTTCCAAAAGAGGTTTGGGTTGGAAAAGAAGCATCTTAGGTTAGTATCTAGGTTTGGGAGGGTGTGCAACAATAATAGATGAAGCAATAAGAGAGGGAGGAAGACAAATAACAATTCCCTCAACTATATGCAATCTTGGAAGAATTGGTCTAAGAGAATAAATAGAAAGAGACATATCACAAACATTTGGGTTTAAATTTATTATTCTTTAAAATATTTGTACATTCCAAATAATATGTCATGATAATCATAAAGAGACCCTATGAGTTTAGAAACTAAGTGGTTGATAGAAAAGTTACCCAACTCTGTGAGAGGTTTGTACTCATGATGCCTAATTGTGACCACTTGATTGTTGTGAATAAAGTTTTGGCATTCAAAAATAACATGGTGGGATCATATAACCCATGGATGTCCTAGAAGAATTCTAAAGTGATCTGAAGTATGAATACTATAACATATAGTGATCTATTCCTTCATACCCACTTTAATAGTTAACATAAGGAAGCACATGTTATATTAGGGTTCCATTGAAGAATTTAAATGCAACCCCAAATGTACCATATGATTCCTAGTGGAAATTTGTATAAAATATAAGTGTTCTTGTATAAAAATATTGAAAGCACATGGGGGGTCCACAAGAATTCCAATGGCAAGTCTTGAATTCCTAGTTCCTTCAACGGACAAAGGACCATGATATTTGTTACTCAGAATTCCAAGTAAGAATAATGAATTGCATAATGTAGATCCTCTACTTGAGTCTTCTTCTCTTCCTCCTAATGAGGATTTGTCTACAATTATTTCTCATCATTCTCCACATTCTCCTAGCTAGTTACCCTCATTCACTTTTGATGAGGAAGGTGGGATTGAGTTTGAGGATATGAATGAGTGGGGATGTGTTATGACAATCATAAGGGGAGCCTATGAGTTTAGAAATAACATCACAGTAGGTAGAAAAGCTACCTAACTCTAAGAGAGGTTGGTACTCATGATGCCTAATTATGATCACCTAATTGTTGTGAGTAATATTTAGGAATTTTCAAAGAACATAGTGGGCTTTCTCAACCCATGGATTTTCTAGAAGATGTTGGAATTAGGGCTGACAACTGAGAGGGGGGGTGAATCAGTTGTCTTGAAACTTTAATACTTGTTGTAGTTAATTGCTTTTTACCACTTCATAACAGATTAATGATATAAGCAAGAATCAATAACACATGAGCAGAAACACAAATAATACACTTGACACCAAGATTTCTAACATGGAAACCTGGTTAAAAGGAAAAACCTCGGTGGGGGTTAACCCAAAAATATTATACTCTGTTAAAAGTATTACAAAAGGAGAATACACATGCATTCAGGCTCACTGCCCAGAGCTCACTATTCAAAGGAAGGCTCACTGCCTACAAAAAGAATATTACAATGTATTTGAACTGATAATTAGCATCTACTAATAAAAAGATTTAGTTCTAGTTAAGCACAGAATACCGACTTGATACACTTCATCTTTATTCTGCCCTATTTCACTCCTTTGACATAATCTAAGCTTAGATCTTCACCTTCACACTTATCTCTACCTTTATTTTCACTTCTTCCATCGTCACAACACCAACACGCCCAAATCACTCGAATCCATCGGCTATATATATCCACCTCAATAAATTTAATCACCTTTCTATTGATCTTATGAAAAACTTAACAAACAATACAAGTACTCTGTTATGTTAGCTGAATCCATACACCATTATTGATGCGTACTAGAAATAACACTTGCAGGTCACATACATGTCGGCCACTAACATTAAATCCCATACACAACTCACCAAAACACTTCTACTAGATCATGTTGGTGAATATTTTGCCTTCAACTAACTGAAGGCAAAATGGTTATATCAACCATAGTGTAATGTGATAAATCTCTCCTCTCAGCAAGGGGAGGTTCCCTATTAACTATTACAAACTTATTTACACTAAAAACTAATTTCGGGGTGAAACCATGTCATCCATTTCTCTTTTTTCAGAAATGATGTTTACAGTATAAAAGAGTACTTTCACGATACAAATTGAAATTACCAAGAAACCCACGAGAGCAAAAAGTCTATCGTTGCTCCTTTTAATGATTTACAATTTAGAACCAAGTAGGATACGGTGCAGCTCAAAGTCTTCATTGAATACTATGACAAAACAAATGATCACAAAAGATATTAGTAGTTTAAAGTCTTTCCAATATATTTTACTTCAAAACATAAAATCACAAGCTAAAGATAATTATTGTAGCACAAAGTCTCCAAAATCAGCTTTAGAATATCTCCCAGATTATCCACACTCACACTACAATTTGATCAAGTAGATAAGATAGCATAAGGAAAAGGACATAAGAACACTTTCCAATATACTACAAGTTATTCCAATACAAAGATTGAATGATCGCTTGCTTTCTATTCACTTGATAAAATATGATTTACAATTTGAACACAAAGTCTCAAAATGCTCTTCAATTTGGTAGAGTTTCACTTCAATAACTAAAAGATGATAAATACAATAGAGGTCCTCTTTATTTATAGGGAGGAGCCTAGAGAAAAAATAGGAAATTTATAACTACTTTGACTTATTCAAACAAAAGAGTCCTATTTGACTTGTGACTTCTTTTGTCTCATATGTAATTACATTTTGGAAAATTACACAAGAATATGTCCATAACAAAATTCAAATTACATATACAAGAATGAAAATAAACTAAGGTATCAAAAAGAACTTCAACTTCCTCCATCATTCTTCTTTAGAAAGTTCTGATACATGGCCTGTATAGCTGCCATTTCACATGCATCCAGATTTTTGTTATTCTCTGAGATAGTGCAGGCCTAGAGAACTGCATCTTTCACTGCCTTTATCGCCTTTTCATGCTTGTTGAGGTTGTCCTTCAGGTTTTCAAAAGTTGAATGCTGATCATAAAGGCTTTCCATAGAAAGTACTAAGGGCACTTCATCTTCAAATTTTTGTTGAACCATCTTTTCAAAGGAGCTTATCATTTCATCTGCTAAAAGGAACTTATGACCTTCACCTCTGAGAGTACATGGGAGTTCTTCCAACCTGTGTAGAAGCATGACATTGTTGTTTTCACAAGCTTGGCATAAGTTATCAAGTAAGCCTTTTACTATATTGGTACGATGAACAAGAGACTCATAGTCTTAAGATATGATTCCTAATTTGAGATGACCCCAATGGTAATCAGATTCTTTATCTTAATCTTCTTCATATCTATCCACTCCTCCAAGATCTCTTCCTGATCCTGCAGTTCTTGAGAAAGTAAGTCAACGATGTTATCAAGCTTAGCTTTTGCTTTATCCATCTTTTCTTTTCTTTCTATAGTAGTTTTCAACAGAATTCTTCCCTGTGCTAGCAGCCACTCCACAATATCTACTACCACTCTTCCTCTAGCCTAAGCTTTTTCAACTTTCTAAATCAGAGGATCTTCTACAGTTACCACCATAGGTTCCACAATTTCTGATGACTTTACTATTTTTTGAAGAATAGCGGCTAGTTGTTCTGCTTTAGCTTTATACTACTCTTTCTCCTTCTTGACTTCATCATATTTCTTGAGCAAGGTGCTGGCAGTAGTTTGAAAATCTGCCTTAATGCCTTCATGAGTTAGCTTACCTAACTCAACCCTTGAGACAACATAATCATTCATATCAAAATTGTCAATAGTAGCATCCTCTGGTGGCTTGGCAATTTATGCATATCTAATCCCTTTTTCATTGATAAGCCTAGAAACAGTCTTAGGCTTTTTCTTTAGAGTTTTTGACTTCAAAGGCAACAACTTCTCTATATCAATTTCATCTGGTGAAATTGCTTTCTTTTTTCTCTTTGGGGTATATGCAGACAACCAAGGAGGAAGTATAGAAGCACCCACATTAGGAGAAGAATCAATCACTTACTTTGCTGGATCCATGCTTATTCTTGTTATTGTAACAATGGGACTGGTAGGAGTAAAAACAACAGTAGTATCAACAACCTTTTTAGAACTATCTAGAAAATGTTCTAACACAGTTTGTTCACCGATATCAAAAGACAGGGAAGACAAACTAGGAATGGACCCAGATGAATCAAACATTGTTCCAAAACTTGTTCTTAATGAAGGAGGAGTATTATTAGAGGAAACAACCAAAATAGGATAAATAGGAGTATTTGAAACTGTAGGAAAAACACTAGAAACATGAACATGAAGCTGAGATTTAGAAACTTGGGATTCTAATGGAAAGTCCTTCTGTGGGGAAAGTTGTGAATCACCAAGTTGTTCCTGTTCTACATTCTCATCTTTACCTTGTTCTGTTTCATCTTCCTTAGTAGGCTTTTTAGACATTTCTACTTGCTAGATATCCTTAGATTTCTCAATATTTTGTTGTTCAGT
The DNA here is from genome assembly GCA_027924645.1 of Cunninghamia lanceolata. Taxonomy (NCBI): domain Eukaryota; kingdom Viridiplantae; phylum Streptophyta; class Pinopsida; order Cupressales; family Cupressaceae; genus Cunninghamia; species Cunninghamia lanceolata. Next base: position 292,747 of record BSBN01000585.1, read on the forward strand.
TTCAACATCCTCAACCTCCATCTGCTCAACATTAATGTCTTCAATACCAGATTCAGTAACATTAGAGGTCCCTAAAACCTCCTTCTTTTTCCCTCCCTTAGATACAAACTTGATTTTTGGCTTACATGTTTTGGAGGAGGAAGGAGTGCCACTCTTGTTCTTGGTTCTGTTTTCCACTTTCTTACCTATTTCCTCCTGAACCTCAGTCTCTAACCCTGTAAGAAATTCTTTCAAGATGATCCCTTTTCTTTCCAACCATATGTTTGTGTTAGCCAAGATTGGATGAAATCTTTTCCTTATAGAAGTCTCCTCTTTGACTAACCATTTGACCTCTGGAAGAGGTGAGGCTTCAACATTTTCAGTATTATATTTGGGATCTAGAACATCCCCATCATCTTCCATTCCATCTGAAATATCCACAAGGCCTAGCTCTTCTATCTAACTCAAATGAAGTCTGGAAAAGTCTAACTTCCTGATCTCATTTTGTGTCCTGAGGTCAGCCCAAATATCTTCCACCATTGGCATGTGGAAAGTTGACTTTCTTTTGATTTTATCTTGTACCCTCCTGAAGTCAAAACGGTCCCTTTTCTTGAAAGTTTTCATGGTGACCAGTTGCATTTTAGAATCAACAGTTTTTTCCTTGGTAGCTGACTGAACTAAGTACCTCCCAATTTCTACAGGGAACTTTATCCCTGACTTTTTCAGCTCCATTTGTTTATTATGTACCACAATCAGCTGCCTACATAATTCCATGAGGACAATTCTATCACTAGGATATCGTGGAAGTATATAAGGGTAACCAAGATAATACCCTACCTTGAAATACATGAAAGTAGGAAACTGTAAGAACAAGCAGCCAAAAGAATTTACAACTTCCCAAGCTTCATCTGAAACCCTCTTCTGAACAAGCTCATTATTCCATAAGCACATAAACACAGAAAAGAAAGCATCATTAACCCTACAAAAATGATGAATTGATTCTTTTAGAGTGATTTGAGGATAATACTCATACACAGGGACCAATCTCCTATCACCAACCTGTGTAAGACCAGGAAAACTCCTCATGCTTGCAGCAACATACACAAGATATGAAGTCGTGTAAAATTTGAACGTAGTATTGACTTTCACCAATTGCTCATGCAAAGCATTACTAATCTGTTCTCCCCAGAAGATTTTTTGTGTGCCCCAGAGAATCACCTTGATGTATGTGTACATCCATTCCTGAAACTTAGAGGAAGAAGAGAGTCCTCTGATACGACTCAAAAGTGTGATCAAGTCACAGACCTCCTCAACAAAGTCACTCCTCAGGGAGATCCTTCAGCCATCTAGTTAGATTACTCTAAGGAATCTTCAACCATTTACTATTTATGTATCTTCTTGCAGCTTCCACATCTTTATGATAGTCTCTTTGCCCTTGAGAAAAATCAATTTGTCCAATATTTGTAATAGGAGGACACATGAAGATTTTGTCAAGAAATTTCGCATCTAATCTCAAAATCACATTCCCTTGGGAATCTAATATAGTCCTATCATCCCTGTTGTAATGATTGGCTACCTGAAGAACAAACTCAGGATTATGGGCAACAACTGGAAAAGAGGCTACCAAGTGAATGCTGTTGTCAATGATCTTCTGCAAGTGTCTGCAAGGATTTGTTTGTCTAGTTCTATCCACAAACTCTGTCATATCTACATGCCCTATCCACAAACTCTATCATATCTACATGCCTTATCTCCATATCTATGATTTCATCAACATTAGACTGTACTGAAGTGACAGGGAAGACCCCTTGGTATTTGTACTTCATGATTTTAGTTTGGATGGAGATAGCTTCGACATCAGTTTTGAATAGAAAACTGGAAACAACGTCTACCACAGATGTTTGTCAAAAACTGCAAAAAGCCATGATCTTGTAGTCAGGGGAAAAATGGGTAAATTGGGATTACTATGATTCGATGATCATGAATAGGGAAATATGTGTTGAAGGGCTTGAGCACACGCAAGTCGAGGTAAAAGGTGAAAGCGGGTTAATAAGCTTTGAAAGGCAAATTTTCCCCAGTGTTAGAAAAATTCAGGAAAATGTGCATGGACAGTCAAAATGACCGCTCTTGGACAAGGGACTATTCAATCATGTAAAGTCAATCAAAAAGACTACTATCACATGTCTTTAGAAAAAGTTTGGTTGCAATGCATGTGCAAGGTCGACGAAAAGGGTCATTGTTGCATGTGTTTGGGAAGAGTTGTATGTTTGATGTAGGGGCAGTCAATTTGACCGTCCTTACATAAGGGAATAATCAAATTTGATCTGGTGTATGTACAAGTGGCAAATACACCCACCAATGCATATTGGGAGAAAAGATTCAAGTGTTCTAATGCGAAGTCGGTCAGAATGACCGCTCAAGCATCTCTTTAGTCAAAAATCAATATTTATGAAAAAGCGGCAGTTTTGACCGCTCAAGCATATTAATTGAGGTTTTATCCCTGTGTAGAAGTAGCAATTTAAACTGTCACTACATATAAGGTAAAAATGGACAAGGTATATACACAGTTGGCCCTTTCACCAACAATACCTATGAACTAAAAGAGCAAAGAATGTGAGAGCGGCAGATTTCACCACCCTTTCATTCAAGACAATAGACCAAGATAGAAATAAAAAACCTATGAAATCTAACACAATAAACCTAAGGTTTATTCAAAATGGTAGAATTTGCCTACGAAAATAAAGAAAAAGAATAAGAACCCTAAGCTTTTGCTAAAACAACTTATACAGGAATTCAAACGCGACAAGGCCAAGATATGCATCTTACTATATATGGCAAAACCTAAATGAAAAAATAAAAACAAAAAAGGGAAAGAAAGAAACGGGCTTACCTTCAAAAACAAAAACTCTAAACACAGGCTGGAAAAGCTAAATCCACGAGAAAATCTGAAATCCGTGAGTTTCGTGAGAAGGAAGATCTCCAGGAGGTATCGCAGTTTGATCGTGATTTTGAAAATAAGAGATGAACATATGAAATGGATTAAAACAAGTTAAAAAGTTTTAAAATCAGGTATTAATGCCAACACAAGTGGCATTAAATGCCACCGTAGTTCAAAGATCCCAGCTAGATTGCTTAATCGGTCAAAATGACCACTTCTACATATGCAAAATTGACAAGGGGCATGCATGGGCGGCAGATTTAACCAATCCTACATGTTAAGAAAGAAACAAGTCAAATACGTATACACGGCAATTTTGGCTGACATCGCAAATTAAAACATTAACAATATGTAAGAGTGGTAATTTTGACTGTTTATGCACATTATGACTTAAAAACTTACTAACACCCTAAAATGATCAAAATTGATATTTTGATCAATTTGCAACCTAATCAATTTTCACAAATTTTTAAGAATCGACTTAAGGAAATGTCGCAAACTATTCCAGGATGTCAAATGACTTCACACGAGGCCAAGAAGGCTTGTCTCAATTTGCGAACTTAGAGTGTAGGCTATGAAACAGACAAGTTTCATAGGGGTTATCTACAAAATTGAGAGCAGCTAATTTTGGAAACAACAGATATCTCTAATTGGGGAACTTCCTTTGATTGAACTCTGAAATGATCAAATGGAGAAGAATCCAATCTCTAAGTGCCTTCATCCATGCCATTAGGCCATGGAGTCAAGCTACCAAAAAGAAAAAGACACAAAAGACTAAACAAAAATAAAAAATGAAAACACGAGATTATACAAATGTACAAATGAACTTATCTAATACTTCAAGGATTGAAGTGCTTCAGATGTTGTCCACTATGAGGTAGCAGGAATGGTGTTTCATCAAGATACTCCAACAAGAAACTATTTTCACCACAAAGTTGATGAATGACAAACGAGCCTCTCCATAGGGAATCAAACTTCCCATGTATTCCTTTTGGCTCGCTCCTCTTGTCCCATAACAAGACTTGATCTCTAATTTGAAAATCATGAGCCTTTGCCTTCTTGTCAAAAAGCTTCTTCACCTGACTTTGATGTTTAGTAATACGATCTACTACCATAGCTCGCTATTCTTCAAGTTCAGTGAGGTACATGATTCTTTTGTCAATAGAACTTTCAAAAGTTCTATCTTCTACTACCTTTGCCAACTTCAGTGCCAACAAATCCAAAGGAATAGGTATCTCTGCATTCAGACCATACAGAAGCTAAAATGGTGACATACCTATTGCTCTTTGGGGGGTAATCATGTTTGTCCATAAAGCATCAAACAACGCTTTATGCCAAGTTCTCTGATTATCTTCCACCAGTTTCCTGATAATAGTAACCAGATTTTTGTTACTAGATTCCGCTTGACCATTTCCTTGTGGATAATAGTCTAAAGAGTGAGAAAGAATGATCCCATGTTCATAACAAAAGCTAGTGATCTCATTGGAAGAGAAACAAGTAGCATTATCTTCTACAACTTTGTTTAGAACTCCAAACTGGGAAATAATATTTTCCTTAAGAAAATTACATACCACTTCAGAAGTAGCATGCTTTATTGGGATAGCCTCCACCCACTTGGTAAAATAATCAGCTGCGGTGAGAACAAAATTATGTCCCACACTTGACAGTGGGTTCACAGCACCAATGAAGTCAATGCCCCATTGTTGAAAAGGTTCTTCTATCACAACTGGCTTGAGAGGTAGTGCAGCCAACTTAGGCCTTCCAACAAATTGTTGACATAACTCACACCTACGTACCCAATTGTACGCATCCTGAAATAGTGTGGGCCAATAGTACCTAGCCAGTAGAATCTTATGAGCTGTCACAGGTGCAGAAAAATGTCTTTCTCAAGCCAAATTGTGAAAAGAATCCATAAGTCTATTTTGTTGTGCTTTATTCACACAACGGAGAAAAACTCCATCAAGGCTCCTTTTATACAAACCATTGTCCCATAGGACATAGTTAGAAGCCTTCAATTTGATAGTTATCTTTTCCTTATAGGATAAATGAGAAGGACACTCACCATAGCTAAGAAAATGAGCAATATTTGAATACCACTCATCTGTAGTAGTGACAAAGAGAACAGTTTGCACATCCTCAACTTCTTCTTCTTCATCTCCTGTTTCTTTTGGTACATTGTTAGAAATCAACTGACACAAACCTCTGCCACGCACAAGCTTGGTAGGTTTGATATCAAGATCAAACTCTTGAATCTTGGCATTCCAATTGCCTCTTTTGGTTCCAAACTCCTGTTGAGTCAGGATCGACATCACTGTTGTGTCTGGGACCAAAACAATAGTATGTGAATTCAAAATATAAAACCAGAAATGCTTTACCGCCTTGACCATGGCATAAGCATGTTTCTCCATATTTGAATATTTCAATTCATGAGCCTTTAGAGGATAACTCATAAATGAAATGGGAGATTCCACACCTTCTTCATTCTGCTGAACAAGAATGGTTGAAAGTGTATGCTCAGAAGCATAACTGTATACTATGAAATCCTTAGTATAATCAGGACAAACCAGGACCAGAGCATGAGCTATGGCCCTCTTGATGTCCTCAAATGCTGCTTTACCTTCTGCACTCCAATAGAAAGTAGTCTTACCCTTCATCATGTTGACAATTGGATGGGTTTTCTTCGTGAATTCTGGAATGAATCTCCACAAAAAATTCACCTTTCTAAAGAAAGAGTGAACTGCAGTCTTACTAGCAGGGAAAGTAAGATTTTGGATGGACTTGACTCTTTCTGATTCAATTTTAGTGCCTTCTTGGGACACAATGTGACCGAGAATCTTACCTTCTGTAACCCCGAAAACTAATTTCTTAGGGTTAAGAGAAATACCATTTTGTCGACATCTTTCCAGCACCTGTCGCAAATGATATGCATGATCTTGATGTTGTTTGGAGAAAATGGTCAAGTCATCAAGATATACCACAATGAATTTCCCCATCTCATCTCTGAAAGCGAGGTCCATTGCTCTCTGGAAAGTAGCACCAGCATTGATCAAACCAAACGGCATCCTGTGGTATGCAAAAGTGCCCCAAGGTGTTGTGAAAGCAGTCTTGTACTGATCTACTTTGCTGAGCTCTACTTGATTATATCCTGAAAAACTATCTAACATAGACAGCATCTCTGAACCAGTTACAGTTTACAACACTTGGTCCATGATGGGTAGGGGGTAGTTATCCTTTAGAGAAGACTGGTTGAGATTCCTAAAATCAAAGCAAATACAGATTTCTCCGTTCTTCTTTCTTACAGGGACAATATTCGCGATCTGGGTAGAATGATCAATAGGAAAGATTATTCTTGCATTCAACATTTTCTGAATCTCAAAAAGAATAGTACCTAATATTTTGGGATTATATTGCCTTTGTTTCTTCTTGTGAGGCAATGACCCAACTTTGAGAGGGATTTTGTGTTGAATCTCCTTAGGCCTGAAAGACTTCAAATCATCATAAGAATATACCAAAACATCAATTTAATGGCAAAGAAGTGTAGTGAATTTAAATTTCTCATCGGTAGTGCAACACTTCCCAATGTTGACCATTTTGGGATCTGCCTCAGAACTCAAATTTACTTGTTCAAATTCCATAGATGAACTTGAATCAAGTTGTTGCTATTGTTTAATGTGTCTGTCATGCTTATCAAATAGATTTTCTAGGGAAACCAAACCTTTTGGAATCTTATTCCCTTTTAGTTGAAGAAACTCTTCACCAATTTGTGTATCTATTTCAGAAACATATTCCCGTGGTGGAGATTCACTACCTTCAAAATAGAGCTCATCAAAGCTATCCATCTTTTCCAAGAAAGCTATGATTTGATTATCACCATTGAACACATGCCAATGGTCAGCATTATCTGGTACACTTGGTTGGAAAACCAACTCAATTGTGTACTTGTTACCTTTGAAGTCCTTATGAGGAACCATGAGGGTGACAGAGATAGCTAATGAATCAACATGATCATTAAACTCTCTCGGTACTACAGAAATGTCGAAAGAATCAAAAACTTTGATGCAATCCCAAACACGGTTGCGGTAATGCCTCAACCTTTCATTTTTGGTCTGATAAAAATTTCTTACTTGACAAAACACAAGTTCAGCATCACCTTGAGCATGAAGATTTTTAATACCTTTAACCTGAGCAGCTTCCATGCCGAGTAATAATGATTCATACTCCGCAGTGTTATTGGTATTATCGAACTACAGCTTATAAGAGAAAGGAAATATATCACCTTGTGGAGATATCAAAACAACTCCGGCTCTAGATCCGGTGGAGGAACAACTGCCATCAAATTCTAAAACCCAAACATCATTTGAATTTCTTACTTTGATGTTTCTATTACTAGTAGATTCTTCTTCATCAGAAAGAGAAGATTCTGGAATCACTATGCTCTCATCTAAACTTTCATCTGATTTACTAGAAGTATCCTCTGATTCTGCATCTAAAATGTCAGAACTCTCATCTAATGAACTAGAAGTATCTTCAGTAGACAATAAATAATTACCCATTCTCGAAGACTCAAACAAAATTTGGGCTTTGGGATTTGCAGTTTGGGTAACAATATATTTTGCTTCCTTCTTAGGAAGCAAATTTTGCAAGATGCCTTTAATAGGTATCCTTTCTTTGGATAGGTCCATGTTCATTTCTCCACCCACATCTTTACAAAAATTACGCCCAAGCAAAATGCAATAAGAGGCCAGAACATCAACCACTAAGATGGTCATCTTGATCCTCTTATCTGGAAAGGCCACAAATGCAAATTGGGCATCTTTGATTTGGCCCAACAATAGCATTTGCTTATTTTCCATGGAGAAACATCTCCCAAAGGTCTTGGTCAAAGTAAGACCGAGGGCATCTACCACTTTGGCAGGCATGACATTATCAGAAGCCCCAGAGTCTATTATACAATTGCTCAACTTGTGACCATTTACCAATAGAGAAACACAGAAAGGTTCTATATTCCCTAGAGCAATAAGGGGAGTAGTGACTAAATTATTTTGGGTAGATTTGTTTTTAGAGGAGTCATGGGCAACTTTGGGAGAATCTTGTCCTGTAGGGACAGTCTTGTTTTTAACGTATTTAGCTAACCTATCAAACTGTTCAGGATTAGCTTGTAAATACTCAACCGCAAACATTTAGATTTTGGTTTTCCTAGCATGATCTATTATGTCAAATAGCTGAAATGAACTAGATACAGAGGAAGGAAATCCATCATTCTGAGTTTTATTAGGGGTAGTACTGGTCTAAGGGATAGAAGTAGAAGACACAGGATTGTTAGTTGTACTTACTTGCTTATCGACAACCGGGTCCTTTGACTGAAAAGGCAACAAAGCTCCCCATTTGGCAATTGAGATCACTGGCTGAGGTTCCTCTCTTATCTTTCCTTTATCAGCTTTCTGATTTGACTAATTCTGGGACCTCGTAAAAACAACATATGCTCCATCATATACTTCTCCTTCTCTTCCAGCTTCATCTTCGTAATTCATAAAGCCAATGGTAGAGTCGCCAGCTAATTCTTCTTCTCCTTCTGTAAAAAGATTAACATCATTCTCCTGATCCAACTCAGGTTGGAAAGAATGGTCATGTTCTGCTTCATAATAGCCAACTGCTGAGTTGACCGGTGCTGCTTCAATGGCGAGCTTCTCCTGTGTGGGTGGAAGACAATTTTGTTGCCCTTGATTTCTGGCAGCATTGCCTTGATATGAATTGTTAGGAAGTGTTCTCCTTGGTATATCTCTATAAGGAGGAGGAGCAGACATACCTTGAGACATTTGCCTTTTCAAAGCTAGCAATTCATTTGTTAACTTTTGCACCATAGGATCTGCGGTGTTTGTGGAAGGATTATAAGTAGAGGATTGAACTCTATTTCTATTGGAATCTCTTCTTATCTTACCCGCAAGGATAAGATCATCTTCAACTTTCGTAGCCAAAATTTGAGCTACGGGAAGATCTGCAGGGCCAGCCTGCCTTAGCAGAAAGCTTACCTCAGGAAGCTGAGTATTGATAAAGAAACATTTAAGATTCTCCTTCGTTGGCTGAGTGGTTGTAGGAATCATGTTTGTCAGCTTATTGAACTTAGCGATGAAGTCTCGCATGGGTTCATGTGGTTCTTTCTTCATCTACATTAGCTGTGCTAACAAGGAATGTGCATCTTCCACAGGTTTGAATCTAGCTTTGAACTTGGTCTTGAGAGTGTTCCAACTCGTTATAGTTTGAGCTTGAAGATGGTAAAACCAATCTACAGCATCACCTTCTAGTGTTTCCACAAAAGTCTTACTGCTACATCTTCATGTTCCACACCTAATATACCGCAAGCTATGTAGAAAGTTGCAATGTGTTCATCTGGGTGAACTTTCCCATCGCCATAGAACTTAGGAAAATTCTTCCTCAAACTACGAGGTAGTTCATGCAATGGTGGAGTTAAATTCAAAGGACCAAAAGTGTTACCCCAAGGGCCTTGAGCTACCATGGTTGGCTGATTAAAGGGTGGGATAACAAACCTTTGTGGAATACAAACAGACAAAACTCTGTTAGTACTAGAACTAGAAGCTTCACCTGGTATTGGAGACCTACCGTTAGTAGGAGGAAAACTCCTAGTTCACTGAAGTCGAGGTCATGGAGGCAAAAGACCAAAGTTATTTTTCTGCATCAACTCAAATACAGGATCAATAATACCTTGAGCTCTCTTGCTTCTTGTATACCATGAGTCTACCAGAATGCAATTACTTAACAAAATTTTGAAAACAACTTCAAACAATGGAAAATAATTTTAGTGCTTCAACTTAGAGCGTGAGGCTTCAAGTTGTGCATTCCTTCCCCAGTAGAGTCGCCAAAAATTGTTGGGTGAATGTTTTTTCTTCAACTAACTGAAAGCAAAATGGTTATATCAACCACAGTGTAATGAGATAAATCTCTCCTCTCAGCAAGGGGAGGTTCCCTATTAACTATTACAAAATTATTTACACTAAAAACTAATTTCGGGTTGAAACCATGTCATCCATTTCTCTTTTTTCAGAAATGATGTTTACAGTATAAAAGAGTACTTTCACAATACAAATCGAAATAACCAAGAAACCCATGAGAGCACAAAGTCTATCATTGCTCATTTTATTGATTTACAATTTAGAACCAAGTAGGATAAGATGCAGCTCAAAGTCTTCACCGAATACTACGACAAAACATACGATCACAAAATATAATAGTAGTTCAAAGTCTTTCCAATATCTTTTACTTCAAAACATAAAATCACAAGCTAAAGATAATTGTTGTAGCACAAAGTCTCCAAAATCAGCTTTAGAATATCTCCCAGATTATCCACACTCACACTACAATTTGATCAAGTAGATAAGATAGCATAAGGAAAAGGACATAAGAACACTTTCCAATATACTACAAGTTATTCCAATACAAAGATTAAATGATCATTTTCTTTTCTATTCACTTGATAAAATATGATTTACAATTTGAACACAAAGTCTCAAAATGCTCTTCAATTTGGTAGAGTTTCGCTTCAATAACTAAAAGATGATAAATACAATAGAGGTCCTCTTTATTTATAGGGAGGAGCCTAGAGAAAAAATAGGAAATTTACAACTACTTTGACTTATTCAAACAAAAGAGTCCTATTTGACTTATGACTTCTTTTGTCTCATATGTAATTACATTTTGGAAAATTACACATGAATATGTCCATAACAAAATTCAAATTACATATACAAGAATTAAAATAAACTAAGGTATCAAAAAGGAACTTCAGCTTCCTCCATCATTCTTCTTTAGAAAGTTCTGATACATGGCCTGTATAGCTGCCATATCACATGCATCTGGCTTTTCTGTATTCTCTGAGATAGTATGGGCCCAGAGAACTCCATCTTTCACTGCCTTTATCACCTTTTCATGCTTGTCGAGGTTGTCCTTCAGGTTTTCAAAAGTTGAATGCTAATCATAAAGGTTGTCCATAGAAAGTACTGAGGGCACTTCATCTTTGAATTTCTGTTGAACCATCTTTTCAAAGGAGCTTATCATTTCATCTGCTGAAAGGAACTTATGACCTTCACCTATGAGAGTGCATGGGAGTTCTTCCAACCTATGTAGAAGCATGACATCATTGTCTTCACTGTTTTGATGAGCTTGGCATAAGTTATCAAGTAAGCCTTTTACTATATTGATATGATGAACAAGAGACTCCTTAGTCTTAAGATATGATTCCTGATTTGAGATGACCCCAATGGTAATCAGATTCTTTATCTTAATCTTCTTCATCTCTATCCACTCCTCCAAGCTCTCTTCCTAATCCTGCAGTTCTTGAGAAAGTAAGTCAACCATGTTATCAATCTCATCTTTTGCTTTATCCATCTTTTCTTTTCTTTCTACAGTAATTTTCAATAGAATTCTTCCCTGTGCTAGCAACCAGTCCATAATATCTCCTACCACTCTTCCCCTAGCCTAAGCATTTTCCACTTTCTGAATTAGAGGATCTTCTACAGTTACCGCCATAGGTTCCACAATTTCTGATGACTTTACTATTTTTGAAGAACAACGGCAAGTTGTTCTACTTTAGCTTTATACTACTCTTTCTCCTTCTTGACTTCATCATATTTATTAAACAAGGTGCTGGTAGTAGTTTGAAAATCTACCTCAATGCCTTCATGAGTTAGCTTACCTAACTCAACCCTTGAGACAACATAATCATTCATATCAAAATTGCCAATAGTAGCATCCTCTAGTGGCTTGGCAATTTCTGCATATCTGATCCCTTTTTCATTGATAAGCCTAGAAACAGTCTTAGGCTTTTTCTTCAGAGTTTTTGACTTCAAAGGCAACAATTTCTCTATATCAATTTCATCTGGTGAAATTGCTTGCTTTTTCCTCTTCAGGGTATATGCAGACAACCAAGGAGGAAGTATAGAAGCACCCACATTAGGAGAAGAATCAACCACTTGCTTTGCTAGATCCACGCTTATTCATGTTATTGTAACAATGGGACTGGTAGGAGTAACAACAACAGTAGTATCAACAACCTTTCCAGAACTATCTAGAAAATGTTCTAACACAGTTTGTTCACCGATATCAAAAGACGGGGAAGATAAACTAGGAATGGGCCAAGATGAATCAAACACTATTCCAAAACTCGTTCTTAATGAAGGAGTATTATCAGAGGAAACAACCAAAATAGGAGAAATAGGAGTATTTGAAATTGTAGGAAAAACACTAGAAACAAGAACATGAAGCTGAGATTTAGAAACTTGGGATTCTGATGGAAGGTCCTTCTGTGGGGAAAGTTGTGAATCACCAAGTTGTTCCTATTCTACATTCTCATCTTTACCTTGTTCTGTTTCATCTTCCTCAACAGGATTTTCAGACATTTCTACTTGTTGGATATCCTTAGATTTTTCAATATTTTGTTGTTCAGTTTCAACATTCTCAACCTCCATCTGCTCAACATTAGTGTCTTCAATACCAGATTCAGTAACATTAGAGGTCCCTGCAACCTCCTTCTTTTTCCCTCCCTTAGATACAAACTTGATTTTTGGCTTACATGTTTTGGAGGAGGAAGGAGTGTCACTCTTGTTCTTGGTTCTATTTTCCACTTTCTTACCTATTTACTCCTGAACCTCAGTCTTTAACCCTGTCAGAAATTCTTTCAAGCTGATCCCTTTTCTTTCCAACCATATGTTTGTGTTAGTCAAGATTGGCTGAAATCTTTTCCTTATAGAAGTCTCCTCTTTCACTGACCATTTGACCTTTGGAAGAGGTGAGGCTTCAACATTTTCAGTATTATATGTGGGATCTAGAACATCCCCATAATCTTCCATTCCATCTGGAATATCCGTAAGGCCCAGCTCTTCTATCTGACTCAAATGAAGTCTGCAAAAGTCCAGCTTCCTGATCTCATTTTGTGTCCTGAGGTTAGCCCAAATATCTTCCACCATTGGCATGTGGAAAGTTGACTTTCTTTTGATTTTATCTTGTACCCTCCTAAAGTCAAAACGGTCCCTTTTCTTGAAAGTTTTCATGGTGACCAGTTGCATTTCAAAATCAACCATTTTTGCCTTTGAGCTCACTGAACTGAGTACCTCCCAATTTCTACAGGAAACTTTGTCCCTAATTTTTTCAGCTCCATTTGTTTATTATGTACCACAATCAGCTGCCTACATAATTCCACGAGGACAATCCTATCACTAGGATATTGTAGAAATATATAAGGGTAACCAAGATAATACCCTACCCTGAGATACGTGAAAGTAGGAAACTATAAGAACAAGTAGCCAAAAGAATTTACAACTTCCCAAGCTTCATTTGAAACCCTCTTTTGAACAAGCTCATTGTCCCATAAGCACATAAACATAGAAAAGAAAGCATCATTAACCCTATAGAAATGGTGAATTAATCCTTTTAAAGTGATTTGAGGATAATACTCATACACAGGGACCAATCTCCTATCACCAACCTGTGTGAGACCAGGAAAACTCCTCATGCTTACAGCAGCATACACAAGATATGAAGTCGTGTAAAATTTGAACGTAGTATTGACTTTCACCAACTGCTCATGCAAATCATTACTAAACTGTTCTCCCCAAAAGATTTTCTGTGTGCCCCAGAGAATCACCTTGATGTATGTGTACATCCATTTCTAAAACTTGGAGGAAGAAGAAAGTCCTCTGATACGACTCAAAAGTGTGATCAAGTCACAGACCTCCTCAACAAAGTCACTCCTCAGGAGATCCTTTGGCCATCTGGTCAGATTACTCCGAGGAATCTTCAACCATTTACTATTTATGTATCTTCTTGCGGCTTCCACATCTTCATCATAGTCTCTTTGCCCTTGAGCAAAATCAATTTGTCCAATATTTTCAATAGGACACATGAAGATTTTGTCAAGAAATTCCACATCTAATCTCAAAATCACATTCCCTTGGGAATCTAATACAGTCCTATCATCCATGTTGTAATGACTGGCTACCTAAAGAACAAACTCAAGATTATGGGTGGCAACTGGAAAAGAGGCTACCAAGTGAATGCTACTGTCAACGATCTTCTACATGTGTCTGGAAGGATTTGTTTGTCTAGTTTTGTCCACAAACTCTGTCATATCTACGTGCCCTATCTCCATATCTTTGATTTCATCAACATTAGACTATACTAAAGTGACAGGGAAGACCCCTTGGTATTTGTACTTCATGATTTTGGCTTTGGATGGAGACGGATCCAACATCAATTTTGAATAGAAGACTGGAAACAGTGTCTACCACAGATGTTTGTTGAAAACTGCAAAAAGCCATGATCTCATAGTTAGGGGGAAAATGGGTAAATTGGGATTACTGCGATTCGATGATCATGAACAGGGAAATATGCGTTGAAGGGCTTGAGTGCACGTAAATTGAGGTAAAAGGTGAAAGTGGGTTAACAGGCTTTGAAAGGCGAATTTTCCCCATTGTTAGAAAAAATTCAAGAAAATGTGAATGGGTGGTCAAAATGTCCGCTCCTGCACAAGGGACTATTCAATCATGTAAAGTCAGTCAAAAAGACTGCTATCGCATGTCTTTAGAAAAAGTTTGGTTGCAATGCATGTGCAAGGTCGGCGAAAAGGGCCGCTGTTGCATGTGTTTGGGAAGAGTTGTATGTTTGATGTAGACCGCCCTTACATAAGGGAATAATCAAGTTTGATCTGGTGTATGCACAAGAGGCAAATACGCCGACCAATTCATATTGGGAGAAAAGCTTCAAGTGTTCTAATGCAAAGTTGATCAGAATGACTGCTCATGCATCTCTTTAGTCAAAAATCAATATTTATGCAAAAGCAGCAGTTTTGACCACTCAAGCATATTAATCGAGGTTTTATCCCTGTGTAGAAAACAATTTAAATTGTCGCTACATATAAGGTAAAAATGGACAAGATATATACACCGTCGGCCCTTTTACCAACAATACATATGAACCAAAAGAGCAAAGAATGTGAGAGCGGTGGATTTCGTCGCCCTTTCATTCAAGGCGATAGACCAAGATAGAAACAACAAACCTATGAAATCTAACACAATAAACCTAAGGTTTATTCAAAATGGCAGAATTTTCCTGTGAAAATAAAGAAAAAGAAGAACCCTAAGCTTTTGCTAAAACAACTTATACAGGAATTCAAACGCGACAAGGCCAAGATATACATCTTACTATATATGGCAAAACCTAAATGAAAAATAAAAATAAAAAAGGGAAAGAAATAAACAAGCTTACCTTCAAAACTGAAAACCCTAAACGCAGGCTAGAAAAGCTAAATCCATGAGAAAATCTGAAATCTAGGAGTTTCGTGAGAAGGAAGATCTCCAGGAGGTATCGCAGTTTGATCATGATTTTGAAAATAAGAGATGAACAAATGAAATGGATTAAAACAAGTTAAAAAGGTTTAAAATCAGGTATTAATGCCAACACGAGTGGCATTAAATGCCACCGTAGTTCAAAGATCCTGATGAGATATGCTTAATCGGTCGAAATGACCACTTCTACATATGCAAAATTGACAAGGGGCATGCATGGGCGGCAGATTTAACTGCTCCTACATGTTAAGAAAGAAATAAGTAAAATATGTATAAGCGGCAATTTTGGCCGACATCGCACATTAAAACATTAATGATATGTAAGAGTGGTAATTTTGATTGTTTATGTACATTATGACTTAAAAACTTATTAACACCCTAAAATCATCAAAATTGATATTTTGATTGATTTGCAACCTAATCAATTTTCATGAATTTTGAAGAATCGACTTAAGGAAATGTCGCAAACTATTCTAGGATGTCAGATGACTTTGCACGAGGCCAAGAAGGCTTGTCTCGATTTGTGAACTTAGAGTGTAGGCTACAAAATGGACAAGTTTTGTAGGGTTTGTCTACAAAATTAAGCGCAGCTAATTTTGGAAACAACAGATCCGTACAAGGATCTAACACAAGTTGGCATGTTCTTCACTGAGCTGTTCTGTCATATTAGGACCCGGTACTCAGATGCTCATAACTTTTAATCCCTTTGTCACTAGAGGTTGAAATCTTGGATTTAGATTGTCCTGACATTCCTCTACACTCCCTCAAATTCGCAACACATAATGATTAACTAGAGAGATCCGTTGACCAAAATACTAAACTCTGCCATATACCATATTGATGTCTATCCAGACTTGACAAATATTGGAACTGACTTCTGGTATGATCTGATACTACACTGCGGATGTGTGGAATGGACTTAGTTGCCATCAATGACAACACCTATCATGCATAGCAGTGTCTCTTGCCAACAATCTCCCCCTTTGGCATTGATGGCAACACTTAGTTAAAAATGACTAAGTGTTGGAGCTACTCCACCTTACTCTATACACTTGTGCTGTCCACTATTTCCAAAGCTCCCCCTTTGCTGGATTCCTCATTTTTCACTGCTCTTCACTCCCCCTTTGACATCAATGGCAAAGGATGGAATCCGCAAACCAAAATTCACCCAAAAATTTTGTATACAATGCCGCATATGTACAATCAATCCTTAAGTTATATTTACATATACTTAAGTACATCTCCAAAAATGTTCTTCAGTAGGGCCGACTCTGTATCCCAACTCTTCTTCATATTAATCAAAGTTGAAATGTGGCCATTGAACAAAAATGCTTGTGCTTCAGCCTTCCAGAGGTCAATGGGATCACCTATTTGTGCAATAGTTTGGGCTTCTATCACATCATTGAACATTGCTTCTATTTTAGGGGAAATCAATCCCCGGAGCTCACCCATTCTTGCTTCAATGTTCTCCTTTTCTCTTGTCAACTTCTTTATTTCTTCCATCAGGCTAATTGCTTGACACTCCTTACTTGCCACTGATACTATCAATGAATCAAAAGATTGGGACATACTTGACAATTTC
Organism: Cunninghamia lanceolata; assembly: GCA_027924645.1. Classification (NCBI taxonomy): domain Eukaryota; kingdom Viridiplantae; phylum Streptophyta; class Pinopsida; order Cupressales; family Cupressaceae; genus Cunninghamia; species Cunninghamia lanceolata. The sequence continues at coordinate 309,599 of BSBN01000585.1, forward strand.
TATTTGGAGTCCTTTATTTTATCTTCTATATCCTCTATGACTTTAGGAGTAGATAAACAAAACTTATATATATTACCTCCTTTTGAAAGAACATTTTGAATACTCTTTATACTATTATCTAGCACCAATCTATCTACCCCAATCATGCCTTTATGTGCATCAAATATATTTCTATTAATTTCATTCTGAACTTTAGCTTCTACAGATTTTTCAAAGGACTCAAAGTGTGTACTTACAAATTTTACAAGACTCTTCAGATTTCCAGAGGGAGAATCAGATGGATTCTTTTGGAAAGTTGGCATTATCTTCTCCAATATACCATATGCAAGGCCTAATAGTTCACTGTCCTCTATGTGAGATTTCAATATCTTTTCTCTTGCCTTGGCTTGTGTGAAAGATGTTATCTTCATCATTTGGACCGTAGAGAGAGTATCTAGGTTGAGTGGTCCTTGAATCATTTCTGGTTCATCAAACTCTAGCATCTCTTTACTCAGAAAATTCTTCACTGCATCTGCAGTGTCTCTTGCCACAATTTCTGGACCACCTTCCTTTCCTTGAGTTTTCTTAGTATCAAGACTATTTTGTTTGGGTACATCAACATTTGCACCATCTTCTTCTGCTTTATCTTCTTTACCTTTGACTTCTTCTTCTTTCTCTATGTTATCTGCAGGGGGATTCTTTCCTTTGTCCTCGCCATTTGCAATCTATTCCAGAGGATCTTGTGTAGCAGCAGTATTCTCAACATTGTCTTCTTTTCTGGATTGATTAGGAAGAGTTAGAGTATCTCCTGCATCATCAATTTTATCCACAATCTATGTATCTTCCTTGTTTATTTGCTTCACTTTTGAAATAGAGGAGTCATCAACCTTGGTTTGCTACTCATTAGTCTTCATTTCTTCAATATCCGGGATTGATGAATCAATCCCATTATCAGTCTCCTCCTCAACAAATGGAAGATTGTGTCTCTTCAATGCACTTAGGAGTATTTCATGTGTTTCTTTAACTATTTTGTCTAATTCTCCAAGCATCAATTTGTTCATTCTCTTCTTGCTCCTGAATTCATCCTTCACTTCTTTGAATATCATATTCATTTGAACTTGAGTGATTTGAGGGCATAGTTTTATCAATATATGTTCTCTAATCTCTATATCCTCGCTTTTTGTATTTTCTTTCCTCAACTCCAAAATGTCTGCAAGACTTTGAGGGATCTCAGAAGTTACTTCAATCAGGGCCTTATTATAGATATTCACATATCTAACAGTTGCTTCCTCTAACACCCTCTTATCTGTATCACTGTATTCATCATAAATTTTAGTCATGGGTTTCAAATTTCCATCCACAGTGACTGATTTTATTACATCTTCCACAGAAAGTGTGGGCTTCTCAACATATGTATCTGTCTTCTGCCTTTTTCTTGCCCTTTTTCTTTCGGAGGGTTTTTCCTTAGTTGCCTTGGCTATATTTGTACCTGAGGCCTTCAACTCTATGATCTCAATATCAGAATCAGTTTCTTCTTCGTCATTTTCCATGCTTTTATATGTCCAGGTGGCCTTAGTTTTCACTCTTTTCCCTTCTTTTCTGGATGATTTTCCTTCCAGTTTCTCAAGATTTGCAGGTTTTGGAAAAACAGAGGCAGTAACAGAGCTTCTAGTAGTCCTTGATGTGGAGGAGGATTCTACCAGAGCACTTCCTTGTTTCTTATCCTGCTTCTCCTTCTTTGCCTTTTCATTTCTTTCCCTAAATTGCCTCACAACTTCCTTTGTGAGGCCTAGATTTTTAGCCAACTGCTCAACTTCTTTTCTTACTTTCCTTTTGGTTTTAGGTTTTCTAAGCTCATCATGCAGTTTTACACTCAGCTCCTCCTATGTCCCAAATTTTTCAATTTTTGTGTCTTTTGGCTTGCTCAAGAGATGTTGAGCATACATATTCAAGGTTTTCCATCTACCTCATATCCCATTGGCATGAACCAAACAGTTCTGGGTTCTACTGCTTCCATTAAGCACTGATCAGTGTCCACCATGAAACAAATATCCTCCTTGTATTTCTCAACAATAGTTTTAGGGATTCTTTCCCTAGAATGCATCATACCCTAAAAATTCTTGAAGTATGCTCAGATTGCAATTTTTTGTGCTTTATAGTCACCAATGCTGCGTAGATGATCTCTGATCTAAATAGCAATTGGTTTGTCATTAGTCCAATGTACACCTTTTACTCCAGGTACCTCATTCATAAAGTAGAAAAATAAACATAGAACCAATGTACCATACTTAAAGGTGTTTTCTTATCTTTCTTGATTTTGTTCAGGTTCTTAATTAGTTGGTTCTGCAATAATTCACACAAGTCATAATCTGTATTTTCCTTTAACATTTTGTATGCAGCATATATGGTTGTTCTGGAGACAGAGTTCTCCCTGCTGGAATGATAAATTTTGTAGCCAATTACCATTGAAGCAAACTTGACATCTGGATCAATAATATCATTGATAGTCATTACTCTTTTGTTGAATTTGGCACTGGTTACATCAGTTACAGCCTGGTTCTTCACAGATTTTATCATGGGTAAACCACTGGTTGAATTCAACCCAGTCACAGTCCTGATAGCATCCTTCATAATTTTGAATGGTTTCAACAGCCACAAAAACTCATCATGCATTCGGCTTAAAACATACCGGACCCACTCATCTTCATCGAATGTTGGAAACCCCATAATCTGAATGAAATGTTTATCCTGTAACACCTTATACTCGGGTTTAAGGTCATGATTTTCATCCCTTAGATGACTCTCAAAAAATCTACATATCTTGAGTCCCCAAATTCATCTATGTTCACATGAATATAGACCCTAATATCTTTAGCATGTAGCACACCATACAGAACACTAGAAAATGCACCTAATGGGTCGACTTCTATTGATTTGTGTGGATGCCTTTTAAATTTGGCTTGAGGCCTTTCAGTAATATCAACAACCAAAGGTGTATCCATTGAAAATGATTTCAGGTTCAAAGCTTCACAGATAAATACCTTTTTCACAAAATTAGGGTTGGTAGGCAAATTCATGGGTCGCATCAAATCCTTGAAATCTCTGCTCAGATGCTATTCCTCCTACTCTCTTTGTATGTAAATTGATTCAAATGAAGAGTGAACGACCTTTTTCTACTCCACAAAACCTAATTTACCTTTGTAATAAATGCTCTACCCTAACACATCTGGTTACATTGTTTCTGCATACAGTCGATCTTCAATTGCTCCGCAAATCATCATATCCACTTCTTATCTTCCAGAAATCCTTTCAAATGATCTGTAATAATCCAAATTATTTTCTCTCATCGTACCAAATTTAGGCACCCACTTACTAGCTGGGGGAATTAGATTTTTATTGCAGCTCCCCTTGAGCCAGACCTTCTAGTTTAATTAACGGAAGGATTATCAACACCTGATTCTAGTGTGGACCCATCACCATTATTCATTACACCTTTCTTCACCCAAATTTTGTTCATTTCACTCTTAATCTCATTCGAATCCACTTTACCCTTTCCTTTGTCTTGTTTCTGATCTCTATTTACCAGACCTTTTCCATCATTGTTCCTGCTTCTGCAGAATCTTGCAATATGACCAGATCTATTGCAATTAAAGCATACAACATTTCTTTGCTTATTTACTTGATTCAATCTTGATCTGCACTGATTGGCCATGTGTCCAAATCCATTGCATGCAAAGCAGTAGCCATAAAAAGAATTGTCATTTCCTTTATTGTTAGGGTTATTTATTATCATACTTCTACATTCATTGAATCTATGACCATACCTCTTACAATTGAAGAATTGACCAGAGAAGGATGAACTACTTTGATTTACTCTGCTTCTGCACTGAGTAGGTCTATGACCAAATTTATTGCAATTGAAACAATTTCCATTGAAAGATGGATATCTTTGAGCATTAGGCTGTCTTACCAGAGATCTTCTAGGTATGTTTCTCCTTTTTCTTGATTGAAAATTTCTTAGTCCAAATCCAGAGCTTTCACCTTTCTCATACCCAAGACCATGCTTATCATTAGCCTTCTTCTGACTTTCAAGCATTGCTTTGGTTTAGCTGAGCTTATCTTGAACTTCTCTTTGTATTCATTTGCACCTTCTAGGTCATGTCTGAGAATGACAATTTGCCTTTCAAGTTCTCTCTCATTGTTTCTGCTTTCTTGTAGATTAGACTCTAGATGGCTAGCTATTCCATCCAGTCTGCAGCATTCCTCTATTCTTTCTTTCAGAGTTTGTTTCAGGTCTTCTTCAGTCTTCTTCATTTCCTCAATCTCTTTGGTTAATCTCATCACCCCAGATTCCATTTCATGTTTTAGAACATAAACTTCTTTGGTTAGCTTCTCACATTCCTTTGTCTTCTTCTTTAGAGCCTCATCCATGTCATTGTCTACATTCTGATTTCCTAGTTGAAGAGGTAGCTCCTTTCTCTTTTCATTAGATTTGCTCATTTTTTGTTTTAAGATCTCAATGAAGTCTTCAGCATTTTTAAGGTTTTCTTGCAGTACTTTAACATCTTCTCTAGACTGATCAAGATCTTCTAGAGAAAGTTTAAGTTGATCCTGAAGATTGTATGAATCCATTTTTATACCTTCCTAGATCTTCCTTAAGCTGTTAAACTTCTTTCAAGGAACCTTGCTCTAATACCAATTGTTGGAATTAGGACTGACAACTAAGAGGGGGGTGAATTAGTTGTCTTGAAACTTTAATACTTGCTGCAGTTAATTTGTTTTTACTACTTCATAACAGATTAATGATATAGCAAGAATCAATAACACATGAGCAGAAACACAAATAATACACTTGACACCAGGATTTTTAATGTGGAAACCTGATTAAGGGAAAAACCACAGTGGGGGTTAACCCACAAAGATTATACTATCTTAAAAGTATTACAAAAGGAGAATGCACATGCATTCGGGCTCACTGCCCAGAGCTCACTGCTCAAAGGAAGGCTCACTGCCTACAGAAAGAAGATTATGATGTGTTTGAACTGATAATTAGTATCTACCAATGCAAAGATTTAGTTTCAGTTAAGCACAAAATACCGACTTGATACACTTCATCTTTATTCTGCCCTGTTTCACTCCTTTGTCATAATCTGAGCTTAGATATTCACCTTCGCACTTATCTCTGCCTTTATTTTCATTTCTTCCATCGTCAAAACACCAACACACCCAAATCACTCAAATCCATCGGTTATACATATCCGCCTCAAGAAATTTAATCACCTTTTTGTCAGCCTTATGAAAAACTTAACAAACAATACAAGTACTCTGTTCTGTCGGCTGAATCCATACACCAATATTGATGCGTACCAGAAATAACACTTGAAGGTCACATACATGTTAGCCACTAACATTATATCCCATATGCAACTCACCAAAACACTTCTACTAGATCCGTACAAGGATCTAACACAAGTTGGCATGTTCTTCACTGAGCTGTTCTGTCATATTAGGACCCAGTACTCAGATGCTCATAACTTTTAATCCCTTTGTCATCAGAGGCTAAAATATTGGATTTAGATTGTCTTGACATTCCTCTACACTCCCTCAGATTTGCAACACATAATGATTAACTAGAGAGATCCGTTTACCAAAATACTAAACTCTGCCATATACCCTGTTGTTGTCTATCCAGACTTGACAAATCTTGGAACTGACTTCCAATATGATCTGATACTACACTGCGGATGTGTGGAATGGACTTAGTTGCCATCAATGACAACACCTATCATACGTAGCAGTGTCTCTTGCCAACAAAAGAACACTAAAGTGATCTAAAGTACAAATAATCTGACATAAGGCAAGTCATCCCTTTATATCCACATTAATAGTTAAGATAAGGAAACACACATGAGAATTTAATGAAACATTAAATGCAACATATGATTCCTAGTGGAAATGTGTATTAAATATAAGTGTTCTTGTATAAAAATGTTGAAAGCACATGGGGGATCCACAATAATTCCAATGGCAAGTATTGAATTCCTAGTGCCTTCAATGGACAAAGGACCATGATATTTATTACTAGGAATTCCAAGTAAGAACAATGAACTGTATAATGTAGATCCTCTACTTGAGGCTTGTTCTCTTCCTCCTTCTAATGAGGATTTGTCTACATTTGTGATGTAGGAGCATCCCTAGTTCAAGAGCAATCTTGCATCCAACAAAAACATTTGTATTTCAGTTTGTTTACAGTTCAATTTATTTCTTTTCATTTTCCAGTTCAGTTCAGGCAGTTCAGTCAGAAGCAGTTTCAGCTTGTGGTCTAGTAATGACATTGCACATCTTGCAGATCTAGATTTAGCATCTACATTCATTCATTTACATCATATCAAGAATTCAGAGCATTTGGATCAGTTACCGAAAAAGATATCGCTATCAGAAGATCAATTATTTTCTCAGAATAGAGCATCCTGATAGTCTCAGACAATCAGCTAAAGGAGAAGGCTTACGAATCATTCCTTGACTTACAGATCTCAATGACACATCATTCAATGTCCTTTGGTTCATGGCCGACCTCCCCCGAGGGTCCGCATGTTGTTCCATTCATTTGAGGAAGTGTTCTATAAATTTAGGTCCGACCTATCTGTGAACACGTTACATCTCTTCATTGGAGTTTGTGACCTTCCATAGCCGACACGGAGGAATCTATTAGTCTGGAGATGATATATATTGATGTAATAGATCTTTAGGAAAGCAGTTAGCAATTGATTCATAATCCTTAGTCTAGATTTTGTACGAAGGAGCTTTAAAGCTTTATCTTGCGCATGTATGTAATCAGGTCTGTGACCCCTAATTGTAAGCCCGCATGTTGCTGACCAGATTGTATTTGAATTCTTTGATCTACTGAAGGACTAAGTGTACATTTGCTTTATTTCTTTGAATTGTTTCTGTTGTGTTTACTCTTGTTGTACGGTTCAGACAGTTTATTATGTGAACCCTCCTACCGTGACTGCACCAAGCGGTATCAAAGTGAAAGTTTGATTCTTTGGAGCGAATTGACAAAGGGGATTCTGTAAGATCTTGTTGTAAGTAGATTGCCAATCTGAGGTAGGTTACTTGTGCGCAACTGATTGCCAATTGAGAGGCAGTTGTCGCTTGTAGCCCGATCGCCGAATTTGAGGTAGTTTGCACTTGATCTGAGGAATATGCCACTGTGAAGAGTTCCTCTTGTTGGTACAATGGCTAATAGAATGGATGAAATGATGGAATTGATGAGAACAATGCAAAGTCATTTGGATTCTATTGAGGAAGATAGGCGAAGAGGATTGACACCTAGACCTAATGTTGAAAGTGACGATGAAGAAGAATTTCAACTAGCTAAACAAACTGGCGAAACCCTAGAAGGTAATGAAGAAGAAGAATCAGATCAGATAAAGATGCTGCGAGCTATTTCAAAGATTGGAAAGAGACCTAGAGTTGATTCGCCAAATTATACCGGTAATTTGAATCCTAAAGAATTGATTGACTGGATATATGATATGGAAGAATACTTTGAATATGGGGAAATTGAAGATCCAGAGAAGGTGAAATTTGCAAAGACAAAGTTGAAGGGACATGTTGCTATATGGTGGAAAGAAGTTCAGTTGGAAAGAAATAGAAGAGGGAAAGAAAAGATTACAAAATGGGATAGGATGGTGACAAAGTTGAAAAATCAGTTTATACCTGCCGACTATGAGTTGGAGTTGTTGAAGAGATTGCAAAACCTGAGAGAAAGGAGAAATTTCTGAAGGAGAACACTGAAGAATCTCATAAAATGATCATAAGGATAGGACATAGTGAAGCAAGCAAGGAGAAAGTGGCTAGATACATCAATGGACTGAGATTGAACATTCAAGAAGAGCTAAGCTTGGTGAGGATGACATCCTTGGAAGAAGCATATCAGTTTTCCCTAAAGGTTGAAGAGAAGCTTAATAAGAGACGTGATCAAAGACAGAGAGGCAGAGGAGGTGAATTTCAGAGAGGAAGAACATTTTCCAGAAATGATCGACCATTTACAGAGCAGAGTAAGTTTGATAGCCTAGTTAAGAAGGATGATAGAGATAATAATGCTTACCGGAGAGATGACAGAAATTTCTACCAGAGAGGAAACCCTAGTGCATAATGGAATGAAGGATACAAAAGAGAAGGGAGAGGATTTGACAAGAGAACATTCAAAGGTACTTGTTTCAAGTGTGGAGGTGAAGGACATAGAACATTTGAGTGTAATCAGAGTAGTACAAGTAAGAGGACAAAAAACAATGGGAGAGTAGCCTATGTGGAGGAAGAACCTGTTGAATCACCCTGTTCAGTTGGCAATCTAGAGAAAGGAGAATCATTGGTGATGAGGAGCGCACTATTTCAAGTAGAGACAAATGAGGAACCATCGCAGAGGAAAAGTCTGTTCAAAACTAGATGCAAATTAGGAGGTAAGTGTTGTAAAGTTGTAATTGATAGTGGTAGTTTAGATAACCTATTTTCAAAGGAGATGGTGACTAAGCTGAAATTGGAAAGATTGAAACACCCTAAGCCTTATCAGATAGCATGGATTCAGGATGATCACAAGGTACTAGTGAGTGAACAATGTTTGGTGAAATTTCATATTTGATCTTATCATGATGAAGTCTTGTGTGATATTATGCCTATGGATGTTTGTCATATCTTGTTGGGTAGACCTTGGCAGTATGATAGAAAAGCAACGCATGATGGGAGAAAGAATACATATACTATAATAGCAAATGGAAAGAGAATTACTTTGATTCTTTTGGAGGATGATCCTAAGAGTGAAGTATGTGGGAATACTAGAGTCTACTTGGTAGATGGAAGGAAATTTCTAGATGGTTTGAGACATGAGAATACATGTATTATGCCTTGATTCCTAAGAAACCTGAAGCATTGAAGGAGACTGAAGAGACACAACTAGAGGAGATAAAGGAGTTGCTGACAGAGTATGAAGACATCATATCTGATAATGTACCTAAAGGATTACTACCTATAAGGAGTATCAGCCATCACATGGACCTTATGCCGGGAGCAAGTTTGCCTAACAAGGCAGCACATAGAATGACACCAGCAGAGAATGAAAAATTGAATAGACAAGTACAAGAGTTGTTGAGGAAAGGTTTGATCAGAGAAAGTTTGAGTCCTTGTGCAGTACCTATAGTTTTGGAACCTAAGAAGGATGGAGAATGGAGAATGTGTACTGATTCCATAGCAATAAACAAGATCACAGTTAAGTATAGATTTCCTTTACCTAGGATGGATGATATCATGGATCGTTTGAGTGGAGCAAGATCTTTCACAAAGATAGATTTGAAGAGTGGATACCATCATATCAAAATTAGAGAAGGTGATGAATGGAAGACTACTTTTAAGACAAATGAAGGATTGTATGAGTGGTTAGTGATGCCTTTTGGATTGACAAATGCACCGAGTACTTTCATGAGGTTGATGAATGAAGTTCTAAAGAAATTCTTGGGTAAGTTTGTGATTGTATACTTGGATGATATTATGATTTTCAATAAGACAAAAGAGGATCATTTGTGGCATATTAGACAAGTTTTGCCGAGATTGAGAGAAGAGAAATTGCTGATAAACATCAAGAAGTGTAGTTTCATGAAGGAAGAGTTGGTATATTTGGGATTTGTAATTTTTGTGGAAGGATTGAAGATGGACCCTGAGAAAGTGAAAGTGATAGTTGAATGGCCTACACTGGAGAGAATTGGAGAAGTTAGATCATTTCATGGTTTGGCTAGTTTCTACCAGAAGTTCATCAAAATTTTCAGTTCAGTTTGTAACCCTATGATAGAGACAATGAGAGGTGATAGAAAAGATTTCAAGTGGACATCAGGAGTAGATAAAAGTTTTGAGTTGTTGAAGCAAAAAGTGATAGAGCAACCTGTTTTGGTATTACCGGATTTCAATAAGGTATTTCAAGTTGATTGTGATGCAAGTGGAAATACAATTGGAGCAGTATTAAGTCAAGAAGGTAGACCTGTAGCATATTTTAGTGAGAAGTTGAATGATGCAAGGAGAAGATATTCAGTTTATGATCAAGACTTCTATGCCATAATTCAATCCTTGAAGAAGTGGAGACATTATTTGTTGCCTAAGGAGTTTGTGTTGTATACAGATCATCAAGCTTTGCAATATTTGAACAGTCAAGGTAAGTTGAATTAGAGACATATGAGATGGGTAGAATTCATGCAGATTTATACTTTTGTGTTGAAGCATAGGAGTGGTAAATCAAACAAAGTTGTTGATGCCTTGAGTAGGAGAAGAAACTTGTTGATAGAGATGAGAGTTGAAGTGTTGGGTTTTGATGAATTGAAGAACATGTATGAAGGAGACAATGATTTTGCAAAACCTTGGAAAGCATGTAAAGAACCTGTTGTGATAGATAGGAGTAAGTGGTTGGATTGTTTCATTGAAGAAGATATGTTATTCAAAGGAATTCAGTTGTGCATACCTAGAAGTTCAATGAGAGATAATTTGATCAAGGAAAAACATAATGGCGGATTGGCAGGACATTTTGGCATTGATAAGACAGTGGCCTTGGTGAGTGAAAATTACTTTTGACCTCAGATGAATAAGGATGTTTGAAGATTTGTGTAAAGTTGTAGAGTTTATCAAGTTGCAAAAGGGAGTAGTCAAAACACTAGATTGTATAAACCTTTGACAGTACCTGAGAGACCTTGGGAAGACATAAGCATGGATTTTGTAATGGGATTGCTGAAGACACAGAGAGGACATGATTCAATATTTGTAGTGGTTGATAGATTTTCAAAGATGGCTCATTTCATACCTTTTAAGAAGACAACTGATGCAGTGCATGTAGCTGACATATTTTTCAAGGAGATTGTGAGATTGCATGGATTACCTAAGAGTATAGTTTCAGACAGAGATACAAAGTTTGTTGGATACTTTTGGAAGACACTTTGGAAGAAGATGAAGATAGATTTGAAGTTCAGTTCAACTTTTCATCCACAGACAGATGGACAGACAGAGGTAGTGAATAGGAGTTTGGAAAACTTGTTGAGGTGTTTGGTTGGAGAGAAGATCAGAAGTTGGGATTTGATTCTTTCACAAGAAGAGTTTGCATACAACAATTCAGTAAATAGGAGTACTGGAAGAACACCTTTTGAGATTGTTACCAGAGTGAATCCTAGAGGAGTTGTAGAATTAAGAGACATCAGTATAGAAGAAAAGAGAAGTGTAGAAGAAGAAGAATTTGTAGATCATATGAAGACAGTGCATAATCATGTGAAGAAGCATTTGGATAATATGGACAGTAAGTATAAGGAAAAAGGTAGATGAGAAGAGAAGACATAAGGAATTTGAAGTTGGAGATGAAGTGATGGTATATCTGAGAAAAGAAAGATTTCAAGTTGGGACATATAACAAGTTGAAGATGAAGAAGTTTGGACCTTGTAAGATACTCAGGAAATTTGATTCAAGAAATGCATATGAAGTGGAGCTACCAGAGACATTGGGTATATCACCTATTTTGAACATTGCAAATCTATATCAGTATCATGAAGCAGAGTTCAGTGACAACATGGAAGAAGACTTGAATAAGTAATTACCACACAAAGCACCTAATAGATTAAAGACATTTTGGATAGTAGAGTTGGATGCAGCACTAGAGGAAAACAATACAAAGAATATCTTGTGGAGTGGAAAGGTAGACCGAAAGAAGATTCGTCATGGATTTCTCAGGCTGAGATGGACCGTCTTGGTTCTCCCTTAGCCCTGGCAAAGTGAGGGACTCACTTTTTCAATAACCCCAGATGTCTGATGCAGGAGCATCCCTGGTTCAAGAGTAATCTTGCATCCAACAAAAACATTTGCATTTCAGTTTGTTTCTTTTCATTTTCCAGTTCAGTTCAGGTAGTTCAGTCAAAAGCAGTTTCAGTTTGTGGTCCGGTATTGGCATTTCACATCTTGCGGATCTAGACTTAGCATCTACATTCATTCATCTACATCATATCAAGAATTTAGAGCATTTGGATCAGTTACCGAAAAGATATTGCTATCATAAGATCAATTGTTTTCTCATAACAGAGCATCCTGACAGTCTCAGACAATCAGCTAAAGGAGAAGGCTTGTGAATCATTCCTTGACTTGCGGATCTCAATGACACATTGTTCAATGTCCTTTGGTTCGTGGTTGACCTCTCTCGAGGGTCCGCACGCCGTTCCATTCATTTGAGGAAGTGTTCTATGCATTTAGGTTCGACCTATCTGTGAACATGTTACAACTCTTCATTGGAGTTTGTGACCTTCCTTAGCTGACGCAAAGGAATCTATTGGTCCAGAGATGATATATATTGATGTAATATATCCTTAGGAAAGCAATTAGTGATTGATTCATAATCTTTAGTTTAGATTTTGTACGAAGGAGCTTCAAAGCTTTATCTTGCGCATGTATGTAATTAGGCCTGTGAGCCCTAATTGTAAGCCCGCATGTTGCCGACCAGATTGTATTTGAATTCTTTGATATACTAAAGGATTGAGTCTATATTTTCTTCATTTCTTTGAATTATTTTCATTGTGTTTACTCTTACTACATGGTCCGGACAGTTCATTCTGTGAACCCTCCTACCATGACTACACCAACTTGTTTCTAATCCTTCTCCACATTCTCCTAGCTAGTTACCATCATTCATTTTTTATGAGGAAGGAGGAATTCATTTTGAGGATATGAAGGAGGGGGAATGTGTCATGGCAATCATAATGGAAGCCTATGAGTTTAGAAATAAATTAGTTGATATAACCCAACTTTGAGAGAGGTTGGTACTCATGTTGCCTAATTGTGATCACCTAATTGTTGTGAATAATATTTAGGCATTTTCAAAGAACATAGTGGTCTTGCTCAACCCATGGATGTTCTAGAAGAACACTAAAGTGATCAAAGGTATGAATAATATTACATATAGTGAGTTATTCCTTCATACCCACTTTAATTATTAAGCTAAGGAAACACATGCAATAAAGGTTCCATTTAAGAATTTAAATGCATCCCCAAATATATATCATATGATTCTTGGTGGAAATGTGTATTAAATATAAATCATTAAATGTTCTTGTATAACAATGTTGAAAGAACATGGGGGTTTATAAGAATTTTAATGGCAAGTCATGAATTCCCAGTGCCTTCAATAGACAAAGGACCATGATATTTATTACTAGGAATTCTAAGTAAGAATAATTAATAGCATAATGTAGATCCTCTACCTGAGGCTGCTCCTCTTCCACCTTTGATGCAAAGGTAACTCCCTTCTTGCAAACAAACTTCCACAATACACAAACTCATAAAAGTAACCCAAGATTGCAACACAAAATTTGTATTCAATTCAACATTTATACAAAAGTCTGCAACAAATTTACATAATGGCCTTCATGGCTTTGCTCATACACAACCAACTTGCATTTTCTCTTTCCCACAGCAATCCTCTGCCCTCTTTCCTTCTCTACTGTATCTCTTTACTCTCTTCAACCTACACAGTAATTCCTTCTTCCTGCCACGTCGCCTCTATCCTTTCTCCTTTAAGAGGTCGACTCCCTTCTACAACACCTTTTTTTTCCCAAGTTGTTTCCTCTTTTCTCCTCTCAACAAAGATTTACAAGTTTTATTGAGCCTCTAGTGAGGTGTTTCAACTTCTTCTACATTAGGTGCTCTCTCTCTCTCCCTCTTTTAGATATGCCTCAAGAATGAGGCGCTACAATCTCCTCTCCATGCACTGCCAAAAATTTATTTAACACATGGATCCTCATAGAATTACTTGCATAATCAGTGAACAAGTCACAATGCAGTCATTATCATCCATTTCCCTTGGAATTAGATCTTTCTATTATGCACATTATTATATATCATATTTTCATGGAGCTAGGCCACAACTCTACATTTTTGACCTTGCAAATGCTTTCCAAAATTCCAATGGGTGATACGTTCCCCATGACTGTGACCTTTTTCTCCAGATCTATGGTAAGACTTTTCTTCACATTTATATTACTCTTATGCAGCCCACGGTCCCTTCCTAATCTCATACATAAAAATATACCATACTTTACACAATCACCTTCAAAAATGACAGGGTATAGTTGGTATGTAGCTTGAGATTAAAAGACATCATCTCGTTAGAAATTTCTCAAGTTCCTACACTACTCACGACCTCTACAATAGAATACCAATACAAACAAATATTAAATACTTCCACTTATGTGGCTTGAACAAACATCGAACAGTAATGAAGAATGACATCCAATAAACATCTTGAGGTTTGATGAGAAGGTAATATCGAGGGTGAACTCTATGGTGACAATGTGCAATGCAATTGCTAATACATTAGATCCACAAATTGAGACTACAAAACTGATGGTAAAAATTGAACTTGTTTTTGTGTGATGCAGGATTGCTCGTGCGCCCGGGTGCTCCTGCATCAACCTTCTAATAAGGATTTATCTACACTTCTTTCTAATCCTTCTCTACCTTCTCCTAGCTAATAAGTCTCATTCGCTGTTGATGAGGAAGGGGAGATTGAGTTTGAGGTTATGAAGGAGAAGGAATGTGTCATGACAATCATAAGGGGAGTCTATGAGTTTAGAAATAAAGTAGTTGATAGAAAAAGTTACCCAACTTTGAGAGAGGTTAGTACTCATGATGCCTAATTGTGATTCCCTAATTGTTGTGAATAATATTTAAGCAATCACAAAAAACATGGTGGGATCGCACAACACATGGATGTCCTAGAAGAATTCTAAAGTGATCTGAAGTATGAAGAAGATTACATATAGTGAGCTATTCATTCATACCCACTTTAATAGTTAAGGAAACACATGTTCCATTAAGGTTTCATTGAAGAATTTAAATGCAACCCCAAATGTAACATATGATTCCTACTGGAAATGTGTGTTAAATATAAATGTTCTTGTATAACAATTCTAAAAGCATGTACAAGAATTATAATGATAAGTCTTGAATTCCCAATGCCTTCAATGGACAAAGGACCGTGATATTTATTACTAGAAATTCCAAGTAAGAATAACAAATTGCATAATGTAGATCATCTACCTAAGGCTTTTTCACTTCCCTCTTATCCTTCTCCACCTTCTATTAGCTAGTTACCCTCATTCACTTTTGATGAGGAAGGGGAGGTTGACTTTGAGGATATGGAGGAGGAGGGAGGGTGGTAATGGATATAGTGGGAAGGGAATGAGATACAACAATAGAGGTGGGAATAATGGGTTGTGAGTAGGGGTATGGGGGGTTAGGAGTGGGTGGAAAAATAAATGAATATGTAGAAAGAGGAAGGGAGAGAAGTAGATGCATTTAATGGATGGGAAGGATGAGAAGGAGGTGTAGATGGAGCATTGGCATGGACTATATGGCCAATACTCTGCAAGATATTTAATCCTAAGGAATGTGATAAAAGAATTTGGCCCAATGTATTGACCAAGGAAGAAGGGTCAATGCTACCCTCAAAAGCTTCTACCTCATTTCTAAGAATTTGCAAGTATGAGGCTATCTTATGACACTTTTCAAATTTGATATGATCATAATAAGCATAATGGTCAAAGTGGTCATCAAAAGAGGGAATATATTGTCTTCTTCACTAGTGGGAATGGGAGGAAGATTAGACATGGTAAGGTTGAGGTGAGGGCTATGACGAAGAGGGAGAGAACTAGGTTGGAAAGGGTGTGAACCATAATGGAAGAGGGCATAAACAAAAAGGAAAGAAAAATGATACATGCAAGAATAGGTAGGAAACTAAAGGGGAGAGAGAAAGGGAAATGAGAGAGACAATATTAATTTTAAATTATGGGAATTTTAATTTTTTCCTAAAGGACAAGACAATTTACATAAATGACACTTAAAACTTATAAATTACACATAAATAACTTGGATTTCTAATCTACTTGTAAATGTTGATCTTCCATACATTTTATACCTACTATGGCCTTATATTCAAATAAAGACCTACTAAAATTTTGATCTTTCTTATGATTATCATGCATTTAACATTTAAATCATACAATTCATTGTGTCAGACTAATACTATTTTATAAGATTTTGCTTAAAAATGAAATTGTATTAAATATGTACAAAATACTTTATCATAGCTTAAACTAAATTGTTTAATTTTTCTTTTTAGATAACCTTTTTTCTATGTATGATATGTTTAGAACATTAACAATAAAACTTATCCTTTCAACACAACACATTTATAGAAATAGAAAAAGGTTAAAACAAAGACAAGACTATAAATTAGTTTAAATTAAAAATTATAATACTTTTAATTTTTTTTTATAGTAAATACTTCAAATAAAAACTATGAATATAGTTAACTAATTGAAATAATAATAAAAATCTGTAATAATGAACAATAAATTTTTTCAATCAATCTAATTTTTTAAATTAATTTAACCTAAAAAAATAAAAATAAAAGAGTTTTGAAATAGTTTTAAGATCTGCAAAATATATAAATAAAAGAACAATTTAAAAAAATATTAACTAAGTTTCTAAAATAAATAAGTAAACAAAGAAAGGAACAGCTCTAATATATTTTTATTGGTTCTCTTAAAAGAGAAGAAATAACTCTTTATAATGTCAAATTTGGAGCCATGGAAATAAAAATTTGAGGACCAAATCAACTCCCTTCCAGTATTTCTGTCCCAACTTCTTTGCTAATACAATAAATGTCACCACTGCTGCAAAACCTACTCCATATGACAGTCCCATTCCAATTCCATACCATACTCTTTCTTTGCTCTGCTTTTCTTCATTATTAGTTGTAGAAATAGGGGGACCAGGAGGAGGAGGAGCAAATTCCGGCCAATAGCATTTCTTTGGAAGCGGACATCCCTATAAATTTGGATTTCCTGAATATGATGACTTTGTAAATGTTAACATGTGTGCTCCTTGTGGTATACTGTCTGAAAGATTGTTGTTGGACAAGTTAAGGACTGCCAAGTAATTCAAAGATCCAAAATCCGGGAGGAATTTGTCCTGAAAAATGATTTGTAGAAAGGTCTAATGATTCCAGGGAACTCATTTGTACAATACTAGGTGGAATAGTACCGGTGAGATTGTTGATAGAAAGATTTAAGAATTTCAACCCCTTCAAATTTTCCAAATCTGAAGGAAGACTCCCATTTAATCGATTGTCTGAGAGATCTATGGATGCCATGGTGGAGAAAATATATGTGTAGTTCTCATTTCTGCCTTTGGAATTCATATTCAATCCATTGCCATACATGTACCATAAAAAGGGGAGTATGGCAACTCCTTGAACCATGATAAATCCCTGGCGTGGTTCTACCCTCATTGCTTGTAAACTGAAAATGCTAGCTGGTATAGACTTTGATAGGCGATTTGAAGAAGGGTCTAAGACTTGGAGGTGCTTCAGCTGCTCAATTTCTTCAGGAATAGTACCCTCAAACTTATTCTGCCTCATTGCTAACACTATCAGCTCTGGAAGGTTTCCTATTGACTTTGGAATCGGGCCTTCCAATGAGTTTTGCCCAATATCCAGAAAAGTTAATTCTCCACAGTTCGATATAAAAGGAGGAAATAATCCGCTTACCTTGTTACTCTTTATCACCAGTGACAGTAGTTGGCATTGAATACCAGATTCAAACGGCGCCACTCCCTCGAAATTATTGTTTCCCAAATTCAACACTTTAAGGCTGGCTAAGCTTTGAATAAGAGAAGAGCTCCCTCTTCCTCCTCCCTACACCCCAGAGGAGGAAGAAGAAATAGTGCAATAATAGAAAACAAAAATAGTTTGGCCATGACACTTTGGGTGGATCACTACTACAATTTGGTGGAATAATGAAAATGCAATTAATTATAAAGAAGAAATGTGGTTCATTTTTCAACACACTTTCAATGGTCAAAATAAATTTTGGCTAATAAAAGTTCTTGGGCTCTACACCATATAAATTTTTCAACACACTATTTAGGGAAAAGGGATAGTTGCTGCCCACACCTCATAACTAATTAAAACCTTAAAAATAATCAATACATGATATTAAAAGATAGCCAATACTTTTTGGTAGGGATGAGTTATAAAATTTCAACTACCAAATATGTTGAATTATGTTGCAAAACAACTTGGACCCTACACCATGAAAATGGAATAAAGAACAAATATTTACAAGGAAAATTTAGATGGCTAGACTAGACTTTCATAGAAATATTAGGACAATATTTTTTTATTGACTAGACTTGTTTTAAAAAATTAGAGAAGATTATTCATTAATAGGAGTTTTGGAGGAGTATGAAAGAAAAGTATTGATTGGACTTTTATACAAATATGATTTTTTTTACTGATTAGAGTTGCTCTAGAAAATTAGAGAAGGTTATTCACTCATTTAATGGGAGTCTTGACTAGACTTGTTCTTAAGAATTAGAGAAGGTTATTCATTTAATAAGAGTTTTTCGACAAGTATGAAAGAAAAGTATTGATTAGATTTTCATAGAAATATAGAGATGATATAATTTCATTTAACAAGAGTTTTGGACAAGTATGAAAGAAAAGTATTGATTAGATTTTGGTAGAAATATAGAGATGATATAATTTCTTTTACTAACTAGACTTGTTACATAGAAAATTAGAGAAGATTGTTCAATAATTTAATAGGAGTCTTGCATGAGTATGAAAAAAAAGTACTAACTACACTTTTGTAGAAATATTGAGATGGTATTTTCTTTTATTGACTAGACTTTTCTATAAAATTTAAGAAGATTATTCATTTAATAGGAGTTTTGGATAAGTATGAAAGAAAAGTATTGATTAGACTTTCTTAGAAATATAAAGATGATATAATTTTTTTGTGGAATATTAGAGAAGATTATTCACTCATTTAATAGGAGCCTTTGAAAGTATGAATAAAAATTGACTATAGACTTTCATAGAAAAATTAGGATGATAATTTTTATTGGCTAGACTCGTTTTAAAAAATTAGAGAATATTATTCATTTAATAGGATTTTTGGAGGAGTATGAAAGAAAAGTATTGATTAGACTTTCATTGAAATATAGAGATGATATTAATTTTTTTACTAACTAGACTTGTAGAAAATTAGAGAAGATTGCTCAATCATTTAATGCAAGTCTTGGACAAAGTGTGAAAAAAAAAGTATTGACTAGATTTTCATAGAAATATTGAGATGATATAGTTTTTTAATTGACTAGACTTGTTCTAAAAAATTAGAGAAGGTTATTCATTTGATAAGAGTTTCGGACAAGTACCAAAGACAAGTATTGATTAGATTTTCGTAGAAATATAGAGATGATATAATTTCTTTTACTAACTAGACTTGTAGAAATTTAGAGAAGATTGTTCACTCATTTAATAGGAGTCTTCCATGAGTATGGAAAAAAGTATTGACTAGACTTTTGTAGAAGTATAAAGATGGTATTTTCTTTTATTGACTAGACTTGTTCTAAAAAATTATAGAAGATTATTCATTTAATAGGATTTTTGGATAGGTATGAAAGAAAAGTATTTATTAGACTTTCTTAGAAATATAGAGATAGATATATTTTTTTCTAGTCACTAGACTTTTGTGGAATATTAGAGAAGATTATTCACTCATTTAATACAAGTCTTCAACAAGTATGAAAAAAAGTATTGACAAGACTTTCATAGAAATATTAAGATAATTTTTTTAATTGACTATACCTATTTTTAAAAATTAAAGAAGATTATTCATTTAATATGAATTTTGGAGGAGCATTAAAGAAAAGTATTGATTAGACTTTCATAGAAATATAGAGATGATATAATTTTCTTTTCTAACTAGACTTGTAGAAAATTAGAGAAGATTATTCATTCATTAAGGGGAACTTCTTAGGCAAGTATGGAAAAAAATATTGACTATATGTTCAGAAATATTGAAATGATATAGTTTTTTTATTAACTAGACTTATTCTAAAAAATTAAATAAGGTTGTTGATTTAATAAGAGATTTGGACAAGCATGAAAGAAAAGTATTGATTAGATTTTTGTAGAAATATAGAGATAATATAATTTCTTTTACTAACTAGACTTGTAGAAAACTAGAGAAAGATTATTCACTCTCATTTAATAGGAGTCTTGCATAAGGATGGAAAAAAAATTATTGACTAGACTTTCATACAAATATAGAGATGGTATTTTCTTTTATTGACTCGACTTGTTCTAAAAATTTATAGAAGATTATTCATTTAATAGGAGTTTTGGAAGAGTGTGAAAGAAAAGTATTGATCAAACTTTCTTAGAAGTATAGAGATGATATAATTTTATTCCTATTCACTAGACTTTTGTAGAATATTAAGAAGATTATTTATTTAATAGGAGTTTTGGATAAGTATGAAAGAAAAGTATTGATTAGACTTTCTTAGAAATATAGAGATGATATAATTTTTTTTCTCCTGTCACTAGATTTTTGTGGAATATTAGAGAAGATTATTCACTCATTTAATAGGAGTTTTTGACAAGTATGAACAAAAAGTATTGACTACAATTTCATAGAAAAATTAAGATGATATTTTTTATTGGCTAGACTTGTTTTAAAAAATTAGAGAGTATTATTCATTTAATAGGAGTTTTGGAGGAGTATCAAAGAAAAGTATTGATTAGACTTTCATAGAAATATAGAGATGGTATAACTTTTTTTACTGACTAGATTTGTTGTAGAAAATTAGAGAAGATTATTCATTCATTTAATGGGAGTCTTGGATGAAGTATGAAGAAAAAGTATTGATTAGATTTTCATAGAAATATTGAGATGATATAGTTTTTTAATTGACTAGACTTGTTCTAAAAAATTAGAAAAGGTTATCCATTTAATAAGAGTTTTGGACAAGTACCAAAGACGAGTATTAATTAGATTTTCATAGAAATATAGAGATGATATTATTTATTTTACTAACTAGACTTGTAGAAATTTAGAGAAGATTGTTCACTCATTTAATAGGAGTCTTGCATGAGTATGGAAAAAAAGTATTGACCAAACTTTTGTAGAACTATAAAGATGGTATTTTCTTTTATTGACTAGACTTGTTTTAAAAAAATTATAGATGATTATTCATTTAATAGGAGTTTTGGATAAGTATGAAAGAAAAGTATTTATTAGACTTTCTTAGAAATATAGAGATGATATAATTTTTTTCTAGTCACTAGACTTTTGTGGAATATTAGAGAAGATTATTCACTCATTTAATATGAGTCTTCAATAAGTATGAAAACAAAAGTATTGACTAGACTTTCATAGAAATATTAAGATGATTTCTTTTAATTAACTAGACCTATTTTAAAAAATTAAAGAAGATTATTCATTTAATAGGAGTTTTGGAGGAGCATGAAATAAAAGTATTGATTAGACTTTCATATAAATATAGAGATGATATAATTTTCTTTTCTAACTAGACTTGTAGAAAATTAGGAAGATTATTCACTCATTTAATGGGAACTTCTTGGGCAAGTATGGAAAAAAAAAAGTATTGACTATATGCTCAGAAATATTGAAACGATATCGTTTTTTATTAACTAGACTTATTCTAAAAAAATTAAAGAAGGTTGTTGATTTAATAAGAGATTTGGACAAGCATGAAAGAAAAGTATTGATTAGATTTTTGTAGAAATATAGAGATGATATAATTTCTTTTACTAACTAGACTTGTAGAAAATTAGAGAAAGATTATTCACTCTCATTTAATAGGAGTCTTGCATAACTATGGAAAAAAAGTATTCACTAGACTTTCATAAAAATATTGAGATGGTATTTTCTTTTATTAACTAGACTTGTTCTAAAAATTTATAGAAGATTATTTATTTAATAGGAGTTTTGGATGAGTGTGAAAGAAAAGTATTGATCAAACTTTCTTAGAAATATAGTGATGCAGAGGGCTATACCATCCTCTACGAAAACCTTAACATACATTTGGAATAACATACAATCAGCATTGTATGTACAAATCTCCACTTCACTTGTCCATCGGCAACACATCCTCCCGTCGGAACCACCTTTACTTCTTCTGCCGATCGCTATCCTCTTGCCGATGAAGAATTGACTTTTCGCCTATCGGCGAGATCTTCGCTATCGGTGAACACCTAAAGCCTCTTGCCGATCTCCTTGTCTTCTCGACACTACCAATGCCAGACTCCACCATCGACCAGACCTCTACCGTCAGCCCAACTTTGAACCCCTTCGCCGATATCCAACCTCACACCGATACACTTGGTAACCATTACATCAATGCCCCAATGATAGCTCTCATCGCCAAGACTTTCCTCATCGGTGAATCCCTAAAGTTTCCTGCCGACACTCTTGTCACTCCAACATACTCCTATCGGCAACACCCAATACCATTGGCTCCACTTAGAATCTTCGCTCTGATCCTTATTCTGCCACCGATGCTTCTGCCGAGTACGCACTCACCATACCCCTTGTCCAATGTATGTTTGACTATCTATTGACCCAGAACCTACAAAGGTGATATACACAGTAATTGCATCCATGAGCACCTTGTGATATACGCAGGAAATGTATATCTCACATACAAAGGGGATATATACATAAATTGTATAATTTTAAGAACTTCATGGATTTTCACAGTTTGATCCGCGCAATCTCCAGCGATGGCCCGATCCGTTTCCTGGGCAGTTTCTCAAACTCTTTCCGACCTGCACGACCTAGCACATACCCATGCTAGGGTTCTCAACACCTCTGACCTGCGATCCTGCAAACAAACAAACAATGCAAACTAAACTCTAAACTACTGTACATGACCATTCCTCTGATTCACAGAATCAACCGAGGGAATGGATAAAAGAATCCATCCGGCCTCAATACAGGAAATCAATTACACAATGAATTCAAATGCAACAGGATCTTATTAGCTTTCAAAAGATGCGATTACAGTACTCTATTTTCCAACAGCACAATGCAACAGGTTGATTTCAACTACCATAAAACCTAGATGCCTTCTCCATCAAATCCCAAGGTATTTATCTAGTTACCACTGGTAGTACAGACTTGCCTCCAAGCAGCTGGGAACTACAGATGTTCAACCGACTCTAACTAACTCTAACCAACTGATCTAAAAATAGCATATCTTGGTCAAATAGACCTTATTACATTGAATGTCCAATTAGGACCTTATTGAAAACATAAAACTAAGCATAAAACAACTAAATGCCTCATGTAGGCCACTATAGGATAGGTTCTCCTGCACCATATAGAGATGATATAATTTTATTCCTATTCACTAGGCTTTTGTAGAAAATTAGAAGATTATTCACACATTTAATAGGAGTCTTGGAAAAGAATGAGAAAAAAGTATTGACTATACTTTTATAGAAATATTGAGATGATTTAACAATTTATTGACTAGACTTGATCAAGAAAATTAGACAATAGTATTCACTTAATAGGAGTTTTGGACAAGTATGAAAGAAAAGTATTATTAGACTTTTATAGAAATATAGAGATGATATAATTTTTTTACTTTAACTAGAATTGTAAAAAATTAGAGAAGATTATTCACTCATTTAACAAGAGTTTTGGACAAGTATGAAAAAAATGTATTGACTAGACTTTCATAGAAATATTGAGATGATATATTTTTTATTGATTAGAGTTGTTCTAAATAATCAAAAGAAGATTATTCATTGAATAGGAGTTTTAGACAAGTATGAAAGAAAAATATTGATTAGATTTTCATAGAAATATAGAGATGATATAAAAAAATTTACTAGCCTTACAGACTTGTACTCAAAAATTAGAGAAGATTATTCACTTATTTAATAAGAATCTTAGATTAGTAATGTTTTCCTTACTTTCATTAAAATAGAGGATGATATATTTTTTATTGAATTTTTTAATAGAAAATTATAAGATCATTTGTTTGTCTAATCACATAAAGTTTTAGATCATAGATTTGATTATAAATATTATTTTTCCATACTTCCATAAAAATATGAGAAGATATATTTTTCCTAGTAACTAGACTTTTGTAGATAATTAAGTAAAGATTATACCATCCTTTGATCACCTAAATATTAAAATGGAATCAACTTTTGTAATGGTAAAAATTTCATATCTTGCACTTTTCTCATTTGTTTTGGGCTCACTTTAACTTAGTTATGCTTTACACAATGACAAGTGTACAACTGGCATAATTTGTGTTGATAGTTGGGACATAATTAAAGCCTAACTCAATTCCATCTACACTCACTCCCAAGGACTAGTCTTAATCCTTAGTTTCATCCATTTCTCACCCATAGTTAGGTCCATGATTTTGTTTACTATATTAACAAATTATTTTTTACATGATATTCAAGAAAAAATAGAAATATTCATATCTAATCTAATATTATAATTTACACAAGAGTTAGAAATATAAAATCAAAATGAATTATAATATGAAAAGAAACTAAGAAATAAGATCATAAAACATGTCTAGAAAAAGAACATGAAGGTTGAAAATGGACTCAAGAAGGTTGCAAGATCATCGTTGGTGATTTTGAGTAGTTCTTTGCAACTTTGATTCTAGGGGCTCATGTCTAGATTTTGGGTGCTTGTGTCCTAAATTTTGAATTTTATACGACTAACAAGATCTTCTTGCTTAGTTTTTCCAAGCATTTCTATCTTTTCAAATTCCTAGCATCAATCTCTAGTATTGAGAAAATTGAGGCAAAACTCTTGGGGAATATAAAATTGATTTGTGCTATGAGTAAATTGCCTCAATCAACAACTATTTGTATTGTACTAGCCTCCATAGTATAACAAGGAATATTGGGAGTGTATGTATCCCTAAATGTGGTTTTTGGAGTGATGTGTGTAGAGATTTGGTGCCTATGAAAGAAAACCCTAGCTTAGATTCCAAGATAGAGTGGCATGTGCACAAGTGATATAGAGGATATGGGAGATAGATATATCACTTAGATATATGCAATGGGGAATACTAAGGATTGGAATATTGATTTAAATCTATAATATAGAAGAGATAGGGAAAGCATTTCTAAAATAGGGATGTTAGGGTGTTAATGGCCAACGTAAATCTAGGAGGAGAGGATTATGGGAGTGATGTAAGGAGATCAATCTATGATAGTGGTGGAGTGAGGAGGGGAATTTTAGTGATGAAGAGGTGGAATGTGTCAAGGACAAACTCTGAAATTTGATCTTCAACATTGGAGCTCAAAACCCTATAAAAAATGGAGTGAGTAGAGAACAAACTTAGAATAATATGGAAGCAAGAGTTTCTAAACGTATGAAAGAATGTGCAAGAGTGAAAGACATTCAAAATGAGAGTGAAACTAAGTTTATAGAGAGATCTTGAGTAGGAAACGTTTGGAAAATTTAGTAAGAATTAGGTTTCCAATGTTCATTAGGACCTAAATTTAAAATTTGAATGTGGACATGAGCACCTAAGGGCACTAGTTCTTGTGGAACTAATTTCTTGTTTTTAGGAGTACATAAAGGACAAGATTCTAAGGTTTTTTTTATCTTTACATTGTTGGAGTTGAGGATCAAATGGACAAAATATTGGCACTAGTCTAAGGACACAAGAGATAAATAGTCACATGCCCTGCAAAGTTACGAGAAAACATAGAATAATGCAAGCAAAATATTTACTTAGAAATGGATGAGTTGAACTGAATAATATTATGAACAAGGTTTGTACATATAGTGAGAAGTGGTTGATTTACTTATACACACTAATAGTGGTGGCGAGTTTTCTCCACCACATAGAAATAGGTTGCACCACATACCTTGGATGAGTTTCACCAACTCTCCAAGTCACCACATAGCCACCTAAGATGGCTTAATGCCAGGTGTTGAAGTACATGTATAATTACTTATTAAATAATAAGTAATAATAATAATCTTCTACACTAACACCCCCTTAAGCATAGCTTAGGTGGACATAAAGAAGGATGGGTTCCGGCAACTAGGCATGATGAGGTACCCATGTACAATGAAATCTCTCATAAAGTAGAAAAAGGAAGAAAACCTGATGGGAAAAAACTTTCCTCCAAAGACACTATACAAAACACCCGAAAGAGTGATAATCATAAAATCCCTACAAGATAGGGCCCATGTGTGCCTCCACAAATAAAAGAAAGAATGTCGACAAGGAATGTTACATAGTGAATGTTGTAGTAGGTCCCTCTGTAACACATGATGCTTCTTCTTTTTGGAAGATAGAAACCCTAAGCTATCAAACTGTTGAATTCCCACTCAAGTGGAATGTATGAAGGAATTATAATGTATGGTTCTGGAAGCTACTCATGTTTCCCAATGCTAATTCTAAAATGTGTCACAACCAAATCAGGTCTAACTCAAACATGTGAACTCTTAAAGTCAAGTGAAAATTGATGAAGAGAAAGATCCAAACAAGTGATGTATGAAATGTCAATGCATTCCATGTAGCTACAATCCAAATTCCACATGAAGTTCTTCTACAAAGAATCTCTGGAAGCCCACTATGAAGCATTTCTGAAATCTGTAGTAGCAAAAGAACTGCCATCAGAGAGAAGACATATGTCCTCAATATTGTCATTAAGATCTGAAACGTGGAACTCTACAAAAAGAAAGAGATGTTAGGTCGAAATGTGTCCTAATCATCTAGAAGATTGATATCAATATTCTACTGCAAGGCATCTTTGGAAGCCCACTAGGTGCTGCCACAATAATGGGTTACACTTTCTAGGAGATCCTAATTTTTGCAAAAATCACATATATTTAGAAAATATAATGATTTAAGCCTTGAAAGGTTCCATTTTAAGGTTAATTGAAGAGGATTTGATCAAACCCCTTAGATTCAAACCCCCTTGGATAGAACCCCACTAGTTTTAAACCATACCTATAATGGAGTCTCCTCTACACCTATCAAAATGCTGATAAAAAAACACTTTTGATTTACCTTTTGGGGGATCAAATGAATTCATTTAAAATTTATGTTTTGTAAGTATGTAGTCATTATTATAAGCTTCCCAAAAAGTATAATTGTAAATATATTTAATTTAATTATTATATTTATTTTTTATTTCTTATGAATGTAGGTTTTTCACCGAACATCAAGTTCTTTGTTCTACACACATGGAAAATTAGTAAATTAGTGAAAAAAATTGTAAAAAATATCTATGCCCTAGGTATTGATGTCCTTGTTTCAACAAAAAAAATTGAATTTTGATACATATAGAAAAAGTTATGTTTTACAGAATATGCCTATGTCTAAATTATAATTGGTTTGACTTCAAAACTTAATTAAAAAAAAATATTCAACAAAAACATTATGAAACCAAATGCATGCCCTATATATCAGTGTTACCAATCTAAATTCAAAAGAATCAGAATTTTAATATCCTTTGTAAAAAAAAAAGTTATGTACTACAGAATACACATCACTTTAAAAAAATGTTGTTTACTATTAAAAACTAGTTATCAAAGGAGATGAAAAAAAATTTACAATTTAACTCCAAATTTTTTTTAAAATATATATTTATAATCTACAAACAAAATCTCACAAATCACTAGTTTGCATCATCTTCAAATTCCTAACAGTTTAGAGGCTATAGGTCTTAGAAAGTGAAGATTTAGTTCAAAATGTTGATTTCAATGTCAAGTTTGGCCAAAAAGTGTAACCCATTATTGTGGGATGGCCCCACTATGAAGTAACTTGAAACTTTGAAGTAGAAATAGGTGATGGTGTAGGTGATGTCAGGCTTGTCCTAAGAACATGAAGGTTCAAGTGACCAAGCCGAGCCTCTAATGAACTATCCACACTAGATGCAGTAGTGTGAATCATAGATAAGGAATCATCAGGAGAAAAATGTGAGGTATAAAGATAAGATAAATTATCAGCCTTGCCAATTACAACAACCTCTTTACTATAGAAATCTTGAATAATCACGGAATCTAATGTGAACTCTAGTATATTTCGTGTCCCACTATTTGTAATCTGATAAATGGAAATGAGATTATTGGACTATAATTTAGGAACAAAACAAACATCACTGAGACATCCTTCGCCTAAATCAATAGTTCCTTTCCCACAAATAGTCATGTAAGTGTTGTTAGCCATCATGATTTTAGAAATATTTGTAGGTTGTAACGTAGAGAATAGAGTTGGTGAAGAAGCTATGTGATGGGAAGCTTTGGAATCAAGAATCCATGTTCCAAACTCAGAGACTACAAATGCAACAAGATCATTTCTCTTAGATTTTTCTTTTGCCTTAGATGTATCTAGTGTTGATGAGGACTCTAGGATAGATTCAGGATCCCTTATATTGTTCTTCCCAAGAAGATTTGTGAGGTGGTTAATTTTTTTCTTTAAACATTTGTGCTCACTGTGCCTGACTTTCTTGCAAAATACACACTTATCTTTTTCTTTCATAGGTTTCCCTTGATCTGAAAAGCTTTCAATGTTTGATTTTGAGGATTCAGATTTCTTATCTTCCTTGATTTCCTTGTCCTTTTGTTTCTCTCCCTTGTTGTTTGAAGCTAATTGTTTCCCATTTCTAGCAATAATGGCATGAGGTTTAGAATACTTCATGGTTACCATTTGTATCAATTTATCTTTCTCCCTTGCTAAATCGGCAATGAAGTCATCTAAAGTAGGCATTTTCCATGTGGCTCCAAAATCCCTTTTGGTGGTATAAAATGTAGATACAAAAATAGAGTAGTTAGTACCTAGTTTGGAAAGATAGAAAGGATAAGTTGATCCTCTTTTTTCTCTATCCCACATTCTTTCAACTACAATCTTAATGATTCAAGAATCTAGTGAAATAATCCTCTAAGGTGTCAAAGTCTCTAGGGCTCAAACTTATGAGCTTATTTTCTAACTCATGACTTTATAGTTCATCTACCTTCCCAAAAAGTTTTTGTAAGGATTTCCAAACTTCATTAGGCGTTTTCAAGGCTTCGACATGAAATAGTAGTCCAAGAGATAGATTGAGACATAGAAACCAAAAGGCTTGGTCACATTTTTTAAACCATTTTTATTTATCTTTAGCAACATTAGGTTTTTTTCAGTACCCATAGTCACCCTATACAACCCTTTATTCTTTAGCATAAGTTGTGTATCAAATTTCCACTCATGATAATTAAAGGGTGTGAGAGGCTTAATAGATCAATTTGACTCCATGCTTAACCAAATTATTGCAGAAATTTAGAAATACGAAAACAAAATATTGAGGGAAATGTGAAAGTGCACACTACACATGACACTTGACACCCCCCATAACTCAATATTTTATCCCCCTATATTTTTGGAACTTTATAACTTAGTGCATAGGCATGTCTAATTTGGAACAAAAAATGGCACTTAATAACAATAATGTGAAATCATATCCAATGGATCAAGCTCAAAAAATAATCACTTTTTAAAAAAACAGCGCTCGAATATGAGTTGCCTATTACAATTTTTTTATTTTTCCTATTTTCCTAAATTTGCACAAAAAAAAATTAAAATTTATTACAATGCCTTCAAAATATAAGAATATAAGGGAAAAATGAGAGAAAGAGTTTAGCCCCTTCTTCTTGGGCGCGACCACACCATATGACCAAGGGGCTTAGCTTTTTGGTGGCTATCCATTGCCCAATAGTACTTTTGCCTTCCATGTGCCTTGTTGCATAATATAAGTCATTTGGCCTTCTTCCCAGACAATGTATCCCACCAATGAATAGCAAGTTGTTGTGGTGTGAGGGATGGCCCTCAAGCCATTTGGCCTTTGCAAATGGGCCAAGGACCGGCCTAGGAATTTGTACCTAGTTATGGCCCTCCTTTGTGTTGGTTAATAGATTTGTCTTGGTCTAAAAATATTTTGTTCTGACTCTATAACCCTTTCTTTTTAGAACAAATAAGTTAAACACCAACTGGGTGAACTATCAGGAATAATTCCCCTCTGAATTAAGGTACAGCTCCCTTTTAAGTCTTCAATGAATTCGAACTATTCTAATCATTTGAACACACTTTTAACCAGAAAGCATTTAAGGCAAACTAACATCCATACATCACTATGTCATGAATGTGATATCTTTTCTTTCATATAACATCACTCAGTGATAGAACGCACAGATTCCATCTTCAACAATAATATAATATATAAATATACACATGTATCACTGAACCAGCAAATGATAAAACATATATGATGAGTCATCCAATGAAAGAATAACTACCACATAAAAGAAGAGTTCGCACAGAAACCCGATTTCAAGCACTTAAACACACAAATTTAAGTCTGCAACAATCATTTCTTCTTCTCATTCACAGATGAAAATCTTTCAGACAAACATCACATACATTGTAGACATAAAAGTTCAGCTCCAAAATTCCTTGTTTCCTCTTTTTCTATCTCTCCGTATATCAGTTTTAAAAACCAAAAGCATATATATATTTTACACTAATTAACTGTTCTTTAAACCCAAAGTTAAAATAAACTCTGACCCATAGCGGGATTTGGTTTCTTAAAAGTTGATTGAAAGACAAAGTTTTTAAACATAATTCTCCAACTAAATAATTGAATGAAAAGATTATGTAATCACGATCATGACTGGGGCAGTGGGTTGGAATCTCTGGATTTGCTTTGTTCGGCTAAAGAGACACGTTGCATCTTCTATTCCTGGTATGTGGCAACAAATTCTTGAATTTTTGGGAAGTTAGGGATGCCAATGTGTTTAACTCGTACTTTCCAAACATCCTTTTCTCTTCAAATTTTTGCCACTTTTTCCGCATGCTCTAGGAGTGCATCGACACAAAGGTGAAGAAGTGATTCCACTTTTGATATCTGAGAGAAATCATCAATTATCAAGTTATCATTTTCTTTAACAAAACTAATTTTCTCTCTGAAGGATTGTACCACAATATCAATATCTTTTTCTGGCTCCCCATCATCTTTTATGTATTTCACATCGATACATTCCAAATCATGCTGTAAAGACTGAGTAAACTTAGTTATCTCTTTAATCATCTTTACAAACTCCATTCGTCCTTGTCTAGACACTGAGTTTCTCCATTCGATGTTCCTCCTGCTTACATACAGCATATTGTCATTTAGACTTGTTATATTCTTTTCTGATAAAAACTTTGTTACCCCATACTTCTAAACTTCACCAATTTGATTTATTACACTCATCCATTTCCCTTCATCTTTTTCCCATGAGGCATTCTATATTTTCAAATCTTCGATAGTAGCCATGGTTTCATCCTATATACTTTTCAATTCGTTAATATATTTTGTACCCTTTTGGATGATACCATCCAGCCAATCATCAAACACTTTGGTCACCATCTTGTTCCTGTGTATCTGATCAAGCATTTTCTGATTGACTGGAGATTTTGGGTCAAAAGACAGAGGTAATTGAGAAACAGGTTGTGGATCTAGATTATGAATGGCGTCAATATACTCTGCCATTGATCGTAAAGCTTGCTTCAACTCCCTCTTATCTTTTTCATCCTTCCACGTACGGCTAACTATCCTTTTAGTAGATGCTTTGAGATGGTGCACATCCGCGGCACACGATGCAGTTCCAAGATCTATTCTTTCTATTGCAAAATCTTGGACTGTGGGGTCTTGAACTTCTTCATCAGCTATTGGTTGGGCTACCTCTGTACTCCAATTTCCTGTATTAGGGTCAATGTCCACCTGGAAGTGGTTTTCAGCGTTTTGGATTTCAGAGCCTTTCCTAGACACTTGCTAACCATGTCTTCCAATGATAAAGAAAATGGAACTATTTTCCTTTTATCATTAATTAAATTTTCCAACCATTTAGGTGCAGGGACTGGAACTTCTTTATCAGGATTCAGTTGTTCAGAAGGCGCATTTGATATTATCATCAGATCGGTAGAATCTGAAGCAACCTCTGCTTGTTGGTTCGTACTAATCTCTTCTACCATTGGTGAACCAAACCCTTTATCACTCATTACTTCCTCTGAATCTTCTTCAATATTTAAGTCCACAACTATTCTTTCTAAAATTTCCTTCTTCCCCCTACTTTTAGTTCTTGATCTAGTGGTGCAAGAAGGCAGAATAGTTGCAAGGGTTTTCTTGGACCTTTTGATGACAGAACCTTTTTCAATTTTTGATTTAGGAGTACCTGCATCACAAATATTAATAAGTTGATTAGAAGAGCTTATAGGAGATGGTGATTCATCAATTGGTGCACACCGCTAGGAATCTTCATTTTGAACCTCTTTCAGTCTCCGTTCCCTTAACCATTTTTTAGTTCTCCTTATTACAGGGAGGGTTTTAACTTCTATCCGATCCTCTTCATCTCTATTCCAATCAACTTTTGGAATAGGCAGTTGTTTTATTTGTTCAAAATGAGAATCAATTACCTGTTCCTCATCATCTATTATTCCGGTGATATTCATATTCAAATTAAGGGTAATTATTTGCCCTAAGGAGAATCTGTACCAAAGCCTTTTTCTAACTTCAAATTCATCTGGGCAATCCTCCCAATAGTCCTTAATCTGGGGAATGTGTGAAAATCCCTCTCCAAAATCCAAATTGTCTCTAGGAAAACCTTTGCTATCAAACTTGGGTCTGGCATTATAATACTAAAAATTGAACTTCTTCAGGTCCACCTCTAGATTTAAAGCATCAGAAACTGATTGACATGAATAGTGACCAAGTTCAACAAGAAAAGATATAGCAGACTCTCTCTTCATTGGAAATTTTTTATCTACATGAGCTAACTGCCTGCAAACTTCGATCAATACAAAGCGGTCAAAGACATATCTGGGTAGTTTCAAAGGCTCACCATCAAAACTGCAACTCTGATGTAAGTAAATCTGGGAAACTGGATTAAAAAATTGCCATAAATGCTGATTAGCTACATGGCTTCATCAGACATCCTTTTATTAATATTGCTTGTCAATTCATAAGCCATCCTACCAGTGAAAACATCATTAACTCTTCCATAATTTTCATAACAGTTTTGCATTTGTAGATGTGAGTAGTAATCATAAATTTTGTTATCTTCAACTAAGGATGCATGAGGTAATCCTCTCCACTCCCTTGTGGATGCTAGGCAGTAAAAGAGATATGAGGACATATAAAAGTCTTTATTTCCCAAATAATTACTCAAACCCTGATGTAAACATTCAGCTATGATTTCTACCCAATCCAAATAGTGTTCTCCTTGAAGGATCACTTGAATGAAGAAATACATCTAGTCCTCCCAATAGAATGCTTGAGAACTAACTTTTAACCTGTGTAAAAATACCATGATATCCTTTATTTTCGGTATCATATGTTCTCTTATTAGTGCTCTGGGCAGTCTTGAACCTCCCTTTTGAAATTTCAATAGCCAATTTCTTGCAATTACACTCTTGTAATTTTCTTTCTTCAATGAAAAATAACTATAAGAGGAAGTAATTTGAGATCAGAGTATGGCTCCTTTGGTGGGATTTTCATTACAGCCATTAGGGTTTGTCTATTGACAGGCAATAACACATTACCATCAGAAGTTCTAATACATCTATTTTGGGGGTCATATCTGCTCATACATTCGAGAACTAACTCAGGGCATTGCACTGCCATAGGAAAGGCTACAGCTTCGACTAAACCACTTTCCACTATTCTTCCATCATAGGGGCAGACGCAATATTTTTAACCCTTTCCTTAAAGTCCTCTAAATCATACTGAGGTAAAAAGGTATCTCCATATTCAGGAAGAGAAAAAAAAAGGCTAGAACCATGTTTAGAACCAAGACAAGCAGCTTTCATGGCTACATATTAGATAAATAGAATGAAAATGCTTTGAACTTCCTTAACAATGCCAAAAACTCAAAATGATTCTCTTTTTCAACAAAGAAATGGGATTAGCTATAAGAAAAGAAAAACTCACCTTCAACGGATCTGAAATC
Source organism: Cunninghamia lanceolata (assembly GCA_027924645.1). Taxonomy (NCBI): domain Eukaryota; kingdom Viridiplantae; phylum Streptophyta; class Pinopsida; order Cupressales; family Cupressaceae; genus Cunninghamia; species Cunninghamia lanceolata. The sequence continues at coordinate 343,480 of BSBN01000585.1, forward strand.
ACTGTCAAACTAGGAAAGAAAAATATTTTACCTCCAGCGTTGTACTCCCTTTGTATCACCCTGTATGTTTTACTATTAAAATTGGCCTATTCTTTCTCGATAAAGGCATGAAATCAGGTCAAATAATTATTGGATCAATTAACTTGTGCTGAATTTGCTTGATAAGACACAAATTTGACAGATGCATTAATTGTAAGTAGTTCTCGCACACGACCTTAATGTGTAATTATGACCCATAACCTTTCGAAAGTTAAAACTTTCAATTTCATAAAATGTTCCGAATATATTTCCCTCTAAATGATTTTCTTCTTTTAAAATCTCCTGCAAATTTTTGACTTAAAGAAGACTTTGGGAAAAGTGGGACTAAAGTCACAGAATGTTGAACCTTTGAACTCCGATATGAGGTTCAACTTGAAGGTTCAAAGATACAAATTGAGTCACGCAAGGGGACCAAGGGTAAACGACTCCTCATGAAACATTGAATATTGAACCGTTGAACTCTTGAAAAGGGTTCAAGTTCAAAGGTTCAATACTACAATAATTTGTACATAAGATGACAAGTGAATGAATTTTAAAGACAAAGAGCTGCCTTAAGGAATAAACATATTGACCAATAAGGGAAAATGGTAGATCAACTTTTTGCTTAGGGAAGGATCGTGAAAAATTGAATAAGGGTGAATGAAAAGGTAACACTTTGCAACAAAGACAAATTGTCCTCCGCAACAAAGACAAATTAGTCTTCTCTGTAGATAGAATCTACAAAATAGGATTCCAAGTGGGCAAAGAAGATATACATAGAAACAGAGACAGAATATTTCCACACACAGATAGAATATTTATGCTACAATGCAATAAAAAAATTTCAAACTATGTAATTACTAGGCCATTAAATGAACCAGTTCTTCTCTAATATCATATTGGTGAGGATCGACTAGATAGAATATTGGAATCGGAAGGCCATGACAGATAAACAGTCACACACCTTGCAAAGTTATGAGAAAACACAGAATAATTCAAGTGAAATATTTACTCAAAAATGGATGAGTTGAACTAAATAATATTATGAACAAGGTTTGTATGTATAGTGAGAGGTGATTGAGTTGAATAAGAAGTCAACTTATATACACCAATAGTGGTGGCGAGTTTGCTCTGCCACATAGCAAGAGGTTGGGCTACATACCTTGGATGAGTTTGACTAACCCTACAAGTCACCACATAGCCACCTAAGATGGCTTAATGCCAAGTGTTGAAGTACATGTATAATTACTTATTAAATGATAAGTAATAACAATAATCTTCTACACTAACATACATTTCATATATGTGATGGTATTTTGGTTGGGAAATGGGCAAAATCATACCTCTACATCACTATGGGAATGCACACTAAAATGAGTGAAGAAATATAAGGTGAATATTGTGAAGTGTAAAATTTGAAACCTTATAGAAGCCAAACATGATTAAAGAAGAGGCACATAGTTTCTTGCACCATGATTCTTTTCTTGCAAGAAACCATGATGACCATTTTTGAAAAAATGTCTACCATAACAAACATAAAGTCATTCTCATGATTTTTTGTAGGTAGTTTGGTCATGAAATTCATTCTACTACATTCTCATGGCCCTTGTGGTACCATAAGTGGTGTGTAAAGCTTAAAATTCTTATTTGTGGGCTTGGTGACGCAATAGGAATGCATGACTTGACATGTCGCTAAATTTCTACACAAATATGAGGCTAGAAGAAATGTTGTAGAATTTCTAAAGTTTTGGTAATATCAAATTGTCTTGTTATTTATACATAGTGTGATTTACGAATGATTATTTGGAAAGGTGCACCTTCTAGAACACAAAGATGTTTGAGTTTGAAGATAAGCCTATTAGTCAAATGAAACTCATCAACATGTGTATCTTGTGAAAGCATGGTGTAGGTTTGTACATTGCTTGAGTTTGTTGTGTAGAGGTTCTCCCATTCAAAGAAGTTATTTCTACATGAGTCTAGTATTGTGATGAGTATGTTATTCGTTATACAATTGAGGAAATCTATTGCTTTATTGTATTTCCCCTTATGCTTTATCTCTAGATGGATCTATTACACATATGGTACTCACTTCATGTGGCATGTATTTTCCATCTTGCTTTGTGTGTGCAGAAATTGAAGCAACTTATGATTAGAATGAATATCTCCTTACCTAGAATGCAATTGTGTCATTGCTTGACAACTCAAAAATTGAAATACAATTATTTATCATAGGTGGAGTAGTGTTGAATGATGTCCCTAAAGGTCTTTGATTGATAGTTCTGGCTAGATGCCAATGTTGTGTGAGTAATGCACTAAGTGCGTAGTTAGATGTATCAATCTAAATTTCAAAGGGTTGTCAATGTTAGGCATTGCACAAACATGTTTTTGAGCTCCTTTAAGGTGCATTGTTGCACATATGTCTAAAATAATTCTACGTTGGCACACATGACTACACTAAACAATAAAGAAATATATGAGAATAAACCTATAGAAAATGTTTGCAAGTTTTCATAAAAATTTGTGCAATTTGGTGATGTGTGGTGTTGGCCAATCTTGAGTCATATTGATTTTCTCTCATTCTACATGTATACCTTTGGGTATAATTAATGATGTAGCCTAGATATTAGATTTGTACTTGTAAATATGAAAAGAGTTGGTTGGCCTACTCGTGTATTAAATATCTCAATTATTTCACCCTTACACTAGATAAGACTAATGTTTTTTTTGCTTGTTTTATAATAGAAATTTAAAATGCACTAGCCTTATCTAATGTAACATCCTGCCCCGCAACCCCGAAGGGTAAGAGCCAAAAGAGGACAAGATAATTTTTTTTTGACATAAAGTGAGAACAAACACAGGATACGGTTGTCAATTTGATAGATCGACAGCATTCATGGCCAAGTATGGCCGATTGTACAACTCAAAGGAGGGGACTAATTCACCCTCTAGATGAAAACATTATAAAACTACATTCATTTTAAACACCAACCCAAATGTTCCTATAACCCATCCCAGATGTAAACATGAATCCATAAACATCATAGTACAAGCGGATATGATACCCACACCGGAATCTGTAAGTCAAATATGGAACAACATCACATTTCTTCTCATTATAATACTTTACATCATCTCTCACAAAAGAGTACAAAAATTACATGAAGGAATATACATAAGTAAAATGGCATAGCCATGGATATGATACAATAACTGAAAGAGTACATCAATTGATAAAATAATGGAGAGAATGAACATCTCCAACTGGTGCTCCAATAATCTGTTCACCGGTCCCCAATGGCGGTGGCAACACCTCCCTACCATGTGGACTCAAAGAGACCACCCCACCGTGCTCAGAGATAGTCACAAGGCCATCAGTCACCGATAAAGCAAGAGAATAAAGGTATACACTCATGCAAAACATGATGCAAACACGACAATCAAGATCTCCAACACAACACACAAGTGATCACTGTCCACCCTACAGGTGCAACATAGGTAATTACACTGAGGACTAGCTCTTAAGCAAGCGAAAGGGAGTGTCATCGCATACCTCGGAGGGATTTCTCATGCGGGACCAACCATCTCTGATACAGACAAGCTTAGTCAATCAATTTATAGTTGATCCTATATTACAAAATTGATCTATATCTACGCCAAACTTTGTTTTGGCCAATAAAGATTTGCTAATCTGGCAGCAGCTTCTGGGGTGCAAGTCCTTGGATCAATGTGTTAGCATCCTCCTCTCTTTGGTGCTAATATCACAGGTTGTATCAGTTTCATGCCTTGTGGGTTCTCTGTAACTTGTGCTTGTTATCTGTGTGATGTTAATAATCTACATCTATTTACTACAATGGCATATCTATATGATAGAATTTCATCTTTACTAATACTCTTCTCCTCTTCCCAACTCTTTCTATCAGTTACATGACATACTTAAAATTTATGCTTCTACAACCCTTATGGATCTACTAAGATGTTATGTTGACTTACTTCCAAATACAGATGAGAAAAAGTTGTTTGCATCTTCTTTTTGTATACCAATTTTCAGTAATACCAATTAAAATTTTCTACTTCTTTAGATAATGTCTAAAGGACAGAAACTTTGATGAGCTATTGTTGGCAATATAGACACCTATCCTTACAATGATCAGGAGTATTCTCTTCATCAAGGACTGTCAATGCCATTCCTAATCAATTTTGAACACTATATGAAACCCAAAAAAAACTAGAAACTTGAATTGAATTCATGAATTTTTGAAAATTATATGAAACCTAAAATATGCCAGCAAATTAAATTGAATTCAAAAATGGTGGTATAAGGACCATCTCGAATGGGTTTCAATTTTGTTCTATCAATAAATTTTTCTTTAGGCAAATGTAGACGTACTTAAACCCCATGGAATTAAAACAAAGAGAAATAACAAAGTCATCCACTAGAAACATAGAAACCACAGCTCTGTAAGGATAGAATCTCATAGTACAATCTGACAGAAGCACAAAACATTCATAACACCCACGAATAACCCAGAAATGGCATGAATATTATCTAAGTTCCAAGATTAAACATCAATGTCTGATAAGAGAATAAAATCAATGCAACCCACTTGAGACCCTGAAATAACTATGGCAACAAAGCATATAAATCATTTAAACAGGGTAGTCTTCTCATGGAAATTATTGGTGATGCTAAACGCAGCAATTTGAAAAATAGACTAGCACTATAATACTATGTGCAGGGTCTCTAGTAATAATGAAGGGACGTCCATAGAAGCATAACGGAAGGGGAATTCTTGCCAGATGATGACATTGCAAGTGCTCTGGAAGGCATGTACGCATAATGTGGAGGTGTAGAAAGGGCACGAACTACTCAATAGAATGCCTGGGAAATGTGGTCTCACGGACAATAATGATTGCAGGAAATGAAAAAAATGGATTTGTTTAGAGAGGCTTTAGAAACTTTTAAGCAAATGCAACTAGCGGATGTAAATCTAGACTCCACAACCTTACCGCATCCTCACTGCCTATGCCAAAATGAAAGTATAGGGAAGGCACAACTATCTGGCAAAATGCCTAAATGAAACGTGATGTCATGGAATGCAATAGTCGCAAGGTACGCACAAAATGGGTTTGTTGTAAAGGCCTTAGAAACCATCAATAAAATGCTCTTGGGATGTGTAAAGCCAGACAACACAACCTTTGCCGGTATCCACGCCGCCTGCCCAAAATGGGAGCTATGGAACAGGGTATGGGCATCCAACAAAGCATCACGGAAGAGGAGTTTTATCAGATATAATAGTTGGAAATGCTTTGTTCAACATGTATGCAAAAGGTGGAGGCATAGACAGGACGCATGATCTGCCCTCAATATGTTCATTATAAGATCGAACCCTTACTTTATTCAAATCAAAAAAATCAGAAAACACATGATCTTTCTTTGAAATCCCTTATCCAATGAATCAAGGGAATAACTCAGCATGTAAATAAATAAATTCAAGGAAAGAGGCAACATAATTATCTTGCACTAGAAAATAAGTTTTGGCATATTATTCCAAATGTAGGAATGGGGTTTCATATTTTTTGTGCATAAAGAAATTGCAGCAAACAAGTTTAGTGCTGGATAAAAACAAAGAACTGAGGTACATACCTCTTACCCAAATGCACCCCCCTTTAGCGCACCTCTAATCTTGCAGATTGATATGCTTGCCTGAATGATTCGCCTCCTCTACGATTTCTCTCTGCCTGTGTTTCCTTCCCCTATCTCTCCTTTTTTTCTTTTTTCCCTGTCCCTTGTTTGTAAGAGACTCCCAAAATATCTTCGTTGGCTCTCCTTCCCTCCAGCCATAAATTTCCTCACCCAACACAAAGATATTTCTTCCGCCATTAACATTCTCACCCACTTCTTGAAAATGGACAACCTGCCCCTACCAAACTCTTCGTCGTCAGCCAAAGAGGGTTGTTACATCTAAGACTACTTTTTAGTACAGATGAGGTATAAAATTTCAACTACCAAATTTTTTTAAAGACGTTGAGTTATGTTGGTGAACCCTACACCATGAAAATGGAATAAAGAACAAATATTTACAAGGAAAATTTAGATGGATTTATTCTTTCGTAGCAATAGGAAAAAAGTATTGACTAGATTTTCATAGAAATATTGAGATGATATCACTTTCTATTGACTAGACTTGTTCTAAAAACTTAGAGAAGATTATTCACTCATTTAATAGGAGTATTCGAAAAGTATGAAAAAAGTAGTGACTAGACTTTCGTAGAAATATTAAGATAGATTTTTTTCTTAACTAGATTTGTTGTGTACATATAAAAAAGAACTATAAAGAACAAGATAATGCAATTTTAACCTATTCTATTCATGATCAAATGTAACCTCATGATAGAGCTAAAGGAATGCATACAAACATATGAAGCTAAACTATGAACTTCAAGTGCAAACCTTGATTGTTTTGGATGTGCTCTTGATGTTGGATATGTCGATTGCTCCTCAAATTGACAGCATAACCCTGTATAACATGGAGACTTGTAGATGGCTTGCATGAGGTCAGATTTATAGATTTTTGGATGGACAATTGGATGGATAGGATTGATTTGGAAGATCAATGGTTGAGGTTGGCTGAGAGGATTGGATTGATGAGAGGCCACCAAGTGGCATGATAAGATTGGAGGATAAATATGGTCCTTAGATCAAGGAGAGATCAAGGGTGGAGGATGGTCTTGGATAAAGTGGATGGAGAGGATCAAAGAAGGACAAAAGGGACCTTTATACAAAGGACTTTCCCATCCCTTTGTAAGGGACCCCTATGGTCTTATACTAAATCCCATGCCTTTGTACATGTTGGAAGATTTGAGGGGTTTGAATGGGTTGATCAAATATTTAGAATGTGCAAGCATGCGATTAAGTTGATTAAGTGGTTTTAATCAACTTAATCAAAAGTGCACAAAATAGGAAATTAAATAAATAGAAATATTTATTTAATTCATGGGATGGGGATAAAAATATTAGATAAATAAATATTTATTTAATGCTAGACTATCGAAAACGATTGACTTATTAAATAAATGATTAAATTTATTCAGTTAATGCTAGGAGATGATATGGATGAATAGTGATGATTAGTGCATGAATAGTGATTTAATAATAAAATATTATTCAATCACTATCAGAAGGGGGATTGATCAATTAACTATCTAAATAGGTGTTTATCCTGTTAATTAAGGAAGAAAGTGGTTTAGTGATGTCTTAATTGGGGTTGGATGATGAGCAGACAATTTTAGTGTCTACATTTTTTCCCTCTTCGAGATGGTGTTGCATGAAGCAACATAATTTCAAAGAATGATAAAACATAGTGCTTGATTGGATAGAAGAAGATGATAGGATTAGGGATAATGATGCCTTTGCCACTCAAAGCGTGAGTGGTGAGGAGGAATGATGGTGGGGATGATGTCCCCTTGAGAGGGAAGATGGGTTTCAAGAACATGAGTGTGCTCTCGAAAGGATGAAGGTAGCTGGATTAGAAATATGAGAGTGGAATTTAAAATAAATGGATTTGGAGGATAGAAGAGATGGGATACAGGGGATCGGAGAAAAGGGGCGATGGGGGATAAAGGGGTGGGTATAGAGGGATAGGGATGGATGGATGGGGGATGAATGGGAGGATGCAAACCAAGAGATGGAGTTATGCATGGGAATAATGGGTTGTGAGTAGGGGTATGGGGGGTTAGGAGTGGGTGGAACAATAAATGAATATGTAGAAAGAGGAAGGGAGAGAAGTAGATGCATTTAATGGAGGGGAAGGATGAGGAGGAGGTGTAGATGGAGCATTGGCATGGACTATATGGCCAATACTCTGCAAGATATTTAACCCTAAGGAATGTGATAAAAGAATTTGGCCCAATGCATTGACCAAGGAAGAAGGATCAATGCTACCCTCAAAAGCTTCTACCTCATTTCTAAGAATTTGCAAGTGTGAGGCTATCTTATGACACTTTTCAAATTTGATATGTTCATAATAAGCACAATGGTCAAAGTGGTCATCAAAAGAGGGAATATATTGTCTTCTTCACTAGTGGGAATGGGAGGAAGATTAGACATGGTAAGCTTAAGGTGAGGGCTATGATGGAGAGGGAGAGAAATAGGTTGGAAAGGGTGTGAACCATAATGGAAGAGGGCATAAACAAGAAGGAAAGAAAAATGATACATGCAGAATAGGTAGGAAACTAAACGGGAGAGAGAAAGGGAAATGAGAGAGACAATATTAATTTTAAATTATGGGAATTTTAATTTTTTCCTAAAGGACAAAACAATTTACATAAATGACACTTGAAACTTATAAATTACACATGAAGAACTTGGATTTCTAATCTACTTGTAAATGTTGATCTTCAATACATTTTATACCTACTATGACCTTATATTCAGATAAAGACCTACTAAAATTTTGATCTCTCCTATGACTATCATGCATTTATCATTTAAATCATACAATTCATTGTGTCAACTAATATTGTTTTATAAAATTTTGGTTTAAAATGAAATTGTAGTAAATATGAAAAAAATACTTTATCATGGCTTAAACTAAATTGTTTAATTTTTCTTTTTAGATAATCTTTTTTCTACCTATATAATATGTTTAGATGTAACAATAAAACTTATCCTTTCAACACAACACATTTATAGAAATAGAAAAAAGTTAAAACAAAGACAAAACTATAAATTAGTGTAAATTAAAATAGTAAAAAATTGAAATAAAAGCTATAAATATAGTTAATTAATTGAAATAATAAAATAAATTCTGTAATAAGGGACAATAAATTTGTTCAAACAATCTAAATTTTATTTTGTTAATTTAAACTAAAAATATATAAAAATAAAGAAATCTGCAAAATATATAAATAAAAGAACAATTTTAAAAAGATATTTAACTAAATTTCTAAAATAAATAAACAAAGTAACAGCTATAATATATTTTTATTGGTTCTCTTAAAGAGGAGAAATAACTCTTTATAATGTCAAATTTGGAGCCATGGAAATAAAAATTTGAGGACCAAATCAACTCCCTTCCAGTATTTCTGTCCCAACTTCTTTGCTGATACTGCCTGAAAGATTGTTGTTGGACAAGTTAAGGACTGCCAAGGTATTCAAAGATCCAAGGTCTGGAGGAATTTGTCCAAAAAAATGATTTATAGAAAGGTCTAATGATTCTAGTGAACTCATTTGTACAATATTAGTTGGAATAGGACCGGTGAGATTGTTGATAGAAAGATTTAAGAACTTCAACAACTTCAAATTTTCCAAATCTGAAGGAAGACTCCCATTTAATCGATTATCTGAGAGATCTATGGATGCCATGGTGGAGAAAATATATGTGTAGTTCTCATTTCTTTTGAATTCATATTCAATCCATTCTCATACATGTACCATGAATAGGGGAATGCATATGCGATAACTCCATGAACCATGATAAATACCTTGCGTGGTTCTACCCTCATTGCTTATAAACTGAAAATGCTGGCTGGTATAGATCCTGATAGGCGATTCTAAGAAAGGTCCAAGACTTGGAGGTGCTTCAGCTGCTCAATTTCTTCAGGAATAGTACCTTCAAACTTATTCTGCCTCATTGCCAACACTATCAGCTCTGAGAGGTTTCCTATTGACTTTGGAATCCGGCCTTCCAATGAGTTTTGCCCAATATACAGAAAAGTTAATTCTGCACAGTTTGATATAGAAGGAGGAAATGATCCGCTTACCTTGTTATTCTTTATCACCAGTGACCGTAGTTGGCATTGAATACCAGATTCAAACGGCGGCCCTCCCTCGAAATTATTATTTCCCAAATTCAACACTCTTAAGACTAGCTAAGCTTGGAGGAATGGTTCCATTCAACTTGTTATTTGCCAAATTTAACACTGTTGATGTTATTGTAGCGTCAGGAGATTTACTCAGATCAACTCAATGAAAAGTCATATATGAAGAGACATCAAAATATATGAAGAGACACCAAAATATATGAAGAGACACCTAAGCATATGAAGAGTCGCCAACGCATATGAAGAGTCACCTTGATTTGTATATATACATCGATTCAATCACTTCATTAACACCTCCAGCAGAAGATCGGTCATTCTTTAGCAGCAGAGCAGATTTCAAGGAGAAACATATTCATTTGTATCTTTGTATCTAGGAGAGGTGCTATTATTCATTATATCAAATTTGCCCTTGTGTTGGGCCTGAGTTGTAAGCAGATTTCTGCTCCTATACCTTCAATATATAAGAGATATATTTACTGGGTTTTTCTCCCTTGAGTTGGAGGGTTTTCCCAGGGTACCTGCTGTGTTCATTGCTCTATGTGTTGTTGTATTTCTGCTTATTTCATTTCTGATCCTAAAACTAACATGGTATCAGAGCCAGGCCAGGCTAGGAGCCCCAAGCACACGAGAGGTGTGGCTTAAGGGGGGGTGTTGGTGTAAGCCACACCTGGACCGACGATGGACTGGTCCAAGAGGGGCCAGTAGCTCAGTGGTAGAGCACTCCAGCAGCAAATGGAAGGTCCTAGGTTCGAGTCCTAGCTGGTCCATGTCTCAACATGGTATCAGAGCGGGTCTAAGAAAAGATATAATCAGATTTGTTTAAGCAAGATCACAAGCATGGGGCGACTGCAGCACAGGAATTTGGTGCAGCTATGGGGCTGGTGCAGGTGACATAAGTAACTCTTTATTGTCTACGTCTATATGCCCAATGTCAGCCTCGATAAATTGATCTTTGGATGACCCACAGCGGTGCTACGGTAGTCTGAGAGATATAATAATCTCAATGGAGTCGCTGCGGGGTGGTTGTATCTGCACGAACAGTGGGAGAAGAGGTTTGTCCTCAGAGACATTAAATCGAGCAATGTGTTGTTGAACTCGGAGCTCAATGGAAGATTTGGGGATTTTAGGTTGGCAAGATTGTACGACCACAGCGAGAAACCCTGCAGACAACTCATGTGCTGGGGGTCACCGATTCCTATATATCCATTTGTAATGGCCCCGAGATTCAGCCTTTGTCCTTGTTTTATTCACCTGAATCTTGGTGTGTCGGCATGTCAGTGTTGTGCGTTATTGTCTTTGAAGTCATTAGGGAGTTGTCGAATCTGATGCACTAAGGATGTGTCGACAGTGCCTAAGTGTTTATTTGTGTGGTGTTTTCGGGGTTTCTCTTTCCCCGCTCATAGAATGGTGATCAGGTGGAGGTTCGATTCATCCGGGCCTGACAAAATGGTATTCCTGTCAGGATGCAGCATGACGGTTGGGCATCCTTTGATGGCCCAAGTATCTCCAAGGCCCAATGCCTTCAATGGTATCCTGTGCACATGGTACGAGTTTTATATGTGTTTTGTACTCTTTGCATATGTTCAAAGGTACTGTTGTAATGTCCAATGTTTATATGGTGCAATGCTTCATATTTCATCGGGAGTATTCATTTTGTTTTGAGCGTACTCCACGACCCCGATCGTCTTCATGGCAGCATGTGTATGTGTCAGGATTATTAAGAGTGTTAGTGCTCATTTCATATGGCCGACGAGGTACCAGGTCCGATACAGGTAAGCAAAGTGGTGTATCCTTTGGAAGGGGTGTGGGAATTGTATACCAGAGAGAGCCTGATGGATGCCACCTATCCCAAGCTGCGAGGTGACTATGGAGTGGAAGAGAAAGGAAGGGAAACAAACTTACATATTATGTATGCTGGAAACATTAATGCCCTTGATGGGCACATCAGTGCCATCGCCAACAATACTTGTTGTTTCTTATTGCTCTTCAGAACTTGAGATAGAGAAAGCTCACAGAATAAATTTAGAAGAAGTATCTGGTTTCAAGCCCTTTGACCTACCTGCTTATGCAGAACAAGCCACTTCTTCCATGTTATTGGGGCATTCTACTCTTGTCCTGGAGATAGCTTTTATCTCTGTTTCTGATGATGGCAAAGTGTGGAAATGGTTGTTGACTCCAGAGGATGGCGTTTGTTGATGAAGCAGGTAGAGCACATTGGTCGTGTGAGGGTGAATAGTGATGGGATTCTTCTAACGGTGACACGATCGAAGCTTGTGGCATTCAAACTTGAAAACTACGGGTTGCCTTTCAGCAGAAAGGAAATTGCTCTGGATGAACAAGATCTTATAGTAGAAAGTGTGGAGATAAACAAAGACCGATTCTTGATGGCGTCAGATAATGGCGATGCTAGAATATGTCGAATTACAAACTTCGAAGATGTTTGCAGCTTCTCCTTTGACAAAGTGGCAGATAGTAACTCGACGAGCACTGGCAGTAGCAATAGTAATTATAATAATCATATCAGAAAAGTTCTCAGGACCTTGAACATGTGGCAAGCATTTCTGTCTATTGATGGCATGGTGCATGTGTGGGATGCCCATAGCGGGTTGCGTCTGCACCGCTTCCATGAGCAGATGGGCGAAGTGTTTGATCTAGTGGCTGATAATGAACATGTAGCGGGCTGCGCGGTTGATATGGGAACTCACGGGATGCATAAAGGGGCAAATGAAGGCCTAGGCTATTGAGTTTTGTTTCTACAGCGGATGAAGATGAAGTGAAAAGAGCATCAAAATAAAGAGATAAGTATTTTATGTGTGTGCCTTTGAATAATGATGTAGCTAATTCATACACTAACATTGGGAATAGTAAATCATGTATGCTTCTAGCATTGGTCTGAATATTTCTTTTTGGGGTAATTTGATTATATGAACTATTAGTAATCTCTCTAAAAATGCTTCCAGGATGGATCGAGGAGCAAAAGGATGATGAGAGACTGCATAAGTAATTCAAAGGGAGGAAGAGCTTGACACATCCTGTGAGGGAGGCATGCTTGCAGCCATGGAAGTGAGTTTGTGGCACATAACTTCACTGGAGACATCTCTCGAGGGCACAAGGTTGGGTCAGCCTTGGATGAGGAATTTGCATCAGCAAAGAAGATTGAGAAAGATGAAGACACTAAACAACGGAGAACCCTTACAGATTGTCATTGTGATCAGCCACTTCGAAGAGGAGGAAATGACATTCAGAGGGAGTTAAATTCTGAGAATTCAAGGCACGAGTTGAGAGCATGTCTGGGAAAAGGACTAAGGTTCTGAGATAAATCAATGGAGGGGAGTTCACTTCCTTGCAATCTCTGAGGTAGGGATCAAGAGGGAGTTCTGTGACTCACTGAGAAGAAGTGAAGGTGCCAGCTAAGTGGGTTGCAGTACTTGGAAGACCTCTTCAGCTGTTGAGAACAGAATTGAACAAGATTATCAATCTGAATTTGATTTTGGTAGCTCCGCAAACCTATTAAAAATAAAGTGATCTAGGATGAGATCAAGGAGGATAGTCCTGAACTCTCGCAAGTCAGTAGTGCCAGAGGTGTGCGTTGAAAACCATTTCTCTAAGGCAAACATTGCAGGCAATCTTGGACGAGAAGGTCAGAAGGTTGATGCAAGTACTTGGAGCTTCAGAGGGAGTCACATCATCATGAAGATCTATTGTAATGTATATTTCTCTGTGACGGAGAAGTATGAGGTGAAAGCCCTTGTAGTGTATATTTCTCTGTGACGGAAAAATATGAGATGCAAGTCCTTGTCCATCTCTGAGATGGAGATGTGATTCTTTCCACCCTCTGGGAGTAGCCATGGTGGACGTCATGTTGAGTGACTCCATGACGATGTATTTTTTCCACTAATGGGAGTAGCCATTGTGGACATCACGTTGAGAGGCTCCATGATGATTCTCTTGTACTTGTGTTTATCCACCCTCTGGGAGTAGCCATGGTGGACGTCATGTTGAGAGACTCCATGACGACATCACGTTGAGTGACTCCGTGATGGGCATTTGTACACATGTTTCTTTCCACCCTCTGGGAGTAGCCATGGTGGACGTCATGTTGAGAGACTCCATGACGACATCACGTTGAGTGACTCCGTGATGGGCATTTGTACACATGTTTCTTTCCACCCTCTGGGAGTAGCCATGGTGGACGTCATGTTGAGAGACTCCATGACGACATCGCGTTGAGTGACTCCGTGATGGGCACTTGTGCACTAGTTTTCTTCCACTCATGGGAGTAGCCATTGGTGGACATCATGTTGAGTGACTCCATGATGATATCACGTTGAGAGACTCTGTGATAAATTCTTCTCACTAATGGGTGTAGCCATTGTGGGTGTCATGTTGAGAGACTCCATAACATATCTGGAAAGATATCTCCCTAGCTAAGAGGGAGTGTTGATGTTATTGTAGCATCAGGAGATTTACTCAGATCAACTCAATGAAAAGTCATATATGAAGAGACATCAAAATATATGAAGAGACACCAAAATATATGAAGAGACACCTAAGCATATGAAGAGTCGCCAACGCATATGAAGAGTCACCTTGATTTGTATATATACATCGATTCAATCACTTCATTAACACCTCCAGCAGAAGATCGGTCATTCTTTAGCAGTAGAGCAGATTTCAAGGAGAAACATATTCATTTGTATCTTTGTATCTAGGAGAGGTGCTATTATTCATTGTATCAAATTTGCCCTTGTGTTGGGCCTGAGTTGTAAGCAGATTTCTGCTCCTATACCTTCAATATATAAGAGATATATTTACTGGGTTTTTCTCCCTTGAGTTGGAGGGTTTTCCCAGGGTACCTGCTGTGTTCATTGCTCTATGTGTTGTTGTATTTCTGCTTATTTCATTTCTGATCCTAAAACTAACACCCTCTTCCTCCTCCCTACATCCGCAACAGAAGCGCAGAAGAAATAGTGCAATAATAGAAAACAAAAATAGTTTGGCGATGGGTGCCATGACAGTTTGGGTGGATCACTCCTGTAATTTGGTGGAGTAATGAAAATGCAATTAATTATAAAGAAGAAATGTGGGTCAGTTTTCAACACACTATCAATGGTCAAAAGTATAATTTGACTAATAATTATTTACTATTTTTTGGTGGTGATGAAGTATAAAATTTCAACTAGTAAAGATGTTGAATTATGTTGCAAAACAACTTCAGCCCTACACCATGAAAATGGAATAAAGAACAAATATTTACAAGGAAAATTTAGATGCATCTAGTCTTTCAAAGCAATAGGAAAAAGGTATTGACTAGATTTTCATAGAAATCTTGATATGATATATATTTTTTATGGACTAGCCTTGTTCTAGAAACAATAGACTAGCCATGGGTGCCATAAGAGTTTGGGTGGATCACTCCTGTAATTTGGTGGAGTAATGAAAATGTAATTAATTATAAAGAAGAAATGTGGGTCATTTTTCAACACACTTTCAATGGTCAAAAGTAAAATTTGACTAATAATTATTTACTATTTTTTGGTGGGGCTGAAGTATAAAATTTCAACTAGTAAAGATGTTGAATTATCTTGCAAACCAACTTCGGCCCTACACCATGAAAATGGAATAAAGAACAAATAGTTACAAGGAAAATTTAGATGCATTTAGTCTTTCAAAGCAATAGGGAAAAGGTATTGACTAGATTTTCATAGAAATGTTGATATGATATATATTTTTTATGGACTAGCCTTGTTCTAGGACTTTTTACATTCCCCCGGCCTCCCCAAAGGTTTTGTCATCTGGAACAATGTGATAAAATGTAGATATGTGCTTCTGCAGGGCATCAAGTGGAAATTGGGAGATGGTAGAACTATAAGATTCTAGGAAGATACCTGGTTTAAAGGGGGGCTGTTAAATAGATTTCAGAATGTCCAAGGTTTGGTCAATTTGGCTATTTCTCTCTTTGGTAAAATGGCTTGTGATTATATCCTTCCTAGCAGAGGGGGGTGGAAACTGTTGTTAGGGCCTGGTTGACCTCATTCAGAAAGTGGATGAGATTCAACTCTCTCTTAGAGAATGCAGAATTCTCATCTTCCCATAGAAGTCCATAAAATGTTGTGGGCCAAGGAGAGGTCTGGAATTTTTACTGTTAGATCCGCATATAACCTCTTTATGCCTCAGAATAATGATAAACTATGGAGGAGGGTTTGGAATCATAATCTTATACCAAAAATTAACCATTTTTAGCGATTGGCAGTGCAAAACAAAATCCTAACCATAGATAACCTTCATCTTAGAGGATTCCAAATACCCAACAGGTGTACTCTTTGCTTTAAAGATGAAGAAATTATCTCTCATCTCCTTCTGCACTGTGATTTTTTTGTGGAAGGTCTGGAGTCTAGCTATGAACAATCTGGGAATCCCCTGGTGCTTGAATGAGGACCTACCTGCTCTCTTAAGGTCCTAGTTCTCTCCTCTCTTCCACCCTATTTGTAAAGAAATTTGGGCCCTGATCCCTCCCATTCTGACTTGGGGCCTTTGGAAGGAGAGGAAAATAGGCTCTTTCAAGAAAAATCTAAAAACCCAGAGGAGATTTTGTGTATGATTTCCAAACTCCTGCAGGATAACCTCTCTAACAGCACTTTGAACAGCTTGGAAGTTGGTATCATAAAGAAGTGGAGCATTTCGACAAGTATTTGCAGGATGGATGACACTAGGAGAAGAGCTCGTGCTAACACTAAATGGTCCCCCAGTGGGTTGGTCCAAACTCAACTTCGATGGTGCTGCTAAAGGTAACCTTGGGTTGGCAAGTGGTGGAGATGTTCTAAGGTCTGACAAGGGTGCTTTCTTGGCGGCTTTTGTTGGGGGGCTTGGCGAAAACACTAATAATGTGGCAGAGGCCTCGACCCCCCTCTGGGGCCTCAAAGTTGCTCTGGCTATAGGCATCAATCGTCTGATGGTTGAAGGTGATTCTAAGCTCATTATTGAAGTTGTTAAAGACAAAGCCAGGGTCGGTTGGCAAATTGAAGACATTATTCATGATATTAAAACTATGCTTTTAAGTTTTGAAGGTATTAAAGTTATCCATATCTATAGAGAAGGCAATCAAGTTGCGGACCTTATGGCTAACCTTGGGATTAATGTCTACCCATTCAGGTGTTGGAGAAACATCTCTATTCTTCCCCTGAATGTTGGAACTAGCATTCAAAAGGAGGTGGCTTCCTAAGTTTTCATGGCTTTATACTCCCTTCTTTTTGCTATTGTTAGTACCCTTTTTCCATTCCCTCATTATTTGGGGTGGCGTGTGAAGGATGACGTCATGGTCATGACAACTCACTTAGCCCAATTGAGCTAGAATTTAGAGTTCCAAGTGGACAACCACCAACACAATGACCCTCGTGAGTCGTCACCTTGCTGGCTTCACAGGTCTTTTCATTCCTTGTTGGTCATTTTGGTTGTTGCGAGCTCACATGAGCCATATAATGAATAAAATTATGTCCTGAATGAGTGGGGGATTTCAAAGGACATTTATGAGTATTCAGGGTGTACAGCTTGCATTTACTTTAATGAGTATTAGTTTATTTCCAAATTGTTCGAACAAACCCTATTTCATGCCAAGCTTTGTTGTTGCATCCCTCATTGTTGGTTTAGTAAGTTCAAAAGGATGGGTGGCGACAAGGTGCATACTAAGCCAACGTCTTGTGGTGAGTTTAAGGAAGACTCGCAAGTTTGGAGCATTGCCTATGAGGGGGGGGGGGGGGGGGGGGTTATGTTGTTCCTTGAATGCTTGAATGGTTTTGATGAGAACTTGTCTATCCAATTTGCTTTGTCATGGGAT
Source organism: Cunninghamia lanceolata (assembly GCA_027924645.1). NCBI lineage: Eukaryota > Viridiplantae > Streptophyta > Pinopsida > Cupressales > Cupressaceae > Cunninghamia > Cunninghamia lanceolata. Next base: position 361,154 of record BSBN01000585.1, read on the forward strand.
GCAAACAGGAGGGTGAAGGTTGGTGGTGTGCAGTTTGTTATTTCGAAGGAGTCCATTGCCAATGCCATGGGCCTACAACGTAAGGGCAAAAGGTTAAAAAGGCAAATTAAGGTCCAAGACCTGGAGGGGCTGAAGCATTTCTATCGGGAAGGCAAGAAACAAATTAGACTATAAGGCAGCTTTGAGCTCGAGAACCTGGTTAACCCCTGGGACTGGGTATGTTACCTCATTATGAAGTTTTTTACTCTTGAAGGTCACTATAAGTGCTTCTATCCTTACCATTTCGCTTTGTTAAACCATTTCAGACATAAAATGCTAGTAAATTTCCCATTCTACTTGCTTTCTAGCCTAGAAGCTTCTGTTAAGCTGACTAGGAAAACCCATGAGGGTAATCCGGTTGTGGTTGCGGTTCCCCTGCATCAGGGTCTTATATTTCGCCTATACCAATTTCATTTGGCCCTTTGCCCTGTTTAACCCCATAAAGCTAGCCTTGTTGAAGATAATGCTAATGATGATTCGGATGATAATATCCCTCTTAGTGTCAAGTTTGGCAACCCCTCCATGATTGAAAGCCCCGTCTCTTGCTGTTGTTGACCCCAATAACCCTGTTGACCCCCCCCCCCAATTCTACTGCTATTCCAGGTTCTAGCCCCCACATCATGTTGGACACCTCTTCCCCTAGGGCCCAGCATTCTAGCCAGAGCCCTCTGTCAGTTTCTGGGGGTGGGGATGGGTCCCATGGTCAATCCCGTAAAGAAGCTACTAAGGGCCTTTGTGGGCTGAGAAGTTGCCCTCCACCCCCTGGAGGAAATAAACGCAAAGGCTTGCAAAGCTATCCCAGCTTTGCCAAAGGTGGTAAGAAGAAAGCCAAAAAAGTGAAGTGAGTTTGAGGAGTGTGGAACCGGAGACTAAGAAAGGTTTGGATATTCCCCAACAGTAGAAAGAGGTGGATATTGTTGATGTCAAGGAGAAGGTTGTGGGCGGGGAAAATACTGAGAGAAGACCTAGAATTCACAGGTCATCTAGGTTGGCTAGTGGGAAGCCCCAAGTGTTGAAAAAAGTTGATTATTCCTCTTCTTTTGATCATGATGACCCTGAGAATGAAATAGAAATTAGGGAGGTTAAGACTACTCCGTTGCAGGAACAAGAAGGAGCAAGCCACTTTAATTCAATGACTAATTCATTTTATGACACTAAACAGGAGAAGATTGAAATTCTGGAGACCCTTGATAAGGAGATGGAGAGTGCCAGGGAAGTTGAGTCTAACAGGAAGCTTGTGCAGGAGCTTGATGATGTTAATTCTCGGCTCTCAGCCATGGAAAATAAAGTTCAGGTGCTAGTGACCCCTTTCTTGAAGGTCTTCCACAGGACGGCTAATACCTTTTCTATTTTGCGGGATAATCATATCATTGGTGTTGATGCTGTGTTCGAGAACAAAGAGGAGCTAATCAAGTTGATTAAAGATGATTGGAAAGATCTGTTGCATTAGTCTTTATGTTTTATGCTTTGGTCTTAGTTTCTTTTTTGATACTATTATGAACTTTTGTTGCTAGTCTGTTGTTTATGTGTTGCTCGTGGCCTTTGGCCTATTTTGCTGCCCATGGGGCTTTTTGTTATCGGGGTCTGCACCTGTGTTTGCAGCTTATCAATACCAAAAACAATAGAAATATAGAGATGATATAATTTTTCTATTGACTAGACATGTTCTAAAAAATTAGAGAAGATTATTCACTCATTTAATAGAAGTCTTCCACAAGTATGAAGACTTTCATAGAAATATTAAGATGATATTTTTTATTGCCTAGACTTATTTTTAAAAATTAGAGAAGATTATTCATTAAATAGAAGTTTGAAAGAAAAGTATTGATAGGACTTTCATAAAAATATAAAGATGATATATATTTCTTCACTGACTAGACTTCTTGTAGAAAATTAGAGAAGATTATTCACTCATTTAATGAGAGTCTTGGACAAGTATGAAAAAAAGAGTATTGACTAGATTTTCATAGAAATATTGAGATGATATAGTTTTTTATTGACTAGACTTGTTTTAAAAATTAGAGAAGGTTATTCATTTAATAAGAGTTTTGGACAAGTATGAAAGAAAAGTATTGAATAGATTTTTTTAGAAATATAGAGATTATATAATTTCTTTTACTAACTAGATTTGTTGTGGAAAATTAAAGAAGATTACTCATTCATTTAATAGGAGTCTTGCATAAGTATGAAAAAAAGTATTGACTGGGGACTTGCATAGAAATATTGAGATGGTATTTTCTTTTATTGACTAGACTTGTTCTAAAAAATTATATAGAAGGTTATTCGTTTAATAGGAGTTTTGGATGAGTATGAAAGAAAAGTATTGATCAAACTTTCTTAGAAATATAGAGATGATATAATTTTATTCCTAGTCACTAGACTTTTGTAGAAAATTAAATAAGATTATTCACACATTTAATAGGAGTCCTAGAAAAGTATGAGAAAAAAGTATTGACTATACTTTTATAGAATATTGAGATGATTTAATTTTTATTGACTAGACTTGTTCTAGAAAGTTAGAGAAGATTATTCATTTAATAGGAGTTTTGGACAAGTATGAAATAAAAGTATTGATTAGACTTTTGTAGAAATATAGAGATGATATAATTGTTTTGTTTGCATGTATTTTGGCAAGGTCTTTGCCTTACTCTGTAAGCAAAGAGCTTACATGTTGGAGTTTGGGGACAATTTTTAGTGATCTTTGCATTGCGGAACTTTATGTATGCTATTTGAATTCTATATGCCAGTTGGGCATTTCATTTTTTTCAAAAAAAAAAAACTACACTTGTGTTGATAACTGAGAGGGGGGGGTGAATCAGTTATCCTAATTATTTCTTCTTTTGAACTTTCTTATTAATCAATGTAGCATTGAATCAAACAAACAAACATTACCATGAAATGAAAAACACATGACACAGTATTTTTGACGTGGAAACCCTGTTAAGGGAGAAAACCACGGGGTGATTAACCCAAAGATTATTCTCTGTTAGAAGAATAAGGAATTACAAAATGGCACTTGCCAATTAGGGCTCACTGCCCGAGCACACTGCTCACAAAGAGGCCCACTGCCTACAAGGAGACACACTGTCTACAAAGTGATAAGAATCACAGTCTTGAACTGATTGGAAGCATCTACATATGCTGGAGTTCAGTTCCGGTTAGGCTCAGTACACTGATCTGCTGCACTTCATCTTTCCTCTATTCTTTATTCTGCTATCCTTTCACATACCGGATCTTTCTTACTACTGCTCTAAACTGCACTTATTCGCATACACCATCACACAAATTACTTTCTTCACAACTAAATCCATCCTCTATATATATCCGCACTAGTGATTTCATTATCTTTCTAGTCGGCACCTGGAATAATCTATCTTCTCACAAACTCTGTTCTATCGGCTGAATCCTTGCATATCAAGTAATGCGGATCAAGCATATACTTGTAGATGTCATTCATCATGTCGGCCAAACATGATTCATGCCTTCACAACCTTTACCATCAACAGTAACACATCCAGAAAATAGTCTGATACTCTGTCAGTCAGTTCTTCCTCTGTTCTCACTGTCTCTCAGGAATCCAGTACTCAACTATTCATATCTTTTTCTTTGTTCATCACCAGAGGCTAAATCCTTGGAATATACTACTCAAGGTAGTCCTCTTGACTTCCCCAAATCCGCACTACACCAAGACACTTCCTCTGAGAGATCCGGACCAATCTGTCGGACCTTGCCACATGCTCTGTTCTTGTTCACCGGACCACAACAATCTTCATTCTGACTTCCGGTAGAGACACACCATGACTTGCGGATGTGTGGGATGACCTTTGTTGCCATCAATGACAACAACCATGAATCCATATAGTGTCTCTTGCCAACAATCTCCCCCTTTGGCATTGATGGCAACACTTAGTGAAAAATGACTAAGTGTTTACACAATGCTCCCCCTTGGCTGATGCTCTATCTTTATATACAATTTCCGGAACTCCCCCTTAGTTGGATTCCTCATTTTTCACTACTCCTCACTCCCCCTTTGACATCAATGGCAAAGGGTAGGGTCTGCACACCAAAATTTTCAAAAATTTTCTATACATAGCCGCATATTTACATACTCACATAAACTGAAGAATGTCTGCAAAAGATGTCTTCAGTTGGATCAGTTCTGTAGCCCAACTTTGCTTCATTCTATCCAAAATTGAAATGTGACCACTCAACAAAAATGCAAATGCATCTGCCCTTTTTAGATCTTTCGGATCACTTGTCTGGGCTATGATTTGAGCTTCTGCTATGGCCTCATGCATGGCCTCTAGCTTAGGGACAATTAACCCCCTGAGCTCACTCAACCTGCTTATTCTATTTTTCCTTTCCTTCTCCAATTTCTTGATTTCACTCAAGACTGCAATAGTCTGACATTCTTGATTTGTTATAGAGGAAGAAAGAGGATCAAAACTTTGAGACAAGCTTAGTAGTGTGTCCTCTTGCTCTTTTATTTTCTTCTCAATGTCCACTGTTACCTTGGACCAGGAGATACAAAATTTGTATATTTCACCGCCATCCTTAAGAGCATTTTCTAAGCTCTTTATCCCAATGTTCATGTTTCTCCTATCATTAATGATCAAACCCTGCACCTCGGAGAACCTTTTATCCAAAAACTCCTTCTGGACCTTTTCTCCAGCTGATTTTTCTAGAGATTCAAAATGTGTACTAACACTGCTGACTAATGTTTTGAGATTACCGGAAGAGGAGGCTGTGGGATCCTTCTGAAAAAATGGCATGATCTTTTCCAGCACTCCAGATGCTACCTCCATAAGCTCACAGTCTTCCATGTGAGATTTCAGTAGTTTCTCTTTGACTTTCTCATTTGCAAATGAGGCTATTTTCATTGTTTGCACCGGTGACAAAGAGTCAAAATCTAATGGTCCTTTTAGCAGGTCCGGTTCATCAATTTCTATAGTGGCTTTTGTCAAGAATTCTTGAACAGTTTGTGCAGTGTCTCTTGCCGGAGACAGATGTTTCTTCTTTTCTGCAGTTTTGTCCTTTGGAATCTTTTCTCCTTCCTTACTCTTACCACTTTCAGTTGTGGTTTTCTCTGTTGGGGTCTTCTCTTTCTCTGCATCCTTGGTGCTGTCAACCTCTTTTTCTTTAACTGCTGCTTCTTTCTCCTGTAGTTTCTCTTCTTCTTGGGATCCAGAGACTGTAGGAGAAGCCGGAGAAGAGATGTTAGTCTGTTCTAGTGGCACTTCTTCCAGAGTAGATGATTCCAAGTCCGCAGCTGTTTCTGCACCTGAGTCCTCTGTAATAGGAATATTAAACCTTTTGTATGTATTCCGGAGGATCTCTTCAGTGTCCTTGGCTACTTTGTCGGTCTCACCAAGCATAAGCAGATTCATCCTTGCTTTGCTTCTGAATTCATCCTTGCAGTCCTTGAATATCATGTTCATGGTTTTGTGATCAATTGAAGGATATAGCTGAATAGCTATCTATTCCCTGATCTCAAGGTCTTTTGCCATGGCATTGTTCTTCCTTATCTCTAGTTCCATCTTTAGGCTCTTTGGGATTTCAGAGATAATCTCAATAAAAGCTTTATTGTAGATGTTCAAGTACCTTATTATAGCTTCTTGCAGGATCTTTTGATCTACCTCATTGTAGTCATCATAGAATTCAGCCACCGGTTGAAGGTTCCCATCCATAGTGATTGATTTGACTACACTGTCTAGAGACAGAGTGGGCTTTTCAGCAAATTCCTCTGCCATTTCTTCCTTGTCTTGGCTTGTGGAGGGTTTCCCGGATCCTTTCTTCTTCTGCTTCTTTATTTCTTTTACTCCCTCATCTGACTCAGTTTCCTCTTCATCCTTTTGGCTTTCATAAGCTCTTGTGGCTTTTGTCTTAGATCTTTTACCAGATGCCTGGACTTCCAGTTTTGAACTTTTGGTTGTGGGAGGTGCAGATCTTTTTGATGATCTGGTCCGGGTGGAAGTTTCAACCGGAACACTTTCTTTACTTTTCTTTTCTTCCTCAGCCTTTCTCCTCTTTTCCTGGCTGGCATCAAGTGCCTCTTTTGAGATGCCTAGGCCTTGAGCAATATGCTCTACTTCTTTTCTCACCTTCCTCTTTATCTCAGGTTCCCTGAGTTCTACATGGATCTTTACACTCAGCTCCTCAAAGGTTCCAAACCTTTCTGCCTTTGGATCTTTGGGCTGACTTAGCATGTGTTGAACATGCAGCTCCACTATCTGTTCATCCACTTCATACCCCATGGGCATGATCCAGATAGTCCTTGGCTCCACTGCCTCCATTAGGCACTGATCAGTGTCCACCATAAAGCACACTGAGTCTTTGTATTTTTCAACAAGAGACTGGGGAATTCTTTCTCTTGCTTGCATCATGCTTTGGAAGTTTTTGAAGTATCCCCATAGGGCTGTATTTCTTGCTTTGGCATCCCCAAGCCCATGTAGATAGTCTCTTATCTGGACTGCAACAGGTTTGTCATTCTGCCATGCCCATCCACTTGATCCGGGCAGCTCATTCATGAAGTAGAAAAATAGACATAATATAAGAGTACCATACTTAAAGGAATTCTTTTTGTCCTTCTTGATTTTCTATATATTTTCCATTAATTGGCTTAAGAGCAGTTCGCAGAGATCATATTCTACATTCTTCCTTAGTATTTCATAGGCAGTATACACTGCAGTTCCAGATACAGAATTCTCCCTGCTAGAGTGATAGATCTTGTATCCTATTATCATGGACGCATACTTGATATCCGGATCAGAAATATCTTCAATGGTCATTGCCCTCTTATCAAATTTTGATCCGGTGGCCTCAGTTACAATGTTATTTTTGACAGATTTGAGGATAGGTATCCCTCCGGAAGAGTATAGACTAGTTACTGCCCTAATTGCCTCTTTTGTGATCTTGCAGGGTCTATCCAGCCATAGGAAGTTGTCATGCATCCTGCTCAGTATATACCGGACCCATTCATCTTCTTCAAAGCAGGGGAAATGAATGAATTGATCAAATTGTTTCTTCTGGATACCCTTATACTCTGGTTTAAGCTCAAAAGCATTGTCTATCAGTTGTTTGTGATAGAGATCTCTCAATTTGAATTCCCCAAATTCCTCAATGCTTGCATGTATGTAAACCCTAATGTCTTCTGTGTGTAAAACTCCATGAGGAACACTGGAAAATGCTCCTAAGGGATCTACCTCCAATGACTTGTATGGATGTTTCTTAAATTCAGGTCAGGGCCTATCTAAGATTTTTACTATATTTGGAGTAGCCATTTCTTCAAAAGATTTGTAGCAAGATATCGAAAGTGGAAAATACCTTTTGCGTCTTCGGTTGCACGGAGTGGCTGGATTGATTTCTGTATGTAATGACTTTGGCAGGAGATCTTCGGTGAACTTGATGAATTTTGTTTCAGAGCTCCGCTTTTCGCTTCTTCTTGGATGTGGAATGATCAAGTGATTGTTGAGAAATCCCTTATATCATTTCGCAAACCCTAATATCTATTTGCAATAAATGCTTCACCTATATTATTCCGGTTTGCCTTGTCCGGATAGCTTGGAGTATCCCAGATCAGTCCTGATCTATGAACATCATGCAGATCTTTCAATCATGAATAAATTGAGATGACACATTACAAGAACATCCCAAACATTCTGTCCAGTCCGCAGAGTAAAATAATGTACTTCCGGATCTCTCTGGACCCTTTTGTAGTCCTCTGTCATTCCGGAGCATCTCCCGGAACAGGTCTTTACTTGATCGATCACAACTTCTTTATATCTTCATGCGGACCTCTGAAATCTTGTCTGGATCATCTCAGGACTGGTATCTTCAAACCCTTTACTCCGCATCTTGTGTCACATCCAGCACCACTTGATTGGCTGGGGGAACAGGATTTTCTTTGAGTCTCCCCCTGAGCTAGAGCTCACTTTTTAATTTCTGGAAGAAATATCAGCACCAGAGTCTGGTGCGGATCCAACCTCTACATTCTCTGAACTTTTCTTCACCCAAATCTTGTTCATCTGATTCCTAACTTCATCCACATTCATCTTTTGTTTACCCTTGTCTTGATTCTGATTGTATACCGGACCTCTTTTGTCCTGATTCTTGCTTCTGCAGACTTTTGCACTATGACCGGACCTATTACAGATTTGGCAAATAACATTTCTTTGCATATTTGACTGATAACCTCTTGATATGCATTGATTAGCCATATGACCTACTCTATTGCATGTAAAGCATCTACCATTGAATGATTTGTTTATTTGCATATTTCTGCATTCATGAGACTTGTGTCCATACCTTTTGCAGTTAAAGCACTGTTCAGAGAAGGATGAATTAGTCTGATTCATTCTCTTCCTGCACTGATTAGCTTTGTGACCAAAGTGATTGCAGCTGTGGCAGTATCCATTGAAGGATGGATATCTTTGAGCATTGGGCTATCTTACCGGAGGTCTTCTAGGCCTATTCCTTGGATTTTCTGATCCAAAATTCTTTTGACCGGATCCGGAGCTTTCTCCTTTCTCATATCCAAACCATACTTGTCATCTATCCTCTTTTGACTTCCAAGAAGTACTTCAAGTTGGGCAGAACTTATCTTGAATTTTTCTTTATATTCATTTGCTGTTTGAAGATCTCTTTTGAGAGAGACAATTTGATCCTCAAGTTTTTCTTCATTATCTTTGGCCTCTTCAAGATCAGATTCAAGATGTCTGATAATTCTGTCCATCTGGTGGCATTCTTCTGATTTCTCTTTAAGAGATTGTCTTAGATTGTCTTCAGCTTTTCTTTTTTCTTCAATCTCTTGAGTAAACTTTATAGTTCCTGATTCCATTTCATGTCTTAACATAATGACTTCTTTTGATAACTTTTCACATAACTTGGTTTTCTCAGTCAATTCTTCATTTGTATTGCTTTCTTCACTTTGTCTTGCCAATTGTTGGAGCAGCTCCTTTCTCTTTTTCATAGAGAGACTTAATTTGTCCTTTAGTTCTCTCATGAATTCATCAGCCTGTTTGAGTCTTTCCTTTAATTCATTGACTTCAGAGTTTGACTGTTCAAGATCCTCAAGGGCAGTCTTGAGTTGCTCCCTTAAACCATATGCATCCATTTGAACTCCCAGATCTTCCTCAAGCTGTTAGGCTCTATTAGGAGGAACCTTGCTCTGATACCAATTGTTGATAACTGAGAGGGGGGGTGAATCAGTTATCCTAATTATTTCTTCTTTTGAACTTTCTTATTAATCAATGCAGCATTGAATCAAACAAACAAACATTACCATGAAATGAAAAACACATGACACAATATTTTTGACGTGGAAGCCCTGTTAAGGGAGAAAACCACAGGGTGATTAACCCAAAGATTATTCTCTGTTAGAAGAATAAGGAATTACAAAATGGCACTTGCCAATTAGGGCTCACTGCCCGAGCACACTGCTCACAAAGAGGCCCACTGCCTACAAGGAGACACACTGTCTACAAAGTGATAAGAATCACAGTCTTGAACTGATTGGAAGCATCTACATATGCTGGAGTTCAGTTCCGGTTAGGCTCAGTACACTGATCTGCTGCACTTCATCTTTCCTCTGTTCTTTATTCTGCTATCCTTTCACATACTGAATCTTTCTTACTACTTATGCTCTGTTCTGCACTTATTCGCATACACCATCACACAAATTACTTTCTTCACAACTAAATCCATCCTCTAGATATATCCGCACTAGTGATTTCATTATCTTTCTAGTCGGCACCTGGAATAATCTATCTTCTCACAAACTCTGTTCTGTCGGCTGAATCCTTGCATATCAAGTAATGCGGATCAAGCATATACTTGTAGATGTCATTCATCATGTCGGCCAAACATGATTCATGCCTTCACAACCTTTACCATCAACAGTAACACATCCAGAAAATAGTCTGATACTCTGTCAGTCAGTTCTTCCTCTGTTCTCACTGTCTCTCAGGAATCCGGTACTCAACTATTCATATCTTTTTCTTTGTTCATCACCGGAGGCTAAATCCTTGGAATATACTACTCAAGGTAGTCCTCTTGACTTCCCCAAATCCGCACTGCACCAAGACACTTCCTCTGAGAGATCCGGACCAATCTGTCAGACCTTGCCACATGCTCTGTTCTTGTTCACCGGACCACAACAATCTTCATTCTGACTTCCGGTAGAGACACACCATGACTTGCGGATGTGTGGGATGACCTTTGTTGCCATCAATGACAACAACCATGAATCCATATAGTGTCTCTTGCCAACAACTTGTAGAAAATTAGAAAAGATTGCTCACCCATTTAATAGGAGTATTGGACAAGTATGAAAAAAAGTATTGACTAGACTTTCATAAAAACTTTAAGATGATATATTTTTTTATTGATTAGAGTTGTTCTAAATAACTAAAGACGATTATTCATTTAATAAAATTTTTAGACAAGTATGAAAGAAAAATATTGATTAGATTTTCATATATAGAGATGATATATTTTTTTACTAGCCCTAGAATTGTTCTAGAAAATTATATAAGATTATTCACTCATTTAATACGATTCTTGGATAAGTAATGTTGAAACAAAGTGTAACTATGCAATGAAATATGTTGAACTTTTATGCATCCAAATTTATTTATGATTAGAGATCACAATGGAAATAGAAATCAACCATAAAATAAATGCAAGCCATAACAATTAGATTTACGTGGAGAAACCCTTTCAAAAAAAAACTCCACACCCAAAGAGACCCAAGCTTGTATTAATGAATAATGAAGCTAGAATACATCATCTTATCCCTCTAAATTCTAGTAGCATAATGGTGCTCGAATGACCTACAAAACCATCTCATAATACTACCATTTGAAGGCACCAATATATAGGAGAGATGAATACAAGAAACTATGAATGGTATTCCAAAACAAGTGGCCAAAACCACTCACCCAAATCTAGGCATCCAAATCTTCATGTGGAATATCACGCCTCACCAAAATCAGTCAACATACCTTGAATAGTAACTCTTCTTACACACCATAGACCTTCATAAGCGTCATAGATTCTATCATAATGATCAAATTGACCAAGATTTCAATCCTAGGTACTCCATGGGAAGATTGACCAAAACTATTATAAGATTCACTTGTAAAAGATCCTCCTACATCCTTTTACGCATCATGATCTTTACCTAATTTCTAATATCTTCCCAAAAGTAACTCCTGACTTAAATGCCACTACAATTACATGTTCAAGAGAATAAATAATAATAAATGATTTTCCTACCACATAGAGGGTCATCCAAGTCTACCCTCTCCATGTTCCTTAGAGACAGCAATTATTTATCAACAACATTAATTAAAACAAATAAAACATGTATAGGGATTTACAAGGTGAATGGCACCTAATCCTAATAATGAAGTACTTAACAGCAACATTTACAACACTTCAAGGTATTTCGTAGAGTGACAACACTAGCAGCACTTGTGGTATTTAGTGGTCTTGAAACACTTGTAGCACTTGGAAGTAATTGGTAGAATTGCAACACTTACAATACTTAGTCACAATGCTTTCAGCACTTGTAATACTTGCAACACTCATCAAACCTACAACAACTCTATAGGAGTCCCACGTTGGGTATACATGATTTTTTGGATAATATTGGGTTGGATGTGTAGATACAAATTGGGTTGTAGTTGTGGATGCAAATTAAGTTATAGGTGTAAATATATGAAGGCATACTAGTGGTTATGGTTTAAGCTTGGTTGGTGGTCCTATGAGTTGAATGAGCAATCAACAGGCTATGGTTTTGATAGATGTCATGGATGTTATTAGTTCATGAAGAAGATGGTGAATCAGGTTTCTTGGTATAGGTTGCCTATGGACAATCCAACCCCTATTAGGTAGTTCACTTTGTTGTAACCCCTTATATTCTTTTACAAAGTATACAAGTAGGACAATGTTAAGATTAAGCATTATACACCTTACAAATCTAGTAAAAATTGTATTTATTTAATACTTATGGTGTGTTGTAAATATGGGTCCACATAGAAAAGAGTGCCCCACTTGCAAGAAATCTTAAGATTCCTTGGATATGACACACTACACCATTTCACAATTGTATTATGATATGTAAGAGAGCATCTATGTCATGTAATATGTATAAGAGCATCTATGACATTGTAAGATGTGTGAGGGATTCTATGACATGTATAAGAACGTGTAAGAGGGGGTTACATAGTGGACTAGGTGGAGCATCTTTGACTAGCTAATTATGGCATGCATAAGAGCATCTTGTAAGAGGTTTGAATGGACCAAATTGCTGGAACACCCAAGTTTGGTGAGTGGAATATTTAACTATGTGAGTTATTTTCTATTTTTGAAAGTTGGAGCCATCATAAGGGGGCAATGGAACTTAGATCGTGGACTTGGATGCCCAAATTGGATTCCTTGGTTTGACCTATGATTTTGGAAACTGTTGCTGGTTTCCTAGATTGCCTTTGTCTATATATTGGATTTTTGGCATGTAGCTTATATGATGGCAGTGTTCAAAATGCAGTGTTCAAAATGTGGTTGTGTTGTCAGACTAACTCTAGAAGCTAGTGGTTGATGATCACATGTATATCCTTTTAGGAGCAATGATGCTTTGAGTCTATTGTAATATTTTGTTCAAATAATACATTGAGTGTGCTTTAGAACTAGATTTCAAAGGGTATATCTTGTGTTGTGCATTATTTCTCTATTGTTATTATTTAGTTCTATAACTTGTTACATTACTTGTCTCATTCGGTTAATGTTGAAAGAGTCTAGTTTCCTTCCAAGAAATGTACTCATACTTTTCTGCTAACAAAGAAATATATTGTGACACAAAAGGTATGCAGAGCTAGGTGGGACCCACATATTCATCACCTCTAAAAAATAGAGGATTCTGACTTAGATATTGGAAAGGAATGACTAACAAAAGTTGGGTCTACTAAGTAGACAAGCTCTTCAAAGATTTTTTTCCAAAGAAGAGAACTTTGTGCATGAGACATACCCACTAAAGAAGGAACCTACCAAAGGAGAACACAATTGTCTGTTGAAGGAGAGAAGGGGAAAATGGACCATCCAAACAAAAGGGAAGCTTGTAGATTTGCTTGTATTCATGAAATCAATTGTGCAAGCCAAAAGGCAAGCTCACAACCAACATTAGATAGCACCAAAGTCTTGGAAAGATCCACCATAAATCCTAGTCATTCAAAAATTTATGCACAATACATAGAAGATTCATTAAGAAGATAAACCAACCCACAACACATGCACCAACATATACTAACTCTATAATGGACAAGGCATTTGTGACCACCTACCAACATTGGAGGAACTTGCCAACATACATCTACTTCTTCCTTCATGAAATTCAACCCACACAAGCCAAGAACAAGCCTACAAACATAAGTGAAGAGGGACAAAACCTTAGAATAGTCTAACACAAATAGCTAATCAACTAAGGGTATGCACACATCACATAGAAGACTACCTACAATTAGTGCTAACAAGAGGAATTGTTACTAATGTGTGAAGATATGTTCAATGACTTTCACCAAAGAAGATATCATCCATGGAGTGAAAGGATGAGCAAATCTTGGGTGGGCCCCCATAGCATCACCAGCTTGGATGGAGCAAAGATCCACACCATCTAATCATGTATATGAATGGTCAACTAAAAGATTATTTTTAACCTACCCCTAAGTGTGTTTAACCTAAGAGATAGCTAACTTTTCTTTCTTTTGTACTTAGCTAATAGATAAATCAAATTTTTAACTAAAGTACAAAAGTGACTAAGTAAATTTGATCTAAATATCAAGTACAAGAGCTGGGAATGGCAAATGTAAGTAAATCTAGCCTACAAAAAAGTGTGAATGGGAGTAGAAGAACCTAGAAACTACAAAATTTGATGCCCAAAATGAGTTAACGAGGCTAAGCAAATGGCCCTGGGTAAATTTCAACTTGATTGAAAAACTCTAAAAATTCCAACAATGTTGCCTAACAAACCTAGTCGTTGTTTCCTAACAACCTTAGGTGTTGTTGCTTGACAACCCTAGTCGTTGTTAATTAACAAACCTAGTCACTACCTCCTAACAAGGTCCAATGTTGGTGTCTATGTACCTAGTGAAATTTCATCAATTGCTCACCAAAATTATGTGATCCCTCTCCCACTTGCAAAATATGGATGTGACATTCCAAATCTAAGATATTCTAAGTTGAAGTTGGCGACAAGTGGAAAGGGTTGACTCAAGATCTTGATTCCTAATCTCCATCCATTGTCTCCAAGATAGAAAAAATCAAAAGGACTTCAAGAGCTTCTACAAATCACTTATCTTCAATGGCAATTTTGGTAGAGTTTTAGTATCAAGCTTGCATAAGAATTGTGTGTGTTAAAATGATTTTCAAATGTCTCTTTATATCCAACCTTAGGAATTTCAAATTTTTAAATAAGATGTTGACATCATGCGAAAAATAAAAATTTGAAAGTGGAATCCCGGAATGCATGGCAAGAGCCAACATCCCTCCGAAATTCATGACCCTAGGAAATCAGGGAGAACAAGGGTGCTAGCGCCCAAGTCCAAACCCTAATTTCCCGAACAGGACTGCCTTAGGGAGGTTAAGGGACCCCAAATCCAACTTTGTTTCTCCAGTTCAATCTTTAGTTATTCCAAAATATGAGATTCTTCTAGTTAGGTCTAAGTTAGTCAGGGTTTGGGAAGGTCTATAAAAACTAGGTTGAAAAGGTCACAAAAGGGGAGGAGCTAAACCGTGGGGAAATTGTACCATTCCATACAGGTGGACAATTTCTGACATAACATTTAGCCCCCACTTTACTGGCCATATGACACTACGTGCATATACAACTAAAGGAAATTAAATGCATCAATCATGAAAAGGATACCCAAAAGGATATTGTAGAGGATGCATAAGTGTTGTCGCACAAGAGGAAGAAGCCCCCAAGTCTGTAATCCTGCAAGACCACAACATTAGGAACCGCAACTTGCAAAGGAACACTTTGTCAGAAAATCAAAGTTAGATCAACCTACAACCACCACCAATAAGTCAATTCAAGAACTCTAAGGGGGTTGAGTGATGGGACATGGTGAGGGAGGAAATCAAGGGAGATATATGCCCCCTTGTTTCTGCTTGCTTAGTCTGGAGAGGAGAAACAATGAGATATTTGCTCGCATTAATTTTGAGGGAATTTTGATGAGAAATGTGTTATGATGTCTATTTATAGAAATAATGCTCAAGTACAACACATTAGGTAAGATGGGGAGTAGAACCAAGATTCCAACGCAACAAACGACATGAAAATCTGAGTTCGCAGCTCAAGATAAAGGCTCAAGAATGAAACTAGTCTATTTTTTGCACCTACGTAGCGATAGGATTTCTCATTTACTTCACTATATGTAAAGGGAGTCATTACTTTTCACTACTCATTTGTTACTTGTCATCTTGTAGAGGAGTAGAGGAGAAGGAAGAGGAGATCGACAATGCCGACCCGACATCCATAACATCTGTCGAGGTTGGAGATGCTCTGAGCTTGAGTAGTAGAGAGGCGTCTTGAGGCCAAGGTAGGTCCCTGATCCTTGCTTGTTTCATTTTTTATTCATCATTTGTTAGATTTATGTCATTTTCTGTGCCTGCTAGGGGAGACTGGACAAGGGTCCGAACTAGGGGCGCCCAAGTCCACCCAGGGTGCCCAAGTCCTACTTGGGCGCCCTAGTCCACCTGGGGCACTAAAGTCTGACTTGGGGGTCCTCCTAGGGCACCCAAGTCCAAAAAGGACAAGGGCCCTAGGGACCGGGCACTGTTCTTCAGTTTTATCATGGTGTTACCTTCTGATGCTCGAGAAATGATACAATCTGTTACTATTTGTGTCATGCAGGTTGTCCCTACGATGTGAGAGCACACAGGCGGTCACCTTATGTCGCTCCTATGAGATCACATCTATACCATGACAATTGCAGAGCAGAGCCACTTATAGGATGTAGGGCTTCGGTGGGTCTTTGACATGCCTACGATTAGGTTTCATCCGAGCATGTTGATGGCACTCATGGAGAGATGGGATGTAGATACATCTACTTTCTATCTACCGATAGGAGAGATGACATATGGTGATTCGTTTGATCATATTTCGATGTTATTTTATGATTAGACATGCGAGATATATTAGATGATGTTTTGTGATGTGATTTCTAGTTATTTATGTGATGTTGATTATGTGACATTTAAAAAAAATGCAGTTTAATTTAGAATTATGTTATAGATTATTATTGTTGTATTCAATGGCATGAATTTAATTCCAGTTGCTTCAGCTATGATTATTCATGATATGATTGACACATGATCGAGATGTGCAAGATTTACATTCCCAGGCCACGGGAAATTAGAGGTAGAATTCACACATATGTTATTCCATGTGAAACCAATCCATTCCCAAGAGGGATGAGGATCACGTTTGAATTGAGTGTTGATTTAAGTGCTTATTTATTTTTATCATTTTGGCCTAGTACCCCCTTGTTTAATTAATTAATATCATGTGCTGTATAATTTTTATTGATTTATACCACATGGTATTGTTTTTATTTTTGAGGATATTTATAGTGGATTTATGACTCCCTAGGTGAACCTTAGTGTCCCAAAATTTACCCTAGGTGGTTACCCATAGGTCTAGGGTCAATTTTGACTAACTAAACCTAGGGATAACTCACTTTTGGTCACTCTAAACTGAAGTTTAGTTAAAGTGACGAATTTGAAATTAGATAAGGGTGGGAGATGAGTCATGCTTTGGGAAAGACTCGTCTTCCTTCCCAAAGTTTGGGAATCCCTTCTCTAGGAAGACTTGGGAGGTCTCCAAGACTCCCAATTGTGTGGGATCTTCCTCCAAGACTCTCACACGTGTGTGAGAGCATCTTGGATGGAGATGGCTCTCTTAGAGAGTAAGAGGATGCCATATGGCATCCCTTATCCTCATGGAGGCTTGAAGGGGAATGCCACCTCACCACTTGTTCTCTCACACATGTTTGAGAGCACAAGTGGATAAGGTGAGGATTGAGATTGAATTGGGGGATGACACTTGTCACCCTCACACTTCCTCTCCCTTGCAAGTGGCATAGGAGGAGGAAGGAGAAGGTGACAAGTGTCACCTTCTCATTCCTCTAGGCCAAATTAGAAGGCCTATATTACCTCCTCTTGTTGAGGAGTGTGGGGTTCTTACATTTTTAGAGATTTCTTTCTATTTTGAGCAATTTTGGGGGAAGTTAGAGAGATTTTTGGAGATTGGGAGGTTTGGAGAAGCTTGGAGCTCATCACCAAATGTGCTTCCATTATAGGGCTTTTGAAGGTAAGCCTCATGACTATGTTCTTTACCCTTGCATATTTTTATTATGATGTGTTTGTAAATTTGTTGTTTGTTGTTCATTTTTGTGTGGGATGGGAGTTTGGTGAGAGCACCTCCATTTGGAGGTAAGGCTCAACTTGTTTGGGGTAGGGGAAAGGAACCTCCTTGAGGTCACTCCCATATTTTGTGTTACTTATGGCCTTGAGGGCTTTTTACTTGTTGTGGAGATTATTTGAACGGCAAGAGTGCCATGGAAGTTTATTTTGAGATATTTGGAGAGTTGTGGTTTTGGAGGTTTTGGCTTGAGGCCATTGGACTTGGTATTTGGTATTTTTTGTGTGGCCTTTGAGTAGAGGGGTCCATTCCCTACCCCCATCAAACTCACTCTCATGATTTGTGTTATGTGTTTATCCTTGGGGTTAGTTTTTGTGTTGTTGTTGCTTTGATGCTTGTTGTGGTGTGTTTGCAACCGTGTGAATCCATACCTCCCTAGCTCGGGGGTGACCCACTTGCGGGTCTACGGTAGGGAGGAGGGCATTTCGAAGTGGTTGGGTTTTCCCTTCTTATTGTGTATTTATTGGAGGTGCTTATTAAGGAAATGGAGCTTTGGAGAAGTCCATTTTTGTGTTGCTTTGGTCATTTGTTGTTGGTTGTTTGAGCCATGGCCTTTGTGGCCCTATTGTAAATTTTGACAAGTTATTCCTTCCATCATGTTTTCTGTTATAGAGAAATGTGAATGTGAAGTATTATTGAATGAAACATTGATTAAATTTATTTATCATCTTTTGAGCTTGTGGATGTAAGAAGATGCATGTTATATTTTTGTTGTTTATTCTCTATGTTGTGGGGTTTATGGTTGAGTAATGCATGAGAAGTTATATATGTTTACTGTCATTGTTCTTTTCAAGAAAGAAAATACACATTAGTTGTGGAATAAATTTCATTGCATACAAAAGAAAGAAAGAGAAATTTAAAATTAGTTTTGTGTTTTGTTGCATTGTAAGTTCATATTATTAGTTGTTGTTTAGGAAGTTAAGTTGTTAAAAAAAAAATTAGATGAAAATGCATATTCTACCTTATAAGTTCATTCAAAAAAAAAACATATCTCTGTTTATGTGTGCTTCAAAAAGAAATTTAATACTGGATTATCTACTTCTGATACAGAAATATAAAAAATTAGTATTCTATGATTAAATCAAAAATTAGAGTTAATGAGAAAGTGAGTTTAAAGTGTGTATATATAATTATACATATATATATATATGGGATTATATATATCTATAAATATATATATGCCTTTTTTGTGAAATCTAGTTGTTGTTTAATTTTTTTATTCACTGTGTATATGTTGCAAATAGAAGAAAACACAGAAGTTATTTATTGCTGTTTATATTAAAATATATATATATACACATATATATAAATAAGTGCATATGTATATATATTTATACCATAATAGAAAAATGTTTTTATACTGTGTTATTTTGGATAAATTGTTAGTTGAAATCTGAGTTTAAACACACACACACACACATATATATATTTATAGAAATACTTTCAGTTCAGAGATTTGTATCACAAAAAATTGCAAAGAAAAGCCCATTGACGGCGGACTGCGTTTAGGCCATAGGTTTTGTTTTTATTAAAAAGAAAACTAACAAAAAAAAGGGTTATGAGGTGGGGGCTGTGGTGGGCATTGGCGCCCACCACAGTCCCACCACTACTGTTGCGTCCTTGAGGGTGTGGGGAGGGGGTCGAAACCCCCACCCACACCCTTGGGTGTGGGTGGGGGTTTCGACCCCCTCCCCACCACTGTCACTTTAGATTTCCACACATTACCTCCCCCACGCAGCCTTTCTCCTCCCCGTGCTCCCCACAATCTCCACCACGCGGCCTGAACCTCCCCTTCGAACCCTTTAACCATTGAGTCTGCAGTGACTGGTCAGCGGCGGTGGTGCCGTGAACCTCTCTCTCCCTCCTCTTTTCCATTTCATTACTCTGTGTCTTCCAGCCTACTCTGCCATTAGTGTATATCAGTTGGAATTTATACATTATTTCTTAGATTTAAACCCTTGTAGATAAAGAAAACTATAGTATATATAAATATAGATATATACAGTTATTTGTTAAATATAATATATATGTATAATAACAAATAAACCTTGTTGAAAACTGACGAAATTTACCTCTGGTTTCATTCCTCTAGCGGCCATGGTTGAAAGATCTCCAACCTGCAAAAAAGTATGAACAAAAAGAAGAAAACAAAGCAATGTGAGAGAGGCAAACAAAGGAGTTAGGGTTTCCTTAAGGAAACAATAAGAAATAACTTATGGCTTTCTATTTGAAAACCAATATTTTAATGAGAGGAGTTTGTGAGGAATTTATTTTATTCCTTATTTTTAAATTCTCTATTTTTACCTTTGTCTTTTTATTTCTTGTGCTTCATTTTAATTTGTTTAAAACTTTATTGAGGGATTGTATTTTTGTTTAATGCCTTGTGAATTATATTTTAAAAAGGAAGGGAATGATTTTTGTTTTATGGGAAGTGTGTCCCCTAGAAATTAACTTCATTTTTATCATTTATTTTATTCCCTGGGGTGTTACATTTATTTTACCTTTTTATCAATTTGAGTATTATTTTACGGGAAAGAGTAATTTAATCTCTCCCCCCTTCTCTATTATTTCGAGTAGTTAATAAATATAATGCTGATATTATATTTATTAACAAACTCAAATTTGGAACCTATTTTGGCGTCACTTAGCTATTTTATTTCGAGTTTTAATATTTTATTGCAAGTCGATTTATTTTGGACTTGGCGAAGTATTTAAATTTTAAATTGTTCTTAAGTTTAAATTTTAGTCTTAAATTTTGTTTATCTTCTTATTGGAGTTTTATTTTTTTTAATTTTTAATTTGATTATTGAAGACGCGTTATGCTGTCAAATTTTTCTTAGATTCTAGGGTCTTAATTTTATGATATTTTATCGACTTTTATTTCACCATTCCACTTTATCATGCGTCCATCTTGCAATTATTCTTAATCATTATTTCAATTTCATCTTGTTCTGTGTTAGGGTTAGGTTTTGAATCTGACAAAATTATCTTCTCACCTAGGAATCTTAGGGTTTGGATTTAAAATCATTCTAACCCTAAAAGTGACACACTTCGTGTCGCATACCCCCTAGATGGCTATCATCATGTAGGGGACTACGTAGGGCAACGCACTTTCCTGAATTATATTGACATGTTTACGCCTTATGCATATTGCCACCAAGCACGCAGACACATGCGAGGGGGTTCCTAGGGATAGGTAGAAAAGTTTTTCATATTCCGTGTCATGACCACATGGCAAATGTGGACATGACATGTGTGTTGTGTGTCGTGACCGCATAGGAAATGTGGGCATGACATTTGGTATCAGAGCCCAAGTTTAAACATTGGGCTTGTTTAGGGCACATTATTATTTTTGTAACTTTGATTAATTTGTGGTTACCTCATTTTTGTAGGATGCCTCCCCGACAGGTTCAGCGAGAGCAGTCCCGCGACACTGCATCCGCCGAGGTGCACAGTGATTCATCAGCTGAGGGACAGGCACCACTGGCCCCACAAGTACTACAGGCACCACCAGCGCTACCAGATATTGGGCCACAGATATTACAGGTATTATAGGCAGTACTAGATAGGCTTCCACCGGTAGTAGTTGAGCCGCGCATAGAGCCACGTGTTGAGCCCCGCAAGGATCTACGAGAGGAGCCACGCGTGGAGCCATGAGCAGAGTCCCGTGTCGAGCCACGTGTGGAGCCCTGCATTGAGCCGCGAGGGGTACCACGTGTGTAGCCATATGTTGAGGTGCCAGATATGACGGCAGAGGAGGTTGGATCGGCTGACAAGGCCCATAGCAGGAGCCCTCCACATCATGCTAGGCATGAGGAGGCAGTACGAGTAGAGCACATTGTTCACAGGCCTTATGATTATTATGCGGAGGAGCTTATCAGAGGACACAGAGACTGAGGAGATCCAACAAGGACTTGTTGAGGCTGAATCCTCCTACTTTCATTGGGACCATAGAGGGAGCTGAGGTAGAGGCCTGGCTCATTAGCTTAGATAGATGTTTCATGTTGCGTCCTTACGAGGGCAAAACAAAGGCTCATGTGGCAGTCCACCTATTGCGAGATGCAGCAGCTACCTGGTGGCGCACTGAGGAGTGCAAGCGCCATCTATCATTGGACACACTCACATGGGAGACCTTCATAGAGCGCTTCAATGCGTGATACTTATCAGATCACTACAGGTAGCGTCGCATAGACGATTTTCATGACCTTCAGCAGAGAGGACTTACGGTTGCTCAGTATGAGGGTAGATTTACCGAGTTGTCTCTATATGCGGAGTATCTCCATGATGAGAAACTCCTGGTTCATAAGTTTATCAGGGGATTGAACCACAGCATAGCAAGGCCTGTTCGCATGGTAGACCCTAAGAATTTGAGTGATTCTACCGAGAAGGCATATATAGCTGAGGAGATATAGGGACGAGGGTAGAGTTCATGCCCTCAGTTTTAGGATCATGGATAGCAGCAGCATCAGCAGAGTTACCGCAGACCACCACAGCCACCTCATAGGGGAGGATTTAGTTCCGCACCCTTACCTCCTAGGCCCCCACAGTAACAGCAGCAGCAGAGAGCCAGGACACAGCAAAGGGCACATGGGGGGTATAATAGAGGTTGGTAGCAGTAGGGCCCGCGCAGAGATCAGAGGCAGCAAGGACCACCTGTGGGACCCACGAGGTCGCAGCAATCATACAGGGGCTCACAGGGGTCCACAAGTAGATCAGGACAGCAGTAGTCGAGTAGGACTCAGACTGGACAGGTACAGGGTAGAGGCCCATGTTATGTGTGTGGTGGAGTAAAACATTTAGCCAGAGAGTGTCCACAGGGCTTTACAGTAGGGGGCAGCCTTGTGCAGGAGGATCAGAGCAAATGGTTAGAGATGTGGGTAGGTCCCACCGTATGTTTGCAGCGATTGATAACTGCAGGCTAATTTTCAAGCATCAGTGATTGAGACATCATGTATGATAGGGGGTGTCCCCATTTCTATTCTCTTTGATTCTAGTGCTACTGACTCTTTCATATCTTCATCATTAGTGGAGTGTTGCAGGCTGGTGGCCTCTAGGCAGGGTGATAGGTGGGTGGTTGAGTTGGCCTCAGGGGCCAAGATAACAGTAGATTCCTTAGTCCACGACTATGAGATTTTTTTGGGACCCTTTGCCATAGTATGTGACCTTAAAGTTATGACATTAGGATCCTATGATATGGTTTTGGGTATGGACGAGCTTGCGGCTCATCGAGCCAAGATAGATTGTCGTCGAAAGGTGATTAGCTGCTTAGATGATCACGGTACATCAATTGAGATAGTGGGCATGCAGAAGCCCACAGCAGTGCGTATGATATCCGCTCAACAGCTTAAGTGCTACATGCAAAAGGGATGCCAGATGTTTGCTATCATAATGAGTGACAGATCAGATGACAAGCCCAAGGCATCTTTGGATGATCATCCCATCCTTAGAGAGTTTACCGATGTGTTTCCAGCAGAGTTACCGAGGATGCCACCCCGTCGTGAGGTAGACTTTCATATTGACTTAGTGCCGGGTGCTGAGCCAGTGTCTCGAGCACCCTACAGGATGACCACTCATGAGCTCACAGAGCTCAAGTTACAGCTTGAAGACTTGCTCAAGAAGGGGCACATTCGACTGAGTGTTTCACCTTGGGGCGCTCCTGTTATCTTCGTGAAAAAGAAGGATGGGTCTCTTCGATTGTGCATGGATTATAGGCAGTTGAATAAGGTGACAGTGAAGAACCGTTATCCTCTGCCAAGGATTGACAATCTCTTCAATCAGATGCAGGGAGCCAGAGTGTTCTCTAAGACTAACCTAAAGTCTGGTTACCATCAGTTACGTATCACAGAGGCGGACATCCATAAGACCGCCTTCCGAACTCAATATGGCCACTATGAGTTCACTGTGGTCCCCTTCAGTTTGACGAATGCCCCTGCAGTGTTCATGAGTCTGATGAACGGGTGTTCCGTAACTACTTATATCGGTTCGTAATTATTTTCCTTGATGACATTTTGATCTATTCACGAAACGAGGAGCATAAGGAGTGCCTACGTCAGGTTCTACAGTGTTTGAGAGAGCAGAATCTTTATGGGAACTTGGTGAAGTGTGCATTTTTCAGGATAGAGGTATAGTATCTGGGGCATATCCTATTTGGTGATGGAATCTCAATAGATCCACCGAAGATCAGGGCTATCAGAGATTGGCCAGCACACACCAGTGTGACAGAGGTCAAGAGTTTTATGGGGTTAGCTGGTTATTACCATCACTTTGTTGAGGGTTTTTCTCAGATAGCGCACCCCATCACTTCCCTTCAGCGGAAAGGGAAGAGCTTCTTATGGACTGAGCAGTGTGAGAGTGCCTTTGGGGTCCTCAAGGAGCATCTTACCAGCGCTCCCATTTTAGCAGTTCCTGATCCTGCAGCAGATTTTATGGTTTGCACGGATGCATTACTTGAGGGTTTGAGAGCCGTACTTATGCAGGGTGGTAGAACAATCACGTATGAGTCACTAAAGCTCAAGACCCATGAGCTAAACTACCCCACTCATGACTTGGAGTTAGTGGCAGTGGTTCATGCTCTAGTTCATTGGAGACATTTCTTATTAGGTCATCGCTTTGAGCTTCATTCAGATCACCACAGTCTTCAGTATATCTTTACACAGCTGAATCTAAACACCCATCAGCAGCGTTAGATGGAGTTTCCCTGCGAGTATAACTTTGATGTCCACTACATCAAAGGGAAGGAGAACGTGGTTGCTGACGCATTGAGTCGGAGGCACCACGAGCTCTTGACCTTGACTCTGAATGTGGACTTGAGAGGACGCATTATTCAGCATCTGCCAAAGGATGAGTGGTTTCTTGAGGTGCAGCAGGAGATCAGTTCACAGAGGGCCCTTGTGGGCAAGTTTGTAGGGTATTCACTTGAGGCAGATGGGTTACTTCGTCATTGACAGTGCATCTATGTACCTCGCGCAGGTGACCTATGTACTGTAGTGTTATCAGAGGCTCACAGGGCACCATATGCGGCACATCCGAGGGTAAAGAAGATGCATGCCGACCTACGACAGTTGTACCATTGGGTGGGTATGAGACGGGATATTACAAAGTTTGTTGCTTGATGCCTTGAGTGCCAGAGGGTCAAGGTCGAGCATCAGCATCCAGCGGGTCATTTATACCCTCATGAGATACCTGAGTGGAAATGGGACACCATTTCCATAGATTTTATTGTTGGTCTTCCTATGTCTTCATGTCACCATGATGCCATCATGGTGACAGTCGACAAGTTGACCAAGGTGGCGCATTTCTCACCTGTACGCAAAACATACAATGCACCAGTAGTGGTGACAGTATTCTTAGATGATATTGTGAGATTACATGGAGTACATCGCCGCATCATTTTTTACATGGATTTTGTGTTCACTTCAGCATTTTGGAGAGCCTTGCAGCAGGTGTTGGGCACACAGCTCAACTTTAGCTCCACTTATCATCCCGAGACAGATGGATAGACAGAGCAGGTGAATCAGGTGTTGGAGGACATGCTTCGTATGTATGTTATGGACCTTCAGTCTAGATGGGAGGAGTATCTATATCTAGTTGAGTTTGCCTACAATAATGGGCATCACAGCTCGTTGGGTATGCCTCATTTTTAGGCTTTATACGGCAGACCATGCAGAACACCATTGAGTTGGGATCAGATAGAGAATAGGGTTGCCATTGGTCCAGAGCTAGTTCAGGATATGGAGCAGCAAGTCACACTGATTAGGCAGAGACTTCATGAGGCACAGGATAGACCGAAGAAGTATGTCGATGCTAAGAGGACTGATCGAAGCTTCTCAGTGGGTGACAGGGTTTTCCTTACAGTGTAGCCACACAAGAGTCCAATACGTTATGGAAAGGGCTCTAAGCTCGCACCACAGTTTGTAGGACCTTTTGAGATCATGGAGTGGATAGGACCTGTTGCTTATCGTCTAGCGTTGCCACCTAGCTTGTCACGTATCCACGATGTCTTTCATATTTCTGTATTGACGCGGTATATATCTGATTTATCTCATGTATTGGACTGGAGTGCTCTACAGGTAGAGGCAGACAGGCAGTTAGCTTTGGAACCAATTCGCATATTGTTTCATTGGATGATGGACCTTTGAGGTCAAGAGCTGGACCAGGTTAGGGTCCAGTGGGATTGTTATGATGAGGTCACAGCAACTTGCAAGGATGCAGCTAGTTTGAGGGCACTCTATCCTCACCTTTTTGATGACTTCTATGAGGAAGTTTAGTCTTGGGGGGGAGGATGTGAGGCCGATTATTTTGCCTTCCTTATTTTGATCATTATGCATTTCAGTTGACGACATTATCAGACTTTTAGAGACTATGGTTTCATTATGTAGATTTGATTATATCTCTTGATTTTGATATGACGTTAATTAGACATATGGTGATTCGATTGGATCATATTTCGATGCTATTTTGTGATTAGACATGCGAGATATATTAGATGATGTTTCGTGATGTGATTTCTAGTTATTTATGTGATGATGATTATGTGACATTTTAAAAAAATGCAGGTTAATTTAGAATTATGTTATAGATGATTATTGTTGTATTCAATGGCATGAATATAATTCTAGTTGCTTCGGCTATGATTATTCATGATATGGTTGACACTTGATCGAGATGTGCAGGATTTACATTCCCAGGCCATGGGAAATTAGAGGTAGAATTCACACATATGTTATTCCCTGTGAAACCAATCCATTCCCAAGAGGGATGAGGATCACGTTTGAATTGAGTGTTGATTTAAGTGCTTGTTTATTTTATCATTTTGGCCTAGTACCCCCTTGTTTAATTAATTAATATCATGTATTGTATAATTTTTATTGATTTATACCACATGGTATTGTTTTTATTTTGAGGCCATTTATAGTGGATTTATGACTCCCTAGGTGAACCTTAGTGTCCCAAAATTTACCCTAGGTGGTTACCAATGGGTCTAGGGTCAATTTTGACTAACTAAACCTAGGGATAACTCACTTTTGGTCACTCTAAACTAAGGTTTAGTTAAAGTGACGAATTTGAAATTAGATAAGGGTGGGAGATGAGTCATGCTTTGGGAAAGACTCGTCTCTCTTCCCAAAGTTTAGGAATCCCTTCTCTACGAAGACTTGGGAGGTCTCTAAGACTCCCAAGTGTGTGGGATCTTCCTCCAAAACTCTCACACACATGTGAGAGCATCTTGGTGGGAGATGGCTCTCTTAGAGAATAAGAGGATGCCATATGGCATCCCTTATCCTCATGGAGGCTTGAAGGGGAATGCCACCTCACCACTTGTTCTCTCACACATGTGTGAGAGCACAAGTGGATAAGGTGAGGATTGAGATGGAATTGGGGGATGACACTTGTCACCCTCACACTTCCTCTCCCTTGCAAGTGGCATAGGAGGAGGAAGGAGAAGGTGACAAGTGTCACCTTCTCATTCCTCTAGGCTAAATTAGAAGGCCTATATTACCTCCTCTTGTTGAGGAGTGTGGGGTTCTTGCATTTTTAGAGATTTCTTTCTATTTTGAGCAATTTTGGGGGAAGTTAGAGAGATTTTTGGAGATTGGAAGGTTTGGAGAAGCTTGGAGCTCATCACCAAATGTGCTTCCATTATAGGGCTTTTGAAGGTAAGCCTCATGACTATGTTCTTTACCCTTGCATATTTTTATTATGATGTGTTTGTAGATTTGTTGTTTGTTGTTTCATTTTTGTG
This sequence comes from Cunninghamia lanceolata, assembly GCA_027924645.1. NCBI lineage: Eukaryota > Viridiplantae > Streptophyta > Pinopsida > Cupressales > Cupressaceae > Cunninghamia > Cunninghamia lanceolata. Next base: position 388,408 of record BSBN01000585.1, read on the forward strand.
TGGGATGGGAGTTTGGTGAGAGCACCTCCATTTGGAGGTAAGGCTCAACTTGTTTGGGGTAGGGGAAAGGAACCTCCTTGAGGTCACTCCCATATTTTGTGTTACTTATGGCCTTGAGGGCGTTTTACTTGTTGTGGAGATTATTTGAATGGCAAGAGTGACATGGAAGTTTATTTTGAGATATTTAGAGAGTTGTGGTTTTGGAGGTTTTGGCTTGAGGCCATGAGACTTGGTATTTGGTATTTTTGGTGTGGCCTTTGAGTAGAGGGGTCCATTCCCTACCCCCATCAAACTCATTCTCATGAGTTGTGTTATGTGTTTATCCTTGGGGTTAGTTTTTGTGTTGTTGTTGCTTTGATGCTTGTTGTGGTGTGTTTGCAACCGTGTGAATCTTTACCTCCCTAGCTCGGGGATGACCCACTTGCAGGTCTACGGTAGGGAGGAGAGCATTTTAAAGTGGCTGGGTTTTCCCTTCTTGTTGTGTATTTATTGCAGGTGCTTATTAAGGAAATGGAGCTTTGGAGAAGTCCATTTTTGTGTTGCTTTGGTCATTTGTTGTTGGCTGTTTGAGCCATGGCCTTTGTGGCCCTATTGTAAATTTTGACAAGTTATTCCTTCCATCATGTTTGTTGTTATAGAGAATTGTGAATGTGAAGTATTATTGAATGAAACATTGGTTAAATTTATTTATCATCTTTTGAGCTTGTGGATGTAAGAAGATGCATGTTATATTTTTGTTGTTTATTCTCTATGTTGTGGGGTTTATGGTTGAGTAATGCATGAGAAGTTATATATGTTTACTGTCATTGTTCTTTTCAAAAAAGAAAATACACATTAGTTGTGGAATAAATTTCATTGCATACAAAAGAAAGAAAGAGAAATTTAAAATTAGTTTTCTGTTTTGTTGCATTGTAAGTTCATATTATTAGTTGTTATTTAGGAAGTTAAGCTGTTAAAAAAAAATTAGATGAAAATGCATATTCTACCTTATAAGTTCATTCAAAAAAAAACATATCTCTGTTTATGTGTGCTTCAAAAAGAAATTTAATACTAGATTATCTACTTTTGATACAAAAATTAAAAAAAATTAGTATTCTATAATTAAATCAAAAATTAGAGTTAATGATAAAGTGAGTTTAAAGTGTGTATATATAATTATACATATATATATGGGATTATATAAATGTATAAATATATATATATATATACCTTTTTTTTAAATCTAGTTGTTTAATTTTTTTATTCACTATGTATATGCTGCAAATAGAAGAAAACACAGAAGTTATATATTGTTGTTTATATTAAAATATATATATATATATACACTTATATATATATATATAAGTGCATATGTATATATATATTTATACCATAATAGAAAAATGTTTTTATACTGTGTTATTTTGGATAAACTGTTAGTTGAAATCTAAGTTTATATATATATATATATATATATATATATATATATATATATATATATATATATATATATACTTTCAGTTCAAAGATTTGTATCAAAGAAAACTGCAGAGAAAAGCCCATTGATGGCAGACTACGTTTAGGCCATAGGTTTTCTTTTTATTAAAAAGAAAACTAACAAAAAAAAAGGGTTATGAGGTGGGCGCTATGGTGGGCATTGGCTTCCACCACAGTCCCACCACTGTCGTTGCTTACTTGAGGGTGTGGGGAGGGGGTCGAAACCCCCCCCCCCACCACTGTCACTTTAGATTTCCACACATCACCTCCCCCATGCAGCCTTTCTCCTCCCCGCGCTCCCCACAATCTCCACCACGCAGCCCAAACCTCCCCTTCGGACCCTTTAACTATTGAACCTGCAGCGACTGGTCAGCGGCAGCAGCGCAGTGAACCTCTCTCTCCCTCCTCTTTGCCATTTCGTTACTCTGTGTCTTCCAACCTGCTCTGCCATTAGTGTATATCAGTTGGAATTTATACATTATTTCTTAGATTTAAACCCTTGTAGATAAAGAAAACTACAGTATATATAAATATAAATATATACAGTTATTTGTTAAATAGAATATATATGTATAATAACAAATAAACCCTGTTGAAAACTAAAGAAATTTACCTCTGGTTTCATCCCTTTGGCGGCCATGGTTGAAAGATCTCCAACCTGCAAACAAGTATGAACAAAAAGAAGAAAACAAAGCAATGTGAGAGAGGCAAACAAAGGAGTTAGGGTTTCCTTAAGGAAACAATAAGAAATAACTTAGGGCTTTCTATTTGAAAACCAATATTTTAATGAGAGGAGTTTGTGAGGAATTTGTTTTATTCCTTATTTTTAAATTCTCTATTTTTGCCTTTGTCTTTTTATTTCTTGTGCTTCATTTTAATTTTTTTAAAACTTTATTGAGGGATTGTATTTTTGTTTAATGCCTTGTGAATTATATTTTTAAAAGGGAGGGAATGATTTTTGTTTTATGGGAAGTGTGTCCCCTCGAAATTAACTTCATTTTTATTATTTATTTTATTCCTTGGGGTGTTACATTTATTTTACCTTTTTATCGATTTGAGTATTATTTTACGGGAAAGAGTAATTTAATCTCTCCCCTCTTCTCTATTATTTTGAGTTAGTTAATAAATATAATGCCGATATCATATTTATTAACGGACTCAAATTTGGAACCTATTTTGGCATCACTTAGTTATTTTATTTTGAGTTTTAATATTTTATTGCAAGTCGAGTTATTTTGGACTTGGCGAAGTATTTAAATTTTAAATTGTTCTTAAGTTTAAATTTTAGTCTTAGATTTTGTTTATCTTCTTATTGGAGTTTTATTTTTTTTAATTTTTTAATTTGATTATTGAAGACGCGTTATGCTGTCAAATTTTTCCTAGATTCTAGGGTTTTAATTTTACGATCTTTTATCGACTTTTATTTCACCATTCCACTTTATCATGCGTCCATCTTGCAATTATTCTTAATCATTATTTTGATTTCATCTTGTTCTGTGTTAGGGTTAGGTTTCGAATCTGACGAAATCATCTTCTCACCTAGGAATCTTAGGGTTTGGATTTAAAATCATTCTAACCCTAAAAGCGACACACTTCATGTCACATACCCCCTAGACGGCTATCATCACGTAGGGGACTGCATAGGGCAACAAACTTTCCTGAATTATGTTGACATGTTTACGCCTTATACGTATTGCCACCGAGCACGCAAATGCATGCGAGGGGGTTCCTAAGGATAGGTAGAAAAGTTTTTCGTATTTTGTGTCATGACCACATGGCAAATGTGGACATGACACATGTGTTGTGTGTCGTGACCGCATGGGAAATGTGGGACAGTACAACCGGCTCCCATTTATCTATCTGGTCACTACACAGGTGATCCTTGGCCTTGGCCTGGGCAGGGGATCGACGTGGAGATGGAGGATGGCTTCAATGACTTAGCAGGTCACTATGATGTGGATGGTGATGAGGAGGATGAGGACGACGATGAGGGAGAGGTCGCATTACGGTACGCCTTCAAAGCAAGGACATGGCAAGACCAGTAGGAGCCAAACATTGACGAGGAAGAGGATGCCCAGTCTCAGTTGAGTGCTTGAGTTCCCTTGCCTGTGGGTGTGAGGAGATCAAGTCGACGCGAGGAGGGAGAATCCAGTAGACGTATGCCCCCACTTGCAGTGGTGGCTGCAGAGCTCATCATACCGTCAGCTATCTGAGATCCATCTTGGTGAGATGGCGACCCTAGTAGAATACGTTTTGTGTACTTGTATGCAGTTATTTATGAGTATTTGATTTATATTTATATTTATATGAGGTGCTAATATTAACTTTATTTCTATGTTGCAGGGACGCATGGTGCAACTTTGTGAGTCATGTCATAGCAGAGATAGTACCATTTGATGCGGCTGACCAGTGTGTGTGGGCAGAGTATTCACCACACCCATCTGTGAGGCGACATGTAGAGATCTTTATGCCTTTCGTGAGATACAAATTATCAGCAGAAGGTATCATAGATCAGTCCACTCAGAGAGCCGAGCGTGCAGAGGTAGAGTTTCAGGCACTTTGAGAGCATATTGCAGCAACTGATGTGCCTGAGAGAGGTCATGTCAGCAGTGAGGCTTCATCAGTAGCGTTACATCATACGAGAGCTGACAGGGACAGGATTCAGCCAGAACTAGAGAGAGTTACCTTGGAGAGAGATCGGTATCAACAAATGTACCAAGATACACGTGATTAGGTGTTAGGACTGAGGGGAGAGATCAAGGGGTTACGAGCGCGAAGTGGCTCTAGAAGTCATTCGTGATCTGTAGCCACACATGGTCAGCCTTCCATCACACATACACCATGACGTTCCACAGGTACAAGTGACAGGGGTTCAACTATGTGATGGATATATTTTGTATTACGACATCCCATTTTGCTATACTGGATAGTCATCTCGGATGTATATTGAAACTGAGTATATCTATATGATGTTTTCTTGTTACTATTTTTGGTTGTTGTCTAATCTATCATATGTGATTTTATGTGAAATGCAAAATGTTAAATGTTTATATGATACTAACATTTCTTTGTAGAATATGTAGCACAATGATTCAATATGATTGATACCTGATTAGTATTCTATGCTTAATACAGTTAGTACAAAGGTGATCTTACAATGTTTAAACAAGATACGACCATGATTAACTGAAGGAGATAATATGTTAAATGAATTAAGACAAAGAGAATATTTTGTCAAAATTGAAGCTAAATTGTCTAATAATTTAACTTTAAAGTAACTTCTAACACATGATCTTAAGCATAAAAATTTTTGAGGTGCACTACATTAATGGGTTCTTTAAGCAGTGTACCTTGTTCATCAACTAGCTTAAATGCACCTAATCTAAAGGCTTCAGTAACGACATACAGTCTGAGCCAATTAGGACTGAATTTCCCTTTTTCTACTGAAGGTGCATTCATATTGCGTTGATTCTCATAAAGTACCAAGTCTCCAATGTCAAATGAACGGTGTATAACACGTTCATTATATGATCATTGTATACTTTTCTGATGTGCTTGAAGATGCTCAAGAGCATTGATACGTTGTTCATCCAGCATCTCAAGTTGTTGCAATCACTTTTCTCATTCCATGTCATCATCAAGAACATCCCTCAGAGAAACTCTTAAGGAAGGAATTTCGAGTTCCAAGGGCATTACTACATTGGCATCATAGACAAGATTATACGGGGTGGTCCCTGTAGCCATACGAATGCTTGTTCTATAAGCCCATAATGCATAGGTCAATTGAGTATGTCATTCTTTTTTATGTTTATTAACAGTTTTTAGTAAGATTTGTCCTATAACCTTATTTGAAGCTTTAGCTTGGCCATTCGACTGAGGGTAGTAAGGCATAGAGAAGCGATGTTGAATGTGGTAGTTGTCCAAAAATGTCTTCACTTCCTTGTTCTTGAATGGTGTTCCATTGTCGAAAACAAAGGATGAAGGTATGCCGAATTGAGATATAATGTTATCTTGTATAAATTGACAAATTACTTCCGCGGTCATGGATCGCAAAGGAACAGCCTCAACCCATTTCGTGAAATAATTCGTAGCCATGATTATAAAAGTGTGTCCTTGCAAAGAAGGTGGAGATATCTTACCAATTAAGTCCAAGCCCCAAACAGAAAATGGCTAAGGTGACACTTGGGCACGAAGTTCCTAGACAGGTGCTTGGATTAAGTGTTGATGTTGCTGACACTATGGGCATTTCTTGATGTAAGCAAAGGAATCTTGTTCCATAGTCTGCCAATAGTATCCCATGCGTATTAATTTCTGTACAATCGACTTGCTTCTGAAATGCCCTCCATAGGCACCAGAGTGAGCTTCTTCTAAAGCTATCTAAAACTTTAATTTACTTAAGCATCGGAGTAAATACCATTATAGCTTCGTCTATACAAGACATTTGATAGTATTATGTAATGCACCACAAGCTTGCGTAAGCAAATGCGGGCATTCTTAGATGTTGAATTAGGAATAATTCGATCACGCAAGTAATTGAATATATGGGAGAACCATTCATCTTGATTTATATTTCCACAAAGTTCTGAAGGTGTAAGGATAGAATCTTCCATAGCTGGTGTTTTGAGATTGTGAATATGAAAGAGAAAGTCACCAGAAGGATTGTCAGGGGATATAAGGGAAGTTACACTTGCCATTGCATCTGTATGTCGATTATCTTTCCTGGGAATGGTATCGATTGTAAAAGATGTTAGCATTTTCAACAAAGAGAGCAAGATCACGATATTGAGACAATTTATCTTGTTTAGCTTGATAGGATCCATTTATTTGTCACACTATAAGTTGTGAATCACCATATATAGTGAGATGTTTGATGTTCAATGCTAAAGCAGCATAGAATCCTATGATGAGGGCTTCGTACTCTGCGATGTTATTTGTGCATGAAAAGTTGAGACGATAAGACATAGGAATTGGCTTTCCTGAAGGAGGTATCAGTATGACACCTGCACCAGAGCCAGTTCGACATCTTGATCCGTCAAAGTACAATTCCCATTCATCTTCTTTATTAACAGTCAATATTTGGTCATTAGGAAATGTATCCTCACTTTGTATAGTAAAACAAGAGGGTGCCTCAGCTAAATGGTCTGCTAATGCTTGTCCCTTAATCACCTTCTGAGAGACAAACTTAAGATCGAATTTAGTTAACAACATAACCCATTTAGCAAGACGACCTAACAAATCAATTTTAATGAAGAGGTGTTTCAGAGGGTCAAATTTTACCATGACATGTCTTTCAGGTAGTGTCTAAGTTTTTGTGTTGCGAACACTAAAGCTAGACACTACTTCTCAATAATAGTATATCGTACTTCATAATCAAGCAAAGTTTAGCTGATATAATATACAGCACATTCTTTGCCGTCAGTATTATGTTGTGCTAATAAAGCTGCCAAAGCATGATTAGATGCTGAGATGTAAAGAATAAAAGGTTTTCTAGACACAGCAGGTTGTAAAATAGGAGGTTTAGCAAGATAACTTTTTAAGTCCTCGAAAGCCTTCTGACAATCTGAATTCCATTAAAATTTCAAATCCTTCTTTAGTAGTTGAGTAAAAGGATGAGTCCTATCCGCGAGTTTGGACACAAATCGGTGGATGGCCCCTATCTTTCCTTGCAAACTACGGAGTTGAGACATGTTCTTAGGTGTTGGCATATTGACAATTGTATCAATCTTTTTCATGTCCACTTCGATACCACGGTTTGAGATGATAAACCCCAATAGTTTTCCACTATCTACACCAAATACGCACTTACGGGGATTTAATCACATATTGTACTTTTTTATACGTTCAAAGATCTGTCAGAGGATTGTGACGTGATCTTGGTGATGAACAGACTTCGCTAAGATGTCATCAACATAATCCTCTAAGGTTTTGTGCATATAGTCATGAAATATAAGGGTCATGGCTCGTTGATAAGTAGCTCCTTCATTCTTAAGTCCAAACGGCATGACCACCCAACAAAACGTTCCCCAAGGTGTTATAAAAGTTATTTTATATTGATTTTGAGGGTTTATGAAAATTTGATTATATCCTAAGAATCCATCCATGAATGAAAGTAATTCATGGCCGGCTATTGAGTCAAAAATCATATCAATATTTGGAAGTGGAAAATCATCTTTCAAAGATGTAAGATTCAAATCCCTGAAGTCAGTACACATTCGAAAGCAGCCATCTAGTTTAGCAATAGCAACGATAATCAAAATCCATGGAGAATAGTCAATAGGGTGAATAAACCCAACTTGTAACAATTTTTATATCTCAGCTTTTACAAGTAGTGCAATCTTAGGGTTCATCTTACGAATCTTTTGTTTAAACGGCTTAGCATCTGGTTTCAAGATGATGTTATGTGTCACAATCTAAGGATCAATGTCAAGCATATCTGAATAATTCCAAGCAAATAACTTAGAAAATTCTTGTAATAGCTTGGTCATTTCTTCTTTTTTTGCTGAACTTAAACAATCACCAATAGGAATAACTTTTTCAACACTATCTTTCTCCATAAAACATCAACAGTTTTTTCGTTTAATAGAGTATTGTGGTCTAGGAGATCAAGTGATTGTTGTGATCCCTCAATTTGATCTGTAGATACCAAAGAGTTACTTATCATGCTAGTAGAATTTCCAAAATATGCATCATTGTTCAAATAGTAAGGTAATCCACGTTTATGATGGTAACGGGGAATGTTATCATAAGCACCCATAAATTTCATTTTTGCTTCATCTGTGGAGAAGAAATCTAAAGGGATCTCTCCTGGTGGACAAGTAGTGTCAATCGTCTCAGGAAGGATCAAATTTAATGTTGATATGGTATTCACGTTAAGATTAGGATGTCAATGGGCTTTATATTCTTTAAAAGGATTATATCCAATGCCACTTGAATAATGGTGTGAAGTAGATTCTATAGGGACTCTAATTCCTTGTTGATTAATACTGCAACCTTTACCTACATAGTTTCAATTCTTATAAAGGATTTGAAATCCTCAACCATAAAGAGAAGCCATTTCTTTGGAAGAAGGTGGGGCTTCATCAATCTCATAATCCATAGTATAATTGAAAGTATTATCTAAATTGGTAACCAATAAGACCTTCAGTTTTGCATTCGATTCCTGAGAGAGTATCAAAGTGACCTTTGATGTTTCAGGAGTGGGATCATTAATTTTATATTCACTCACAGAGGGAATTGTAAAAACTAATGAACCCCAATCATCACCAATAAATGCATTTGATTCTTTAGAGTCTGTAACAACATTATTTGTGGCAAGATAGTTTGACTGGTTGACTTTCAAATTACTTAAGATTTTGTGTTGAACAATTTGCTTCTGTGACTCAATTTGTAGACAGAGATCAGGTTCAGGATCAGCATGAATCATGTGCAGTTTATCTCTATGAATAAATTTAATCAAACGATGCAGAGTAGAAGGGACTGCTCCCAGTGCATGAATCCATGGTCTACCCAAAATCATGTTATAAGATAAGGAACAAGGCATGACATAAATTAAGGTAGGAAATGTTACAGGCCCAACTTGTACAGGTAAAGTTATAATGCCTATAGATTGCCGTCTAACATTATCAAAGCCATGGATACTTATCTTATTTGGTTTAATCAAATATGTATCAACTATAATATTGTGTAATAAATTGAGGCTACAAACATTAAGAGCTGACCCATTATCAATCATAACTCATTTAATCAATTTCTTGTTTATTGTAATGAATATAATTAAAGGATCATATTGATTCTGAACGTCAAGAGATGGCAACTCATGCTGTTGAAACAAAATATCCATTTTTGTTGCATGCATACAATCTAAGAGAGTTGCTACATCATTGGGCTTGACAGCAAGTGGTACAATCACCTTTTGTAAGGCTTCTTGGAGCATTCCATGGTATGTAGGTGAGGTTTGTATAAGTTCTCAAAGAGATATCTTAATAGGAGTAGCTCTGATCTACTCCACACAATCATAATCTTGACCAACTTTATGTGTTAAATGGGGTGCTTGAGGAAGCATCGGTTGAGAAGCTAGTAAAGATATCGAAATACTCGATTGTTGTTTGCTTTGTTTGTTATTCCACGTGTTGCATGTATGAGCAACCATAGTGTGACTAGGTTGTTGAGTAGATGAATATGATATTTGTTTAGCATAGTTGTAAATGTGATCAAGAGAACGAGAAGAAGGTGAAGGACCTCTAACAATGAACACTGGTTTACAAGGAGGTTGAACTGCATCTAAACTTGCAGTGACCACTATTATTGGTTTCACAAGTTCTTCTCTAGCTTTATGAATATAGATTGCATTTACAAATCTTTAGAAAAGTGATAGTTTCAAAGTCGTAGTGGACTATTCAATTGAGATGAAGTCATCAAGGGCTTCATCTAACATATTAAAGTCATCACAACTAAACAGCTCATCGTATGTGTGAAAGTCTTGCAAAAAGTAATCCAACATTTTAACATGCTCAAATTAACTCAAGAATTGAATGTAAAGTGTTATTAGATAAACTTTGCAAAAAAGATGTTAACACTATGCAACATACAAAGTTCTAATTTTCAATCTTCTTTCAATGAAAATAGAGAAGGATTATGCAAAATGTTAAACATGTACTTTCATGAGAAATAGCCTGCAATCTAAATATGTTTTAGGATAGAAAACTAAATCAGATCTGATTTGTTAAAGGATGCAAATTATTTAGAGCACGGATTCACCAAAATGTTTAGTGGTAAAAATGGAAGGAGATGAGATAGGAGATGTGAGTCCCACACTTTCACCAACTAAGACATGAGGGAAGCAAAGGGTAAGTTTAGGGATAAACTACTATTCACCAATGTTCCCTTTTTCTGTTTATTGTGACTGTGTGATAGTTTGAAATCAGGATTTACAAGCTAGTTTTGTCTCTCTAACCTTGTAACCCTAATGTGCATATCAGACTGAAATAACTTAACTTCCAACATAGATACTGATGAAACAAATATTGAAATGCGGAGTAAACATATTAGAGACAGTGTACCCAAAAATTAAGGATCAGCTAGACTAGGGTGCCATCAACATTATCTTGCAAGTTTCTGAATGTCAGGATTTTTTGTATTAGGGGAACAACAACCTTCAAAGGCTCCCAGATCCCAGAGATTTTGCCCAATTGGACTAGGGTGCCATCACCATTGTCTCGAAAATCTCAAAATTCTGAAATCCAAATTTCGTCATGACTGTGTCCGCAAAATGAACCTTCCTGCAACTCCTTTCCACCGGATCTCAACAAATACAACTTGTATCTATAAAAGGAGGAGAAAAATGTTTGCGGCTATATAGGAGCTTGCCTCAGTCAAGCCCCATTTCAGTGTTCCCACCTCAACAATAGCAAGAGATAAAGATTTGCAGATGTGTGTGCAAACCCTAGCAAAGTGTATGTAGAAAATAACAAACCCTAGATGTCTCAATCAAGGGAAGATCAATAACTTGCATAAACTCACAAATACAACTTCACCTCAAGGAGATGAAATCGATGAAGACTTGCATGAATAAGAAGGCAAATCAGCAATGTCCACGGAGGATCTCCAAGATCGATGTTAGAGGCTTCAACCCTTCTCCTGATCATGCAAAAGGTGTGTAAAACCCTAGGAAGAGGAAGATAGACTCAAGATCTTGATTCCTAATCTCCATCCATTGTCTCCAAGATAGCAAAAATCAAAAGGACTTCAAGAGCTTCTACAAATCACTGATCTTCAATGGAAATTTTGGCAGAGTTTTGGCATCAAGCTTGCATAAGAATTGTGTTTGTTAAAATAATTTTCAAATATCTCTTTATATCCAACCTTAGGAATTTCAAATTTTGAAATAAGCTGTTGACATCGCGTGAAAAATGAAAATTTGAAAGCGGAATCCCGGAATGCACGGCAAGAGCTAACATCCCTCTGAAATTCAAGAACCTAGGAAATCAGGGAGGACAAGGGCGCTAGCGCCCAAGTCCAAGCCCTAATTTCTCGAACAAGACTTCCTTAGGGAGGTTAAGGGACCCCAAATCTAACTTTGTTTCTCTAGTTCAGTCTTTAGTTATTCCAAAATATGAGATTCTTCAAGTTAGGTCTAAGTCAGTCAAGGTTTGGGAAGGTCTGTATAAACTAGGTTGAAAAGGTAACAAAAGGGGAGGAGCTAAACCATGGGGAAATTGTATCGTTCCATACAGGTGGACAATTTCTGACATAACAGGGTTAATGTTGGAAATGTCTTATTTCCCTCCAAGAAATACACTACGTCTTTCTGCTAACAAAGAAATTCATCATGACACAAAAGGTAAGTAGAGTTAGGTGGGGCCCACACATTCATCACCTCTAAAAATGAGAAGAATCTAAGACATTAGATATTGGAGATGAATGACTAACAAAAGTTGGGTCTATTAAGTAGACAAGCTCTTCAAAGATTTTTGCAAAAGAAGAGAACTTTGTGCATGAGACGTACCTGGCACTAAAGAAGAGAATCTACAAAAGGAGAATACAATTGTCTATCTAAGGAGAGAAGGGAAAAGATGGACCATCCAAACAAAAGGGAAGCTTGTATATTTGCTTGTTTTCATGAAATCAATCATGCAAGACAAAAGGCAAGCTCAAAAACAACATTAGATAGCACTGAAGTCTTGGAAAGATCCACCATAAATCATAGTCATTCAAAATTTTATGCACAATACATAGAAGATTCATTAAGAAGATAAACCAACCCACAACACATGCACCAACATATACTAACTCTACAATGGAAAAGGAGTTTGTGACCACCTTCCAACATTGGAGGAACTTGCCGACATACATCCACTTCTTCCTTCATGAAATTCAACCCACAAAATCCAAAAACAAGCCTACAAACAAAAGTGAAGAGGGCCAAAACCTTAGAATAGTCTACCACAAAGAGCCAATCAACTAAGGGTATGCACAAATCACATAGAAGACTACCTATAATTAGTGCTAATGAGAGCAATTGTTACTAATGTGTGAAGATATATGTTCAATGACTTTCACCAAAGAAGAGATCTTCCATGGAGTGAAAGGATGAGCAAATCTTGGGTGGGCCCCCATAGCATCACCATCTTGGATGGAGCAAAGATCCACACCATCTAATCATGCAGATGAATGGACAACTAAAGATTATTTTTGAACTACCCCTAAGTGTGTTTAACCTAAGAGATAGCTAACTTTTATTTCTTTTGTACTTAGCTAATAGATAAATCAATTTTTTAACTAAAGTAAAAAAATTGGCTAAGTAAATTTGATCTAAATAGCAAGTACAAGAGTTGGGAATGGCAACTGTAAGTAAATATAGCCTACAAAAAAGTGTGAATAGGAGTAGAAGAACCTAGAAAATGCAAAATATGATGCCCAAAATGAGTTAACAAGGCTAAGAAAATCGCCTTGGGTAAATTTCATCTTGATTGAAAAACTCTGAAAGTCCCAACAATGTTGTCCAACAAACCTAGGCATTGTTGCCTAACAACCCTAGGGGTGTTGGAAACTTGCTGGTGTTGTCATTGATGTCAACTCCCAGCAAATTGTTCACTTGGTTTCCAAGTGCTTTTGAGAAAATTTGATAGAAAGGTGTGCAGTGTGACAGAGGTACCCTCAGTGTTATACTCTGCATTTCTTCCTAATTACAGATATGCTTGAGCGATTTGGAAGTATTGATCAGAGTTGTTCATAGGTATTATATCCAGAGTTTTAGGTTCTGAATCATACAGAAATAGAATATGTGTTTGACAGAATATTTGACTGTGAAGGAGGGTGTTTGGGAGAAATGAGAATGCTCCACATTTCTCCGCATTGAGCTTTTATGTCTTGTGGATCTGGGAGAGTGCTTATATTATCTGTATCCACCTTCCGTTGATGTTTCAAGTGTTAGGATGCTCCTCAAGTTTAGTTCTTGTGTTGGTGATCAGTAACAGTGTGTCCTAATGTGCATAATGAAGACATTCTTTGATTCAGATGGTTGCGACAGTGTTGTAGAAGTTTATGATGATGATAAGCATTCTAGGAAGGTGTGTGAATGCTTTGGAGTGTCTCTCTCTAGTCTACATAATGTTCTTAGACTTGGAGAAGCATGAATATGGTCATTAGCTCAGGTTTGGCCAACCTGGCTTACTAGCGCCATTTGCAGAGGTACCTCATGGATTGTGGATGTAATAAGTAGCCTAATGATACAAATTTGAGTCCTAGTTATCCCTTGACATGGTCCACTTTCACTTCTTTCCACCGTGGAAGTGTTTAGTGTCGACCTAAGTAATGTTGCATGTGTGTAATGCACATGTTTCATTAGGATCGACTTAATTGAGATAGGTCTTGGTTACAAATGGTATAAGTGCAAGATGAAGTTGAATGGAGCAAGGTAGAGAAGAACATGTGAATGTGAATCAAGGGCAGTGAAGTTGTGTGCGAACTTAAATGCTTATGACTCGGGAATGCAGTGAGAAGAAGGTGTCTACATTTTATTGTGCCAGAAGTTGTTGGAGGCAGTGAGCCAAAGGTTACGGATGGAAAAGAGTATCAACAGTGGATCTCTCCTATTCCTTTGAGATAGTGAATCTCTCTGTAATAGTCTTCTTCTTTCTTCTCTCTTTTTGGCAATGAGTCTTTCTCAGGCAGTGAGCCTTTCTTCTGGGCAGTGAGCCTACTAATTTTGGTTATTGTTTATCATATATATTGTGAGCTAATCCTCACCATGGTTTTTCCCTTATTGGGTTTTCCATGTAAATCTAGTGTTCTTATGTGTTTGGATGTGTTTGCATTGATGCTTCATATGTTTACATTCTGCTAATGCATTATAAGTGGTTGATGTTTTAAGGATTTAAATTTTAACATACAAATGATTCACCCCCCTCTTAGTTGTCCTATGCATTCTAACAATTGGTATCAGATCCAAGTTCCCTAAAGAAGCTTAACCTCTTGGGGTAGATCCGAATGGTGCACAGGAAAGGTATGGAGGTCCCAATGTTTGATGGAACAAATTATGCTTTTTGGAAAACTAGGATGGAAAGCTTTCTTATCTCACAAGGATATGGTGTATGGAAGATAGTTGACAAAAAGTATACTATACCTACTAATGGTCCAAAGGATGAAGATTAAATTAAAGAATATGAGAACAATGGCAAGGCAAGGAGTGTTCTTCTGAACAGTCTCTCTAATTCTGAATTAGTGAAGGTGATGAGTTATAAAACTGCTCATGAAATCTGGAAGAAGTTGAAAAGTACCTATGAAGGAGATGATAAGGTCAAGCAAGCTTGAAGACCAAGTTTGAAACCCTAAAGATGTCAGAAGATGAAAATATTGCAAGCTACATACAGAGAGTCGATGAAGTTGACAACTCCATCAATGGTCTTGGAGGAAAGCTCGAGGAAAGTGAAGTGGTGAAAAAGGTACTAAGAACTCTTCCAAAATCCTATAGTGCTAAAGTTTTTGCTATTGAAGAGACTCAAAATCTAGATCAGTATACTACAGATCAAATGTTTGGTACTTTAACTACTTTTGAGATAAGAAAATTTGGTCAAGATGATGCAAGAAAAGAAACTGCTTTTAAGGCTAGCAAGACAGAGAAGAATGTTGAATCAAATTCAGATGACTTTGATGAAGTGGAAGAAAACTTTGTAAGCAGGTTGAAAAAGGGTTCTGGAAAATATAAAGGTAAGTTACCCTTCAAATGTTTTAACTATGGAAAGATAGGTCATTATGCTTCTAAATGTCCAATCAAAATTTCTAATGACAAGTATAAGGAAGACAAAGGTAAATCATTCAAGAAAAGTTATTATGTTAAAGAAGATGATAGCATATCTAATGATGAGTCTGACTATCTGGATGATGATGGTAATAAAAGCTTGTTCATGGCTTTGAATGTTGGAACTAATTCTACTAATCCTAGAAGATGTATGAAGGATATTGCTCTGAAAATAGGGCACCACATTGAAGGAGCATTGGTTACTGCTTTTCTTGCAAGAGAGGAGGAAGATCTCTGGTTAATTGATAGTGGGTGTTCAAATCATATGACAGGTGATAAGAATAAGTTTGTGAAGCTTGAGAAGTTTGATGGAGGTTTTGTTAAGTTTGGAGATGATGCATCCGCTAAGATCTATGGAAGAGGTTCAATCAATTTTGTGGAAATCACAATTCAGCTGATGTCCTTTATGTATAGGGTCTCTGGCACAATCTTCTAAGTGTAGGACAAATGTGTAGAAGAGGATATAATCTTGTGTTTCAAGATGGTGGTTGTGAAATTAGAAAAGAAGACTCCAGAACTCTTATTGCTACAGGAACAAGGACAAAAGGAAATATATATCAGCTCAAAAGGTGTTGATGGTATGTGCCTTATGACTCAAATTAATGAAAGTTGGCTATGGCATAGAAGAATGTGTCACATCAATTTTGACAGCCTAGTGAAGATTAGCTCTACTCAAGCTGTGAGGGATCTGCCAAATATTACAAAGCCTACCAATGCAATCTGTAAGGAATGTTAGATTGGGCAGCAAACAAGGAAGAATTTCAAGATCAAAGAGTATTATACCACCGGACCTCTGGAGTTCGTGCATACATATCTATGTGAACCTACAAGACTAGGAAGCTTTCAAGGTGACATGTATTTTATGTTATTGATTGATGATTTCTCTAGAATGACTTGGGTAACTTTTCTCAAAGAAAAATCAAAAGCTTTATATAAATTTAAAGCTTTTAAGGCTATGGTTTAAAATGAAATTGATCTAAAAAAGTCAAGTGTTTGAGGTCTAACAGAGGTGGTGAATTCACCTCCAATGAGTTTAATTGCTTTTGTGAAGATCATGGAATAAAAAGGCATTTGTCAGCACCTAAGACTCCTCAGCAGAATGGAGTTGTGGAAAGGAAGAATAGAACAATTTAGGAAGCAACAAGGACAATGATGAAAGAAGCAAATCTACTGGATATCTATTGGAGAGAAGCCATCCACACTGCAATTTACATACAAAACAGAGTGCAAGCCAGGGTCAACAGTTCAAAGACCCCATATGAACTATGGTATGGAATAACTCCTACTGTAAAATACTTTAGAGTGTTTGGAAGTAAATGCTACATTAGGAGAGATGATGAGAACTTGGGAAAGTTTGATATAAGATCAGATGAAGGAATCTTCCTTGGATACTTTATAAAGAGCAAGGCATATAGGTACTACAACAAAAGAATGAAGAGATTAGTGGAAAGTGCAAATGTCAAAGTGGGTGAAGAATCATACCAAAGTTCAGTTCTATTAGAAGGATATGAATCGGATGAGAACCCTTGCAGAAAAGAAGAAAGAGAGGAAGAAAAGAAAAAGGAAAAGCAAGTTGATGAAAAAGATGCTCTCGAGAAGATTCCCAAGACTCCCAAATATGTGCAGAATAATCATTCTGAAGATTAGGTCATTGGAGATAAGAACAAAGGTGTTTTAACAAGGAGAAGTATTGTTATGGCAGATGAACATGTAAATTTGTGCTTATTGTCTCAAATAGAACCCATAACAGTGACTGAAACATGCAAAAATGAGCACTCGATCAAGGCTATGGAAGAGGAATTGATGCAGATTGAGAAGAATCAAACTTGGGAAGTTGTCCCAAGACTAGCAGATAAGAATGTGATAGGAACTAATTGGGTCTTCCAGAACAAATTGAATGAAAATGGGGAAGTAGTCAAAAATAAGGCCAGGCTAATATGTAAAGGCTACTCACAGGTGGAAGGAATAGATTATGAGGAAACATTTGCTCCAGTGGCAAGATTGGAGGCCATCAGATTGTTCTTGGCCTTTACAGCTCATAAGGACTTCAAAGTTTATTAGATGGACATGAAATCTGCATTTTTGAATGGAGAGTTGGAAGAGGAAGTATACATTGAGCAATCAGATTTCAGTTATTAGATGATCCAAATATAGTCTATAGATTGAAGAAGGCATTGTATGGACTCAAATAGGTACCTAGAGCTTGGTATGCAAGGTTGGATAGGTACCTGCTACAGCAAGGATTCAAAAAGGGCACTGTAGATGGCAATATATACTTCAAAGTTGAAGAAGATCAAATCCTGATTGTGGAAGTATATGTAGATGATATAATCTTTGGAGGAAATGAAGGTATGTGTAAGAGATTTTCAGAAGAAATGTAGAAAGAATTTGAAATGTCAATGTGTGGGGAAATGAACTTCTTCCTTGCATTACAAATTGGTCAATCATAAAAAGGCATTTTCATTTCATAGTCAAAGTATGCTAGGGAAATGTTCAAGAAGTTTGGATGGAAGAATCTAAACCAATATGTACTCCCATGACCATTGGTCGTAAGTTAAGAAAAGATGATGAATCTCCTAAGGCTGATCAAAGCAAGTATAGATCAATGATTGGTGGATTATTATACCTAACTACTACTAGACTAGACATCATGCATGTAGTCTGTCTTGTGGTTAGATTCCAACCTGATCCCAAAGAGTCACATGTTGTAGTAGTAAAGAGGATATTCAGATACCTGAAAGGCACTTTGGAGTTTGGCCTATGGAAAACCAAGGATACTAATTTCTCCCTAAGTGCATATGCATATGCAGATTGAGCAGGATGTATAGATGACAAAAGAAGTACAAGTGTTGGTGCTTTCTTTTTAGGAAGTAGACTTCTCTCATGGCTAAGTAAGAAGGACATAGTATCATTATCTACTACAGAGGCAAAATATATTGCAGCAGCATCTTGCTGCACACATGTGTTATGGATGAAGCAGACACTGAAGGATATCAAAGTGTCATATGATGAACCTATTCCTATCCTATGTGACAATACAAGTGCTATCAACATTTGAAAAAATCTAGTGATGCATTCAAGGACAAAGCATTTTTCAATTCGGTATCACTTCTTAAGAGAATAGGTTGCAGAGAATGAGGTGAAGTTGGAGTATGTGCCTACCAAGGATCAAGTTGCAAACATCTTTAAAAAGGCTCTCCCTAAGGATACTTTTGAGTATCTCCGACAGAAGTTATGGGTTATTGCCTCTCCTTCTCTTAACTAGATGCTTAAATGTATGCATCTGTCCAGGAAGCATTTCAAGATACACTTTTGGCCTTGGACTGGTGTTAAAGTCTCTTCTCAGGGGGAGTAGGTAGTGATACTTTGGTTGGTATAGTCAGAGGGAGCATATCCTATGATCCTAAGGGGGAGAGTGTAGAAAACTAGAGAGTAGTGGAGATAGAGCAGATACTTGCTGGTGTTAGAATTGTTACCCTTTTCCATTGATGCCAAAGGGGGCGAGAGTTGAATTGATTGAAAAACCATTGTGCAAAGAGGTGTGTGAAGAGCAAAAATTGTTTCTGTCAGGGGAAGTATTACTGGTTGCAGTGTTGTTGACTGATTGCTTTAGGTCTTGATAGTTTTTCAAAATGCTAGTGTTGTCATCAATGACAAAGGGGGAGATTGTTGGAAACTTGTTGGTGTTGTCATTGATGTCAACTCCCAGCAAATGGTTCACTTGGTTTCCAAGTGCTTTTGAGAAAATTTGATAAAAAGGTGTGCAGTGTGATAGAAGCACCCTCAGTGTTATGCTCCGCATTTCTTCCTAATTGTACATATGCTTTTGTGGTTTGGAAGTATTGATCAAAGGTGTTCAGAGGTATTATATGCAGAGTTTCAGGTTTTGGATTGTGTAGAAATAGAATATGTGTTTGACAGAATATTTGACTATGAAGGAGGGTGCCTGGGTGAAATGAAAATGCTCTGCATTTCTCTGCATTGAGCTTTCTTGTCTTGCAGATTTGGGAGAGTGTTTATATTATCTATATCCATCTTCCTTTGAAGTTTCCAGTGTTGGGATGCTCCACAAGTTTAGTTATTGTGTTGGTGATCAATAACAGTGTGTCTTGATGTGCATAATGAAGACATTCTTTGATTCAGACTATTGCGGCAGTGTTGTAGAAGATTATGATAAGTATTCTGGGAAGGTGTTTGAATGTTTTGGAGTGTCTCTCTCTAGTCCGCATAATTTCTTGGACTTGGAGAAGAGTGAATATGGCCATTAGCTCAAGTTTGTCTGACCTAGCTTACTAGTGCCATTTGCGGAGGTACCTAGTGGATTGTGGATGTAATAAGCAGCTTAATGATACAAATTTGAGTCCCAGTTATCCCTTGACATGGTCCACTTTCACTTATTTCCATCGTGAAAGTGTTTACTATCGACCTAAGTAATGTTACATGTGTGTAATGCACATGCTTCATTAGGACCAATGTAATTGAGATAGGTCTTGGTTACAGATGGTATAAATGCAATATGAAGTTGAATGGACCAAGGTAGAGAAGAATATGCAAATGTGAATCAAGGGTAGTGAAGTTGTGTCCAAACTTAAATGCTTATGACTCCAAAATGTAGTGAATAGAAAGTGTCTACATTTTAGTGTGCCAGAAGTTACTAGAGGTAGTGAGCCAAAGGTTGTGGATGGCAAAGAGTATTCGCAGTGGATCTGATGAGTGCTAGGTAGCACCTAGAATAATACACCTTTTTACCTTCATTTTTCCATCCTTTTATCCTATTGTCTTGGTAATTACACCATATAGACTGATAAGATTTGTCTTAATGACACTAATGAGAGTTGAATTACTAAAGATCATTATTTTTGATGAAATGACTAATGTGCAACAAACTAATGACAATGTGCAGAAAAGTCTCTCTTTTTGCGTCCATAGGTGCAGTTGTACGAGCAAAGGCAATTTTGAAGATCTCTGGAGTTGTTCCTAATAATCTCTAAAGCTTATATGGAGGATACTATACCAGACTCCAATGTTTTTCAAAGTGTTGGAGGTATTCTGTAGAAGAGGGAGAAAGAAAGAAAGGGGTGAATCATCTCCAAAGCTATACAGGAAATAGGGATGTATCTCCGGAGTCACTGGCAACAATAGACAGTCTCTAGAGCTACTGGAGATAGTGCAGAGTCTCTAGCACCTCTGTCTATCTACATCTCAGGAGCCAACTACAGTGCTTCGGAGTCCACTTAGCCAACACCAAAGGATCTAGCGAAGACTCCAATTGAATGCAAGGGATCTGATTCCCTTTTTATTTGATTTTGCATGAGTTCTAAAAGACTTGTTAAGAGCTATATTTTAGGGCTGAGTGCCCATTGTTATTTAAGTTAAGACTCTCGATTTAGTGGGACTTCTATTCCACTAAAACCTTTTTCAGTTTGCATGATCATACTCTTCAGTTAAACAGTTATATGTTTCAATTAGAATAAGAGATTAGTTTTATCTCATAAATAGACTAATGGATAGAACAATTAGTTCCAAAGATATCTCATCATTTGGACTAATATATGTTTAGATAGGAGAAGCAAAAGGAATACAAATTATTGTTATTAAATTATTGTAATTTCTATTTTTTAGATAGACATACTTTTGAATACAAGCGTACCTTGATGAAATTAGACTAAAGGAAAGATTGTGTTATTTCATTTCAGTACTAAGTCCTTGCTTTAGTCTTCAGTCCTAAAGGCATGGAGCAAGGGCCCACTCCCGCCATCAAGACAGGAGGCTAGTATTTATTGCTTCAATGTGTTTACAAATTTCATTAGGAGTACAATTTCATTGCTTTCAATAGATAGACTCATTTCTGCTAATAGTTTGCTTTTAGTAAATGCATGTTTCCATCTTTATATTAGAATAGGTTATTTTCTAGCAATCTACTGCTTTAGCATTTCTATTTTCAGAATTTCATTTCATAGCAGATAAATCAGTAGCATTAATTCCTGAAATAGTAAACTCTGTAGGATTAGTTTGAGGACTGTTGATTATGAAGTTCCTTATTGCAAACAGCCTAGGACACAGCCCTGGATTTGACACATGAAAACATAATTAAATGCCAAGGTACAACGACCCATGTCATTTTTGGTGCCATTGTCGAGGATAGTATGTGTTAATAAGAAAAACTTAGTTAGCAGTCCTTTTTAGGTTAAATTGAATTTGTATGGTTAGACTAAGGGATTCAAAAGGTAGATACATAAAAAAAATACCCCAGCAGCAAACTACAGGAGAAAGCAGTAGGGTGGCACAAGATCTTATTGAAGAGGAACACTTAGAACCTACCTTGGAAGCTACACCCCAACTTGACATTCCCTTAAATCCTCAAAGTCCTTCACTCTCTGAGTATATCCAAGAACTACAAGAAAGATACCAGGTAGATCTGTTACCAGAATCCACTTCCTCAGAACCTCACACTGAATCTCAAAGAGAAGAAACACCAAACATGGATGATAATCATGATAAGGAAGATAATCAAGCTCACAGGACCTTCTCATACCCTATTGTCCTTGCTCATGGAGATAATGCCCCTATGAAGAACATTTCACCTTCAAACCTACCAAACTTCAAGGGTCTTGCTTCTGAGGATCCAGATCAGTTTCTGTTTGAGTTTAAAGTTGTATGCTAGACCTATGACTACGGATCAAATAATCAAAAACTCAAACTTTTCCCATCGACCCTAAAAGATTCTGCTATGAGGTGGTTCATGGGCTTAGCCCCAGACTCCATTCACTCATGGGATCAAATGTAAACTAAATTCCTGGGCAAGTACCAGGATTACTATAGGGTCAGTGATAAAAAGGAGTTGTTCAAAATTAAACAAAGAGAGGATGAAAGTTTAGAGGACTATCTGGATAGGTTGAACTTTGCCTTGAGGAGATATGGCAATCTTGTGGCTCACCCCTTGGCCAGAACACTATTTGTAAAAGGATTAGATAGAGAATCAAAACAGGCACTGAATCTAATGGGGAGAGGAAACATTAACAAAATAGATATGCCTTCTATAGAAGAACTATGCAGAAAATACTCTAGAACCCAAGATGGAGTGAGAACACCTAGATCTTTTAAAGGGAAAATGAAATAAGACAGTTAATGGAGGAGATTGCAAATCTTAAGACAGATATTCTGGTCCAACTGAATACCACATTATATGGGATTCAGGCAAAGACTAGAACAACTGAACAAAGCAGAACAGCTGAACCTCTCTCCATATATTGTCCTAGATGTAGAAACAAACACCTGTTGAGAGAATGCCCTTTAGACAAATTAGAAATCTATCAGATCTATGACAGGGAGCACCCTACCAGTCATTGTGATCAGTTCCTGACCTTAAAAAGGTTGACTAAGAAAAACATCATAATAGAAGAGGAGTTGTATTATGTAGGACAAAAAAAACTAGCAATTTCCCATATAATCAATACCCAAATCAGGCTTCCTATAGGGGTCCTTCAAACTAGGGAAATAATTAATGGAATCCAATGTGGTAGGGGCCTCAGAACATTCCTCCTTGGGGACCACAAGATTGGTCAAACTAGCAATAGCAGAACCAACATTCACAAAGCCAGCCCTAGGGAAATAAATAATGGCCACAACAATTCCTACAACAATTTGGATCACAAAACATGCAGCCTTAGTGGGGTCCTCAACAGGGTTATAGTCAACAATAACAAGGACAACCTAGACATTTCCAACCTTAGCAACAAGCATTACTAATTGGACCCCCCAACACACAAGGTCAGTCACAAAATGAGCCAATTAGTTAGCCACCCTTACTAACTCAACCTGTAGCAAATCCACAAAATAAACAGGGACTAGCTATTTACATGATAGAGCAAGAAAACATGGATGGTATAAACTCTATTTATCAACACAACCTCTAGCTACATTCTAGGAAAGCACTACCAAGACCATCTCCCCCGCTCATAGTTGAAGTAACTAATGATATGGAACCTGAAAATCCATTCACTCAACCTCAAGAGGAGATTACTATCGAAACTGTGCTAGAAGAATAACCCTTAGGTAACTCCAGAGTTCCTCCTAAAGGAACAGCTCCAGAGAACACTTATGGAGCCACTTCTGTGAAGACCTTTGGTGCTACTTCGAAGATAGAAAAACCAGCACCTTACCTAGAATGACTCAAACAACATGTCCCTCAAAAAACCATCCTATAAAAACAAGTTCAACCTACCATGGAATCAAAACTTTTGCAAGAAGTGAGATAGCTAAATATTGAAATTCCACTCCTACAAGCAATCAGGGATGTGCCTGAACTAAACCAATTCATCAAACAGCATTGTGTTAAGACCCAGGGTAGGAAGAAAAAATTCCCTACCACCATTTAGGTAGAAGGGAAAGTTGTAGACCTTCTTGTGGGGGAAATGCTCCTCCCAAAGTACGGAGACCCTGGGAACCCTATCATAATTATCTATATTTTAGGGGTAGAAATATCTAATGTTTTGGTTGATTTGGGGGCAAAAATAAACGTAATGATAGTGCACACTCTAGAAAAATTAGCTTTATCTGGTGTCCAGGCCACATCCACAATTCTCCAACTGGCTGACCAGTCAGTAGCTATTCCAAAAGGGGTGTTAATTGATGTCCCAATCATGGTGGAATCATGGGAATTTCCAGTAGACTTTCTGATATTAGAACCTAGAAACCAGCGAAATGCTTACCCCTTGATCTTAGGAAGACCATGGTTGGCTACAGCAGTAGCATCTATTAATTGTCAAATAGGAGAGATGGTCATTTCCAATGGGATAGATTTGAAGAAAATCTTATATCCTCCATCTAAACCATCAATACATTACTCAGGAAAAGTGTGTGTAGATGAGCCTAATAACATGGGAAACAGTGCCTTAGTAGCTATGGTTACCATCAAGGAACATTTGGGTGAGTAAGAAGAAGAAATAAACTATGACACAAATGAAGACATCACCCACATTCTTATTGACAAGGATATAATGGAATTAGCCCAAGACTCAAAAAGAGAATTCCTCACTGCTACCCAGTGTACCATTGCAAATATTATTCCTTGTGGAGAAACCTTTTATAGAGACTTGACCACATTCCATATGTTGCTCCAACATCCCTGTCCTCTTAACACTATGACTCCAGGATATGGGGTAGGGACATCTATGGATTAGATTACAAAGCAGGTCATGATCCTACCTGGGAAAATATTAAACATCAATACCCAGTTAGCAGAAAAATAGGAAGAAGCACTTCTCGATCTACTGGTCTCCCATTCAACAGATTTTTCTTAGGAATACCAAGATATGAAGGGCATTCCTCCTAAGATCTGTACTCATCATATATACAGTGAAGATGTCAAACCTATCAGACAACCCCATAGGAGATTAAACCCTACCCTGAAAGATATTATTAAGACTAAAATAGAGAAATTGCTACAAGCAGGGTTCATATATCCTATCTCAAAGAGTCAGTTGGTCTCACCCTTAGTCATAGTGCCTAAAAAGAATGGAAAGTGGAGAGTGTGTATTGACTATAGAGAACTCAATAAAGCCACAAAGAAGGATTATTTTCCCTTACCATTCATTGATCAAGTGTTGGACAACTTAGCAGGGAAAAAGTACTTCTCATTCTTAGATGGATTTAGTGGGTATAACCAGATTCAAGTAGCATGAGAGGACTAGGACAAGATCACCTTCACTTGTTCATGGGGAACTTTTGCATATAGAGTTCTTCCATTTGGACTATGTAACGCTCCAACTACATTTCAGAGGGGTGTTTTAGCCATTTTTGTTGAATTGGCTAATGAGTGTATGGAAGTCTATATGGATGAATTTAATATGTATGGAGACACCATTGAGGAAGCTCTCGCAAACCAAGATAAGGTGCTACAATGTTGTTAAAAAACCAGCTATCCTTGAGCCATGAAAAATGCTTTATGATGGTAGAGGAGGGAATTGTACTTGGACATCACATATCAGCCAAAGGAATCAAAGTAGACCAAAACAAAATAGAAGTGATAAAGTAGTTACCCTCACCTAAAAACCAAACATGTGTCAAAATCTTTCTAGGTCATGTAGGATACTATAGGAGATTTATAGAAAATTTAGCAGAATAGTTGCCCCTATGTTTTCCTTGCTTACCAAAGATGTTGACTTCTCATGGATAGAGGATTGCTAATCAGCATTTGAAACCATTAAAGAGAAACTTACTGTCACACCTATCTTGAGGGGACCCAATTGGACTTTAACATTCCACATACAAATTGATGCTTCAAATGAGTCAACTGGGGTAGTCTTATGACAGAAAGAGGAAGGGGAAGGCATGCATGCCATCTACTACATCAATAAGAACCTTACTCCAGCTGAAAAAACTATACAACAACTGAAAAGGAATACTTGGCAATCATATATGCTATTAACAAATTCAGGCATTATATCATAGGATACAAAATATTTGTGCATACTGATCATGCAGCCATCAAGTACTTAATGAACAAACCTATAGTGGGTGCAAGGATAATTTGATGGCTATTACTATTGCAGGAATTTGATATTACCTTTATAGACAACCCAGAAAAATTCAATTTGGTTGTTGACTTTCTGTCAAGGTTGCATACAGGTGGAGAAAACCAACTAGTGGAGGACAAATTTCTAGATGAACATTTCTTTGTTGTTTCCTCTACTACACCCTGGTTTGCTGACATAGCTAATTTCTTAGCTACAAGCTTGTTTCCATCCCATTTCTCCTCAAAACAAAAGAAGTGATTGGTAAAAGAAAGTTTATCTTACAAATGGTTTGTTGTTTAAATGTGGTCCTGACTTTATCTTACGCAGGTGCTTGAGAGCTGATGAAATTTTTGATGTCTTAAGGGCATGTCATGATGAACCTTCTGGTGGACACTATTACTCACAAAGAACCATCCACAAAATTCTAGGAGTTGGTTACTATTGGCCCTCTCTTCATAAGGACACCAAGAGGTATGTGCAACAGTGTGATTAGTGCCAAAGGATGGGTCAACCAAGCTCTACCCAAGAAATGTCACTGCACCCTCAAGTAGTGTTGGAACCATTTGAGCAATGGGGTCTAGATTTTGTGGGACCAATTTCTCCACCATCTTCAGGCAAAGAATATATTTTGGTCTGCATAGACTATGTAACCAAATGGGTAGAAGTTCAATCATTACAGTTTGCAAGGGAAGAAAAAGTTGTTGATTTTCTCTATAACAGAATCTTCTTGAGATTTGGAGCTCTGAGATCCATAGTTTCAAACAGAGGGACCACAATTCACTTCTCAGGTAAATCAATCTTTCACAGATTTATACCAAGTTAAGCACAAAAATTCTTCACCTTAGCACCTCCAAGATAATGGGCAGGTAGAGGTGACTAATAAAGAGCTAGAAAACATCCTGACAAGAACAGTGGCAATGAATAGGAAAGATTGGGCTAGCAGGTTGCTTGAAGTAGTTTGGGCTTACAATACCACATGGAAGTCAACAACCAATGTTTCACCCTATGAACTAGTTTATGGAAAGAAACCCATACTGTCCATAGAATTCAAACTACAAACACTCAAGACCTCATTGGACATTGGGCTGCCATTATCTATAACACAGCAAGATAGGATTCTCTAACTCAATGAGTTGGATGAAATAAGGATAGAGGCTACACAACAGATAGAACTTATTTAGTACCAGAGGAAGCAATGGCATGATCAACACATCAAAAAGAGGACATATCAACAAGGGGATTGGGTTCTCCTATATGATTCTAAGTTTAAGGAGTTCAAGGGGAAGTTATAAACTCATTGGATGGGACCTTACCAAATCAAGGAAGTCTATGAGAATGGAACAGTTTTACTAGGTGAAGACACATTCTTAGTAAATGGCCCAAGAATTCAGCTCTATACAAGACCAGCTACTAAGGAAGAGTTTACCAAGGACTTGTGCTTGGTGATAGGGGTCACATCCTCTACCACAAGTTGAAGAAATTCAAGGACAAAATATATATATATCAAAAAGGTTGAAAACTAGCAAATGGCGACCTTTCTTTAAAAAAAGGAAATAAAAGAAGGGTTGAAAACTAGCAAATGGCGGCCCTTCACAATATATATATATAATAAAAAAAATGGGGAAAGATGGAAAACCAGTAAATGGTTGTCTTTCTCACCAAGGGGACTAAAAACCAGTAGATGGCAGTTCCCTTCTTCATGCAGGATTCTAGCAGAAGCTCTTCGAAGCTAACCAGGTACTCCTCAAGAGCCACACAGAACACCTCCGGAGCAAACTAGGAGCACCTCTGGCGCTTCATCCAACAAAGTATTTTAAAACATGGGGGCCCACCTCTACAAGAGTCAAAATGGGGATAGAAAAATTGATGAGGTCAGCATGACTCATCTTCCACCATCAAAAAGGAAACCCACATTGGATGAATGAGTTGCAGCTACTAGCACACATCACCCAGGATGAACCTCCTGACATCACAAGCCAACTTGTCACCTTCAAGGCTATCTAGGGAAAGATTCTAAGCCATGTGACATTGATGTTGCTGACATCACTACAGCCAATGAGGAAGCTACATACATGGAAAGTCACCATCACACCTCATCAAAGCGGTAGTGTAGCAGCCAAGTACATCAGGCAATCATCACGGAGAGTGATCCAGGTAATTCACTCAAGTTAGTTAATTATTGTCTATCTTTTCATTTCTATTTTTGGTGCAAACTACTTAGACACGTTCCCCTGCCATCATTTCCCTTTTCGACCTATGCATGTCACCTTAATTGCCACACTAAGAACTTCACTTAGGAGTGTCATATCATCCCCTGTGATTATGACTGTACTATCAATTCAAATTAATTTAACTGATTAACCCCTCCAAAAACAAAGCAAATCACCATCAATGGATATCCAGTCCCAAATTTTAGAAATTGTTGAGCTTTCAAAACCCCCAGAAACAATCTTCAAGCCATTACAGTAGAGTCTTCTGAGCAAATAGAGAAACGGGTTTATCATAAAGCAGGACAGAGAGCTACAGAGGGGACCAAGGGAAGAGTCAATAAGAGAAGGTTTAGTCATTACAAAAGAAAAGAAGGGATACATGCTATATGGGGGTGAAGAAGAAGTCAGAAGCTGAAACTGCAACAGGACTGCTCCAAGATCAAGATGCTATAGATATATTAAGAAATGTTGGATGGTTGGAATTTCTGGAGAAATTTGAAGGGTTTCAAGAGGAAATAGTAGATGATTTGATGTGCCACCTAAAAAATAACCAAACCACAGTATGAGGAGTCCAAATCAACACCTCAGCCACCATCATCAGCCACATTTCAGGGCTATTAGAACAAGGTGAGAGGTTTTATCATCTCAAAACCTTGAACTTTGATTTGATTAAAAACTTTTCAGTAGAAGGTGAACCTGAGGTCTAGTTGCATTTAAGTAAAAATGAAGTCAAAGGAATTGTCAAAACATCACTTCCGCAACCATGGTAGTCTTTAGCCATGTGGCTCATGAAATATTTTACATGTGATGGGCAATTCTCCTTAGTTTTAGGACCCATAATGAAAGTGCTCATTTTCTTAAGACATGGGCATATTCATCCAGAATATAGCATAAATCTCCCAAATTTTCTGTACTCTGCCATTGTAGCTTTGAAAGATAAGTACCAATAGGGTAAGGGTCCCATGAAACATCATGACCTCATTTTCTTGATTGTAAAACATCATTTCCTATCTCAAGCTAATGGAGAGGCTCTGTGAGCCAGTCATTTTTAGACGACACATCACATGCCAAAACACCGGGTAAAACACATGGTGCTGCAGAGACTTCCTCCACTCAACAGGATGAGTAGGTAGTACCTTCTACTTCCTGCCCAGCCACTGGGAAGAGCAAGGGAAAGAAGAGAACAGTAGAGGAAATACCAACCTCTACCCCACAAACATCAACATGAAGCCCAACACCTGCCACCACTACTGAGAAGAAGAAGAAGGGCAAAGAAACCATGGGAGAAGCCTTAGTTGTAGCTAAGCAGCTGGTAGAAACAATTTCAAAGCAAACCTTCCATTTGACCCGCTCAGCAAAAAGAAAGTTAACCTTAGCTGAGGAATCAACCCCAACTAAATAGATGAAAGGAGCTATGATTATGGAAGAGGATGTAACACCAGAATCTGCCCAAACTTATGCCCCCAAAAAGAATAGAAAAGAAATAGGGCAGAGGGAGAAAATAAAAAGGACTTCAAAGACCACCAAGCCCAGCAAGCATAAAAGGGTAGAAGAAGAGTCTGAGGAGTTGGATGAGATTCCCCTGGTTAGAAGAAAAATTAAAAGAAGATTAGTTGAGGGGTGTACTCCAGAATCCACTACCCTTCCACAGACTCAGACTCCAGAGCCACAATACACTCAAGCTCCAGAGGTAGTAGGGGGGAAACTTTGACCATCTCTTCTGATTCAGAAGGGGATTCTCCAGCTCTAGAGGCACATTCTCCACCAGTGCTCTGGAGAAGTAAATGGAAGAGGCAGCCTACTCAGGCAGAAAGGGACACTGCTCTTTTGGCTGAGGTCCTCATTGGATTCAGAACTTCCATGGAGGAGGTTGGACCCTCATCAGCCCCAGCATTTGCAAAAGTGAGGCAGGAAGAGGCTCAAGAAGAAGAGACCCAAGGGAAAGATGAGGATCAATAGGTAGAAGTAGATGAGTAGGGGGAAGCAACTGACAATGTGGAATAGGGAGACATAGAAACCCCTAATGAGGAAAGAACAGAAGGAGGAGAAATAGGGAGTTACTCTCACCCCTCTGATCAAGA
Organism: Cunninghamia lanceolata; assembly: GCA_027924645.1. Classification (NCBI taxonomy): domain Eukaryota; kingdom Viridiplantae; phylum Streptophyta; class Pinopsida; order Cupressales; family Cupressaceae; genus Cunninghamia; species Cunninghamia lanceolata. The sequence goes on from BSBN01000585.1 coordinate 418,490, forward strand.
AGATGTAGAGGTTCTAAGAGAACAACAGCTGATGGAAGAGATTGATAATCTAAAGAGGCTACTGTGGGGAAAGAACCTAATTATTACTAAACTCAAGAAGGTCATGAAAGAAAAAGAAATAGAGCAGAAGCAGGGAATAGAGGAGCTAAAAAATGAGCTCAAAGAGAAACGGGGGATCATTCAAAGGAAAGAGGATGAAATCAGGGAAAAGGATGAGGAAGCAACAAAGAATACCTCTGACATCATCAAAGCCAAAGACAATGGCATCACATTGATTTCAGCACTGATAGAGAAAGTGCAGAGTTAGGCTTTGTAGCTGACATGGGCCAACAACAAGATAGATGGTCAAGAAGAGCTGCTTCATGAGCTGACCAATCTAGTTGCTACTACTGAATAGGGGACTCAAACAGATCCATATCTAGGGGTACTCTCAATAGACATCCCTAAGGCCCTGTTTCATTGGGGAATGAGATGTCAGGAGTTTGAGGAATCCAAGCTAATGTTGCAACTGTAAAGGGCAATAACCACCATGTCAAAAAAAGTACAGGCCCTAGAGGAGAAGGTCATCAAGGTGGCCACTCTCTCTAATGAGATCATATCCTGTAGACCTCCCAGTGGCAATTATGCTATGTTTTTACAGGAGTGGATCCTCCAAAGAAAAATATAACTGGTTCTCTCTTATTTAACTGAAAATATACAAATTGACAATGATTCATGGAGGTATACATGAAGAGTTCTGATGAAGACAAGAATTTTTTGTGTGAACTATATTTGCATGATTTCTTCATTAAAGACCACACTTTCTTCATCAACTACTTTGTGGGAGAATTCTAGCTCATGGCATTTATGTCACTGATGAGAAATCATCAGATCTGGAATGAACAGATGGAGGCTTACACCAAAAAGGATGCAGAAACAAGCCTAGTCCTTAAGAGAGAATGTCCAAACCCTATGGGATTTGAAATTCAATTCAGGGTAAAAAATTTATTCCCCAGAAGGAAGAACAAAAATCTTGCCCCTGTATCAAAAACACCTGCAAGAGTGTGCTATCAAGTTTGGTCTCTTAATGCACATTTCAGCTAATCAGATGATCACAATTGGAAAGAAGAGGTGGAACACCCTAACTATGAAGCAAAAGATGAAAGAAGTAGTGTCCCCAGCCAACCTCCAGTTATTTATGAGGAAAGCAAGAGCGGTGTCCAGATTGATTGACAAATATAAGCAGGATTGGATAGGTGGCCATTTTAGGCCATCCCTCATTATTGAGCCACTGCCCATATGGGTTGAACAAATGGAGGATGTCAAATTTCAAAAATGGTTGAAACAAGTTGAGCAGTTTAAGGGGGATGGCAATAAAAACCTCACTACTTGGCACACTTATGAGAAGGAGTACAATATGACTGATAGAATATACCACCTCAACAAGTATAGGCATTGAAGTGCAGGAAGACCTGTTAACCTTTAAGTTCAAAGGGAATGATGAGTGCTAGGTAGCATCCAAAATAATACACCTTTTTACCTCCCTTTTTCCATCCTTTTATCTTGTTGTCTTGGTAATTGCACCATATAGACTGATAAGATTTGTCTTAATGACACTAATGAGAGTTGAATTACTAAAGATCATTATTTTTTATGAAATGACTAATGTGCAGCAAACTAATGACAATGTGCAGAAAAGTCTCTCTTTTTGCGTCCACAAGTGCAGTTGTACGAGCAAAGGCAATTTTGAAGATCTCCAGAGTCTAATAATCTCTGGAGCCAATATGGAGGATACTATACCAAACTCCAACATTTTTTCCAAAGTGTTGGAGGTATTCTGGAGAAGAGGGAGCAGGAAAGCAAGGGCTGAGTCATCTCTAGAGCTGTACAAGAAATAGGGATGCATCTTCGAAGCTGCTGGCAATAGCAGACAGTCTCTAGAGCTGTTGGTGACAGTGGAGAGTCTCCGGCACCGTTGTCTATCTTCATCTCAGGAGCCAACTACAGTGCTCCGGAGTCCACTCAACCAACACCAAAGGATCTGGCAAAGACTCCAATTGACTGCAAGGGATCTGATTCCCTTTTTATTTGATTTTTCATGAGTTCTAAAAGACTTGTTAATACCTATATTTCAGGGCCAAGTGCCCATTGTTATTTAAGTTAAGACTCCCGATTTAGTGGGACTTATATTCCACTAAAACCTTTTTCAGTTTGCATGATCATACTCTTCAGTTAAACAGTTATATGTTTCAATTAGAATAAGAGATTAGTTGTATCTCATAGATAGACTAATGGATAGAACAGTTAGTTCCAAAGATATCTCATCATTTGGACTAATATATGTTTAGATTGGAGCAGCAGAAGGAATACAGATTATTGTTATTAGATTATTGTAATTTCCAATTTTCAGACAGACATACTTTTGAATACAAGCGTACCTTGATGAAATTAGACTAAAGGAAAGATTGTGTTATTTCATTTTAGTACTAAGTTCTTGCTTTAGTATTCAATACTGAAGGCGTGGAGAAAGGGCCCAATCCTGCCATCAAGATAGGAGGCTAGTATTTATTGCTTCAGTTTGTTTATAGATTTCATTAGGAGTACAGTTTCATTGCTTTCAATAGATAGATTCATTTCTGTCAATAGTTTGCTTTCAGTAAATGCATGTTTCGAGCTTTATATTAAAATAGGTTATTTTCTAGCAATCTACTGCTTTAGAATTTGTGTTTTCAGAATTTCATTTCATAGCAGATAAATCAATAGCATTAATTCCTGAAACAGTAAACTTAGTAGGATTAGTTTGAGGATTGTTGATTATGAAGTTCCTTATTGCAAATAGCCTAGGCCACAATCCTGGATTTGACACATGAAAACATGATTCAAGATACAACAACCCTTTTTAGGATCTCTCTTGTTGCTTTGAGATAGTGAATCTCTCTATAACAATCTTCTTCTTTCTTCTCTCTTATGGGCAGTGAGCCCTTGGCAATGACCCTTTCTATGGAAGTGAGCCTTTCTTTTGGGCAATGAGCTACTTATTTTCGGTATTGTTATTCATTTATTGTGAGCTAATCCTCACTGTGGTTTTTCCCTTATTGGTTTTTCCATGCAAATCTGGTGTTCTTATGTGTTTGGATGTGTTTACATCGATGCTTGATATGTTTACATTCTGCTAATGCATTATAAGTGGTTGATGTTTTGAGGATTTAAAGTTTAACATACAACTAATTCACTCCCCCCTCTCAGTTGTCCTATGCATTCTAACAAGGGGTTGCTGCCTGACAACTCTAGGCGTTGTTGCCTAACAACCCTAGGTGTTGTTGCCTGAAAACCCTAGGCATTGTTAATTAACAAACCTAGGAACTACCCCCTAATAAGGTCCAATGTTGGTGTCTATGTACCTAGTGAAATTTCATCAATGCTCACAAAAATTATGTGATCCCTCTCCCACTTGCAAAATATGGATGTGACATTCCAAATCTAAGATATTCTAAATTGAAGTTGGTGACAAGTGGAAAGGGTTGTGATATATGAGAGACTACATTAATTAGTCCCATAGGATGGTATATGTGTGTAGCCTAGTGATGTTGTGGATGTGGTGTGTGCAAAGATTTTATGGCCTACAACACAAATCCTAAGGGAAATGCAAGGCTATGGTGGTGTGTGTAAGTGATGGAGGAAAAAGGGAGATTGAGATCACAATAAATAACAATGGAGAGTGAAAGGATAGGGAAAAGCTTTAGATCTAAATAGGGATGGCTATGATAATGGTTTTTAGCTATTGCTTCAAGGGGGCAGAGGAAATGGTGATCTATGGCTTTGAAAAGAGGAAAATGGAATATTAGAGCAGAAAAAGGATGAGCATAAAAGATCATAAAAAATTCATGGCTTTGGTGGTTCTAAGATCTCCAAATCTTCAATCTTAAGAAACCTTGTTTGTTTCCCTACTCTATAATGCAGTTATTTTTCATCACTGAAAGTGTGTAGATGTTTGCTTGAGAGAGGGTGCACTTACTAAGATTTCCAATTGAGCTCTTTTTTTATAAATGGGGGATACAAAAAAAATTGTGGTGAGTTTAAATCAAGGTGATCATTGAAAATGTAGTAAGGATTAGGGTTTAAATGGTTTCCTAAAGTCATATTTCAAAATTTGGACACAAAAATGAGTGTCAACCAAACATTGGTGTCCTTAGGGACTCAAGCACTCAAATTTTTAGGGATAACTAGGGAGGTGTTCCTATGACTTGGGTCTCCATGTTTCATCTTTTTGTGATCAAGGAAAAGTCCAAGATCAAGTGAAATGATGCCTAAATATGACCATAGGTATGGACACTAAAGTAAGTGCAAAAATGTAAGATGAAAGATGCAAAGTAGGCAATTTCCAACCTTACACCAATGAAAGTGAACTTTGCTAGGAGGTGGTGTATAAACTTTAATGACTTCCACCAAAGAAAAGGACTGAATAATGTAGGACAAACATATACCCACCAAAAAAGAAAGGCTTTCCAAAGAAGGAAGACATTTAAGAATATGTGTGCGGCATGCAGAAATTAAGCAACTTGCAATGCCCATACATATTGAACCTACCATGAAGAACAACACACCCACAACCATTTTCCAACACACAATAGACCAAAAGAGGATCTGGTAACTAGAAAAGAGAGAATCCACCAAGAAAAGAGCCAGTGAATCCAAGGAGCAAAATAAAATAAGGTCGTGTTGCAGTGAAGTTCTTGTGGGATGCTAGCAGGTCAGTATAGCATTAAGTCAAGGATGCAAAACAGGAAAATAGAATATTTGCATGCATGCCACTACTGATAGATTATTTTGAACCATTTGATCAAAGAACAAACAATGCAAATTCTTTGAATATCTAATTGAAGAAAACTTAAAATATAATAAATCCCTTCTTTGAAAATGTGATCAATGCACATTAGGCATAATTTCAACATTTTTTAACATGGTTTTTCTTTGTTTCACCAAGATCAAATTTTATGTCAAAACACATAGAGATTGTTATCTTACCATTTTTATGTCAATACAGATATCCCCTAGTGACTAAAGAGTATTTAACTTCATGGAAAATTGAAAACAATTGCTTCATTACAAAATTACAGGAACTCTTTAGATAGAGTATGTATGTTCGGCTAATACTCATCTTGTGCATTCACAATAATAAAAAATGATTGACTTATTATACCATAGAACAAAATCCACCTAAAACCAAAAGAGCTTCATTGTTATTAAAAAAATAATCAGAGAATGAGACTAGTGGTATAGAAATATATAAACAATATTACCAATGGGATGAAAATTTTCTTAGAATGAGATAGAAATTTTTATTTCATAGATTCATGATTGAGATTGAATACTGCAAACTATTTTCACTTAGTGCAACATGAATGTACAAAAAGCTTTGAAGATTGACTGACACTTGCCAATTGCATTTTTTTGAATGTGAACAACTCATATATGCCATGCTTGTCTAATAGGGCAATTGTAACTATAACATCTCAAAAAAAGGCCCTTATTTTGCACTTTGATAGATATCCATACCCTATTCCAAATGTACGACTGTTCACATAGGACCCTTATAAACCACACAATTATAAACCACACAATGAACTCTCCTTGTAGAGCCACCACAAGGTCCTGAGTATTAGCCACGACCTATTCTTCCCCTGCAAAGTACACATCACATGGTGCTACACCAGTCACATGTGCAAGTTAACATAAACTTCCAAATAAACCCTAGAACTTTCTTTGCCAACCACTCAACGGAAAATTTGACAAAGGAAATGCTAAAGATATTAACTGTCTCAAAAGAGCAAACCCAGCATGCCTGTATGCTATTGTACAACTATGCATATTGATGCAGAGCATCCATGATGACACGGATTTCACATGACTTCCCGTGAAGTTTTCTAAGTAGGTTGAGTAGAAATTTATTTAGGAGTTGGTGGTTTAGGAGTAAATTTAGGAGTTGTTTATTAATAAATGTAGATTTCCAATTGCCTTGTTCTCTGGGAGTTAAGGGAATAGTTGTAGCTCCATGAGTTAATTTTAGAATTGGTAAGTCTTGTTAGGAATTTGTTGGTAGTTAGGATAGGGATGCAGTCTGTCGAAGAAGAAGTTATAAAAGGGTAAATATAGGATGGTTTTGGAAAGGAGACAACAGAGATGTAAATATTTGTTTTTCTAAATGAGAAAGTTCTTCACGTTATTTTTCTATTTGAGCTTGTAATGAATTCTTCTCTGAAGTTTTTCCTTACTTAGCCTAAACATTTACAATGGATGTTCTTCTATTTTTGCTTGTTGTGTTGGGTTGATGAGTCTTGGAATCTTCTGTGTGTTTGTACTAAGAGGCGTTGCATCAGTTGGTATCAAAGCATAAGAAGATCCAAGAGAGATTGAAGAATGATGTGATTTATTCCATCAGTGTTGGAAAAGAAGACCTGCAACTTGGAGGAGAAAAGGCATGTTGTCCCGTAGATTGGTGAGATATCCCAATCTACAATATGTGATTGTCAAGCAAAGGTTTTGGGATCATCGAAGGTGAAGCCAGAAGTGAGGAATGTTGTTTTGTAAATGAGCAGCTTGAATTCCTTCGCAGACAAGTAATGCTTACCTATTTCTAACCACTTACATATCTCCTCAATGATGGAATTGTCAGATTTGATTTCTATGTCTTTTTAATTGACATATAGATGGGCATATAGCCTTCATTATAAATATGATCTTCTACATTATTCTAATCCTCTAATTTAAGAGATATTGTTGGATGGAGACAATCTCTCCAGCCTGTGTGAATTTTGAGAGAGGCCATAAAGGTAGCACAGCACCACCACAATTATATTCCTGCAAGTAGTCACGTGTAAGAGCTTACATTGCTTGGATGCATCTACAACAAAAAAAATGTGGTTGTTGAGGCGGAAGACAAAGGGGTCTGAGGCACTTAAAGCAGTTGATCTAGTGAATAGAAGGCAAACAATAGGAAGAGTTTTTTCAGAGCCCATAGAAAAGAAAAGGAGGGGTAACATTGTGTAAGGATTGGTGGAGAGAAAGTGATAATGTGTTGGAGTCTTTAAATAATGTAAAGCACAGATAGGGTCGTTGAAACAATCTGCATGCCCTCAAAACACCAATTGAGGAGTATGAGTGCATATCTAAAATGTGAAATCATGAACTAGTGGAAGCCTCATCAAAAGGTGATGACACAATCTCTCCTCAAATGCCATTATTCCTTGTGCTTGGTTGGGGAAGGAGGAGCTCTTCATCACCGTCAAGGGTATGTATACTAGCATGTTTATTTATTATGGCAAGAAGGTCTATATATTGTGGTTTGTATTTCTTATCTCTGAAGATCTATTCCTGAGGCATTATGGTTTGCTAGGTAAAATAGTCTGTCAAATATATGTCCTCAAGCAATGTTAGACTAGTGAAGTGTTGTGTGTAAAAGGTGAAAATTGTGAAGAAACAAAATGAAATTGCAGCTGTGTTTAATTTTCTGAATTTGGTAATAGAAATTAGAGATTAATCCTGTATTTAGTTTTTGGCTATGAATGCAAACATGGAATTGTATCACGGTTTGAAAAAGAGGATAACCAGTTTGGAAGATAAAATAAGGAAAAGACAAAGACAAAGACATAAGCTAACAGAAGACTAGCAAAAGGAGTTGCAAGAATTGGAGTATGAATTGGAGGCGTTGTGGTGGATGTTGGAGGAGTGTGAGGCATGCAATAACAAGAAGACAAAGAAGAAGAAATCTAAAGCAAACACATTGAAGGGTTCTGAGAAGGTGAAAAAGAATGGTAAGGATAAATACTCATCTGGTGAACAAGAGTTTTTTTCCAAAGAGGAAGGCCATAGAGAGAAGGATTAGCCAAGGGATAGAACTATTAGAACAAGGAAGATATAATTATTAGAACAGGGAAAGCTTAGATCCCTGGATGAGTTGGAAAAATTATTATTGGATGAAAGGCCAATAAATGATATTTGCAAAGAGTTGGAGACAGAGAATGAATGGCATGAAGATGAAGAGGATGAGTTGGATGGAGCTATTGAGTTGTGTTACCCCAAAGAAGGGGAAGTTATTGAAGATTAGAATACAAGAGGAGAAGAGTTTGAAGACTCAATGAAGAGGATTGTAGCCTATCACAAGAGGAGGCCCAAAATGTCAGTAGTGGAAGCAGTCCACATTAGAGAGGAAGCTACAACAAAGATGGAGATCTTTGGGAGCCCCATATGTGATGAAGTCCTATTGGTTTTAGATAAGATAACCAATCAAAAGCAACTAGAGGAACATCTAGAGAATCCCATCATTGATGAGAAGAGAGTAGAAGATCATCACTTTCTTGGAGAAGAATTGAGGATGATTGAGAGAGAGAGCATAGATATGTTCATTTGTGGTACAAAGGGGGACAATACAAAAAAGGAGTTGTCTTCTGAACAACATCACACCGAGCTAGGAAATGAATACCATCTCACAAAAAATGAAATAGAAAACATGCCTAAATGGAATAATGTAGAAGAGGAAGCAATTATAGGAAATTTTGATTCCCTTAACTTTATTTCTATTTTTAATGGTTTTTGTGTAGGTGCAGCAAAAGGTGGTATGGGTGGTGCAAAGAGCCATGATGGTTTTCAACGGAGGAATACCACTAAACCATCAAGGAGTTGGGAAAAGAGAAAAAGTACCAATTGGCAAAGGAGGATGAACTCGAATCCAACAAGAGGTTGGAAGCAAAAGAAGAAAAAGTTTGATGATTTGCAGAGGTATCTAATTTGGTGGAAGAGAATGTCATGGCTTGGTTCTTCAAGTCAAAAGGACGGTTCTACCATCTAACCAAACTCTTACTTGGATGTTTGATGCAGTAGCATCCTAGGTTAAAAGCAATCTTGCATCACATAAAAAATGTAATAGTTAAGTTTTTAAATTTCTTAGTTTGTTAACTTTTTAAGTTTGTTTTCAAATGAATTGGCTTTGAACCAAGAGGTTTAAAATTTTGTAAAGAAGGGTAGAATGTTGTAAACCAATATTCCTGAAACTGATTCCTCACAATCAGGAAGCAGTTCTGACTAAAATTACTAATTTTAGAAGGATTGAAATGACTCAGTGGAACAGCTACTACGTGCATGCTAAACATGGCGAGTTAATTTAGGAAAGGGAAGTGGCCTTGTGGATGAAGAGGTCTTTCAAACCGAATAGGAAACAAAGTAAAGAAATAGTTGAAGATATGAAGGAATGAAGATGGAGGAGTGGAGGGGGTACGATGGAAGTCAGGTTTGGTTGAGTCTATAAATAGATTGATGTACAAAAATATTTCTATCTGTAAATACAAAACTATTACAGATATTCCCATGCGTACTATTGGACTGTGAGATTATTTTACTTTGTTATGTTTATTTTTAGATGCATGTTTGAAAATGAACATGGAATCTGTCCATGTGAATTGATCCACTGAGTTTGCTAAGTAGGCTGAGTAGGAATTTATTTAGGAGTTAATTTAGGAGTTGGCAGTTTAGGAGTAAATTTAGGAGTTGTTTATTAATAAATACAGATTTCCAACTACCTTCTCTCATAGGGTTATGTAGGAAATGGTTTGATCAACCTGGTGATTTCCTAACAAGTGGTATCAAAGCTTTATATATGGTTTGGGGAGGTGTGAGCTCCCTAGTTTTGTATAACCCTTGTTTGAGTGGAACTGGTGCAAAGTTGAATCCATGGAAATGCAAGAAAGATTTGAGACATTTCAAGATATGAGGGTTTATACATGTTTTGCAGATTTGGGATTTTGGGGTTTGTAGATTTGTTGTGTTTATTGAATATCTAGGGTTTGAAAAATCTTAGCAAAAGAGGGTTTCTTCAATGTGCTTCATATGAGGGTTTTATAATGGAGGTTGCACAAATGGTCTCATGGGACAAAACAAATCTCACCATTGGATCCAGGAGGCCCAAAACATAAAGATTGACATAAAATTAGACCTATTTTGGTCATCAGGGCCTAAAGCAAAAAATTAGCCTCCTACACTTGTTCGGTTGTACGATCATTCATAATCTGCAAAAATTTGAAAATTTGAAAAATCAAAAAAAAAAATATCATGCGCAAGGGTCTCTTTCTATAGTTTGGAAAAGAAATTTATTTAAAAAAATTGATTGAAAATTTTGATTTTAAACTATATAAGGGAGATTTTTTTAAAAAAATTGAAAAGGGGTTTGTATGGGGTCCACAGACCCCGTACCCCTGCGACAGTGCCTGTTGGCATGGACATGACGGTCCCACAAGGCCTGTCGGCTACCGGCTGGCAACACTGGGTCAGAAGGCATTTGGACCCCCAGTTGGGCCAGCTGAGCCTTGAACCCCTCACAAGCAATTAAAACATTTGAAACAGATTTCAAAAGAAAATAAAAACTAGTTCTAAAAACTTCTTCAAGTTCGCCAGGGATTTTAAAATGAAATTTGAAAAAATATTTAACTAGAATTTAAAATTGTTTGAAATCTGTAACCAGTCCGAACACCACTGCCACTGTGCCACCCTGGTGCCACCCACTTTCCACCGTTGACGTTAGCTTGCGTCGAAGATGATGCCATCGTATAGACAGGGCCCCCAAGGGGCCTTTTCTAGCCCTTAGAGTGTCTTTTCTTCCAAGGGGCATAACTTTCACCCACGATATCAGATTTTTGACTTCTTATAAGCATCAGAAAGGTCTCTCCAAGAACTACATAGTGTTATAAGTTTGGTTGTCAAATTTTTTCGTTTGTGTCAAAAAATTTTGTGTGAAGCAAGCATTGCTCTGGGACAATTAAATGGTCATAACTTTCACATACGGAATCAGATTTTCGATTTCGGATAGGCATTGAAGAGAATTTGTAGTGTACTACACACTAGATCATGAATATTTTTAGTTTGGTGTGTAGATAGAGTTTTGTACTTGTTTGAACATTTGTGAGAGCCTGAGATTCAAGGCATGATTGTGAGAGCATTCGAATGAATTTTTGGATACAAACTTGTGGGAGTGCATGTTTTTATAATACCATCATAGTATAGCAGGTTTTTAGATTTGGTGCTTCCAAGTACAAGTTCATAGGTGTTTTCAGAGTTTGGACTTTGATGAAGATAGGTACAAAGGGAGTCTTCTGGTTTGAGGACACGACTGATACACGTGTGAGATTAGAAGTCTCATTTCAATGGGAGTTGAGTACAAGTGTAGCAATGACAATGATTATGGTGTCATGGATATGCAGGTACATTTGAGCATTGACACATCATGATCATGTATGCGATTGACAGGTATGGGTTCTGATGTTTGATTCATGATTATAAGTGGTGGTGTGGTTCAGTTTTAGGAGGTTGTTCTTATCTCCTAGATACTTGATTAGTTCCTTGACTATGGTTACTCATATTTGTGAACTTGTTTGGAAAATCAGATCTATGGTTGATTTGGTGTTTGAGTCTTGAGGTCTAAAGGTTATCTTTTTTGTTATCTCGACTTGCATGTTACTGATGTGATGATGAGTTTTCATGTTGCATTGGTTTGGGATGTACAAGTTATGCAATTTGTGGGTTGGCGCCACCCATTAATTATAGTGGGATGACTTGGATGTGGACTGTCTATATCCACAAGATTGATTCAGTGTTGATACATAATTTGTTACTTGGCCTTGTCTGTGGTCATTTGTGCATTGGTATGCTGCTTTGGTATGAGAGGATGGATGATTAGAGTGTCTGGATAGTTGATTGTTGGGACTTGTAGAATGTTTATCATAATTACATGGATATCTTGGTTACAGGTTTTGTGTGAGATTTTAACAGTGATGGTTTATCTTCTTGGATTCGAGAAAGTGGTTCTACTTTGGATTTATTGGTATTACAGTTGTGTGTGTGTGCCATGGGTGATCTTCAAATTAGGATATGGTTGTCACGATGCCATGTGTAGCTTGGTATCACAGTTCAGTGGGAGCTTTGGTTGTGGTGCAGATTCATCACCTAGTGATGGATGATCTTCTACAGTGGTTGGGTTTTATGGAAAAACTCTTGGATTATGATTCTTTTATGCAATATGAGTGCTTTGAAATCTTGAGTTCTATTGTGAGGAGATGGTTGTCTTCATGTGATTGGAAATGTTGATCCTCAATTTAGAGGCACTATTTGGTATTGTGTCTTGGTTTACTCTTGATTCCAGATTAGAGTGTTGGCATGATAAAAGTTCTCTTGAGACTAGGATATGCTCATTGGAGCATGTGATCTCTTAGAAGATGTTAGATCATGATGTCATGATTGGGTTCCTGATTTTGCAGTTGGAGCTTTGACAATGATCTTGTTGGTTCTCTTTGTATTGAGTACATTGGTCATGTGCTTGGGAGCTTCGTGATAGTGTGATGTTGCATTTGGAGCTTAGCATGGATTGATCAATTGTAGGTGCTCATGGATACTTGGAGACTTAGGTGAGGTTGGAGTTCTATTAGGATAAGTGACATTGTTGAGACAATTACTCTTTGGAGGTTTCAGCAGGAATATCGAGGAGCTTTTCAATTAGATATGGACATGAGTTTGTGGACCTTAAAGGAGATTATTCTTAGAGAGAGTCATTGTGGCTTGGTGTATCCTAGAGGAGCATTCTCATTCCCCACTCTTGATCTACTCGGAAGATTATCATCTAAGAGGTATTGCCCATCCTTTAGATGCATTTTGCTTTATGCTTTGTCTTCTCATGCATATGGATCTTGAGCTATGGTGGTTAGTTCTAGAGGATTCATTTGAGGGATGTTTGGTATGGTTATCTCCTTGTGCATATAAGTTTGATTTATGATGTCATTTATGAAAAGTTTAGGAGATGTGTTTGGGTTTATTCCTAGTTTTGGGAATGGATATTTGAGTTGATCTTCCTTGGTTAGAGAGGATTACATCCATGTTGGTTTTACATGATACATATGTTCCATTTGATCTATGAGATTGAATGATTGGGTGTTGTTAAGGTTTTTTATTTGAGGTTGTAAAGGAGATCATACTTGACACAACTTAGTGAAAGGAAGCTAGGTGTGCGGAAATCACTTCCTACACTAATCTAATGAGGGGAGGAGAGTGCAAATTCAATTTTATCCTTACTATTACAGCAATGTTAAACCCACTAACAGAGATAACAGAGATATTGCAGTAAACACATAAACAAGAAAGTGAGACACAAGAAGAGAGACACAAGATATACGTGGGGAAAACCTTTATCAGGTGAAAACCCCCACACTCCAAAACCTACACAATGTATTAACAAAACTGAAATGGTTTACAATACACTTGCAATGCAAGCTCTCAGGAGTCTTCGACACTCATATCTGGAGACAAACTGGCAGCATAACAGTACCTGTCAAATCTGTAATACATCTCTTCCTCCAAGCACCTGTTTATATAGAAAATACAAGGCAAAATTGCCTCTATCTTGGAATGGGCGTCCAACTTGACCTCATGGCCCAAAACCCAAGCTTATGGACACTTGGTCAACATTGTAAGATGCTTCTGACACTTGTCCACACACCCCATCCCAAAGAAGTCACCTATTTCCAAAATGGGCTATGACAGATGCTCTTACGACTCTTATGACCGTCAAAGAATCTATCATAGCAGTTACAACTTATAGCTGTAAGAGAATCTGTCATACACAGGCTATAAATAGCATATTCTCTTACAACATGTCATAGTCCACCTTGGGGTACCCAAAGATGCCTTTTTCAAAGATGCTCTTCGACACATGTCTTCTCCTATCATAGAATCTCCTATTTCTGACTCTTACATGTCATAACTTCGTCATAGGAATCTGTCATGACCGTTATGGTCAATATTTCCTTACACAACATCCAAGATGCCGACACATGGCAAAATATTTCTACCACAAAGTGGGACGCCTACTTCCTCATGTGAGCACAAAATTATAAGTTATCATCTTCCATGTAGGATGACACATCACCGTGCCACATCCCACAAGATGACAATATGAATTTACAACTTAATTTACAACATAGGCAATAAATAAATACAGTAAAAATGATTCAAGGAATTACCAAGGTTGAGACACCTTAATTCCCAACATTCTCCCACTTGTCCAACACCTTGTAAGAGCCAATAGAATTAACAGGATTTAACTGCTATAGGCCAAGAGGCCCATAGACTCTGAACACCATCTGAACTTCTCTGTGCCCACTGGCTTCGTCAATGCATCTACAACATTCTTCAAAGTATCTACCTTCTCCAAATTTACCTTCCCATCCTCTACCATGTCTCACACGAAGTGAAACTGTACATCAATATGCTTTGTTCTGGCATGGAAAGTTGGATTCTTCGCAAGGCAAATTGCACTCTGACTGTCACAACAAATCATAATCTGTCATGCATCAACACCAATATCTGAACACAATCTCTTAAGCCAAATGGCTTCCTTACAAGCATGAGTTGTAGCCATATAATCAGCTTCTGTAGTGGATAAAGCAACCACAGGTTGTCGCTTACTCATCCAACTAATTGCACCACCAAACATTGTGAACACATATGCACTGGTGGATCTCCTGCTGTCAATGTCACCTGCCCAATCAGAATCCACAAATCCATGAATACAAACTAAATGCGAAGGTCCTGTAGCATTTGTTGAGTAATAGTGACTCAGATTACAGGTCAACTAATATGTGATGACTATCGGCATAAGATTGGCCATCGGCGGGAGTTTGGAGTCTTTCATCGATATGCTAGGTTACACCGATGAAGGGAAGTTGTCGGGTTGACATTCTCTATCGGGCTTGCCTAAAGATGTTGCTTCGATGTTATGTCTCACTCCGATGAACTGTGGAGGTTTTGGATCAGTGGGACTTACCATTGTCAGAGCAATTTGGGAGACTTCTTCCGATGTGCAAGGTCTTACCAATAACGGGCTAGTGTATACTCTATCAAGAAGACTTTACTATCGGCATGGTTTAGAGTGCTTTCTCTGATATGTTGTGTTACTCTGATGAAGCCCTAGTCATCGGTATGAAGTTTGCTATCGGCGCAGATAGAAGAAGTGTCACCGATGATCTATGTCTTGACGATGGTGTGATCGATGTGAGAACGTTTGTCGGCCCAGCGTTGAGAAGTCTTCCCGATCTTACCTGTCACTCTGATGGAGGGTTGGTGAAGACTTGGTATTGGCAGGAGAAACATTGTCGGCAAAGAGGGATGAAGTTATACCAAAGATCAAGGTCTTTCCGATGGTCGATGAACGGTGTACTGCTTAGTCTTGTCAGCAAAAGTGTCGACGATAAACTTATCATGTGTTCGTGCATATATACAATTGATGTGTTTGTCGACGGATACATGTGGGACTAATCTCATGAATGCGAATAGTCAGAAATGGTAGTTTGGATGGTTGGTGAGCGTAACTGAAACGGTTGGTTGCTCAGAAGGTTGATTTGATTAGATTGCTAAAAGCAATTTGGAATCGATTGAGAATTGTGGAGAGTTCAATGAGGTGAGCTCTGTTCTTCTTCTTCTATGAAGCCCTATGCTGTATGTTGTACGCAGCATGTTAACAATATGAGAAGGGATTGAGGAGAGATGAAAAAGAGCAGAGTTCGGGTGAAGGGGATTCTGACCGAGAAGGGTTATACTGGTAGCTATTCTTTAGAAGGAACAAGATGTTAATCTCCTGTAAAGGCTATGAGCCTGTAAATGTATTGTAACTGTTTGGTTGCTGAATAATATAATGGCTCTGTGATTTGGAGTGTGGGGTTTTTTACCCGTAAGGGTTTTCCCCACGTAAATCTATGTTATTGTTATGTCTTTCATGTTTAATTATTCTACTGTTGAAACTGGTTAATGTTGCTTGTACTTTCCTCTAAGGGTTAATGTTGGAAATGTTCTATGTTTGTTTCTGCTTTGTGGCATAGTTGTGTGTGTTTTTGAAGCGATTGTAAAGAATTTAAATCTGTTGAAGACACCACTGTTCTTAGAAATACGTTCTGAGATGCTCTCATTTCCTTACAGAATTGCTATGATAGAAAATGGAATACTCAGAAGTACCCCTCAAATATCTGAACACTCACTTAACTGCATCCCAATGTACCCGTCCAGGATTAGCCATAAATCGACTAAGGACTCCCACTGCTTGGGCAATGTCTAGTCTTGTGCAAACCATGGCATACATCAAACTGCCAACAACACTAGCATAAGGTACTCTGCTCATGTCCTCCACCTCACTAGGAGATTTTAGACAATCACTAATAGATAACTTTGTCCCCAATGAAACAGGAACACTCAATGGTCTACAATCTACCATGTTGAACCTATCCAACATGGTCTTCACATACTTACTCTAGCTTAACCAAAGTTTTTTGTTAGTTCTGTCTCTTCTAATTTCCATTCCTAGAATGTACCTGGATGCCCCTAAATCTTTCATTTCAAACTGTGCTACCAAATGAGACTTAAAATTAGAAATCATATTCTTACCCTTCCCAATCAGCAACATATCATCAACATATAATGTAACAATGAGAATACGATCACCATCAAACTTATAATAGACACAGTGATCCAATTTCGATCTCACAAATCCAATTGAAAACACAAAGGCATCAAACTTCAAGTACCACATCCTAGGAGACTGCTTCAAACCATACAAAGACTTTTTCAATTTGCAAACCAAATTTTCTTTACCTTTCACTATGTAATGCTCTAGCTGTGACATGTAGATTTCTTCCTCCAAATCACCATGAAAGAAAGTTGTCTTCACATCCATCTATTCTACCTCTAAGTCATAAGCAGCTACAAGAGATAACAGAAATCTAATGGACATCAGCTTTGCAATGGGAGAGAAAATTTCAACATAATCAATTCCCTCCACTTGTGAATACCCCTTCGCAACCAATCTGGCCTTGTACTTTTCAACACTACCATCTGCACCAAATTTCTTCTTGAACACCCATTTGCATCCAACGGGTTTCCGTCCATCAGGCAAAGGTACCAAGTCCCATGTTTTATTCTTTTCCAAAGAAGCCATCTCATCTTCCATGGCCTCCTTCCAGGAACCTACATCTTTCATACCCATAGCCTCTGACACAGTTCTAGGTTCATCAGTGTTAGCAAGTAAAGAAAAAGCACAACTAGAATCAAGTAATGAATAACCAAACCTATTAGGTTGCTTTCTTGTTCATGTAGACCTCCTCAATGGCTGAGGTTGAGGTTCTGCTTCTTCCTCTGAGCTTTTAGAGCTGCTAGAGCTCTCCTCATCATCAGGTCTCACAGGGTCTATTTGTTCAGTCTTCTCAGGGGTAGAAGGAAATTGAACCACATCCTCTTTCTTTTCTGTATGTTCTGGCTATAGAACAATGGAAGAAGGTGTTAGCTCTTTGAAGATAACACTTCTACTATACAACACTTTTTTAGCCACCAAATCCTAAAGCTTGTATCCTTTCACACCGACACCATAGCCAATGAAAATACATTTAACAGCCTTGTTCTCCAATTTAGACCGTTTCTCCCTAGGCACATGTGTATATGCCTCACAACCAAAAACATGAAGATGTCTAACTGAAGGATTCTTACTAGACCACACCTCCATAGGTGTCTTACCAACAAGAGCTGATGTAGGAGATCTGTTTACCAGATAGCAAGCAATGGCAACAACTTCAGCCAAAAACTTTTGTTCAAAGCTTGCTCCACTAAGCATACTCCTAGCCTTCTCCATCAGTGTCATGTTCATCCTCTCTACAACTCCATTTCGCTATGGGGTATATGGAGTTGTCTTATGCCTTTCAATCCCTTGCTCTTTACAGAACTTATCGAACTCTGCCAAACAAAACTCACCACCATTGTTAGTTCTCAAACACTTAATCTTTTTACTAGTCTAATTTTCAGCAAAGGCTTTAAACTCCTTAAACCTACTAAAGACTTCAGTCTTGCTTCTGATAAAATAAACCCATGTCCTTCTACTGTAATCATCTATGAAAGATACAAAATATACATATTTTGAAATCGAAGGAACATTAACAGGACCAAACACATCAGAATGAATAAGATCCAATACACCAAAAGACTTGTGAGAATTAGAGTAAAACTAAACACGATTTTGCTTTCCATAAATGCAATGTTCGCAAAATTCAAACTCGAGATTACAGTCATTTAACCCCTCAATGAGGTTTTTATTTTTCAAGGTACGCAAACCCTTCTCACCAATGTGGCCATATCTCAAATGCCATAACATAGTCTTTTCAGCAGGAAGCTTACCTTCCATGGCATGTGCACTACCATCAAAACTAGTTACAACAGATTTCTTCATTGCTCATTCAGATGGTGGGGATGAAGTGACTGCAGCTCATTTCTTTGAGTTAGAAAAACTATTGCACTGTGAAGTGCAAGCCTCCAGCTGAAACAGAGTACCTCTCCAAGTACCCTTCGCAAGCACCATAGATCCTCTAGTCATCTTGCATCCATCCTTCGAAAAGACAACCTGCACACCTGCATCATTCAACATACTTACAGAAAGTAGGTTTTGTGCAAGGCCTGGAATATGCATAACTCTAGTGATCCCCTTCACTCATCCATCAGGGAATCAAATTAAGAGTCTTCCATGACCAACAATCTTTAGATGAGAGTCATCACCTAGGTACACTCTTCCACCATCGAACTCTTCATACTTCATGAACCAGTCTTGATGTGAGGTCATGTGGAATGATGCACCAGAATCAATCAACCACACATCATCAGATGCATGTGTGGCTAGGGCTGTGATGAAGGCATCACCATCATCTTGTGACTTGTCAAAATCTGAATCAGGAGCTTTCTTCTTCTTTTTCTTCTCCTCTTTGCGTTCCTTTCAGAAATGCCCAGTTTTACCACAGTTCCAACAAAGAGCCTTGGACTTTCCAAGAGATTTGGATCTACCCTTTTCACCTTTCTTGTCCTTCTTCTTCCCTTTCTCTTTGTGACTTCCACAAACCGTAAGAGCCTCTTTGGCTGCCTCAGAAGACTTTCTCCGCATCTCTTCAGGTAACAGCGAAGATACCACATCTTCCATCTTGAAGGTGGTAGTGGTGCTTCTGATAGCCATGATAAGATGATCCCACGAATCCGGCAAAGAACAAAGTAGGGTCATGCATCGATCCTCCTCCTCCATTTTTACACCCACAAATGTCAACTGTGCAACGATCATGTTGAAAGCATTCATGTGATCCGCAACAGATCCTCCATCTTCCATCTTCAGAGTGAACGACTTATTTTTTTAGGAAGAGTTTGTTTACCAAGGACTTGACCAGATAAACATCACCCAACTTCTTCCAAAGATCTTTCGTTGTCTTCTCCTCATGGACATTCAACAGGACAGAGTCAATTAAATAGAGTCTTATGAGACCCTTAGCCTTCTGATCTTTGAGGTCCCAATTAGCTTGTTGCATTGCTACTAGTTTTACACCGGATACCATTTCCCATAGGTCACGATCAACAAGTAGGTCCTCCATCTTCAATTTCCACAACTCGAAATTAGTGCCATTAAATTTCTCAACCTCTAACCTTCCGGATGTGGTTGCCATCTCCTTGCTGCAACAAGATACAGAATACTCTGCACAATACTCCCACTCAACCTAAGATTAGCTTAAAAAACCCCTACCCAACAGCTAGGAGCAAAACTGGCCAAGCTATGATACCAACTGAAAGGAAGCTAGATGTACGGAAATCACTTCCTACACTAATCTAATGAGGGGAGGAGAGTGAAAATTTAATTTTATCTTTACTATTATAGCAATGTTAAACCCACTAACAGAGATAACAGAGATATTGCAGTAAACACATAAACAAGAATGTGAGACAGAAGAAGAGAGACACAAGATATACATGGGGAAAACCCTTATCGGGTGAAAAACCCCACACTCCAAAACCTGCACAATGTATTAACAAAACTGAAATGGTTTACAATACACTTTCAATACAACCTCTCAGGAGTCTTCGACACTCATATCTAGAGACAAACTGGCAACATAACAGTACATGTCAAACCTGTAATACATCTCTTCCTCCAAGCACCTGTTTATATAGAAAATACAAGGCAAAATTGCCTCTATCTTGGAATGGGCGTCCAACTTGGCCTCATGGCCCAAAACCCACGCCTATGGACACTTGGTCAACAATGTAAGATGCTTCTGACACTTGTCCACACACCCCATCCCAAAGAGGTTGCCTATTTCTAAAATGGGCTATGACAGATGCTCTTACGACTCTTATGACCATCATAGAATTTGTCATAGCAATTACAACTTACAGCTGTAAGAGAATTTGTCATACACAGGCTATAAATAGCATATTTTCTTACATGTCATAGTCCACCTTGGGGTGCCCAAAGATGCCTTTTTCAAATATGCTCTTCGACACATGTCTTCACCTATCATAGAATCTCCTATTTCTGACTCTTACATGTCATAACTTCGTCATAGGAATCTGTCATGACCGTTACAGTCAATATTCCCTTACACAACATCCAAAATCCTGACACATGGCAAAATATTCCTACCACAAAGTGGGACGCCTATCTCCTCATGTGAGGACAAAATTACAAGTTATCATCTTCCATGTAGGATGACACATCACTGTACTAGCTCCCACAAGATGACAATATGAATTTACAACTTAATTTACAACATAGGCAATAAATAAATAAATACAATGAAAATGATACAAATAATTACCGAGGTTGAGACACCTTAATTCCTAACACTTAGCACTATGAGGTGTTGGTAGAATGACATGATATGATTTACAAGTTTTCTCTCTTGTTCTATGGCTACTTCCTGGAGGTTCATGTTCATATGGTTTGACTTGGGAGAGTTATGGGGACATGTTGTGAGAAAGTATGCAGCAATTTGTGTTGCATGTGTGGATCATTGTGGTTGTTCTTGGTACTACATCATTTGATCATTAACCACAACTTGGTTAGAGTGTTGATTGATAGACTTGCTATGCCTTGATCTATTTTCAGATTTGACATTACCCATGCAATGGGAGTTCTTGGATATGTATGTTCTTCATTGACAAGTTTTACATGGGAAGCTTGTGATTGCAGTATATCAGTTGGATATATTGTTGGCGTGAGTTTACTAATGTTGATAACTAGAAGGCATGGATGGTTGGATGCATTAGCATTTGTTGTGGGTGCTATTTCCAGTAATGTGAGTTTTTACCTTTGACAACAGCTTGGAGCCTTTGTTATCACCTGGAGTTGATGCTTGCGTACTTTGGATTGGTGAATCTTCACCTTGGCATGTTCATTTTCTTCCATAGGTGGCATGTTGGAGGATGAGAGGAGCTCTTGCTTGAGATGGTGGTCACCTTGGTTTTATTGTAGGTATCTTGATGGAGCACAAGAGCATGTTGGAGATTCATGGGGTTTGATATATGGCTATGATGATATATTTCATTGATTGACCCTTATGCAATGTATACAATAAGTGGGAGAATGTTAGGAAAAATGTGTGTTGTACACTTTGCTCAAAAATAAAATATTTTAATTATCTAAAATAAATATTTATTTGTGGTGCATCTTAGGGGATGTGTTTAGCCACATTATATATTTATTTGGGACCACTTGTAAAGTTGTATGTAACATTGAGTTAGTTATTTTATGTGTAGGAGATGAAATAATTAATTAATATTTGGACATAAAATGAAAACGTAGTAACAAGAATTAAATGAGGGGTCATGGTTTTGTGTACTCATGGTTTTGAAACACGTGGTTTTTCCAATACAACAAGTTGTATTTGTGTGAACTTGAGTTTATAAAAGCAAACACATGGTTAGTGGTTTGGGTTGGCTGGTTGAGCGGATTGTCATTGTTGGAAATATTGTCATCGATGTCAAGAGTGTATCAACGAGAGTATTGGCAAGAGAGTCATCATAGATGTCAAAGGTGCATGGACATTTTGTCATTGATGTCAACTAGCAATATCATTGTATGCAAGGTAATCGTCATCATCATTTAGTGGCATATCGAAGACAAGTTGGATCAATTTAAGTTGAGCAGAGGTTGATGGATCACATTGGAGTTTAAGAATGCTTATGTTGGGCTAATCTCTATCATGGTCGACTCCTCTAAGACTTTATTATTAAGGTTGACTTTGTTTATGAGGCCAACTTTATTTACGAGGCCGATTACATGACAACAATCATATATAAGAAGGCAATCTGTTTATGAGATAAGTTTTAATGTGAGATCTATTTTTAGTATGGTATATATGAGAGTAGAGATAAGATAAGAAAGCAGCAATCTAGATGAAGATGGTAGAGAAGTGATGAGGCCGATCAAGGAGTCAATAAAAGATATGGAGAGGAGCAATCAAGCATTAATTATGAAAGGAAGATCAAGTAGCGATTAAGTATGAAATGGAGCGATCAAGTATGAATAAAGTGTTGGAAAAAGTGAGAGAACAATGTAAAATTGTAGCTATGTAGTTTTAAAATGTTTTCAAATCTGAAATTAATAGCACGTGTAAATCTGAAAATTACTTTCAATTTAGATGTTAGAGTATTTCTCCAATTTAATCAATGTAGTAGAAGAAAATAGCTTGCAAGAAGAAGACAAGTATTTATGTGGAGAAACCCCTAAGGGAAAAAACTCCACACCAAAGGTGTTTACGTTTGTATTAAATCTCTTGTGAAAGATTACATTCAATACTGAAATCCTTTGATTCCTTGATGCACTTCAAAAGTTTTTTCAATCTTCAAACCTGTAAAAACTTCAACAAAAAAGCTTCTTGTTTTTTTTCTTCTAAATCAAAAAAGCTTCTTGTTTTTTTATTATAAGTCTTTTTCACAATTCAACTCTTTGAAAAATGTATGGGGCTCTTGATTAATTAATATGAATATTTATAATTCAAGAGCTTCTTAATTCAAAAGCTTGAAACTCAAAATACAATAAAGTGTAGTTGATAACATAGCTTCCAATGCTCATGCAAAAACCAAGCACTCTAAATTGGAAAGATTGAACTCAAACAATGTCCAAGATTTCAGTTAACTGCATCTTCATGATGTGTGCACCCAAGTATGCTAAAATTAGCTTTGCCAACATCAAACATATTCCCAAATAAAAGCAACAACAGAAAGTCCTCAAATTGGGTGCCCAAGTTTGTCCAATCTCTTTCTGTTAACTGAAGTGATCAACACACACCAATCTCATGCAAACAACATGCAAGATTGATGTCCCCAAAGTTATTCTGAATTACCTTGTTCTGTACATGCAAGTGACATGCAAACACCGGATTCAACATGCAATTGATACCCATTTCCTGAAACACTGAGAAGTACCATCCTGCAACTTTCTGGAGTTGGAGTGTTCTGCAAGTAATATATTAAAATTGACATGCAATCACATGCAACAACATGCAACTAATACCCATTACCTAAAACACTAAAATGTACCATCCTGCAAGTTTCTGGAGTTGGAATGTTCTGCAAACAATCTCACAAAACTAATATGCAACAACATGCAAGGTCATATAACTAACATGCAACAACATGCAAGGTCATACAAGTCCATAGGAGTGATATGCAACAACATGCAAGCACATGCAAGTGACATGCAACAACATGCAAGGTCATACAAGTCCATAAGAGTGACATGCAACAACATGCAAGTCCATAGGAGCAACATACAACAACATGCAAGCACATGTAACATGCAACAATATGTAAGTGCATGCAAGCAACATGCAACAACATACAACAACATGCAAGTACATGCAAGCAACATGCAAAAATATGCAAGTCCATGCAATATTTTCTGACCTCATGCAAGTAATATCCAATTCATGCATCGCTAACACTTTAATTAACTCCAACATTATATCCATACAAGGTGTCTCAACATTATCCACTCGTGTACATAAAAAAGCACAACTCCAAGTCTAAATATAAGCCCCCATCAAAAGGGGATACCCAAGTTCAACTCCCACTTACTAGGAGTTATCAAATTGTCAAAATAGACTTAGGAGAAGTCAACAAAATCTTCATGGCCCCCACTCTAAGAATGGATGGTCAAGTTTGACCTTATCAATTAGGAATTGATTGCAAAAGTTAAAATGATATAATTAATAAATAATTAATCTCTCAAAATCCTTGTGTTGGAGAACACATTCCAAGAACTTTGGAGACTCATTAATTGGTTAGGATTGCAAGTTAATGGCAACTTATCCCAACATTCTTCCACTTGACATTATACATTGCAATAACTCTAAATGATATAATCAAACTTTAAATCACGGGGAAAAACATCCCTAACCATCAATGTACCACTGATTCTTCAACATGCTTTTGTGCTCCAACAAAAAACTGTTGATGATTGTTTTGATGCAATCATAACAATAAGTTAAAATTCACATGAAATGAACTGAAACTATACTTGAAAGATGAGAAGGAATCATTTGAGATTCAACTAATCCCAAGTCTACAATGGTTCGGTTGGTCAAGTTCAGTTGGTCAATGTGAAGCTGTAATGTTCAAGGGGCCTTACGTAGTTTAGGTTTGTTCGGTGGTTTACTGGACTAAGAATATGCAAAAAGGTCATGAGATATGTCAATACCTTTCATTCCTTTGCATAAGAGTGCTACTGTGCTGCAAGTTTTAGATGGTTTTCTTGAATTTTTTTGCAGCTTTCTCCTTTATCTATTTATGAAAACTGTCTACTTATAGCTCTGTTATGCATACTTCTTCAAATTTGAGACAATTTCCTTTAGATTTCTACGTTTTCAGCTAAATATTCAGATGGGTTGGGAAAAGTTAGAAAGATCTAATCTATACCTCATTTAATCTACCGAAGGATCTAATTGTTTCTGTTATGCACTATGTAAATACTACAGTAATTTGATCAAATCCACAGTAAAAACCTTAAATGCAAGTTCTAAGCATTTTCACAAACATACATTTAAAATTGCAGGCTCTCAAAGAAAATATTTCAAAACACAAAGAAGAGCAGGAGAACACTCAGAAGATAGATGCAGAACTCCAGATTCTATTGTATTAGAAACGAATAGTCATACATGATTTACAATGTAGGAATGACTCTTAGTTTCATTGATCATACTACAGAGAACTTACAAGCTTTACAGATACAGTAAGGCAGCCAGACATTCCACGCGCACCTTACTGCAGACAAACAGGCGACCTCCTTCTTCTACTTCTAAACTATGCTAACTTGCTGTATGTTCCTAAAAGAAAATCCTGCTGTAGCCCCTGTTGTTTTCCTAAAATCCCTGTTGTAAAGTATTACAGTGTAGAGAGGCACAATATATAGACATTCTGATTGTCCTCACTACAGCAAAAATCTAACTGAACCCCTGGTTCAAACCCCTGGTTACAGCAATAAATACAGGTGAACCAGCTCTTCAAAATATCTCTGAGCAGTGTCAAATCTGGGCGAAATATTGCCCCTTCTAAGAAGTTCCGGCAGCTAGGTAATAACTTCTGTTTGTCTGTTGTAGTAATACCTTCAGCTACAACTCTGTCCTTCACTTGAATGGCCTTGACTTTTTCGCACTTCATCCTTATCTTCCTGCTCCTGAGATCGGATTTCCTTCCTTCATGAGGTCACTGCGTTGACTTTCCAGCTGCTTCCTCAACTGCAAGCCTGCAAGATAAAACAAGCAATAAGTATTTCATTTATCACATAAACAGCAGGAAATTAAAATAATCGTTTAAATCCAGGTGACTGCGCAAAATTGTGGAAATCGGATCCAGAATACTCTCAAAACGCGTCCAAAACGCATTCAGACCGCTCAAAACCCATCAGGTCAACCATCGCTGACCGAAAAAATGCCACGGGCGCCAAAAAATGGTTTAAAACTCCACCGCTTCATTTCCCGCCCATCGGCGTGTCAAAAAACATGTCGGCCGATATTCTCTATTTGGCCGATGTTCACTTCATCTGCATGATATTCTGGAAATATGATGCTCTCCCTTCCGAAGGTCCAGATGACGTCATCAGGATGTTTCGCTTCTGTATATCGGGGAAAAGAATGACATCATCATCATCTTCATGTTGAAGGAAAATAGGAAGATGTGAAATATGATCCTACTGCTGAGGAAAGGAAAATGATGGTGACGTCATCATCATACTTAGGCTTCGTTAAAATGCAAATGATGGCGTCATCGTCATACTTAGTTAAGATCAGGGGATAAATGTAAAATCGGGTCATCTAAGGAGCATGATCAGGATGATGAATGTAATATGACCCTTTTGCGGCCAAGGTAACCCTCTCGAAAGATCAGGATGATGAAGATCATCAGGATATTCGGGGCTTTTATCGAACTTATAATAAGACGTCATCATCATATTTCGCGAATCGGATCATGCTTTAGAAAATACCCTGTCGAAGGGAAATATGATGATGATGATCATCGGGTATTTGCTT
The DNA here is from genome assembly GCA_027924645.1 of Cunninghamia lanceolata. Classification (NCBI taxonomy): domain Eukaryota; kingdom Viridiplantae; phylum Streptophyta; class Pinopsida; order Cupressales; family Cupressaceae; genus Cunninghamia; species Cunninghamia lanceolata. The sequence continues at coordinate 444,874 of BSBN01000585.1, forward strand.
CTTCGTTTATCAGATCGGGATGACGTCATCATGATATCCGGGGCCTTTGTTAAACTTAGAACATGACGTCATCATGATATTTCGCTAACCGGATCATGTTTTGGAAAATATCCTGCCGAAAGGAAATGTGATGATGATGATCATCAGGATATTTGCTTCTTCGTTTATCAGATCGGGATGACGTCATCATGATATCCGGGGCCTTTGTTAAACTTAGAACATGACGTCATCAGGATGTTTCGCTAACCGGATCATGTTTTGAAAAATATCCTGCCGAAGGGAAATGTGATGATGATGATCATCAGGATATTTGCTAAAGGTCGTTCTTTCTCGGCAGGAGGACTTTACTAAATATCAGGTAGACAAACAAGATCATGATGGTCTTGACAACAGGACAGGATAAAAAATATGATGATCCTCCTCATCGAATTATCATGATGACGTAATCATCATATTTCATTTTCGGAGCATGAAGATGAGTTGAGGTCATCATCAGGTTTGCGCTAGGGTGATTTTTAAAATATGATCATGCTGTTTGAGGAATGGAATATCAGCCTCCCTTAAAAGATAGGGTGATCATCATGATCATGCAAAAGGAGATCAGGAGGATATGAAGACGTCATCATCATCTTAGCGAATTTCAGCAAATATCAGGATGATGACCCTCCGATAGGATTTTAACATGCGCATGCAAATATGCCGATGGTGGATTTTCTAAGTCAGGGTGATCTTATAATATCAGCATGATATTATAAAATCAGGTAATGTTAAAATATCATGATGCTCGCGATACAAAAGACCGCTCGACGGGGAAAACTTACTATGACTTAAAGTTGACGTCCGGATATTTGAACCTCAGGATATTATCGGGGGGGCATTTCAAATATGATGATGACGTCCTTCATTCAGCAAAACCGAGTTCACAAAATATGACCCTCCTAAAATCATGATGCTCACGATGCGCATAAGGCCATTTGACGGGTAAAGGGCACTACCACCTAAGATTGACGTCCGGATATTGCGACTGCATGATTTTATCAGGTGATAGATCAAGATCATGATGACCTTGACAACATGAAAAAAATGATGATCACTTGCGATTATCAGGTTTGACCAAAACTTTGACTGTGCATAACTTCCACATATGGACGAATTTTCAAGTGATGTAAAAGGCAAACCTGCATGGAATTTCAAGCTCTTTCTAAATATGAGGTCATAGAAACAAAATATGAACTTTGACAAACTGACCTCATGATGATGACCAACCTCATCCAATATCATGATGATGATGCACCTGACCTTCATTTTTACCAAACCGCCAGAAAGCAGACAAACACAAGCAGAAGCAAAAAGCGAAACATCAGCAGGGGTCCCCATTTTGCTAAGGAGCATAATGGGGCGTGTTGTGAACATCACAACAACTAGCAACCAAAACAAAACAATTAAATTCAGAGTGTTCAAGGAAACTAGATGAAATGAACTCATAACTTCCAACTATCTTTCCTGCAAATTACTATTCAGCTTGAGACTCAAAGTATTCAATAAAGATGCATGAATTTCCATTTTCAGTTTTGTTGTGTGCACGTGATTAATTATCCTCATCTTGAAGATCGGTTGAACAAATCAGTGACTGACATTAGCCTACGTAGGTGAGGATATTCCCTCGTAGCCGACCGGATAGAGCCTTGCTGCCAGCGAGCGTATATAGCCCCGGCAAGGTTATCGTTACAATTCTCCTAAGTAGAGCCCCACTGCCAGCGAGCGTCCATAGCCCCGGTAGAGTTACTTAGATGGCTTAATCTGGATTTTCAGTATAATCCGCTTTATTCATTTATTTATTTATTTTTTGTTTTCTAATTTTGAAAGATTTCATAAGATATAGCAATTTGTAACTTCATGATGCAAGGAGTGGACACTTGCTGAAATTAAGCTGAGAATTGTAATGGTAGCAAGGGTGACCTCTGATTTTTCACCTAATATCTACACTGGTAAGTTCAACAAACCCAAGGATTTTAGGTGTGTCATCGTGAGAAACCTGCTTCGAATTCTCAATCACATTTATTGAATACAAAACTTCAGAAGATGAACAACTCTCTACATTCATGACAGTGACAAATTACGTGTAAATTGCAAATGGTTAACCTGGATATCCTAAATTTTATACTGTTTTGAATGGTTGCTAGTTTTGCTCCTTAATACCCTAAAGTAAAATAAAGATCCCTGCTGAGGAGACAACAAACAAACCAAACAAACAGGCTATACAAACAACACAACAAAAGGAAAAAACTGTACAAACAAAAAGAAACAAAAGGCAAAAACAAACAGAAGACAAGCTATACAAACAGCCAACCCAAAAAGGAAAACAGCAAAAAAAAACAAAACAACAAAAACAACTACCCTACCAGACTATATACAAGCCTCTACAAGGCAAACTGAAACCCAGGAAAAAGACCCAAGAACACCCCTACTTGCATATTTCTTTAGGTTGTGCAGGAGTAACAGGGTACTAGTTATGGTTCTCATCCTAGCAGATTTATCTTTGAATTCTGAAAAAAAATCTGGTATTCTAGATTCATTGTGTTTATCAGAATAGCTCTTAACTAGTAACTGAGGCTGCTCATCAGGTTTATGATTAATCCATATGCATGTCCTATCTCTTGAATTTCCATAATCAAAATAGCATTTATCATTGTTTACTGAGGAAAGGAAAGAGACAACCTGATGTGCCCTTAGCTCTGTGGAACACACTTGTTTATTAATAGCTGGCTTTTCATTTAGCTCTGTATTTTCATTGCCCAGCTCTATGTCTAGTCCTTTTTCAAGTTGAAAGAGAAATGACTCTAGATGTATCATTTCTTCATCTTCATCTAGCTTTGTTCCTTCATTCCGGATGTTCAGTTTACCCTCAAATTTAGCAAACCTCTCAATGTTCTCATTAGTTTCCTGCACATCAGCACTTAAGTAAGTATCTTCATCATCATAATCTGACATACAGAAATTAATCATTTCTAAATCACTTGAGAGTAAAGGTGGGACGACATCTTTTGATTGATAGGAATACTCCCCTGTTTTACTTTCAACATGGTGCTGGGGTGATGCCTGATTGTGCACGGCAGCAACATGATCCTCTATATCCTCTTTTTTCAAGAATTGTTCATCAGATGACTCACAGTTATCATTCAGTGAAGAGTCTAATTTTATTGACCTGCAACAATCTTGATTTTGATCATTTAATTCAAAGAAGTCAGTTATAACACTAGGATTTTCTTTCTTTTCTATGACTTCGTCAGTTTTAATGCATTTTAATTTTGCCAATGCTTGTTTACACTTCTTTGCCAAATCATGTTCATTAAAACTTTTCAGGTCAGACCCAGAGGTTTCTTCTTGACAAATATTCCTTAGTAGTTCTATATATTTATCAAATGTATCAAGATGAACCTCACTTTCCTTTTCTTTTTCATTAAATCCTTTTTGCTTATTATCTAGAAAAGGGACATGAGCTGTGATTTCTTCTCTGCATTTTTTAGGATATTTATACTTTTCACTAACTTTAATCACAGCCGGATCCTGACGAAAAGATAGATTTTTTTTCTTACCATCACATGATTCCTGGAGAGAGATCTTACTATCCTTTATTCTTAGCATTGGTTCCATCTTTGTATCCTCTGCACATTTAATTACCGTTGATACTGCATCCTCCTGTCACTCAATAATCTCCTCACTTCCCTGCCAACTTTCAGCCTTATACACATCTGAGAGAGAGATTAGTCCTTTCAAATATAAATCTAATCTTGTGAGAAAAGATAGACAATTAAGCTCACCATACTCTGCGGACTTATGTATCCTACACCTTCCAAATAAACCATAGCTATATAGATTTTTAGGATAAAGCTGGTTATTCAAAGCTTTCTGAAATGAAAGAATGTCAACTTGAAAACTATCCCTATATGAGTCCATTGAAAATGGGACCTTCTTTCAACTTTTTAGGCCTTTGAAATTTTATGAGATCTAACATATCTCAGAATATAACATTTAAAACTCAAAACTTTAACCCTAAACCAAATCAGGCCCTCCTTCTAGCGCCAGAAAACTGTTGATGATTGTTTTGATGCAATCATAACAATAAGTTAAAATTCACATGAAATGAACTGAAACTATACTTGAAAGATGAGAAGGAATCATTTGAGATTCAACTAATCCCAAGTCTACAATGGTTCGGTTGGTCAAGTTCAGTTGGTCAATGTGAAGCTATAATGTTCAAGGGGCCTTACGTAGTTTAGGTTTATTCGGTGGTTTACTGGACTAAGAATATGCAAAAAGGTCATGAGATATGTCAATACATTTCATTCCTTTGCATAAGAGTGCTACTGTGCTGCAAGTTTTAGATGGTTTTCTTGAATTTTTTTGCAGCTTTCTCCTTTATCTATTTATGAAAACTGTCTACTTATAGCTCTGTTATGCATACTTCTTCAAATTTGAGACAATTTCCTTTAGATTTCTACGTTTTCAGCTAAATATTCAGATGGGTTGGGAAAAGTTAGAAAGATCTAATCTATACCTCATTTAATCTACCGAAGGATCTAATTGTTTCTGTTATGCACTATGTAAATACTACAGTAATTTGATCAAATCCACAGTAAAAACCTTAAATGCAAGTTCTGAGCATTTTCACAAACATACATTTAAAATTGCAGGCTCTCAAAGAAAATATTTCAAAACACAAAGAAGAGCAGGAGAACACTCAGAAGATAAATGCAGAACTCCAGATTCTATTGTATTAGAAACGAATAGTCATACATGATTTACAATGTAGGAATGACTCTTAGTTTCATTGATCATACTACAGAGAACTTACAAGCTTTATAGATATAGTAAGGCAGCCAGACATTCCACGCGCACCTTACTGCAGACAAACAGGCGACCTCCTTCTTCTACTTCTAAACTATGCTAACTTGCTGTATGTTCCTAAAAGAAAATCCTGCTGTAGCCCCTGTTGTTTTCCTAAAATCCCTGTTGTAAAGTATTACAGTGTAGAGAGGCACAATATATAGACATTCTGATTGTCCTCACTACAGCAAAAACCTAACTGAACCCCTGGTTCAAACCCCTGGTTACAGCAATAAATACAGGTGAACCAGCTCTTCAAAATATCTCTGAGCAGTGTCAAATCTGGGCGAAATATTGCCCCTTCTAAGAAGTTCCAGCAGCTGGGTAATAACTTCTGTTTGTCTGTTGTAGTAATACCTTCAGCTGCAACTCTGTCCTTCACTTGAATGGCCTTGACTTTTTCGCACTTCATCCTTATCTTCCTGCTCCTAAGATCGGATTTCCTTCCTTCATGAGGTCACTGCGTTGACTTTCCAGCTGCTTCCTCAACTGCAAGCCTGCAAGATAAAACAAGCAATAAGTATTTCATTTATCATATAAACAGCAGGAAATTAAAATAATCGTTTAAATCCAGGTGACTGCGCAAAATTGTGGAAATCAGATCCAGAATACTCTCAAAACGCGTCCAAAACGCATTCAGACCGCTCAAAACCCATCAGGTCAACCATCGCTGACCGAAAAAATGCCACGGGCGCCAAAAAATGGTTTAAAACTCCACCGCTTCATTTCCCACCCATCGGCGTGTCAAAAAACATGTCGGCCGATATTCTCTATTTGGCCGATGTTCACTTCATCTGCATGATATTCTAGAAATATGATGCTCTCCCTTCCGAAGGTCCAGATGACGTCATCAGGATGTTTCGCTTCTGTATATCGGGGAAAAGAATGACATCATCATCATCTTCATGTTGAAGGAAAATAGGAGGATGTGAAATATGATCCTGCTGCTGAGGAAAGGAAAATGATGGTGACGTCATCGTCATACTTAGGCTTCGTTAAAATGCAAATGATGGCGTCATAGTCATACTTAGTTAAGATCAGGGGATAAATGTAAAATCGGGTCATCTAAGGAGCATGATCAGGATGATGAATGTAATATGACCCTTTTGCGGCCAAGGTAACCCTCTCGAAAGATCAGGACGATGAAGATCATCAGGATATTCGGGGCTTTTATTGAACTTATAATAAGACGTCATCATCATATTTCGCGAATCGGATCATGCTTTAGAAAATATCCTGTCGAAGGGAAATATGATGATGATGATCATCAGGATATTTGCTTCTTCGTTTATCAGATCGGGATGACGTCATCATGATATCCGGGGCCTTTGTTAAACTTAGAACATGACGTCATCAGGATGTTTCGCTAACCGGATCATGTTTTGAAAAATATCCTGCCGAAGGGAAATGTGATGATGATGATCATCAGGATATTTGCTAAAGGTCGTTCTTTCTCGGCAGGAGGACTTTACTAAATATCAGGTAGACAAACAAGATCATGATGGTCTTGACAACAGGACAGGATAAAAAATATGATGATCCTCCTCATCGAATTATCATGATGACGTAATTATCATATTTCGTTTTCGGAGCATGAAGATGAGTTGAGGTCATCATCAGGTTTGCGCTAGGGTGATTTTTAAAATATGATCATGCTGTTTGAGGAATGGAATATCAGCCTCCCTTAAAAGATAGGGTGATCATCATGATCATGCAAAAGGAGATCAGGAGGATATGAAGACGTCATCATCATCTTAGCGAATTTCAGCAAATATCAGGATGATGACCCTCCGATAGGATTTTAACATGCGCATGCAAATATGCCGATGGTGGATTTTCTAAGTCAGGGTGATTTTATAATATCAGCATGATATTATAAAATCAGGTAATGTTAAAATATCATGATGCTCGCGATACAAAAGACCGCTCGACGGGGAAAACTTACTATGACTTAAAGTTGACGTCCGGATATTTGAACCTCAGGATATTATCGGGGGGGCATTTCAAATATGATGATGACGTCCTTCATTCAGCAAAACCGAGTTCACAAAATATGACCCTCCTAAAATCATGATGCTCACGATGCGCATAAGGCCATTTGACGGGTAAAGGGCACTACCACCTAAGATTGACGTCCGAATATTGCGACTGCATGATTTTATCAGGTGATAGATCAAGATCATGATGACCTTGACAACATGAAAAAAAATGATGATCACTTGCGATTATCAGGTTTGACCAAAACTTTGACTGTGCATAACTTCCACATATGGACGAATTTTCAAGTGATGTAAAAGGCAAACCTGCATGGAATTTCAAGCTCTTTCTAAATATGAGGTCATAGAAACAAAATATGAACTTTGACAAACTGACCTCATGATGATGACCAACCTCATCCAATATCATGATGATGATACACCTGACCTTCATTTTTACCAAACCGCCAGAAAGCAGACAAACACAAGCAGAAGCAAAAATCGAAACATCAGCAGGGGTCCCCATTTTGCTAAGGAGCATAATGGGGCGTGTTGTGAACATCACAACAGATACCTGCAAAAGCAACCATGATAATCATCATCTCAAACAAGAACTCCTCACATCATGTCACCCATGATAAACAAGAAACAAGCTATGGTGAAACATATCAACTGTCACTGAAACCTGCACCAATCTCAACATGAACACAAGTATCAAATCATATGATAACATAAGACTCTGAGTGTCTGCCAGACTCATATCAAATGGAAAAGCAACCACAGCGAGTTGCTAGCTCATCCAAAATATCATACCTCAAAACCAAGGTAAATAAACCATTATAGGTAGAACTCCATGCCATCAACATACCAACCCAAAACTGCAATCAAGTCCCTATAAAACAATATTGTTAATCATCCTTCCTTCCATCTCAATGCAACATACCAATGTACAAATGACCAAAGACAAGGTCAAAAAACAAAATCTGCAATAACACTGAACGGTTCTGTGGATATTGACAGTCCACATCCAGGTCTTCAATGCAACCAATGGGTAAAGACAACCCACTAAACTGCACAACTCATAGATCCCAATAGTAAAACATGCAAAATCATCTTCACATCAATAACCTGCAAACTGAGACAACCAAGAAGATATTGTGACAATAAACAGCATATAGATCCAGGAACTCCCACTACATGGATAATGTCAAATCTGAAAATAAGATCAAGGTATTTACAAATCCTCCTATAGCACTTCTGTTAGAAATTAATCTTTACTTAGTGAAGATTATATTTTATTTGTAATTTATTATTTGGTGTATTATCCCCACACATGTCAGATAATCCACCTCTTTTATTCCTCCCGCAGGAATAATCTATTTTCTGTAGATTCCTCCTTAAGAGGAAATGTGTGGCACACACCTTAAGCAAGGTGGCATATGGGAGTTACGCATAACTCCATTATTCACCTCTATTTAAGAGGTGTCTCCTCCTCTCTTTGTAGTATTCCTCTTTACGGATATCTTCCTCTATTCTTCTTTTTCATCTCTTCTCATTTCTCTCATTAAGAAGCTTCTCTAATCTCTCTGTAATCTTTTTCAAGCTTCTTACCACTTGCATAACACAGGGGGTTTTTCTTTGTTTTTCCCCCTTCACAATCTTGGTCTCCATTGGTGCAATCTGGTATATCTCTTTTATTTTTGTTTGATTTACTTTGCATGATTGATTAGTATTATTGATCCTTTAAATATCCTTTACATGGTATCAGAGCCATGCATTACTAATCTTTCTGTGTGAAGTTGAAGGTTCTGCTATTTGTTGTCTGGTGCTACACCTTGGAGACCTGTTGCAGGGAATAGAGATAAGAGAAAAATCCCTCGAAAAAAAAAAGATATTTACATTTGTTATATTTTTCCTAATCTAGGGTTTATAAAAAAATCCATGTTCAGAAATTTTTACAGTTGTTATCTATAGTTTCCTAATTTTTTTACAAAAATTTGACATAGTTTAAAAAATTTATATTCTCTTTTTTAAAAAAAAATAGTTTTTTTTGCATGCTACAATTTTTTTAAAAAAAATTGCAATAGCTTTTTTTTACAAACTATAAATTAAATCTTCAAAGTTGAAGTAATTAGGCAATTTTTTTTAGATATTAATTTTTGCAACCCTAATTCCTGAAATTAAACTAAACTTGACTAACTATCATTCCTAGAAACAACATATCAGTTTTATTTTTTGATTTAAGCATCTTTTGGATGTAGCTACAAATCCAAAGTCAGAACCTGGTGCTACAGCAACCCAAGATGAAATCGACAAATGGATGGCAAAGAACGACGAAGCTATTGGCCTGATAGGTATTTTGATGTCACCTGAACTGTATGTTCACATAGGGGCATGCACAAAAGGCCATTCCGCATGGGAGACTTAAAAATATTTATGACAGTGCAAATGAATTTAGGAAGATTCAACTTCAAGATCAACTCGAAGATCTCAGGTACATAGATTTCAAAACCATGGATGAATTTCTTCTTAAATTTAATGATATTAATGCTCAATTGATTGATTTAGGAGTTAAGCTTGAACATCTTAAATTGATTCATATCATTCTTAAAAAATGTTTACCTAAACCATTTCAACAATTTATTACAAATATTCATTCTCAATTAGCTATTCCTACTTTAGCTACTCAATTATCTTTTGATATATTTCAAAATTTGTTAAGACAAGAAGAAGCTAAGTTGATTCAATTTGGTACTCTTAAAAATAATGAGCATGCTTTTATGTCTAAATATAATAATAAATCTAACTGTACACCTAATAAAAATCACAATTACAATCCAAAGTTTCATAACAATAACAATACTTCTAGAAATCATAACAATAATACTTATGATAGTTGAAAGAATAATCCTTCTAATAATCGACAGAATAATACTCCTAAGAAGCCTCATTGTAACTATTGTAACAAAGATGGTCATTGGACTAGTGATTGTTTCAAAAAGCCAAATGCTAATATGAAGCAAAATTATAGGCACAATAACCAACAAAATCATAAGCCTCCACAAAATAATCAATCGAGGCGTGCTTTTACTTGTGCCTTCTTTGGTTCTCAACCACTTGAGTGGATTATTGATTCAGGTGCATCTCGACATGTTACTTCTCATAAAGAGGTATTTCAATCAATGCACCCTGATAATACTAATATTCCTCTTCAACTTGCAAATAATCATAGTTGTAAAGTAGAAGCAATTGGAGATGTGAATGTTCCAAATGGTAAGCTACATGATGTTTTATATATTCCTGAATTGAAAACAAATTTGCTTTCTGTAGCTAAGCTCTGTCAAGATTACAATATAGAGTTTTACAAAGATATGTGTTATGTCATTGATCCTAATCAAAATGACAAAGTCATTGCTAATGTTAAATTAGACAATGATAATTTATTCAAGTTCTATGAATTTGCTTCTTCTCAATACTCTTTATTATCTACCATTGATTTCAATATTTGGCATGAAAGACTTGGTCATATCAATGCTGACAAAATTGCTTTGATGCAAAAATGTAATATGGTAGATGGATTGCCTAGTATTGTTCCTTCTAAAATTGTATGCACAGGATGCATGAGTGGTAAGATGCATAGGGAGCCTTTTCCTAAAGGTAAAGCATGGAGGGCAAAACATAAGTTGCACCTCATTCATAGTGACCTTTTGGGACCCATGGAAAATACATCCATCCAAGGATCAAGGTATGCACTTACTTTTGTTGATGATTTCTCAAGAAGGACTTGGATCTATTTTCTAAAAAGTAAAGATCAAGTTCTTGATACTTTCATTTATTTTCATAAATTTGTTGAAAGGCAATCTGGTTTTAAACTTAAAATTTTTAGGACTTATAATGGTACTGAATATGTGAATAATGCTTTCAATAGCTACTTAAAGTCCTTTGGTATTAAGCATGAGCTCACCATTCCCTATACACCTCAACAAATAGGTGTAGCAGAAAGAAAACATAGAACCATTGTTGAAATGGCTAGATGCATGTTACATGCTAAAAATATGTCTTATAAATTTTGGGTTGAAGCTATGTATTGTGCTACTTATATTATTAACAGAACTCCAACCATAGCCCTAAGTGATATCACACCTGAGAGGTTTGGTCAGGTAGAAAGCCCAATCTTAAAGATTTAAGAATTTTTGGTTCTATTGCTTTTGTTCATATACCTAAACAAAAAGGACAAAAGTTAGATTCTAAATCTTCCTCTCAATTTTTTGTTGGGTATGATGAACATTCTAAAGCATATAGAGTTTATGACCCTGTTACAAATAAAGTTGAAGTTGCTAAAGATGTTTACATTGCTGAAAATGGGGTTCATGATTGTTCTAAAGTTGATAATGATTCTTCTTATATGAATGTTCTTGTTATTGAGGATGATCCTCCTTCAATCAATCCTCCTTTGAACCCTCCTAATCCATCTCTTAGTCAAAGTGATAGTGAACATGATGATAGTGAACCTTCTCATCATGATTCTTCTTCAAGTGATGATACACCTACCTCTAAAAGAATGCCTAAATGGTATAAAAACTTTGTTCAAGAAAATGATGATATTCTCACTAGAATGAATAGATCTAACACTAGAAAAGCAAATTATTGCAACTATGCCTTAATGTCTAAGATTATGGATACAAATGATCCTCCAACTTATGAGTAAGCTAAGCATCAACCTCATTGGCAAAAAGCCATGCAAGATGAATATGATATGTTGATTACCAATAAAACTTGGGATCTTGTTCCTCTACCTCAAGGTAAAAATCTTGTTTCATGCAAATGGTTGTATAAAACCAAGTTCAATGCCAGCAATGAAAATAGCAAATTCAAAGCTAGATTAGTAGCTAGAGGTTTTTTTCAAATAGAAGTCTTAGATTATAATGAAACTTTTGCTCCTGTGGCCAAAATGCCAACTATTAAATTAGTTTTAGCTTTAGCTTCTCATATGCATTGGCCTATTCATCAAATGGATGTTAAAAGTGCATTCTTAAATGGTGATTTGCATGAAGAGATTTATATGTCTCAACCTAAGGGTTTTGTTCAAAAAGGTAAAGAACATCTTGTATGCAAATTGAAGAAATCAATTTATGGTTTAAAACAATCACCTAGAGAATGGTATGCTAAAATTAATGCTTTCTTTACTTCTAAAGGTTTTACTAGGAGTCAAAATGATCCTAATCTTTATATCAAACATAGTGAAAATGATATTGTAATAATTATTTTATATGTTGATGATTTGATTTGTGACACTAAGTCACAACTCAATCATCAATTTCAAATGACTGATTTAGGTTTATTACATTATTTTTTGGGTATGGAAGTTTGGCAAACTCCTAATGGTATTTTTCTTTCTCAACACAAATATGCTTAAGATCTTTTAACTAGATTTAAAATGAATGATGCTAATCCTATTTCTACTCCTTGTGAATTAGGAACAAAGTTAATGATTGATATGGGAACTCTTTAGTTGATTCTACTTTATATAGGCAACTAGTTGGAAGTTTAAATTATTTAACTCTAAATAGACCTGATATTTCTTATAGTGTTGGTTTAATCTCTAGATTTATGTCTAAACCACAACAAACTCATTTTAAAATTGCAAAAAGAATTTTAAGATATATTAAAGGTTCCATTAATCTTGGTCTTTTTTATAATGCAAATAGTAAATTTTCTTTATATGGTTATGTTGATTCAGACCTAGGAGGTGATCCAAATGATGGGAGATCCACTTGTGGTTATTGTTTCTTTGTTGGATCAGGTGCCATATCTTTGAATAGTAAAAAGCAACAATCCACTTCTCTTGGTTCTACCGAAGCTGAATACAAAGGTTGTACTAATGCATCCAAAGAAGCCTTATGGTTACAGAGATTACTTGAAGAATTTGGTCTACCTCAAAAGGACCCTACTCCTTTGTATTGTGACAACCAAAGTGCCATTGCCTTAGCAAAGAATCCAATTTTTCATGCAAGGACCAAACATATTGCTCTTCAACATCACTTCATTAGAGAGAAAATTGAAGACCAACAAATTTCTCTTCTATATTGCAAGGGTGAAGATCAAGTTGTAGACATTCTTACTAAACCCCTTTGTAAAGACAAACTTCTTCATCATTCCAAATCTCTTGGTCTATATCCCATTGATGGGTTTCTTGTAAATCTCCCCAAGTAAAGCTTAAGGGGGGTGTTAGAAATTAATCTTTACTTAGTGAAGATTATATTTTATTTGTAATTTATTAGTTGGTGTATTATCCTCACACATGTCGGATAATCCACCTCTTTTATTCCTCTCACAAGAATAATCTATTTTCTGTAGTTTCCTCCTTAAGAGGAAACATGTGGCACACACCTTATGTAAGGTGGCATATGGGAGTTGCGCATAACTCCATTATTCACCTCTATTTAAGAGGTGTCTCCTCCTCTCTTTGTAGTATTCCTCTTCACGGATATATTCCTCTATTCTTTTTTTTCATCTCTTCTCATTTCTCTCATTGAGAAACTTCTTTAATCTCTCTATAATCTTTTTCAAGCTTCTTGCCACTTGCATAACACAGAGGGTTTTTCTTTGTTTTTCCCCCTTCACAATCTTGGTCTCCATTGGTGCAATCTGGTATATCTATTTTATTTTTGTTTTATTTACTTTGCATGAATGATTAGTATTATTGATCCTTTAAATATCCTTTACAACTTCTCTTAGAGGATGTGGCTAACTCCTCTACCATATAGTGTCAAAACATATAATGATATGCATAAAACATCTCTTGTTACCAATCCCTGAATAACTCTCCCAAGTCCTCTAAACCAATGAAAAAGAGATCAAAAAGATACCAAATTATTGTTAACAACAAAAACACTTGACTCCAATGCAAACCTCAACTCCATAAACATGAGAACCTTTTAAGAAGAATACAATATATCAAGAAAGAGAGAAACTGCAAAATCATACAATGTCTTTATACCACACTAACCTATGCCAAACTATACAAAGTAAGATCTCTTTCAACGCTCCCAAACCGAAAGGGTATCAACATCTAACATCCAAATTATGATGAAAACATGGCAGCAATAGATGTTAACCTCTTACTGAAAGTAGATCAAACTAGCCAAACAAAGGGAATAAGCCCAAAAACCACAAACCATTTATGTACCTCTCCAAAACAAATCCTCAAAACTAGTTCTATAGCTCAAGATCAAATAATAATAAGAACAAGAGAAATCCATAAACCCATGCATCTACTTCTCAACAATCCTTTTCAAGACTAGTGTAAAAGAGAAGACAAGATACATAAAAAAATGCATCTAATAATTAGGTGGGCAACACCTATTAGATCATTTACCTACCGAGTAGACCAAGAGTGGGATACAAGATTGTCATTGCATATAACACCAAGCAATAAAAGCTTATGACAAAGACAACCTTCTCATAAGGTCTATAATGGATTCACATTCATTTCCAAGTGTAGGCTTCTCAGTCCTTTTGTTGACATCTCATAATGAGAAATCTTTCCAACACATATCTCTAAGTTCAAGAGATATCAAGCCTCAGCCAAGTCTCTCTAGTATCCATGAGTTTTCAGCAATCAATCCATGCCAACTTCAAATGCAATCTGCACAATTATGAAGCTCCAAGCAAATGATTAATACTTCAAAACCAAAGAAAATTAACCAAATCATTGTCAAAGTTCCAACTATAGAATCAGGAACATATCAAGACATCATGATCTAACATCTTCTCAAAAAGAAGATCATTGCTCCAATGAACATATCTTGCTCCCAAGAGCACCTGTTAACTCATGATCAAGAGTGCATCATGACATAATACTATGCATCCTCTAACCCAAGGATCATATATCAATAACTGATAAGTTATAAACTCAACACCTCACCAAAAACTCCAAGAGTCTTCCATGGAAAACCAAGATGTCAACAACTCTTCAAAAACATGAAGATATAACACCCTGTCAATAGAACCAAAAATGTCAGTGAACTCTTACTGCAAACTAAAGGCATAATCCAAGAGCTTCTTATGATACCAACAACCATTGCAAAAGATCATCCATCTTCTAAAAATATTATGCATGGCTGACAACACTGCAACAACAGTTTAGAACCAATATCTTTAAACAAAAAAGATAGAACACATTATGTAATTGTACAAAACTCCCACTGAAAGTGACACCAAGTTATGCATGGTATCATGATCAACATCATTACCAAAACTCCACTGAAAGTGAAAAAAGCTTCTTATGCAACATAACTTTACTGCTATAGATTCCAATGAATAACTAAATCAGGTACTCCAAACTACCCTTTTGTTTCAAGACAAAAAATACCAATGTAATTAAGGTAACCAAGAAGAGGCCTACCAAATAGAACCCTCATCAACTTATTCACAAGATCTGCACACATGCAACATCTCATAGGACAAAAGAACATGATCAGTGCTTCAACCTTTAATAACTTGAAAATAGATTCAACTCCACAATAGTATTTGAAATGGGCGCTGAGCGGGAAGGCAAACTTTTGTGCGCTGATGGCCGTTTGGCAAAGGATCCCAAGCCGGATGGGTCGCGCCCTGGTGTTGACGATGTGCAGAAGGTGGGCGCCCTGGGGTCTGTTGGTGGTCGGGAGACTGCTGCGATCGGGCAAGGAAATACCTTAGAGATAGAAGGTGTTGGGGTTCAGACTCTCAAGGAATCGATTAATGACTCAGATTTGGGTGTCGGCGTGCAGCCTGCTAGGGTTGTTACTGTTGGCGGGCTTGCTGTGGGGATTCAGGCTCCTGGGGGCCCTAAGAAATCTTTCTCTGCCGCTGACTAGTTCTGGCTCTCGGTCTCGCTCTCCCCGGCTCGGTGCTCGGTCCTTGGTGGTGGTGTGTGGACCTGAGGTCACTAAAAATGAAGAATTTTATCGTAATACTGGTGTGATCTGCAGATTTAATGGATTCTAGCCCTCTTTGCCTAATCTCCACAATTGGGTTATGGAGTCTTGGAAACCTCTTGTTGAAAGTAAGATTGAGTTGTTTCCCTCTGCAAGAGGTTTTTTTATTCTAACATTTGCTTCTTCGGAGCAGCGAGACTTAGTGCTCGATGGCAGGGTTTGGCTGTGGGGGGAGCATTCCCTCTCCATCAAACCCTGGACTCTCTCCTTCAATCCCCTAACTGGGCCGCTCAACATCAAACCTATTTGGGTCCGTCTCCCAAATCTCCCACTCCAATTCTGGGAGGATACTTATTATGAGAGCATTGGTAATGCTATTGGTCGTTTCCTCAAGGTTGATTCTACAACCTCCTTCATGGGACATTCCACGGTTGCTCGCATCCTTGTGGATATTGACATTTATATACCCCTTCATGGAGATGTGGTCTTGATGGTAGGGGAAAGGCCATGGAAACAGTTTTTGGATTATGAGGGTATTCCTTTTAGATACAAAAGGTGTTTGCTACCGGTCATTTAGCCTCTGGTTGTCCTCTCTCGTGGCACAAGGGGGCTGCTACTTGGTGGAAGGATGCTCTCGTGAATCACCTGATTGTCAGTGCTACGTCGGAGGACTGTTCATCTCAAAGGGATGGTTCCTCTATGGAGTTGGAGCTTTCTGCTACTCCTGTTGCTTTTACTTCTGTTGTTGAGCTGTCACCCGTGACGAGTTGTTGCTGCTGTTGGTGTGTCGTCTGAGGCAGGGGCTGTTGTTGTTGCTGGTGTGTCGTCTGCGGCTGGGGGTGCTGTTGTTTCCTCTTTACGCGAGGCCTCTTTGATTGAGGTGTCAGGTGAGATTCCCCTCACCCCGTTCGGAGGATTTGGAATTGGAAGACTCTTGGACAGTGGTCCAGAGAAAAAAGAAAGGACTCCCCAATTCTGTTGCAGCTTTACGTCCTCGGGTTTGGGGAGTAAGGCTTATTAGCTCGGGATCTATCGTGTAGATCCTCTAGTTGGTTTCTATTTTACAACAAGATTGTTGTGCCTGTGCTGCTAGCCTTTTTTTTGTGTTGCCTGAGTATTGTTTGTGCTCTATTTTCCTGCCCCCTGGGCTTGGTTTGTAATAGAGTTCGGCACCCTTGTTTTGTCGCTTATCTAATCAATAACGTGTAAAACAAATGTAACCAGGTATAGCATGTAGATTTCCAAGACTCAAACACCAAAATAAACTCTAGATCTGATTTGCCAAATAAATCCACATAGGAGAAACCATAGATCATAAGAACCCAACAAGCAGCCTTGCAGATCTGAAATTGTTTCCATCCAGAAAGTGTCTGAACAAAATTTCCACAAATCTACAAACCACAAATTTTGGTTAACATGTAAAACCTGCAAAACCATATCTCTGTAAATCTAAAACCACTTAAACATCCAAACATTCACACCAATGAACACCATCAAATATGTCATCTGAAATAATGGAATATCACAGATCTGCAAACCCACAATCTTTTGAAACAGGAAAACTATGAAGACCTACATATTCAAAATAGCATGAATATGAGAAAGGAGAAACCAGGTTGTTCAGGAGTGTCCATATCATAAAAAATACCAACTCCACAACCTCCATACAACCAGTGATAAAATTATCCAGTGCTTTCATGTGACCATGGACTAAAACCATGAACCCAACATAAGCACTCCAAACTATAGTCCAAGAAATGAGTGTTTTTCCATGTGATTAAGGTACCAAAAATAACCATCCAACATAAACACCCTTTCACTGCACACGACCACAAGATAAAGGAATAAATCCACCAAACAAGAGAATATACACATATTGTCAAAATGGAGCTCCAAATCACTATCACAGGATCAACTCCATAAAGATCCATAACCTTGAGCCTCAAGTGCCCAACAAAGATTCTTTTGACAATATCCATCTGAAAGGTAAATATCATGGCTTCCAAACTCACAGATCTGCAAAATAATATTAACACAGAACTTCCCCTGCAACCAAAATTCCTTCAATACATCAGAAAAAAGCATCCCTCTCACTGCAACCAATGGCTCTAATACCACATGTTGGAAGAAAGGAGAGAGAACAAAGTAAAGTTGCAACTATGTAGCTTTAAAATGTTTTCAAATCTGAAATTAATAGCATGTGTAAATCTGAAAATTACTTTCAATTTGGATGTTAGAGTATTTCTCCAATTTAATCAATGTAGTAGAAGAAAATAGCTTGCAAGAAGAAGACAAGTATTTGCGTGGAGAAACCCCTACAAGAAAAAACTCCACACCAAAGGTGTTTATGCTTGTATTAAATCTCTTGTGAAAGATTACATTCAATATTGAAATCCTTTGATTTCTTGATGCACTTCAAAAGCTTCTTCAATCTTCAAACCTGTAAAAACTTCAACAAAAAAACTTTTTATTTTTTTCTTCAAAAGCTTCTTGTTTTTTTTTCTTCTAAGTCAAAAAAGCTTCTTGTTTTTTTCTTCTAAGTCTTTCACAATTCGACTCTCTGGAAAATGTATGGGGCTCTTAATTAATTAATATGAAGCTTCATAATTCAAAAGCTTCTTAATTCAAAAGTTTGAAACTCAAAATACAATAAATTGTAGTTGATAACATAGCTTCCAATGCTCATGCAAAAACCAAGCACTCTAAATTGAAAAGACTGAACCCAAACAATGTCCAAGATTTCAATTAACTGCCTCTTCATGATGTGTGCACCCAAGTATGCTAAAATTAGCTTTGCCAACATCAAACATATTTTCAAATAAAAGCAACAACAAAAAGTCCTCAAATTGGGTGTCCAAGTTTGCCCAATCTCTTTCTGTTAATTGAAGTGATCAACACACACCAATCTCATGCAAACAACATGCAAGATTGATGTTCCCAAAGTTATTCTGAATTTATCTTGTTTTGTACATGCAAACACCAAATTCAACATGCAACTAATACGCATTTCCTAAAACACTGAGAAGTACCATCCTGCAACTTTCTGGAGTTGGAGTGTTTTGCAAGTAATATCGTAAAACTGACATGTAAGCACATGCAACTGATACCCATTACCTGAAACACTGAGATGTACCATCCTGCAAGTTTCTGGAGTTGGAGTGTTCTGCAAACAATCTTACAAAACTAACATGCAAGGTCATATAACTGACATGCAACAACATGCAAGGTCATACAAGTCCATAGGAGTGGCATGCAAGCACATGCAAGTGACATGCAACAACATGCAAGGTCATACAAGTCCATAAGAGTGACATGCAACCACATGCAAACACATGCAAATCCATAGGAGCAACATGCAACAACATGCAAGTACATGCAAGTAACATGTAACAACATGCAACATGCAAGCAACATGCAAAAACATGTAAATCCATGCAATCTTTTCTGACCTCATGCAAATAATATCCAATTCATGCATCTCTAACACTTTAGTTAACTCTAACATTATATCCATGCAAGGTGTCACAACATTATCCACTCATATACATAAAAAAACACAACTCCAAGTCTAAATATAAGTCACCATCAAAAGAGGATGCCCAAGTTTAACTCCCACTTACTATGAGTTATCAAACTCTCAAAATAGACTTAAGAGAAGTCAACAAAGTCTCCATGGCCCCCACTCTAAGAATGGATGGCCAAGTTTGACCTTATCAATTAGGAATTGATTGCAAAAGTCAGAGTGATATAATTAATAAATAATTAATCTCCCAAAGTCCTTACGTGTTGAGGAACACATTCCAAGAACTTTGGAGACACATGAATTAGTTAGGATTGCAAGTTAATGGCAACTTATGCCAACATAAAGAGTGATCAACAAATGAATGAAATGCTCTGTGTAAGTGAAGTGATCAATTTGAGAAGTATGAAAAAGATAGAAGTTAAGTGGCAACAAATATGTGTTATGAAGAGCAGATTATTTCTAAGATAGCAAATATATGATGTGGAGAGAGATTATATTCTAAGGGCGATTGATAAAGTTTAAATTAAAGATTTAAACTTACTTATTTATCCTGGCCAACTTTCTACATTGACGCCAAGATAAAGGTTGTTGTTACACAAATAATGCCTATTAAAAGAGGCCGACTACATCTGTGAAGCGTTGCCTACATAGTTGACACACAAAAAGACAAATTGAATTGTCATTATATATGGAGAGGTGTGATTAGCAAAGTAAGAACAGCTTGTAAAGATGATGTGCAATATGTAAAGGAAGGATTAATGTTTAAAAGGCAACTATCTGTTTTAGAGGAGACCGATTTATTTAAGGGAGAAGCTCTCCTGAGGACAAAAATGTTTTACTAAAAGACAAAACTTTGTCTTATATAAAGTTGAAGAAAGGGTGCGATTAAGATCTAAAAGGTATTTATTATGAAAGGAAATATTCATTGCGAATAGATGTGTTTCTAGTGAAGAGGCAAGTTGTATAATATTTAAGAGAGATGGGAGATGTATTTTGAGGTGAGATATGTGGAATTAAAAAGCATATCTAGAGCAGCAAAAATGAAGTGATTCAAATTTATATCTAAATATATAAAGTGAATATTAATATTGTGAAGAGAAATAGATGATGCATAATTTGGAGGCAGATTTATAAGTGAAATTAAAGCAAATTTTAAGGCATAAATAATAAAGGAAAGTATTACAGTAATTGAGATCAATTTGTGAAGAAAAGTTATTGCATCATCATCGAGTAGACTTGAGAAGGAAAGTATTGTATTATCTACAAACCAAGGCTTGAAGGAAAACACTTGTTTGATAACCGTTAGATCATCTACAAGCAGAGTTGTGAAAGGAAGTGCATCTATAATTAGATTGTGAGGAAGGCAGAACAATATCATCCTATTATGGAGTAAAAAGTGGACACATGCCTTTTTACCTCCTAGTTTAGCTCCTAGGTCCCCGTGTTTACACTCTACAAGGCAAAATATCCATCTCGATGAAAAATCCCCCGAAACCCATGTCAAATGGGAACTAGGGGCCCATTTAATGCTTAGGTCCCAACCAAAAAGGCACCTTAGGACTTGGGCACCCGCACCCAAGTCCACCCTGATTGGTCAAGGTAAAATTTAAGGGATGTCAGCATAGGACTTTTAAATGGGTCCTTCCTTGTCGACTCTTTCAATTAATTTGTAAAAGTTTAACGGGATAGCATATATAAACAAGTGTTTGAATTCATTTTCTTATAAGTTGATGATAGCAAGGTTATGATATTGAGCAAAAGTGAATTCAAGGCATTCATTGTGTTTGTTGCAAATTTGGAATCATTATCAACATACTTATGAATTGAAGAATCTTCATCCTCCTAAGGACTTCACCACCAAGGTGACATCATTGTGTTTGAATCATTTCGTCATCATTTGGATCATCTTTAGCCTCTGCCCTGCTAGGGCACGCTCTCTATCTAACGGTGTTGGGAAAGCTTGAATGCTAACCCAGGATTTGACTAAGGCAAATCCCAAAACACCACAACCCCCAAACCCCTTTTCTTCTTGTGTGCAGGTTACAGGTGCGAGAATTACATAAATAAAAGTACAAGGAGGTTGCTTAAGGGTTAAATATTCGGGATCCAAAAATAGAGTTCAAAAATTCCTCCATAGCAGACTTGGGTGCTAGCCCCAGTGTCTAGGAGGCAAAACAAACCCTAGATTCAGCATCAGAGCATCATTTATGAAATTTTTCCAGTTTTGAGCTTCCGGATATCGGGACTTTCTAGACTCGGGCGCTAGCCCCGAAGTCTTCCGACATTTCAGCTTCTGAGGGACAGGTCTGGACATCTCATTGATCACCCTGGTACTTTCAAATTCTGACTTGCTATTATTGTTACTCTGTTATAAGTTGATTATCATAATTCTAAGGTTTAGTGCATTGATTGGCCTAGGGTTTGATAAAAGGCTTGGTTGAATCATATCTTTCCTCTACAAACAAGAGCACAAAATCAGTAGTTGAGTCCTCTTCCATTTTGTAGTGACTTGGCTCGGTTTTGTCCTTGAATGTTGTAGTGAAATGAGGGTTTGATCTAGTGTACTCACATACTTTGTATCCCTCTCTTTTCCCTACTTAACACATCCATTAAAGAATTCGTTGGCTAGTGTCTATCAAAATAAGATATTGGTGTCTCTTGTTGAGTTAGTGCTCAGTGGTGGGGATTGGTGTCCCCAGTGGGTTGGTGCCTACAAATTCTACAAGTGAGGATTGGTGTCTCTAGTGGGTTGGTGCTCACAAAAGAAAAATTGTAAGAGAAGTAGGTTGGTGCCTACAGAAAAAGATCAATATATTTAAGCAATATTTTGCCGTGGTTTTCTCCCGCAAGGGTTTGCACGTAAATCGTGTGTTCTTCCTATGTTCTTAATTGTTAGATCTTGAATGTGTGTTATTGATGTGATTGATTAAGTTTGAAAAGTAAAAGTTTGCGTTATACTAATTCACCCCCCCTCCTCTTAGTATAATCGTGTGCTCATCAGTCATTGTATTGAGTTTCTCTTGTGAGTGCATATGTGAAGCATGACATGGATGTGTGGTTACATGATTGGACACATAAAAGATGCATTGGAGGAGCTTGATGTTTCAGAAGTACTCATCAAACTCTGTAAGTGTATTGTAATGTTTTATTGTTAAATAATGCATAGAGTATGGATGCTTTTCGAAGTTGGGTTTTTTTCCCTCTTGAGGGTTTTCCTAGGATATATCTTATATATATATTGTGGCTTGTCTTTTTTATCTTTGCATTAAGGTTATTCTGTAAGCTTGTATGCATCATTATTTCTCATAGGGTTATGTAGGAAATGGTTTGATCAACCTAGTAATTTCCTAGCATTGATCAATAGTACCAATAGCAATTCAACTAGGATTCAATATAGGGGTAGATACCACATTACCTTCTAGTGCAACCAAGAAGCCTAAATAGCTTACTCAAACATTGTAGGAGGCACAGGAATAAGTAGGAGCACCAAAGATTTCTTTCTAGTTGAGTCGTGCCCCTCTAAGTGTATGAGTTATCTTGCATTGATGTCTTCTATCATTGATGCAAAGCCTTCCAGATTTAAGAAGGCAAATTCAAAGCAAGTGTGGCAAGATGACATGGCAAAGAAGTATCACTCCATAATGTAGAACATGTTTGGAAGATTACATCGAAACTAGAAGGGAAGTCAATGATTGATTATGAATGGTTGTACAAGGTCAAGCATGCAACAAACGAGAGCATAAAGAAGTACAAGGCCAAATTCATTGCATGAGGATTCTCTCAAATAAGGAATTGATTAGGAGTCTCAAATAAGGAATTGATTGTGACGAGATGTTTGCTCCAATTACAAGATACACTTCTATTAGCATAATTTTGGTTGGTCTTTATATCAAATGGATGTAAAAGGCAACTTTTTTGAATGGTAAGATAGAGGAAGAAGTGTATTTCAATTATCCTAAGGGGTTTGATGTGCATGGGCAAGAGACCCATGTATGCAAGTTGAACAAGGCATTGTACAAGTTGAAGCAAGCACCATGTGCTTAGTACTCGTAGATTGATGAGTACTTGTTGAATTTGGGCTTCACTAAAATTGTTGCAAATCCTAACCTTTACCATACATTTGATAATCTAATCTGTTAGTTTTGGTCCTATATACAAATGACCTAATCCTTATAGGTAGCAATGAGAATCCAAAAGCATGGTGCAAGGGGGAGTTGACCTCAAAGCTTGATATGGACATCGGCCTTGTGCACTATTTTCTGAGTCTTGATGTGTGGCAAGGTACAAGTGAGATCTTCCTTGGTCAAGGAAAGCAAATAGTAGAGATTCCAAAGAGGTATTAGATAATGAATTATAACCCTTGGCTACTCCCATGATTCCAAATCTAAAGTGGATTGTAGATTCAAAATCAAATTTGGTGGATACTTCATTGTACATGCAATTGATAGGTTCCCTCATATATTTGGTGAACACCCAACATGATATTTGCTTTGTAGTGAATACATTGAGCCAATTCATGGCAAAGCCAAGGCAAATTCATTGGACTGTTGCAAAGCATGTGCTCTAATACTTGAAGGGCACAATTTATTATGGGTTGAGGTATATTAAAGATGGAGAGTTGATGTTGCATGGCTTTGTGGATTTAGACTAGCCAAATGATGCTAGTGCTAGGAAGAGCACTTCAAGGTTTTGTTTCAACTTGAAGTTAGGTATGACATCCTAGTTTAGCAAGAAACAAGTAATAGTAGCATTGAGTTCAATAGAGGTAGAGTACATGTAAACTTCTTTTGCTAGTTGTGAGGCAATTTGACTTTGCAAGTTGATAACAATAGTTACTAATCAAATGTGGGAGCCAACAATTGCGTACTCTGACAAATAAAATTGAATCAAGCTCTCTACAAATCTAGTATTTCATGATCACTCCAAGCATATAGACATTCAGTACCATTTCCTCAAGCTAGTTCAAAGGGAGCAATGGTTCTTAAGTATGTACCCTCAAATTCACAAGTTGCAAATATTTTGACAAAGCCCTTGGCACAAGGGAAGTTCTGAGATACTAGGACAGAGACTAGGTTTGATGGAAAACACCTCCCTCACATAGAGGGGATGTTAGTTTTTTGTAGCTATTGCTTGGTAGTTGTTCTCTTTCAACAAAGGGGCACTCAAATTTTTTTAGCTTTTCCTATATCTAGAAATAAGTGCATATCTCTTCTAATTGCTTTACTTATTTTTAGATTAAATTTTGTCAGTTAGGTGTTGTTCTTATTTTAGAATAAGGCTTCTTATGTTAATGTTTCTCTTTCTTAGCCTACGCACTCCACTAAGATGGGTATTTTTCATTGCAAACCCTAAAGTTCTCTTGTTGTGTAAAAGAGACCTAAGGCTCACCACTGGAATAGATAGAGAGAGCATATTTGAGTGTTGTGCTGGTGCAATGTAATTATTTTGAGTTTTAATAGAAGATAGATGTAGCATTGAGGGTTCAAATTATGAGTATTTGTTGTTCATATTTTCACCAGTATGTTTGTACATTAGTGCACTCAAATCTGCTACTCTCATTGAAGTTTTTGTTATAAGCTACTTTGCAGTTAAGGTCTAATTTTTTGAGCGCAGAATCTACTTACCATGGTTTGAAAATTTTACAGTGTCCTAGTCTTTCAATTTATAATAACACCTATCTTTATTTTATAGATGAAGACCCCAATAGAAACCTCAATAATGTATCAAAAAAAAAAAGAAAAAAACCCATAGGTCAGCTAACTCTTGTTAAACACGTCTGAGAGTCACTGAGTTTTGCATTTACTTTTAATTGCCACACCAATACTTAATGAGTTAGTTCATTTGCTATTTGCTTCTCCTTAGAATATCAATAAAGTCTCTACTAAATCTCAATAGCATCCTTCCCTATTATTTATTTAATTGGGAGCATACCCCTATGATTTGTTTTATGGTAAGCAGGTACTACATTTTTATTATGTCTGGAAGCAGTGATTCCTCACTTCCATTATCATTCTTATTATAACTCGAGCACTATCAGGATTAGAAGCTACAGATCTCACTATCACAATATAGTCTGCTGCAGACACTCATACTGTGCACATGGAGCAGCACATAAATGTGGCAGTTCATTATTTCTAACCATCTGTTTCTCTTAAGGCATCATTTCTGCAACTGTCAGAAAACAAAAAGACCATCATTGACATCAAGACCAATAATCAGATGTACAACAATCAGCCTGAGATTCACCAAGATCACATGTTCATGCATCAACAGTAACAAAAATGTTGAAGGAAATAGAAACCATAACCACCAGTCCAATTACAGCTTATCACAGCCATTCATGAAAAAGAGAAAAAGCTAACCAAACAATTTCATGTTGAGATTATAAAACATGAATGCCACTGAGCATTCAGATAAGAGTGAGAATTGTAGTCGCATCAAAAATAATTTAGTTCATTTGTGTCTAGACATTCATGAAATTGCGCCCATAACCATAACTAATGCTTGGTCATTATTTCATTGTCACCATCGTTTTACAAAACTGTTCCTATCCACCCAATGATATGACTTAATTCACACTATCATGGCCTATAATAAGAAGTTTAATGGAGAACAAGGATCAGTCCCCTAATTCAGCTTCAAGTTTGGTTTCTTTCCTTGTTGGGGGATCAAGCTTAAGATAGAAAAAAGGCTCCGTAGGCTCCTCACTGCAAAATACATATAATTATTCTCTTCAAGTAGGTTCTTGCTATGGTTCAGAAATAGATGCTTACAAAATAAACTATTATCATCAATAATAATACCAATTGATCTGGTTACCAAATGGAAATTTCCTTCTGAAGCCTTCCCACTGTAGTTTTGAAAAAATAAAAAATAACTGTTATTGCTTTACAACTAGAAAGTGTTTGTTATTACATCATTAAATAATATATTGGAAGCAACAAAAGCAATGGGATTGTAATTTTCCTTCAGCGCCCATGGAAAAATGAAAACGAAATTTGTTAAGCATCAGTTCCTCAAGTAAACCAAGGAACAATAAAGGTTCGAAAAGATGAAGCTTTTTGTGCCTCACATAAGTTAAACTCGTAGCCACTGATTACCAGATAAAGCCCTGAATCACTTCACCAAACAAACTAAACAATGAAAAGTAAATAGCATAGACAATTAGACAATAGATGTGAAAGAAAAAGCCAAGTCCAAAATCGTTAAGCATTGGTTCCCCAAGAAAACCAAGGAATACTAAAGGTACAAAAAGATGAAGCTTTTTGTGTCTTGCATAAATCAAATTCATAACCACTGATTACTAGATAAAGCCCTGAATAACTTCACCAAACAAAACTAACGATGAAAAATGAATAACATAGATAATAGATATGAGAGAAGGCAAGTTCAAAATCAAGGGCTCATGACATATAGAGACACTAAAATACCCGTGAGAAAATTCATGACTACCAGGTCCAATGACTATCCCATACAGAGCACAAACTACAATACAGGAACTGTTTTCAAAGAAAAAAAAGATAGGAGAAGTTTGTCAACAGAATACCAGGGTCAGAACATTAGGGGCTTTAACTTTAAATTGCATTTGTCTCTCCCATATTTCCACCCTTGTCACAGATAAGATTAACAGAGTTGAGTTCTATGTCATCTTGTTTAAAGAAAATGTTTTTTAAGAGAACAAAAATAACTATAATATAATTATCAAAACAAAAAGATGGAAAATATCTTTGCTGAATTCTTCTGTACTTTATATTTCAGCTCTGGATAGTGAAAATAATGTCTGTGGTAAGAATTGGCATACATACCCTGGATTTGATTTCATGCACTCCCTAAAAAGCCTTATAGGACCTGGAAGAGTCTTGAATAAATTTCCCTCAAAACAAGCCTGCAAAAAATGTTAGAAAGCTGAATTAGCATAACCAACTCATAGGAAAAATATAAGAAACACAAATTTCCAACCACTCGTCATAAATTAGGAAGCCTGCATGTCTCTGTAGCAAAATATAATGCAAACTAAAATATGTTTCAGGCATTTACTTGCCACAGGACATAAAAAGGTACCCTACTGAATCATCTACCTATAGCTATTAAGCATAAAGAATAACAGAACAAATGGACTGGGAATAATCAAAGCTAATTGTAATAAGGTGCAGAAGTACAATTACCTGCAGATGGCAAGTAGAATATTATTCTAACTCATTTACCTTAACTGTACGCCATGTGCAATACCATGTCAATACATTTCTAATTCAGTTTTCTTTGGCTTCTTCCAAGTTTTGTCCCTAGTCAACTTTTTAATCTTCTTTTACAGAATTAACGTGTGTAAGCAGATAAACAAGTAAAGACTGAATATAGCTATACTAGGATTTTGGACATTATGTTTTCCAAACAATTGAAGTATAGTACATTCATATCAAGGAAACGGACAGGCATCAAGAGAGATTTCCAGAGTTAAATATTAATACTATCATTGAGGAGGCTCATCAGCAACCTTCTGAAGTCTTTCGTTGCTTTCCAAACTTCATAACTCTGTGCCTCAGGCACTTCTTGTTTAAGATCCTACATGCTATAAGTATCTCACAACTCTTTATATTGTCATCAAAAGTCTCTACAATACAGAAGTGAGCTGGTTCCATACTTTCCACACTCTTTGAACTTGTTACAAGTACAGTTGGAAGTGCCCTCTTTCCTCGACTCCCTCTGGGATGTATATCAGTGAGCTTGGTAACTTTGTAGAGTGTAAGGTATATGTATCTTACAATATGTCTTGATTGCTATGTTACTATTTTCAATGGCATGTTCCTCCAAGCTCATGCCCGAGTGAGTGCAAACAGAATTAGGTTCACTTGCTCACTTTTGTGAACTTCACCCATTACCATATTTTAGCCTTAGTAAAAGCAAAGTTATGGTCTTAAATTCTTAATAATCATACAAGATAAAGGAAAAATATGCTTTATATCACAGAAAAGCTAGGAACCAATTTAGTGCATAAGGGCCACCTTGTGAAAACGGGATTAAGGGGATTTTGTTTTCATCATAGTTCCACGGAGTTTCGGGGACAGGGACGCGGACGCGGACGCGTTTCAGGGACCGGGGGGGGGTCTAATTTTGGGTGCGGCGGGGGGACAGCGGCAGGGGGCGGCGGGGGGAGCGGTGCGTTGAAATACATATAGTACTTGAAAAATTAGTTATAAAAAGATGTATAACTGTAGAAGCCTAAGGAATAACTTAATAAGTAAAGTTTAGAGTTCAAACATATTGCGCTGAAATACAACCTTTGCCAGCATCCTCCTTGCCTATGTCAAAATGGGAGCTTTGGAATAGGGTATGGACATCCATCAAAACATAAAGGATAGAGGAATTTTGTCAGATGTTGTAGTTGCAACTGCCCTGTTAGACATGTATGCAAAATGTGGAAGCATAGACAAGGCACGTGAACTGTTTGACAGAATGCCTCAAAGAAATGTGGTCTCATGGACTGCAATGATTGCAGGATATGCACAAAATGGATTTGTTAAAAAGGCTTTAGAAATTCAAATTTTAAAGCAAATGCAATTGGCTGGTGTAAAGCCAAATTTCACAACCTTTGCCAGCATCCTCCCTGCCTGTGTCAAAATGGGAGCTTTGGAATAGGGTATGGACATCCATCAAAACATAAAGGATAGAGGAATTTTGTCAGATGTTGTAGTTGCAACTGCCC
Source organism: Cunninghamia lanceolata (assembly GCA_027924645.1). Classification (NCBI taxonomy): domain Eukaryota; kingdom Viridiplantae; phylum Streptophyta; class Pinopsida; order Cupressales; family Cupressaceae; genus Cunninghamia; species Cunninghamia lanceolata. The sequence goes on from BSBN01000585.1 coordinate 473,881, forward strand.
TGTTAGACATGTATGCAAAATGTGGAAGCATAGACAAGGCACGTGAACTGTTTGACAGAATGCCTAAAAGAAAAATGGGGGGACGTTTCCCTGAAGTCTCCCTGTCCCGGAAACGGGGAGACTTCGGGGACGGCTGTATTTCAGGGGAGGACGCGTCCCCGTAGAACTAGGGTTTCCATTTACCTCATATATTGTTCAAATTTTGTCCTCCCGGGTTTCAACTTCATGACCAACCTCAAACTTAGACTGAAACTTGCCAATCCACCCACATCCAAAGTTGCAAGTTTGAGCACCCAATTTAGGAACTCTTTAGACAGCACATATCGAGAGACATCGTGATTAAATTATCATGCTCCAACCTATGATCCATTGTTAATAGACAGTCCATCACAGCATTGTCCAAAGTGATCTTGGTGTTGAACCTCTTCAACTTGAGTGTCATTGGGATTATTTTCTTCCATCACTTAGTGAAACAACTTCATGTAAAGAGAGATATCCATATTAAGCTCCTTACTCCTTGGATCAGAGTGCCTCCTTGAGTTTCCTTCGATGACGACATCGTCGGTATTCAAACAGAGGTTTGCTTCTTCAATCTATCAATATCTCCATAGGTCAAATCCTGCCCTTTCAGATGCCCCTTGAACACCCAAACTGGCCTTCTTCACACGAAGGCCAAAATTAATAGAGCTATCATAGACCAACTTCCTTTTTGATACTACTTAGTCACCCAACCTAGCCTTCTTTGCATGAATGGGAACATTGATAGAGCTACCAATGAGGTTACCTATCAAAAACATATTCAAGTAAATTGCATCTCATCCCCATAGCCTCTATAAGCCCTAAGACAATTTTTTGTGTCAAACGTTTCTTGCAAAATTGTCAATAGCACTATTGTTCACCTCAACTGCCTTCAACCTCATTGATCACATAGCATTAGGATGCCACATGCCTAGTGAAGGGTATATTCTCAACGATTACAAGTTGAGACAGATCACCATGTTCTGTGGGGCAGTAGTCTAAGACGTGGATTTTGAAGGAGCAGTTTATCAATATGTGCTATGAGATCTGAGAGATCTTTTTTTGTATGAAAACTAGACAGGCCCACTAGCTCCCATTTCTCATTTTCCAAGTTAGAGTTGTTTTGACACATTGTCTTCAAGGAGCAAACCCTATCAAACATAATGCTCTTCAAAGGAACTTCCAAAACCACTAGATTGATTACTTTTTTCTTTCAGCTTGTTTCAACCACTCAATTTGTCAAGCACCTACCACAACTGTCACTAGTGCGAATAGTGATAGATCCAAGCGATAATTTCCCCCTCCACGAGCATCCACAAAGACACCTCAAGCCTTTTACCCTCACCCTTAGCATAGAGGATTGACTATCGTTCACATTTCATATTCCAAACTACATGGGAAGATACCTATTACCACTTTTTCTCTATGTTTGGATGATCATTTTGGAGTGGTGGTGAGAGGTTGTGTTCTCTCATCACTAGATTGTTCTGGGCCCTCTTAACTGAAGTCATTCCCCTCAGGTATCATCAAAATTTGTATTGCACGTTGCAGAGTAACCAACAAGGATGATGGCCCTCTTCTGCTCACTACTTAGATACAAACTAGAACCTTGTTCTCCATTGACTCCCTTCTCTTTGTGCTATTGACAGTTCTCATTTTAGCATTTGACCTTCTTTTTGTATGATTGTTTTGTCATGCAAGACATTTTCTCATTTGGGTGTACCCCTCGTACTAGACTCTTTTCCCTCCTATGTCTACAGCTAGATCTAGTTTCAAACTTTTTATTGTTGGTTGTTTGAGTCATTTTAGCACCCTGATTAGCTAATGTAACTTCATGCACTTTTGAGTCGGTGGAATTACTTAAGTCTCACACACATTAATAGTTTCTTCCTTCCTATCTTTCTATACCACTTTAAGTGTAGAAGCTCCAAGGAATGTGTTTAACATTGTTGAGTCTGTTGATGTTATTGTGGGGTCAAAAAATTGTTTGTGGAGGAACCATGTTATCTTTATGCCTATTGGCAATTAAGTCCAGCAGATCTTGTTGGTCTACAAGCAAGATTGCAAAGTCTGGCATACTTAGTCAGTCAGCAAAGTTGGAGATGATCACACGAAAGTTTTGAGTTTATATTGATGAAAACCATGCAACAGTAAAAGGTTGGCAAATAAGAACATGATCATATATCTATTATCTATGCATTGATCGACATACATTGTGATCACTTTGAAGATACCAACAATGAACATCAACGTGTCAATCAAATCCCTGTTGATGCAACACTAAAACTGATGAAAAAGTAACAACATATGGAATAAAATATATGTTGAAAAGCACTTCTCCCACTTCAAAATCGAGAAAAAGGGAAAACGAAAATTTCTTCAATGAAAAGTGAATTGGACTTTACTGATCCAGCAAATTACTATTACAAAGAATTGAAACATTGGGGAAAATAAGCAATTGGAAGAACAAAACTCAAAAATGGTTATGTTAGTATATAGAAAGTCTAATAACTTTTGTCCAGTTATAGGAGATTATCTACAATATCATATACAAGTTCATTTGATGTTGCAAGAGCAAGCTCTAAACCAAAGGACAAATGCCTTCAGGAATAAAAATGCCCCTGAAAAATATCTAAGATTTAAAAATTAATATTTAGCATTTAACATGGACTTCAAGAAGAATAATGTTACAAATAAGGAGCAAAACAAGAGGGAGGCTCAAGCAAAGGAACTATCTTTCAGTTTTCGAGTACAAGAGACATGCAAAGAGGGCCTAACACAAATATACCAATATTAGGTCTGATATAAATATTAAAAATAAATCCCACTGCTAGATCTCACAATAACAACAACAAAAAGGATCGCTAATAACATTTTTAGCATATGTGAGTGGTGTGGACCTATGATTGAGATCAAACTAACAAGAGAGAAATTACAGTATTATAAAATGACATATCTGAGCACCGAGAGAGCCACTTTGATTATCACGTTCAAGGACTTTTATGTGTTATATGCACCAATATGATACATAAAAAAAGCATTTGTAAAGCATCTTGAAATAACCCCTTTTGATGTGTGGCATGTTGTGCTTCAGCGAATCATCATAAAACATTTCAACAGTGCCCTAGCCTAGCTAAGTGTGTAACTGCTAACAACACACGGTTCCATATATTTTGCAAATGCACCTTTCATGAGTTGACAACAGTTCTGTTGTACCCAACAGCCAAATTTTCCAAACCAGAGCCACTGTGAATCCAAAGATGATTTTTTTGCAGTTTTGATTAATCTTTGGTGAGTTGTAATTCTCAGTTTTTGTTGCTTTCATAGTTAGTTAGTTTTGCCTCTGAAACCTTTGCTTCTCTTAAAGCTTTTCCCATGTTTTACCTCAGATTCTTGGAGTCCTGAATCTCCCATATAGTTGATAAAAGTAATGTGTTTTTGCTGGATTCCCGAGATGCATTCACGTGGCTTTAATCTGTCCATTGTGCACTAAAGTTTATTTCGTTTATTTCACTTGGTTTCCCTAAGGTTGTTTCACTTTGTTCTTGGACTAAAATTTTATCTCAGGCTATCATCACTTTTGGGTTCCCTTAAGTCTTTTACAGTGAGCAGGCCGAAAGCCCAAGACCCCAAGATTCTGACAACTGTCACAATCGCAGTCTCTTAGACTCCCAGGTTCACTGATGTAAACTTAAAGGTCTTAAGATTTTCGTTTTCCCTGAGTTATTATTAAAATAATATTTCTCGTGCCTTTTTGCTCGGGCTTTGGCTCTGAATGAATATGGAGTTTGTATTTTAGTTTCTCCTATACTCCAAGCAAATTTTGTTTTTGAACAAAACAAAACTTACCTAGAATTTAATTGGGTTACTTTTAAATTACCATGGTTTCTCAGCTTCTCGGCAGTCTTGGTAAAGAAAACTTATGTGCATCAACAGCTCCAAGATCCTGAGAAATGTCTTGTTGATGTGTGGCAAAAGATCTCAAATTTATGGAAATTAATAGGAGCAATGAGTTTTAATGAGATGTGATGGTCACATCCCATGAAGTTTCTTAAGCTAGCTCCTTCCTTTAGATTTCATTCTCAATCTGTGTTTTCAAAATATTTGCTCTGAATTTCCTTAGCAATGCTTTTACTTAGTTGCAGCTGGTTTGCCTCTGCTTTTGTGAGCTAAAGAGTCTTGAGTACTGTGGTGATAAGATCATCATGGCTCCGAAAAGCAAGGCACCAGCTGTCTCTTCTTCCAGTCCATAGGTTATTCAAGATACAATGTTTATACCAGGTCTCTCAATGGCAGAAAAATACAACTGTCTCTATTACATATTCAAGGATGCAAAAGCTACCCCTGAGGACAGTACACAGCTCAAATTGGACACTGCTTCTTATAATCAGTGCATCTGGTCCTCATTTCTTCAGAGTGGCAGATATTTTAAGTAATTCTGAGGTCAGATATGGAATCTTATACTCTGCAAGTGAATGACAACTTGCCAACCTCTACGGTATTGCCTTCAGAAAATGCATAAACTTCCAGACCCAGAGATCAAATATGATCAGTCATGCATGGATACTTGGACTACATAGAAAGAAGCTAACTCAAACATCTACAAGGTTATGAAAGATTGTATGAAACCCGAGTATTTCAAGAGGAGGTCAGGTGCAGCATATCCCATGAGACCATTTGTTCTTGTAATAAGGGGTGCCATGATTCTGATGAACAAGGTGTATGGTTCCTCCACTAATGATCATGTGAATCTGGATTGGGTACCCTTGCTAGATATCATTGTTACAAAGGGTTTACTCTCAAACTGGGGAGAAATTATTGCAAGGAATATTGACGAACAGTTCTAAAGCACAAAACAGGGAGATAACTTCTTTATGTGCTCTTACTTCATTGATTCCCTGTGCAATTCTTTGCAATTTAATCCTAAAGTCTTTCCCAGATGGTCTTCACAATTAGACTTACCAGTGCATGTAGTGTTTGGACCCATTCTTTATAGGCGTAAAAACCAGCCCCATTATACTATATTTGTAATTTATTTTTATCAACTGTGTATGACGTTGTTCATGAGTCTAAGATGCCTTAGATTCCTCATTTGCTTAAAGATCTTAAGAAGATTGTGAGTTTATACTACTCTCAAGGTTAAGGGAACTCTCATGGCACCTCATAAGTTACCTTATTACTTTTCTAAGGAGTTGATCATTGACGTGTGTTATCAGTTTGTGTGTGGTGTACCAGGAGTTTTGAGAAGTAAAAACATGGGTGTTTACACAGTTGCCAATTGCTCTGGGTATTCGTTACTATCAAAGGTTTCTAGCCATAGAAGTCAAGGTTGCAGGTGTTAGGAAAAAGGTGTGTTGTACACCTTGCATAAAATGAATTATTTAATTATGTAAAATAAATATTTATTTGTGATGCATCTTAATTGATGTGTTTAGCCACATTAAATATTTATTTGGGGCCACTTGTAAAAGTTGTATGTAACATTGGGTTAGTTACTTTATGTGTGGGAGATAGAATAATTAATTAATTAATTAATTGGAGCATAAATTGAAAACTTAGTTGCAAGAATTAAATGAGGGGTGAATAATTTTGTGTTTCCATTGTTTTGAGACACAATGTTTTCCTTATACTACATCTTGTATTTGTGTGAGCTTGATTCTATAAAAGCAAGCACATGGTTAGTAGTTGGGGTTGGCTGGTTGAGTGGGTTGTTATTGTATTGAGATTCTCTTGTGAGTGCATATGTGAAAAATGGCATAGGATGTGTGGTTACATGCTTGGACACATGGAGGATGCATTGAAAGAGCTTGATGTTTCAAAAGTGTTCATGGAGACTCTGTAAGTGTATTGTAATGTTTTTACTGCTGAATAATACATTGAGTGTGGATGCTTTAGGAGGCTGTGCTCTTCCCTCTTGAGGGTTTTCCCAAGATATATCTTGTGTTATCTTGTGGCTTGTCTATTGATCTTTGCATTATGGTAATTTTGTAAACTTGTATGCATCATATTCTCTCGTAGGGTTATGTAAGAATTGGTTTGATCAACCTGGAAAATTCCTAACAAGTGGTATCAAAGCTATATTCATGGTTGAAGGAGGTGTGAGCTCCCTAGTGTTGTATAACCCTTGTTTTTTTAAATCTAGTGCAAAGTTGATGCCATGGCAATGCATGAATGATTTGAGACATTACAAGATATGAGGGTTTTGTGCAGGTTGTTTTATAGATTTGGGATTTTGGGGTTTTGCAAATTTGTTGGGTTTATTGCAGATCTGGAGTTGAAAAATATTTGGCAAAGAGGGTTTCTTGGATATGTTTCATATGAGGGTTTTGAGGAGGAAGTTTCATAAGTGATCTCCTGGGACAAAACGGACCTCACCATTGGATCTAGGAGGCCCGAGAGGAGAAGAAAAACATATAATTTACCCTATTTTGGCCACCAAGGGTTGGAGGAAAAAATTGTCCCCTCCCTTAGTTTGACCGTACGGCCTAGTCGATAGTCTGCAAGTTTGAAAAAATTTTTAAAAAAGTCCGGCACACTGGAAAAATTTTCTACAATTGATGAAAAAATATTATTGAAAAATTTTAATAGGTTTTCAACAATTTAAACAAATCTAAACTCCGTTTGAAGTCCCCCGGTATGCTAACTCAACTGATGACATCAACCCATGTCAGCCAATCGTACGCCACCACCTCACCATACTCTGCCACATCACGCTTGCGTCAGCATGTACGGACGCTGACATCATTCATATGGATAATGACATCAGCAATACGGTCAGGGTTCCCATGGGGCCATTTCTAGTCCTTGGAGGGCATTTTCTTTCAGGGGGGCATAACTTTCACCCACGGTATTGGATTTTCGACTTGTTATAGGCATCGAAAAGGTCTCTCCGAGCACTATGCAGTGGTACAGGTTTGGTCATTGGATTTTGTTGTTTGTGTCAGAATTTGGTGTCTAAAGCCATTGCTCTGAGACAATTATTTGCTCATAACTTTTGCATAAGGAATCAATTTTTCGATTTCGTATAGGCGTTGGAGAGCTAATGCAGTGTACTACAATTTGGATCATGTATATTTCCAATTTGGTGTGCAGAGAGAGGTTTGTACTTGTTTGAGCACTTGTGGGACCCTGAGATTCAGGGTGTGATTGTGAGCATTCGGATGGATTTTTGGGCACAAACTTGTAGGAGTGCATGTTATTATGAGACCATCTTCATTGTATAGCAGGTTTTTAGATTTGGTACTTCCAATTATAGGTTTACAAGTGTTTTCAGAGTTTGGACTTTGATGGAGACAGGTACACATGTTATTCTGGTTTTGAGGACATGGTCGATACACGTGGAAAACTAGGAGTCTCGTTTAAATAAGAGTTGAGTATAGATACAACGATGACGATGATTATGGCGTCATGGATATGTAGGTACATTTTGAGCATTGGCACGACATGATCATGTATGTGATTGACAGGTATGGGTTATGATGTTTGATTCATGAGTACAAGTGGTGGTGCGGTGTAGTTTTAGGAGGTTACTCTTATCTCCTGGATGCTTGATTGGTTCCTTGACTATGGTTACTCATTTGTGGACTTGTTTGGCAAATCGAATCTAGGATTGATTCGGTGTTTGAGTCTTGAGGTCTACAAGTTATTTTCTTTGATATCTCGATTTGCAGGTTACTAATGTAATGATGAGTTTGCATGTTTTCATTGGTTGGGATCTACGAGTTATGCAATTTTTTGGGAATGCGCAACTCATTGATTGCAATGGGATGACTCGACTGTGGATTGTCTATATCCACGAGATTGATTCAGTGTTGATGCAAGCTTTGTTAGTTGGCCTTGTTTGTGGTCATTTGTAATATCCCAAATGGGGATATTTTCTTCAAGTTTGGATTTCCGAGCTTTCCTAATTTCTGATTTCTAATTTTCTGCTTAAACCCTAATTTTTTGAAGTTCTGCTTTTCAAATCAGACTCAAACAAACACTTATAACAGCCCATAAAACATGTCGATTCATCATGTAAACATCACCAACATGATTGCCAACAATATACTTGAATTCCACAATGAAACCACTTCAATTTGCAACCACAATGACTGAAAATGTAAATCAGAAGTCTGCTGCTATAAATCAGAATTTATGAAGTCTTCAAATACATCAAATGTCATGGGCAAACAAGCCAAACATGCCCAGCTACAAAATCTGCTATAAACCCTAAGGTTTTACATACCAAAAACATAAGCAAAATGACCTCCAAAGTGTGGCGCTCCAATTAGGGCTTGAAACCTTAAACCCTAGTATCCTCAAACACCAAGAAGTCTGCTTCAAACAATGCGCACAGGTCTGCTAGGGTTTGCTGCTCCGGAAAGTGATATCAATGATGCCAAAGATGCCAACAAACCACCAAAAATACTCCTCCAATGGTGGCGCTCCACAAGTAGTGCAAAACCTTATGCAAATGATGTCACAACCACCAATGGGAAATCCTCCAACAAGGGCAAATTAGGTCTGCAACACTGCTGCTCCAAATCTGCTATGTCTCCAAACCCTAATCAGCAATATAGCACCCAAAATCCGCCTCCAAGTGGAATCGCTCCTCCTCCAAGATGTAGCGCTCCAAACCTAGGGTAAACCCTAGTCAATATGATGCAAGCCACGCCAAAGAGAAGCCTTCAAGATGATCTTCAAATCTGATATAGAAATCTGCTCTTTGTTTCCTCCAAGTAGCAATGAAGAACAAGTAGACTCCCGTCACGGAATCCTCCAATGGATGAGCTAAGTTTACGTCCAACTCCTCCTAGGAACTCAAGGTTTTCGTCTCAAGCTCCTTATGCCAAGAGATAAACTCCCAATGAATGAATGAATGCTGAATGATGATGTTTAAATGCCAAACCTGACCTTGTATTTATATACATTTTGACTCTCCTTATGTGCAGGCCGACCTAGGCAATTTTATAATTATTTTACCACTTTTTTCCCACTTCAAGGCCGACCTCCAACCATTCTTGGCGCCCAGCTCTCTAGGGCCGACCTAGACAGAGCAATATATTTCATTTTAATTACCTTTCCCCTCTAAGAGGGCCGACCAGCAATAGGTTACTTTGGCGCCCAAGGAAATTCAAATTGAAGATATGAATTTGTTATTCTTTTATTCTTCTCCCAAGTGCCACCATAGATAAAAGGGAATATTATTAGTTATCTCCTTCACTAGGCGCCCAAACATCAAGTGAACCCTCATAAGGATGGCGCATGCAATGAGACCTCACACTTATCCTTCTTCCAGCATGAATGAAAGTATCCACCAAGCTATATCACTTATCCTTTGTCAAAGTGGCATCAACAAGCAATAACATCATCACAAGGCAAATCTCCTCACCATGACAAGTCTCCACACTCACAACTCCTCAAAAGGATTCGCCTCCAAGGAAAGAAAAATATAACAAATAAAAGGAACACATCAAAGACCCTCCGAAAATATGATAAGTCATCTCCAATCCTTCATTCTCCTTCCCAAACTCCCCCTGAGTGTGAAAACAAGTCCCGTAGCTCTCCCAAGGTGATCACTCCGAAAATGGGGACATTACATCATTTGTGCATTGGTATGTTGCATTGGGATGAGAGGATGTATGATTAGAGTGCCTAGATAGTCAATTATTGGGACTTGTAGCATGTTTATCACAATGTCATGGATAGCTTGGTTACACAGTTTAGTGTGAGCTTTTGACAGTGATGCTTTATCTTCTTGGCTTGGAGATCTTGGTTCTGCTTCAGATTTATTGCTATTATAGTTGTGTGGACCATGGGTGATCTTCATTTAGGAGATGGTTATCATGATACCATGGATAGCTTATATCACGGTTCAGTGGGAGCTTTGGTAATGATGTGTATTAGTCACTTAGTGATGGATGATCTTCTACAGTAATTAGATGTCATGGATAAACTCTTGGATTATGATTCTAATGCAGTACGAGTGCTTTGACATCTTGGGTACTATTGTTAGGAGATGGTCATCTTCATGTGATTGGAGATGTTGATCCTTGGTCTAGAGGTGTTGGTATTGTGTCTTGGTTTACTATGGATACTAGTTTGATTGTTGGCATGATACATGTTCTATTGAGACCAAGATGTGTGCTTTGGTGCAAGTGATCTCCAAGGAGGAGATGTTAGATAAGGTTGTCATGACGTGTTCCTAGATTATGCAGACGTGCAATGGGAGCTTTGACAATGGTCTTGTTGGTTCTCTTGGTATTGAGTATATTGGTCATGTGCTTGAGAGCTTCATGATAGTGTGGTGTTGCATTTGGAGCTTAGCATGGATTGATCATGGAGGTGCTCATGGATACTTGGAGACTTGGGTGAGGCTGGAGTTCTCTTGGGATTAGAGACATTTATTGAGACGATTACTCTTTGGAGGTTTCAACAAGAAGACCAAGGAGACTTTCACCTAGATATGGATGTGAGTTCATGGACCTTAGAGGAGATTGTTCTTGGAGAGAGTCATTGTGACTTGGTGTATCCTGGAGGAGCATTCTCATTCCCCACTCTTGGTCTACTCGGCAAATTATCATCTAAGAGGTATTGTCCATCCTTTAGATGCATTTTGTTTATGCTTTATCTTCTCATGGTTATGGATCTTGAGCTATGGTTATTGGTTCTAGAGGGTTCATTTGAGGGGTGTTAGCATGGTTATCTCCTTGTTCATATGGGTTTGATTTATGATGTCATTTATGAGGAGTTTAGGAGATGTTTATTGAGCTTATTCCTATTGTTGGGAATGGATACTTGAGTTGATCTTCCTTGGTTAGAGAGGCTTACATCCATGTTGGTTATGCATGATACATATGTTTCATTTGATCTATGAGATTGAACGGTTGGGTGTTGTTAAGGTTTTTTCATACTTGATACAACTTAGCACTTCGAGGTGTTGGTAGGACGTGATATGGTTTACAAGTTTTCTCTCTTTGTCTTATGGCTACATCCTGGAGGTTCATGTTCATATGATTTAGGAGAGTTATGGAAACATGTTGTGAGGGAATATGTAGTGTTTTGTGTTGCATATGTGGATCATTGTGATTGTTCTTCGTACTACATGGTTTTGATTAGCCACACCTTGGTTTGAGAGTTAATTGGTAGACTTGGTATGCCTTGATCTATATTCAGACTTGACATTACCCATGCAATGGAAGTTCCTAGATATGTATGTTTTTCATTGACAGGTTTTATACAAGGAGCTTGTGATTGCGGTATATGAGTTGGATATGTTGTTGGCATGAGTTTATTACTGTTGTTGATATCTAGGAGGTATGGATGGTTGGATGTATTAACATATGTTGTGGGTGCTATTTCCAATCATGTGGGTTTTTACCTTTGATGGCGGCTTGGAGACTTTGTTATCACTTGCATTTGATGCTTGTGTTCTTTGGATCGGTGCATCTTCACCTTGGCATGTTCCTTTTCTTCCATAGGTGGCATGTAGGAGGATGAGAGGAAGTATTTTGCTATCACTTGGATTTGATGCTTGTGTTATTTGGATTTGTGCATCTTCACCTTGCAATATTCCTGTTGATGTTTGTTTTTGGACAAGTCAACAATAGAGTGAAATACAGAGTATCTGACTCTCTCTTGAGCAAAGCCTCTCGAATGCTGAACAAAGTGATCAAACAAGATGACTCCAAGGTTCCTTTCTTATGATTTTGTAAGAGATAGCTCAGTGACTAAGTATGATTATGCTGGTAAACACAAAGGGACTTACACAATTGTTCGACAAGTGGTTGATTCAATGGAAGAAAAGGTAAACACTGGAATGTCTAAGTACTACAGCTTATGACGTATGATGTTGCGATGATGTTCTTGATCCTGACTCTAACCAAATTGATAAAAGAAAAGATGAAAGGTGTAGTGAACTAATCTAATCCTAGATGTGAGGATAATTACTGCTCAAGTGAAATCAAACCAGATCTTGCTTCGCCAAGTCAAACAACTACACAAGATTGATGCAATCTTCTAAGGTTTTACAAGATGTTTAAATCACTTATGCTCATGAAACATTCAACAAACATAGGGATCAAATTGAAGTTCAACTTTGTTCAGACTAACCATACATTGCAATTTGCAAGCCACAAACTACAAATGGTGTGAACATAGAGATTTCACCACAAACAATAATAAAGCCTTCCACCAACTAACATATACTTAAAGAAAACTTAATCTAATCTTAATACTCGCTTGAAGAAATCCAAACCATGCAACACTTAGAAACATATATAGAGTCACCAAAACAATGAGTCTTATATTATTCCAGAGAGCTTTTTGCAACAATTCCAGAGTCTTCAATCGTACAAATGAGAGCAACAAGAGCCCTTTTATAGACCTCAAAATGAACGAAGGGTCAAGATCAATCGGCAAAGCCAATGGACTAGATCATGCCACATCACAAGTAGTTATAACAAACTCATGTCTTTATTAAATGAAAGAAGCTAACTTTAGTAAATGAAAGAGGCTATGAAGGCACGCTTCCCAAGAAGATAAGGATGCCACATCATATTTCTTTTACATGATAGTACTATGAGATGCAATGAACCTAGACACAACTTGAGCAACATCTCCCATTGGTATATTTGTCACAGCATTAATGGATCCTTCTGCTATTGTCACATCTGACTCATAGACGCCAAGTGTCTTCTCCCAGTCAGCTATCCAAGACTTGTTTGCTCCAAGATGAAATGCAAGTGTGAATATGCTATCAAGCTGCCCTTCATCAACTCCATCATCCTGAAAGTAGAATGCCTTAACTTGTTGCTTCATGTTTTCAATGGTAATATCTCCATAAGGATTACATATTGTTGTCAATGCAGTGTATACATGATTTTCTGTCCTTAGAAGAACACTTCTTATTCTAGACATATCCACTTCAATTTTATCAACCAATTGCCCTTTGTTGTGAAAGGAAAAATACCAAGTGGTGAAGTCATGTGGAGTATTCTGATCAACCACCTTATCGTGAACTAGATCTTCCAGTGGAGTTTCCATCAAACCCTTGAGCTGTGGCATGTATTGCTCCTTAATAGGTTTGAACTCAGCACATATCTTTAGCAAAGCTTGAACTCTATCCTTGAGATTAATGACTCTGTCATAAACTTGCACAATTTCTTCAAGGTAAGTATATGCTTTCTCTTCCGTCTTTTCTATCCATCCCTTCATTATCTGAGATGAAGTTCTCATATTTTCAACTTGAGACACTGTTTCTTGTGGAAGAATAGATGAAGGTATTAGAGTGGCTTCCTTCTGTTGGATAGGCTGCATGACTTGTTGAATGTATTGCTTTAGTGTATTGAAATCCTGTTCAACCTTTAGCTTAGCTTCTCTTTCTTGTTTTAACATGATTCTTACACTATTCACTGATTCTTGAAGTTCCTCCTCTATTTGTTCCCCTGTGATTGGACCCATGCCAATGGTAGTCACATTATAATCTTCAGGTGCCATGTCTTCTAGATTCTTTTCAATTCTAGGAACAGCTACATATAGCTTTCTATTTCCAGAAGAATCCCAAGTAATCTTTGAAAAGACAGTTGCTTTCTTCTTTTGATTACTCTTCTGTGCATTTACAAGCAATTCTTCAACTGGAGTAGGTTGATATGTTTCTATGATTGTACTTTCTTCAATTCTCTGCCTCAACCAAGGTGGAAATGCTAAAAGATCATGTTGTCTTTGTACTTGATTATGTTGTACAAGTGTGACTTCTTCATCAGATTCTGCTTGACCTTCCTCGTCTTGATCAACAACATCATCATCTTCCTCTATTACAATAGTTGGACTTGAATGAATTTCTTCGGATGGAATCAAAGCAGTTTCTTCCACTACTTCAATTTCTTGTATTGAATTCTGAATATCTGAAGTACCTTCCTGTAGACTAGATGAGGTAGATGGATTATTCCTCTTCTTAGGCCTTCGACTTGATTCTCCTTTGTCTTGACTAGGTCTTTTCTTTTTTCTAACTAGATTATCACCTTGATCACCTCCACTATGCTGGAGTCCACTATGTGCATTCCGTTGTTCTGACTCTTTGTCACCCATCTTGTTGTATGTAAGAACTTGTCCTTCTTCATTCATCTCTTGTAGAAGCTGAGTTATACATGCTTGCGTCATGGCTAAGACTGGCTCCATCAACTCCCCTTCGGATACATCCCTCCTTGACCAATCAACTGTATAAGGTAAATCCTTTATCTTTTCAAATTCATCTAACAACATAGTGTCATCCTCTATGAATTGATCTAGGATTCTGAATACTTTGGATGCTCTAACTAAATCCCATGTAAGTCTTGAACATTTGAGTGTTCGGAGATCATCTTCATCTTTTACACTGGCCCAATGGTCTTCCAACTGCATGACATGCTTGTACTCCCTGTTGTATTTCCAGCAAACTTGAAAAGGATCAAAATTAAGCCTCTCGGTGCCATGAGTTTGTAAATGGTATGTCTGAAGTTCTATCTCAGAATACTCAGCTGCTGCTAATGACGGACACTCCAAATTTTGCCCAAGAAGAAGTGGAAACTGAATCCCGGCTTTCTTTTTCAACTTTTGGAGCCTGATGAGTTCCAGGAGTTGCCTTGAGACTTCTAACATCACCATCCTGTTGGTTGGATACCTTGGTAACCTGTATGGATAAGAGGTGAAACCTTGGATCCTTATGTAAGTGTACCTTTCATGCTGAGTATACCAATGTCCATATGCCGCAATGAACTCTCTTGCTGCATTTGACAATCTTTTATAAAATTCTCCTCTTAATTTATTCATTATGAACATAGCAAATGCATCATTAAACCTTGTATAATGATTGATATTCTTGAAATGTAACTGAGGGTAACACTGATGCGACAAGTACTTATTAGGTCCAATTCCAACTTCTCCTTTTCTAGTCAGACCTGAATAGACTTCATTCCTTGCTAGGAGGTACACTACATAAGAACTCATATAAAATGACTTGGTCTTTGAAAAATTGATGAGTTGTTCATGTATACTCTGACTGATAAGTCCAGCCCAATCAATCATCTTCCCTTTGAGGACCAGTTTGATGAAAGAATACATCCATGATTGAAAGGTAGCAGATTGTGGCATTCCTGTTACTCTGTTGAGGAACATGATCAAGTATCCGATTTCAAGATGAAAATCTGACTTGTAAACTGTGGAGGATTATTCATATTGAACTTCATGGATGGATTGGCCATCCAGTCTCTCTTCATTTCCTGCAACTTCGTTTTTGAATCAACCTCATATTCTTGTTGACCTTGCTGTATAGAAATGCTGATCATCCTGTCCTTAGTTGGAATGTTGAAGGTCTCTCCAATTGCTTCCTTTTGCAAATAAACTAATATTGTTTCATCCTTGGCTACAATCTGCTTTTTATCCATGTCATACTTTTTAACACATTCAATGATCATTTATAAACAAGGTAGAGCTGGCGGAAAACAAGCAGCTTCAATAGCTCCACTCCTCATGATGGCTCTAGCAAGACTACCCCCATTGGGTTCTTCAAGGACGGACTTGATGTCTTCTAGGTTGCTATTGCCCATATTCGTATCTCCTACGTTTGTCCACCTTGAAACGAGCTTAGATTCCGGAATTTTGCCCTTAGCATCCATGCGGATCCTTGCTTGTCTCTCCTTCAAAGTCATTGCCATGCTCCTACAACTTCGACATGAATAAGCAACCTCAAATATAAATGACCAACACTCTACTTCAGCTTCTTTATAGCATTGAACTCCTGATTTTACCCTTGTAATATAAAAATTTGCAAGAAATAATGACATCTAGACTCAAGGAATTCATCATAAATTCACTTATCTTCTTAATTTTTACCAACACTTGGACAATTTTCAATGCATCTACTGAAATAAAAAGAAAAATCAGATTAGTTGTGTCCAGATCAGACTTACCTAATAAGCTGTCTTGAATTGATACCCTCAAAATTTGATCAAATTCCAACTCAAATTAATATGATCAGATCTGCACTTTATGAAAATCACCTTACCTCTGCTCCTTATAGGCGAATCTGCTCCTAATGAATGATGAAAATGAATACAACAGCAGGTATAAATACTAAATTTGCTTTAAATTTTGCCTAACTGCCTAGGCCGACCCTATTAAATAGAGTACAAATTATTTAATTTTAACTCCTCTTTATTCAATGCAATGAGAATTCCAATACAAATTTCGCTTTTTCCTAGAAAATGTTTGAAAACTATAAGGGCACAGTGGTTAGGTGTTGCAATTTCTCCTCCCTTAGGCGCATTGGATGAGGTGTCTGAAATCCTCTTGATTGGCGCACTAGTTCAAGGTTTTAAAATCTTCTTGATAGACTCTCAAACACCTAGCAAACTCCCTCTACATGTGGCGCATTAGATGGACATCTTGAAATCTTCCTTTATCATCTCACCCTTTTGGCGCATTGGATAAAGATTTCAAGTTCTTCTTGATTGACTTTCAAACCTTTCAGCGCATTGGATCAGGAATTTTGATTCCTCTTAAAACATACATCTTGGATCAATCTAAGGGCTGGCGCATCGGTTGAGGAGTTTAGAATCCTCTTCTTAAAACATCCTAGCTCAAGTTATCCCTCCACTTCAAAGTGGCGCATCGGTTGAGGCCTTCAAGATCTTCTTACAAATCTATACATACTCTTTCAAATCAGTATTGGCGCACTAGATCCTGATTGTTGAAGCTTCATTTTCTTGCCTAACCTTTCCCTCACTCTTGGCGCATTAGATCCAATGTTAAGGATCTTCTTCTTCAACATGAATTACCCCCTTGGCGCATTAGATCTAGACTTCAAGTTCTTCTTAAAAGTCTTGAAACCTTATTAACTTTTCCTCTTAGCGCATTACTTCTGATTTTTGAATCCCCTTAGGATGATACTTCAGATCAGCCTGCTTACTCCTTACTTGGAGCGCACTAGATGAGGAATTTGAGGAGTTCTTATAATTTCCTGAATTTGAGTTTTGATACTCCTTCCTTATCTATTTCCCAAACTGGCGCGTTGGATAGCCCTTTTGATTTCTTCTTGTATTTGACGCAGAAAATAGAGGTTTTAGGATCTTCTTGTATTGTAGTGTGAGATCTCTTTGCCTTAGGCTTTGGGATCACACTTTCCACATCCTCTAAGGGCTAGCACTTTGGATCAAGCGCCGCAGATCAGCATCTTAATTTCTCGTAAAACCACTCAACACTCTAGAATGGCGCATCACTTCAAGAATTCAAATCCTCTGGAAAGATGTTGGAAAAATTGGACCAAAATAACCTTCAAAAATAAGCACATTAGATCAAGGTTTGGGGTTTCTCTTGAAATTCACCTTGAATCTCCCATGAAATTGGCGCATTTGATCAAGGTTTGGAATCCTCTGCAACCCTCTAAAGATTGGCGCAATAGATCAAGTGTTTGAAGTCTTCTAGAATGAGGCACATTGGATGAGGGTTTGAATGTCATCTTCAAAATCCTCAAAAAGCTTCACTCATTTTGGCGCATTTGATTGGCGCATTGGTTGAGTCGCAAGTGATCCACATCTTATTTTCTGGTCGGAAGCACATTTTGTCAAAATTTTGCGCCAATATTACATCCTGTCGCACTGGATCAAGATTTTGGATCCTCTGGAACAGTTAGGCGTTTTTCAGGGTCTCTCAGGGTAAAGGTATATTGAAAAATATATTTAAGTATTTTTAAATATACCTCAAATTTCTTATACTTTAAATATTTTTCAATATACCTTTCAGGATGTTTGAGATAGGTCTCGAATCCACTGGATTTAACATGCAAAATCTAGAATTTGGAGGATCCACCAGATTTTAGACTTAGTCAATTTTTCAAGATTTTCAGGATTTCAGGCTACCAGACTTAATCTTTTCAAGATCTCAAACATACATCAGGATTGATCTCAGTGTTCATGAACTGGATGGAATTTGACCAAGACTCTTCATTACTGCAAGTTCATGTTCCAGATGAGACCTCCAGTTATAAAGCAAAAATCTTCTAGGAAAGAGACTCATTATTTGATTGGCAGAGGAAATGAACCCAGGACATTATTCAGAACTAAATAAAAAACACCAAAGCTCAAGAAAAGAGGGGGTCCCCATTTGCACTGGGGCGATGTTGGATTTAGTCACAACAATTCAAATGAGAAACCAGGAAGTCATCCGTCAAGGTGCGAATGAACACTGAAATCAATCCTGATGCATGTTTGAAGCCCTGAAATGGACTAAGTCCGATGTCCTGAAATCCTGAAAAAATGACAGTCTAAAATCTGGTGGATCCTCAGAAATCAAGAATCTGCATGTTAAATCGCATGGACCCGAGACCTATCTCAAACATCCTAGAGGGTATATTTCAAAATATTTAAAGTATAGGAAATTCAATATCTAAGCATATACTTTAATATATTTTGAAATATACCGAATCTCAGACACTGAAAAATGGCTAAGTGTTGGAATCAGGCTTCTCCCTTTGGCGCACTTTCAGAGGGTCCTTGCATTGCGAACTCTATACATGAATGCAAGAAAAGTCCACCCAAACAGAGGCGCACTCTTGGGTGCCCTTTGTATAAATGGGGTTTATACAAACAAGGATGAAAAGGCCCCCTAGATCTTGGCGCACTTTTTGGATCGCTCTGCATTTCAAGTTTAATACATACAATTCCAAAAATGCTGCATAGACTTTAGCGCACATTTTAGCATACTTCGTATAAACTCCAACCAATACATACTCATGCAAAATGGCCGCTCAAACTCTTCTCTGGCGGACTTTTGAGTGCCCTTGGCACAAATTTGATTTATACACAACTGTCCAAGAAGTCCGCTCAAAAATGTTTGGAGGATAACTTTGTAATCGGCGAGTTTGACATATACTCCAAGGCGCATATTCTAAGGTGGTTTGCATTGTTCGGTTCATACGTGTTGACCTCAAATCAACACTCATAGCTCCCTTAGCGCACTTTTTAGGAGGAGTTTGTATTCTCATTTCTAAACACTAGGCATAGAGCAACAAAAGGTCCGCCTTAACACATCCTCTCTAGCCTTGCAGTTCGCATTAATCAGCTCATACATAGCGATGTAAAACGTCCACCTAGATGCAAGACAATGATCAATTTGCTAAGTCTAAAATTTAATTTATGCATAGACCTTTAAAACTCCCGCTCCAGCCTTGCAATTCACATTCATACTTAATGATTTGAAAAGTCCGCTCTATGCATGACATGCAAAATGTCCGCTTTCTCCTTGGCATTTATTCCTCCAATCGTGCAATTTTCATCACTCTTCTCACACATAGCAGATTAGATAGTCCGCTCAGGCGCAATATAGTGATTGTTTTGCAAAAGGACGAATTTCAAATGATGCATAGAACATCTACGAGCCCCGCCAAAACACATAATTGGAGACGTATGATAAATTTAGCATTATGCGTTGGTTATTAAAAACCCACTCAAGGCGTATATCTAAAAAAATATTGCATTTTCTGAGTCTTCTGAGTAGACAGGCATCGTCTAAATTTAGCATCATACAATAAAACTTGAAAAGGTCATTTGAGTGATGGTCTAGACTTTTTCTTTGCATAAAAGGAAAGAGAGTTCGCTTATCATTTAGCGCATCTTTAAATCACTCTCGCATTATGGATGTTATCTATGGACATAGGAAAAGATCGCCAAGTATGTGTCTGAGAAAGTCATGTAATTTCCTCATTTCAAGCGCAGAGAAAAGGCAGATTTTAAGCAGAAATTAAAGTGAAGGAATCAATTTGTCAAGAATCTTGTCAATTTTCCATTTTTGTAAAATTTCATCATTTTTTGTCAAACTTGGCTTGATGATCAAGTGTCTTTGTATTGATAATTGTTTCTCTTATGTAGGTAATGGAAAGATAGTGGCGAAAGGCTTGCACATGAGAAGTTCAAAGATAGAGGCAAGTTGTTCGAGTCCATGAAAGAGCATTCGAGGAAGTAGACATCATCACCACACGGAGGAATACCTACATCAAGATCATCATGCATCCAAGGCAACTTCATATGTCCGGAAGAAGAACATCACTACACCATACATAAGGAGTCATCATCCATTTCATGCGCCAGGCAAAAGAGATCTTCATCATATACAAATCTACTCCATGAAGTCATAATCTAGAGTCCAGAGCCAGATTAAAAACATCCTTCGCAAGAATAACGTGAGGAGAAATGAGCATGTTCATCACAAATCCATGAATTACATTCAAAGCACAATTACATCAAGACAGCAAGAAGTTCGAAATTCCCAAGTTTCAAGTTCGAAGCAGCCAAGTTCCAGAGGTGAAAATTCGAAGATTCAAAGACTACTCCAAAAGGTGACAAAATTTGGGAAGATATTCTGAGCAATGTGAACGCAAAGAAAATCAAACCAATTCGCTCAATGTCGAGGTGGCTTGCGCACAACACCAAGCCAATCACAGTCTACCACATCATCCGTCCGCATTTTATGTTCTAAAAATAGTAATTTTTGTAACAAACTGCCTTGTTGTCTCAATATGGGCCATTGATTCTCAAATCAATCCTAGCCATTCATGTAATTTTGGGGGCCTATATAAGGCCCATTTCTCTCATTTGTATCAGAGGGGGAGATCAATCAAGAGGAGGAGTAGATGCTGTTAGAATAGGAGTAGAGTAGAGGAGACTCTTCGAAATCATTGAGAGGAGATATGAAATTGTTGTAAAAAGTACATTTCCAAAATCAATACAAGCTCATTCATGGTTTCTAATTCTCAAATATGATGGAGAGATGTTTCCAAGTAGAATAGAATTAGATTAAAAGTTCATTGATGTAATGTTTATATGTGGAGATAATCGATGAATTCCTTAAATGGTTCATACTTTTTATGATTTGTCGCTGATAAGTCATTTTGCAAAGTTAGCCTAAACCACATTTGTTTTAGTTTAGTTGTGGATGCTCGTTCATGCTGCGCCAGCAGTGGGTGTTTGGATGGAGATTTGCAACATGAAAATCCTTGGGTTTCCTTAGAAGATTGCACCGGCTTCGTGTAGTTGTTGGTCCTCATGGCGAAGCGGAGTTTGGTTTCATAAGGAGTTTGTCTATCTTGGCATATTTCATTATATTATTGTCCTTAGAATAGCTTTCTAGACCCTTATCCTTTTGCATTTTCTTTTCATAATCAGTTTGAGTAAGTTCCATTTCACAGGGAGAATAACATATTTGATTGGAATAAAGAGTAAATTCAGTGTAAGTCCCTTTGTGATTACCAGCATTATCACATCAACTACTGAGTCTATCCATTGCAAGTCAAGACCTGACATATCATGAACCTTGGAGTTGTCTCATTGGATCGCATTGTTTAGCCTTTGAGAGACTTTGTTCAAGAGAGGATAGAATACTTAGTATTTTATTCTGAGTTTGCATGTGCATAAAAAACACATCAACAGTGGTCACTTTGGTTTTATTGCAAGTATCTTAATGGAGCACGAGAGCATGTTGGAGATTCATGTGGTTTCATATATGGCTATGATGATGTATTTCATTGATTGACCCTTATGCAATGTATATAACAAGTGGGAGAATATTAGGAAAAAAGTATGTTGTACACCTTGCATAAAATGAATTATTTAATTATGTAAAATAAATATTTATTTGTGGTGCATCTTAATTGTGTGTTTAGCCACATTAAATATTTGTTTGGGGCCACTTGTAAAAGTTGTATGTAACATTGGGTTAGTTATTTTATGTGTGGGAGACATAGAATAATTAATTAATTAATTGGAGCATAAAATGAAAACTTAGTTGCAAGAATTAAATGAGGGGGCAATGGCTTTGTATTCCCATGGTTTTGAGACACATGGTTTTCCCTATACTACATCTTGTATTTGTGTAAGCTTAATTCTATGGCTAGATCCGGTCGATGACCTTCGTTGAATGGATTATCTAACTCTTATTAGTCGTTGGTGTTTGATATTTGTGTTGGTGATGCCCAGGCAGCTGATGCGTGTAAGTTATTCGGATCCAAGAACCTTTGAACTAGGCATAATTCTCCTAGCGTAATTCTCCTATGATCCAAGGGAGTCCCGCTGTCCTCAAGACGCCATCATCCAACAATGCGACTGGGAGCCTTTTCCAAAAGCAACGCGCAAAGATTGGTTGGATGCTCAATAAACGAACATGGAAGTGATGATTTGCCAGCCTAAAAGTGAACAGAACTAATCAGCACAACTTGCAAATCTTCAGTGGATTCGCCAAAGTCCAAGGAGAGGGTTTGCGTCCTCACTGTGGGTTTCATTGTTGAGGGATTTCGTCCTCAAAGCAACTTCAATTTTGAAAATGAATTGGAAAGATATGCAAATTCAGATACCTCAAAATAGAGAAACGTAGTAGCTGATATATCCTCCTTGAACGGGTCGCATGGACCCAAATTGGGCACCATATTACTATTATTTTAGAACGTAGGGGACATGACAGTCCTCCTGCCCCAAATATTGCTTGTCCTCAAGCAATTTCAGATTTGGATGATCAAAAATCTCTACTCCTTCCCATGTAGCATCCTCGATAGGCAAATTTTTCCATTTTACCAAATATTCCGGAATGACTTTATTTCTTAGCTTCTTTTCTCTCATGTCGATGATCGCTTTGGGCTCCAAAATCAATTTACCTTCGTCATTAAGTGGGGGGGCTCCAAGTAGGGGTAACATGTTGTCCTAGCACCTTCTTAAGGCGAGATACATGAAAGACATTATAAATTCTACTATTTTTCAGTAATTCCAACTCATATGCCACCTCTCCTATCCTCCTTAAGACCTTAAAAGGCCCATAAAATCGTGGCTTAAGCTTTTCAGCACCACTCCCTTTGAGAGAAGATTGCCTATATGGTTGCAACCTCAAAAAAACCATGTCTCCTACCTCAAAAGTCCTCTCCACACGATGGTGGTAAGCATACATCTTTTGCTGATTTTGGGTCTGTTGTAAGTTCTCTTTGAGTGCATTCAAAATATCCATACTTTTCTGTACCAAATCCCTAGCTCCAAGAACTCTATTATCCGAAAGAACCAAATCCACAAATGATAATGCATCATAACCATGCAATGCCTTGAAAGGAGTCATACCTACCGACATATAATGAGTCGAATTCTAGCAATATTCCCCAAGATGTAGCCACTCAATCCATGCAGTTTGTTGCCATGTAGCATAATTTCTCAAATACCCTTCAAGCCATTTGTTCACAATCTCCGTTTGTCCATTTGTTTGAGGGTGAACTATGTTGAAAATGTTGTCATTGGTGTCAAGAAGGTATTCATTATTGTTATCATTAATGAATAGACGAGAGTATAGGAAATGATTGTCATTGATGTCAAAGTAGCAATATCATTGTATGCAAGGTGTAAATGTTGCCATGGATGTCAAAAGAAGTTATGTCATTAACACCAAAGAATGCAAGATAGAATCGTCATTATCGAGTTACATTCAGCGGCATATTGAAGGCAAATTGGATCAGTTTTATAAGACAAATTAGATCAGTTGTTGAGCAGAGGTTGATAGAGAATATTGATGGATCACATTGGAGGTTAAGAATGGGTTACAAGAGGTGGCCGACTACTCATGAAGAAAGCGCCAAGATAATGTTTAAATTAAAGATTTAAACGTTGGTTTGTTTGGGCCAACATATTCTTAATTTAAAATATAAACAATGCTCAGTCAAATTAGGCCGACTAAGAGAGAAGTGGAGAAATCAGATTAAAAGAGTGAGAAATGGTATTATATGAGAAGAGGCCGACTAAGAGAGCGATCTATTACACAGGTAATTGGTAAATTGTTGGATTATATTAACAATGAGCGAATGCTCAATAAATAGGTTACAGAATGTACAAAAATAGGCACGTTTCTATATTTAGAAACTGCCAAGGATCGACACACGATCCAAGAAATCATTACAAGACCGTTACACTTACACGGTACTGACCATTAACTAAAAATAGATGATTCTAGAAGAATATCTAATACCCTCCCTTAATGGTCAATCTATTTACAACACTAAGAGACCCCCTGAATTTTACAAACTTGTCAGAACTCAAGGACTTGGTGAGAATATCTGCTGTCTGATCCTCAGTTGGAACATATAGCAACTGAACTGTGTGGTCTTCAACCAACGATCGGATGAAGTGACAATGTGTCTCGACGTGCTTGGTTCTCTCATGAAAGACCAGATTCTTGGCAAGTTTGAGAACTCCCTGATTGTCGCAGAACAGAGGAGTCGATCCTACTTGAGATAGTTGCATATCTGCAAGCATCCGGCGAAGCCAAACTGCCTCACATGCTGCCTTCACTGCACTTCGATATTCAGCTTCTGTTGAGGAGAGTGCCACAGCCTGCTATTTCTTACTAGTCCATGTGACGGCACCGGATCCCAAACTGAACACATACCCAGAAGTTGATTTTCTATCATCAACTGAACTTGCCCAATCTGAATCTGTGAAGCCTCGAAGGTTGGGATCGGAATTCCTTGTGTAAAGGATACCAAAGTCAGAAGTACCCTTCACATACCATAACACATGCTTAGCTGCTACCCAATGAGCAGCCTTGGGGGCTGTCAAGAATCTGGAGATGTAGCTGACTGCAAAACTGATGTCTGGTCTGGTAGCAGTTAAGTAGATAAGACTGCCTACTAGTTGACAAAACAGAGACTCATCAATCACTAGTGAGTCGGACTTAGCGGACAGCTTAAGGCCCTTTTCCATAGGGGTGGAGGATGGTTTGCAGTCCTGCATTCGGAACTTATCCAGAAGACTGCAAGCATACTTCGACTGAGAGATGAAGATGCTATTCTGAGTTTGCCAAACCTCAACACCTAAACAATAGTGAGAAAGTCCCAAATCTGTCATATCAAAGGTGGTGCACAGGTGCTGTTTGATCTTATCGATCAGGTGTGCCGAGCTGCTAGTAATAAGCAAGTCATCCACATAGACAACAACTAACAGGATATCACTGCCAGTGTGTTTGATATATAGATTTGAGTCAGATGGACTCCTCTTAAAGCCATGTTCTGTGAGGTACTTGTCAATTTTGATGTACCATGCTCTGGGAGCCTGCTTCAGGCCATAAAGTGCTTTGACCAACCTACAAACTTTATGTTCGTGACCGGCAACCTTGAAACCAGGAGGCTGCGTCATGTAGACTTCTTCCTGCAACTCACCGTTAAGAAATGCACTCTTCACATCCATCTGATGGACTTGCCATCCAAACTGAGCTACTAAGGCAAGGACAAGCCGTATGGTGCTCATCTTGGCTGTAGGAGCAAAGGTCTCCTCGTAGTTGATGCCTTCTTTCTGTGAGAAACCCCGAGCAACAAGCCTTGCTTTGTACTTGTCCAAAGTTTCGTCAGCCTTGTACTTAACTTTATACACCCATTTGCAGTTAATGGGTTTCTTCCCTGGAGGAAGAGCAGAGAGGACCCAAGTGTGATTCTTCTAAAGACTTTGGTATTCGGATTCCATTGCCGTATCCCACTCAGGAATGCCTTTAGCCTCTGAATAAGTCTGAGGTTCAAAGACACTGTGCAAGTTGGCCATGAGAGCAAAATTGACTGTAGGCTGCTCTTTGCTCTTATTCCGAGAAGATCTACCCTCAACAAGTTCATCATCATGAAGATTGGCAATCGTCTTTCACCACCATTTTGGTCGACGGGTAGAGGGGCCAACATCAGGGTCACCATCAGGTTCAACAGGAGGTTCTGGAACATGTGCATCAGGAGGAGGTTCTGCATTATCCTCAAGAATTTTAGGTTGTGACTCATCGGAATCTGAGTCTGAGAAATAATCAGCATCCCTCCCATCAGGTGGACCTAATGGAAGACGAATACCCAGGTCAGAAGCCTTCAAAGGTTGATCCTCGGACTGCTACACAGAAGAGGGAGAGAAGAAAGGTCCTCGCTCTTCATCAAAAACCACATCACAACTGAAGATGAGACGGTCTGTCTCAATGTCAATTAGCCTGTAGGCTTTGTGGTTATCGTTGTACCCTGTGAACATGAGTTTCTGACTCTTGGAATCCAATTTGGAGCGCTTGGCATCTAGAATCCAAACATAAACAAGAGAGCCAAAAACCTTCAAATGACTGACCCGCGGCTTACGGCCAGTCCAGGCTTCTTCAGGAGTTTTATCCTTAACTGCATAGGTCGGAGACCTATTAAGAAGATAAACTGCAGTGAAAACTGCTTCTGCCCAAAATTTCTTGGGAACACATCTGTGCTCCATCATGGAACGGGCTAACTCAGTTATAGTGCGGTTGCGCCGCTCTACAACACTGTTCTGCTGAGGAGTGTAGGGTGTGGTCAATTGGCGTTTGATGCCATATGTATCACAGAAGTTGGAGAACGCATTTGAACAAAATCCCCCCCCATTATCTGACCTAAGAGTTACAATGGAACAACCAAACTCTTTTTCTACTAAGGCCTTAAACTTCTGAAAAACTGAAAACACATCTTATTTCTGTTTAAGAAAGTAAACCCACATTTTCCTACTGAAATCATCAACAAACAGTAAAAAATTTGTGCATCCAGTAACAGAGGGAGTATTCATAGGTCCACAAATATCAGCATGGACAAGTTGAAGTACCTTGGATGCACGCCAGGAGTCACCAGTCGGAAAAGGAGTGCGGTGTTGTTTGCCAGCTTGACAGGATCTACAGACATCGAAGTTCTGAGACTGAATCTCAAGAAGCCCATCTACAAGGTGCTGTCGGGAGAGCTGGGACAGGTAGTGCACATTCAGATGCCCATACTGCTGATGCCAGAGACTGGTGATGGAGGAGTTCCGAGCTGCTAGGGCTGATTCTGGAGGACCACCCGAATCCACAAGTCTGTACAGACCATGATCCTCAATGCCAACAGCTACAGTGCATTTGGACAGTCGGTCAATGATAGAGCACTGATGAGTGTTGAAGACCACATCAAGGTGCGGAGAGTGTCGCATGATCTGGCTAACTGAGAGTAGATTAAGTTCCATGCCAGGAACGTAATACACATTGAGGAATATGAGATTCCTCCCACCAGACTAGATCTAAACAGTACCCTTGCCGGCAACTGTGTACTCTTCACCACCACCGAAAATGACAGAATCATGGAAAGGAGAGGTCGGAAAACCAATCACATCTATGAGTGAAATGTTTTGACATGGTCTGCTGGTCGTTTAGCCATGAAGGCGTAAAAGGCAAACTCTCTCTGCTCAGTGTGCTCCGCTATGTTGGCCTTCTGCTGAGACCCTCCCTTCTTCTTCTGTTCAGAAGCGATACAGGCGCGACAATCTTTCTTGAGGTGTCCAAACTTGTGGCAATAGTTGCACTGCACATTTTTCTTCTTGCCATTGTCAGAGGACGGCGCTGAACCCTTGTGCTGATTCTGCTGAGAAGGCTGACTTTTGCCTTTATTCGGAGCCTGAAACTGGGCTGCAAAAGCCTGCTCGGAAGAGGATGAAGAAGTACTACTACCAAACTGTTGTTCCCAGCGATCCTGCTGCAAGAGGATTGTACAGAGTTCTGGAAACTTCAGATCAACATTAGCTGATGTAATGTTGAGAGTCTCGATGAAATGTTCATAGGACTTAGGTAGACTCTTCAAAGTGATCACAACCAGGTCTTCTTCCTCCATTTTCCGACCAATAGCCTCCAGCTAATCTCGGATTTCCTGAATTTTGTTCAGGTGCGTCTGTAAAGAGGTCTTCTCATCCATCATGATAGAAAACAGTATATTTTTCAGGAAGAACGCACGGCTCTTGTCGGAGGTTTCGTGCAAGCCCTTCAGATGGTCCCAAATCTCCTTCGTTGTTTTTCCAGCCGGAATCTGGGGTAGCTGATCATCAGTGACTGAAAGCTTAATAAGCATGACAGCTTCACGGTTCTGCTCATCAAACTTGTCCTGGTCTTTTCCGGCTGTTGCAGGACGAGTAGCAGTACCCAAAATCATCTGATCAAGGCAGCGAGTCATCATTCGCTGCTTCCAGATATTATAATTTTTGCCATTAAATCGCTAACTGCCTTCCAACATGATGTTGTTCAGACTCACCATCTTGCACGCTTTTCGAGGCACGAAAAACGAGGTACTGAGAAGAGGCGAAAAACACGAAACTTGAAGCACAAATTTCAATGCACAGAGGCAGGTACAGGAACAAATTTCGAGACAAACCCGCTAGCACGCTTTTCAAGGCACGAATTTCGAGGTAGTCGAAAAATTTTGAAGGCAACCCAGAAAAAATCTCGAAAAACCCACCAAGAATCTGCAATCAAAAAAATTTGCCCACTTGATCCAAAGGGTCAAAACCCTAGTCGAAAAATCTCAGAGGCCCTAGGCGGCCATTAAAGCACAGACCAACTGTTGAAAAAACGGATGTTGTTCAAAGTAGATACCAGCATATACCAAAATCCTGGACAGAAAGCAAATGTCAAAACCCTGACCGAAAAACGTGATCAGAGAACGTCACAGAAATCGCGTGAAAAACTATGAGCGCCATCCTAAAATGAAACGCAACCACCGCTGAGATGGAGGGTTTGGATCTTCGGCGTCGCGACCTTCAGGAGTCTTCGAAGGGTAAGCACGAACAGGAGAGACGGAGCCTTAAAAACACGGCACGCAAGAAGAACGGGAACTCAGTAGAGATAGTTCACGGCTAGAAACTCGCGCTGCAAACAGGTGCCGACTCACGACAGAACTTCAGGAGGCAACAACAAAAACACGCGACCAAGAACCACGCGTCCACCATGAAATCGCAGCACAAGGGCAAAAATATATAAACCAAGCCCACGAATTTTCAGAAAGAAACATGATGTTTCAAAGCAAAAGCTTTCACGAAATTCCAAAAACAATAACCCTCGATTTTGAAGAGTTAAGGAAGTCACGAAAACCAAAAAAAAAAATCTTCACTGAAAAAAATTGAACCGTGCTCTGAATCCACCCAGGAGCTCTAAAGAAGAATTTCTTATTTCGAAAAAAAAAACTGAATAATTTCAAAAAACAAAATTATATTTTCGAAAAAATGGCTCTGATACCATATTACACAGGTAATTGGTAAATTGTTGGATTATATTAACAATGAGCGAATGCTCAATAAATAGGTTACAGAATGTACAAGAATAGTGTCATATCTCCTCAATTACACTATATACAATTGTGTCATATTGGGAATTATGGGTTAAAGAAAACATTATTTATAATAAACAACTATACATATATTCTTATTGTAAATTATATCAAATTCACATTATTATCAAGTATATACATATATATTAATATCTAATTCAATATTTGCAAATAATGAACATATAGTAAATAAACCCGTGATAATATACATGTGTTACATATCACAAGGGGCGTTCAAATGTTAAACGCACCCCTGGATCGAAACCCCTAAACTATAAGCAAATCGAAGCTTTTCATGAGTCGCGTCACTTGGTGTATTGACCATTCGGGTCTATAAAGAGGTTACCCTGCATATTGGAAGGGCAGCGAAGATCATACATTCAGCGAACATCAGGATACATTCAGCGAACATCACTATACATTCAGCGAACATAGCAAACACAGAAACATCAGATCGAAGAGGGTACGAAACCCCAAAGCGGCGGAAATAGAGGTAAAAAACGCAGAGCGGGAAGAAGGCGAGACTTCCGGCGATAAGGGTTAAGGCACGAAAATCCGCTGTCGTCAAGAGCCGCGAACAGGTAAGTTATAATATTAATAAGTCATGAGTGTTAACAGATATTGCTGTTGAAAAATAGTATAAATATACTACTAACGGAAATTGATAATAGAAATCTGAATATGGAGTCTAGATAATATTAGATAAATGTATATGCACGAAATTGCAAGTCCACTATAATATAATAAAATATATATTTATTAAGTGAACACTAAACAAACAATAATGAGAAATACATTCTTAATGAACGGCATGGTACCCTGGATAAATGGTGTGCGACCACACTCAGGGGATCCATTGCATAACAAACAGCAACATACACTAAGTAAACATTGAATTATATATATGGTTAAATACATCCTTAAAAACAAGAAACCATGAAGTGGGGCATATGTGATTACATACAACTTTAAAAGAGAAACCATAACCATCTCGTCCTTCTATCTCGTCCAACTATAGGAGAGGGGTCTTGTTAGGGAAAGGCGGGATAATTCCATCACAATGGATTGGAGAGGGTTTAACGCGCCCTAGACAAGGATGCTAGGGAGAGGCGGAGTAATTCCATTCCCAATTGCATTGGAGAGGGTTCAACGCGCCCTAGACATATAATTTCCCCATCCTTAGTTAAGGAATAGGAGGAAGATGATATGGGAAGATGAACTTAGAATATTACTTCATTACTTCATCCTTAAAGGAATGTTAGGTCTTGTGGGGAGAGGCGGAGTAATCCCATCCGTAAGAAGGCCCGTAGGCTGGGACAAAGTCTCCCGTAGGCTGGGTCAAGAGATAAGCCCGTAGGCTGGGACATAATTTCCCGTAGGCTGGGTTAAGAGATGGTTTCAGCGCGCCCTATACATGTAAAACCTAGTTCCATAAGGAAAAGTAATAAAGAATATGAATTATGGAATGGTTAACAATCTATAAGTAACAATTAGGAATCTTTTAATAAGTAACGAAATGAAAGCATCATCGTTGATCTTACTTATTTATTGTTCTTTTTGAGTATCATTCTTATGCAGATTCAGGTTTTAGTGTTTCCTATAAGAAGGGGACATTACAAATAGGCACGTTTCTATATTTAGAAACTGCCAAGGATCGACACACGATCCAAGAAATCATTACAAGACCGTTACACTTACACGGTACTAACCATTAACTAAAAATAGATGATTCTAGAAGAATATCTTAATATGATCAGATTAAAAGAATAAGATATTAGAAGAGGCCTACCAAAGACATTCATATGGAACCATAAATAAAGAAGATGAGATAGCAACGATAAATATAGAAGAGGAGGAGAGCGATCAGTTTGAGAAGAGTGATTAAAGGACAGCAAATATATCTTAGAAGTGGCCAACTAAAAGGAGAGGTGGAGCGATCAGTTTGTGAAGGAGGAGCATTAGAAGGCAGCGAAGATTATTTAGACAAGGCTGACTACATAGCAGCAATTTCCTTAAGCACCAAAGATAGAAGTTTAAATTAAAGATTTAAACTATCTTTAGTAAAGCCTGGCCAACTCCTTTGTTAGCACCAATTTTGAAGGTTTAAATTCAATAAAATTGCATTGCTCAAATGTGGCCGACTCCCTCATAGGCAGCGCTCCATATATAAGACAAATCATCTCTACTAAGAGGTGCGATTAAGAAAAGGACAAGTGGCGCCAAGTTGAAGTTCAAATTTTAAATAAACATGTCTATTTAGTATGGCCGACTCCCTCCATGAAGCACTTCTATGCAAAAGGGCAAAACTTGTTATGAAGAGGCACGTGTATAAAAAGAGTTGTGTCTCTTTGTAAAAAGACACATACATTGAATGAGTCGCCTCTCTTGAGAAGGAATAAAAGGAGAGAAAAGGTGTGAGTTGAATGTGTGAAGTGTGATGAATATTATTTGAGTATTGGGCAGATTTAAAGCAGACCTAAGGGCAGGAAATTATGAAGAGTGTTTCAGACTTATATTAAAGAATATATGCAGCCCATGTATGAAGGATAAGTGCAGATATATATGAAGAACATGTGTGAGGATTAAGAGCAAATTTTGAAGGAAGACATTGAGATATTTGTATTCAGATTTGAGGAAGAAGAGAGTACAATATTTGTGATCAGATTTATGAGATAAGATAGTGCATGATTTGAATCAAATTTCTGAAGGAAGGTTATTACAAGAGTTGTGATCAGATTTGTGAGGAAGGGAGAACAATATCGTCCTTTGAAGAATTTGGAGGTTGGTGCCTATCAAATAAGAGATTGGTGTCTCTTACTGAGTTGGTGCTCAGTTGTGGGGATTGGTGTCTCCAATGGGTTGGTGCTCACAAAAGAACAATTGTAAGAGAAGTAGGTTGGTGCCTACAAAGAAGATCAATATATAAGCAATATTTTGCCGTGGTTTTCTCCCGCAAGGGTTTCCACATAAATCATGTGTTCTTAATTGCTAAATCTTACATGTGTGTTATTGTTAAGTTTTGAAAAGTAAAAGTTTGTGTTGTACTGATTCACCCCCCCCCTCCCCTCAATATAATCGTGTGCTCATCAAACTAGTGCTTGGAGTCAACTTTGTGCCTGTCAATCGAAAAAGTTCTTGCCAAAACAAACTAATGAAACTGTTGTCCCTGTCACTCACAATGTTTCTAGGCAGCCCATGCAATCTAAACACCTCTCTAAAAAACAAATCTGCCACCTGTTGAGCTCTATATTCGGAAGATATGGCATAAAAATGAACATACTTAGTAAGTCTATCCACCACTACAAAGATACAATCCTTACCCTGCACTCGTAGAAGTCCGGTAATGAAGTCCATAGAAATGCTCTCCCATTTCTGATTTGGAATGGGTAAAGGCCACAACAATCCGATTGGAAATGTCTGCTCTACCTTGTTTTGTTTTCAAGTCAAACACTCTTTAACATGCTTCAAAACATCCCCCTTGAGGCCTTTCCAAGACAACCACTCTCACCTGTCTATATGTTTTGTAGTACCCCTGATGACCAACCAATGGAGTGTCACGACATGCTCTTACAATCTTCTCTTTCATCTTCGACCCTGGGACAAGGTACACCCGGTCCTTATAGAAAAT
The DNA here is from genome assembly GCA_027924645.1 of Cunninghamia lanceolata. Taxonomy (NCBI): domain Eukaryota; kingdom Viridiplantae; phylum Streptophyta; class Pinopsida; order Cupressales; family Cupressaceae; genus Cunninghamia; species Cunninghamia lanceolata. Next base: position 506,655 of record BSBN01000585.1, read on the forward strand.
GAATTCATCAATCACCTTGTACCTATCATCTTGCAACTTGCCATCCAAAATGTCAATAGCAAATGTATTCTTGGCATACTCAGCTAGTATAGAGGCTCTCCAATCAGCAGATATGTCAATCATGGAACATAAATAAGGCTTCCTAGATAATGCATCAGCCACCACATTATTCTTCCCCTTAACATATTCAATATCAAAATCATAAGCTTGCAACTTACTTACCCACTTCTGTTGTCTATCATTCAAATCTTTTTGATTGAGGAAGAACTTCAAACTATTATGATCCGTCTTCACCACAAATCTCCCACAAACCAATTACTATCTGAACTTAGCCAATGCATGCATGATGGCTAGCATCTCCTTGTCATAAATGGAGAAACTCCTCTCTGACTCCTTGAGCTTCTGACTCTCAAATGCTATAGGGTAGTTGTTTTGCATAAATACTGCTCCAATACCCTCTCCTAAAGCATCACACTCCAAAACAAATGGAACTGAAAAATAGGATAGCTAAGACAGGGCATGAACTCATTACCTCCTTGAGCTTATCAAAAGCTCTCTGTGCCGACTCACTCCAAGAGAATGCTCCCTTCTTTGTCAAATCTATCAACGGGCATCCAGCTATAAAACCCTTTGAGGAACCTCCTATAATCGCTGCAAAGTCCGACAAATCCTCTCAAGTGTGATAGAGTCCTGGGTCAAGGCCAATCCATTATTGCCTTGATCTTCTCCTCATCTACATTGACGCTTGGGCGATAATCTTATGCCCTAAGTATATAATCTCAGTCAACCCTCACTCACATTTGGATGCCTTGGCGAAAAGTGACTGCTACTCAAGTATACCCAATACCTCTTCTATATGCCTCAAACGATCCTCCCAAGTCTTGCTATAGATCAATATGTCATCAAAAAAACCAATACAAATTTCCTCAACTGCTTAACAAATACCTGGTTCATGCAAAAGACTGAAATGTGGTCGAAGCATTTGTCAAACCAAATGGCATGACTAGAAATTCATAATGCCCATAGTGACACTTGAAAGTTGTCTTGTGAACATCCTCCTCTCTCATCCTTATCTGATGGTACCCGAATCGCAAATCAATCTTGGAGAAATATACTACACCATGAAGCTCATCTATCAATTGATCCATCCTGGGAATTGGGTAGCGGTCCTTGATTGTCTTCTTGTTGAGTGTCTTATAGTTGAAGCACATCCTCATAGTACCATCCTTATTCTTAACCAACATGTTGATGATGTTTTTGTGCCAACAACAACAATAGAATAAAACACCGAATATCCTATTCTCTCTTGAATAAAGTCTCTCAAAGGCTAAGCTATGTGATCCAGTGAGACAACTTCAAGGTTCCTTATTCGTGATTGCAGTGGATAAACTCAGTGAGTTAATGTGATCTTGTTGGTAATCACAAAGGGACTTAGGCAGACTTCTTACTTCATTCAGCTTATTTCTCCTTTCAGTGTGGATGATGTTTGCACAATGCCTCAATAATAAAGAAAAGGAAAAAGATAAGGGTTTAGAGAAACTAATCTAAGGTCAATGAGGCAATGATGATGAATGAATAGACAAACTCCTTAATCAACCTCCACTTCGCCAAGAATGCCTACAACTACATGGAGTAGGTGCAATCTCCTAAGGTTAGCGAATGGTTTTCAAATCATGAAAGCTCATATAAGCACCCATTGGACGGCGCAGCTCAAACAAGCACCCACAATCGAACTTAAGCAAACAATGATGAAGCTCAGACTAGCTTTACACAACACTTCACCAACGATGAATGTCAAAAGCATGAGCTAGGAGTTGATCAAATATCCAATACATACATACATTACATCAATAAACTTCTACTCTACTTTTAATCTACTTAGAAACATCTCTTCATTTCATCAAGATACAAGAAACGATGTCATTCCACAAGACAACACTTAACACCAAGCAAGCTCCAATGTCTTTGCATTAATCTTGAGAAATATTTATAACTTCCAGTACTCTCAGATAATTTCGAGAGTCTCTTCCTACTCTACTCTACTCTATCAAAAACTAACTAGCTCAGAACTAACTGTACAAATGAGGCAACAAGGCCTTTATATAGAGTTCCAGAATTACAATGAATGGCCTAGATCAGTTCAAGTAGCCAAGGGCCCAGATCATGCCATCTCAGCTAGTAGTTACAACAAATTGCTATTTTTAGTACACAAGAGAGGCAATGAAGGCACGTTGTCTAAGAAGATAAGGATGAAATGGAATCTTTAGAGCATCTTCCATATGGGCGCCCTCTTTGGCTTCTTGCTTGTTGAATGATGTGGCGAACTGTGATTGGCTTGATGATGTGTATTTGCCACGTAGGTGCCACCTCAGCAACTCTTATGGATTCCAACAATTTATTTAGTTTGCTTTTGGGCATATTCCCAAATTGCATCATCTGTGTGATGTCTTCGAATGTGTTTGCTTTGATGAACTTGAATGTTTGGGAATGTATCCTTGCGGATTTTGCCTTGTCTTTTGTAAGTCGGATGCATATGATACATGTTGCTCATTTGCCTAACTTCGTGATACTTCTTCTTTTGGCAGGATGCACGTCTTCTTTGAATGCTTCTTTGTAGAGAGTAGTGTAGATGATGATGCTTCCTTCATGACTCAGAGTAGGAAACTTCTCTCAGAGACTTGAAGTTGGAGGAGTCTTGAAGTTGAATGGATGAATGTCCTCTTTGATGCAAATGATGAAGTGTTCCGGCATGATGATCTTGAAGTGATCTTTTGGAGTGGTAACATGATGTCTCCTCTGCAGTGACTGCCTTCTAACTTCATTCCTTGCTTGAAGATGTTTTAGACGCCTTACTCCTTAGATGACTCCTTGGTTTCATTAATTTACCTGCAACACAGAGAAAGCCACATATTAAACTATTGATATATATTCAAATTTATAACACATAGGAATCATTCTTGAGCACTTATTAGCCTCTCCCAGTCTAGGCGCACATCTAGGTGTGTACAGAGGTGAAAGTGCACCTAACATAATTAGCCTTATATTTGATATTTTTATGCTTTCAAACAATTGAACATGTCTTATAAGGATTCTCTCTCTCAAGCGCTCAATCAATGACGTGAATTTATGTATCTTCTTTGAGGCGCCAATCTGGGTCTATGGAGATGCAAAAGTGCGCCTCCATCAAACTGGCCTTGTATTGCCATTTTTATGATTTCAAATAGTTGGAAATGACTTGGAATGCTTCTCTTCTTCAAGGCGTACATTTAATGACATGCATTCATGAGTTTTCCTTGAGGCGCTGATTTGGGTTTACAGAGAGGTGAAAGTGCGCCTAAGATCACTTAGTGCAATTTCATGACTTCAAACTCATGTCAATGTTTAAAGGCGCTTAGTTTGACAAAGTACGTACCCCTCATCATTGATTCCTACTCTTGAACTTGAGGCGCATATTTGAGGTTGAACAAGTAGAAAAATGCGCCTAGCACACTTGGCTTGTTTTTGACATTCTGATGATTTCAACTCAGTGCATAAGTGTTTAGATGATTTACTGCTCCAAGATGACATCAAATTTCATGACTCCAGACCTCCTTTTGCCTAGGCGCACATTTGTGATCCTCCAGGTGTGAATTTGCGCCTTGATATGGGTGAGTGTTCACTCAACTTTCATCAATCCAAACAATTCATAAGCTCAAGAAAAAGTCTTAGCACTCAAAACTCATGAGATCAAGCATGTTTTGACTTAGGCGCATAAGATGACTCCTACTGATGTAAAAGTGCGCCTAGCTTAGGTGAATGAATTTTCTGACTCAAGCAAATGTAGGTGTGTTTGGGAAGTCTAACTCTTCAAGGCGCCCACCTAATGATGTTAATTCATGTGCTCTCTCCTTGAGGCGCCAATCTAGGTTTGCAAGGAGGCTAAAGTGCACCTAGTATCAAATTGGCCTTATACTTGTTACTTTTATGACTCCAAACAACTGAAAATGTTTTAGAATGCTTCCCCCTCTCAAGGCGCTCAACTCCTAAGGTAAATTGATGTGATTTTCCTTGAGGTGCAATTTGAGATTTGTACATATTGAAAAGGGTGCCTTGATCAAACCTAGCCTTATATTCATCATTTTCTTGCAAATTTTTCTAAGTTGAAACTCTTTTAATCACTATTTAGGCTCAAATGATTTCAATGATGATTTTATAGGATTCTACCTAAGGCGCACTTGGGAATCCCTATAGGGGCTTGAATGCGCCTTGATTCTCCTGGTGATTTTCAACCTCCTCTAAGTTAAACACTTGATGCTTCATCCTTAGGCGCACATAGGTGACTCTCTGGGTGTGAAATTGCGCCCTGACTCTAGGGTCATTTCCTTGTCAAGTTTTCAATGTCTAAGGCTTTCTGAGGGTTAAAACATCAATTTCAATCAAGGCGCCATAGTTTGGAGTGGTTTGAAAGGGTGATAAGGTGAAAGCCTCCTTCTAGATTAAGGTACACTCAGCTCACTGTCAGACTCAGAATTTGACACACTCCAGGGGATTATGGCTTCCAACACGAAACTATTGACTCAAACACCACCGACTTCATCATGAAAAAGTACTACGACATCATCCAAGACTAAAGCAAAGCACGGGAGCTCAAAAAAAAAGGGGGTCCCCATTTGCAATGGGGCGATGTGTGATTAGGTCACAACACCACGGAGGAAGCAAAAGGACTAGAGCTCGATCGTATATGCCCCATATCCAACAACTCCTTAATCGCCTTCTCGATCTCTTCCTTGTATCTCCTCGGATGACGATAGGGTATAGTGATGACCGGCTTCAATCCCTCCTCCAACTCAATGACATGTTGAAACCCCCTATCTGGAGCTAACCCTGCAGGAATATCACTAAATACCATGCTATGCTTGTCCATAATAGGCTGAATATCTATATGAGTAGTCTTTTCACCTGTGGGTGAAAATCCATCGGTAACCAAACTTTGTGCCGCCCAATCTACTTGTCCTCTGCGAAAGGCTCTCTCCATCCTCTTGGCTGAAACAACCCTCGGAGCTCCATTAGACAAGCCTTGAAAAACCCTCCTTACTGTTGAATTTGAATCTCAACTCCATGGTCTGATAATTTTGTGTAAACTCACCAAGTGAATGCAACCACTGCACACCCAAGACTACATCTGTCTCACCTATGCTAGCCACATAGAAGTCATCACATACTCTGTGCCTCCCCAGGGTGTTGTCAAGTTGTTGGATCCTTCGTGTACATGGAATAGTAATCCGTTGGCCACAATCACATTGAACCCCCCAAAGTTATCTATCTTCAATTTCATCCTAGTCACCAAACCCTCATTAATGAAATTATGTGTAGCCCCACTATCAATCAATATTGTCACTTTATGTCCTTGTAATAGTCCTTGCACCCGAAAAAGATGGTACCTAGGTGCTCCTGAAAGAGTGGCAAGTCTACCTCCAGAAGACTCTTCTCCTCCCTGATCCCTCATGCTCAATCTCATTCAAAACAACCTTGAGTTCGGACTCTTCTACCTCTGAATCCCCATCGAAGACTACCTCTATGTAGTGTACATATCCCTTCCCCAAGCATCTATGTCCCGATTCCCATGGCTCTCTACAAGTAAAACACAACTTCCTCCGAAGCTCATTCTTAGTTTCTTCCATCTTGCTTGGTTTAGGAGGTGATGTCTTAGGTTGCGGGAAACTATTGTGGAATGGTCTCTTATGATGTCCTAATAATGCACTCTTAGGGTAGAACTTGTTCTTGGTTGTGGAATCCTCCAAATTCAAAGCCCTTCGGATAGCATCCTGTAGTGATGTCGGCTCAAAAACTCTAACCAAACCTCGGAGTGACTCCGATAATCCCTCGATAAACAAAAACATGAGTCTCCTCTCCATAACATCTAGCACCATGACTAAAACCCGCTGAAATTCTACTACATAATCCTCCACTGAACCATGCTGCCTCAAATGTGTCAACTCTCTGAAATGCATCTCTAGATCCCTGTTATGAAACCTATCTATGAGCCTCTATGTGAAATCAACATATGTCACAACATGATATGCCCTTATGTGATTAATCCATGATGCCACCACTCATGCGCTATACCCTCCAAATGAAGAATAGCAAACTTGATAGCTTCATCTTCCGTCATGGGGCAGAGTGAGATATTTATCCAATTTTTGAACCCAAGCCCATGTAGTGACCTTTCCCAAACCATCAAAAGTTGGGAGAGTCAACTTACTCACCCTCTGTTGTAGATCTCTATTGAACTGTTGCGTAGGTTGTCTTCTCTCTCCCCTTGGTCCATTCCTTGATCTAGCATTGCTGAATTGTGTAAATGGGATCTAACTTCTGATATACGAATCAATTCTCATGTACTCATCTATGCAGGTATTAAAGTCATTTGCTATTGGGTTTGGCTCCTCCTCTTCATGTGGTGACTCGACTCTAGGTAAAAATGTAGGCTGAAAGGGTTTGGGTGCTGATCCAATTGGACTCCTGCTATTATTTGTGTAATTTCCAACCCCATCCTGATTCGAATTACTCCCTCCTCCCACAAAATTTTGTGTAGGTCTAATAGAGTGGATAGTATTATTCATGTTCTGCATCATTTGGATGATGCATTTGTGTCATTTGTTCCTGTCTTTGTGCCATTTGTTCTTGTCTCTGCATGTAAGCCTTCCACTCTTCCTCCTGATCTACCATCTTCTTCTTACCTCTGCCTCCAATTCCAATGCTACCCTCTTGTGATGCTGCCTCTAATCTTCTTCTTTCTCTCTCCAAAGCTCTTTGCTCTCTTTGACTCAATTACATAAACTAAATCAAGCCTGCAGGCTAGCAGGACTGCCTACTCTGATACCACTATGAAGTTCCCCAATTATAAATTTTGTGTTTCTGATTTAGCTAATTTGTCTCAAATACGCATTCAGGGATAAAACATTTCAAGCAAGTATTCAGATTTGACAACAATATGTGCACAATAAATTAACAAACTGATCATGCATTGAAAATTGTTTAGAACTCACAATGTTTCTCAATCTCACAACACCAACCCTGTTGTGGTAGATATGCACTACAATGGATTTTGAACTATAAATAATATCTTCAACTTGTATATTGCTATGAATTGACTCAGACCTGGACTTACTATCCACTATAAAGGAAACTCGCCTTCACCTCAATAGTGTGTTATAGTTGCCAATGATGCGAAAGGATGTTCAACTCAGCTGGGACTTGCAAATCTCCTCTTGCAACCTATTCGCCCAGATGGACACGGCCCTTTGACAGTGATCTCCACAGTTAGTGTAGACTCAGACTCTCCAGACCCTCCATGTTTAGTGTTTGATACTCAGGAAATAAATGGCGAGCTGGAAATCACTTCATACTCAGACCAGGACAAGGATGACAACTCCTGGTGAGTGATATTAATTTGCTTCTGCAAATGTGCAATCCCTTAGCGCTAGATGGATGTTGTGGCTAGATATGGCCGATGACCTTCACTAAATGGATTATCTGACTCTTATTAGTCACTGGTGTCTAATATCTGTGTTGCCAATGCCCAGGGAGCTGATGAATGTACGTTATTCAGATCCAAGGACCTCTGAACTAGGCGTAATACTCTTGTGATCCAAGGGAGTCTCACTATCCTCAAGATGCCATCATCCAACAATGCGACTGGAAACCTTTTCCTAAAGCAACGTGCAACGATTGGTTGGACTGCTCAATAAATGAACATGGCAATGATGATTTGCCAACCTGAAAGTGAACAGAACTAATCAGCACTACTTGCAAATCTTGAGTGGATTCGTCAAAGTCCAAGGAGAGGGTTTGCATCCTCACAGTGGTTTTCGTTGTTGAGGGACTTCATCCTCAAAGCAACTTCAATTTTGAAAGTTAACTGGAAAGATACGCAAATTCAAATACCTCAAAATGGAGAAACGTAATAGCTGATATATCCTCCTTGAATGGGTCGCATGGACCCAAATTGGGTGCCATATTTTGAAATTTGACATTTTGCTTTATTTTTAGGATTAACTTATGTGTATTTTAAAAATTAATTTTATATTTAATATTTAACATATAGTTATAGTGTTTAAAAACACTTTTATTATAATAATAATAATATTATGATGAGCATACGATTATACTGAGGGGAGGGGGGTGAATCAAGATAATACAATCTTTTTACTTTTTCACAACCTAACAACCATAACAATATCAATTACACAAGATCTACCAATTATGCAACACAAGCAGAACACAAGATTTACGTGAAAACCCTTACGAGAGAAAACCACAGCAAAATATTGCTTATATATATGATTCTCTTAGAAACTTTGTAGGCACCAACCTACAGGAGACACCAATCCCCTCTCGTACAATTTGTAGGCACCAACCCACTGGAGACACCAATCCCCGCTTGTACACTTTGTAGGCACCAACCCACTGAAGACACCAATCCCCACAATTTGTAGGCACCAACCCCCACTACTAAGCACCAACTTAGCGAGAGACACCAATCTCTCCTTTAGGAAGCACCAACTTCCACAACAAAGTTCCACCTTCTAAAAGTTGTTTCTTCAATGGATGATGGACATTACAATTTCCTTCAAGTCTGCATATTCTCCTCTTCCTTTAAATCTGTGTATACTTCTCTTCTATATCTGCATATACTTTCCTTCTCAAATCTCTATGCACTTCTCTTCACAAATCTGCCATAAATCTGTTATTATAATACATTCAATGCACTCATAAATCTGCTGCCATATACTCAAGAACCCTGCCTTTAATGATCTTCTAATATATCCTCATATGCAGATCTCTACACTCACTTCACCACTTACCTCTTATATGTGCTTCAAAAGATATTCATTAATTTCACCACACAAAGTCTGATTTGGACTGCTGTAGATCTGCTTTTATTCACTGAGTTTTCATTGCTAAAATCTTGCTTTTCAAATCACACCTTCATCTTCTTTTTATACCTTCATGAAGGAGGGCGACTTCATGGAAGAACACATCCCTTGCAAAGGGAGACATCTCTTCTAAACAAACGCAGCCTTTCATTCTAATTCAAGTGGGACGATTTTGTCCTTCTATGGGGTGCGCTCCATTAAGGGGGTCGGCCATATAAAAAATACATTTATTTATTTTATTTATAACTTCAACATGGTCAGCCTTCTTAACAGCAAATAAAGGTGGTGATTATTTCTTCAAGTATTTAACTTTATTTTATTTCTTCCTTAACAATTTCTGCCTTAGACCATAATGAATAAACTCAGTACTGCCATGTAAAGATAAAACCGTTCATCTTATAATCAATTCTTCTTTGACATCAATGACAATATTTGCAACAATCTCTCATACGCTTTTGACATCAATGACAACAATCTTCTAACAATCTCATTCATACATCAATGATAATAAACTTAGACAACGAATCCCTTCTTGACATCAATGACAACAATTCCAACATATTATTATTATTTTAGAACAGAGGGGACATAATAGGTGGTGGGTGGGGGTTTGGGGGCAAAGCCCCCAGCAAGGTCGAGGGGCGGCATCCCTTGCAAGGGTCTGGCGGTAGCACGTCATTTTCACAATTTTGTCACCGTGTTTTCTGCAACACCAAGTCCTTATTGTTTCTAACCAAATCTTCATTCTTCATAAACTAACGATGAAGCTAAAGAATTTAACTAGTCTAAATGATGAGGGCTACATAGTTTTTAGTGTTTCACAAAGACTAGACACTTGCTCTTCCTCTTACTGTTGCTCTCTCTCTCTTCCTAGTGCTTGCACTCAACCGATGAAGACTTGGCTAATGCTCTCACTCTTGCTATTGCTCACTTTCCTATCCTAATACTCTCACTCTTGCAACCTTTAGTCTTTCTCATTTTTTTCATTTTTTTGTGATTGCTTAGGGTGTGGGTGGGGCCCATAGTGGCATAAACCATTAGGGTTAGGGTTATTGGCACACAGATCCCAAAAAAATTAATTTAAAAAATGAATTTTTTGCCTCGGTTGCCATGGGGGATGTCTGGGAGTCTCAAGGACAGTCGAGATGGAAGGAAGCCCCCTAAGCGTCTTGAGGACAATCAAGAGACAAAAGGGAGCCCCTTGAGCATCTCGAGGACGGTCAAGAGACGCAAGGGAGTCCCCTGAGCTTCTCAGGGACATCTTACAGTCTCAATGGCATCTCTAAAACGGGGGGAGGTCCTGAAAATGTCCCCTCTTTAAGGGAGAGGTCCTAGAAATGTCCCCGGGTACTTGGTGGCGGTGGTGGGGCAGTGGGGGGATGTTTACCCCAAGTCCCTGCATCTTGGAAACGTCCCCGTCCCCGAAATGCCTAGTTTTAGAGCGGGGACGCATCCCCATGGAAAACTAGTTTTAAACTAAGGATTGATTATCCAACAAATTATGATTTAGTGAATTGAATACTCATGACAAGATTTAAATTTTTGTGTTAAGTGAGATGATTAATTTTGGATGAATCAACCAATTTCAATTTTTTTACCTTGGGAAACGTGTTTTATAGAGTTTTGCTTGCTTTTATGTTTTGGATCCAAATTTGAGATGTTCGTCTTGATTTATTGTTGATTTTATGATTGCTAAGTGTTCTATATGTCTGTTAGAGTACCTAAGCAAGGTTAATTTATGTTTGTACCTCAAAATTTGTGCAAAGGACACAACTAAAAACTTATTTTGTTCCCATTTTGTTGGAGGTCGGGTTCAATTTCTAGGTTGACCAAAGGCTAGTGTAAAACCTAGTCTTGGGATCTAGGAAGTTACTTTGTCAAAATAGTGTACAAGGACCCCACTACAATTCCCAAGTTAGGACCACGATTCCCTGTTCAGGACTACAAAATTTGGTTAATACTATGTTGTTACAGTCTCTACTGCAACGTTATGGCCGCTAATACGATGTTACGGTCTCTACTGCGACTTCTGCAAATTTTGTCCGCAATGCATATTTTGAAGTTTTGAAGGTCGGATGTCTGTCATAAAACAGTGAATACTTCCACTATTGGAATCAACTTAAAAATTAGATAAACTTAAAGCTTAAATTGTTATCTAACTTTCCATCAAAACAAAATTTGAAAATTATTAGCCAATAGTTCAATAATTGATATCTTGTGAATATAAGGCCTAAGATGAGTAATCTTGATAGGTAAATGAAAAGTGATGAATCCAATTCTTAAGTACATTTAAAGTTCTAATTACAAACTATCTTAACCTAGTTAAAAATATAAATGTAATAGGAAAACTACATGTGACCTTGATTCCATGGAGACAAATATGTAGGCAAACCTATAGAATAAGGAATTCCATAAAGTCAGATCAAAACACGAGTAACTTAGGGGTTCTCCAAATCAAGAGTAACCATGAAAATACATACTTGACTATATACTTATTAGATATGAACTTCCTAAACTTTGGGATAGGATCAATCATAAAATCTATAATGTGACATCGCTAAACCAAGATTGTAAAAAGAGATAAATTTGAGTTGGTTATAATTGGTGAAATATTACTCTTGTGTTAATTCAATAAACAAAAGTAAAAGCTATTTGATATGTAGTTTTTGTTAGAGATAGATGTTCTCTTCTTTATTTTACATAAGAAAATAAAAATTTTAATTGAGTAAAGCTTGGCAAGAATTATTCATATGATCATTTACATTGAAACTATGCAAGTAAATCTATGAGTGGATAGTTGCATTTAGATAAAGACTGGTCAATTAATTGATACAAGTAGGGATCTTTCGCATTTCCTCAGTATTAGCACCTAAATCTGAGGCAAAAAATGCATGACTATTTATTTAGTTTGAAGAGCAACGACTCCAATATAATATGATGATCACACTCACACATATGTACTATAGTAGTTTATTCCAAATTATGGATCTTCGGTGAGCAAACTATGGTGTGTAGGCCCAAGAGAAAGAGGTCCTGTTTGCTAAGTCTCTCGTCAGAGCATTATGAAACCTAACCCACAAGTCACGGATCATTATTATAGATTTCAGGTGGGGATCTGTGATCCTGACCCAACTGTAGTAAGGCTGGTGCTAACCCACTGAGTTAGTCTAAGTGCACCCAAATCCTAAGATCATATGCTTTAGGCATGTTGTATATTATTGATTGGATTTGTCGAGCAAGGACACATGCTATGTTATATGTCTATGTGAGGACATTCAAATTTGTTTATATGTTGAGTGAGGACATTGTAATGCTAATGTTTATCTACATTGAACATGATTATGGAAAATTGTTTAATTGTTTTATGGATGTTATTTCTTTTATATATATAACATGTATGCAACATACTCTTTTACATTATTGTATATCTCGTATATGGTACTATGGTTCTGGATGAGCATATGTGTTGCTTTATTATATTTTGAGGATGCACTTATTGAGAGATATGCGAGATGGCTTGTTTTATATTTTTTTTAAACATAAACTTTGGGGTTACTTTGTGGTTTTTCTAATGGCCAAGTAGAGGGGTAATTACAAGATTGTCATATATGCCTTTAGGATGCGAGCACAATTGGAGTGTGTTTGAGCACATACACTCCAAGAAGCACAAAAAATTGCTAGTGCAATGGTTGAATGATCTTTTCTATATTCATTACAATCTTTGCCTACGTCACAAGTCAATCTTAAGCTCTGACATATCCCCCATCACATTAGAGGAGGTTGATCCATAATCAGATTGGATCACTGAGGCCAAGGATCCTTTCTTCATTGAGGATGACCTTGTATAAGTTGATTAGGTTGATCTTGAGGCAGAGGCGACAGCTGTGGTAGAAAAGGAGGAGAGAACACAAGCAGATCCCTTGGATGTCGATGTCGCTAAAACAAAGATATCGCGGCTGCATTAACATTGAGGGACTACCTTAGATATGAGCACAGGACCCAACATTGAGCTACAAACATTGGGCAGAGTGATGCAAGCTCCTCTCAACCACAGTTGTACTTTTGATTTATGTTTTTGATGCCATGGATATCATAATCCATGATTTTTGTACACCTAAAACACTTGAGAATATTTATATATTTAAAAATGTTGTTTCCTTCAGCTCAATTCTGCTTTTCTACTCCTTTGATCGATGTATACTTGTGTATGTGATCAAATTAGCTTCTAATTGATTAGTTTATTAAGTCTTTAAAGTTGATATAGTGACGGGTGCATAGTAAAAGCTTTGAAAATATTTTTAAAATCTCTATATTTCATGGTTTTTTCAAGTTGCCAAGTCCAAAAGTCCAAGTCAAAAATCAGCCTGCCGAGTCTGCACTGAGTCTGAATCTTGTATCTAGGAGTAGGATGTATGCACTTGAATGCTAGGGAGGGGTTGTGAGGATAGCCAAGCTTCTCAAGGAATGTGCACAGAATTGTTAATTGCAGGAACAGGCTGCAATCGTGAAGCATAGTGCCAAGTTATGTATACTTCATAAGGGGAAGTTATCGAAACCCCTCTCTGGTTTCTCTGCTCTATGCAACTGTAGGAGCTGTATGCACAGTTGTGTTAGATGTAGAGGAGCAATTTATCAAGTCTCGCATTTGGTTGTGATAATTACCTATCCTAACATGGCATGTAGTGCAGAGGTTGTAATGCAGCCTGGAACTCTGGATATAGTGATGAAATCTTTGACTGCCTTTCTCCAAGAATTTGATCCTCAACCCTGCCCTGCAATAGCACAAGGGGAACATTAAGGCCGTTGCCCTGTGCAGTGATTTTACATTTCAATAAGGCCCTGCCATGAGCCTCCAATGGGAATCCACGTCCCTCAGCTACTGGTTTTATTATCTGGGACTCTAAAGGTGAATTTTCAGCTTTCACTGACCTTTCTACCAGAATAAACTCTAACAATGTCACAGATGGGGAGAGCTTAGTGGCAGGATTAAGATTGGCCCTGACAGTGACTAATTCTGTAAGAAGACTGCTATTGGAAGGTCACTGTCAATAGACATAATGGCCTGCAGAGAGTGCTAAGGAAGCATGTAAGTCAAAGACCTTTTTTCAGAAATCCTTTCTGTCCATTATTACGGAGAAGGCAATAGGGCAGCATACTAACAAATTATTTGGCTAATTTGAGCATGGTCTCCTCAAACAAGGTGATGGTCGGGTCCCAAAAGAATATAAAGGATTTTGTCAAGTTGGACATAATAGTTAAAAATCGTGCATATGAGATTATCATGGTTTAAATTCCTCGTGGCCAGCAATATATACATTCTTTTATGGAACAATGTCATTAGTGGCCTCAATAGGACATGGCACAGGAAGAGCAATGGATTCAATTTTCTTTCCCAAGTGGGCAACAATTTCTCAAGTAGAATATGGAAGCAATCACACAAGAAGAACTCTAAAGCTCAGGGCGTTTTGATTTTGCTCTTTGGCATTTACAGTTGTTAGTTGTAGTCATCTAGAAAATGAATAAAATAAAATAAAATGATCTCCCTTGCCGCTCATAACAGAAAAGCTATTGAGAACTGTCACAAGCGATTCATTAAATGCCATATTGGGTTCTCTCATTGAGCAACTTGGATAAGTGATTCTCTCATTTATGTTTTGCTGCATTACCAGTTTTCTCTCTGATTTTTCTGTGCATCATCTGGGATGAATTTGTGTTGCTTTATTTCAGTTAGCTTCACGTGGATCTTTGAGAAACTTGCTCGCTGTTACTTTGGCAGCATGTTCGCATTTATATGCCACTCATATGCTTACTGTTTTTGCTGGCTTTAAGCAGCTTCAACTTGCTTTGAATCATGCATCTGTTTTCTTCTGTCGTTAAACATGGCAAGGAGAGGTGACTTTAAAATGCAATCTGATGCTTTTTACACATTTTCTTGTGATTTCTGCCTTTTCCCACTGCAGACCTTCATGTTCTTAGTCATTCTATTCAACTGCAGACTGTCATATCTACCAAGCATGGATGATTTTGTCTTAGCCTGCATTGGTTATTTGTGAATCTTTTTTGTTTCTTCTGCACATGTTGCCTTCATGCCCTCACAACATCACACTACCCCACCAATCCTATGATTTTGATTTCCAACAATTGGGATCGAATCTTAGCGGTGATGGTTGATATTATATGATTGTTCATTTGTTAGATTCAATTTCACCAATTCATTACTGTGACCAAGCTCCAAAGTGGGAGTAGCCATCCTATTACATACAAAAATATATAAACCCCATATGCCCCTAGTTCTGGAGTGATTGGAAGAGATAGAGAAACAAATGGAATATTGAGAATGAGGTGAAAGCATAGGATGGGATCTGGAATTATGTACTGTGGAAGCCTCAAAACACTTAAAACAATAGATATAAACAAGACAAATTTGAAGGAAATGCACTCATAAAACACTCTTAGTTTGATATTATATAAAATTCTAAATGCACTTTACTGTTTATCCCAACATGTCTGAAGGTATATATAATAAACACAACATCAAGCGAAAAAATGATAAGAAGTTTTTCAGCAGCAGAGAAATTGCTTGGTCTCTGGGCTCTTCTACCCTTATTTTGGTAAAAGTTTAATCTCTCTCCCAATCTCTTCATTACAATGGCAAAAAAAAGCAAAACATAATGTTGAGACTCGGACTCGGCGAGAACTCGGTAAGCTGTTTTGTGAATCAGACTCAGACTTAGTGGAAAAACTCGGCCAAAACTGGACAAAATTCATCAATTAAAAAATATACATGAAAAAAAATTTAAAATGTTTTTTTTTTTTTTAAAAAAAAAAACGTCAAGTTGATTTTCTGTTTTTTTCACGGACTCAGCCAAGTCTGCAAATTGAGGCTGTAGACCACCCAGCCTGACTAGGACTCAGATCCTTGAATCCTCCCTCACCAAGATTCGGCCATTCTCAACACGCTGGTTTATTCCAATATCTTTGGATCTCCGGAAGTATAAATAAAAACTAAACTATAAGTGAAAAAATAGTGGGAGATCTTCAGCAGGGAGGATTTTAATGATCTCCAGTCTCTTCTACCCCAATTTCAGCAGAATGAAAATTTACATTTATTATCTCTCCCAATGACTGCTGAAACTTGATTACACGATATGCCCAATCATTTCATTACATTGGTACTACACGAAATCATTTCATCCCTTTTTTGAAATTAATACCAGCACTTTCCTAGATTATTTTGATATTATTTCTTGCTTGAAAATGCAGAGTGGGATGAAATTTTATTTCATAATGCTATTTTTTAGTCTTTAGGATCAAACTTCAGGGGAAAAAATTATGAAGGGTTTATTTGCATTTCATAACACAAGAAACCTTGGAATGGGTCCAGTTCATTTGTATGCACAGAGTTCCTTAAAATCACAAAAATGCATACAGCACTAAACAATGTAAGGGAAAAGAAAGAAAATACCAACAACCCTGAACCCTGTAAATCAAAGAGATTCCCAATCAAAACCCAGGTAGAAAAACATGTTGAAGTATTTCATTAACATGATGAAGTAGAAGATTATATGGTTCAGTCAATCTAAAATGTTGGACAGAATTGTGTGACAAAACTTAAAAGAAATGGGTAGACTGGATTAGTTGCCTGTATAATGTCCTCCAGACGGTCATTGC
Organism: Cunninghamia lanceolata; assembly: GCA_027924645.1. Lineage (NCBI taxonomy): Eukaryota > Viridiplantae > Streptophyta > Pinopsida > Cupressales > Cupressaceae > Cunninghamia > Cunninghamia lanceolata. The sequence continues at coordinate 523,241 of BSBN01000585.1, forward strand.
ATCTGTGAGCGCGAGGCTGGCGCTTTTCTTCTTTAGGATTTCCCCATGGGCTGTCTCGACGAGGCACTGGTCTCTCCGCCATTGGATATGTACAAATGAACAAAATTTTCTGTCACCCACACGCCATCGATCAAACAGATTGGAGTATATGTGATTGTAAATGGGAAAAACACAACTTACATAAATTATTCTAAACAATTAATTAAATCACAAATCTTGGTTTAGGATAATAAGTTGGGATTAGAAAAAATTAAAATTTATTATTAGTATTATTGTAATCAGTTTTTCTTATCTAGTTATTAATCTTTGTAAAATGAATCAATTACAAGGGAGTTATTTCTTATGTTAAATAAATATTATTTTTTTATAAAATCTATAAGCAAGTATTTTAACAAATAATATTGGAAAAAACAATTAATTGGTTCATATTTTGAGCTCTTATGGATAGAAAATGCAAATTCATATCTTTCAAAATATTATTTTACCATATTCATTCCAAGTTTTCTAGCACATCAAACAATTAAATTTTGTATTGAAGGATAAGGGCCTCGCAGTTATCAAAAATAGAAAGAACTAGAATGCTTTGGTTTTGCATTGAATGAGAATTGTGAAGAATGCATTTTCATATTACATGTAGTGATTGAAAAGAAAATAAGGAAGTGACTAAAACCACAAGCCCCAGGGGTGTGACTAGAGGTAAGATTGTGCCATGCATGGTTTCTTCTTTCTTTTATTCTTGCATTCCTTGAGAAGACATCTCTTGTAAGAATATGTTTACCATGAGCTTTAAATGTTTTTGAAAACCCTATATAAGCTATCAGTGTTTGCAATTGGTAAATTGCTAGAAATGTTTGCATAAGTATTCGGCATGCTTGTAATTTTTTTTTATAATTCTTATATAAAATTTTACTTGCATTAAAAAATAATAATTGTCGTATGAAAGGCAATAATGAAGACTAAACTATAGGAAAAAAGTTTCTTGACGAGCAAGGTGGACTGTCAAATTCAAGCCATGTTCAAGCCCATGAATGCCCAAAATTTTTGAGCCACTCATTTCTCACTAGGAAAACATGTGTGATGGGTTGGCAAATAAAAATAATAGCAAAAGCTGATATTTTATCTCTTTATTTTTAACTAAGTGAAAACGGATAAGTTTCTATTCTCGCATTCTAAAGAAACTTCTCGCTTCTCCTACTTATGGATTCATATATATTCTGATGCACTACCATTGTCGTCACATCCAGTTAAAATTTTCACAAAGTGCTTTGAAACCTCTTACGACTAGCATACCTATATTTAAAAAATATATCTAAAGTACGCTGAGAGATATCCTTCTCGAGGCGCCTATTTCCACCTATGTGTGGTAAATTGATTAAAAATAGGCACCTCGAGAAGGATATCTCTCAGCATACTTTAAATATATTTTTTAAATATAGGTATGCTAGTAGCATCCGCACGCAAGCCTAATTACAACTATATTATATATAATTATACACTATAATATAGATTAAATATATTATTATAATATAATATATAATATATTATTGTAATTATAATATATAATAATATTATTATATAATATATTATTGTAATTATAATATATAATAATATTATTATATAATATATTATTGTAATTATAATATATAATAATTAAAAATATATATTATATTATAATATAATTAAGGTTAGGGTTACTATTCAAGTTAGAATTAGGGTTACGATTAGTATTAGAGTTAGGGCCATAATTAGGGTAATAATTATGATTAGTTTAGAGTTAGGATTTGAATGAAGGTAAGGTTTAGAATTAGGGTTTTGTGTAGGGTTAGATATAGCATTAGTCTTATAAAACAAAGGTAAGTGTGATCTTATGGCTATGGTTACAATTAGGATTAGATTTAGAAATAGAGTTTCGGTTAAGCTAAGAACCAATGTTAGATTAGAATTAGGGTTAGATTGATGGTTAGGGTGAGAATTAGGGTAATGCTTAAAATTAGGGTTACAATAAGGTTTTAATCTATTTAGAGTTATAGTTGTGAAAAAAATATTTTTTTAATTTATAATTATTGGAAATTCATTAAATATAGAATATTGTAGTACTTGGATTCGTATTAATTATCATAATACAAGATATACAATAATATTTAAGATATATAAGATATTATGCCCTATTGTACTATGCTTTGGTCTACTTTGTTTGCTCTATTCTAATTTGCTTTGTTTTCTCTGCTCTACTTTACTCTATTCTTTTGAGTTTGTTCTGCTTTGCTTTGCTCTCATTTGTTTTCTCTGCTCTAATTGCTCTACTATGCTCTACTCTGCTCTGTTCAATTCGGTATGTTTTTCTCTGCTCTACTCTACTCTACTCTGTTGAGTTTGCTCTACTCTACTATGTTGAGTTTGCTCTACTCTACTCTACTCTACTCTACTCTACTCTACTCTACTCTACTCTACTCTGCTCTACTCTATTCTGCTCTCCTCTACTCTACTCTATTCTACTCTGTTATTCTCTACTCTGCTCTTATTTGCTCTATTTTGCTCTATTTTGACCCTAATTCTCATTCTAATTGTCACCCCTATTTAAACTATAACCTGAAATGTAATTATAATTCTAACCCTGATTCTATCTGCAATTCCAACCCTGACCCTCATTATAACCCTATTCATAACCCTAACCCTAACTCTAATTGTAACCCTAATTATAGTTGTGACCCTAATTATAACCCTAATCATAACCCTAACCTTAACCCTAACCCTAACTCTAATTGTAACTCTACTTGTAACCCTAATTCTATCCCTAACCCTAACTTGAATTGTAACCCTTGCCACAACCCTAACCCTAAATGTAACTCTAATGCTTATCTTATCTCTAATTCTTACCCTAATTCTAATAGTAACTCACCTTAATTGTAATAGTAACCCTATTTATAGTCGTAACCCTAATTTTAATCTTAACCCAAACCCTAGCCCTAATTATAATCGTAACCCTAACCCTAATCCTAATTTTAACCCTAACCGTAATTCTAACACTAATTCTTACTCAAACACTAACCCTAACATTACATAATTTACTCTCATCTATTTTATAATTCCAATTTTATGGGATGTCTCTATATATTTTAATTAGATAGTGTAGTTTATTTAGTTAGACATTAATATTTGTTCTTTTAAGTCATTATGAAGGTTTCAATGATTATTTGAAATTATTATTCTTAGTATAGACCTCTGAGTAGCCTCTTTGAAAATAGTATGTTCAGTATGTAGCTTCAAGCCCTTATGAATCTAAGATCATCCTCAAATAATTATTTTATGTACCTTCTTTTGATTTTTAGAATACTGTTATATTTTGAATACATAATACATTTTGAGTACCCTAATTCTAACCCTACTCCTAACCTAAGCCCTATTTCTAGACCCTATCCCTAAATGTAACTGTAACCCTAACCCTATTTGTATCCCTAACATTACATAATTTGGCTATATGTTGTTCTATCTAAATTATTTATGCCTTAAGTGAGGAAGTCTTTAAACTATAACTGGTATTCTAATTATAATCCTAACCCTATTTTTATTTACAATTCCAACCCTAACCCTAATTATAACCCTAATCATAACCCTAACCCTAACTCTAATTGTAACTATAATTGTAACCCTAACTCTAGCCCTTGCTCTGATATACTGTACTCTGCTCTGTTCTACTATACTCTGCTCTATTCTACTCTCCTATTCTCTGCTATGCTCTTCTCTACTATGTTCTGCTCTGTTTTGACCCTAATTCTCATTCTAATTGTCACCCTTGTTTAAACTATAACCTAAAATGTAATTATAATTCTAGCCCTAATCCTAACCCTAATTCTATCTACAATTCCAACCCTGGCCCTAATTATAACCCTAATCATAAACATAACCTTAACCCTAACCCTAACTCTAATTGTAACTCTAATTATAGTCGTAAACCTAATTCTAATCCTAATTATAACCCTAATCTTAACCCTAATTGTAACTCTACTTATAACCCTAATTATATCCCTAACCCTAATTGTAACCCTAGCCATAACCCTAACCCTAACTGTAACACTAATGCTTACCTTAACTTTAATTCTTAACCTAATTCTAATAGTAACTCACCTTAATTGTAATAGTAACCCTAATTATAGTCGTAGTGCTAATTCTAATCTTAACCCAAACCCCAACCCTAATTATAATGGTAACCCTAACTGTGATCCTAATTTTTACCCTAACTATAATTTAAACACTAATTCTTACTCAAACCCTAACCCTAACATTACATAATTTACTCTCGTCTATTTTATAATTCCAATTTTATGGGATGTCTCCGTATATTTTAATTGGATAGTGTAGTTTATTTAGTTAGACATTAATATTTGTTCTTTTAAGTCATTATGAAAGTTTCAATGATTATTTGAAATTATTATTCTTAGTATAGACCTCTGGGTAGCCTCTTTGAAAATAGTATGAAGTATGTAGCTTCAAGCCTTTATGAATCTAAGATCATCCTCAAATAATTACTTTGTGTACCTTCTTTTGATCTTTAGAATACTATTACATTTTGAATACATAATACATTTTGAATACCCTAATTCTAACCCTGCTCCTAACCTAAGCCCTATTTCTAGACTCTATCCTAAATGTAATTGTAACCCTAACCCTATTTGTATCCCTAACATTACATAATTTAGCTATATGTTATCTATCTAAATTATTTATGCCTTAAGTGAGGAAGTCTTTAAACTATAACCGGTATTCTAATTATAATCCTAACCCTATTTTTATCTACAATTCCAACCCTAACCCTAACATTAACCTTAACCCTAACCCTAACCCTAGTTCTAATTCTAACCGTAATTATAACCCTGACCCTAATCCTAATCCTAAATTTAGCCCTAATCTTAAACTTATTTCTAACACTAATTCTAATCATAATGTAACCCTAATCTAACCCTATCCCTAAATCTAATTCTAACCCTAAGCCTACTTATAATCCTAACACTAATTTTAATCCTAACCATAATTCTAACCCCATCCCTAGTTCTAACCATAATTGTTACCCTACACTAATTATAATCTTAATTGTAATTCTAATTTTAACCCTAACTCTAATCGAGTGATAAATGAAATCACAAAGCATAATGCTACAAATACATTGGATGACTATTCTAAGAGGCTCTGGGTGTTGGATTTTAGAGCTCCATATTGAGGTTCTTGAAGTTGCCACTCCTTGCAACCTTTGCATCATTATTTTGAACTATGGCTACATAGTACACCAGGAGGCTTGCACTTTGAATTCTCCTTGGTTATGTTGAAATGGTAGGTCTCGCCTTCTTTCTATGATGCACTTTGTTTGAATATAGAGCCTTGCGCAACATTTGGAATACTTACATTGAATGGATAAATGAATAGCTATGTATCACTCCCATGTGCATCATTCTTATAGCTTGTGCCATTTTTAGAAGTAGGGCTTCGTTTCTTTAATGGTTGTGTTGGAGTTCAAGATCTATGCCAATTTAATTTAAGTACTTTTACCATTTAATTTAGAACACATTAGCTCTCAAGTATTATCATTAAATTAGTCTAGGCTTGTCTAGGCTTATTGTACTTATGTATATGCATATTATTGGATTAGCCTAAATTACACCTAAAGAAAGTTTATTTTCCTTTACAATATTTTTTTTAAATAAATTGTCTTAGCCTTTAAAGGATCATTTTGAATGATTATCACAAAAAATTTACTTGACATGTCCACCATCAAATTTATTTTAAAAAGATTAACCACATTTTCATACAAAATTAAACATTGAATTGTATAATTTTAAAAGAATTTCATAAACTAAAATTCTTGTTCAACAATCCTATAACAACTTTGTTGATAGTACATTGAAATAACTAACCTAACAATATAGAAATATTGACAGTTTGCCTGAAGATACACTCTTCCTAAAATTTTAATGGTATTCTATGGCTGAAATGATTAAATAAGACCATCAAATTTAAGCCTTGAGATTTGGAGACGATAGAATGATTTATATGGACATTGGCAATGGTAGCAAGGAAATCTAGCGGAAAAAGATGGGTTTACAGATCGAAGAAAGGAAAACCTTAGTAACAAAATTGTTGTTTCCCTAGGTATTCTAAAAAGGAAAACAGTTCAAAAGCATAATATTTACAGAGGTATATTCGATTTAAAGCATGGTCTCCAATGGAAGCAGTTTGAAAGGCCAGCAAATAGTTGGGAAGGATGTTTGTTAGTGGGTAAGAAGAATTTAAGATAGAAGTGGAGAGACATCGAGGTTGATTAATGGTGTCGATTTATCAGAACATTAGTCCAGGGCGCTGCCCTCCTTCTCTCCCTCCACCTCCTCATGGCTCATATAGGCAGCCTCCACCTCAGTATGGAGTGGCTCCTAGTCACAACTTTGGAGGCTATGGATTTGCCCCTGCTCCTCCCACTCTTTCATACAACCAAATTTGCCCTAACAGTGGCTATGGGTTTGTCCCTGCCCTTGCTCCTCCCCCTCTACCCCACATGATGCAACCCACACCCTATGGTGTGCCCCCTCTCCAGCACCATGACTTCCCTCCTCCGCCTCTGCCTCCCCTCCTCCTCCTCTTCCTCCCCACAATTCTCAACCCCCTCCGCCACCTCCACCCCACCTTCAACACCAACATCAGCATCAACATCAACATCAAGCTCAACATCCTCCTTATTACCCCAGTTCTCAATTGCCCCATTATGAACCCTCGCCGCCTTCTCAATCGCAGCCCCCACCTTCCCACAACCACCCCCCATCTCTCTCACCAACTGTTGTTATATGGAGCCTAATCAGACTCGAAGGTTAAATTTTCCCCTTTTATCAGCGCAGTTTCCCCCCAAATTATTTAACAGGGGAGTGCGAGGGGGCAGAGCCCCTCTTGCGGGGCGCGGGGGGTGGAGCCCACGGTGGGGGTTTGGGGGCAACGCCCCTAGCGGGGCTGCTAGGTGCAACACCCTCGAAGTAAAAATTGTCTATTATTTTATAAAGGCATCGAGAGTTATTTTTCTATTGGCCAACATAAAAACAAAAACAAAAAACAAAACAAAACAAAACCCAAAAAAAAAACCCCCTATTTTGTAACCGACATAAGCTTGATAAAAGTGGCTAAGGGTTAGGGTTTTCGTTGAGATGTATTGTAGCATTTTGCAACGGTATTGACTTGCAAGGATTGCTAGTTGTAATTGGTTTGATTTACTAGATAATAATATTGGACTCTCTATTGGTGGATGTAGCCCGGGTTTGGGTGAGCCACGTTAAAACTTGTCTCTCATTATTATTATTTCTGTGTATTTTTCATTCCTCTGTTTAATCTTTATTTGCATTTAATTGATATCTTATGCATGCAATTCCTAACAAGTGGTATCAGAGCGGGTTGTGTTCGATTATTATCTGCAGGAAGGTCTCATGGTTGAGTGGGACCAATGGCGGACGAGGGTAAATTGAAGGTAGATAAATTCAATGGGCAAAACTATCAGTTATGGAAGATGCAGATGGAGGATTATCTCTATCAGAAGGATTTATGGAGGCCGTTGGAAGGAATAGCCAAGAAACCGGCAACAATGACTGATGAGGATTGGAATCTTCTAACAGAAAGGCACTGGGAACCATTTGGTTGTGCATGGCGCCATCTGTGGCATTCAATATAACAAAAGCGAAGACAACAGATGAATTGATGAAATCTTTGGCTAAATTGTATGAAAAACCCTCAGCCTCAAATAAGGTATTTCTCATGAAGCATTTGTTTAATCTAAAAATGATTGAAGGTGGATCTATGACAGATCATTTAAATGAGTTTAATACAATTACCAGTCAATTAACTTCTGTAAAAGTGAAATTTGATGAAGAGGTGAGGGCTATCTTAGTTTTATGTTCTTTGCCAGAAAGTTGGAATAGCTTGGTAATGGCTGTAAGTAACTCTATCTCTGGTTCAAACACTTTAAAATTTGATGATGTTGTTGTTGGTGTTATGCGACGGAAAAACTCAGGAGGGTCCACATCAGGTAGTGTTTTGAATACAAAAAGCAGGGGCAGATCAAAGGAGAGAGGAAAAGGTTCTGGAGGTCATGGGAAGTCATGAGGAAAATCAAAGGATAAGAGATCCCAGTATAGAGGAAAAAATGATTGTTGGTACTGTGGGAAACCAGGTCATCTGAAAAAAGATTGTTGGTCTCGGAAGAATAAAGAAGGAGACAAACAAGAAGGCAATAAGGAGGCAAATGTGGTAAGTAATAAATTTGAAGATGATGCTTTGATTCTTTCCCTAGATAATGCTGATGATTCATGGGTTATAGATTCAGGGACCTCATTTCATGCTATGCCCCATAAAAGTTATTTTCTTGATTATGTCCAAGGGGATTTTAGGCTGGTTTATTTGGGAGATAACGAACCTTGTCATATTGTTAGAAAGGGAAGAATCAAAATTAAGTTGCAGAATGAGAATCATTGGCTACTACAAGAGGTAAGGCACATTCCAAGGCTAAGTAGGAATTTAATTTTAGCAAGGCAACTAGCTGATGAAGGTTGCATAGTTACTTTCAGTGATAAAAATTAGAAGATTTCAAGAGGTGCCTTAATAGTAGCAAAAGGTGTGAAAGTAGGCACCTTATGTTTTTGTAAAGGTCATATTGTTCCTTCTACTTGAGCTGTTGTAGAGAAAAAATAAACAGGTTCAGGAATAGTCGTTGCAGGTCCGCAGGAAGAGACTGAAATAGTTGTTGCAGGTTCTGAGACAACAGTGTGGCATAACAGACTTGGGCATATGAGTGAAAAAGGTATGAAGCTACTTCATTATAAGAAAGTTTTACCAAGTCTAAAATTTATTAATATGGATTTCTGTGAAAGTTGTGTGTATGTCAAACAAAAGAGAGTTAGTTTTCTCAAAGATGGGAAGCAAAAGAAACATGAAAAATTAGAGCTTGTGCATACAGATGTATGGGGACCGGCTTAGGTATCTTCTCTTAGTGTCTCTCGGTATTATGTTACATTCATAGATGATGCAACTAGGAAGGTTTGGATTTATTGCCTTGGGTAGAAATCTGATGTATTTGAAACATTTAAGAAATGGAGAATCTTGGTTGAGAATGAGACGGGTAAAAGATTAAAATGTCTCAAATCTAATAATGGTGGTGAGTATTGCAACAAAAAATTTGAGGATTAGTGTTCCTTTAATAGAATTCGTAGGCAAAAAATAGTTCCATGGACTCCACAGGAGAATGGAGTGGCTGAACGCATGAATAGGACAATAATGGAGCATGTAAGGACCATGAGATTGCATGTTGGGCTGCCTTTAAACTTGTGGGTAGAGGCTGTCAACACTATTGTATATTTAATTAATAGAGGTCCTTCAATTCCTTTAGGCTGTGGTATTCCAGAGGAAGCATGGACAGGTAAGAAGGTGAGTTATTCTTTTCTCAAAACCTTTGGATGTGAAGCATTTGCACATGTAGATTCTGAAAATAGAACCAAGCTGGATGGAAAATCAAAAAAACGTACCTTCATTGGATATGGCATTGATGAATTTGGTTATAGGCTTTGGGATGCTGAAAATCTAAAAATTGTGAGAAGTAGGGATGTTGTATTCAATGAGAAGGTGTTGTACAAAGATCAGTTGCAGCAGCATGAGAAGAAAGAAAAAGATTATGTGGTGCTGGATGATACTCCAAATAATGATGTTCCAATCATTCCTCATGCTCCGCAACAGCAACAAGAAATACCACAAACTCCAGTGAATGTTAGATGGTCAACAAGGCTAAGGACCTCCTAAAAGGTTTTCTCCCTCTTTGTATTATATTTTGTTAACATATGCTGGTGAACTAGAAGGGTATGATGAAGCTATGCAGGTGGATACAAAAGTTCAGTGGGAGCTTGCAATGAAAGAAGAAATGGACTCCTTGCTAAAAAATCAGACATGAGAATTATGTAAGTTGTCTGCAGGTAAAAAGGCTTTACCAAACAAATAGGTTTATAGGCTAAAAGGGGAAGATGGAGGTAAGAAATTAAAGCTAGGTTAGTTGTAAAAGGATTTGCACAGGAAAAAAGGTATTGATTTTGATGAGATATTTTCTTCGGTTGTCAAGATGACTTCTATTCGTACTGTTTTAAGTATTGTGGCTGCTGAAGATTTGCATTTGGAACAAGTAGATGTGAAAACTGCCTTTCTACATGGTGATTTGGAGGAGGAGATATATATGGAACAACCACAAGGATTTGAGATTAAAGGTAAGGAGAAACAGGTGTGTAGATTGAAGAAGAGTTTGTATGGCCTAAAACAAGCACCTCGGCAATGGTATTTGAAATTTGATAGTTTTATGGCTGAGCAAGGCTACAACTAGTGTAATTCTGACCATTGTGTTTATTTTAAGAAGTTGGATAATGACAGCTACATTATTTTATGTTTGTATGTTGATGACACGCTTGTAGCAGGGTCTAACCTGGATCACATAAGAGAGTTAAAACAACAATTAGCACAATCATTTGTTATGAAGGATTTGGGGGCAGCAAAACAAATCCTTGGTATGAAAATTTGCAGAGATAGGAAGAATAGAAAATTGACTCTGTCTCAGGCTAATTATGTTGCAAAGGTGTTGTAGAGATTCCATATGGAGAATGCAAAAATTGTCAGCACACCTTTGCCTAGTCATTTAAAATTGACTAAAGAAATGTGTTCTAAGACACAAGAGGAAGAAAAAATGTCCAAGGTACCATATGCTTCAGTTGTAGGAAGTTTAATGTACGCCATGGTATGCACCAGACCAGATATTACACATGTTGTAGGAGTCGTAAGTAGGTATATGAGTCATCCCGGATTAGAGCATTAGAATTCGGTAAAATGGATTCTCAGATATTTGAGAGGTACATCCAATAAACACTTATGTTTAGGGGGCTCTAATACTGATTTAGCAGGCTATGTGGACTCAAATTTGGCAGGAGATATTGATACCAGGCGGAGTACTACAGGTTATGTCTTTACTGTAGGTGGGACAGCGGTGAGTTGGATCTCCAGGTTGCAAAATGTGGTTGCTTTATCCACCACGGAGGCAGAGTATGTAGCTGCAACAGAGGCAAGTAAGGAGATGATATGGCTGCAATCTTTCATGGAAGAATTAGGCAAACAATAGGCTCACAGTTATTTGTTTACGGATAGCCAGAGTGCCATACATCTTGAAAAAAAATTTGCCTTGCATTCAAAGACCAAACACATACAGTTGAGGTATCACTTCATTCGGTCGGTGTTGGATGATGGACAGTTATGAATGGAAAAGATACATACAGATGAAAATCTAGTGGATATGTTTACGAAGGTAGTGACAAGGGAGAAGTTGAGCTCCTCTTCAGCTTTAGTTGGTCTTCATGACTGAAAACAAAAAACAAAAAAAATAGCAAAGTCCAGGGTGCTTATTTCTAGTGGGAGCTACAGGGTCAGCAGTGTTATGATCAATCTCTAAGTGGGAGATGATATGGTGTGGAGTCTTATCAGTCTCCAAGTAGGAGATTGTTGTTACATGGAGCCTAATAAGAATCAGAAGTTAAATTTTCCCCACTTTTATTAGCATAGTTTCCCCACAAATTATTTAATGGGGGAGTGCAGGGGGCAAAGCCCCTCTTGCAGGGCCCGGGGGGCGGAGCCCACAGTGGGGGTCTGGGGCAATGCCCCTAGTGAGGACTACTGGGGGCAGTGCCCCCAAAGCAAAAATTGCCTATTATTTTATAAAGGCGTCGGGAGTTATTTTTCTATTGGCCGACATAAAAAAACCTTGTTTTTGTAACTGACATAAGCTTGATAAAAGCGGCTAAGGGTTAGGGTTTCCGTTGAGATGTATTGTAGCATTTTGTAGCGGTATTGAGTTGCAAGGATTGCTGGTTGTAATCGATTTGATTTACTGGATAATAATATTGGACTCTCTATTGGTGGATGTAGCCCAGGTTTGGGTGAACCACGTTAAAACTTGTCTCTCGCTGTTATTATTTCTATGTATTTTTCATTCCTCTGTTTAATCTTTATTTGCATTTAATTGATATCTTCTACATGCAATTCCTAACACCTCCTCCACAGTCCCCTCCTCCACCACCCCTTTTCCCTCTCCCTCCTCCGCCTCTGCAAATTCTCATCTAATCAAGGTTAACCAAAAGATTAATCAAGCTTCTCCTTCACGGAGTGGATGGAGAGCTCTACCGAAGCCCACCATGACTCCTAAGCAAAGAGAGCCCGTCGCTAATGATGCAAACCCTCTGTAGTAGCTGCTCACCAAGGCTGAGACCAAGGAAGAGAGGCACTTGTGCAAGAAAAGAGAGTATGAATAGAGAAAACAACAGGAAAAAAAGGACAATGACAAACAACGCCATGAAAAAGAGTCTCAAGCTACCCTTTTGTGGAAATCCCAGTTGGGGTCTTCAGCCAAAGTTGCACCACAACCACCACCACCTCCACCTCAAGCAGCAATAGGTGGACTATGTTTGGGTGCCTAAGCCATAACATGGCAGTGATTTCTCTATCCACTTTGTTCCTCTCTTGTTCACACATTTTTTCCTTGTCGACCACTTTTATGGCAAAGATTTCACCGCTGTACATGTTTATTGCAGAGTAAACTTTGTCGACCATTCTGATGCCAATGACATTGTGTAATTCATAGTCTGCTAATTTTGTATCCATGTTTTGCTTGGTTGTGAGGACTAGCTTTTTACAGAGCAGAGGAAATGCAGTAATTTGTTTGCTTAGTACGGTGGTGAAGAAGGGCAATCCATGTCCAATCATGGATTTGTCGTATGATATGCCTTCTTACATGAATTAATTATGCAGACATATAATGCCATATAACGCCTTCTTTTTCATGCCACTACCACTGGTTACAACCATTCGTTCCATTGCTTTTTGGTTTTTCCTTTTACTCTCTTTTTTTATTTGAATCTTATATATTTTGTTTTTTATTAGAATCTATAAAATTACACGGAATCAGAATCTTTCAGCTATTGTCCTCCATCCGTGTTGTGAATTTAGGAACGCCTCTCGGCCTAAAAAGCTTCAATAAAATCATTCACAGCATGGCCTTGCATTTTTTCAACAAAGCATATGATTTGTTGTTCCAACACTTGGAAAGCCTAGCCCTTTTTGAGCCCTCTCAAATCATCAACAAAGACTCTACACAAATTTCCCTGGATTGATGAGAATCCCCTCACACGCACAACTTTCAAGTAGACTTCCTTGATATGTTGCTCAACCTTGGCCTACAAACATTTATCAATTAATAAAACCCTAGTTTGGTTCTTATTTTGGCTGATATTGGATTAGAGAGTGTGATAAAACCCTAACTAGGGTTATAGATCTCGTTTTCCTGGGGGCAAATTTGGTAGAAGTTAAATTTTTGTTTACTAAAAAAGATTTGAAATTCTCCCAAAGTTTCTCTAAGTTGGCTCAGACAAGTCGGGATGGCAAAGCTTGTTGTTGTTGGCTCAACACATGGCTCTCTAAATACATAGTCTCAATATACCTATTAAGATTATTTACTCCACACTAAATTTTACACACGAACACATTTTTAAGGATTTTGACCCTGGGGCATTGCCATGATAGGTCCATTAATTTACCGCTTCATATATAAATTTATTTTTTACAACAATTCCATATTTTGACCCTATGGCATTGGCATGACGGGTCCATTAATTTATCGCTTCATATATAAATTTCTATTCTTACAACTGTAGATTAGAAATGCAAATAGGGTGAAAATACCAAACAAAGTGTAATAAACACAAAGTTATACCTTACAAGCAAATCCAATCCCATCAAGGGAGAAAGGAGCCTTTGCACCCAAAACAAGTTCCTTGACAAAGATTACCCTAGACAATGGATTCTAATGTGAAATGCTTATTCAAATTATGCAACTCACTATCCTAGCTCAAGAGTGATTTTGGCATTATGCCTTTGCATAGACTTGGCTTCTTGAAAATGGCTTGGGAGAGGCTCTATTTATAGACTTTTGGAGGGGATTTTGATCCAAGGGTGGAGATTGATTGGAAACATGAATGGTGGAGGATGGAGATGATATGGAGGGCCTAGATCTAATCTGGGAAAATGGATGGCTATGAATAAAAGTGAATCTTTTATTCATTTCGGGAAAGAGGAAATTATTAAATAAGTTATGGGGGGAAGATTATTCCCAAATAAAAGATTCATGGGGGGAAATGCAAATGAATTAAATTCATTTAGGGGGAAGTAGAGGTATAGGCATGGGAAAAATGATTATTTATTATGATGTGGGATTTTAGGTGGATTTATTCCAATTTTTTTATTTGGAGAATGTGGGAAAGTGGGTTAAACTAGGTTTAACCATCCAAGTGAGGGGTTTAGGGTTAATTAAACATTGGTTTTATTTAATTAACCCTAGGGCTAGAATAAATGGGTTAAATTAATTAGTTAACATGATTTTAACTAATTAATTGAATTTAGTGGCAAAAGGGAAAAAATGATTTAGTAAATATTGCATATTTACTAAATTTATTTGGCTAAGTTTGAAACTATTGAATTAATGAAATTAATTCAATTGTCTAGGATAAATTGATGAAAAATGGGGTAATGAAGGGATAATTAATTAAATAAAATTTAATTAATTAGTTTAGGAGGGAAATTGACATGATTAGGGATATCGAGAGTCAGTTTGGTGGTCGAGACATTTTTAGGTGTCTACATTTGCCCTTCTTTGACGTGGCATCAGGACCTAGGAGGGAAGTGGCGTTAGGTCGAAGAAAAATATGCCCCAGCTGTTGGTAAGGTATAAGATGGATGGGTGATGCCCCCTCAAGAGGTTGGCGGGAAAATAAAGTTTTTTTCCAGTGAGCTCTCGAAAGGATGTGATAGACGTGAAAGTTGGATAGATGGCGGAAAAAAAGAAGGCGGCAAAAAGAAAAATGGATAAAAAAGGCAGAGATCTGCACCCTGGAGGAAAAAGAAAGGGTGGAACGATGACATGGCTCACTATATTAGGCAAAGTGGGCCCTAAAAGTGCCACATTTGCACACTTTGACCCTAGAGAAGAAGGAACGAAGGAGAGATGGTTGACCGCAACCCCCAGTTCCCGCGACTTCGACACATCTCCGAGCGGTTCCGAGAGTTTGGTCGGGCACCCGGCACTAGACCTCCGGTAGGGCCTAACCCTGACTTTGTAATTTTCTCATTTTACGTGCATTTTTTAGGGTTTTAGGGTCGGGATTGGAGCGCGTAGTGCTGATGGCAAGGCGGATTGGCACCATCCTCTGGATTGGCGTTATCCGCCTGGCTAGGGTTAAGGCGGTTTTGTTGCCATTAGGTGGGAGTTTTAGCGCTATCTTCTAGATTAGCGCCATTTAGAGAAGAATGGATTTCTGGTGTTTTAACGCCAAATGGGGGTCAAAGTGGCGCTATTATCTGCAATAGCACCATCCTGAGAAGTAGCGCCATAACCTATTCTAGCGCTATTTTGTGTTCTAGCGTAATGATTTATTTTAGCGCTATTGGGAGAATTGACGCCATTGGGCAAATTAACACCAAAATTAATAGTGACGCTATATGGTGAAATGGCGTGATGAATAGCGCGCAGTAGCGCTATTTTTTGGATTGGCGTAAAGAGGTATGCGCAGTGGTGCGATATTATGTATTAGCGCTATGTAGAAGAAATTTTAGCGCCATTTTAAAAATGGCACAAGGGTTGTCTATTTGCATGCCACCTGATGCTGGCTTGTTAGACACTTAGGAGAAGAAGAAAAAAGGTTAATTTAGAAGAAGATAGGTTGACATCTAACCAAAATGTTGCGTATGCAGGATACAGAGCGATTCATATTGCAATTGCGAGAGCGACGAGTTCTTGCTGTGATGGCCTTATTCGATGGTTTTGATGATGCCGCGAAGGTGCGGTTGGCGAGCTTGGGGCTTCTGATGGTGGCGTCGATGCCCATTTTGCGAGCTCATAGAGCTCTGATGACAGCCATGGTGGAGCGATACAATACTGAGACTTGCAGTTTTTTGCTGCCGACAGGAGAGATTACCATCACACTTGAGGATGTTTATCGCATCCTCAAGCTACCTATCCGAGGTCGACGTGTCAGATATGACATGAAGAGCGGGCGAAGGGCACTGGTCAGAGTGTTTGGTGCAGATCGTCTTGTTCTCTCTCCAGATGAGAGGGAGATGGACTATGAGAGGACATTGGCTGCGGGTGCATATCCATTTGCCTTGTTCCTTTTGCACATTGATTGGAGGCGTGGTGATGCCTGATAGGCGAGGTAGGGGTTTTCCGGTTGGCTAGGGAGGGGTGATAGAGGGGATGGTGACGCATGGGATTGTCTACGCCTAGGTGCCATTGATGCTAGCGCAGTTGTATCATGAGATGCACACCGTCACTTATCTACATGATAGAGCCTTATCCGCTGGAGTTACTTTGCTACATGTATGGACTTGGGAGCACATCCCTGTCACTCGGCTGACATGTAGGTACTATCGACTGCAGTTTGAGGCCTTTGTGTTTCTATATCGGGATGTAGAGTACACATATACTGGTCGGGTGCGATATTAGCGGAGGATGCTAGATGATGTGATTAGTGTGGTTTGGCGAGCATACATCGGTTGTGAGGAGTGGCCAAATGATGCTATTCATCTTCCATTTATCTTTCAACAGAGATACCTTATGGGTCGAGGAGACCGTTGCATAGAGATGTACCTACCCTCGTGGGTTATGCGATAGTTTGGTTTGGTGTAGGACACCCCTCAGCAGATGGCAATATACGCACGGACCCTGCGAGATGGACCCTACTGGCCTGCAACTCTACAGCCACAGGTTGCTCTGAGTGACTTTGCAGCGCTTCAGCCAGTACAGTTGGATTGGAGGAGCAAGGTGAGGGATGCAGGGACCACAGCTGCTTATGATATATGGTGGCATATGCATCGGCCTACTCAGTTGACGAATCTAGCAGAGGAGGCAACAGGTTCAAGGGGTGATGATTCAGATGGTGGAGATGACCCTGATGGGGAGGATCACGTGGAGGGGGAGGTGATCATTGAGAACTTCCTTATGGAGGTTGGGGATGATGGAGAGGAGAGAGTGATTGGGAGGGATGGCCAGCCGATAGATGTGATGGCGGTAGTGGCAGCAGGATAGGGACAGGCGCAGCAGGTTCCTGCACAGCAGGTACAGGCGCAGCAGGTTCCTACACAGCAGGCTCCTGTGCAGCAAGTATATATTGGATCAGGACGATAGTCGAGAGGATCCCGGTAGCGCGGGGGGCAGCCGAGAGCAGATGAGGGTGACCTACCTCCACCATAGGAGGGGCAGCAGTAGGTTGGTGGGCATGATGCAGAGGCAGGGACCTCAGGGACAACGTTGGGGGGAGAGTCTGAGAGGTTGACACCTCGTCGGTGACGACGAGAGGAGGAGGAGATGGAGACCTTACGGGCACAGGTGGCCAGTCTGGAGGAGGCACTAGAGTGCCGAGAGGCCGAGTTGGTACAGCTGCGGGGCGTAGATGGGCAGGTAGCAGCCTTAGAGGCACAGTTGGCCCAGGCCCGAGGAGACATGGAGGGGTTGACGAGAGAGCGGGATGCAGCGCTCTTGAGAGCACAGTAGGCAGAGACTGCATTGAGTAGTCTACAGGCTTCAGGTGGGGGACTGGCCCCAATGTTGGCAGAGATGCAAGCTCAGCTGGCCCAGGCGCAGACACAGACTTATCAGTTGTAGGCACAGTTGAGTCAGGTACAAGGGTAGGTGATGTAGGTACAGGGGGATTTGACAGAGGCCAGAGCACGAGTGGAGTATTATCGGGGCCTATACTACGCGATCGTGCCAGCAGCGCAGCGTGCCCCGAGCTATAGTCGAGTCAGCAGATCGGGGGCATCAAGATCTCATAGATTGAGATCTATTCAATCTATTCAGCAGACGATGCCTCCTCCCTCATACGTGCCCCAGCAGGGTCCTCCAGTGTAGGCACAGCCACAGCCGCAGCCACAGCCGCAGACAGGGTCACAGGCTCGACCAAGATCAGAGTTGCCCACTCCATCAGAGAGGGGATCGTCTATGTGATAGTTATATCATGATAGCCCTTAGAGGCATTTTGTATCAAGACACTTTTATTTTTTGATGTATATATGAGCGATGTACACTTTTGTGGTGATTTGATATGACATGATGTTTTCTGATGGTTTATGATGCTTATGGATGTGTTATTTCTTTATGGATTTTGTATGTTATGGATATGTTATGTTTATATGATGATGATGTGAATATGCAGCTAGAGGTGTATGTGACTAAGTGGTTTATGAAATGTGATGTATATTGTGCAATGAAATGATCCAAGAATGAACCTAATGATGATGCAAACTTTAAATGGATGAAAATGAATCTAAATGGCATGCAATTTTGAAATGGTTTAAATGAATCTATTTGATATGTAATTTAAATGGATAAATAAATCTAAATGACATGTGATATTGGATGGTTTAAAAAGCACCTAAATGATATGTAAAATGGATTAAAATGACATGCAAATTGGATGGATTAAAATGAATCTAGAATGACATGCAAATTGGATGGATTAAAAATGCACCTAAAATGATATGCAAATTGAATGGATTAAAATGTACCTAAAATGATATGCAATTTAAATGGATTAAAATGTACCTAAAATGATATGCTTAGATGCAGTTTAGGTGATAGGTGGTATGCAAACTAGGTGATAGGTGAGATGGCCCAGTCCTGATACACATGATGTTCTTTGTGTTGACCCTGAGTGGTGAGACTGTGGGAGAGCGTGTTAGGTTGTTGGGATGATAGGGGTGGGAGCGTCTAGGGGATGGTGGTGGGGAGATGAGAGGATTGTTAGGTCATAAGACACCACATCATTGGGGGGGTTTGGTTTGGTTCAAGATGTGTTAAGTGGAGATATGGTGGGGGAATGGGGTTAGTGAGGGAATTAGATTGGGGGGGGGGGAGGTGGGGGGAAAGTGATTATCAAATCTAGGCCGATATGGGATAGTTGACTGAGTGATTAGGATGATGATTTTGAGCTAGTAACAATAGTTGCAAAAAATTAATTGAGAGCATTTCTTAGTTTAATGTAGCAATGTAGGATACAGTGCACAAAGGTATGAAATGACCTAGGTGATGATGTATATCCTACGATTGCATGGACTAGACCCACAAACAATAGGTTGATTTCATGCATGCCCAGGGTAGTATAATCTTGTCTAGTGAAGGAAGGGGACTCATAGTAGTGAGTGCAAATAATGCATATAAGGTTTTGATGCTTGTATATGCAAATAGGACACATCATGCTAGACCCGACCTGGACTTCAAGATATGAATACTATTCTTGGAGTAATGAAACCAACCCACAAGCACAGCATGCAGAAACAATGACTATGTCTACTCCAAGTGTTATCCGCTACATACCATGATATAATGAGATCAAGGTAGCTTTGGAGATGACTTAGAGCGAAATAAAAAAAGATAAAAATCAATAAGCAAAAGGACCAACGAAAAGATACAAATAGCCTTTGTGTGCTCTTGCCAAGAGACGTGACAATAGAATGATAGATTTTTGTCCATTGTAGGAAAGATATATCCTAGGACGCAGATCCGCTGGTGTTTGATTAGAAATTTTTTGGAAAATCGTCAAAAGAACAGTCTGGCCAGATGTAAGATTATAGTTGGTATGTTGCTTGATAATTTTTGTGCTAGGGACCATGTTTCAATTGTATACGTAGCATGTGTATCGTTTATTAGATCTAGAAAGCTCAGTGAATGGGAACCATCCAAACGGGTTGGATGGGTGCATCTTAGATACCTGAGTACTTGAAACTTTCTTCGTATTCCAGACTGCCTACATACCCTGTGTCCATGGGATCAAGGTACTTTTAAGATGCGGGCGAAATGAATATGTAGTTCTGGTTAGACTTGATGATGTGGGAATGGTTTGTGATGGGCTTGATGTGATGAAGATTGATGTGTGTTTGATGATGAGATGTGTTGTTTTGGGTTTTCTGTATTTTCTAGTGTTTTTGTATTTTATGATTTTGCGATGTTTTTGGATTTTTTGATTTTGCGATGTTTTTGGGTTTTTTGATTTTGCGATGTATAAAGAGAGCTTACAAGGATCCTCATTCCATGGGTTGGCCTTGGAATGGAATAGGATGGGTCAGGCAATAGGACTTGATGTTTCAGAATTCTAAGCCATGGGATGTGAAATATAGAGTGGTGTGACGAGAAGAAGACTTATTAGATGGTAGAACCGGCCACTACGCATGGCACCTGGAACAGGTTTTCACCATGGTACTTATCCAAGGCGTCACCGAAGTGATTTTCACTATTGGAAGTTTTTATTGCACTCTGATTTTTTCTTACTTTTTTGATTTTTTTTGGTGTTTTTGATGTTTTGATTTTTTTGATTTTTTGACTTGGGATACCAGATGGGTTATGCATAGAATTTCTTGAGATGCAGGATATTCATCAGCTCATCTAGAGGCTGCCCCTCAGGTGTTGCCAGCTGATAGGCTCCTGACCCATAATCGACGATGACGACATAAGGTCCTAGCCAATTGGGTTCAAACTTTCCTTGCTTCAAACGCTCTTGCAGGTTCCTCTGATTTTCCATTAGGACAAGGTCACCTACCTCAAATTTTCTGGTTCTGATCTTTTTGTTGTAGCTTCGTCTGAGGTGGTTTTGGTATGCCTGTAAGTGATTCAATGCATGCAAGCATTTCTCATCCAGTAGTTCTAGTTGATGCAACCTTGTGACGCGGTAATCCTCATCAAAGATAATGTTTTGTAGGGACACTTAGAGAGATGGGAGCTCGACCTCTATAGGTAAAATGGCTTCAGATCCGAATACTAGTGAGAATGGGGTGGCTCCTGTAGGAGTGCGGATGCTTGTATGGTAGGCCCATAGGGTTTGGTTGAGTTGGAGGTGCCAATCGCAACCAGCTTCATTGACTGTCTTTTTTAAGATGCGGAGAATGGTTTTGTTAGAAGCCTCTACTTGACCATTTCCTTGAGGGTAATACAGTGTGGAGAAGCAGTGTTTGATGTCGAACTTTTCACACAAAGTGCGAACTTCTTGGTTTTTGAAGGGCTTTCCATTGTCGGTGACGATGGAATGGGGGATACCATATCGGCAGATGATATAGTGGAGGATGAATTTGGAGATTTGGATACCTGTGGTGAAGGTGAGTGGTATTGCTTCCACCCACTTTGTGAAGTATTCGGTAGCGGTGATAATGAATTTATGGCCATTTGAGGATGGAGGGTGTATTTTTCCTACAAGGTCGAGTCCCCACTGTGAGAAAGGCCATGGCGTTGCAATTGGTTGTAACTCCTATGCTGGTGTGTGGATGAGATCGCCGTGTTGTTAACATGGGAGGCATGTCTTGATAAATTTGTGGGCGTCGCGGTCCATGGTTGGCCAGTAGTATCCAGTCCGGAGGATCTTTTTAGATAGGGTAGGTCCACTGGAGTGCGCCCCACAGATATCGGCGTGTACCTCTTCCAAGGCTACCTTAGCTTCCCTAGAGTCTAAACATCGTAGAAGCGTGCTGTCAAGACTCCTTTTGTATAGTGTGTCACCGACAAGAATGAAACGGGAGGCTCGACAAATGAATAATTTTCACTGGGAAGTGGATAGGTTAGGGGGAAGGACATTGTCATGAAGGTAAAGGTATGTTTGCTGGTACCACGGGGACAAGGGGCCAACGACTTCGCACAGTAGTTCTGATTGAGGAACATCGTATGCTGGGATAGGGAGTTCTTCGATCAGGAACTCACATTTCTTGTTGTCCTTCTGCATGTCTACCAGAGATCCGATAGTTGCCATCTGCTGCTTTGTTATTGAGTCTTGGGATTTGCTCGAAGTGGATGTCATCGAAGTAATCTTTGAAATCATCGACCATCTTTTTATAGGGAAGAAGCTTGTCGTCCTTGGTTTTGTATTCATTATTGACCTGCCTGATGACCAGTTGAGAGTTGCCGTACACTAGTAGCTTTTCAATTTTCCATTGGATGGCCATGCGAAGACTTGTGATGAGGGCCTCATACTCTGCTACGTTGTCGGTGCATGGAAATGTGATCTTGAAGGATTTAGGGATTGTGTCGCCTTGAGGGGTAACAAATAGGACACCTGCCCCCAAGCCTCTGTGAGTGTATGATCCATCAAATAACATTTTCCATATGTCTGGGGCTGGTGTGATTGTCAGGATGGCCTCATCTGGAAAATCTGTAATTGTAGGATGTTCTGCGGGGATAGGTGCTTCAGCTAGCTGATTTGCTATAACTTGCCCTTTGATGGCCTTTCTCTCAGTGTATTCTATATCAAACACCATGAGGATCATGACCCATTTAGCCATTTTGCCAGTAAGAGTAGCTTTGTTTAGGAGGTACTTTAGTGGGTCAATCTTAGCAATGAGCATGGTCTTGTGATTGAGCATGTAGTGTCTCAACTTTTGTGACGTAAAGACAAGGGCTAAACATGCTCGTTCAATCTGTGTATAATTAAGCTCATATGATATCAAGGTGCGGCTGATATAGTAAATGGCTCTTTCCTTCCCATGCTCATCATGTTGTGCTAACAAAGCCACGATTGTTGTGTCTGTCGCGGAGATATACAAGAGGAGGGGCTCTCCTTGTCTTGGTGGAGTTAGAACAGGGGGATTAGCCAGATATTCTTTTAGCTAATCGAAGGCACTCTGACACTGATCGGTCCAGGCGAAAGCTGTATCTTTCCTGAGGAGATGTTGGAATGGTTGACACTTATCAGCAAGTTGGGCGATGAACCGGCGAATGGACTGAAGTTTTCCCTGTAGGCAACGTAGTTGTTTCAGTTTTTTGGAGGCGGCATCTCGGTGATGGCCTTGACCTTTGCAGGATCAACTTCGATTCCTCTTCTCGAAACTATGTATCCCAGAAGTTTGCCTGAGGTGACACCAAAGATGCATTTCTTTGGATTTAAACAAACATTATATTGCTCCAACCTATCGAAGATTTTGGCCAGCACATCTAAGTGTTCTTCTCTAGTCTTTGATTTGCCTAGCAAATTGTCCACATAGTCTTCCATGACATGGTGGAAGAGGTCATTGAAGATGACGGTCATGGCTCTTTGATAGGTGGCTCCTGCATTTTTCAGGTCGAATGGCATTACCACCCAGCAATATGTTCCCCATGGGCATATGAAGGCCATTTTGTGTTGATCCTCTTCAGCAATTTTTATCTGATTATATCCTGAGAAACCATCCATGAGGGATAACATTTCATATCCTGTTGTGAGATCCACTATCATGTCGATGTTTGGTAGTGGGAAGTCATCTTTGGGGCAGGCCTTGTTGAGATCCCTGAAATCGGTGCAACAGTGGATTCCGCCATCTGGTTTAGCAACTAGCACCAGATTTGAAACCCATTCAGGGTAATCGATTAGTCGAATGAACCCAACATCCAATAATTTCTTGAGCTCTGCTTTAACAAGGAGAGCGACTTGAGGATTCATTTTTTGGAGCTTCTATTTGACTGGTTTTGCGTCAGGGCATACTGCAAGGTGATGAACCACCAACGCGGGATCTAGCCATGGCATGTCTGCGTAGGTGCATGCAAAGTTGCGATTTCTGCGTGTGAAGAAGGACAAGAAATTCTCCTGTTCCTGTATGCTGAGAGATTCTGCTCTATATGTGATTTTGGGCTCTTCTTCTGTTCCAAGGTTCATTTCCTGAGTTGGTTCGACCAAGATGGGTGATCTGTCCGGATAGACTTTATCTATCTCAGGGAGGCCCATGCTTCCATCTCCTGGTGCCTCGTGGAGGTTTTCACCAGGAGATACATCATTTGTTTTTACTATTTTGGGATCTGATACTGCTGTGGAACAGTTTTCACCATCAGATCCATTTTTTCTTTTTGTGTTTTTGTGACTAGAAGCAGGGGTTGTCTCCCCGAAATAGGCATCTAGATGGAGTTCCATTATGTACCCTGCTCAATGATCTCCCAAAGGGAAGTGATCTCTTACCCCCATCATATCGGCGATGGCGTCGTCGTTAGGTGCGATGTCGAAGACAGGAGGTCCCCGTTGGTCCCAATCGATGAGGTCAGGGTAGACTAGTGGCAAGTCATTAGAGGGTGAAGGGAGAGTGGTGACAGAGTAAATGGTACAAATGGATGAGTCGAAGAAGTTGGCGAAATGGCTAAAGGAGTCTTGAAGGCCAGTTTTGTTAACATTGTCGACGTCTAAGGGGGCCGTAGTGATCTCGAATAAGATACACTCACCTGTAGTGAGGATGTGTTGCAGTTGACCATACCCTAACCCTTGAGTATAGGGATTCCTTGTTGCTTGCAGTGGTTCCACGATTCCTTGTTCATGAAGGCCTATAGTGCCTTGTCCTTTATAGCCCATGCTCTTGACAATTTCAGAACCTTTGCCGTAGATTTCTGTAGGGATTGTGGGGGCCTCTTGCTCAGGTTCTTCATCCTTGTAAAGATAAGATGAGATATCATCAAGTACATCCTAATCCAGGAGATGCTTCCGCTCAAAGGTGGGCAAGGGTTTGCACTTGATAATGACTATATTGGCTGTCTCTGTTGTTGGGATGTCGAATGTCTTAGGATTGGGTAATGTGACCACACAAAAAGTGTCATGTAGGTCATATTCCCCACATCCCATGTCGGATAGCTTGATCTGGACCTCAGGTGGTGGAGTTGCTTGGGATGAAGTGGAAGCGATGCTTGCGGGGTCGATATATGAGTTTGATGTTGTTGGTTTGGCTTCGGTGGTGGCTTTATTATATGGGCAGAATGTTTGGTTGTGGCCTTCCAGAAAACTGCAATATTGGAAGGGGTGAGGGTCAGCATAGATTGTGACTTCGGTGCCATTGTGGGGGAATTTGATGCATTGATAGAAGGTAGATGGGACAGCTTGCATAGCATGAATCCAGGGTCTGCCGAGAAGGATATTGTAGGGGAGATCAAGATCCAGAACTTGACATTTTGTTTCAAGGATTTTCTATCCCACCTGTATGGGAAGTGTTGGTACTCATTTTGACCTGGAGGTTGATTTTTCATGTTTAGGGGGTTTCTTCATTTGAACCCTATATCTTCTTGCCCATTTTCCTAAGTGTTGGACCTCCTCAGCATTTTTCAGCTGCAGCATCATATTTTCTTAAGGAGAGAAGGTCATCATCATCATCATGATATTCTAAGGGAGGGGGTCATCATCATTATCATTTTCTATTGACAGGATGTTTCATCAGGGTCATCATGTTTCAATATCGGGTGATGTTTGGATATCATCCCGATCCTGCAGTGAAGCTACAGTGCAGCATGATATTTGCGCGTCAGGATGATATTTCCAAATATCTGGTAATCTTTCGAATATCATCCTGATGCCGATATGGGGGTGACGTCATCAAGGTCTGGAGGGTCACATTGCTAACACTAAGTCATTTTATGGAGATCCCCCGATGTTGCGAATATGACGATGACGTCATCCGGAAATGTATAAGGGCGGCGAACATGCTTCTGCTACAGTGCGATGTACAAGTGGTCTTGTATATCGAGCTACATACAAAGCCGCCAACATGCATTTCAAACATACAAAGAAAAGATACATTGCAGGTATATTCCCAGGAATATTCCCGCTTTGTATATGGGGTCATGCACAAGCGAAATGTACAAAGGAGGTGCGCATATACAATTGCTACAGTGGCGAGCGAAAGATACATTCATCGAATATTCTGTTGAAGATGCTGCAGTTGTATATTGGAGGTTTGTATATTTGCGGATGCAAGGAAAACATACAAAGGTGCAAATATACATTCGCTACAGTGCCGCGGAGGAGATGCATGTGCTGGGGCCCGCGGATATGCAAAGGAACAAAATATACAATGGCCGATATACAAGTGATGGGGCCCTCCAGTTGTATATACAAGCAAAGGTACATAGGTCAAGATACAAGCCGGACCCGAATAAGTTTCCAATCTGCTTCATAAAGGTTTGGGGTCCGCCTTGTATATCAAACAGTTGTATATGCATAGGTGTGGGATTTCTCAGTTGGGCCGACAGAGGTGTTTGGCTGATGGAACTGTATCGGCATAACATGTGATGTCTGCGGAAGGATTTTTGGGCTCACCGATGGAGTTGGTCTTGCCGATTGGGTCTTTAGTGTCGGCAGGAGTCACAGCGATGGGTATTTGGCGAAAGGGTTGTGTGTCGAGCGTGGCAAAACGCTAGACACCTTTCGTGTGTGCGACCACGTTTATAAACTAATGAAGTGATCTTGTCACCGTACATGTGGGATTATTCCCCTGTGTAGTTTGAACCTGCGAAGAAGCGTTTTGGCAGGAATTTCCTTCTTGAGTGTTGCGACAGTTTCCGAGTAGCTGCGGGTGGTTGAGGCCCTTAATGGCGACAATACAGAGATGTGGGCAATGGTACGAGCGATCAGGTTGCCCAAATTTTGAGTGAAGACTCCAGATGATGGCGCATGGCTCGAGGCCCCTCTTTGTCTGCTGCATTAATATCTTCTGAGCGCCATTCCTTGGTGGGACTGTGTATCTGGCGGGATTTTTGGTCAACCATGTAATTAATTGCTTATGGTACGCTACCTGGCTGTTATAAGCAGGAAGTGTTACTCATTTCTAGGTTGTTGAAAGTTGAACATTTTGGCTCTGTAATGCAATACAGCTGATTTGGTTGCCCTGTACAGCTAAACCTGTGAGTTTATGTATCTCTAGTTGTATGTTTTTTTTGCATGAATCCACTGATTTCGTGGTTAATTTTATATGAGAAATGCTATGTTAGCATGTGTTTTGTTAATTCTGTCTCCATTATTGCATATATCTTTCTTCTGAGTCTGGATATTTAAGGAATGTTTGAGGCTCTAGAACATAGAATTCCTGTGTTGAATGTCTGATTTCTTAACTTCTGCTCAAGGGGTAGATTAAACTGTTTTTAGATTGAACATTGGAAAGGATATACTGTAATAGGGATGCCATAAGTATAGATAGCTTAACACTCTATATTGGGAGATATCTGTAAGGCAGGTATCAGATGCATCCCCCTGAAATCCAGTTTTAGTTGTTCATGCATATCATTCACAGGTGTATGTCTACTGACTCCAGGCCCTGGATAGGCACCAATCTTGCTTTGTTTTTGTGTTACAACCATGTCCAGCTTTGCATCCAAACTATAAATCAAAGTCAAACTCTAAAACAACCTTTAGGACATTAGAATTAGTTTTAGGATCCAAGTCCTCTGTCTACAACTGAAAATAGGCCCAAAGCCAACCCCTTTGCTCTTATCTTGCAGTTTTGGTCTACTTACAGGAGGACTTATCTGCTTTCTGTCAGCATCCCAGCCTTTGTATGCATATCCCCATGGATGTTGAGTAGGGAACACCCCCCTAGGTTTTGCAGAGCCTAAAGAAGAAGAGGAGATAAAATATAGAGTCTATCTCCTACACTGTTGGCCCCTGGCCCAGAGATCCTGTTGATCATTGATGGCTACCTTGTAGGGAAATCTGGGAATAAGCATCCAGTCTGGGAAAAAACCAAGAGGAAGCTTGATAGTACCTTCAAAGAGTTGTTCAGTATCATCGTCGCCTTTGATTGTAATGCACTCGCTGGTGTTGACAACCACATCGGAGTACCCCAAGTGTTTTAGCATTTTTAGAGTGCATATGTTGAGGCCGGAGCCACCATCTATTAAGACTCTTTTAATGGTGTGCTTGTGGATGCGGACTTCTATGTGCAGGGCGTCGTTGTGTATGTGATCGAAAGCGAGTAGGTCCTTTTCTGAGAAGGTGAGATGACGGGGTGAGGTGATGTGTCCTACCATGGCTTGGAATTGAGTTACATTCAAGTTGGCAGGGACTTGTGTTTGCAAGAGTGCTTTATCGAGGACGTCCTTATGAAGGGGAGATGTGCGAAGCAACTTGAGGATGGAGATTTGTGCAAGTGTCTTACCTAGGTGTTCTAGGAGGTTATACTGGTGGGTAGATGATGGACGTGCGGTTGGACGAGGAGGTAAGGGGGTTGATGTGGATGTGGGCGTTTGTTCCATGGGAGGGGCTGTGCAGATGGATACACGGCCACGGCGAGTTGTAACAGCGCAATCGGGTGCTTATGCCTGAATAGTAACTGTGTTGACATGATGGGATGATGGTTCTATACGTCGTACGATAGAGTCATAGGACGTGGGTGGTGGGGTGATATTGTAGGTTTGGTTGGATGATGAAGCTTTATTATGGTTAGGTAGGGGATCCTTGTAAGCTCCTAGATTGGCGTTTGGTGATGGGTGAGTGCCGTGATTGAGGCTGACTAGGTTTTGTTCGATAAGATCTTGGATACAATGTTTCAGTTGCATGCAGTCAGCTGTTTTATGTCCCGCAACGCGGTGGTAGTCGCAGTAGTCGTTCTCATTGTACCATGCAGCTTTTAGTTCATTGTCTTGACGTGGGCAGACAGGCGGGAGTGCGACGACACCTTGTTTGAGACATCTATCGAGGATGTCCTCGATGGGTTCTGCTAATGGTGTGAATGGTTGGCGAGGTTTATTTGGCCCTCTTGGGTTATTTACATTTGTTGCATACGTATGTGCAGGTGTTTGGTTTTGGATATGTTGAACGGCTTTCACATCTATGACACCATCATTCAGGTTGTTCTTGTTCTTCCCCCAATAACGTGATTTGTCGTTTGATGGGGTGTTGGAGTTGTTGTTGGTATTGGGGGTGTTGTTATTGGATTTGTAATGGTTGTTGTTGTTGTTATTGTTGTTGGACTTATGGTCATATAGTTTGATGGAGCCCTTGGCAATGAGGGCCCATTCAATGGTTGTACCTTTGTCGATGACCTCTTCAAAGGTAGACGTACACAAAATTTGTAAGTGAAATCCTAATTCCTGATTGAGATTGGCCACAAACATAGTGACAAGTTGTTTTTCAGGAATAGGCCATGGGAGTTTGCTTGCCAAGCCCCTCCACCTTTGTAAGAAAGAAGTGAAAGCTTCTCCGTTCTTTTGTTTGGTGTTGCAGAGGTCAGTCATAGACACCTCGTGTTCGAAGTTATAAGAAAAATGGTTTACAAACTTCTCTGCGAGCTCAGGGAATGTTTGGATCCCAGGTGGAAGATGGGCAAACCATTCAGCAGCTTGACCGCCAAGACTTCTTGGGAAGAGTCTCATAAGATATGTGTCGTTGTTAGAGACTTCTAGGCAAACAATGTAGAACTCCCTAAGGTGGTCCCTAGGGTCTCCCTTTCCCTTGTATTTGTCAAATTTAGGTGTCTCGAAGTTCTTGGGGAAAGGGGGCATGTACAATGTGCAATCAAATGAGTAGGGGCAAATATCCTCAAAGGAATAATGTTTGCGTTTGCCCCTAGTTCGTAGGTCTGCTACCTGTTGGACTAAGTCTTGTACAATAGTGTTGATATCTTGTGGTTGTTGTATGTATGCTTGTTAGTTGGTGAGATGTTGGAATTGGGGTGGGGTTTGATATTGGGGGTTTGTTTGATATTGTGTAGATGATGTTACGAGGTTATGCAGATATGTGACAATGGATGGATTAACGTTGGATTGGTGGGTGTGGGATGTGTTGGATGTATTGTACTATGAGAACTGTCGCAGATAGGCAATGGTGTTGGGATTGGGTGGAGGCACACTTGTGGATGTACTTGCTTGCGTGATGTTGCCTTGTATGCCCATGGTAATTTGTGGCATGGAAGGGTTTACCGTTGTTGTAGTAGTGGATGTGGTGACGGGTTGTGAAGTGGTGGGGTTAGGGATATTGGTAGTAATGGTAGACGTGGTAGCAGTAGAGGTCGTGTTGGTGGTAGATACGACAGGTGTGGACGTTTGAGACGTGATGGGTGTTGTTGTTTGAGAGATAGTGGGTTGGGTGTTGGATGTGGATGCTTGTTTATTTGATGGGGTAGGGGCGTTTGTAGAGGTGGATGGTTGTGATGATGTCGTGATGGGGGGAAGTTGAGCACCAAATTTGAGAAGATGATCTAGAAATCTATTTGGATCTGAGCATAGGACTTTGTCAAGCATGTCCATGTTATCGGCATCTTGTGTGAAGGCTAAGACATCGGGATCATCTTGGGATATGAGGGGGATGTGTTGTGGTGGCAGTGGTGATGGTCGTAGTTGTTGTAAGTAATGGGAGGGATTTTCGTTAGCACCATATGAGGGGATGTACGTAGATTGGTTGAATGCTTGGTTGATGGGTATGTTGTGACTGTTGGTATTAGGCATTCCTATGCCTAGATATTGCTCTGCCATTTCTTGGATTTTCTTGTGTTGTGATCTCATGATGGGCATGCAAGTGGATATGTTTGATTTACAATGTGAAAATGAAATTGGGGTGGAAACCTTAGAGGATTTGGTTGATTATATTGGACCCAAAAATGGATGTGGTAGTGAGGTGGAGTAGGAGAGGCGATGCGATGGATGTATTGCTTGAGGTTTCAATTGAAAGGTGATGTGGATGGCCGATATTGGTTTTGCATAAATGTTTGGACCAAAGATGACTTTTGTTTTGGAGGAGATTTTGTTTGATGTTTGATTTTTTGATGTGTGATATGGATGAATTTGGTAGTCAACAAATTGAGCTTAGATAGGACCTAGATTTGTGGTTTGCACAAAGGGATGTCTTTCTTTGTTTGGGGTTGACTAATGACCTTACACAAAGAGGGATAATGATTTCACTTGGAAGGTAGACTATTGACTTTCCAAGCAAGATATGATGTGTGTAGGAAAAAATCTAGGTCGATTTTTAGCTCAAAAGGATGACAAATTTTGATGATGTTTTGATTTGGGAGATTTTGGGGATTTTTGGAATGATTTTCTTATGACAAGGATTTTGATTTGGTCCAAAAGGTATGTAAAAAACACTGAAGACAAGTGGATAGGAGTTTGAATGGGTTTGATATAGCAAAAGGGGTCCAAAAATGGTGGTAATTAATCCTCTAAGGTCAAAAGAGAAGGTGTGATTTTGGAAAAATTTGAAAGAAAATGGATGGACTGTTGTCGGATTTTTGGAATGTGACTATGGATTATGATAGTGCAGATGGTGGGGATCACAACTAACTAGGTCTCTGTTTTAGGCCAGTCAATCTATGAATAGCGCCAATCCACGGGTGAAATGGCGCCACAATCAGACAGATATGGCGCTGAAACAGGGCAGGTAGATTTTGAAGACAATTTTGGATTTTCTTTGATGGGAATTTGATCAAATTGTTTTCAATGTCTCTTGGCAGGTTGTTGGTGAATAATAAAAGCACATTTAACACACATTTAAGCACATGAATGCACAACAACCAAGATTTTTGTTTTGTGAAATGACGTATGATTTTGTTTGAACAAGCACTTTTTACAACCTAAGGCGAGAATGTGACAGTATTTGTTGAATCCCCCTAGATGCGCCTATTCAAAGCAGGTAGCTCTAGGATCTTGGTAGCACCGGCTCCTCCTTACAAATGCACACACTTCTCATGCATACCAAGATCTGGGTTTCTTATAAGGCTTGTCCCTCACCAAACCTTTAGATTATCCCTGCTACCTCGGCTAAGAACCGCATGAATCGGGGCCGCTTCAAGGGTTTCCCCTCTGCGTCAACAAATAGAAGGATTTTGGCTTGCTAAAACAAAGGTTCGTAGTAAGGGCATCCGTTCAGGTGGTTATACGTGCGACAATGCTACTCTCTGTTATAGAGTCTCCCGGCCTCCAAGGGTTATGCCTTGGAGGGTTTTGGGGGAGGTTGGCTATCGGTATAACACAACAACACCTGTCGCTTGAGACTTTCATCCCAAACACCTTATTTTATATAGCGGCTTGGAAGAGCTTTGCTTTAGCTTGATGCCGCTTGGGTCGTTCCCACCTTTTGAAGTAGGGTGGCAGGCCCTCTAAGGATTACAAAAGTAATACAATCACAAAAATACTTTTGATCCCCAAGTTCACTCAAAGGTGCGAGGGGAGAGCATACATATTCTAAATGATTGTATCACACTAAGCATGGTTCATTTTAGATCTTTGGATTTAAATGGGGTGTGGTTTTTACAAGTTTTGTGATGAGCTTTTGATCCCCAAGGTCACCAAAATGGTGCGAGGGAAGAGCATACGCTTCTTCACGCTACAAACAAAAAGAGCACAAGACACTTCAAACACTTAAGATGAGTTTCTTGGTTACATGCGTGAGAAATACAAATTTATTTGTTCATTTTAATCTAATGATGTCAATTTGATGCAAGTTTTAAAAGCCCAAAATTGAAGTGTTTGGATATTTGTTGGCACACCAAAGAGTAAATTTTAGAGCACCAAAGTAAATTTTTGTTGGCACACACACTTCACACAAAGAGTTGTTTGTTTGTTTGATCAATTTTAAAACACCAAATTGAAGTGTTGTCTAACTAGGATGCCAAAAGAAAGGTTTATTTTAAGTCCCACATGGAATGATGTTGTGCAAGAAAAACTAAAAGAACCCTGCAAACAGTTTGTTAGTATCTTGCAAAGGATGATAAGAACCTGCAAAACCCTTGTCAGCACTTGCACAGATAGTAAAGTCAGTTTTTTTCTAAAAATAGCGCTAAAACAGGTATGTGAAAGCGCCACTGCGGGCAGAACAACCCGACTTACAAGAAATGGCGCTAATGGAAGACTATGAAAGCGACAAAATACAAGATAGCGCTAATATAACTTTTAGCGCTAATAAAGTAGATGGAACACGATGATCCAGACGATAGCGAGGATAAAGGTATAGGAAGGTGCTACTGTGCAACCTTTCAGGGCGTTTGGTTATCCTGCGGATGGCGTCGATCTGGGTGATGGCACTATTACGACACTGAACACGTCCGTCCTGCAAAAGGTAATTTTTTCTACATAATGCAAGGGGTCAAATAGTAAAATCAGGGTCTTGTTAGCCTTGTTAGTCGGAGTAAATAAAAAATGAGATGATAACAAAGCTAAAGTGCCTTTTTAGAGCCCTTGTAAAAATTTTGACATAACCCCCCCTTGCAACTTCAATATCTCTGTGTAAACTGAGAGCGAATGAACACCGGAAATAGCAAGAAGATCTTAAAACCACAAAATGTGAGTGAATGAAAGAAGTGGAATGTGCTGCGCAGAAATAGCGCCAAAACAGACAATGGTGCTGAAACCAGGCAGTGATGGCATCGCTACGAGGGTATAATGGCGCTACACCTGTAAAACACACGTATCTCACACTAAAAACTCACAAAAACAAGTTAGACTGGACCTTGTGGGTCCCACCTGGCGTGCCAATGTAGATTAGAAATGCAAATAGGGTGAAAATACCAAACAAAGTGCAATAAACACAAAGTTATACCTTACAAGCAAATCCAATCCCATCAAGGGAGGAAGGAGCCTTTGCACCCAAAACAAGCTCCTTGACAAAGATTACCCTAGACAATGGATTCCAATGTGAAATGCTTATTCAAATTATGCAACTCACTATCCTAGCTCAAGAGTGATTTTGGCATTATGTCTTTGCATAGACTTGGCTTCTTGAAAATGGCTTGGGAGAGGCTCTATTTATAGACTTTTGGAGGGGATTTTGATCCAAGGGTGGAGATTGATTGGAAACATGAATGGTGGAGGATGGAGATGATATGGAGGGCCTAGATCTAATCTGGGAAAATGGATGGCTATGAATAAAAGTGAATCTTTTATTCATTTTGGGAAAGAGGAAATTATTAAATAAGTTATGGGGGAAAGATTATTCCCAAATAAAAGATTCATGGGGGGAAATGCAAATGAATTAAAAATTTATTTGGGGGGAAGTAGAGGTATAGGCATGGGAAAAATGATTATTTATTATGATGTGGGATTTTAGGTGGATTTATTCCAATTTCTTTATTTGGAGAACGTGGGAAAGTGGGTTAAACTAGGTTTAACCATCCAAGTGAGGGGTTTAGGGTTAATTAAACATTGGTTTTATTTAATTAACCCTAGGGCTAGAATAAATGGGTTAAATTAATTAGTTAACATGATTTTAACTAATTAATTGAATCTAGTGGCAAAAGGGAAAAAATGATTTAGTAAATATTGTATATTTACTAAATTCATTTGGCTAAGTTTGAAACTATTGAATTAATGAAATTAATTCAATTGTCTGAGATAAACTGATGAAAAATGGGGTAATGAAGGGATAATTAATTAAATAAAAATTAATTAATTGGTTTAGGAGGGAAATTGACATGATTAGGGATATCGGGAGTCAGTTTGGTGGTCGAGACATTTTTAGGTGTCTACAACAACAATTCCATTCATCGGTAAGTTGAAACAATTTTTTAACTGTCAGCAGTTAATATATTCTATGACAAAAATGTGGGGATCAGAATTAGGACACCTGCTCAATATGGTGACGGTTTAAGTGCAACTGTCATAAGCCTTGTCAAGGAATTTGCTTACACTATCAGTATTTTTAGTATAGATAACATACTCATACCTTATGGGTTTGATCTTTCTACTTCGTCTGAACCAAATGATGGTGTAATCAACATAACAAATGTTCTTGATAATGCCAAGAACTTCAATTTTGTGGTTTCCATGATAGTGGCTTCTGGGGTTACTTCAGATTTGGAGTCTAACTAGGTCGGTGCTAGCATTACCTTTTTTGCCTCTACAAATGATGCATTTTCAGCTCTTCCTCCAGATACACTGCAGGGGCTTATAGCTGAAAATAATGTTGTCATTCTCAAGTACCACATTTTGCATTCTTATATCCTATTGGATCTATGGAATCCATAGTGGATCATATTCAACCAACATTGGCTACAAAATCCATGGGTGTTGGGAGTTATAGCCTAAACATTACAAGGATTAATGGTTTAGTAACAGTGGACACATGTATTGTTTAAGCTTCTATAACATATCTAGTTTTTTATCAAAAGCCCCTAGCAATATTTGTAGTGCACAAAGTTCTTCTGCCTTGTGAAATATTTGGCAATCAATCTCCTGTATGATCTCCTACGAATTGTCTGTATCATAAGGTACATGTTCCTTCCCTATACCAGAATCATCTCCTACTCTTTCAATACCACCAACGCCACCTAATGTGGTTCCCAATCCACCATTCTCATATGCACCTTCTGATGTTGTTCCACCCATGGCTCCTCCCCATACAAGTTCTTCATATGGTGGGGTAATAGGAGAACCAAATCCCATGTCTCCTTCATAAGGGCACAAAACAAGCAGCAGTACCCTAACCAGTTTAGCTACAGGCCACATTATTTTAGCTTCTCGATGTATTTGTCTTGTTTACATTGTCTATCAATTTTTGCATTGAATTTGTGAAAGATGCATTTTTTAGGGATCAAAATTGGGTGATTTAATATCAGTTTTATGTAATTTACATGGTTGCTTTTCAATTATACTTTTAAGTACCAGTTCCACTTCAAATTTTAAAACAAGGGCATTTTACACATGAAAGAGCAAGGAAAAGATATTGGTCATCAACTCAGCCAATTTCTAGAGGGACGGTCTCTATCAATTCAGAATACAAATCTTCTCCTGTTTATATATCCATTTGAATGGTAAAAGTGATTTTAATTTTATGAATGATTATTTGGTTCGCAATCAAACTTGTTAAAGCAAATGCATGCTTCTTTGCTTTTGAAATTATTGCTCTCTCCTATGATTCAAGATCATCTAGTCTGAAAAAACTTTATTGTTAAATATATGTTATATGTACCCATATTATATGGATGGTTCAACCAAGGAGGACACTTTCTTTCAATTCATTTAAATTGTATTACAATTGGAAATAATAATCAAGTCATCTTGCTCAATTTCTATAATGAAGCAATAATTTATTTTTCAAAATATTTTTTTCTTTCTCAGTTTTTGCAGTTTATATTTTCTAAGTATTAGAAAAGAAGACACAGAAACAACAATGGAGTGTCCTTTGTCTTTAAAAAGTAAAAAGTGACTTTGTACTCGTTGTAAAGACCACTAAGCTAAAACAAAAAATAATGCATTAAATAACCAATTTGAAATAAAATTAAACAAATTCAATAATTAATATCTAAACATAACCATTGATACACGTCACAAGGATGTTGAAAGAAAATTTCAATTTAAAGAATTTTTCATTATATACATTATTTTCCAAAAATGAATAGTGTTTCATCTAGCTAGATAACAAGCTTGGAACCATTAAAGGACTTTGTCCTTTACATCAATTAAGACCAAATAGGCTCCATTACATAGCTTCGGTAATTTACAAATATTGCCTTCTTGGTAGGATTAGAAGTAATTATCATCAACATCATCAAGGTATTTTTTTTCACCCATCCATGAAGCAATAAGCTTTCCCAACCTTACTCCCAAATTGGAGAAAGCCTGACCCTTCACAAAGGGTCTAGCAATCTGAAATCAACAAGATTGATGGAATCTGGTGTAGCATGATAACCCTAACATTCTAGCATTATATATATATATATATATATATATATATATATATATATATATATATATATATATATATATAATGC
Organism: Cunninghamia lanceolata; assembly: GCA_027924645.1. NCBI lineage: Eukaryota > Viridiplantae > Streptophyta > Pinopsida > Cupressales > Cupressaceae > Cunninghamia > Cunninghamia lanceolata. The sequence continues at coordinate 559,781 of BSBN01000585.1, forward strand.
TTTTACAAGCAAACTTATATATAATGCATATGTTCATATATCATGATATGGCAGAGAGATAAATCAATTAAGTACAAATACTTAAATTTGATTATTACAAGCATTGGCCAAAGCATATTTTTAATGCCGTACTAACGACATGTAGACTAGAAAAAATAACTTGCCTTTCACTATAAGTCCATATTCAACACTCGTCCAGTCTCTCTCAAAAGTCAACAATAGTAATACACTGAAGACAATATACAATTGAACCAAGAAAAACAATATTGTCAATGAATATGTTTAATTTTGCTAGAGTTTCAACAAAAGTAATAAATATAGTATAGTACACTGTGAATTTTTAATTACTATCAACAAAAATAACAAATTTGAATAAAGGCAATAAATGTATTATGTTACAATTGTCAAAATTGTCGAGAAATACAATAAATAAATTTAAAATTTTGAGTATATATATTGGTGATAGGTGTAAAGATTTGAGTGCAGATATGGGTGAATAGATCTTTTTTGATGCAAACAAAATTTAAACCATTCAATGCATATAGTGTAGATATAGGGGAATAGATCTTTTCTGATGTGAAAAAGATTTAAACCATTCAATGCATATATTGGTACAAAGATGGATGCATTGAATGTTGTCCAAAAAAAATCTTATGTTTTCCACAAGTCTTTGATAAATTACTAATTGTCGGGTGATGTGATAGGAGCACTTGAGAGGCCTGTCATAGAAAATTGCACATTTCAAAAGTTTGTCATAGATGCAAAAGGAGCACTTGAGAACCTGTCATAGAAAGTTGTAGATTGTAGAAGTATGATAGAGCACTGTTATAGATTCCAAGATGTGTTGTTATAGTAATTGTTGAATATCTATCTCTAGCCCTGCAAAAAAAAGGTAGTAATGTCAGTAATGTTCATAAATTTTAGGTTTTTAGTTTTTATTTTTCCTTGATACTTTTCAAAGATATTTTGCATAAATACAAAGTGCTTTTAAGTTTTTATATGAAAATTATGTTGAGTTTTGCTTATAAAAATTAGATGTTTGCTTGTTCTTACCAGTAATACTATCATTTATTTTTCTTTAGGACTAGGCTTTTACATTAAACTAACCCTTTGATTGACTACCAATTATGAAGAGGATCTAGCCCATTGGGAAAGAGTGAGTTTGCTATGCCAGCAGAAAATTCAGTCCATTGCAAATCTTTACATGTTCTAAGAATTTCAAGATTCTTATAGCTACAACTTCAATATCATTGTGTATAAAAAGTTGTTGTGCCGCTAGCAAAAAAATTATAAGTATTCTCATATATTATATGTTAGTGAAAAACAAATCTTAGGTGTAGGTCTCAAGTCTGGAAATGAAAACTTCATTTAATTTGGATTTTGCTAGTGTGAGTCTCAGTTCTATAGTTTACATTGTTGGCATCTTGTATAGGGTGAAATAGGTAGTTGAAAATTTTATCTACAGATCAATGGTAGCCCATCATCGAGTATACTAATGCATCCTTTGGATGCAATTTTTTTTGTCTTTATAACCAATCATCATCTAGAATTAAATAATCTGATGAATATTGGTAAAGTTTACAATTCATTTTGTTATCCAATAATTTAGACAAAAGCTATTTATTTATTTTCCTATTGGTTGATGTTATGAACAGTCAGTCTAAAAATAGAATTATTGTTTATATTTTTTCTTGTTTTTTTTTTTAAAAATTAATTGTTTGTTGCATTGTTAATCAATACATTTAATTTTGTCATAGTTTCAACAAAAGAAATAATTATAGTATGCTACATTGTAAAAATTGTCAACAAATACAAGTCTGAATAAAGGCAATAAACGTGTTATGTTACAATTGTCAAAATTGTCTAGAAATACAATAAATAGATTTAAATTGTTGAGTGCATATATTGGTGATAGGTGTAAAGATTTGAGTGTCGATATGGGTGAATAGATATTTTCTAATGTGAAAAAAAAATTAAACCATTCAATGCATATAGTGTCGATATGGGCGAATAGATCTTTTTTGATGTGAAAAGGATTTAAACCATTCAATGCATATATTGGTACAAAGATGCACACATTGAATGTTGTCCCAAAAAATCTTATGTTTTTCACAAAAGTATTTGATAAATTAATAATTGTTCGGTAATGACAAGAACACTTGAGAGGTATGTCATAGAAAATTACAGATTTCAAAAGTCTGTCATAGATGCAAAAGGAGCACTTGAGAAACTTGTCATAGAAAGTTCTAGATTTCAGATGTCTGATAGAACACTCTTATATATTCCAAGGCACCGTTATAGTATTTGTTGAGATCTATTTGTGGCCCTACAAAAAAAGGTATGGAATGTCGGTAATGTTCATAAATTTTAAGTTTTTAATTTTAATTTTTCCTTGATACCTTTCAAAGAGCATTTGCATAAATACAAAGCACGTTTTTATATTTTTGTATGAAAATTATGTTGTGAGTTTTGTTTCAAAAAGTTAGTTGTTTATAGGTTCTTACTAATATTACTATCATTTATTTTTATTTAGGACTAGGCTTTTACATTACTAACCCTTAGATTGACTACCAGTTATGAAGAGGATCTGGCCCATTAGGAAAAAGGGAATTCAATTTGCCAGCAGAAAATTCATTCCATTGCAGATCTTTGTGTGTTCTGAGAAGTACAAGCTTCTTATAGATGCAACTTTAATATCGTTGTTTATAAAATGTTGTTGTGCTTCTAGCAAAAAAATTATAAGTATTCTCATATATTATATGTTAGCCAAAAACAAATCCTAGGTGTAGGTCTCGAGTCCAAATGAAAACTTCACTTGGATTTTATTGGTGCGGATCTTAGTGCTATAGTTTACACTGTTGGCATCTTATACAGGGTGAAATAGGTAGTAGAAAAATTTATCTGCAGATCAATTGTAGCCAATCATCGGGTATACTAATGCATCTGTTGGATGCAATTTCTTTTGTCTATATAACCGATCATCATCTAGTTAAATAATTTGATGAATATTGGTAAAGTTTATGATTCATTTTGTTATCCAATAATTTGGAAAAAGCTATTTATTTATTTTCCTATTGGTGGAGGTTACGAAAAGTCAGTGCAAAAATAGAATTATGGTTTATATATATATTATTTTTTTAATTATTTGTTGCATTGTCAATCAATACATTTAATTTTGTGAGAATTTCAACAAAAGAAAAAAATATAGTATGCTACATTGTAAAAATTGTCAACAAATCCAAACAAAGGCAATAAATGTATTATGTTACAATTGTCAAAATTATCGAGAAATATAAAAAGTAGATTTGAATTATTGAGTGCATATACTGGTGATAGGTGTAAAGATTTGAGTGCAGATATGGGTGAATACATGTTTTCTAATGTGAAAAAAATTAAACCATTCAATGCATATAGTGCAGATATGGGGGAATAGATCTTTTTTGATGTGAAAAATATTTAAACCATTCAATGCATATATTGGTACAAAGATGCACACATTGAATGTTGTCCCAAAAAAGTCTATGTTTTCCACAAAGGTCTTTGATAAATTAATAATTGTCCGGTGATGTGACAAGAACACTTGAGAGGTTTGTCATAGAAAACTACAGATTTGAAAATTCTATCAGAGATTGGAAAGGAGCACTTGATAAACCTATCATAGAAAGCTAGAGATTTCAGAAGTCTAATAGAACATTGTTGTAGTTTCCAAGGCAAGGTTATAGTAATTGTTGAATATCTATTTGTGTCCCTACAAAAAAAGGTATGGAATGTTAGTAATGCTCATAAATTTTAGGTTTTTAATTTTAATTTTTCCTTGATACCTTTCAAAGAGTTTTTACATAAATATAGAGTGCTTTTCTATTTTTGTATGAAAATTATGTTGTGAGTTTTGTTTCAAAAAGTTAGTTGTTTGTAGGTTCTTACTAGTATTACTATCATTTATTTTTCTTTAGGACTAGGCTTTTATATTACTAATGCTTAGATTGACTATCAATTACGAAGACGATATAGCCCATTGGGAAAGAGCGAGTTTGCTTTGCCAACAAAAAATTTAGTCCATTGCAGATCTATGAGTTGTTGTGCTAGTAGAAAGAAAATTATAAGTATTCTCGTATATTATATGTTAGCCAAAAACAAATCCTAGGTGCAGGTCTTCAATTCAAATTAAAACTTCACTTGGATTTTGTAGGTGAGGGTCTCAGTGCTATAGTTTAAACCAAGAGACAAAGGTCAAGTGCATGGTATAGATGAATAGATTGTAGTATACAAAGAGAAAACAGAGTCTCCTCCATTTCTCTTGACCTTGAGAATTTTTGGTAAGAACTTGCATAATTGTCTAGTAGACTTAGGAGCATCCACCAATGTCATGTCTTTGTCAGTTTGCCAAACCATAGGCCTTTCTCCTGTTAAGTCCTTAAAGAAAGTCACTCAATTGGATAAGTCTGAAGTAAATGTCATAGGTGAGGTAACTCATATTCACATGCAATTAGCCTCTAATCCTAGAGTCCAACACTTCATTGATCCAAGTAGTTGACATGCCAGATACATATGGTACGTTATTGAGTAGGGACTGGTCAATGACTTTGAATGGATATATGGCAACAGATTTCTCCCACATGTGGTTATCATGGAGAGGAAACCAAATCCTCATAGAAGCTGAACCCAAGATGAAGCACATGATCATGGAATATCATCAAAATAAAAAAGTGTTGTATGCAAAAATAGAGTCGGGAGTGTATCGTGTCATGGCTCCAGATGTTTGGGTTGAAGAGGTATTGATCACACATGCAATCAGACACAAGAAGGTAATGAAGTAAGCTAAATTATGCTAGGAACTGACATCTTGATAGAATTAGATTATGACTACTCAGAAGATGATGAGGATAGTTGCTTATACGACTTTGAAAGACACTTGTCCAAAGAAATGTAGAGGTGCATGCAATAGGAAATGCCCTTAAGAGAAGCCTTGCTAGAAGGATGGTGTAAGCTACACCAGGCTCCACATTCTAAAACCACACGTGCATTATGCTTGGACATTGTTTACAAAAAAGAACTTACATATCCACAAACGAAGCTCGACCTATATGGAAGTCAGAAGGCAACATAAATGTTGCAGATTGGAAGCGCAGATAGAACAAGATTGGATGTCTGAAATGGAACTGATACCAAATCAAGCAAGGTTCTGGATATATCTAAAAATGAAGTTGAAATACCAGAATCAACCCAAAATGATGTTGTTCAACTATCAAGGACTGAAGGTCCAGATGATGAAAATGATACATAGGAAAAAGTCATGTATCTGTACCAAGCTAGATGACAGTTTAGATAAAGCACCAGATACATGTATTGTTCAAGATAGAATGGTAAAGGAACTTTAGAATCTCATGAACTAAAGGTTATCACAAAAAAAGATTTATCAAAGAATGTTAAAAGAAAGAAAGGTCTTAAAAAGACATGAAGAATGATCATCCATGGATATTGAAATTCAATGGATCAAAATCCAAGCAAGGTACCAGAGTCAGAGTTGACCTGGTAAGCTCTCAAGGTAAGTCTTTCCTAGCAGCATAGATATTACAATTTCACTGCACTTACAATGTTGCAGAATACAAAGCTTTAATCCATGGATTGCTCCTAGCATTAAAGAAGAAAGTCAACATACTTCATGTGTTCAGAGATTCTGAATTGGTTGTTAAGCAAGTAAGAAAGCAATATACCTGCAACTACAAGAGATTGTCCAATTACAGACATCGAGTATGGAATTGATCGAAGGATTTGACACCTTCAATATCACCCATGTACCACGAAAATTCAATCAGCAAGCAAACGTGTTAGCTATAATTGCTAGTACTTTGGAGCCGCTAACATAGTCAGGATTGAAGAGATTTTCTATAGAATTAGTCTCCATTCCTTCTATACCAGACAACGTCACTAACTTCCAAGTTTTTGGTGATGATAGATATATCCTTGATTTCATTGCTTATCGGCATGTCTTTGAAGCACAAGTAATTGACAAGCAACACTAGGAAGATCCTGAGTGGGATGAAGAATCCATCATTGATTTACAAGATAACAAAATTCCCAAGGGGATGATCAAACTAGAAAGATTGTTTGATCTGGATAAAATGGTGAAACAGAAGGATATTCCTAAAATAGATGGAGGCACTTCTGAACCCATAAATTTAAGCGAAGGTCTAGAACCCAAGAAAGTGTTGGTGGGAAAGGTCTACACTCAAACAGAACAAGAACGGATCACCCAAGCCCTAAAGGATTACATACATGTGATCGCTTGGTCATGTAATGAACTCAAGACATATGACACTTCAATTATCACACACACTATCCCATTGAAACCGGATGTGAAGCCGTTCAGGCAAAAGCAGAGGCTGGTTAACGCCTTGTTGGAACCCTTGATTTTTGAAGAAGTCAAAAAACTTCTAGCAACACACATCATCTTTCCTGTCAAGCATTCAACATGGGCCGCAAACTTGGTGCCGGTCAGGAAGAAAAATGGAGATATTCAGTTGTGCGTAGACTTTCAAAATTTAAACAAAGCATCCAAGAATGACAATTATCCTCTTCCCTAACTAGATGAGGTATTGAAGATGGTTAATGGAGCCCAGATGATGTCCTTTTTGGATGGATTTTCAGGGTATAACCAGGTCATGGTAGATAAGATAGACAAGTTAAAAACCGCTTTCACCACCAAATGGGGAATTTTCGCTTATAGAAGAATGTCATTTGACCTGCTTAATGTTGGTGCAACATTTCAACACACCATGGACATAGCCTTTAGAGGATTAGTTGGCGAGTGCATCATCATCTACATGGATGACCTGATTGTGTTTTCCAAAAATAGAGATGATCATGTCATGGAATTGAGAAAAGTACTACAGAGGTGTGAACAGTATGGAATTTCTCTTAATCCAAAGAAATGTATTTTTAGAGTCTCTACAGGAAAGTTGTTGGGGCATGTCATATTAGAAAATGGAATATCCATTAACCCTGATTGAGTCAGTTCCATCATGAAACTACAATTTCCAGGGAGTAAGAAAGAATTGAAGTCTTATTTTGGTAAGATCAACTTCCTATGGAAGTTCATAACTAGTTTTGCAGAAATAGTAAGGCCATTAAACACAATGTTAAAGAAGGACGCTAAGATAGATTGGACATCCAAAGCTAAGGGTGCATTCGAAGATATCAAGAAAGCCATTACTAATGCCCTTGTCTTGAACAATCCTAATTTTACCAGACCATTCTACATATACTCATTTGCATCCGATCACACCTGTGCTACAGTATTAACACAAACGAGTGAAGTAAAAGAAGAGAAGCCAATCGCATTCATGTGCAGTCTGTTCAAAGATGCAGAGCTAAAATAATTAGATGTCGAGAAGCAAGCTCTAGCCTTGGTCAAAGCAGTCAAGAAGTTCAGGCACTACATATTAAGAAGTCATGTGATCGCAATAGTACTAGATTCAGTAGTTAAGATCCTCTTGATGCAAAATGAACTAGAGGAATGACAAGCTAAATCGATTACTATTCTACAGGAATATGATCTAGATATTACCCCAATGAAGTTAGTCAGAGGACAAGCCCCGATGAAACTGATCACTGAAATAGATCCTGGCTTGATAAGCCAACAATACGTAGTCAGTATAGGTGAACAAGGTGATTGGTACTCAAACATCACCTATTACTTAATCATAGGCAAATGTCCCTCACACATGAAGGCATCACAAAGAAGAGCATTGAGATTCAAAGCTCAAGGATACATGATGAAAGGAGGAATCCTTTTCAAGAAAAATCATGAAGGCATATATCTGAGATGCCTCAATCGAAAAGAAGCAGATAAGGTCCTGCATGAATTACATGACAAATTCAGGATGACCATGGGTGACACTTAGCTACTACACAGAATTCTAAGAGCTGGATATTACTGGGTGACCATATTCAAAGTCACAACACAGCACATAAAGCATTGTCATACATGCCAAGTTGTCACAAATAGAGAAAGATATGCAACCCAACCATTGCAACCGGTTATGGAAATACGTCCATTCATGAAATGGGGTGATAGCAGCATTTCAGATTGCAAGATGAAATTCAAACCAAACAGAAATTCAAGATCACTACTCCCCACAATAATGATAGGAAGTTTAGATTAAGAACAAGTTCAACACTGATTCACAATTAGAGGATTTATACTAACCAAAAAGAATTACTCAACATAGATAAACTGATGAATTCAATAAGACTTGCATATTCGTTTCTACTACACTCAGACACTAATTTGGTGGAGTTCTCTCACTCACAAACTCTCGAACACCAATCTACTATAGTCTTTTAACCAAATAGAACACAAGAGCTTATGTTATTCTATCAAATCACTTGGATTTTGAGACATTACCATTAATTTGTAACTGAAATGTAACTGAACATAAATGACAACAATAAAATGGTCATTAAGTAGCAATATTTTATTTATGCAAGCGATCTCATTCAAATTACAGATATTCACAATCCGACCGGGATCATTCTCTTTCTCCTCTTAGACCACTCGGCCCTCTTTTCTATCGATTCCATCTACTTCTCAACTCTCTCACCTCCTCCTCTACATGTCGGCCACCTTTCCCCTTTTAATCTTGCCTTTGGTTGTTTTTTAAATCATCTCATCCACTCCACCTCTCCATAATGGTCACGCTATTTCTTTCTTCTTTTCACCAACGACTACACATTTTTAAACTGATCGGTCTTCAAGACTGAAACTCATTCGCCCTTCCAAAATGGTTGAGTCTCAACCAGCAGCCACGTGTCAAGTCTGACCAAGAATTTGGGAACAGTTATTTTATTTTCCACGCATTGAGTACCTAACGAACAGCGATACGAAGCTGCAACCAACACCAAAAACACAACAAAAACCCCAAACTGCAAAAACTGAAACAAAATGCAAACCAAAATTAGATTGAGAGCGATGCCACTGCATCGGACTCTCCAGGGAACTAAAAATTCATGGGCTCCTGCACATGAAGTCCATGATGGAAACTTCAATTCCTCTTTCTTTTTCCTCATCTTCCAGTTGTTCAACCTTTGCGATTCTTGACACACACACTTGCATTTTTGCCTTTGATATTTCTCAATCTGCATTCATCTGCCTCTTTCTTTCTGTGCATACTTTCTCTGTCGATTCTCTGGTTCAAATTGCCACCATTCTGACTCATCGTCACGGTCTTCAACTAGAATCATCTCACATGAAAACAAAACTTCATCCATGCTTTGTGTAAAAGAAATTACCTCTGGAATCTTCATTACTACAACCAATAAATCATCTAAACCTTCTTCATCTGTCGGTTTGTCCACAGAAATATTAATTGAAACTTCGGTCGTTTCTTTCTCTGCTGTAATCACCTTTACGAAGTCCACACTTTCACCTTCCCAATGTCTTTTCGAATTGTTCTGCACTCCTAGTTGCTCATCCTCTTTTGCAAACATGGGTTTCTTTTCATCTTCATTACATTTATCATCTTCAGAAATAAAAGCATGAACTATAATTTCCCCACCATCAAACTCTGAATTACTTTGAGCATCAAAATGATCAATTTTGAACCTCTGAAAATCTACATTTTCGTCATTTTTTGTCACTTGATAATCTTCTTCCTTAACATCAACAAAATGTTCGTAGTCTTCTTCCTAACTTGGCTCTGCTTTAGGCTCTATTTCCTTGGCTTTCTTTGAATGTCCTACAATCACCATAGGGTTAGGAAAATAATACTTTTTCTAATGCATCCATTCGACTTGAGATCTTTTGCAATTCCTCATATAACTTTCTCTTCTCCACGCCATCCTAATATCTATCCCAATATGGTATTACAACGAGTCTTCTAACTGCAATCTTCATCCTCTTCACTGCTGCAATACTTTGCCAACTCGCACTCTGCAACTGATCTTTCATGCGTCCTTCTCTACCCTCTGCAATTACTGGTCTGCTCTCTCCTGCAACAAATTTCCTAGGGTTTACTTAAGACACAACCACTTGACTCTTTTCCCACACCCACCAGTCCTGGCATAGGTTGCCTCACTATCGGCGCTCTACCCATGCACACAAAACCTTCTGTACTCTGATACCACTTGATAGCAGCATTTCAGATCGCAAGATGAAATTCAAACCAAACAGAGATTCAAGATCACTACTCCCCACAATAATGATAGGAAGTTCAGATTAAGAACAAGTTCAACACTAATTCACAGTCACAGGATTTATACTAACAAAAAAGAATTACTCAACATAGATAAACTGATGAATTCAAAAAAATTTGTAGATTCATTTCTACTACACTCACACACTAATTTGGTGGAGTTCTCTCACTCACAAACTCTCATACACCAATCTGCTATAGTCCTTTAACCAAATTGAACACAGGAGCTTATGTTATCCTATCAAATCACTTGGATTTTGAGACATTACCATTAATTTGTAATTGAAATGTAACAAAAAACAAATGACAATAATAAAATGGTCATTAAGCAACAATATTTTATTTATGCAAGCGATCTCATTCAAATTATAGATATTTACGATCCGACCAGGCTCATTCTCTTTCTCCTCTCAAACCACTCGGCCTCTACAACACAGGACGACCCTCTTTTCGATCGATTCTGTCTACTTCTCAACTCTCTCACCTCCTCTTCTGCACATCGGCCACCTTTCCCATTTTAATCTTGCCTTTGGCCATTTTTTAAATCATCTCATCTACTCCACCTCTCCATAACAATCGTGCTATTTCTTTCTTCTTTTCACCAACGACTGCACACTTTTAAACTAATCAGTCTTCAAGACTGAAACTGATTCGCCCTTCCAAAATGGTCAAGTCTCAACCACCAGCCACGTGTCGAATCCAACCAAGAATTTGGGAATGATTATTTTCTTTTCCATGCATTGAGTACCTAACGAATAGCAACAGGAAGCTGCAACCAACACCAAAAACACAACAAAAACCCCAAACTATAGAAATGAAAACAAAATGCAAACCAAAATTAGATGGAGAGCGATGCCACTGCATCATGGGGACTAGATTTCATCAGGATGATTAATCCTCCATCACCAGCTAGACACAGGTACATCCTAGCCGTTACTGACTATTGTACCAGGTGGACTGAAGCTATGTGCAGCAAGTTCTGCACAACCGACATCATGATCAAGTTCCTAGAGGATAACATCATCACCAGATTTGATATTCCTTATGCACTGGTATGTGATAATGGCCCTACTTTTGCTTCTAAAATTTTATAACTGAGCATTTAAATATGGCATTACATTAAAGTTCTCTTCTAATTATTATCCTCAAGGTAACGACCTTGTTGAGTCCACCAATAAAAACCTGTTAGATATCATCAAGAAGTTGGTAGAAAATAATCCTAAAGAATGGAATACCCCACTGAAGTATGCCTTATGGGTGGACTAAACTAGAATGAAATCAGCTCTAGGGAATTCACCATATCAGCTGGTTTATGGAGTTGATCCCATCTTACCCGTAAATCTAAAGATCCCCACCTGGTAGTTTGCCCAAGAGTATTTAGGTTTAGAGGATAAATTGGAAGTTAGGTTATTACAACTCTTACACATAGAAGAAAAGAGAAACTGAGCCATAGACCACTTATCCAAACATCAAGATACAGTCAAATGTTGGTTTGACAAAAGAGCCAAGATCAAGACCTTTCGAATATCAGATCTTGTCTTATCCTAGGACAAAGCCCATGAGAAGAAGGGAGACAATGGAAAATTTGATAAACTTTAGACTGGTCCTTTTTTTATCGCATAAATACTAGGTGACAGTACCTATAGACTAAAAACCGTAACAGGTGATGATGTCCCATTCCCAGTCAATGGACAATTCTTAAAACATTACTTTCAAGCCTAGTGGTCATTCCCTAGATGGGTTGAAATATCTATATTTATGTACATTTTGTAAGTTGCATGCAAAGTTTTTTTGTTTTTTTGTTTTTTGTTTTTTTTTTTATGGTAGGAGCAGCAAGTTGCATCCCAAGAAAACACCAAAATTTCTTGAATTTAGGAAGAAGTTTAAATTGTCGCATAAGCTGTGACCTTCATGAGTATAACCAGTCCGGTTCATTTCAGGTAATCATATTCACCAGTAATAAGAAAGGCATTCAAGGAATCACATACACAAATACATCTTAAAATCCTTGAATCAGTCAGGGAGTAGTAGTGTTTGCATTAGGTGAAAAATCCAAAGGTCTACCTTTGCTACCACTGTAATTCTCAACCTGACAGCAGGTGTCATGACCTTGCAAATGACCTGAAAGAATATATCAAAAGAAAAGAAAAGAAAACTATATTGAAAATTAATGAGATTTAAGACTTTAAAAGGGTCATCCAAGTAACTCTACTAGGGCTATGGATGCCTGACTGGCAATAGAGAAATATTTGAAAGAATTACAGAGATAACCTTTTCGGGGCTATAGACGCTTGACTGGCAGCAAGGCTCTATCTAGGTTTGGCTTAAAATGTTAAATCAAATTATGTAGTCTATTGCAAATACCTACTAGTTCTTGTTACTCAAAGGAGGGGAATGAATCAAGTGCACACACTAAAAATCCTTTTGAAGTCTAGTCATTTTGGTCAATGCAATTTCCTTTAACTGAATTACGAAGTATACATGATAGAGGTTGGAAGTCTTATGCTTGCATTTCTCCCTCTTCTTTAAATTGTTTGGAATTTAGTTGTTTTATTTGGTTGCAAGTTGTTGTGTGGTCTCACAACATGCCCCATTTCGCCCTGGTAGAATGAGGACCCAACTCTTTTCACTGCGTCATCTTGTCTTGTGAGTGTGTTGGGCGTTAATGGTAAAGCATCTAGCTACTAAAGGGTAAAATCCAAAATCTGAAGTCACCCCTAGAAAGACTATAGATGAGTAGAGAATAAAATTTTAGCCAGGTTTGCCTCTTAAAATTCTAAAAAATTTGCTAAAATGAGTGAGTTATACCCATTGATGTTCTGGTCAACTGGACATTTTCAATCAACCAAACATTTTGCACTGGACATTTCGTAATGTCCATATACATACCCAAATCATGTCTCGATATACATATCAGGTTCCAAATAGGCATTAAGAATCACCTAGACCTGAAATCAACCTTAAATGTGTTTTAATTCTTGAGCTTAAAGCGAGTATCCAAATACACTTGTTAAAAGATCCATATCTGGTATGGGCCGTCAAATTTATCCTGACCAGAAGACATTCCACTAAACTAGACATTTTTGACTAGATATTTTACATTGGACATTTTGTAATGTCCATGTCCACATCCAGGTCCTATCCAAAACAATACGAGCCTTCACGCTTACCCACTATTCATTGACTTTTGAACCAAACATTTTGGCATTAGACATTTGGCACTAGACATTTCTAAATGTCCTGACCTTCTTGAACCAACAATGAAGATACACTTATCCATACTCTGATCAATGTACTTTGACCGTGATAGTGATGACATCATTTGTATGAGTTATAACCATGCCTTCTTACCTGATGTTGGTCAAAGTCAACTGGACATTTCCACCAGACATTTCGAACTAGATATCTAAGGTCTAGATGTCCAACCAGCCTATCTACATTAAAATCCCATATCGCGAATTGGTTTTTGCCACTGGAAATTAAATTTAAAATATGAACTTAAACCCATCTATCATTTTTCCCCGCTCCTGGGTAGTAATTGCTTACCAAAAACATTCAGTATTCAATGCATGTTCATACTTAGCAAATTTCACGAAGGATAAAAGTAATTTTTGATTGATTTATTAATCACAAACCATTCTTAAGAGATCACGAAGCGAATTTGCGAAGAATTATCTTAAAGTTAAAATTGCAGAGCACAAAAGGCGAATTAAGCTAGACATCGCAGGACCAACTAAGTGAACAAAACGCTTGAAGGTAAATGGACCTCCTTATCACATCATAAAAGAGGTGATTTCCCATTTACACATGTACATATACGAAGAATTTTCCCTTTTCTGGTGGTTACAATGACTTTCATCTTTACAAAAGGTTAATCTCATTTACCTATGGTAAACTAATTGATTCAACTTACCATGGTAAACTCCATATTATTTTATGGGATTTTACCCCATAAGTGTACTTCTACTAGATTTAAATGTGAACTAGGGCATATAAAGAAAAGTTTGCAGGCCCTAAACCCCAATGCAGGAATTAACTATATGTGTTTGCATCATGCAAGACACGATGATGAAATGGTTGAAACAACATGATAAGGAATTCGAGGATGCACCATATAGAACCCCTGGAGGAGTTTGGTGCAAGTTCAGGTTGGTCACAAATACACATGTTGGCAATATGGACATGGACGCATTCCATGCAAGATGCCAGGCACCAGATGCAGATGACCTACTCAAAAACATAGTGAAAAGTGGCATGTTCAATGCAACAGGCTTTCCCATGGCAATGGATGCCCTGGAATTGGTAATACAATGTGCTCAAAAATACAATCCCGTAAGCCAGAGGGTAGAACACTAGGGTTGGGTATATGCAAACTTCTCACCTAAGGGCATTTTTGAAATATTCAACCTCCCAAGGAGCCAAGATGTGTTTGAAATGGACAACAATGCATTAACACAATATAATTCCAATGTGGCAGGGTGCAGGAAAGTGATGCACACCTCATGGATGGATGCAACAACTAGGCCGAAAGCAGTTTCCAAAATGCCTCAAAATATTTACAGGTTTGAATTATGTGAAGAGGTCCAGTATATGTTCACATTGCTCCATCGAATGATTAGGCATGAAAATGCTAGATCCTTTAAGCTCTAGATGTATAGAGTGATATGGTCGATCAAGGATGAAGGCAACATAGTTCATTGGGCACAGTTAATCAGTGGATCTATGCATAGCAGATTGATTAGCTGGAAGAAGAAGAAAATGAGGTTCTTCATGGTCTCTTACATCGTATATTAATGTGCCTACCGGTCCCAGTTTGAGGCACTGTATATAGTGTGAAAGTTGGGGAACAAACTCGGAGAGCAACTAGTATGGCAATATTACCCACAGCTAGAGAGAAGCCAGTTGATAACCCATTACAGAAGAGTCAATGACTACTTCTTAACGTGGTTGGCCAGGCTTATGGAAGGGGATAGATCCAAGAGAGAGTCAAGAGATGCTCAAGTGATTATCATAGCTCACAAGTCCTGGTTCATCTAGTTCCCAACCTTCACTTACATCCGGATGGAGGGGTTTGAGGGCTCTCCCTACATGTTGCACAGATATCCAATGGATAAAATTTTACTCCTGGAGATAACCAGACAGATGATCCCATACTATGAGGCACTTGTTGTAAAGCATGGGCGAGGAACAGTCAAGTTCCCATTGGACATCGGCTAGTTCCGATGTTTAGAATTCAAAGACTCCAAGTTATTAGATGTTGAGCTTCAGATGTTGAACCTGCAGCCATTTTCATTTCAGAGGATCTTCGATCCATATCATAAGATGGAGAATTATGTGGACAAGAAACTTCATCATGTGCCTGTACACTCAAAATCACGACTTGATGGCATGGGGTGGTTGAGTCGGCTTTGACATGTGTATGGACCCTCTCTCCTTGCCAAGGGGCGAACCTCCATGTCACTCTAGCTCTTGTGGAAGTAACCAGTCAAGAGGAGGCAAGACACGAGGGTGGTCTGGCTCATTGGAGAACTAGAATTCACAAAGAGTGGTTGGCAAGTCCTGGGGCATGTGTTGTGTATTTATTTGAATGTGATATTCTGTGACCGTTGTTGTAAAGATAACTATATGACCCAAAGGGTAACTAGTCACCATTCTCCTATTTGGGTTTCTAATGTTGCAAAGTTCTGTGGGTTGACTATTATTTTAGTTGACTCCAAGTTATTAGAAGATGAGCTTCAGATGTTGAACCTGCAACCATTTCCACACCAGAGGATCTTCAATCCATATAATAAGATGGAGAATTACGTGGACAAGAAACTTCATCATGTGCCTATACACTCAAAATCATGACTCAGTGGCATGGGGCGGTTGAGTCAGCTTTGATGTGCACATGGACCCTTTCTCCTTGCTAAGGGGTGAACCTCCACATCACTCTGGCTCTCGTGGAAGTAGCCAGTTGAGAGGAGGCGACACATGGGGGTGGTCTAGCTCGTTGGAGAGCTAGAATACGCATAGAGTGGTCGGCAAGTCTTGGGGCATGTGTTGTTGTGTATTTGTTTGAATGCGGTGTTCTGTGACCGTTGTTGTAGAGATAACTATATGACCCGAAGGGTCACTAGTCACTGTTCTCCTATTTGGGTTTTTGATGTTCCAACGTTGTGTGGGTTGGCTATTATTTTCGTTGATGTTTTTATTCAAGTTGATGTTGTCGTTTGTGTTGTTGGATGATTTCTTGTATTTGAAATTCTTTGTCTTTCCTATTGTTGTTCAATTACCAATTGGTCTTGTTGTTGTCTAGGGTGGATCTCTTATATCTCGTCGAGGATTGCCTTCACCCACACACCTCTAAGTTCAGGGCACATTCATGAGCCTAAACAAGAGAGAGATGGTTTAAGCTAACCTTGACTTGACCTAGGGTTTCAACTTAGGATTTGTGTGACCTAAGATTTTGACTTTATTGACTTTGTTTGACCTTGTGATGAAACCAAAGGTTTTGACTAATGTTGACTAAACTTGACCTTGTGATGAAACCAAGGGTTTTTAGACCTTCTACGCTGCTAATGTTTTTTTTCTTTTTGATTTTTGTATGCATGGAAGCCTATATGAGTGCAAAACATTTTTTTGTGCTTTTTTATGTTTATGGAAATGAAAGTGCTTTTTTCTATTCTAGGAATTAGAAAATGAATGCAAGCTAGTATGAGGTTTCCTAATGTAATTGAATCTATATTTTTGTTGTTTTCTGAATAAGTGGATCGATTTAATCTAGAAAGGGAAATTGATTTTAATCTATGAACTTTGAAAAGGGAAACTACTTTAACAATGCAAGTCTAATTGGGGCCTATCAAGGAAAAGCAACATGTATTTACTATTCCCAAGAGCAAATTTTTGATTATCTAATTACTATGAAATGAAAAAAACATGAAGGAACCTAGAATAAAACAATACACATGAGCCTCCACTACCCTTAGAGATCCTTGTATGGCAAACTCTAATTATCTTGCAGCAACGGAGTGATCCTCTTGGCAACAATAAGAAAAGAGAAGCAAAAGAAGCTTTTTGAAGCTTGAAATGAGCTCAATGAGAGATTGATGAGCATTGTGGCTTGCGATGTGAGCAACCTATGGATGCAAAACGAGCTGTTAGAAAAGCTAGATGAGATAACAAATAAAAGTAAAAGGCTCCAATGCCTTATATGAGTATATGGATCTTGATTTGGAGAGAAATAACCTACAAGAACTGTGTGCACAAATGAAATTGCCTCTTAAAAGGGGGAGATTTGAAGCTATGCAACAATGAAAGCTTTGAAGCTTTGGAAAACTAAAGAAAGAAATGAAGAAAGAGGCTTAAAGGCCTGTGAAGAAGCTTGAAAAAGCTTGTGAAGATGAGAAGAGGATTCTCCAACTTGAGAAATAATGAATATGTGAGGGGTATGTATATGTTGGAAGAGGTAATGAAAGGTGGAATTGATTAAGAAGGTAAGTGAATTTGATTGAAGAGTTAACATGCTTGATTGAGAAGTGAATTGGATTCACTAGGGAGTGATGAAGCAATCATAGATTATCACTGAAGAACAAATGGAGTTAAAAGAATGCATGGGTTGATAACTAAAGATTAAAACCAGCTAAATATGCATGATTGGGTGCATGAAATAGTTAACTCAACCTTAGGGACAAAATTTCATGCAAACAAAAGCAAAAACGAGCAAAAATAGAGCTATTTTTGGTCAAAAACTCAAGTTAATTCACAGTTAGAAAAGACGACAGGGTCACCCATGGGTCACTCCTTTCACCAGTCAGGGTTCCTTGAGGGAGATCTTGTTGCACAATAGGGTCTCCCAGGGGAGATTTTGTTGCACAACAGGGTCGCCCAGGTGAGATCCTGTTGCACAAGGCTCTAGGTGAAAATTGACAGTTGGAGAGTGAATTTGGAGGGATAAGGAAGCCATCAAGCTCTAGAAACAAGTTCAAACGATGCAAATGATGTGGGTTGCCCCTTTCATCAGTCCAAATCACCTAGGGGCGACCCTAAAACAATTTTTCTAAATTGGTCATAGAACTTTTGGGAGCTCGTTCGGGCACATACGGACTCCTTTTTGGGTCCCAGGTTTTTTGAAAGTGCATGATTTTTCAAGAGCTACATAATGATTCCATTAGTTTTTCTTAACAGTGTCACAAGATTATACTTTCAGACAATTTTTCTCAGGGTATTCTATTGGTCTCTCAAACCCTAAAAAGTTCAATATCCAATTGAAAAGTGAGTTGGATGGGTGGGGAATAAAGAATGGATGGGAAAGGTCAATTACAACAAATAGATGAATACAAGGCTTAGGGATGAAGTCACAAGCATAGGAAATGAAAATTGACAAGTGTCAAAAAGTGCCACAAGCGAGGAATGGTTAGCATGACAAAGGGGAAACAACAAGAGGAAGAAGAAACCACATGCTGCCAAGAGAATCGCTACTGAGAGGGCATTATTTCATGCTTACATGTACGTGACAAATATTGTGAGTCATCATCATGGTCCTCATAGAGGTTGTGCATGATTTTGGTGCTTACATATTTGCCTCCTCAGGGATGATAATCTACATGAAAGGTAGGTACCGTTCTTGAACTAGGCCTTACCTATTTTTGATTTTTCTACAATTGTACCTACAATAACTAGTATTAGTTTGACATCTCAATATATCAAAACAAGTAATGAAAACTAAAATGACGAACATACCATAAATCGTGTGAATTCACCTAGTTGTTTACCTTTGTCGAAGAGGCCTGTAGGGATGAAAGCACACAAAACAAGAGCACGAAAGATGCATAAAAGAAATAGAACAGATGCTAAGCTAGAGAGGAGGATAATAGATTCTCCTTTTATTGAGAATTTTGAAGAACATATTCAATTTTTAGGGATTTTCCAGGTTATACAATTTTTTAGGTTTTTTCAATTTTCTAATTTTTATGGTTTTTCTGGAGATCTGACTTGACATTCCTTGAGGTCTTTGAGAGACCTATATTGAGGATATTTCTACCCTTTCCCCCTTGCATGTAGAGATTTACACGCTTGAATGCACAGTTTTTCTCTTTTGACTTGTTGGAGGAGTGACTTATGCTTAGACATTTTTCAACATATTGTTACAAGCCCTGATTGGATGAGATCTATACATAGCTTTAGTTGACATCTTGTACTTCACTTTCCCTCTTGTGCATATGGTTGGCTAGAGATTTTATTTTGCTTATGAGAATGCATACCTAAGATGATCACCTATGGATGATGCAATTTGTTTTTGTCTTTTTCTAATATGAATGACATGCAATGTGTTTGGATGTGATTCACAAATATGAAATACAAAGTCCTATGTTCTAAGTGCTATGAATGCCATGATGTTATGACATGTTTTATTGCTTTCAATTTTCTATGATAGCATGTATGTAGGTGGAACAAACAATGTGACTGCTCTTAAGTAGGATTTTCAATCCAGGGGATTAAAGGTTATCTTGGTATAAGATACCTATTCAAGTTTGTGAGATAGGAATTTAGAACTCGAGTGGGGAGTGGGAAAGAGATGGAGCATTTTTGAATTTTAGGCTTTGCTAAAGGCTAAACATTGATCCTTATCTAGATGAGACATTTTGACAAGCTTTCAACTTAGACAAGCAACAAATTTTATTGGTGTTCACTAGACTTAGATTACAGATGGCAACCAAGATAAACCTGGGGTAAAGGATAAATGGGAAGGAACCAAGGTCCCTAGATAGAAAATGGTCCTCAAGGCTATTAAACTGTTGGCTTTTCTCAGCTAGTGCAAGTGTGTGCTTTGTACCTTTCTCTTTTATTTCGTCTAATAGAATGTCACCCTTGAAACTTTGAGCTTAGATTTATCTCCACCCAAGGGTACAGACATTCAAAAATCTTATCTCCATCACTCTTTTTTTTTCATGTTTTTTTTTTCTTTTTTTGTATTTTCTAGAATGCCTCACTTGATTTTCTCATTTTTTTGGATTTTTGACTTTTATGAAAATGAATGCTTTTGAACTTTGGATATGTAATAATTTGATCTCTCAATTCTCATCTAAAGTTCTCAACACTCTTATTTTGATCACTCATTTTTTATTCACTCATATTTCAAATTGCTTCCTTCGGAGTTTTGATCCTCCTAACGTTTTTGGCCAGGGAAGATAAGGGGCTAAGCACCACCAAACGTTTTTTTAATCTAGTTGGACTTCTTTTCTACTAGGGAAGAATTAGGAAGGTCTACTTGCAAGCTTCCTTTAAACACCATGGGTTTGAATACCGGCTTCGCTTAGACTTAACAACATGAATCATTAAGACCAGGATCAGTGTAGAGCTAAAAGCTAGGCTTAGAATCATTGGGAAATGTGAATAGGGGAATGATAAATGATAAACATGATTTATTATGGGATCTCAAAGGCTCAAAGGGGCAACCTATACCTAAGCAACCTTAGACTCCTTACTAGGACAAAAATCAAACAAGAGCATGACACTCACAAAATGGATGATGGAAAAGAATGAAGAATGCAAAATTTTGAACTTTCATGATTTTATGGATTTTTTGAATTATTTGATTTTTTATTTTATTTTATAGTATTCACAACATTTAGAGATGCTGAACTCTTCTCCTTCCATGATGCACAAGATGTAGTGTCATTTCTGATGTCTTTTTTAACTACGTATGGACCTATCCAATTTGGTATGAACTTCACTTGAAAGTCTTTGCAAGGACACTTGAAGACTTGGTGTGAAAATATTTTTGTATTCAACAAGGAGTTTTGTGTACTCACATGTTTCATCATTTGATGATTTTCCCCTAGCTTTATCATTTTATGTTCTTGTTGAGTTCCCAAGTTTGTTTTGGAATTTTGAGGGGCAACTGGAGTTGGTATTAACTCTCTTAGTTTCTGTGTGGGTTTTGGTTCTTCTTCTTTAGTCATGATTTCCATCATATGAATGTTTTTGTCTTCCTTGATTGGAATAGCCAAAGTTGAAAGGAGCATAAGACTTAGTTGAGTGGGGATCGAAGGGGAATTCTCCTGTTTCCCCCTTTCATATATATTTTGAGGTCTTGGCTACATTTGCATTTTGTTTTGATGTCTCTCCTTTTTCAAAAGTGTTAATTTTTGGATCACTAGTGGTTTCCATGGTCTTTCCCTTCTTTTTGACTTGTTCAACTCTATAAAGGCTAAAAGTATCAGGATCTCCTTTGATGATGTGTGTTTGTCCCATATGCGAGAAGTGTATTTCTTGAAATAGCGTGGAGGAAACAACCCTCAACCTATGGATCCAAGGTCTTCCTAGGATCATGTTGTAAGTGGTTTCTTCATTGATGACATAAAATTTAGTTGGGAGGGTTTTGGGACCTAATGTGATTTGAAGATTGACCTTACCCATGGTTTGAATTTTTGGGTTATCATGAATTCTAAGGATGAAAGTTTGTTTTGTGATTTTAGTTTCATCATAACCCATTCTTTGAAGAAGCAAAAAAGAGACCATGTTGATTGCAGACCCATCGCTGATCATTGCATGTTTAATGGAATAGACTTGAACTCAGACTATCAGATGGAGGGGGAGATCACCATGTTTAGCTATGTCATTGTCTGAGGGTAACTTTTCAAAATCAAATGTTGAAGAACACTTTTCACTTGTAGTGTTTTGAACTAGATGGCCTAGATCTAAGGCATCGAGGAGAGCATTCTTGTGTGTAGGAGAACTTTTGAGAAGTTCTATCATGTGAGAAAAATTTGAATTGTTGGAGGTGTCATTTGGTTGTTCTGGTCCTTGGGTGACATAGATTTCTCAATCTTTGTCCAATTCCACAAAGCCTAAGGTGTTTTGATCAAAGGTGTTGGGACTAAGTTTGTCATCTTGTAAGAATGTGTTCATGAATGACTTTTGTTGACATTTTGCGAGGTTTGATATGAAGCGTTGGTACCCCCGACATGACTTCATCTCATGCCCCCTTCTCTTGTGAAATGAACAATATTTATCATGATTGTGATCTTGAGGTTTATGATGATTGTTGTATGACTGCTTGTTGATTCTTAAGGGATAGTTGTTGACATTTTGGTTCCCCAAATTTGTATGGCTGTCGTAGTCACAATTACTTTTGTTTCTAGATGTTGAAGTGTTTGTCGACCCATCTATGTCTTGATCACTTGTTAAAGATTCATTATTTCTATCATGGTTTATCAGCTTTCCATTGACATCATTCTCCATTCTTTCGCTATCAATAGTGGCTTGGTCAATTCTAAGGGCATTTTAGAGTGCTTCTTCATCAGATTTGTAAGGGAGTTTTTGGACTTGTTCTCGTATG
Organism: Cunninghamia lanceolata; assembly: GCA_027924645.1. Taxonomy (NCBI): domain Eukaryota; kingdom Viridiplantae; phylum Streptophyta; class Pinopsida; order Cupressales; family Cupressaceae; genus Cunninghamia; species Cunninghamia lanceolata. Next base: position 582,296 of record BSBN01000585.1, read on the forward strand.
TCATTGTTGAGACATGTAAGAAGAGATCACAAAGTTCCTTATGATCCACGTTTGGTGCGCTAGTTGAAGAATAGAGAACTTTCCTCCATCGTGTGATAAAATGTGCAACCGACTCGTTGGCTTCTTGTTTGATTGCTAAAAAATATCGTATTCTTATCTTGACCAGTTTGTTTATGTTGAAGGCAGCCACAAATTAATCGATGAGTTGCCTAAAAGAGTGGATCAATGCTTATGGAAGTCGATAGTGCCAATCCAGAGTGATACCCTCCAAAGTCTTTAGAAAAATCATTACTACCAACGCATCCCAAGGAATGAGTTCTCACACAACCATGATGTAAGCCTTGATATGAGAGTTGGGATCACCCTCTCCTTTAAATTTTGGAAGCTCAGGGAGAGGCTATGGTAGTGAGGCTCCTTTAAATACTCGAGGTATGTTCTTAAGATGGGGTTATGTGAGAGGGTTTTATTCCTCCAAACATTAACACTTCAGGTGGAGCTTGTTGCACTTGTTAAAAGGGTATTCTAGATTGTTGATATCCTAAAATGACTCGATGGTGTCATGCTTATGTTTTGAAGATTGGGTAGGATTGTTTGTGGTTGATTTTGCATTATAGGAATCCCACCTATTTTATTGAAACTTGTCATGTTAGACGATGAGGGCAACGGAGGCATGGATGCTTCATTATGTGTGTCGTATGAATGGAAGTTTAGATAAGGGAAATTTTGTGTTGCCCCTTGGTTTGAGTCAATCTTTTCAATGAAACAATTTCCCTATTCCCTAGGTTTTTTTGTAATGTTGTGTTAGTGATATTGTTCTGTTATGGACTAAAAAGTGGCCACATGCCTTTTTACCTCCTAGTTTAGCTCCTCGGTCCTATTTGCTTCCTTATACTTAATTTTACATTATAATTGATCATCCCGAAGGAAACTTCCCGATACCTAAGATATTTTGGGACCCTTGGGACCTATTTTAACTTAACCTTGACCCAATTTCGGCCCTTAGACTTGGGCGCCAACTGCCCAAGTCTCTCCTAATTGGTCGGGGCTAACTTTTGTTATGTCAGCTTGGGCCCTTGCAAAATGTTTCTCCTTGTCGCCTCTTGTGATTTAAACTCGTAAATGTTAGCAGGAAAGCATATATAAGTGAGTTTATGACTTCATTTTACACCTAGATGGATAAGGTGAACTTATGATATTAGAGCAAAGAGTATTCAAGGCATTCATTATGTATTTGTTGCATATTTGTGTTAGTATTTGTGTGTTTGTTGTAGATATGGCTTCATCATCCATCTTCTTGTGAGTTGAAGAGCTTTCATGCTCCTAAGGGCTTCACCTCTGAGGTGATATCATTGCTATTTGATCATTTGAATCATTTCATCATTTGGATTATCCATGGCTTTTGCTCTGCAAGAGCATGCCCTCTCATTAACAACGGTGTTGGGAAAGCTTGAATGCTAACCCAAGGCTTGTTTGAGGCAAGCTCCTAAACACCACAACCCCCAAACCCCTCTCTTGTCGTCTTGTGTGCAGGTTACAGGTATAGGTTTTGAGAAAAATGGAGCTACAAGGAAGCAATCTAGACATTGTAGTTTCAGGATCCAGAAATAGTGTTGGAATATCCTTTTAACTAGACTTGGGCAGTTGCTGCCCTAGTCTACAGGGCCTCAAGCTTCTGGATCTAAGTTTTAGGCATCATCTGCAACATTTCATTAGTTCTAACTTCTGGAAGATTGTAACATCTGGACTTGGGTGATGGTTGAATTTATCCTCCGACGCCTCTACTTTTGGGAGACAGGTTCCGACATCTTACTGATCCTCTCTATACTTTTGGTTTCCAGATTTCTGTTATCGATCATCTGTTTCAAGTTGATTATCTTAGAACTAGGGTTTCCTTCATACTTGGCCTAGGGTTTGATAAAAGCTTGGTTGAATCTTATCTTTCCTTGACAAACAAGAGCACAAAGATCTGTAGTCGAGCCCTCTTCCATCTTGTAGTGGCTTGAATCAGTTTATGTCCTTGAATGTTAGAGTAAAAGGAGGGTTTGATCTAGTGAATCCATAGATTCCTTCATCTCTCTTTTCACCTCTTAACATGTTCAACACTTCTAGCCTCAAGGGTCTCGATTCGTTGGACCAAACTTTCTATAAGGTCTGTGAGTGAGGCTTCCTTAGTTATTTGAGTTTTACAACCTTGAGATGGATTGCTATGCATTGGGGTTTGAGTGACCCTACTTATTCGTTCTGATGACACTTCACATGTTGTGGACTTTTTATCTTGATGTACTATGTGGAGTGATTTTGGTACTTCCTGAGCTTCTTATAAATTCTTCTCTTGACAACATACTTCATTGTCCATTTTGGTGGCCATTTTTCTATGGCTTGTTATGGGTTGATCATATTGATGGATCATAAACTGAATGTTCACATGTTGTGTTTTGTTTTGGTCAAAGTTGTCAAGATCTCTTTGGATCCATTTTGAATTTGTAATTTTACTCGAGGGGACATTCCCTTTGACTTTTTGCATGAAACATTGTGAAATGCTAAAAAATGTGAAAGAATCCATCCCAAAAGGATTTGTTAAACGATGATGAAAGTGGGATCTTGCAATGAAACACAAACAACACAACCAATAGGTTTTACTCTTCACGTCAGGTTCACCAAAATATGTACACTCAAAAACACGACTCGATGGCCTGGGGCAATCAAGTCAGCTTTGGCGCGCACACGGACCCTCTCTACTTGCCACGGGGTGAACCTCCATGTCACTCTAACTCTCGTGGAAGTAGCCAGTCAAGAGGAGGCGAGACACGGGGGTGGTCTGGCTCATTGGAGAGCTGGACTTCACAGAGAGTGGTCAGCTAGTCTTGGGGCCTGTGTTGTGCATTTGTTTGAATGCGATGTTCTGTCACCATTGTTGTAAAGATAACTATATGACCCGAAGTGTCACTAGTCATCATTCTCTTGTTTGGGTTTCTGATGGTCTAGCATTGTGTGGGTTGACTATTATTTTCATTAATGTTTTGTTCAAGTTGATGTTGTCATTTGATTGCTTGTATTTGAAATTCTCATAGTCTTTCCTATTGTTGTTCAATTACCAGTTGGTCTTGTTGTTGTCTAGGGTGGATCTCCTCTATCTCATCAAGGATTGCCTTCACCCACTCACCTCTAAGTTAAGGGCACATTTGCAAGCCTAAATAAGAGAGAGATGGTTTAAGCTAACGTTGACTTGACCTAGGGTTTCAACTTAGGGTTTGTGTGACCTAAGGTTTTGAATTTGTTGACTTTGTTTGACCTTGTGATGAAACCAAGGCTTTTGACTAATGTTGACTAAACTTGACCTTGTGATGAAACCAAGGGTTTGTAGACCTTCTACGTTGCTAATATTTTTGTTCTTTTCAATTTTTGTATGCATGCAAGCCTATATGAGTGCAAAACATTTTTTGTGCTTTTTTATGTTTATGGAAATGGAAGTGATTTTTTCTATTCTAGGAATTAGAAAATGAATGCAAGCTAGTATGAGGTTTTCTAATGCAATTGAATCTATGTTCTGGTTGTTTTCTGAATAAGTGGATCGATTTAATCTAGAAAGGGAAATTGCTTTTAATCTATGAACTTTGAAAAGGGATACTACTTTAACAATGCAAGCCTACTTAGCCTATCAAGGAAAAAACAACAATTATTTACTATTCCCAAGAGCAAAGTTATGATTATCTAATTACTATTAAATGAAAAAAATAATGAAGGAACCTAGAATAAAAGAAGATGCGTGAGCCTCCACTACCCTTAGAAATCCTTATATGGCAACCTCTAATCCTCTTGCAACAACGGGGTGATCCTCTTGGCAACAATAAGAAAAGAGAAGCAAAAGAAGCTTTTTGAAGATTTGAAATGAGCTCAATGAGAGATTGATGAGCACTATGGCTTGTGATGTGAGCAGTGTATGGACACGAAACGAGCTTTTAGAAAAGCTAGATGAGATAACAAATAAAAGTAAAAGGCTCTAATGTCCTATATGATCATATGGATGCTTGATTTGGAAAGCAATAACCTGCAAGGACTATTTGCATAGATGAAATTGCCTCTTAAAAGGGGGAGCTTTGAAGCTATGCAACAATGAAATCTTTGAAGCTTTGGAAAACTAAAGAAAGAAATGAAGAAAGAGGCTCAAAGGCCTGTGAAGACGCTTGAAGAAGCTTGTGAAGATGAGAAGAGGATTCTCCAACTTGATAAATAATGAAGAGGTGAGGGGTATTTATAGGTTGGAATAGGTCATGAAAGGTGGAATTGATTGAGAAGTTAACTCAATTTGATTGAAGAGTTAATAGGCTTGATTAAGGAGTAAACTGGATTGATCAGGGAGTGATGAAGCAATGATAGCTTATCATTGAAGAATAAATGGAATTAAAAGAATGCATGGGTTGCTAAATAAAGATAAAAACAAGATAAATTTGTATCTTTGGGTGCATGAAATAGTTAACTCAACCTTAGGGACAAAATTCCATGCAAATAGAAGCAAAAATGGGCGAAAACAGAGCTATTTTTGGTCAAAAACTCAAGTTAATTCGTGGCTGGAAACGACGGCAGGGTTGCCCATGGGTCACCCCTTTCACCAGTCGAGGTTGCCTGGGGGAGATCTTGCTGCACAACAAGGTTACCCAGGGGAGATCCTATTGCACAAAAGGGTTGCCCGGGGTAGATCTTGTTGCACAGGGCTCTAGGTGAAAATTGACAGTTGGAGAATAATTTTGGAGGGATAAGGAAGACATCAAGCTCTAGAAACAAGTCAAAATGATGAAAATGATGTGGGTCCCCCCTTTCATCAGTCCAAATCACCTGGGGGCGACCTGAACTAATAGGAGGCGACCTTGAAACAATTTTTCTGAATTAGTCATAGAACTTTTGGGAGCTCGTTCGGGCACATACATACTCCTTTTTGGGTGTCATTTTTTGAAAGTGCATGATTTTTTGAGAGCCAATAAATGGTGCCATTATTGTTTCTTGAAAGTGTCACGAGCTTATACTTTCAGATAATTTTTCTCAGGGTATTATATCGGTCTCTCAAACCCTAAAAAGTTCAATAGCCAATTGGAAAGTGAGTTGGATGGGTGGGGAAGAAAGAATGGATGGGAAAGGTCAATTACAAAAAATAGATGAATACAAGGCTTAGGGATGAAGTCACAAGCACAGGAAACAAAAATTGATAAAGTGTCGAAAAGTGCCAAAACTAAGGAATAGGTTAGCATGACAAAGGGGAAACAACAACAAGAAGAAGAAACCACATGCTACCAAGAAAATCGCTACTGAGAGGGCATTATTTCACAATTACATATATGTGACAAGGATTGTAAGTCATCATCAAGGTCCTTGTGGAGATTGTACATGATTTTGGTGCTTACAGTGCCAAATCTAGAAGATTATTGGGCAGATAGCAATGATGAAGAGGATGTGAGGAAGAGGGGATTCCAACATCTAATGTTGAATAATATGAGAACTCTTGGAATACCAGAGGTCCCCCCATAGGTCTAGACTGATGATGGTTAGATTCTTGATCCTGACTATGACCTCAAACAAGTCTACAAGGAAACATTGCCCCTGTCAGACTGGACCAAGCTAGATGAGACATCAACTGATGTCATTTTGCATAATGTCTGAATGGCAACCCAAGGATGGGTGGATAAGCAAATAGCCAACTTGAAGAACAAAGGGGTCAATTTGACATATGACAAGAAGAGAAAGAGGAAAGATACGACCGATGCAAACTATGATGACTTCCTCGTTGTTAAGAGGAGAGTCATGGAGGCGAAGCTAGATTAGGAAGGAGCATCTACATCTGACAAACCTCTATCTACAGAGGGTGTGAACATTGCCACAAGGCCTCATCTCCAAGGGAGCAGTCGGTGCCTGCTATCCCAATCACAACTACAGCTCCAGAGGAGCGCCATTCCATGTATATATTGCAAGGGAGAGATATTCCCAAACAAAAGAGGAGAATGTCTACCGCACCCATGAGGGGTGCCATTTCAAATCCTACCAACACTCAAGATGAGGCATTAGGACCCATGCCAATGGAACGTATGTTTGTATCAGGTCAGCCTCAAGCAGAATTGCCATCACCACAAGCTGCAATACAAGCCCATTTAGCAAAGTAGGTGGCAGCTTATCAGGCTCAAAGTGGAAGTCCAGTGGTAGAGCTTCCCAAAAGCTAAAAGATCCAACAAATTATCTAGGTAAATCAGGAGATGGTCGAGGAAGCAAATCAAGAAGTAAGGGTTGGAATCTTACAATTGCCCTTAAGTCAAGTTGCGGACTTGACAAGTGACGAAGTCATCACAAATGTGATGACCAAACTAGTGCCCTCGCTTTTTACTCCCCAAGCGCAATAAAATGTAAAGACAATAATATAATTAGTTGAAGAAGATAAGAAGGGACCAGAAGTAGAGGTAATATTAGACACTGAAATGTCCAGACCTCAGGTTGTGCTATAGGATGAGCCCAAGGAAACTGAAGATATTGGGGCGATGACACATCCAAAGATGAGTCCACAGTGGGAAATGCCACAACAACAAGTGGACATCATCTCTTCGGAAGAGAAACATGCTACTACCGAGGAAGAAGTGCAACAAGAGGAAGAATTTGAGGTAGAAGAGCCAAGCAAAGAAGGGCATGACGAACAGATATCCAAGGAAGCTCTAGAGGACCGAAGAACCAAAGAGCCCCAACACATGGAGGAGGACCAACTAGAAGCTGGAAAAGGACTAAATGTGGAAATCATACAAGGCATCAGAGGCCCAAACATAGATACAAGTGCAACTCCATCGCATCAAGAAAGGAAGAAAAGTCTAGATCAGGCTCTCCAACAGGAAGAGGTCCCATAAGAATAGGATGTCCAAATTGGGCAAATAGGGCAAGAAGGGTCGGTACTTGACATTCTAGGGTGGCTATCATAAAATGTAATTGAGCCTCCTATTCATTTAGTTCCTTTTGATTTCAAAGCATTATTTTTAGCTAAGGAAATAAAGCCTAAGAGGAAGGCTAGACCAATGTCATCCATCAAAAGAGATGCAACTAGACATAGGACATCCCAATTGGTTGTGCCCATGGTTGATAAAGCTAAGGGTGAGATTAGTGTAAATGAGTATCAGATCACCACCCTAGACTTGGGACACGCAACTGCAGAGAAAGAAATTGACGAGCTCATGGGGAGTGCCAAGGCAACAACAACTAGAATCTGTAAGGATAAGCTGAAGAAACAAGAGCTTAAAGGGCACATTGCTCTAGATGCAAAGAATCACCCCAGGCATTTCAATGATAGAAATCCCAACCAATTTGGTGTTGGTTACACAAGACTAAATTATAATTGATCTGGATGCAAAGAATCATCAAGCACAGGTCATGGAGGGTTGGTACTAGAGGTTTCTAAAGGATGGGGAGGAGGTCATCCAAATCGCTTTGTCGAACTGGGACACCCTAATATTCATAAAAAATAAAGCATATTCCCTGAAGGTAGAATGCACTATGAGGTTAGATCAGAGCAATCAGGATCTCGGTAAGTTAAAGGTCATCCAAAGGCTGTCGAACAAGGTGTTACTCAATAGGCACATCATGACAGTCTAGACCATGCCCAAGATAGCCATTTGGATGAGGGACCTGAGGTTCAAGGTCAAAGTCTTGAAAGGGTGCAGGCACAAAGCCATTGACATCAATGCCAAGGCACATGAGCTCCTATTCGACGAGATGGAGATTTTGGAAGAGGTCCTGGGGAATATGGTGGATGAAAAGGAGACATATGAAGAGTAGGCCTCCATTGCAAAATTCAATCAACATTTCTTAGAGAATACAATCGACGAGGTAATGGACTTATCCACTAAAATAAAGGCATATAAGGATAAACTAGACGGTCGTACAAATAAATGGATATCTTTGGGCGAGTAACTCTAGATGCAGTAGTATGTCAAGGTCAAGGCCCAAAATTTTGATAAGGATGACACAAGGAAAACATTTGCACCATATGATATGTAAAAGATTCAAGAGTTTGGCGGTGCTTTGGTCAAAGAAGACGAGGGGTCTAATACTGAGTAATGTATTAGAGAGGATATCGATGAAGAAAATACATATCAGGAGGGATATCTGGATGGTTAGGATGCATTTTGGGTCGTGTATAGAGCAAAGGAACATCCCTATGCCAGTACTTGGAATATTCTAGAAGATGTGACTTTGAAGACGCTAGAGAATGTACTCGGTACCAGTTGTCATCCATTTTGAGTGCTAACTGGCATTCACGTGCTTTTGATCCTGACCGTTTGTTTTGTATGAGTTGATCATGACCATTGGTAATGTAACTGATTTTGGATCTTTGTCTTATAAAAAGATCTGAATCATTTGTAAATGTGGAGATTGGATTGATGAAACTTAAGCATTAAGTTTGTAATCTTACAACTTCTTGAATTACCTCATGGTTCTTTCTCACTTGGTGAGGACATTTGTACATTTTGTGCATATAATGAATTTGAAGAAAGTGGATTACACTGTAATGTCCCATTTTCTAGATTGATCTTTTATAGTTGACCGTTGGCCTATTCCAGAGACCCGTAGGCTACTCAGAGGTTGAAATTGGGGTTTCATGTTTTGGCGGTTGCTTTTGTTCGTGGATTGTGGTTTGGTTGGCAGTTTCTCTCCGGGTTTGTTCTCCTTAGTCCCTGTTGGTTACAGCTATTTTTAGTAAGTTCAGGATTGGCACCAGAACAGGATTTTGAGAGTGGGGTTGGATTCGTCTTGTCAAGACCTTTCCAACGAGCTATAGATCATTGATTTCCGACATCATCTTGGCCTCCGTTTTAAAGTCCGTAAATTAAATATTATTATTTAATATTAATGTTGTTTTAAAAGAGGGGACTTTAAGGTTGAGGATGAAAAAGAATTGAAGAGGATTATATTATTTTCCCTCTCATGTTTTATCCCATATGCAAGAGGATTTTAGAGACTCCCAGTTGGAAAAGTATAAAAGGAGGAAGAGTGCTCTCATTTGGGCATCCGAAATCTTGATAATGTTATGCTGCCGTAATGGTTTTGGGACTGCTTCAAGGAATGAATGCCTCCTAGCCTGGGCTCACTTCGTGCTTGAGAGATAGCACCTAGGGAGAGGTTTGCTGATAGTAGTGATTTTGTAGTGAGGTTTGCATTGTAGCTTGAATTTTGTTTGTAGTTCAGTTATTTGCATTTTATGTCATTTTTTGGAGTTGCTGATAACAGGGCTGAATCTGTAGTTTCATTCATAAATTTGAAAATAAAAAGGCATTTGTTCTGGGTATTTCATATTTCCCTTTGTCTATGTTGGGTGCTCCATTGTGCCAATTTACAGAATTTATTATGAAGAATCTGATTTTCTAGAAGGAAATCGCCCTTCTTGCTGGCCGCCCCTCTTTGGAGTGCATTAAAAAGCATGTTAAATAAATACTTGGGTTTAAGAGTGGTCTATAGTGTGTAGCTTGGTTGCCATTGTCATAAGAGTGCATTGCATCAGATTTGAGGTCATTTAGTTGAGAAATGAGTGAGGTGTGAGCATTTTTGTAGGGTTTTATGTTGCTGGTTTGGTTTTTCAAAGTTGCTAATCCGTCATTTCAGTTTGCTAACTTCTATCATTTGAGTTGGGTTGGAAGTCTCTAATTATTGTAGGCTGAACAGTAGTATTGTCAACACTTCATACTTCTTCTCATATTTGCTTTATAATACTTTGCATCTCCGTCATATGGTAGCTCCAATTCCACTTCGGGTTGGAAAGCACATTCTTGACGTCGAGTTATTTCAGCATAATAGTTGGTAGGGATCCTCTGACCATATGCTCGTCATCATCAGGTGCATTCTTGGTTAGAGTTCTTTATATCAGCATTGCATCAAGACCCTCTGACCATATGCTCGTCAACATCCGGCGCATTCTTGGTTAGAGTTCCTTTATCAGCATTGCATAGAGATCCTCTGACCATATGATCACGCCATCCTGGTGTACATTTTTGGTTAGAGTTGCTTCAGCAACGTTTTGGTTTAGCTGCTAACCTTAACGGGTGCATTGGTTTGTAATTTGTAATTTGAAAAAGCAAAAAAATTTGGCTCGGAATATTTCATACACTCTAATTGTAAATCTTGAGTAATCTTTTCATCAATTTCTAGCAATGGAATATCAAACTGTTGCGTCCTTTGGAGTGAGTTTGAGTTATTGCTTGTTGTCATTGATTGTCCATTGAAGATTTGCATCTATTATACATAGTTGTGGAACACCTGGTGAAGTATAATTAGATTAACCTAAATTCATGAAAGTGTTTGGATGTACGTGTGAAATCGCTGGAAAATTTAACTTCTTTGAACTCTTTCCCTCACAACTCTTCTTTTCTATTTTATTTTCACAAATCATCTCTAAAGGAGTAAATAACGATAAATCTTACGGAAATAACTAGTGACAATGATAAATCCGGTACTTCAAAGAAGATCTTTAAATAAATATGAAAGAACTTAACAAAGATTAGTTAATTAAGTTGAAATTCACAAGAACTTATCAAAGTTATATGAAATTCAGAAGAATTGATCAAAGTTGTATGAAGTCCATAGGAAATAATCCAATTTAGTTTTTGTAAAATAATTTCATATAAAAACATAAAGGAGCACTTGAGAAACCTGTTAGAGAAAGTTGTAGATTTTAGAAGTATGATAGAACTTTATAGTTTCCAAGGCATGGTTATAGTAATTGTTGAAGATCTATCTGTTGCCATGCAATAAAAAGGTATGGAATGTCAATAATGTTCATAAATTTTAGGTTTTTTAATTTTATATTTTTCCTTGATACCTTTCAAAGAGCTTTTGCATAAGTATAGAGTGCTTTTATGTTTTTGTATGAAAATTATGTTGTGAGTTTTGTTTCAAAAAGTTAGTTGTTTGTAGGTTTTTACCAGTATTACTATCATTTATTTTTCTTTAGGAATAGGCTTTTACATTACTAACCCTTAGATTGACTACCGATTATGAAGAAGATCTGGCCCATTGGGCAAGAGCAAGTTTGCTTTGCCAACAGAAAATTCAGTCCATTGCAAATATTTGTGTGTTTTGAGAAGTCCAACCTTCTTATAGCTGCAACTTCAATATCATTGTGTATAAAAACTTGTTTCACTAGCAAGAAAATTATAAGTATTCTTGTATATTATATGTTAGCCAAAAACAAATCCTAAGTGCAGGTCTTGATTCCAAATGCAAATTCACTTGGATTTTGCTGGTGTGGGTTTCAGTGCTATAGATTAAACTATCAGCATCTTATATATCATGAAATAGGTAGCAAAACAAATTATCTGCAAATCAATGGTAGCCCATCATCTGGTATACTAATGCATCCGTTCGATGCAACTTATTTTTTCTATATAACCAATCATCATGTAGAATTAAATAATTTGATGAATATTGGTAAAGTTTACAATTCATTTTGTTATCCAATGATTTAGAAAAAGCTATTTATTTATTTTCCTATCGGTCAAGGTTATGAACAGCCGGTGTAGAAATAGAATCATTGTTTATATTTTTTATTGTTATTTTTTAATTTTTAATTATTTGTTCAACAAAAGCAATACATATATTATGCTACATTATAAAAACTGTCAACAAATACAACAAATATGAATAAAGGCAATAAATGAAATAAATGTGTTATGTTATAATTGTCAAAATTGTCAAGAAATACACTAAATAGATTTAAATTGTTGAGTGCATATATTGGTGATAGGTGTAGAGGTTTGAGTGTTGATATTGGTGAATAGATATTTTCTGATGTGAAAAAATTTAAACCATGATCTTCAATGCATATAGTGCCGATATGGGTGAATAGATTTTTTCTAATATGAAAAAGATTTAAACCATTCAATACATATATTGGTAAAAAGATGCATGCATTTAATGTTGTCCCAAAAAAATCTTATGTTTTCCACAAAAAGTCTTTGATAAATTAATAACTGTTAGGTGATGTGACAGGAACACTCGAGAGGCTTATCATTGAAAATTACAAATTTCAAAATTCTTTCATCGATGTGAAAGGAGAACTTCAGAAACCTGTCATAGAAAGTTGTAGATTTCAGAAGTCTGATAGAATGCTATTACAGATTCCAAGGCACTATTATAGTAATTGTGGAAGATCTATCTGTAGCCCTGCAAAATAAAGGTATGGGAGTAACGTTCATAAATTTTTGGTTTTTTATTTTTATTTTTCCTTTATACCTTTCAAAGAGATTTTCAATAAATACAGAGTGCTTTTATGTTTTTGTATGAAAATTATGTTGTGAGTTTTGTTTCAAAAAGTTAGCTGTTTGCGGGTTCTTACCAATATTACTATCATTTATTTTTCTTTAGGACTAGGCTTTTACATTACTAACCCTTAGATTGACTACAGGTTATGAAGAGGATCTAGCCCATTGGACAAGAGCGATTTAGTCCATTGTAGATCTTTGCGTGTTTTGATAAGTCCAAGCTTCTTATACCTACAACTTCAATATCAATGTGTATAAAAAGTTGTTGTGCTACTAGCAAGAAAATTATAAGTATTCTCATATATTATATGTTAGCCAAAAATAAATCCTAGGTGTATGTCTCGAGTCCAAATGAAAACTTCACTTGGATTTTGCTGGCGCAGGTCTCAATGCTATAGTTTACACTGTTGGAATCTTATATAGTGTGAAATAGATAGCAGAAAATTTTATCTAGAGATCAATGGTAGCCCATCATCGGTTATACTAATGCATCTATTGCATGCAATTTCTTTTGTCTATATAACAAATCATCATCTAGAATTAAATAATTTGATGAATATTGGTAAATTTTAGAATTCATTTTGTTATCCAATAATTTGGAAAAAGTTATTTATTTATTTTCCTATTAGGGAAGGTTGTGAACAGTCCATGAGAAATAGAATTATGGTTTATATTTTTTATTGTTATTTTTTTAAATTATTTGTTGCATTGTCAATCAATACATTTAATTTTGCTCGAGTTTCAACAAAAGCAATAAATGTAGTATGGTACATTGTGAAAATTATCAACAAAAATAACAAATCTGAATAAAGGTAATAAATGTAATAAATGTATTATGTTACAATTGTCAAAATTGTCGAGAAATACAATAAATGAATTAGAAAATTTTGAGTGCATATATTGGTGATAGGTGTAAATATTTGAGTGCGGATATGGGCGAATAGATCTTTTCTTATGTGAAAAAAAATTAAACCTTTCAATGCATATAGTGTAAATATAGGGGAATAGATCTTTTCTGATGTGAAAAAGATTTAAATCATTCAATGCATATATTGGTACAAAGATGGATGCATTGAATGTTGTCCCAAAAAAATCTTATGTTTTCCACAAAAGTCTTTCATAAACTAATAATTGTTGGGTGATGTGACAGGAACACTTGAGAGGCCTATCATATAAAACTATAGATTTTAAAAGTTTGTCGTAGATGCGAAAGGAGAACTTGAGACCCTGTCATAGAAAGCTGCAAATTTTAAAAGTATGATAGAGCGTTGTTATAGATTCCAAGGCACTGTTATAGTAATTGTTGAAGATCTATCTCTGGCCCTGCAAAAAAAAGGTATGTAATGTCAGTAATGTTCATAAATTTTATATTTTAGTTTTTATTTTTCCTTAATACTTTTCAAAGAGCTTTTGCATAAATATAGAGTGCTTTTATGTTTTTGTATGAAAATTATGATGTGAGTTTTGTTTAAAAAAGTTAGATGTTTGCTTGTTCTTACCAGTATTACTATCATCTATTTTTCTTTGGACTAGGCTTTTACATTAAACTAACCTTTAGATTGACTACTGATTATGAAGAGGATCTGGGCCATTAGGCAAGAATGAGTTTGCTTTGCCAACAAAAAAATTAGTCCATTGCAAATCTTTACGTGTTCTGAGAAGTCTAAGCTTCTTATAGCTACAACTTCAATATCATTGTGTATAAAAAGTTGTGCCGCTAGCAAGAAAATTTTTAAGTGTTCTCATATATTATATTATAGTTTACACTGTTGGCATCTTATATAGGGTGAAATAGGTAGCAAAAAAAAATATCTACAAATCAATGGTAGCCCATCATCGGATATACTAATGCATTTGTTGGATGCAATTTCTTTTGTCTATACAACCAATCATCGTCTAGAATTAAATAATTTGATGAATATTGATAAGGTTTACAATTCATTTTGTTATGCAATAATTTAGAAAAGCTATTTATTATTTTCCTATTGCTTGAGGCTATGAACAGTTGATGCAAAAATATAATTATTGTTTATATTTTTTATTGTAAGTTTTTTTTTTAAATGTTTGTCACATTGTCAATCAATACATTCAATTTTTTCAGAGTTTCAACAAAAGCAATAAATATAATATGTTACATTGTAAAATTGTCAATAAAAACAACAAATCTAAATAAATGCAATAAATGTGTTATGTTGCAATTGTCAAAATTATTGAGAAATACAATAAATGGATTTAAATCGTTGAGTGCATATATTGGTGATAGGTGTAAATATTTGAGTGTCGAGATGGGTGAATAGATCTTTTTTGATCTGAAAAAATTTTAATCATTCAATGCATATAGTGCCGATATGGGAGAATAGATCTTGTCTAATTTGACAAAGATTTAAACCATTCAATGCGTGTATTGGTATAAAGATGCACACATTGAATGTTGTCCAAAAAAATCTTATGTTTTCCACAAAAATCTTTGATAAATTAATATCTGTCGAGTGATGTGACAGGAACACTTGAGAGGCATGTCATAGAAAACTATAGATTTTAAAAGTCTATCATAGATGCGAAAGGAGCACTTGAGAATCCTTTCATAGAAAGCTATAGATTTCAAAAGTATGATAGAAAATTGTTATAGATTCCAAGGCATTGTTATAGTAATTGTTGAAAATCTATCTCTGGCCCTCCAAAAAAAGGTATGGAATGCTAGTAATGTTCATAAATTTTAAGTTTTTAATTTTAATTTATCCTTGATACCTTTCAAAGAGCTTTTGCATAAATACAGTGTGCTTTTATGTTTTTTGTATGAAAATCATGTTGTGAGTTTTGTTTCAAAAAGTTAGTTGTTTGCAGGTTCTTGCTAGTATTATTATCATTTTTTTTTAGGACTAGGCTTTTACATTACTAACCCTTAGATTGACTACTGGTTATAAAGAGTATCTAGTCCATTGGGCAAGAGCGAGTTTGCTTTGCCAGAAGAAAATTCAGTCCATTGCAGATCTATGCGTGTTCTAAGAAGTCCAAGCTTCTTATAGCTACAACTTCAATATCATTGCATATAAAAAGCATTGTGCCACTAGCAAGAAAATTATAAGTATTCTCGTATATTATATGTTAGCCAAAAACAAATCCTAGGTGTAGGTCTTGAGTCCAAATGAAAACTTTACTTAGATTTTGTTGGTGTGAGTCTTAGTGCTATAGTTTACATTGTTGGCATCTTATATAGGATGAAATAGATAGCAGAAAAATGTATCTACATATCAATGGTAGCCCATAATCGAGTATACTAGTGCATCCATTGGATGCAATTTCTTTTGTGTATATAACCAATTATAATCTAGAATTAAATAATTTGATGAATATTGGTAAAGTTTACAATTCATTTTCTTATCTAATACAACTATTTATTTATTTTCATATTGGTTGAGGTTATGAATAGTCGGCGCATAAATAGAATTATTGTTTATATTTTTATTTTTTATTTCTTAATTATTTGTGGCATTGTCAATCAATACATTTAATTTTGTCAGAGTTTCAACAAAAGCAATAAATATAGTAAGCTACATTGTAAAAATTGTCAACAAATAATCTAAATCTATAGAAAGCTGTAAATTTTGGAAGTTTGATAGAACGTTGTTATAGTTTCCAAGGCACTGTTATAGTAATTGCCGAAGATCTATTTGTGGCCCTGCAAATAAAAGAGGTATGGAATGTTAGTAATGTTCATAAATTTTTGGATTTTTATTTTTATTTTTCCTTGATACCTTTCAAAGAGCTTTTGCATAAATACAAAGTGCTTTTATGTTTCTGTATGAAAATTATGCTATGAGTTTATTTCAAAAGTTAGTTGTTTGCATGTTCTTACTAGTATTACCACCATTTATTTTTCTTTAGGACTAAACTTCTACATTACTAACCCTTAGATTGACTATCGGTTATGAAGAGGCTTTGGCCCATTGGGCAAGAGCAAGTGTGCTTTGTCATCAGAAAATTTAATCCATTGCATATCTTTGTGTGTTTTGAGAAGTCCAAGCTTCTTACAACTACAACTTCAATATCATTGCGTATAAAAACTTGTTGTGTCACTAGTAAGAAAATTATAAGTGTTGTCGTATATTATATGTTAGCCAAAAATAAATCCTAGGTGTAGGTCTCGAGTCCAAATGAAGACTTCATTTGGATTTTGTTGGTGCGGGTCTTAGTGCTATAGTTTACATTGTTGGCATCTTATATAGGGTGAAATAGGTAGCATAAAATATTATCTACAAATCAATGGCAGCCCATCATTTGGTATACTAATGCATTCGTTGGATGCAATTTATTTTGTCTATATAACCAATCATCATCTAGAATTAAATAATTTCATGAATATTGGTAAAGTTTACCATTCATTTTGTTATCCAATAATTTGGAAAAAGCTATTTATTTATTTTCCTATTGGTTGAGGTTATGAACATTGGGTGCATAAATATAATTATTGTTTATATTTTTTATTGTTATTTAAAAAAAAAAATTAATTGTTTGTTGCATTGTCAATCAATACATTTAATTTTGTCAGAGTTTCAACAAAAACAATAAATATAGTATGCTACATTGTAAAAATTGTCAACAAATACAAGTCTAAATAAAGGCAATAAATGTGTTATGTTACAATTATCAAAATTGTTGAGAAATACAATAAATAGATTTAAATTATTGAGTGCATTTATTGGTGATAGGTGTAAAGATTTGAGTGTTGATATGGGTGAATACATCTTTTCTAATGTGAAAAAAATTTAAAACATCCAATGCACATAATGCGAATATGGGCGAATAGATTTTTTCTAATGTGAAAAAGATTTAAACTGTTCAATACATATATTAGTACAAAGATGCACGCATTGAATGTTGTCCCAAAATATCTTATGTTTTCTACAAAAGTCTTTGATAAATTAATAATTGCTAGGTGATGTGACAAGAACACTTGAGAGGTCTATCATAGAAAACTACAGATTTCAAAAGTCTATCATAGATGCGACAGGAGCACTTGAGAAACCTGTCATAGAAAGTTGTAGATTTCAAAAGTCTGATAGAACATTGTTATAGATTCCAAGGCACTGTTATAGTAATTGCTGAAGATCTATTTGTGGCCCCACAAAAAAAGGTATGGAATGTCAGTAATATTCATAAATTGTTTGTTTCAAAAAGTTAGTTGTTTGTAGGTTCTTTCGAGTATTACTATCATTTTTTTTTCTTTAGGACTAGGCTTTTACATTACTAACCCTTAGATTCACTACCAATTATGAAGAGGATTTGGCCCATTGGACAAAAGTGAGTTTGCTTGGCAAATAGAAAATTCAGTCCATTGCATATATTTGCATGTTCTGAGAAGTCCAGGCTTCTTATAACTACAACTTCAATATCAATGTGTATAAAAATTTGTTGTGCCGCTAGCAAGAAACTTATAAGTATTCTCGTATATATGTTAGCCAAAAACAAATCTTAGGTGCAGGTCTTGAGTCCAAATGAGAACTTCATTTGGATTTTGTTGGTGCGGGTCTTAGTGCTATAGTTTACATTGTTGGCATCTTATATAGGGTGAAATAGGTAGCAGAAAAAATTATCTTTAGATAAATGGTAGCCCATCATCGAGTATACTCATGCATTCGTTGGATGCAATTTATTTTGTCTATATAACCAATCATCATCTAGAATTAAATAATTTGATGAATATTGGTAAAGTTTACAATTCATTTTGTTATCCAATAATTTAGAAAAAGTGATTTATTTATTTTCCTATTGGTTGAGGTTATGAACAGTCGGTGTAGAAATAGAATTATTTTTTATATTTTTTATTGTTATTTGTTTATTTTTAATTGTTATTGCATTGTCAATCAATACATTTAATTTTGTTAGAGTTTCAACAAAATCAATAAATATAATATGCTCCATTGTAAAAATTGTCAACAAATACAAGTGTGAATAAAGACAATAAATGTGTTATGTTACAATTGTCAAAATTATCAAGAAATACAATAAGTAGATTTAAATTGTTGAGTGCATATATTGGTGATAGGTGTAAAGATTTGAGTGCCGATATGGGTAAAAAGATCTTTTTTGTTGTGAAAAAATTTAAACCATTCAATGCATATAGTGTCGATATGGGTGAATAGATTTTTTTTTTATGTGAAAAAGATTTAAACTATTCAATGTATATATTGGTACAAAGATGCACGCATTGAATGTTGTCCAAAAAAAATCTTATGTTTTCTACAAAAGTCTTTGATACATTAATAACTATCGAGTGGTGTGACAGGAACACTTGAGAGGCCTGTCATAAAAAATTGCAGATTACAAAAGTCTGTCATAGATGAGAAAGGAGCACTTGAGAAACCTATCATAGAAAGATGTAGATTTCAGAAGTCTGATAAAACATTGTTATAGTTTCCAAGGCATAGTTATAGTAATTGTTGAAGATCTATTTGTGGCCCTGCAAAAAAAGGTATGGAATGTCAGTAATGTTCATAAATTTTAGGTTTTTCATTTTTATTTTTCCTTGATACCTTTCAAATAGATTTTGCATAAATACAGAGTGCTTTTATGTTTTTGAATGAAAATTATGCTATGAGTTTTGTTTCAAAAATTCAGTCCATTGCAGATGTTTGTATGTTTTGAGAAGTCTAAGCTTCTTATAGCTATAACTTCAATATCATTGTGTATAAAAAGTTGTTGTGCTGATAGCAAGAAAATTATAAGTATTCTCATATATTATATGTTAGCCAAAACAAGTCCTAGGTGCAGGTCTCGAGTGAAAATGAAAACTTCACTTGGATTTTGCTGGTGTGGGTCTCAGTGATATAGTTTACATTATTTACATCTTATATAGGGTGAAATAGGTAGCAGAAAAATGTATATGTAGATCAACGGTAGCCAATCATCGAGTATACTAATGCGTCCGTTAGATGCAATTTCTTTTGTCTATATAACCAATCATCATCTAGAATTAAATAATTTGATAAATATTGGTAAAGTTTACAATTCATTTTGTTGTCCAATAATTTGGATAAAAGCTATTTATTTATTTTCTTATTGGTTGAGGTTATGAACTATTAGTGCAAAAATAGAATAATTGTTTATATTTTTATTATTTTTAATTATTTGTTACATTATTAATCAATACATTTAATTTTGTCAGAGTTTCGACAAAAGCAATAAATATAGTATGCTACATTGTAAAAGTTGTCAACAAATATAATAAATTTGAAAAAAGGCAATAAATGCAATAAATGTCTTATGTTACTATTGTCAAAATTGTTGAGAAATACAATAAATAGATTTAAATTGTTGAGTGCATATATTGGTGATAGGTGTAAAGATTTGAGTGCCGATATGGGTGAATAGATCTTTTCTTATGTGAAAAAAATTTAAACCATTCAATGCATATAGTGTCAATATTGGTGAATAGATTTTTTTTGATGTGAAAAAGATTTAAACCATTCAATGCATATATTAGTACAAAGATGCACGCATTGAATGTTTTCCCAAAAAAATCTTATGTTTTCCACAAAAGTCTTTGATAAATTATTAACTATCGGGTGATGTGACAGTAACACTTGAGAGGCATGTCATAGAAAACTGCAAATTTCAAAAGTTTGTCATAGATGCGAAAGGAGCACTTTAGAAACCTACCATAGAAAGTTGTAGATTTTAGAAGTCTAATAGAATGTTATTATAGTTTCCAAGGTAGGGTTATAGTAATTGTTGAAGATCTATCTATGGCCCTACAACAAAAAGGTATGGAATGTCAGTAATGTTCATAAATTTTTGGTTTTTTCTTTAATTTTTCCTTAATACCTTTCAAAAAGCTTTTGCATAAATATAGAGTGCTTTTATGGTTTTGTATGAAAATTATGTTGTGAGTTTTGTTTCAAAAAGTTAGTTGTTTGTAGGTTCTTACCAGTGTTACTATCATTTATTTTTCTTTAGGACTAGGCTTTTACATGTCTAACCCTTAGGTTGACTACCGGTTATAAAGAGGATCTGTCCCATTGGGCAAGAGAGAAATTGCTTTGCCAGTAGAAAATTTAGTCCATTGCAAATCTTTGCTTGTTCTGAGAAGTTTGAGCTTCTTATAGCTACAACTTCATTATCATTGTGTATAAAAAGTTGTTGTGTTGCTAGCAAGAAAATTATAAGTATTCTCGTATATTATATGTTAGCCAAAAACAAATCCTAGGTGCATGTCTCGAGTCCAAATGAAAACTTCACTTGGATTTTGCCGGTGCGGGTCTCAGTGCTATAGTTTACAATGTTGGCATTTTATATAGGGTGAAATAAGTAGCAGAAAAATTTATCTGTAGATCAATGGTAGCCCATCATTGGGTATACTAATGCATTCATTGGATGTAATTTCTTTTGTCTATATAATGAATCATCATCTAGAATTAAATAATTTGATGAATATTGGTAAATTTTACAATTTATTTTGTTATCTAATAATTAGGAAAAAGCTATTTATTTATTTTCTTATTGGTTGAGGTTATTTACAGTCGGTGCATAAATAGAATTATTGTTTATATTTTTTATTATATTTTTTTATTTTTAATTGTTTGTTGCATTGTCAATCAATACATTTAATTTTGCCAAAGTTACAACAAAAGCAATAAATATAGTATGCCACATTGTAAAAATTGTCAACAAATACAATAAACTTGAATAAAGTGTGCCTCGGTGCATACACAATTGGAAACTCATATTAAAACTTTGCAGAACACAACCAATGGTATTAACACATTGTACCAATTTTGCCTCCAATGGCCTACACTATCCAAAGCCCTAAAAAATTAGATATACCAAATGGAGGTACAAATACTACATGTGGTTGGTACCTATGATGCAATGCAAGATGTTGATGGGATGACAAGGGCACAAACTGAAATAATGCACATGCAACTACGACAATTGCAGGACCAAAGATAACTGATTAAGGCTCACATCAAACAACTGCAGGAGGTGGTGAGCCTCTAACTTGCACAGGTGACTGGAATACAAAGATTTTTTTAGTGGCGAATATTCACCAATTTGTGAATATTACAGATAGGCCAAGTTAGAATTGGCGAATAAATCGCATCCAACTGGGTGGTCAAATCGCCCAATTTTTAAGTATTATCAGTCGAATCCATATCCATTCGCCATAACAAACTACGCATTTCAAATAGGCCGACTAATATTTTTGCCTAGAATTTCAAAAGCAAGTACTAAATCACCTATATATTCACCAATACTATTAAAACAACATTGTGTATCGGGACACATTTCACCAACTCCATTAAATGGTCACTATGCGTGAGGACCCATTTTGCCAACCCCATTACATGGTCACTACGCGTGAGGATTCATTTCACCAATTAAAGTTTACAAGTAGTTAATTATGAGGGGCCATTTCGCCAATTTCCATGACACCTCCATGCTAATCGTAGGGCCATATTCGCCTTGGAAATTACAATGTATGTAGTCCATCGAGGTTTGATTTGCTGACACTTAAATGTATTCCTTATATAAT
Source organism: Cunninghamia lanceolata (assembly GCA_027924645.1). Taxonomy (NCBI): domain Eukaryota; kingdom Viridiplantae; phylum Streptophyta; class Pinopsida; order Cupressales; family Cupressaceae; genus Cunninghamia; species Cunninghamia lanceolata. Next base: position 604,103 of record BSBN01000585.1, read on the forward strand.
CATGCAGGATTCGCCAAATATTTTTTATATACAATATAGAATTCCCGCGGAATTCGCCAAATATGGATTGATATAAATACAATCAAAACTTTGATTTATTCTTACACATTTTGTTCAGTTTTGAACTTGTGAGCTCTCAATTCGGATTTCAAAAGTTGGAGTTGGCACCTTGAAGTTGATCGTAGGCAAAGTTACAAACTTACAACATATGCATTTCTACATTAGCGAATAGCAAGTCAATGAAAACCTAAACTTAAAGGTGAGTAATCATTTCTTCATAGTATTAGTGTTTTAAGATTTCTTTATCTCTTCCATTCTTGATTCAATCTTAAAGAAGATATTTAGTAGGGAATGGGATCTATATTCTATGAGTATGTCCTTAAACAAGAAGACATTTTTTCCAGCTTTTATTCGAAGTGGGAGATCAAGATGTCGAGCCGCAAGTGCGACAAGGGTAAGACTCCTCAGGGTGGTGAAGGGACTGGGAGGCCATCAAAATGCTGAAAAGGTGGAGTTAGTATACAGTCTTACTTTAGAACTGGCAATGTTTCTGATCCATCAAATCAAGATGGAGCTACACCATCAACTCTTGCACCAAATAATAATGAAGAAGCCATTTGCAATACCTCACCACCACCAGAAGGTGGGATTGCCATTGAGTCAAATGAGGATGGTAAGACCACAAAAGATATTCCAAGGGATACCTTGGTTAGCCAGAATGAGGATGGCAATACCACAAAAGATGTTCCAAGGGATACCCTAGTTAGCCAGAATGAGGATGGCAATATCGCAGAAGATGTTCCAAGGGAGACCCTGGTTAGCCAGAATGAGGATGGCAATACCGCAGAAGATGTTCCAAGGATACCCTGGTTAGCCAGACTGAGGATGACAATACCACAGAAGATGTTCCAAGTGACACCCTGGTTAGCCAGAATGAGGATGGCAATACTGCAGAAGATGTTCCAAGGGATACCCTAGTTAGCCAGATTGAGATAATTGACTTGGATGAAAAAGAAAATGCTGGCGTTGTAGATGATGTTGGCAAGAAGAAAAGAAAAGGAAAATCAAAAGATTCAAAATTGGGGCACGAGTGGGAAATGTCAAGGAATTTTCAACTTGATTGGGTGTCAAAGTACCCATTCATTGAACCAGTGGAGAAAGAAAACAAAGATGAACAACCAACAGCATGCAAGTGTGTGATTTGTAGTTGGAAATGTAAAAGAGACAAGAAATTACAGCTGAAGCTTGACACTATAGAAAAGCATATCGGTAAAGTTTATGAAAAATAAATCATAGACGGAAAGGAAACATTAGTAGTAAGATGGAAAATCAAAGGAAGAATGTCTTCATGTGAAGTATGCCGCAGAATATGATGAGCATAAGAAAAGAACGATGAAGCTTGCTACAAGTGGAGGTACAATCAAGGCTTAATTTGGAAAAGTAATGGAAGGAGTACAACTAGCAAAAACTATTCAGATGAGTGTTGTTTTTCATATTTTGTCCAGAAGGCGTCCTATGATAGACTACCCAGAGTATAGTAATTTATTATCTTTTTTGAGTGTTCCTCACTATCCTAGCACACATTGGTCAATAAACGCTGGATGGGAATGGGCAAACTATCTCGCTGCAGTGGAAAGGCAAGATTTAAAGGAGAATGTAAAAGAGTCAAACTTCATTACATTATCTTTAGATGAAGTTACTGTGGTAGATAATACTTCTTGGGTCTATATGTATGTGTATACTGTAAAAGAACATGTCCACCGAGCTCATCTACTCTATGTTCATAAAATGAAGGACAATTGAACATCGCAAAAATCTATTTGAACTAGTTAAGAAGTCTTTGAATGAAATTGCAAGTATGGATGACTTGACAATTGCCATAAAGTTGGTGTGTGTAGGAGTTGATGGAGCTGCAGTAATGCAAGGTCAGAGGACCGGTCTTTGCACAAAATTACAAACTACTTGTGCACCATATATGCTTGCCATTCATTGCATGGCCCACAAAATGAATTTAGCATTTAAAATTGTAAGTAAGTTTCCTACAGTATTAAAAGTTGAAAATCTAGTCCGCGAGCTCCACGCATACTTTTGCTGAAGTCCCAAACGTTTTGTAAAATTTCAAAATTTTGCCAAGGGGATAACAATAGGAAACAAGCTTCTTAAGGATGTTGATACCAGATGGATTTCCTTGCATGGACCAGCGCAACGAGTTCTTTCAGAATATCCATACTTGATTAGAACAATGTACGAGCATCGCAACACAGTAGACAAAGCTCCTAACCTCTTACATAGGTTAAGTGATATAGAGACACTCTTAACTTTAGCTAGTCTTCTCCCCATGCTGGATGAAATGAACAATCTTGTGAAGAAAGCCCAAGACAGAACTATGTATATCTATGAGTATACCAAACTACGTAGAATGACATGCATGGCCCTCGATAATCTATATCTAGATCTAACCTCTCAAAGCTCAAATTTTTATAGGTGGCAGATAATTACAAATTTCAATCATCCTAAAAATTATTTACAGTTTAATGCAAGAGGGAAGTTATGTGTCTTTGTAAGTGGATTTGAGATACCAATGCACCATTGTAAGATAGTCAGGCGCTCTATCAGAGAAGTACCTATTAGAAAGGAAGATTTTGATGGCATTATTGAATCTGTTAGTAGTAATTTGAAGGAAATAGCAAGCAATCTTTCAATAGAGATTTATAATCGATTCCCTCGAGATGAAATACTTGATGCCATGTCTATTGTGTTTCCTCAATTTTGGGTTCAAGGCCACCGAGATAGCCCAAGCTTTTTTCATCAAAAAGTAACTACCTTGACCGCATACTTTTCAAAATTTGTAGAATGCAATGGACAGAAAATAGAAGGAATTATAGATGGAAATAAGCTTAAAGGACAATGTAGTCAGTTTGCAAGAAGTATGATAGACCAGTTTAATGCCATGGAGAATCCCTTTGAAGCAGGATCAATAACAAAGGCCTGGAAAAACTTGGGTCAGAGTGAAATATTGCATGATTTGATATCAAAATATTTCAAACTTGTTGATTTATGTCAAACAATGATATTGGGTTCAGTGGAAGATGAGAGAGTTTTTAGTGCATTGGGGTTTTTGAAATCAAAGATAAGAAACAAACTAGACAAGAATTTGGAAAATTGCTTGAGGGTGTTAGGAAGTGCATATAATGTCAAAAAATTTCCTTATGAAAGGGCACTTACAATCTGGAAGTCCATATGCGAAAGAAGAGGGTTGTGCAACACTTCAAGTTCAAACGCTGGTAGTGGTGGGACAAATGACAGTGACACAATGACTGATGAATTTGACTTTGAGACTCAGTATCGAGATGAAGAGAATGAAGACGAGACTCGCAATCAAGACGACTCTTTTTCTTTATCTGAACGTTAGTTTGAGGACCCTGACTCGATTTGGGAAATGGAAATGAATTAGCAGTTTTTAGGTATTTATACTGCATTGCATGAATTATATTCCAAAACTGTAGTTGATGATATTTTATATGGTATTCCTTGGAATTGTGAATCAAATTGAATACATTAACATATTATTAATTATTTCATATTTTAATTGTGAGTGTCATACTGATAAGTTTTACATGTACTCAATGATTCATCATTCAACTCAATGCTTAATATTTCCTTGCTAAAGTTGATTTGTGCATAAAACATATAATTTGCATTAAAGTAGAATTTTGGTTTTTGATTTGATATGTGATTCTGCATTATTTTTCACAGTTTATGAATTATTTTGATCAGTGCCTTATCCACAATTGAGTCCTAGAAAATGAAATATACATAAACCTAGCCTTTTAGCCTTTTGCATTATAATTTTAAGTTGACTTGTTACCGCTGGTTCCTGGTCATCCAAGTTCACACTTAAGCCATCAAACCCGTCAGTATTACCGGCCCCCTTGCCTTGTCTCATCGGTCACTGCTTGGTTGGGAACATTATGCATCAAAAAATGTTTAAAGGGGAGCTGTTGGATCTCAGAGATTGAATCTTGAACGCTTCCTGCCAGCCCGCGTGAATAAACTAATGTTTTAAGTTCAATCCAAAAGGATAGCGGGCTAGTGACAACTGTTGCCTGTCAAAGTGGGACCCATCATCCACTATAGATGTTGAACATCAAAGCATTAGAGCTTGCCTATCATTGTGGCTCATACGAATTAGAGCTTGCTTGGTTAGCAAGTTGGAGCTCACACATGTTTTCATTAATGGCGTCAGGTTGGAAATGCTCGCGAGGGTTCTATTTATTCTTCCTTCAAAGAATAATGAAATTATTCCTTTCTTTAAGGTTTGGTATAAAGTTCTCATGGACACCCCAATTTTCCTACTCAGCTCAAATCAGCAAATGGCCTTGGTTTCATCACGGACGCCCAAATTCAAAGAATCATCAAGCAGCACAACAATCCACGGCTGCGTTCTCTGGAAGTGGAGGCCATCAAGATGGTTCTAGGTCATGACTTCCTTACCAACAGGGAGAGATACCAGGTTAATTCTGACATTGCATCCTGGTTTTTAGCCTCGCTCATGGACCTTGGAGGTGACAAGGTTGAAATTCTCTTGTTGTTCAGAGCCATCTTCAAGGCTAGTTTCAGGAGGATGGACTTGGATGTCGTGGTGGGTGCCATTTTGGGAGAGGGAGTTCCCTGAACTCCAGACCTGGATTTGCTTACTCTTCTGGGTGCCAGAGTGTAGTGTTGGCCCTTCCTTCTTAACATGTCAGCAAGAGCTCTGGAACGCCATCAGCTTTGGGCCATCCGTGGTCACAATTTCTTTCGCCTCTCTCGTGCTCTGGAGGTGGCCCCGAATAGAGAATGGTTTTTTGCGTTCGTAAACCTAGTAATTTCTGGGGACTTCTATGGTTTCCCCTAATTACAGTCATCCCTCTTTTTGTTTTGGCTCAACAAGTTCGATTCGTTGCAGTTTTTTTAATCTCCGTTTTGGACTGTGGTATTGATTTCTAGGGTGAAATCTTTGTACAGTTTTGTAAATAATGCGAGCAGTTTTGTCTTGAATGTAATTTTTGAAATGGATGGTTTGGGCGAAGAACCCACATACTATAATTTTTTACTATAAATACAAATTCCCGCACAACAGTTTACTGACCAAAAAAAAATAGTAGGATATAGAACAATGAACATTAGCAATCGTTGAATGTGTATTTAATAGTTGAAACCAGAGTTTATATTCAATTGATAAAATAAATAATAAAGATAATTGAACATCAACACATTACTGAATTTGATTTTTCTATTGATTTTCAAATGAAGGAATACATAGAGGCAATGTAAAATCTTGCTCAAAGACAACTCTGCACAGAGCTGAGTTGGAACTTGGAAACTCATAATATCAATATCAAATCATTCTAATAGCTTTTTTAGCAAATTCCATTGTTCAGGTGGTGGAATTGTCATTTCTTCTAGCTGATGTTGTCTAACTTGAATTTTTGTTAACAATGTATGATCGAATTTCAATTTGGATCTTGGGTCTAACTTGAATGTTTCAGCCAAAGATACATTCAAGATTATCAGTTGTTTGATGAAATCCAAAAAGTTTGCCTCATCTGGGTTCTAAGGAAACTGGTCCAAATCAATCTTCCTTGCATCCTCCATCTTCTTTTTGAAATTATACTTTCCAATGAATCGGTCATTTGTGTCAAAACCCTGTGGCAAACCAAGATTTGTCAAGTTCCTTGCCTTTTCATCCTCCTTAATCTTTGTTGTAGCCTCAATCACAAATTCTGTTATTTCACGCATTCTTGAATACTTTTGAATGATAGATGTCACATTCATTGAGGCTTCAATCCGATTAGTAATGCCTTTTGAAATTGATTCATTGTCACTGGCTTTGTAGATTGTTTCTAGAACTTGATTTGCAGATTTCTCTTCTGCCTGTAGTTGCACATTTTTGTTGTCCATTAAATATTTGCTCAACTTATTATGATGTAGTCTCATGGCATCAATCAATTGAAATAATTCACACAAATGATCAATCCTCTGTATTATTTCTTCCCGGATCTTTTCTTTCATATGCCTCATTATTTGTTTACAAAATTCAGTTAACTTTTTTTGACAAGATTTTATTTCATTTTTTGCTTCCATAAGCTCTATGGCCAATGTTTCATTTTTTTGCCTCTCTTTCTCCAATTTTTGTTCCCACTATTCATTTTCTTTCCCAATGCTTTGTCTTAATTTTTCTGAAGTGGATTTTTCCTCATCATATTTATTTTTGATCTCATCTAACCTTTGCTTCAGTCCATTCAATTCCACCTTTGTTTGTTTATTCTCTTTGCTTGTTGATGTAGAGGAATTTTTTTTTATTTTTTTTTCTAATTCATTGCTCTTGTTATCTGTTGCTTTCCTCTTTGCTTTCTCATTTGCTAAGTCTGCCTGTAATTTTTCTATTTGATTCTGCAACTTTTTTTTGTCTCTATCATGCTTTAGCAATGATGTGTACACCAATTCATTGTTCTTCTTTGATATATTAATTTTGTTAGTATTTTTTAATCCAGAAAAATCAAATTGCAAACTGCTCACCTGAAATTCAGATCAATCCATCTGATTTTTTGGTTTATTTTGAACAGTGGGAACAACAATTGTGTACTCCATGATTTCTGTATTTGTGTTAAATGTGGGTAATATCATTGTTGTTGCAGGATCTGAAGTTACAACAGACACACTCTCCATCAGTTGCTTCTTTTCCTTTTCATACAATTCTAATTTCTTTTTAAACTCTTGAATGTAATCAAAACCCGAGGACACAAGAATAAGAGAATGCTTGAATGGTGAAGGAATAGGAGTACTTTCAATTTTTGTTATAGCCACACTAACTAGGGGAGTGCCTGGAAATAATTCCTTTGTAGTGGAATTGGTAGTTGGACTTGGACCTGTCATAATCCTTTGTCTCTTCTGTGTCCCTTGATCACTGAGTGTTTGTGTGGTATCTTGTATTGGTGTCCTCTTATGTGTAATTTGTTGTTAGACTTGTTGTTGTAGCACATGTTGACTAAGTTCTCCACCAGTGGCAGTGCCAATTGTACTAGGCTCTCCACCATGGGCATGTCCAAGTTGTGATTGCATCTGACCATGAAGATTAGGATTTGAAGCTGTAACATAATCAATTCTTTCAGTTCTACTTGTATGACCTTGGTGTATTTTATCAGTTGATTCAGCTCCAAGGCCTCATTTATCAAATGGTTTTCTGGGAGTGGTGACTACATCTATTAGGGTCTAAATGCCTTGTCCTTGGGACCCCGACCACCACCTTGATAACCCAACTTTTTCAGCTATGACTACTCTTGAAGTATATGCTTTTTTTGTGCCTTGACTTAAACCAGGGTTGAAATTGCTTTGTTCATCCCTATCATCATCAGGTTCATCATCACTATCAATTTCAGTTTCTTCATCTTCATATTCATTGGGATGCTTTATATTCCACAATTTGCTAAACTCTTCATCTTCATCGATTTCTCCATAGTCTGCATTAGTTCTTGGTTCACCTAGCTCCTTCTTCATAGACCAAAATGTAGTAATTTTTTATCGCGTCCAATATTTTTTTTAAAACACCCATTTAGAGAATCTGGCATTTTTGCTCTAATAGATGGTTTATCACTTTTTTCTATAAAAATTGTTGTACCTCCTGATTTCATTCTTTGCTGGTGCTCCTGTAATTTGGACCTGGTGCAATGCCATAATTTCTACTGACAACTTTTCAAAAGAAATACCTTTCTCAGCAGTAGTTTTCTCCATTGCTATATTGACCTCATCCTAAGAATCCTTGTTTCTCAATTTTCAAGCAAGGGTTTACTTTGATGTTGAATTCTACTTGCAGCATTCCTATTGGCCACAATCATTGTTTTAATGGTGTCACATGGATCATACTGCCAGTGATAGACAACATCAAAATTAAAAATTTTCAAAAGATCTTGTGCCACCTTAAATGCTTTTCTCTCAAATGTGAACCCTCCACATGAAAAAGGTAAAAAAGGAAATAAGGTCTTCTTTTGCTGACTGGCAAAGTGTAGTTCATCAGTACTCTGCATCTACCTTACATATTCCAATGCAAAAACCCTTTCTGTCACATGTATTGGAAGTTTGTATGGCTCTACTCCTGATCCATAAAATCTTAGCACGGTATATTCTTCCAATAAGTACCAATCAGCCAATTGTATTTCTTTTCTTAGTTGAATGAAATCTCTACATGATATAGGCAATCTAGGCATTGGACTATTTGTAATTGCTTGATGCAATGGAGACAAAAAGTAGTCTACAAAATGATTGTAGTTCCTTTGGGAATCATGCATCCTTATCTTAGTGGTCCAATCATATACTGGAGCCATTTTATTTTCCTCAGCATTACTATAGGGTCGAATCTGAAGCTTGTTGGTCTGAAACATTCCACTAAATTTGAATAGAAAAAAATAGCACAAGTAGGTTGTGAACCTAAATGTCTTGGTGGAACCTCCTTTAATCATTAAAAATTGTTTATGCATAGATTCTACAATGTGCTCAATAAATTTATATTTGACATGTACACCAATACCATAATAGATATTAAATACCATTTCAAGGAGGCTTGCATCCACTTCCCAATTGCTATCCAGTCCAAGGCAAAATGCTAGCATGGAAATAGTATCTTGAGCCCATGATTTAAAAATTTTCAAAGGATAAGGAGGCTTATGGTTATCTTTCAAGTTATTTTTTTCTTCAACTATTTTATTTAGGAAATCTTCTTTGCCCCTTTCATCCGCTGCTTCATAATCACTAGCAAGCTTTTCTAGGTCAATGTGGATGTCTCCAAATTCTTCGGTTGTAAACCCCAACACTTTTCTAGATTCTTCTGCATTAATGGATAAAATTTCTTCTTTGGTATCCTTATTTACAATTGCTCTTTTGTTACCATCATAATTGTGGGCACAGACCATGATAAATTTTGGGCAAGGGAAAACCTCATGTAACATCATGCACCCTAATCCAGTTACCCATGGTGCATTGATACTATCAACTTTCTTTTTCTTTTTCTTGGCAGCCTTATTCTCACATGAAATTCTAAGTTCTGAGGTAAATTTACCAAACATGTTAGGATCATAAATATCATGGTATTCATTAGTCAAACCTGAGGTTTAAACAATTTAGAATAATCTATTTTTCTATCCGTACTTACTTTGCCTTTCCCAAAAACTTTGTCTGGCTTGCTAGTGGTTGTAGACATGCTTATACAATGAAATTTTTCTTAAGTCTCTCAACCCTAAATGCAAAGTTTGACAAAATAAGATTTTAAGAAATGATGAAACATAGCCTAGGGATTCTATGTTTGGTCTTACCAGCTTTGTTGGAAATGGCACTGCAATGAGCAATCTAAAATCTCCATGGTGTACTGCAATGAGCAATATGAAATCTCCCTGTGTGTTGACCCTCTCAGCTCTCACTTAAAAATAAAATCACTTAGCAATAAAAAGTAGAAACTAGAAAGTTTACTTTTTTTATAAAGTGATTTTTTTAGTGAATGAAACATCAAGTCAACATGTCACTTCCGGACTACGCTATTAGTAATTAGTACATGTCTGACAGTTGTCCTACATTGACAGCTCACAACAATCTCTAAACCATTGATATTTGTAAATCTAACAGTTTAGGGTGATTCTAGAGATTTAAGTTCGCAAGCCTAGCGTTCTGTGCATTTCATTCCGGAATGCAACTACAACCATCCATCAAATGTTCATCGAACGGTCGAGTATTTTATGATATTAACAATAAACATAATCTGCATTTCTTTTTTCATTTAATTACAGTCACACTTATCATTTAATAACATTCTATTTAATATTAATAAAAAAATTATTCACAGTTTTTGGTCTCGTGGACGTCAACTTTCATTCATTCATTCATTTATAGTAATTCAAAAAATTGTTACAGCTGGGGGATAGCTACGCCCCTGGCATATCATTATGTTACAAAAAATTCCCATACATATTCTTTGCCATGATAATATAATGTATTACATCAAAATTACATAGCAAAAATCAAAAGTTCAAAACACTGGGCCACTGGCTAAGGGAAACCATAAAAATATCCTGTTTCCACCAGGTCTACGAAGTGCAACACCCATTCCGCATTCGGCTCCATGACGAGAGCTCGAGAGCACCTTAAAAAATTTAGACTAATGGTGGCCCAGTGACGGTGGTGGGCGAGAGCACCATCTATCATGTTCAGTAGAAAGGGAAGCCACCGAATCCCCACACCCATCTCTCCCCCAAGTAACACCATTGGTAGGTCAGAAGACCGCGGAATCCCCACACCCATCTCTGACCCAACAATTACCTCAAAATCATTGCCTAGAAAATCTGCCTTGAAAATTTCTCGCAATAGTTCAAGAATTTCCACCTTCACACCTCCAAGGTCCAACAATGATGCCAAGAGCCAAGAGGCTATGTCAGAATTCACTCTATATCTATTCCTATCTATTAAAAAGTCCCTCCCAAGCACCATTTTAACAGCTTCCAACTCCAGGAAGCGCAAACGGACAATTCTGTGAGGCTTCGTTATAGCTCTAAGCCTCAAGTCTGTTATGTAACCCAAGAAAGCAATTTGCCTTCGCAGTGCTATAAGGCAAATTGGCGTATCCATTTTCTTTGTTAAGAAACAAGCTAGCTTCAAACTTTGGTTTGACTATGAGGCGTTATTGGGCTTCATTAAATAGAGCTAGGCTTCATTAATGGTGCTCAGCTTCGAAGTGTTTGGATAACTTTCCAAGCGTGCCAATAGTTAAGTGATTTGATATATCTTTTCAAGTGAATTTAATCTGCATGCAAATATTTGTACTTGATTTGACGTAAGTATATAGATAATACTTAATAGTGTTTCAAAACTATGTTCCACGTATGCAATGACAATCCATGACACGTGTCACCAATTTTGAATTAAAAGGAGCACAATATTTGTAAATTGATATGTAAGATCCGACCAATTTTATATATAATAAAGTTTAAACTAATAATAAATAATAAAAAAGGGAGTAAATTTTTTTTTCTAATTTCAACAAAAGTCATCTTAGATCAAATATATTCAATAAATGAATAGTACAATAATCATCAAAACATTAACATTTACGTATACTTTAGCACTTTAGAAATCTAAATTGTCAACATAGTTGGACCTCCATAGCTGATACTCCTCCTCTATTGGCCAAATGAAATTGATAATTTCTTCTGCTTTGGTCCTGTAAGGTGTGTACTTGATAACCACTTGATTAGCTTCCTTGTGAAATTCCTCTAAGAAAATGCTAGTGCGAATAAGCTTATCCATGCTGCTTCTCAACATATCTAAATCAACAGTGTCATGGATGAGCTTAACTTGAGCAGATATTATTTATTTTGCCTGGCCCTTCCATAATTGTAGAGGTTTAACCCCACCATTTTCACTCAAAATAACATGAAGCAGAGTGAAATTCCATTCATCAAAATTTTTGACAAGCTCCCTGGTATTTATTTCCAAAGGACCTACCAACCCCTAAAAATCCTTAATTGAATTTATAAGTCTAAGAGTTGGGACAATGTTAGGAGGTGTATCCTTGACATGCTTGGTTGCAATTGCCATGTCTCTTAATTCCTTGACTCTAGGGATCCATGTATCCATTAATGATGTTACAACATCCTTATTCTTATTGAAATCCTTTATGGCGTCAAACATAGAAGAATAATTTGAATGAATGCTAATTAATCTCCTATCAATCCCTTTATTCAAGTGTTCAAGAACTATAGTTACAATCTTCATATTACTTGAATAAATTGATTCATTGACCTGTGATAGCAATTTCTTGTATGTCTCAATTTGATCCAATAATTCCTCTTTAGTAGGCTCACTTGATGAAGTTGCACCTAATGTGCTTGGCTCCTCAACTACAAGGGGTAGGGGTGCATCTCTAAGATTGTATGGAATGATTTCCATTGAAACTTCTGGAAGGACAGCAGAGTCAGTCTGTGTTTGGGCATGAGCATGCATATTTTGCAATTGTTGCTTTAATAATGCCACTTCAATTTCCAACTTGGCAACCTTTTGTTGACTGTCATTATACTCTATAACCATGTCATTATACTTGGATCTATATTGATCTCTTTCCTCAGTGATATTCTCTATTGTTGCCTTTGTGAATTTGGCAACGCTCACTGACATGTTTGTTGCCTCAATTGCTGGGGTATCAGACACTCTTAATAATTAGCCCTCCACTTATGTCTGGAGCAGGCTCAGCAACTGCAGGTTTCCTTGCACTTGGGGCCAATGCCCAAATAGCAAGTGTTTTCCAATCTTCGCTGAAAACACACCACTGCAAAGCCAATTTTGCTTCCTCCTCTATTTTATACAATAGTTTGTCATGCCTCCACACTATGTCAAAAGTAATTGCCGAGGCTAAATCCCACTCTGGCAGCAATAAAATACCACTTTCCATCACCAACTCTCTGCCTTTTTCAGTTGTTATCTTCTGAAACTGTTCTTTCATTTTTTTTCTAACCTCAGCCTGAATAACTACTTCTGGTAATTCAGGGTGCAAGCTTCTCTTTTTGGCAACATTATCAACATATTCATCTCTCCTTGCCCTCCAAGAAAACTCTCTAAAAGCAGGGGTTTGGACAAATGAATCATTTGTCATGAAGGTCTTGCAAGCTTTCTCCCTAAGGTCATCTCTGTTGCTCAACCCCCTGAGGTCTGCCTTGCCCAACCTGAGGCTGCTTTTTGGTTCTATTATCTCCCTAGGGGGAGAGGGCATTCCTTGTCTCATATCCTCCTCAGTGACAATGATATCATCACCCGAGTCATCTGGATAATCCACCAAGCTTCTTTGTTCAACCTTTTGCTTCTTTGGTAGTGGTTGTGTTGGAGGTGAATCCACCTAAATCACTTGTGGAGTTGCTTGCCTTGTGGGAGATAGTGGTGGCATTTCATGCAATGATGAGGAATCTCTTGAGCCCTCGGGCTCATAATCAGAAGATACAGTTGGGGTGGCAATAGATTATTGCTTCCTCACAATACCTTTTCTCCTTGCAAAGACTCTGCTCTTTTGTGGTGGTTGGTAGGTAGGCCTTTCCTCCAACACTGGGGCCTTCCCCTTGTCCTTTTCTTGTTCTTCCCCAACCACAGCCTTTCCTTTTTTAGCTACCAGTATCTCTCTTTTCATCCTGCCAACCACTTGCTCAAAATTCTGGAGCATATATTCAACTTTTTGCAATTCATTTTTGAATTGAGGCAGCCGTAGGGGGTCATATTGGGGATCAGTCTTCCATTTTTCCCTTACCATCTTATCATAGGCAATCCATTTTGCCTTCCTGTCCTCTTGTAATTGGTGATTAAAAATGTTCCTAATAACATCTTCAAGGAAAAAGAAGTTATGTATGAACTGGCTGCTTCTGATCCTCACTTTCAATGTAGCCATGAAACCTTTAGGATCATGATTTCTTGGGCGCACTCTCCTCATGTTGTATGGTTCAAGCAATTCATCCATTTTTCTCCACTCTCCACCATTCATCATAAAGTCTGCAAAAATTGTCCATGTTGGGAAGAAGGTTCCTTTCCTCATGTTTAATAAGTGGCCATCTTCAACATTACCTAGCTGCCAATTGACCTCAAGGAATCCAATTCTCAGTGGCACTTCTCTTGGGAGAACATGTGGTCTAATCATAGTGCCATATACTATGAGAATTGTACAATCTAGATAGGGGATGACATCTCCCCAATTGTGATCAATTTTTAAATCAAACCTCCTTTCTTTTGGCCTGAGAAAATCATGTAGTTTAGTTGGAATCCTTGGTGGATTCAGATTAGGTCATTCCTCAACTTTGATGCAAAGACATTCTCAAACACCACAAAATCAAACTTGATAACATCCTTGTCTAGAATTCTTGTCTAACATTGGACAACCAGCTCAACACCATCCTCCTCCTTTTCCAACTTCATATCATTCTCAAAGAATGTTTCCCTTTTGAATAAAAACATGTGCATTAACAGTGAGTACCACCAAAACTGAACCGAATCTTTACCATTCTTTAATGAAATTAAACCCTCATGAATGTTATCTGCCAGGTAGGAAGCAAAGTCATATACTATGTTGTAAGCGGGGTGTTGGATATGAGCAACCATATACATGAAACCCATTGGCATTCCGGAAGCAGGATCAAACCCCAAGATTTGACACAAAGAATAAAAGGTTTTTTGAAAATATGGAGCAAAATACTTTATTGGGAAGGGTTCCTTATCTGATGGACCAATAATAATTCTCCAGCTCCCCTTTCCCTTTCCAACTGATGCTAGATGATTTGACAGCATTGTGATTTTAAAGACATGTCTTGTCTTCTCGTATTCACTCCTAAAGGCTTTCAAATCAATTTTTACCAAATCCTCATTCCACTCATGAAGTTGAAAAACTTCAGCAATCTCTTCCCTGCTGATTTTTACCATTTTGATCCCACCATACGTCCTGACAATTCTGGAGATAGGATCATATCTGGCTGCCACAGCTTTTAACAAGTCCACATCCATGTAGACATTTGAGACAACCAATTTCCCCATGTCCAATCTCCAAGGGTTACATATAGGAGAACTCAAATTCCTGTTCCCAAACCAATTCTTGAACAATGACCATCCTGTAAGTGGTATGGTGGCATCCTTGATATAGATATGTTTATCTATGAGGCCTTCTTTAATTTTGGAACCCTGGAACAAAAGCAGACCTTTTACTTTGTCATTAGTGGAGGGCTTTAATTGATCAAGAAGGTCCTAGACTATGGGCCTTTTCATCTCTCCAGAGCTTGAGGTTTGAGCTCATGGGGATGCCATTATGGTGATAAGTGTGCAAATTAGGCTTTTAGTTTAGCAAGAACTGCAGGTTCACAACTAGGGTTCTAACTTAAAGCAGCAATAAAGTTCAAAATTTGCAGTTCAACAATCTAAGAAGGCAAAACCCTAAAAGAAATAAAAATTTACCAGTAATTCCTATTAACAGAACCACGATAGTGAGCACAAGTAGCAAATTTTAGAGGGCGAGATTTTAACTTACGACTTTGAACACTTTGAAAACCCTAGTTTTGATCGCCAAGAGATTGAAATTGCCTTGAGAGATTGAAATTTGCGTCAAGAGATTGAAATTGCCTCGAGTCTTCGAGAGATTGAAATTGCCTCTAGATGCTTTAAAACACTTAGACAGATTTCAATTTTGCAAAAAGACTGCTTTTATGGCGTTAAAACTGCCATTAATGCTCGCTCGCGCGAAGCAGAATGACTCCCATGGCCACTTTCTGAATTTCAAACTCTAGTCATTGATCTCTTGATGAGATGGCAAGATGGACGTCCGTGATGAAGTTTTTTGCCACACGAAATTGCTTACTCATCTTTTGGCAGACCCCACCTTCTCTTGAAGCCTACGAAGTCTGCTATGCAGTGTTCGCCCGTTAGCCCGTTGGGTTTATCGCCCGTGCATCTTCTGACAATGGGGTAGCAGGGAACGGTTAAGATTAACCTGGGGACCCTCCAACATGCTCACACATTAACTTCTCAAGCCATCCGTTGTCTGCTTAAATTCTTCAACATTGGACGGCTAAGATTAAAACATCTTACCAAGGAATTTCCCACATGTCTTATTTAAATCTTTAATAGCTCACCCTTTAACTTTTAAGTCTCTTAAGGCTGCTTCGAAATATTTGCTAAAATATTTCAAACTTTGGCCATTGATCTCTTGATGAGATGGTAAGATGGATGGTCATGATGAAGTTTCTGCCACATGGCATTGCTTACTCATCTTTCAGTGGACCCCACCTTCTCTTCAGGTTGCAAAGTCTGCTATGTGGCGTTCGCCCGTTAGCCCGTTGGGTTTATCTCCCGTGCATCTTCTGACAATGAGCTAGCAGGGAACGATTAGGATTAACCTGGGGGCCCTCCAACATGCTCACACATTAACCTCTCAAGCCATCCTCTGTCTGCTTAAATTCTTCAACATTAGACGACTAAGATTAAAACATCTTGCCAAGGAATTTCCCATGTGTCTTATTTAAACCTTTAATAGCTCACCCTTTAAGTCTCTTAGGGCATCTTCGTAATATTTGCTAAAGCATTTAAAAAGTCAACCCTGCTAGGTTAACTCGTTCCCCACCAAGCAGGGACTGACAAGACTAGGTATAAGGGGTCGGTAAACAATACGGTTTTGATGGCTCAGGTTTCAACTTGGACAACCGGCAACCGAAGGTAGCAAGTCAACATAAGATTATGCAGAGGGTTTCTCGTATGAAATGTCAACGATTGATATTTTTTGGAAATCTAATGGTTCAATTGTTATTCCTGTTGACTTGTTCCCAGACTGGATGCTTATTCCCAGATTTCCCTACAAGGTAGCCATCAGTGATCAACAGGATCTCTGGGCCAGGGGGTCAACAGTGTAGGAGATAGACTCTATATTTTATCTCCTCTTCTTCTTCAGGCTCTGCAAGACCTAGGGGGGTATTCCCTACTCAACATCCATGAGGATATGCATGCAAGGCTGGGATGTTGACAGAAAGCAGATGAGTCCTCCTGTAAGTAGACCAAAACTGAAAGATAAGGGCAAAGGGGCTAGCTTTGGGCCTATTTGCAGTTGTAGACAGAGGACTGAGGTTCCTAAAACTAACTCTAATGTCCTAATGTTGGTTTTAGATTTTGCTTTGGAGTTTAAGTGTGGATGCAAAGCTGGATATGGTTATAACACAAAACAAAGCATGATTGGTGCCTATCCAGGGCCTGGAGTCGGTAGACATACACCTGTGAATGATCAGCATGAACAACTAAAACTAGATTTCAAGGGGATATGTGTGATACCTGCCTTACAGGCATCTCCCAATACAGAGTGTTAGGTTATCTCTACTTATGGTATCCCTACTGCAGTATACTCTTCCCAATGTTCAACCTGAAAACAGTTTAATCTACCCCTTGAGTAGAAGTTAGAAGATCAGACAGTCAACATAGGAATTCTATGCTCTAGAATCTAAACATTACCAAACATCCAGATTCAGAAGAAGAGTACATGCAATACTGGAGACAGAATTAACACAACACATGCTAAACAACATTTCTCATACAAGTTTAATCATGAAATCAGTGGGTTCATGCCAAAAACAAACAACAAGAGATACATAAACTCACAGGTAAGCTGTACAGAGCAAGCAGATCAGCTTGTTATGCATTACAGAGCCAAAATCATCAACTTTCAACAACCTCGAATGAATAACATCCTCTGCATTATATAGCAGGAGGGTGTATTCAGCATTAACTACCAGGTTGACCAAAACTCCCACCAGATATACAGTATGATAAAAATGGCGCTCAAACATTAACGCAGCAGGTAGGGGAGGAGACAGGAAGATTTTTCGAGCCCTGCGCCACTGCCTCGGGATCCAGATCTTCAATCAGGTACTAGACCAGCCCACGCCATCGCCCATACCTCTGCAACAATCGCCATTGATGGCGCACCAACCCGCGGCCTCGGGAAGAGCATTAAACAGTCGATCGCAACCACTTCCCGCCGAGGTTCATCATCATGATATTTGAAAATGCAGGATAACATTATCCCACATGCACTCCGCGATGACCTCTTAAACACTTTATATACTAGGTCATGAGCATATATCATGTCGGTGCTTTTGCTCCTGACGACACTAGTATAGACCTCATCATCATCATCCTCCAGCAGCATGATATCCTGTTGTTCGAAATATCACCCTGACGTCGTCATGATATTCGCAATATAACCTTCATGATATTCGGCACAACCTGATCCATCGGAGGAACATCCTCCTGCTGAGCTTATAACAAAAGTCTGGCCGATGAACATCCTGATGACGTCATCATCATATTTGCAAATATCAGGAGGTCTCTTCAAGATGATCAGTGTTAGAAATATGACCCCCCTGGACCTTGATGACGTCATCATCATATTAACATCATCATGATATTCAGAAGACAACCGGATATTTGGAAATGTCCTCCTGATGTTCAAACATCAGGTTGCACTGTAGCTCCACTATAAGATCGGGGCGAAAACTGAACATGATGATGCTGCTTGAAAAGATCACCCCCAGCAGATAATGCGCGAAGCCAGCAGGCGGATATCTCCCTGATATCATCATCATCATGATGCTCAAGCAAACATATATCCGGGTGATATGAAAATATCACCCCTTCCTTCGGAAATATCATGATGCAGATAGGCAGAAAGAACCGGATATCACCCTGATATAAGGATGACGTCAGCATCATCAGGATGAAAAAACAACGAACAAGGGGTGATACAACATCATCAGGATGATATTGACTAAGATCATCCTGACGTTCAAAATATGATGACCCTAGTGAATATCGGGTCGCACTTAGAACTCTTCGACAACATCATCAGGATGATATAAACCAAGATCACCCGATGATAGAAATATCACCCCGGCGAAATATCATGAAGGCAGAAAATATGATGACCTCCACAAGCAGCAGGATGATAACTGGAAATATGATGATGATGACGACGACCCTTAGGATAAAACAAGTTAGGTCGAGCAACTCAAAGAATAAGTAACATCATCATCATGCCTGCGCACGGTGATAAATGGAAGATCACCGGAGACTTTGAAGAATCACCCTCGCAAGCAGATCAGGGCGCACTGTAGCTCGTCAGCATCATCAGGATAAAACCCAAACATCACCCGACAGCGAAATATGATGATGACGATGAGAAACCGATCGAGGGAGAACATGATGATGCTGACCATCATCGAAACAAACATGATGATGATGACCTCCTCCTTCGGAAAACATGATGATGCAGCTGAAAAATGCTGAGGAGGTCCATCACTTAGAACATTTTTTGGATACTTAGGGAGAGTGCCTGAATGAAAAATGCTCAGAAAACTACCAGTCAATTCAGGCACTAACAATTCCAGAGGCTTGAAGTTGTAGGTCTAGTGTGTCAGAGATTTTCTTCTGGAATGCAACTACAGTCGTCCATCAAAAATTCATCGAACGGTCGTCTGTTATATTATTTTGCGTTGACATCTTGCTTTAGACATAATAAATATGTAGACACTTGTCCCCATTCCAGACACTTTATGAAGGAATTTTGATGTGTGTCAAATTTCTCCCAGAATAGAACAATATGACCCATTTGATATTTTCACCACACTATATGATTTTTTATTGGCATAACAATTTATTTTGCCAATTAATTTTTTATTGGTTTGAAACTATATTTAAATTCGCTAATGATTTTTTTATTGCTTTGAAAATTGGTTTAATTCGCCAATGTAAATATATTTTTTGGTTTGAAATTAGATTTTAATCGCCAGCAAAAATATTTTCTTATTTAGAAAACAGGTTTAATTCGCCCACAAAAATATTTTACTAGTTTAAAAATAGGTTTTAATTCGCCAATGAAAATATTTAATTGGTTTGAAAATAGGTTTTAATCGTTAATGAAAATAATTTATTGGTTTTAAAAAAATTACAATTCGCCAGGATTTTCCATAGACCTCTAGCGATTACAAAAGATTTGTCAAATAAGATTTTTTTTTCCCAAAAAAATGAAAAAATTCGCCAATAAAATTAATATTTTTCTCGGGAAGTATACATGATTCACTAGGTTTATACACCTTCTCCAAGGGGCGGGTTCTTAAAGTTATCCCTTCCGAAATAGTATGGGATGCAAAGAAGATAGTTCAACAAATTCAGATACCTACCAGTATTACAAAGGCATAAAAGACAAAAATTTAGACCCGTAGCCAAATACAAGTGTTGCAACAAGAAAAAAGCCAATGGGATCTAATATTTGCATAACTCAAGGAGATATATAAGAACATCTGATCCACAAACTAAACATTTTCACATGTCTTGAGGGCAAGGCATAGTCTCAAAGGGGGGATGATGTTAGCAACAACTAGTACAACGACCAGAAGTCACCGTACTTGGGCGCAAGAAGAATGTAGAGCATAAGGTCAACTAGGCCTAGTAGGAATAATCGTCTTTTGTAAGGGACACATCCCCAATAGAGTCATATGTATATAGTAACATAGGAGTAGAAGTAAGAAGAAAGAGATAGAGAAGAATAGAGAGAAATATAATAGGAAGAAGAGCAGAGATAGAAATTTACACATATGACATTGTAATGCACAAAGTTTATACATACATACATACATGTATATAAGGAAGATATATGGTTTGAGTACTTAAATTAAATGTTTAATTTTTGTGTTATGGATTCATTGTTATGATTTATTACTGCACGATTTTATTTCCTACCACAAACCCATTGATCATTCTCCTGCTGTAAAACTGGGGTATAAATACAACATGCAGGCTCCTGGACTCAGAACTACGGTCTGTGACTCCTCATTCCTTGCCAACAGAAGGCATGAAGTTTTTTGGGAGCACCATTCTCTAAATACCTAGATGATAGTTATGAATGATGGATCAAAATGAACTAGAGTTTTTCATTTGATATGTAAACACCCTAATCCCACAAATTGAATATTTCATGGTCAAGTTAGCTTGGGTCCATTTTGAAATTTAAATTGTGAAAGAGCTAATAGATGAACTCTAATACCATGTAATTGTCAATGGTGGACTCAAGAAGGCCCAAGAACACATACAATCACAACAACCTTCCACAATAAGAGACAAAACAACAATGCCAAGAAATGATGCAGAGCTTGACTTCACACAATTGAATTGACAATGTACAATGTGACACCTTCCTTATATAGGCAAGGTAGAGTGATAGGAATTAGCCACAAAATTAAATGTAGGCCAACATAGACACAATATTAAATGACAACTAGAGGATAAGATGTCTTCTAGATGACACCAATAATAAATGTCTTAGACACCACTAATAAATAAAGCATATAAGATGACAAGTGTCTTAATACTATGACATGAGACAACTAGTGCAAAACTATTAAATGCACATTGTTGTACATTATTAAATGCTCCAAAACACACTAAGTAAACTTAAGAAGACTAATGTGAAGAGGACCTAGAAATTACTAGCTAGGTAAAGTCTCTTTTTACACTAACACCCCCCCTTAAGTGCAACTTAGGGAGAAGCAAGCAAAACATGAATGCATGAATGAGTCTTGGATACTAGGCCATGTTAGGTACTAATGAACAACAACTCTCAAGCGGAGAAAAGGAGAAAACCACATTGGAAAAAACTCCTCCCAAAAGTGAGAATGTAAGAAGCAATGGGATGGACTAAGTGATGGAAGGAGGACTCAAGACCCCCCTAGGACTACACCCAACCTAAATATACAATCAAATAACTCCCCATAGGAGAGAATGTATGATAGACAATGGATCCCCCCCCGAATGAGCAACCTCTGGTGCCAAAGTTGAATGCAGGAACAAGGATGTAGAAAAGTGTCCAAGATCGACAAACAACATGTCTTCCCTTAGGAAGAAACAGGTCCACTGGCTGATGTAGAAGAAACTCCAAATCCAAAACAAGAACTGAGGAAGAATGCCTCAAAAGTTGTGATGCCTCTGAAAATTGCTCAAATGTCTCCAACCTCGAATGTGCAACCCCAAAAGATGTAACACTAAAACCCTATGAAAACTAATGAAGAACAATCTCAGAAGACAACGAAGATGTGAGAACAATAGTGCTGAAATTGCCATCAAAGAAGGTAGATAACCCCTCAAGTGTATAAAAGCACAAAGTTGTGTCACACTTTGGGCCAACAAAACAGTTCATAATGCGTCATTTTCACATGAATCAATCTGGGGGCGAGATGGTTTCGCCTGAAATCATCCATTAAAAAAAAATGAAATCATGCAGTTAAGAACAAAAAAAATGATTTTGCCCCCAAATGATTTCGCCCGGAACTGTCTATGTGGCATCTTACTTGGCAGCCATCTCCTCATTTTCTAGGGTTTTCTAAAATTCTCAACTTAAACTGAATATTTCTTCAATCAGAATGGATTATTTCAAAAATAAAAAAATTACTCTTTTGTAGAGCTCTGAGTCTAGAATTCAAATATGATTTTTTTTAATATTTTGATTAGTTTTAATATATATTTTTTTAAATTATTGCAAGTAGGTTGTTAAAATTAGAGATGACACTGATTAGAAATTAAAAAAAAAATCAAAACACATCCAATTTTTTTAAAAATTATATGGTGCACTAGAGGAAAGAGTCCTCTCCAAAAGGGTATAATTGGTTTTGTGAAAATGATAAAAAAAATTATACAAAAGTTGACATGGAATGTAAACTATCAGATTCTGTAAAGTTTGACTTTAAAACGATATTACGAAGAAAATATGCATTGAAAACTGATTTTTTTTCTCCATGCACTAGATATTGAACTCCTCTATTTGGGAAAAAAAAATTAGGGAAAAATAAGATTGTTTGATTTTTTTTGTGACGTGGACTCAAAGTCACTTTTTCTTGAAATTTTCAGCAATTCAAAATTTGCTCTTAAATTTATAAAAAAATGTCAAAATAATTTTTTATTTTTATTTTTAAAATTACAAACATAAAATTCATCAAGAGATCTACATTTCATTAGTTTACATCATTTTGAAATTCAAAACATAAATGCCACTTTTATGAGGTCGAAGTTCAGAATTTGTTTTGCTGTTGGTCGATTCCTTTATAAAGTGTGACACAGGTTTGTGCTTTTACCCAAGTGTGTTCTCCAAATCATCAATGTGAGACTCCACAAATAAATCTGAAATACCTATCAAATACTCATCCCACAAAGTTGTACCAGAAAGACTAGAAACATTCTACTAAACTAAAGGAACAACCTCTGAAGTAGCAGGAGATGGAGGAGATGAAGGTGCAACACTAGTCTCAAGAACTCCAAAGTTCAAGTGACCAACCTCCTCCTGTGCACTACCCACACTTGATGTTGGAGTGTGTGTCTCAGTAAAAACAAATAATTAGGAACAAAATGAGAAAAGGTATAAAGGCAAGAGTATATATCAGCTCTACCAACTGCAATGACATCTCCACTCTCTGCATCTCGAAGGTACATTGAATCAAGTGTGAACTTAACAGTCTTCAGTGGCTCACTATGTGGAATCTAGTATATATAGAAATGAGGTTCGTGGATAAATGCGACATATAAAGAACATCCCTCAAACAATCATCACCTATCTCAATGTTGCCTTGGCCACAGACATCTAGATAAGCCCCATTACCCATCATAATTCTAAATATGTTAGAATAATGTATGTTATGGAAATTTATAAAACTATGACCCATATGCTGAGATGCTCTTGAATCAAGAAACCACCTTTCATGATCACCACCTGCAGAAGTAATGAGAGCATGACCATTTCCTTTATCCTTCTTGTTATCTTTCCCAAGTACAAATGTGGTTTTTCCTGTGTTGTTGAGATGGGGGCTCAGAAGAAGAAGTTGTATTCAGAAAAACAGGTGAAGGCACCTCAATGTTATGTTGCTCAAGAAGTAGTAACTGTTGCTGCAATAGTTGAGACATCTCAACAAATTTTTTCTCATAACACTTAACCTCATCATGACCCAATTTGTTACAATATCCACACTTTGGTTTTTTCTTCTTACTAGATTCTTCTTTAGAAGAGTTAGGTGTTTTTTGTGATTCCTTATCATGCCCTTGATTCTTTAAGTCCTTTTGTTTCTTACCTTTGTTATTTGAAGCCTTAGGATCTTTCGTACTTTGAGTTGCAATAAGAGCCCGTGATTTAGAAGACTTCAAGGTACCCATTTGTAACAACATGGCTTGTTCCCTAGTGAGTTGTGAAACAAACTCATCAAGTGAAGGCATTGTGTGCCTACTACCAAGAGCATCCATAGTAGAATAGAAGGTAGAAACATACACAGAATAATCAGAATCCAATTTGGCAAGTATAGAGACAATCAATTGTGTGTCTTCCTTTTCAATACCACATTGCTTAAGCTGGAGCCTAAGTGATTTGAATTTAGTGAAGAAATCTTGAATTTGATCAAAATCTTGAGGACATAGTGCAATTAATTTATTTTCCAATTTAAATCCTCTCATAGTATCATGCTTACCAAAGAGACTCTGTAATGTAGTCCAAACATCATTTGGTGTTGTGCAAGACTCAACATGAAACAAAAGATCATGAGAAATGCCAAGACATAATGTACCATAGGCCTCATATTTTCTATCAAGCCATTTTCTTCTCTCAGTAGTACCTATGGGTAAAGGATATGTTCCAAAAATTATCCCATGTAACCTTCGTGTATACAAGAGGTACTCCATTTCTTTCTTCCATTCATAGTAATTATATGGAGTTAAAAGAGGAATTTTAGACACATCCATGATCAAAATAAAGCAAAAAATAGCACAACACACCCATTAATATGCAAGGGAACCCCCGAATTGTGTTGTGGCACTTTATACTTAGTGCATTTGCAATTTCCACAAGCCAAAATAGCTAAGCGGTCTATGATCTTAGTGCATGTAAATGCCAAAATAGGCCTTATTACTGAAAGTATAATTTGGCTAACAAATGAGATCAAATAGATTACAAATCTAAGAAGTACTCAAAAAATATGCACTTTCAAAAAAGTTTCACCAAAAAATGTTATCATACAATCCCAAACAAAGCCTCGGAAGTTCCAAAATGGGAACTGCTTAGCAACAATGATGAAAATTTACAATTTCTTGAAAAACCAGGCACCAAAACCAAAATATGATTGCACCACTACAAAGCCTGTGAAATTCTAGCCTAAAACAAAAAAAAATGCTCGATAAAAGGAGCAAATATCAAGAAGTTACAGGCCTGCAAAGATTGACAACCAAAATCAAAATGCCAACGAAGAGGGGGCATGCCGAAAATTTCTAATTAAGTTTGCACACGATCTATTTGTTGTTTGCAAAAACTAAAAGATATCCAAAAAGTTTTTCGATGTGGAGAACCCATAAAGCATTTTTTGATCTAACATGTAGAAGATGTAGAACTAATGAAAAAAAACACCTCCAACAGGAAAAAAAAAAAATGGCACTTAGAAGTTGAATCAACCACCTAAGACAAGAAAAGACACGTTGAAACCTGTAAGATTACACCACGATGTACCAAAAAATAATTCTTGAAAAAATCTCTCGAAAATTCGAGAAGGAAATCACATATTGGGCTCTCATACCATGTAAGAGCTGATAGATGAGCTCTGATACCATGTAAGAGTCAATGGTGGCCTCAAGAAGGCCCAAGAACACTTGCATCACAACAACCTTCCACAACAAAAGACAAAACCACAATGCCAAGAAATGATGTAGAGCTTGACTTAACATAATTGAATTGACAATATACAATGTGACACCTCCCTTATATATGCAAGGTGGAGTGATAGGACTTGACCACAAAATTAAATGTAGGCCAATATAGACATGATATTAAATGACAACTAGAGGATAAGATGCTTTCTAGATGACACTAGTAATAAGTGTCCTAGACACCACTAATAAATAAAGCATATAAGACAAACTTGTAAGATGACAAGTGTCTTAATGCTATGACATGAGACAACTAGTGCAAAACTATTAAATGCACATAGTTGTACATTATTAAATGCTCCAAAAGACACTAAGTAAACTTAAGAAGACTAGTGTGAAGAGGACCTAGAAATGACTAACTAGGTAAAGTCTTTTTTTACACTAACAAATTGGAAAGTTTGGAGGTCAAGTTTGTATGTATGGTTTTGAACTAAGTTTAAAACCACACCTATGGGTTTGATCCAGTATAGGGAATAAGAGATATGCATACCATATATGGATCATTGGGATGCATGAAGTTAGGTTTAGTTAAGGCTCATGTCAATTACCAACATTTACGCATAAAATATGCCAGTTGGATGTTAGTAATGCATTCGGGACAAAGGAGCTAAAATAAGTCCAAAATGAATGGGGAAAAGGGCAATATATGCACTTTTCACCCTTGCAATATTTAAACTACATCTTAAATGAATTGGAATGTATTATCTCCCATATGGAGCTAAATGTTAGCCATTATTACTTGTAATTTTAGCATGTGGCAATGTTTGGTGTATTTATAATTCATGTATTAATGACACATGTCGAGGTGAAAAAGTAATTGATTAGACAATAATGAATGACATTTTACTATTATAAGGGTGAAAACTACATATCTTGCACTTTTCCTCTCCGTGTTTGGACTCACTCTAGCTTGTTTGTCTCATATGCAACAAGACTAGTGTACGAGGGGCATGTTTTTGCATGAAAGTTGGCAAAACAACCTGAACCTACCTTTTGTTGAACACACCAAGATACTGAGAGGGGGGGTGAATCGGTATCTTGATAATCTTCAATTTTAACAACTTCAACTTGTCCGAAGCAGATTAAAACTTAAGCATCACAATATTAACATAAGCATGAAAGATTAACACAATGTACATCAACACATAACACTAGATATATGTGGAAAACCCTAGAAGGGAAAAATTATGGTGAGGATTAACTCACAATATATGAAGCTCAAAAATAATAACTTTGTTTTAGGACTACAACCCAAGGAAGCTACTACTCTTTGAAAACTTTGATTTAGGGTCACTCCCAAGGAAGCTACTACTCCATGAAGAATTTGTTTTAGGGTCACTCCCAAGGAAGCTGCTACTCACTGAATTGAGAACACACTTACAAAAGATTACAGTATGACAATCCTTCTAATGTCTGAAAACTGACATTTAAAATCACACCTTTGATGATTGCAATTCTGCCTCTTCAGACTTTCTTCTGATGATCAAACTAGTTAGACACACCCTACACTTGATCACTGTCACAAATATGTCATCAAGATGAATTAGGATAGCATCTACAACTTCTGCTCTTTCTCCTTCAATTGCACATCATAATGCATTCATTCTGCTCCTTATCTTACTTGCGAACCTTATCAATTACTTTGTAATCACACCTCTCCCAACTCACTTTGATTTATGATTTATACATGATATTACATTGATTACATTGCTTGTCGACCAAAGGCAACATGAAAAATACATTTACAAGTCAACCAGACAATACACAACATGAAACGTTTAGAGGACAAGTCCTAAACAAGACTACAAGCTACACCAGCAAAAGTCCCATGCCTTGCGGACATCAACACTTGCTTAGTTAGGTCCAAAACATCCTTCACAGCATCAAACATCAAGGAATTACATCCACACACTCCGCTCATTTGAAAATAGGACAACCTTAAGCAAAAACACATGAAACTTGAAGCATAACGACAACAACAATTTGAAAACCTTGTGCATTATTGGAAATAAGAAAGATCTTCATGAAGATTTTCTAGATGAGTCTACAGGATTCATACAACATCTCTAAACACTCCTTTACCTCTACACATCAAAGATTTTACATCACACATCTTCAATTATGAATTCTGAGAACAACCTATCATCCAAAACACACTACAACATACTCTCATTGAGAAACTGAGCTTGCAGACTACCAAGCCTTGAAATTGCAAGGAAGCATGTAATGCACATCTATAAACATGTCCACAAAACTACAAAGGCAACCATTCACTTCCAGAGGAATGCATAGAATTCCAACAGGCCTTCAATACCAGCTTACTCTACTAGAACACATGCCGATACTCTATCATGCATAACTTTCACAACAGAAGGACAAATGATCTGAACCTTTGGAATTATCACCTTCATTGCATCCTGAACATAGTTCCAAAACCACATAGCCATAACTACTAATGTGGAGGAATGCAGAGCATTCCATTGCTGTATAGTAGCTATCTTTAATACTGTCTTCAAACTGCAAAACATACTTTCAGAGATCCAATCATCATGAAACTTGGAACATACATGCTTCAGGCCATCTGTAACATATTCTAACATCAGCAACACATCTGATCATCTCAGTGCTTCTAATTCCTATATTAATATGTCTTCATACTTAATTCTGTACTGATCAAGGCATGACATCCAACCATGAACTATGTCTTCTTTCTTCTCTATTGGATAGGACATGAAAACCAACTATGAATTGTGTCTTCTCTCTTCTCTGTTGGATAGGACATGACATCCAACCATGAACTATGTCTTCTTTGCACATGACATCCAACCATGAACACCATCACACCTTCATGATACCATGAACTATGTCTTATTTGCACATGACATCCAACCATGAGCACCATCACACCACCATGATAGTGTTGACATCAATGACAACCAAGTGACAGTGATGACATCAATGACAACCTTAGGAACCATATGTTAACACCTTCCCACATCCCAAGGATCCAAATTTGATTTGCAGATTATCCATTCATTATCATTAGTCAAATTTATGGGTGTAGAATTGGCCTTGGGTCAACACCACAACGTGAATTTGACCCCCTAATTCCTAAATTCAAATTTAATCCCAACTTAAGCCAACTCCCTTTCTACTAGTCATTACTTATCAATATAAGTGCAAAAATAATTAATTTGCATCTAGGGTGTTCTATAAAAGGACAAACCTTAATTCAATTTAAGCATCAAATTATCAAGAAGCATCATGTAGCATCGTAGAGGACAATGGAGCATCATGAGAATATTTTATGATATTGTTGCATCTACATGACCAACATCTACTTCAACTAAGCATTTTGCATGATTGCTTGTTGTGTCTTTGAACTTGTACATATCAGCGAATTGGTTCAAGGGATAGGACTAAGGCAAAATCCATTACACATAATGATGCAATAGCATCCCAGGTGAACAAGTTATCCAGCATCAACAAAAAAATTGTAGGTTTAATCTTTCAATTTTATTTGGTTTGTTGGCATCTCACCGCATTGGAAGTGTTTGGCACATCAGATTTTTCAAAAGTTAGTTTTTGATAGTTGGTAGTTCTGGGGATCAGTTAGCACATCAAGATGAAATCACATAACATTTAGTAAGCACAACTGTAGCTCGAGAGCACCTTGTAGAGTCATGAAAGGTGTGAGGTTTGATAGGCTTATAAGGATTGATCTATCTGTTAAAGTTGAGGACTTGAATGGCATTTGTGATAATGAGAATTGCAAGGATTTCTGTCTTTGGAAGGAGGCGGTGGCAGCTTGAGTTTTAAGCTCCTCTCAAATGGTAATGAGGTTCAAGATGATGGAACCCAGCAATT
This sequence comes from Cunninghamia lanceolata, assembly GCA_027924645.1. Lineage (NCBI taxonomy): Eukaryota > Viridiplantae > Streptophyta > Pinopsida > Cupressales > Cupressaceae > Cunninghamia > Cunninghamia lanceolata. The sequence goes on from BSBN01000585.1 coordinate 633,275, forward strand.
GAATGCAGACTTCAATGGTTCTATTGCTAAGGACCCTGATCCACATAAAAATATCTTGACTGGATTGCAACTAAATTGTGGAAGTGATCGATCAATTGTGGAAGATTGTGTATCTCTGGCTGATTCTCCCCAAACTTTTGATCCAAATGACATAGATCATGATCCAAGAATTGAGATGCATCTTAGTTCTATAATGGAGCAGCCTCGTCACTATCATAATGCAGTGAAGAAAAGTGGAAATCCCCATACAAGGATCGATGGGAGTAATTACACAAATTTCATTGGTGGATTTTAGAATAAATGTTCCTAGGCAATTTGGTCTCATTATTTTCCCGGTGATATATATGGCAGTCACTATGATTACTAGGACTACATACGGGATTGTAGTTCTTTCCTTGGTGGCCACGGCTTGGAAGGAACCAAGTCAGTAAAATATCTAACGGTTTAGTTTCCCTTATGAAGGGCGTCACGTTAGTTCAAGAAATTGTTTGGATTGTGCCCTTTCACCTTCTAAATATTTGTGTAGTATAACATGGAACAACGTGGATTGTGAGGGATCGCTGCATAAGAAAAAGGAGAATGAGGTCGATTTGGGGTGACACCTTATATCCAAAATCATTCCAAATTCCTTTTATTGCAGGAGGGCGATGCTTTTGTTTTGGGGCTTTTGATCTCCATTGGTTAGGAAGCAGCATAGTGAGACAAGATTGCCAGTAGATGACAACAGAATGGGGGAGTGAGACTGTGGGCCTAAGAAGAGTACGAGTCTTTGACTCAAAACCAATTTAAATATTCATTGTGATATATTGACCTTTCATCTTTTGGGGCGATGCTTTAGTTGCTTAAGGTTGATCCAGATTTAGTCTTTGATTTCTCATGCTACGTACTATAAAACCTAACCTCTAGCTCAGAAGGAAGTGCGGTCCAAGAAGTGGGGTTGGGATCGGCCAAAGGATGAGAAGAAACTTGACAATAGCATGGGTTTGAGTCACCTGAGAGCACATAGATATTGGAAGTTTGTGTGAGGTTGTGAGAGAGTTGCAGATAAGAGTGTGCTGTGAATGGGTTTCAAAAGAGAACGTGCAGAGGCAAGATGTTGTATTGAGGATGGGCATTGAAGGTCAAATTTGAATTTTTGTTATGCAGGTTTTGTTTATGTATTGAAGTAGTTGTTGCAATAAAATGTATTATGCTAGTTTCAATAAAGAAATTTGGTTTGTGTAAACTGTGTGTTGTTAAGCAGAGGGAGTCCCTCTTGCGTCACATAAACTCCAATGGTATCTATAGGTACCACTTTTCAAGTGTAGGTTCAAATACTTGAGGTGAATAGATTTTTAAAGATCAAAATTATTTAGGTTGAATTCACAGGTAAGGGTCAAATCTGTGAATCTAGGATCGCAATTGTAAGCACAAAGGTCATTTTTGCATTGTGAAAATGACCCAAAACAAAAGCATAATCAATTTATCTATCTTTCAGGAGTTATCTAATGTAGTCTTGAGCACATGACACTAACAAGTCACATAGCACCACCTCTTATAGAGTATTTGACATCGAACCTTAGAGCTAAGTACATTTATTTTCTTTATTAATTTTAGTGCTTATTAATATTTGATATTTATGTCTCAACTTATTATTCTAGAGATATTTGTTGGAGATATTTGTGTATTACTAGTGATTAACTAACTTGCCTTAGGATATTTGTTTAAGGGAAAATATACCTTATAATATCTTAGATAAAATAATTAAATCACAATGATAAACAAATTTAACCAAGGATAATGAGATGTGACAAATATTAGACATTGTAATTAATGTTATGATAAATTTAGAAATACAATAAATTAAATGTGAGGTAATTAGCTCTAGATTCAATGAAGATTACACTGTGTAAATGTTAGAAATTCATTCACTATGATGTTAGGAATGAAGAGGTTGTTAGTCAACTATCATTGATCTAACAATTTAAATATACATTGTCCTAGTTCACTTTTGTGAGTGTGGAAGTGATCTCCACAAGTGTGGATTTGAACTTCTACATAGAATTGAACTTGTGATTTGTGGATTTGAACTGGGTAATTTTTTTTAATTGAAACTTGTTTGCCTTTATGTATATGCTCTAAATTTGACAAGGAACAAACAATGTCTAGAAACACCTTTAGAGAATCTGCTAAATTGTTAGGGTCATGTTCTCCCCAGCTAAACCCCTAGATGGACTAATTCAACGATGATGAATCAAGGTCGAGAACAATAGACAAGTGTGCAATTTACTCCTAGGATGATGCAATGCTGATGCCATTCTTTTTATCCTTTTACCCTTGAATTCAAGATGTGCTCAATAGATCCCTAGATAACTCCTAAATAACCCATTTGAATTAGGGTTAGTCTTTAAATACACCACACTATCCTGCAATTTGGAATAATTTGCACTTTAGTTGGCTCATAATCACTAATGAAAAAAGTGCCAAAGCTTGAATTTTAAAATTTAAAATTTGAAATTTAGGGTTCACATTCATAGGTGCAAAAATGGTCTAGATCAATTCTATACTCAGGCAAACTATAGATTTAAGAATATGGGAAAATTTTTTTAGGGATGAGTGTTGTCATTTGCCAACTTTCATGAGAAATACACCATATGACACACTAATTGATGCATAAAAGACAAATTAATCATTGTAAATCGAAAACATTAAAAAAGAGGGGGATCTACAATTTTCACCATTAAAAAAACATTCATTTTCCTTACACTTAATTATATATATATATATATATATATATATATTTTTTTTTTTTTTTTTAATATTTAAAAATAATAATAATAACACTCCGTTCTATGAATAGATCTTTCTATGACAACAGATGTCTAGGTAGTGGAAGCAACAAAAAAAAGTCCTTTCCCCTAATTCCGTTGGAACCGAGTTTCTATTCTGCTCGGTACAATTTAAATTATGTGTAGTGGTGAATAATATTTCCTCTAGTAAAGAATATACGTAGAGACAGAAGCAACAACATAAACGATCGATAGAAAAAATGGCGGAAGCATTTGAGCAGCACAGGATTTTAATGGTCTCGGATTTCTTCTATCCCAATTTTGGTGGCGTGGAAAATCACATTTATTATCTCTCTCAGTGCCTGCTTAAATTTGGTCACAAGGTATGTCCAATATGTCCAATATTCTCATTTCATTCCTCATCTTTTTAGAAAAGATAAATTAATAGAAGCAATTTTTCTAGATAAAATTTAATGTCACTTCCTACATTAAAATGTACGATACAGGAATGTACAGTAATCTTAATTTCGTAATGCACTTTCTAATCTGTAGGATGAAATTTTGGATTAAAAAAAAATATGTGAGGTTTTTTTAGCATTTCAAAACCCTAGAAACCCTAAAATGGGTTCGGTTTATTGGCATACGAAAATCCTAGAAACAAAATCTCGAAAATCCTTAAAGCACTCTGACAATTTACAGAGTAAAAGATAAATGATCTGCAAGTAAATGGTCCAAATCCGTGAAATATATGTTAATGTGTTTAATTAGCATAATGAAGTAGAAGACAAAATGCATTTTATTATAAAATGTCCGTATATAACATATATACTTGAAAGACTCGCCGGAGAGTTTTTCATCAATGTTTCGGATCACATGAGCTATGCTGATGATTGATCCCTTAGGGCCATCCGAAATGTTGGAGAAAAAAATTCTCACACATCTTTTCAGAAGCTCCTGTTTGATTATCATGAACTGTGGAAATTCGAAATTCAAACTACATAGATATTTGCAATCATAGCCTGGATGGGTGAGTTGAAAGGGAGACAACCAAACAAGGCTTGTGTAATTTATTCTAAAACTAAAAGTACATTGAAACAGTCTTTTAAACAAGCAAATACGTCCTTGATAAGTCACATACATCACTTTAAAAGTCATCTCATCCATAGTCACATTATACGTACATGACAACGGCATGACAAACCAAAAGTATAAATGGAATTCAATTACATGGGTTTAAAATGGGAAAAACACGGCAAATTAAAAGAGAATAAAATACTCATAAAAAACATGGAAAAAAACTGCAAATGTTATTTCATGCCAAATAGAGTGCGTAGAAAGAGAAACAAAGTCCAAACTTCAATTATAAGACATAAATAAAGATTCAAAATTTCAATGTTGCCAGTTACTCTGGAATTCTCTTTCAGTATCAAGTTTTCAGTCTTAACTTTAAAAGTTAAACTACATATTGTCAATGTCATAGACTCATTAGTCATTACTCATAAGTCCTTAGTCAAATTTTTTCACCTCACGTGTATTTCTTACCATATGAATCTGGTGTCTGGTTTTTCTTTGTTTTATTTGCATTCTGTTTCCAATATTTTCAGCATAAGATAAATATGTATTTGAGCTCCATATTCATAAACTTCCCTAACTTGTATGTTGTTTTTAAAAGCGAAGATATTGAATTCAGTGACACATAATTTATTTCAATTTTCCATCTTTTACCAGAAAATAACATAGGCCGTTAAGGGCTCACCCTTTCACATATAAAACTGACATAATAAAAAAATTGAAACAAAAGAAATTATAAACTCAATGCAAAATCCAAATTACTAGGGCCAGCTGCGAAGCCCTTGTTACCATTCAATTTTTCCATGTCCACTTAACATTTTATTTTCCAGTGCCTGCCACCAACTATGTTAACTAAAATCATGTGTCGAGAATTGAACTGTTATAACTTGTGCAATTATAGATAAGATTTGGTATTAGAGCAGTTTTTTCAGGGTTTGTACCGAGCTGTGATAAAGTACCTAAAAAAATGTTTGGTTTGATGTTTGTGATCACATGGGAAAGTCTGAAATCTGTTTAACTCTTGCCTGGAAATGCAAAAATGTCAAAAAATTTTTTAAAAAAAAAAAACAAGTTAGAGGGCATTACAGACAAAAACCCACGGGCTGACTGAAAAAACCGGCAATTTTTTGAATTAGAATGCGTTTTTTCATTTACCTGCGTTTTTTTTCACGTTTTGACCTGCATTGATCTGTTTTGACTGGGTTTTTGAGTTACCTAGGGATGGCAGGTTGTAATGGCACGGTTTTGGTGCCAGGTATGTTTTAAACATGGGTATACACATTTTATTCGCATTTTCTGTGACTATGATCTCATCTCATGCAAAGACTCCTCAAATAATAATAATAAAATATTGCACAAATGAGTATATTTAAAATTTTTCACTCAAATTAATTTATTTCTCAACAATATTCCAACATGATTATACAAAAAGCTAGAGAACATAGCTTAGTAAGACATAAGGATAAATTTCTTTACATCATAGCCAATATGACATTAATACAACATCATAAATTGTTATCCTTTGGAGACCATCTTCCTTGAATGCAAGGAGAGAGAGCATCATCGGAGTGATTTACCGCCCATCCACGAAGCTTACGCTTCTTCGGCCTTGCTCCAAATAGGAGAAGCCCAACCCTTCACGAGAGGTCTAGCAATTGAAACCGGCAAACACGATGGAATTTGGTGTAGCATGATATATCTAACATTTAACATATAGTACAATCTATAGCAAATGAACTTACATCATGATATGACAGAGAGTAACAAATAAATCAAACTAGTGCAAATACTTAATTTGATTTCCAAAGCTTTGGTCAAAGCATCTTTTTAAGCTGGTAATGTCAGCAAGATAGGCTTAGTAAATCTATCCTATCTTTCTCCGTGTCCCCATATTCGACACCCGTCCAAGACCCCAAAAAAATAACTCTATTACTCTAGGAAAACATATTCTTCCTAACTAACCATTTATTTAAATATTACTTAGCCAATTAATATACTTTCATTCAATTATCAAAATGACAATCATATCAAAAAGACCTATAATATAGATAATTTAGGAGATAATAAATATGAGTAATTATGATCATCTTTCCCAAAGCAAATCCTTATTTTCCCATTATAGACAACTACTTCTCCGACTTCTTGAATTGGTAACATCATGATTTTAGATTGATATTACAAGCTCTTAATAATGTAATGCAATTGCAAGGAAACCATTAAACATCAAGAAACTACAACAAGCGTCGTATTAATAATTATCAATATAAGCTTATTGAATTTAAAAGTTATCAAGCTTGAGCATTCTATTCTTAATATATAATTTGTAAGAGGAGTAACTAAATCTGATTAAGACAACATGCCTTCTCTTAACTAACTACATAGCTTTAATAGAAGGGAACCAATATTTCCTATGGCTACTGAGTAATTTTGAGGGTAAACTATAATGTAGGATTAATCCAACTTTTCTATAGATGAAATATCATTCATTTATAAATTTCTGAATATAAGTTGACAATACCATTTATACAGATACAACTTCTAAGTAACAACTATCACCTTTAAGAAACAAAAGCAACCATATGCTTACAACTAAAGTATATTATGTTGCCACTGTAATACAATTGTAATCGTATATATATACAACCATGTATAATACGATTCCACTGTAAGATAGAGGTAATCATAAATATACATTTCAATGGCATTATATAACAATTACCAAATCTTAAATGATAGCTAAATGTAAAACGGTGCCACAGATATTATCAATCATATGTGATATCAATACAGCAAGTAAGATACGATGCCACTGTTCTTACCAATGCAAGGCAATTATGCCTGCGGCTACAAGGACACCATTACGCCAATGCAAAACAATTAAATACAAATGGCTTCAATGCTATTGTTTACCATTGCAAAGTATATATATATATATATACACACACACACACACACACTTTGCCAATGTTATAACAATGCAAAGTAATTACATGTATATGGCTACAATTTCAGTGTTATAACAGTGCAGAGAAATTAAAGTATACAGCTACCATGCCAATGCAATACCAATGCGAAATAATTATATGTATGCGGCTATCATGCCAGTGTAATACCTATGCGAAGTCACTATATGTATGCGGCTACCATGCCAATGCTAAACAATTATAAAATCGGCTGCAAGCGACTGTTATATCATTGCAAAACAAATATGAAGTCGACTGCAAAGCCATTCCTAATTTCTAAATATGAACTGTAACTTCTACTGATGCAAAAACAGTCACTTCTAATCTTTTCCAATTGAATCGACACTACTATGAGTAAGCTATAAGGCAGTTAGCAAATATACGTTAACTTCTTATACTGTCTCAATGCATTGAGGCTGAATCTAATGCAACCTGATACAATACAAATTTTAATACATTTCAGAAATAAATGCTCTGTGCCCAGATGAATGATCAACATCCAAACCACAGGATTAAACTTTCACACAGCAGCATGCAAATAACACAAGGGTTTATTTAATTGGATTGAGGAAGATAAAAACAAGGCACAACTCACACATGAGCAAAGTATTACTTTGAAGGCACCTACTTGGTCTCTATTCATCAATCTATTATTAACAGAGGGTTGCAGGGGATTATCTCAGGATGGTTCCTCCATAATCATTGGAACCCACAAATGCAGTAAGGAATAAATCCGAGAATACAGAAGAGCAATAAACAATACAACTTAAGAAATTTATAAAAGAAAGCATTACAATCCAATTGTATGCATAATCAATCACTCCTTGAATATATAATGAAATTCCAAAAAGAATGATCTACAACTATGTAATGTCCCTTTTTTGGCGCATAGACCTTTTATGCGCATTATGCTTGTTCGTAGTCTTCCAGAGGCTATTCACCATGTTTAGAAGAACTCCAGCATTCTTGGAGTGGTTGTGGCTCAGTCTTACAAGGCAGTTGTTCGTGTTTTTAAGTCCGGCTAGTCATTTGGAGTTCATAGATGCTTTCAGAATTCAGTTTCGACCTCTCGGGTGCTCTCCAACTTTCTTGGAGAAACATGCTATTTTTAGACAATCACCCGATAGCCTCTGATTTTCATTCCAAGTTTTCAATATCCTGTTGGTATGATCAAAATTGCAAAATTATATCATTTGGATGCTTTCCGCAACTTGGGTATATTATTGAGTTATTTAATTATTTATTCACTTAAGTTGTCTAAGGATGGGAAATATTAAAAGATAACTTAAGTGTAATAGCTCTTTGGAAAGGTGTTGAAAAGTATTAGTTGATGCTCACATAAAAAGAATGTTAGGCAAGGGAGACATAAAGTGAGCAATTAAAAAAGTTATTTTTATGTGAGGAGGAAATTAAAAGAAAAATGAAATTATTATTTTTATTTCTTCTTGCTGCCCTAAAAGTGTCTTTATAAAGGGGTTTTGGGCTCATTTGGAGTTTTATGGTATTGGATATATTTTCATTTCTTCTGAAAACTTGTGCTGTTGAGTAGAGTTTCTTCTTGGGGTTGTTTAGCCTCAACTTTTCATCTGGTTTCGGTTGTAGAAGATCAACCCTAGTTGGATATTTGGTGATTTTATTTAGAAATCACAAGGAGCTTCAATGGAGTCATCATGTAGAGATTTTGGGTTGAATATGTTTGATGTATTTTGATGTGTGAAGGTTTGAGATGTTTTTCAGTGGTATTTTTGGAGTATTTTGTGCTAAGTTTTGGGGTGAGTTGTGGTGTGTGAGGAGTTTTGGGGTTGTGAGAAGTATTTCTGTGTATTTCTAGTTTGCTGGGTTTTGTATTAGTCCTGAGTATTTTGCTGTTAGAGTGCTTTCAGAGGTGTATTTTCAGTGTTTGAGCTTCATTTCATGCATAATTAGCAACAAAGCTTCATGGGTATGCTTCAGGGTGAAGTTTGGTGACTTCTCAACTCATATTCTAATTTTTAATGCTACAACAGTTTATTTCAGATCTGATCAGAATTAATAAAATTTGCAGCGTGCCCTAACTCTTGTGTTTCCTTTATATGTTGCAATAAATCTGTGAATGTAACCCTGGATGGTATAACCGCCATTGGAGTAGTTGTTTTCTGCTCATTTCTCACCCCACTGAATAAGTGGTTTAATTGTTAATGGCTTCCCGCTGAATAAGTGGATGTGCCTAACTTTACTTTCAATTTCCTCCCACAGAATAAGTGGTGATTCCCATGATTAAGTGGATGCCCGCTGCATAAGCAGATGCCCACTGAATAAGTGGAAGTTGTTATTATTGCATGTTGGTTTGAAATGCTAACTCGGAAGCACTTGTATGCTCTCACCTTGCCCGCATAGGGATCTGGGTGATCAGAAGAGTGTTGAAGAACTTAACCAATTGCATCTTCTCTGTGTGTGGAATTTCAAAAAAAAAAAAAAACTAAGGTGCTCATTACAAACTAATTCCATAGACATGCAGCATTCTTCACAAATTAATCACAGCTTTCACAACACTCTTCATTCCTCAAGGAATAGACAATCTATGAAATAATTATAAAATTGCATATCCGGTATAACACACAACACATCTGATAAATCTTCACAAAGATAATTAACTTTTGGCAGCCCCAATCGACAATTCTTCAACCTGCACAATGAATCAAATTGCTTTTTGTCCGTATGCTTTTTCGAATAACATGCAGTTTTTTCGGAACCTCAACCTTTTTCTTTTTTTCCCCTTTTTAAAGGGTTTTCCCCATAAAGAAAATTAAGTAGCAAAAAGGCAATTAATTTCTTCCACTACCTTACCCACTATCTGCCTTTTCTAATTTTAACCCCCCACTCCTCTTTAAAAGAAAATGTTCCTATTTATTATTTTCGATAACACACAACATGCCATAATATTTTAAAATAAGATAATATCTCTTATGTATTAAAAGAAAAGATTCTCCATTATTATTTTCAACAACTATTCATTATTAAATGGGAGTAATACTCTAGAAATTATTTTCTAAGGAAAATAATTCAGACACATGCATACACACATTCAATCACATTCAATCATAAATGAGAATTTAATAATTTCCCAAGTGAGTGTGTGAGATTCCCATCATAGCCATTTGCTTCACGACGGCTAGACTCCTTCTCCCCGATGATACTCTCTCTCACAAGAGAGCGTCAGTTTAATCCTGTTTCACTTTTTAAAACAATCATCAAATGATTAGTTATTTCGTTAGTCGAAATAATATTAATAATCAACAAGCATTAATAATTTCAATAAATAAATAATTGAATTCACAAAGATCGACCTTTGAAAATGTCGATGAATCTGCCTGTCTCATCCATTGAACCAACATCAAGTGGTTAGTCCTAGTAACATCATAATTTCGACATATGCATCATTAATCGAAATTCACAATAAATATTGTTTCCATACTTAACAAAATGTCAATATTTTATTATTGTTCCAATCATAGCATTATTTAATATAAATTTAATATAAATAATAATGTCTTAGTGGGAGGGTTATGACATCTCACCTCATCACATTATAACTTATTCAACTTTGGGTGCAGTGGATGAGGCTGCATGCAAGTTCTGGATAATTTTTATGGAGTAGAATCTACATGCTCCAAGGATGTGGAATCCAAACCATGGTTTAAGAAGGGATAATTTACTGATATAAAGAGAAATCTAGTTGCTGAAAATATATAAAATCATGCAGTTCAAGGGCCATGTTATGACCCTCAAGAGGAATGGATTTATATTCAGTTATAAGGAGGTTGAAATAAGGTCAAAGATAATGTAGAGGGCTGGGGGTCTAAAAATAAAACAAACAAAAACAATCCTGAAATATAAAAAATATTGAAATATTTTGTATATAAAGGGCAGTGTTATGATTGCCAAAAGGAGTTGATTTATTCCTTGCAGTAAAATGTAGGCTGAAATATAGTGAAAATTTATTACAGGATAGGGCAAAAGGATAGAAAGAAAATCCCAAACCCTGAAAAATATAGAAATGCTCTTGTCGGGCAAATGCCATGTCACGGTTGTCAAGATAATTGAATATAGTTTTTCTGGAAAAATTGAAGGTGAAATATGTTGAAAATTGTTTAGAGGGTAGGGCTATTTGAAGTATTTTTTGATCCATCTATAATTGAAGTAGGTTGAGGGAACTTGAAAGTACAATCATTTAAGTTAGAAAGGCACCAGGGTAAATGGAACCCTAATTTCTGAAAGTAATCTCTCACTAATGCACTACAATGATGTGAACAATATAAACGTATCTAGAGAGATAAACCTAAAATGGTTAAACCTTTGATAGATACGAACCATTGCAACTACAAATATCCATATGAGGAGAGGACCCCTCAATTAGAGCCAATGGAAGTCAAAGCTGGAGACCAAAACTGGAAAGCAGCATTGAATTTGAATATGATATATCTTTGTACTTGTAGAAATTTGAATATTCTCATATATATATTGATAGGTCAATTGTGGGTTCTATAGTTTTCCACGCCCATTTAAGAAAAGCTGAATAATAACAGCTAGAAAGCGGAAAAGAAGCCTAAATGACTAATACATCAATCCCCTGATACAATATTCTGGCAGTAAAAGACCAGCAAAGCCAAGAAACAAAAAGAAACATATCCCACCAACTTTCAACAGCACAACAAGATGGACCTGGGCTAAACCTCCATCCTCCTTCTCCACCGCCTTAACCCAGCCTTAATTAAATATCGCCTTTTATCTCTAATAATGTCACTTTTGGAGATGGTTGGGAGAGGAAAGAGACTGGATACTTCCAAACAGTCATTACGTAAGATAACTTTGAGGTTATTGACATTAACATACATATCTAAACCTTGGCTGAATAGAGCTAACTCTTCATGCTTTTTAGAAATAGAATGAGCGGGCCACTCAAGGGCAACCAATTCCTCTGATTGCAGGAGCTGCACCTCTACCTCCCCTGGATCATGCATCCCTTCATTAGAACTTTCTGCAATAAGAAAAATGCCCTAAGAGAGAATGATTTTGTTAAGAATCCAATCCCTAGAAACAGGTCTGCAATTTGAGTGCCCATCTTGTTTACCAAGTCCTCCACAATTGACACACTAGTTCTCTGCAAACCAGAGTTGCAAAGCTCATTCTCCTCCAAGATCGTCTTCACAAAGTTAAGTGTAGCCAAATCTATGATGTTGAAAGTGCATTTGAGATGCCTATTGGATACTGCACCACTGTAGGGCAAATCCCTACCAGACATTCTGTGCTTCATCTTGCCCTACTCCTTCCACCAACCAAAATACTCCTGCACACCAAAACACAGAGCCACCTGCACACCCACCCGGAAAGGCAAAGCAAGCATAATCAAAATGTTGGGAGCCGAAATCCAATAATTAGATTTCTGCATGCTTTCCATTTGATGTCCCGCATGCCAACAAGAAAGCTGCACCCGCTAGGAGTCTATAGCATCAAGAAATGACAACATATTAATACCCCCATAATTATAGAGAAGGAGAATAAAAAAAATTAAAGGATGGACATCGAAACTTAGGAAGGGGAGGAGTATTCATAGGAGGGGCCTCGGCTCCAAAAAATTCCTCAGTACTTCATTCCCCTGGGTTCTCACTAAACTTTGCTGTGAAAGGAAGTTGAGAAATCCTGTGTTTGCAAGGCAATCTGCGTCACAATTGCATTCCTTGTAACCTAAGTCACCAGATTCACTGAATTTTTATTATAAAAATTCAAATTCAGTGAAACTTAAAAAAGCCTAAAAATTGTTAAAAATTGGCATTAAAAATATCTTTACGAATTTTTGAAGGAAAACATTAGAGATTATGTGTTTTTTTTCCTGTAAAATGTGCTTGGGTATGACTGAAAAATATATTGTCTGTTGGCATTTTGCCAGTGCCTTAGTTGTCATTGCAGCTATTTGTGAGTGCCTTAGCTTTTTGTGTTTTGCAACCCTTGTCTACACTCTTCCCAGGTCCTTTCTACACCTTTTCCTTGCCCTTTATGCACTGGCTCATTTGTTCCAAAGGTGTGAATGTGTGTGTGGTTTATCTTAAAGGCATTTGACAGTGGCATGACTGTGTGTTTGGCAGTTCTTTTGTTCAGTTTTTACTTTGTGTGGCAGCAACATTTGGCATGTGACAGCGGTGTTTGTTTCTTTTGTTTTGTTTTTTGTTACTATTAATGTTCAATGTTCATTATGTCTTTCACTTTTTTTTAACAATTTCTTAAATAGTTTTGACCTAAAACTTTTAGTTTTAAAGTTTACAACTTAATGTTAATAAATTTTAAAATTAATAATATATTAAAATTTATAATTTATTTATAACTTTATTAATAAAAAGTGCAGATTTATAAATTATAATATTCAAATTTATTAATATATTAATTTTATTAATTTTTTTTTGTAGATTTATATTATTTGAATTTAATTATGATTTTATTCCCAAATTTTATCAGTTGACGAATTTGTTTTGAATTTTATCTTTGCCAAACTCGAACACGAACACGAAAATGGACACGAATGTGAACTTGGTGACATAGCTTGTAACAATGCGCGTAGGAAATGCTTTCAAACCTCCTACCAATAAGAGCAAATTCCTCCAATATGCTTCTCAATTTCCAATCCTTCAAGTATTTTTGCTTGCAGTCCTGAATAACCACCTGGGAGCCCCCTTCAACTTCTAAGAATTTGCAACCCAAAGACAGCCTGGGCCACCTTAATACCTTCAAGCAGTGTCAAGGATTCAGTTTCATTATTTGTCTTTGAACCCAAGAAGAACGATCCACTCTTGATGAACGAGCTAGAGGGAGAACGTGACACAATCCCAGCCCCAACCAGACGAGGATTGCCTTTATCTGCTCCATCAAAATTTAATTTGAAAAAACCCTGTTTCTTGGTTTGAGCCTGTTTCTGCCTTGTTTCTTGTTTCTCATTTCTAATAGCATATTTTCTAAGATTGGTAGTGCATCCTCATGCATTAATGAGGAGGTGAGTATGAGTGCTCTCTTATTTACCTATCAAAGAGAACTTCATAAATTTGCCATCACTTTTACCTTTGTGGGAAAGTCTTTGAAAATCTTAATCCAATGTTTCATGTAGTTGAAAAAATATGCAAGGAAGATTAGAATTTGCAACCAGGCAAAAAAGAAGGGAAATGGATGTGGATTGGCTATTGATACTGAGAAGTTGTGTGGCAATTGCCTGTTTGCAATTAGGGGCTTGCACCAGTTTTTGGTTTGGAACTAGTTTATTGAATCTTTATGGTTGAAGCTATTCAGCAAGGTTAGCTTGGAAAATTTGTAGAAGGGATGATCAGTATGGTTGAATTTCATAAGCCTCCAAAATATTATTAAATTTTTGGAGGATAACAATCAGAACCTCACGTCTTCAAATGTAATGACTACCTCCTCAGATAGAATTTAAGACTTGAAGAATCATGTTTGATATGATCTATCGTGTGATATTAAAGACTATAAAGCTCTATGTAAGGCTTTTGCTTATATGGTTGGATTATTGTTATTACCTTTGAGTTCGTGACTGACTTGAAGATTAACTGGGCTATGCTCAAACTGAAAGAATTTTCAAATTTACCAATAAATATACCTCTGCACCCAACTGAGGTTTTTATACCAATACAATTTAATGCAGTTGTGTTTCCATAACTGACAATATTCAAATGCTATTGTTGGCGTTGCTTTAATTCTTGGAAAGATCATGTTCACGATTAGGTTTTGTAGATGATGGGAAACCTAGTTTTCTTTCATCTCTGGCAGGTTGAGGTTATGATAGTTCATCTATTCCAGTTTTTCCATCTTGATTTAGTAAATCAATTTCCATTTTTGATGGTGTATATTACTGGTAGTTTGGCTAAGACATGTCAACAGTAAGCTGTTTAAACAGCATCAAAACTTGCATGGTATAGATAGAAGTTGCTACAGATGCAAGTTGAGTTTGGGCTCCATACATTTTTATGATGTTTATTAAAACTATGTTCCACAGAGTTTTCAGAAGGGGATGGTGGGATGCATTTCCGGGATGGCAGGGGGCAGGAGGGCTTTTTATGGTGGATGGCAGGGGACATTAATTAAAAAATTGGAAAATTAAAGTGAAAAAAAAATCTTCAATCACTCATATATAAAGGTTTCATCATATACATTATAGAACCATAATACATAACATTAGAGCTGAATTGAGAATTCACATGAGATTCGACACACAAATTAACAAACCTTTATTGCTTTCATTGTCAATGTGCATATATATTATATAACAATTACACCACAACTGAAAAATGACAAATGTCAAAAACATAGAAAATGGAGTCTGATTGTAAATCACTCCCAATATAAGGGACAATCTCATCCAATCTGACAAAATTAAGAGAAGTAGAAAACCCAGCTGACAGCAGTACACCCTGGAGATATACTTTGACATGTTACAACTTAAAACCTAGTTCCATAATGGTTCTGATCTATTTTTATGGGTTGACATATTGGCTGGTAGCCACAATTTAATACACAATTCGATGGTTAATTTACATGGAAAGCACACTGAACACACCTACAAGCACATGCACAATCCTGAAATTTGAAATTGTATTCTTGTATACATACTACATAGACCTCAAAATGCAACAGCTTGAGATCGGAGAAGCACAGTCAACTGAAGGTATCTGTGTGTCTATGAAGCATCAAGTATTGAATTGAATCTTGGAAGAGATCTGTCACTTATATACAGGCAGCTTTTGCAGAGTCATGCACGATCAGATTATGTATGGACATAGGAACACACATGTATGATACTTTGTCATCAAGATCACTCACAGGTCAGAAAAGCATATCAGCCCCTTCATCAGAGGACAGGTAGTTAGAGTTTCAATGGCAGAATTTTGTTCAAGCATCTAGTTATCAAAGCTCTCCCACCTCTTTTTTTCTTCTTATTTTTTTTTCAATTTCTTTATTTTTTTGCATGCTGGGCTGTAGGGGATGGCTGGCTGTCCCCTGCCATCCACTACAGGTTTCTACCTGTTTCCAGATATCCCCCTTCTTGTTTTGCAGATCGGGAATGGCCTGGGGATGTTTCAAATGTGTCCCCATTTCCCCGAAATGTCTTGGGTAGGGGACAGATGGAAAAGCCTATGAGACAAGTCCCCGTGGAACATAGCATTAATTTATTAAACTAATCCAAATTCTTGCCCTTTGTTGTACAGCTGATATTCAACTATCGTGTTTATCACCATCAATCAGGTTTTAAGGAGTTCTAGGCAGTTTGTAAAGATATCGTTTACTCAAGTGCACGCCATTAGTATAGTGCTGGATGGCTCGGAAATTCACAATACTTGTGCTAGATGGCTAGATAAAGAAGTTACTATAGCTTTAATGTTTTAATTTACATTCCATACATGACATCTAGGTCTACGGCTATAGTCAATTTTGGTGCAGGCATCTTCCAAACTCAAGAGAGTCCTAAGGTTTGAATTTCTTCTTTACATGCTGTAACTTATTTAACTATATACTATTTGCCATGTATATTAAGGTAGATCTTCCATCTAGCTGATTATAGGACGTGGAGAAAGTTGGCAACCTGTAAATGTGGAAACTGTTACTTATGGTCTAGGCATGTAATGGAAGCTATTTCCAAGTTGTGCAAATCTGCTAGTGTTTGCACACCTTTTTCTGATTTTGATAGAAGAATTCCCGAGTTTGGACTGTGGTTGTACTGATTGGACTTTCAAGTCTTTACTGTACTAGATTTTACTGATACTTCAGTGTAACAATAATATCATTTGTTCCCTTTTCTTTCTTTCTATGAGTGTAGCCTGATTATGAACAGTCTAAATGAATCAGGTGGTGGTGATGACACATGCATATGGAAAACGGAGTGGTGTTCGGTACATGACAAACGGATTGAAAGTGTATTATATTCCATGGCTTCCTTTTTTTATGCAGAATTGTCTGCCTACTATTTATGGGATTTTCCCTATATTAAGAACAATTTTGATTCGAGAGCGTATTACCTTGGTTCATGGACATCAGGCTTTTTCTACTCTCTGTCATGAAGCACTTTTGCATGCAAGGACCATGGGCTACAAGGTGGTGTTTACTGATCATTCACTTTATGGATTTGCTGATATTGGCAGTATTCACATGAATAAAGTGTTGCAATTTACTTTGGCAGATGTGAATCAAGCTATTTGTGTTTCACATACAAGCAAGGAAAACACTGTTCTGCGGTCACGTTTGCCTCCAAACAAGGTGTTTGTAATACCAAATGCTGTGGACACAGCTATGTTCAAGCCTGATCCTAACTGTCGCTCATGTAATGAAATTGTAATTGTTGTTATAAGTAGGCTGGTTTATCGGAAGGGTGCAGATCTCCTTGTGGAGATTATTCCAGAAGTTTGCCGTCTTTATCCAAATGTAAGTAAACATGTAATATTGTTTCACAAACCTTACCATAGAATTGAAAGTAATCAACAATCACTTCAAGAGTACTTGAAATGATGTCATTATTTTTTTGATTTTATGTCAAGGTACGCTTCATTGTTGGGGGAGATGGACCCAAGAGGGTACGGTTGGAGGAGATGAGAGAGAAATATTCTCTTCAGGAAAGAGTTGAAATGTTGGGGGCTGTTCCACATGCGCAAGTGCAGTCAGTTCTTGTTCGTGGTCACATATTTTTGAACAGGTAAATTCTCTTTTGCAGGTCTTCATGTAGTAGCTATACTTTTTTTGTAGGGACCAACACATGTGCAAACTTTGCCAAGTGAGTCATGAAAATCCATAACAAGATTCATACTAGATACTATTGCTTGTATAGGGACTCAAGGAGTTCCCTTTCTACTGTGATACATTATGAGGATCTTGGACATATGGCCCTTTTCATTACTGGGCTGATTCAGCACAAAGGAATCCTTCTCAATTAGTGATCTACTCATGGGTACCCAAAATTGTCTCACATAATTCTTGTTTGGCCTTTAAGAGGCTCAAGTTTCAAGGATCGCACAATCACTTCTGTATCTATTCAACAATAATTTATTTAGGTATAAGCCAATAGCATCTCAACAATGACCATTATTAGATTTTTCCCTTCTTACCCTCTTTTCTCTGCATTTGAGGATTTTAAAATCTTTTTAGAGCTCTTTGAACTTTGTCCTTTTTTTTTTTACTTATTTATTGCATTATTTGCAGATATTGTGATTATATCATATATTATGGTTACATGGAGTACCCCATTGTTCTTACTAGATGCATACTATAATGTCCCTTTTTTGGTCCATTCCAACATTCTTGGAAAACTCCAACATTCTTGGAAAATTCCAACATCCGTGGAGAATGCCAACTTTCTGTAGACTTTGGATGTGTGGTAAAGTAATTAAATAATTAATTTAAGTTGTCTAAAGAATTCTTTATATTATTTTCTTAAAGGCAATTTATGTTTAGTTATTTATTTTAAATGAAGGGTGGCCAACGTCATAAAGTGTTTTTAAAAGAGGGCCAAAAGTGATAACACTAGGCATGGGGTACAAAGTGATGACTTAAAAAAGGTTATTTTTTAAAAGTGACCTTGAAAATAAGGATTAAAAGTGTTATCAAATTTAAAAGACTTCCAAGAGTCATTTTATTTTTTTTATTGAGTGGAAAAGTGAAATAAAAGAGATAATACTTGGTTGCCCAAAAAAGTGCCTATAAAAGGAGGAGTTGTGTACAAAAAAGGGTTACCTATTCATATTATCAATTTTATTTTCTCAAGAATGAACGTGAGTTCTTCTTCCATTTCTGAGGATGGAAACCCTCTAGTTATGCAGGTTTTGAGGACGAAAATCCTCCTAGCCTTTCAGTGCAATTCTACACAGGGATTGCCAGTGAGCTTCAACAGTTAGTGATTTCCAGCTTTTTAGAGTTCAGTTTGGTTGTGATGATTTTTGGGGTTTGTGTGGTTTTTCCAGTTTGCTGCGTGGTGTGGGTTTTAATCTCAGTTGTTTGGTGTGATTTATATATTCCAGAAAATACAAAAAAATGAATATATTATGCTGTTCCAGATTTCAGTTGTCTCTGATTTTATTTTTGTATGTAAGTATGTTAATGTTTTGGAGTGATTCCAGTTTGGAAGGTATCTAGGTAGCTGTGAAACAAATCTAATCAATCCATTTTCAGTTGGGAAGGTTATCTTGTGTAGGCAGGCCGTACATTTTATATTGGCTGAAGCTGGGCATGGGAATTATGATACAGCTGTACCAATATCCAAGGGAGTCGCTGCTGTGTGAATGGAGTTTGAGGTCTGCCAAAGCTAAATATGTTACTACCTTGCCTAACTTCCACCATTGAAGAAGGTATTTACCATTAAATGGGCTACTGCAGTTGAAGGAAACAAAATATCAGGCCGTACGGTACTGCTGTTTATCATCATCATTGAGTTAGGGTTGGTTTCAGGATCATACAGTTGCATTGTTGAGGGTGTAATAAGTAATATGAAGTTGGTAGTTTCAATAATATATTATTCAAATGTCTAATTACAAATTTTTGATAGGATCAAAGCATAACATCAGCAAATACCAATTTAGAATTGGACTGTAGTTGTCCCCAGAATTTATAACCTGAACTGAAATTTTCTGCCTACGTAGCAACATTAAACCCAACTCTCTCCTCTAACGACCCCCTGTCTTTGTGTATATGCTTCATAGGCTTTTCGCTCTCTTATAGAAAAAAAAAAGAAATAAACACCAGCCGGCTAGGAAGCAGTGGCTGTCAGACAACAAAAGCAGCTAGTCATAACATGGGTGCTGCCAGCACTAACTCCCATGGCCAGAAATGGGAGATATACCTAGTAGAATGAGAATACTGCCATACACATTGGATTGACTGATGTTTAGGGGAATGAAATATGACCAAGGCTGAATTGGTGGACTGTTGACAGGAAACTACCACATCAACAATTAATTTGTAACTACCAAGGGTTGCCATTAGGTAGACTGTAGGACTTTAACTCCCACGATTTATAGTGGTATCGCCCACCCTAAGGTGAAGACTGCATCTGGCATAAAAGACAAAGTAAAAGATGACAAGGCAAGTGCTTGGTATGAGTGGGTCCTAGCATACAAGATAGTGCTTCAAAGTAGATAAATGTCCAACAAAGGTTAAAACTTTAGCAGTTGCCGAGATTAAAGGCTACATCTCATGAATGTGCCAATAGTGTAACTACCTAGTCTGTGCCTTTATTTTGAATGCCTGAATGAAGAAAATTGCCGCAATAAATATTAACCAGATGCTCTTGCATCAGACACGTTGGGTAAGAAGTTTGTGAGCATAACTCACAAAGATAGAGCTGAGTAGTATGACCACCCTTCCAGAAAGTGGACAATATGCAACAAGCTTCATTATTGAAACAAATACCTCAAAAGATATTTTGCTTCGCTTCTTCCAACACTTAGCTAGGCTGAATCCCATCTCCCTCCGTCAAACTCATTCAATATCCTTCATGCCTCTCGTGGACTTTTGTCCACCATAGACTGACCTCCTTATTTTTCTTCTTCACCCTCTTTTTCCCCTTTCGTGGGACTCAATTGATCGTTGTCCATTCGTCTCGACCAAAATCTCTTTATTGATTCTTCATTCTTCACTTCTCTTGCACATAAATCATCACAACCAATTTTATCAAAAATAATCACCTCCTTATCTACTTCTATAATAGCTTAGGTTCAACAATTGCAACTTCCACTCCTTGTACCATCTTGGGGTACACCTCCTCACTCTGTGCATTTGGTACCTCATTAAGGTACTTCTTTTCACACTACTCGACATTGACCAACCCCTGCATATCCATTTTCCTCCTCTTCTTCGTCATCTTTTGCTGCAACAAGATCTTACATATATCATCATTCTCCAACATCTCCATGCCTTTTGAAAGACATGTTGCTGCTACAATCTGAATTTTCTCTTCTTCATTATTCTCTTGTATGAGGATCTCTTCTTCCACCTCCTACATACTTTCTTTCTGCTCTTCTTTGCTTTCCTCTATACCTGCAAACAAATCAATGATAGACAAACAAATGGGACTCAACAACTCCATCTTCCCTTCTTCTCTCCTACTCATCTCAACTCTTCTCTCCTTGAGGACTCGTAAAATGTCAGATCTCTTTGCACACTTACTCTCTATCCTTTTCCAGCTTCTTTCTTCTGAAGCTCTCTCTCTCTCTCTCTTCTCTCTATAAAGGTAAATTTTACAGCCCTTCTCAAGGCTATCACTGTCCTCATTCTGGAAAACTTTTCACACTCACTCTCACAACCCACAATCCCAAAGACAAAAACTTTGAGACAAACCATCTTTCACTCACTCACAACCGTATCCTTTACCCAACAATGTCATTGGAAGATGCACACCCAAAACTCCCTCTACCCACTTCCAACATAGTGGAGGACATTAGCACATCTTCTGTCCGGCACTACCTTTGTTGGAGGACAACCAACATACCCTTACACAACACTCATTCTCTTATTATCACCATTTCCTCTCTCACATGTAGTTCTCTACAGCTATAGGAATCTTGCAACAAAATATTAGAGCTTCTTGAAACACAATCCAACAAACATACCATCTCATGCAACGCTCAACATTCCCGACGAGCATACCTACTTTGATACCACTTGATGTAGGCGTGGATCAAGTGCCCAATAAAAGGCAGTTAATTCTGCAGCCCCAAACACAAAACCAAACAAGGATATAACAACACTTAGGAATACTATGCAAAAAGATAGCCAATTGCAATCTTATTACCATTCAAACATCCAGTTACCCTAGTTCAGGCGAATAGCCTAGTCACTTTTGGCAGAGATGCAAAGAAGAGAGATGAGAGAATTTGGCAAGAAAGGCTTGCTTCACAAAGAGTGAAATCAACACTATATAAAGTTATAAAAGTTACTATTACAACAACCATATTTAATGGTACGTCACCTATTGCAACTAGCTCCATTAAATACTACATCTAACTACTAACTGTTGATGTGTTTTTTATGCGCATGCAAACTCAGAATAAAATACTAAGTATTCTATCCTCTCTTGAATAAAGTCTCTCAAAGGCTAAACAATGTGATCTAATGAGACAACTCAAAGGTTCTTGATTCGTGTATTGCAATGGATAGACTCAGTAGTTGATGTGATTTGCTGAAACTCACAAAGGGACTTACGCTGAATTTACTCCTTACTCCAATCAAATAGGTTACTCTCTTTTGTGAAGTGGAACTTACTCAAACCGACTATGAAAAGAAAAGGCAAAAGATATGGGTTAAGAGAGCTAATCTAAGGACAATGAAGTAATGAATGATGTGTAGATAGACAAATTTCTCATGAAACCAAACTTCGCTTCACCATGAGAACCAACAATTACATGAAGTCAGTGCAATCTTCTAAGGTAATTCAAGGATTTTCATATTGTGAGACATTCATCCAAACACCCACAGCTGGCGTAGCTTGAACAATCTTCACAATCGAACTAAAGCACCTGATAGTTCAGGCTAACTTTACAAAGTGAGTTGCCTTCGACAATCCACAAAAGGTATGAACCAAGAAGGAATTCATCAAATATCATCACATATATTCATTACATCAATGAACTTCTAATCTACCAATTAAGCTACTTGGAAACACATCTCCATCATGTTCGAGAATTAGAAACCATGCTAACATTCCAGAATCACACAAATCACCATGAGAACAACAATGAGCTTGTATTGATTTTGGAAGTCGTTTTACAACAATTTCATGATCTCTTCCATGATTTCAAAGAGTCTCCTCTACTCTACTCCTATTCTGACAGCATCTACTCCTACTTCTAGTCTAGAGGTCCTCACCTATACAAATGAGAGAAGTGAGCCTTTTATAGACTCCACAAATTACATGAATGGCCAGGATTAATTTGTGAATCAATGGCCCAGATCGAGACAACAAGGCATAACTGCCCAAAAGAGAGGCAATAAAGGCACGTTTTCCAATGTGATAAGCATGAAATGGAATCTTTGGAGCATCTTCCATTTGGACATCTTCTTTGGCCTCTTGCTTGTTGTAAGTACATTAAACTTTGACGGGTGATGTGGCAGACTGTGATTGGCTTGATGATGTGCACATGCCACCTCAACATCTTGCAAACTGGTTTGACTTTCTATGTGTTCACCTTGTTCAGAATATCTTCCCAAATTTTGTCATCTTTCTAGAATAGTCTTTGAACTTGGATTTTCACCTTTGGAACTTAGCTGCTTTCGAACTTGAAAACTTGGGAAACTTAGAATTTCTTCATGTAATTGATGAATTGCTTGATGATTGACTCGATTCTCTTCTCATGATGTCCTTGTGCTTGATTTCTTGTGCAGGATTATATCTGTGAATGGTGCAGGAAGTAGACCTTGGGTGTGAAATGTTGGAGTAGACTTCATGATTGAAGTGGATGGCTCCGGAGCTTGAGTGTGAAACTAGACTCTTGGATTCCTGGACGTGAGCTTCTGGATGATGAAGTGGTGTTGTGCAACGGACCTCCTCCAACGATGACATTGGTGTTGGATTCTGTTGTGACCTAATCACACATCGCCCCGTTGCAAATGGGGACCCACTCTTTTTTCTGCTTTCCGCCTTTGTTTCGCTTTAGGTTTAGGTTTTCTCTGAGCTTGTTGGTTTGGTAGTGTTGTTTTGCCCAAGTCTCGACATATTCTTGTTAAGGAGTCCGTATCTTCTCATCCTGATGCATGTCTTGAAGCCCTGAAATTGACTAAGTCTGGAATCCTGATATCCTGAGATCCTGAAAAAATGACTAAGTCTGAAATCTGGTGGATCCTCAAAATTCTAGAATCTGCATGTTAAATCTCATGGATCTGAGACCTATCTCAAACATCTTGGAAAGTATATTTCAAAATATTTAAAATATATACTTAAATATATTTTGAAATATACTTGATTCGGGTACTAAAAATTGCCTAAGTTTGGAAAAGCGCACTTTCTAGGGGTCTTTGCATTGTGAAAAATGGACATCATACATGCTCAGGCAAAAAGTGCGCCCAAGCGCACTTATTGAGGGTCTTTGCATCATGTAAAAAAACATCGTACACAAGCACCTAAAAAGTCCGCCCAAGGCGCACTTCAAGAAGGACCTCGCATTTTGTAAAAATTGAATTTTATACATACTCAAGCAAAAAGTCCGCCCTAGGCGCACTTGGAAGGGGGTCTTGCATTTTTGTAGATTCGAACCTTATACATGCATGCTCCAAATCAGCGCTTTTAGGCGCACTTCTAGCTATACCTTGCAGTATATACTTAATACATAAGTGCCTGAAATATGCGCTTTTCCATTTTGGCGCACTTTTAGATCCCTCTTGCATGAAACGTGTTATACATAAGTACCTACAGAGGCCGCCCAAGGCACACTTTTCAGCCTCTCTTGCATAAAGCGCCTAATACATAAAAGCTTGTAATTTGCTCTCCATTTCATCCACACTCACATCAAATCAGCGCTCATCAACTCCTCTTGGCGCACTTTAAGGGGAGGTTTGCACAACGAGTCATACATTTGACCCTACAATTAGCGCTCACATCTCCTAACACTCATTTTGGGCTGCTTTACATGAGTTATGCAATTCAAACCAAGTATCAAGTCATCTCCAAAGCGCTCACCTAGAGACACTTTGCAATCCATATTTCATACACACTCAATGGAATTCAGCGCTCAGGCTCACATTTGGCGCTCATTTACCCTTGCCTTGTAATTGACATCTAATGCATAAGACTACTAAATCAGCACCTGAGGTACTTGAAAAAGTTTGTGTTTTAGAAGTCAAAATTCAAACTTATGTGAAATATCTATCAACTTCATTCGAAGCGCACATTTTGAGACACCTTGCATTGCAAAGTTTTAGACATGAACATCTTAAATCAGCGCCATAGTCTCATTTAGGCGCACTTTGAAGGGGTGTTTGCATAATAAGTTTCATACATCTGACCTCCAAATTTGCGCTTCATACATGAGTGATGAAGATCAGCGCTTTGCTTAATACATGCTCTATCCAAATTGGCGTCAATATATGTAACTACCAAAACTGCGCTCAATACACACACACTCCAAAATTGCGCTCCATACACATGACCTCTAAAACTGCGCCTCAATGCAAAGATATCCTAAAATTGCGCTAATACAAACACACCTCGAATCTGCGCTTGATAGTGAGAAGTCGGCCTAGGAAAAGGTCATAGACAAGTTTTAAAATTTGAAAAAATCATACAATAGTGAAGGAGGCCGACCTGCCTAAATAAGCTTATGAGAAGGTATATATACATAATCATTCTCTCATATCAATCACTCATTCCAAAACAAGTTCAAGAGCAGAAAAAAGGGCAGATTGGGAGCGAATAAGAGCAAAAAAGTGCAAGTAAGAGATCAAGTTATCAATAAATCAAGTCAATTTTCCACTTTCACAAATTCTATCATACTCTACAAACTTGATTTTCCTTGTTCTTCTAAGGCGAGGTGATTGGAAGTTTACATGATTTCATTATAAGATTTATCCCACATTCACCAGGTTATTGAAATTGTCATCATCTTGTTCATTTATCCAGCATCAAGCTAAGGTGCTAACTTAATGTTTCATTTTGTAGGTAATGAAAAGAAGATGGCGAGAAGTTGCATAGGAGAAGTTTAAAGCAAGAGGAGTAGTGCTCAAGAGCATTCGAAGAAGTAGACATCATCGCCACACGGAGGAATGCCTACATCAAGATCATCATTTGCTGTAATGTCCCCTTCTAGTAAGCCGAAATTTTTCACAACCTTGCACAATTTCAACTTAGTAAAAGAGAACATTAGTAATCTACTTATCATTTATTTCAACATATAATCATTAAGACTATAACACATTTGATCATATTCACATTATATTTCATATAATTCATTTCATCATCATGCATTATAACATTCACAATTCATAAACACATTCACATATATGTTATTCATTTTCATCACTCGTTCATGATATAGCTCGGGAGGGACTTAAGGTAGACTTGAATGTTAACCAGCTCTAGATCACCGAGTATGACTTCATTAGGGAGATAGCCAGCCATCTCTTATGGGGGCCCAAAGGTTTCACTCACACCCAGAGTACCTCACCATTTGGCTCGTGGGATTTCACTCACACCTGGAGTACCTCATCCAGACGAGGGTCACCTTTTGTAGAGCAATTAACTTTGCAAGTTACTTCTAGGCCCAAGGATTTCACCCACACCCGGGGTACCTCATCGCTTGGCTTGAGGGACTTCACTCGCATCCGGAGTACCTCGTCCAGTCAAGGGTCACCTAGGTTCATTTCCAACTATTTTTAACTATGTCATACCCAAAAGGTGATAGAGGGGTTAATGGTAGAGGCCTAGTCAACTCCGAGCGTATCATAAACTTGTCTTTCCATTGATCATGTTATTCCTCATAAATAGCATATTTATTCTCATTAACATTTTACACACGATGCCTTATAATAGGACATCTTGGCCTTATATCATAATTGGCCAATCATATTTCCACATGATCATATTTCATTATCATCATCATTGACTTCTTATACATAACTATGCTCATTTATCATGTTAGTCTATTCTTTCTATGCACATTCATGATCATATCTAGGATCAATCTATTATTCTATGTTCATTCATTCATGGTTAACATCACTTATTGATCATAAACGCAATCGTATGAAGAGTCAGAAATGTAGACACTACTTCTAATGCATAAACGAATTGATACTATAATCAGCCAAAGTATATCTCTGTTATCCTTATTATCATGCGTATTGTTATTCATAAGGTCGAAGCACAATATGTATCAGATTTGGCATTATGAGGAGAAAGAACATTAATGCATACCTTGCGGCTCCTTCGAGTGCTGGAAAACTGATATAGTATCCACTAGATCTCTTCTTACTAATTATCAACTATGTTTGTTGTTTATCAACAATGTCTGCTGTTTGTATCTGTATTGATGGCTTGGTTATTTCCTGCTATGATGCCTTGCTGATAGACGGTTGTTATTTTTCCTGACCGCTTCTTCTTGGATGCTTATGTGATGAATTCCTTGAATGCTGATGAGCTGCCATCGTTTATGCTGATCGATTGATATTAATATGTTGTGAGGGACGTTGGCTTGGCCAGGGGTCGCCACTTTCCATGATGTCATTTCATAAACGTAGCTTTCTTCTTGCTAATCGGCGATCCTTTAGACTTATTAAATATCATTTATCACTGTTTGTTTGTTTGATCGCTGACTTTAACAACCGACGCCCTAATCACCGTTTGTCTTTATTTAATCCTTAGGTGTATTTTCTTCTTCTTATCCTTCATATTTGTTGCTTCTTAATATATAATACTAATGTCTTGCCTGTCACGTATATTAGCTTCAGACCATCTAATGATGTCATAAGGCTGCAATCACTCTATATCATCGATTTGATTCTCTTGGCATGACTTATTCCAATCTTTAATTGGAATAGGGTCATCGAGGGATGTGACATTTGCATGAAGAGGATAACTTCATATGTCCGAGGAGGAGCATCACTTCATCATGTATGAGAAGTTCATTTCCAGAGGTTCAAGTCTATGACCAAGCTTCCATGAGCATCCATTTCATGCGCCAAGCAGAGGGAGAGAACATCCATCATCCGCAAGTCCACTCCGACAGTCATGAACAAAGACATCTTCTACTTGCGCCATCCAAAGTTAGAATCCTGCAGGAATACATGTCATGAGGAGAAATGAGCATGAACATAATAAATCCATAAATTACACTAAGGCATGAAAGACAACATAAAAAAATTTGACAAATTCCCAAGTTTTCAAGTTCTAAGCAGCCAAGTTCCAGAGGTGAAAATCCAAGTTCGAAGACTACTCTAAAAGATGACAAAATCTGCGAAAATATTCCGAGCAATATGAACACAAAGAAAATCAAACCAGTTTGCTCGATGTAGAGGTGGCATGTGCACAACATTGATCCAATCACAACCTGCCACATCATTCGTCCACATTCAATGTTTTAAAAATAGTAACTTTTGTAACAAACTGCCTTGTCTCAATCTTGGCCATTGATTCTCAAATCAATCCTGGCCGTTCATGTAATTTTGGAGCCTATATAAGGCCCATTTCTCTCATTTGTATTAGATCAAGATAGAAGTAGGAGTAGATGCTATCAAGGTAGAAGCAGATTAGAGGAAACTCTTCGAAGTCATTGAATAGACATATGAAATTGTTGTAAAAATACATTTCCAAAACCAATACAAGCTCATTGTTGACTCACATGGTGATTTTGTGTGATTGTGGAATGTTAATGTGGTTTCTAATTCTCAAAATGATGGAGATGTGTTTCCAAGTAGAGTAGAATTAGATTAGAAGTTCATTGATGTAATGTTTATATGTGGAGATACTAGATGAATTCCTTAAATGGTTCATACTTTTTATGATTTGTCGATGATAAGTCATTTTGCAAAGTTAGCTTGAACCACGTTTGCTTTAGTTCGGTTGTGGATGCTCGTTCAAGCTGCGCCAGCAGTGGGTGTTGGGATGGAAGTTTACAACATGAAAATCCTTGAGTTTCCTTAGAAAATTGCACCGATTTCATGTAGTTGTTGGTTTTCATGGTGAAGCGAAGTTTGGTTTCATGAGGAGTTTGTCTATCTTGGCATATTTCATTATATCATTGTCCTTAGAATAGTTTCCTAAACCCTTTCTCTTTTGCATTTTCTTTTCGTAGTTGGTTTTAGAATTCCATTTCACAAGGAGAATAACATATCTAGAGTGGAGTAAGGAGTCAATTCAGCGTAAGTCCCTTTGTGATTACCAGCAAAAATCACATCAACTATTGAGTCTATCCATTGCAAGTCAAGACCTGACATATCATGAACCTTGGAGTTGTCTCATCGGATCACATCGTTTAGCCTTTGAGAGATTTTATTCAAGAGAGGATAGAATACTTAGTATTTTATTTTGAGTTTGCATGTGCATAAAAAACACATCAACAGATTCCTCCGTGTCTTGTTGACCTCGAGCAACACTTCTTCCACGCTCTGAATGTTTCCGGTGCAAGCTTTTGCCATTCTCCTTCCTTGAAGTGACCTCCATCCTTGGATGATGAAACTAGATGCCTTCTCTTCCTTGTTTGAGTTGAGGGAGCTTGCTACTGGAGTTCTTCATGTGATGAAACCTTCCCTTGATTGCTTTCGACATCGGATCTTCCTTGAACAAGCACTTCTTGCCTCCAGTTCTTGCAAAAGAGAAACAATTTTCAATTGCAAAGATGATAATCATTAACAATATTTCATCATAGATCTAACATTTCACTTTCAGACACCTTGCAAAGGTCTTGGGTTAGATCTTGTTTTACACAATGAAGAAGGTTTTGTTCTCATGTTTTAAAACTTGCCATTTATCCCCTTCTGGCCGACCTGGTAGTTTGAGAAGCTTTGAGCGCCCTTGAGGCATGTTGAAGATATTTCCTAGGCTGGAGCGCATATCGTGAAGGTTGGAGAAATTTCCTAGGCTGGAGCGCATATCGTGAAGGTTGGAGAAATTTCCTTATGAAGGGCACATTCCTTGAATGCTGAAGAAATTTTCTTCAAGCTGGGCGGGTTCCTTGAGTGTTAGAGAAATTTCCTGAGGCTGAGCGCATATGGGTGATGTTGAAGAAATTTTCACTAAGGAGGGCGCATTTGGCAATGGATGAGGAAATTCTTGATTGAGGGCGCATTTGAGACACGTTGAAGAAATTTCATAAGCTGGAGCGCATATCGTGAAGGTTGGAGAAATTTCCTTATGAAGGGCACATTCCTTGAATGCTGAAGAAATTTTCAAGTTGGGCGAGTTCCTTGAGTGTTAAAGAAATTTCTCTCATGAAGGGCGCATCTGAGGCAGGGTGAAGAAATTTCTTGTTTCGCTGAGCGCATTTCATGAAAAACGAAGAAATTTCACAAGGCAGAGCGCATATCCTAGAGGTTGGAGAAATTTTCCTGAGTGGGAGCACATACGAGATGTGTTAAAGAAATTTCTCTATTATGGGTGCATTCCTTGAATGTTGAAGAAATTTCTCCAAGTAGGGCGCATTCCACTCATGTAGAAGAAATTTCCCATACTTAACCATTTTTCAATGCCCGAAATCAAGTATATTTCAAATTATATTTAAGTATATGTTTATACTTTAAATATTTTGAAATAGACTTTCAGGATGTTTGAGATAGGTCTCGAATCCATGAGATTTAACATGCAGATTCTAGATTTTTGAGGATCCACTAGATTTCAGACTTAGTCAGTTTTCAGGATTTTAGGACATCAGACTTCAGGACATCAGACTTCAGGACATCAGACTTAGTCAATTTTCATTATCTCAGGGACATGCTTAGGTATTCTCAATTGCACCTTGTTTGATGGATGACCTTCCTAATTTCTCACTTGCAAGGAAATTAACTCACTTGACTTGTTTCCGGATAGACTCATTCTTCATTTCATGGAGGAGACTAGGTCTGACAACGCTTCCTAAGGACCCTACAAGCTCAAGATTGCGAAAAAAAAGGTGGGTCCCCATTTGCAATGGGGTGATGTGTGAAGACATCACAACACTAACTAATTAATTACACTTTAGTACATTATTATACTAATACCCCCCTTAATGACTAAACCAAAAACGACACCAAGCTTGTCCCGAAATTCGACAAAGTAACCAGGACCAAGTAGTTGAGTCATTAAATTAACAGTTTGCTCCTGAGAAGAACAAAAATGGAGAGAGATGTCTTCACAGTCCACCGGTTGCCGAATATAGTGATGATGAATCTTGATATGTTTGGTTTGAGCATGACATATTTGATTCTTCACGAAAAATGGAGGGAGATGTCTTCACAGTCTACCAGTTGCCGAGTATAGTGATGATGAATCTTGATATGTTTGGTTTGAGCATGATCCATTTGATTCTTTACCAATTTCAGTACTCCCTGATTATCACAGAAAAGCAACCTGATTATCACAGAAAAGCAATGTAGGAGTATGTTAAGGAAGCTGAAGATCTGTCAAGATTCTGCGTATCCAAATTGCTTGACAACTGGTACTCACAACTGCTTTGTATTTAGCTTCAGTGGAGTATAAAGCGACTGTCTGCTGAAGCTTACTTTGCCAAGAAATGAATCCTGAACCTAAGGAGAAGATGTAGCAGGCTGTAGACCACCGAGTATCCATAGATCTTGCTCAATTGGAGTCTGTATACCCAATTAATCCAAAATCTTCTGTCCTCTGATAGAGTATGCCAAAGTCAACAATACCTTTGACATATCGCAAAACTTGCTTTGTGGCTATCCAATGAGAAAGCTTCGGTTTTGACAAAAATCGAGAGAGATAGCTAACAACAAAGCAAAGATCTGATCTAGTGGTTGTAAGATATATCAAGCTGATCACCAACTGTTTGTAGTGTGACTCATCGATTGGGGGTGAATCATTGGAGGCTGAAAACTTCAGCTTGACCTCCAGAGGTGTAGAAGATGAGTTACAATTTGCCATCCCAAAACGCTTCAAAAGACTCGTGGCATATTTGATTTGAACCATGAAGATGTTGTGATTAGATTGCCAAAACTCAACCCCTAGGCAATAATGTAGGGTGCCTAGATTTGGCATGTCAAACGCTGCACACAATTGTGATTTTACTTGCTGAATTGCAATGTTTGTGCTACCTATGATGGCAAGATCATCAACATATAGAATAACAATTACAATATCCTTACCATCACTTTTACATAAAGATTTGGATCAAAAAGACTCCTTTTGAATCCAATATCTTTTAGATGTTTATCAATTTTAAAATACCAGGCTCGAGGAGCCTGCTTAAGTCCGTACAAGGACTTAATTAACCTGCAAACCAGATGTTCATGTCTAGGAACTTGAAAACCCTTAGGCTGAATCATATAGACTTACTTATTCAAGTCCCCGTTCAAGAAGACACTTATGACATCTATTTGATATAGCTTCCAACCAAATTGTGCGGCAATGGAGAGAAGTAACCGGAATTTGACAATCTTAGTAGTAGGAGCAAACGTCTCTTCAAAGTCTATACCTTCTTGTTGCGAATATCCCTTAGCAACAAGATGTGCATTGTATTTGTCCAATGAACCATCGGCTTTGCATTTGACTTTATAGACCCATTTGCACCCAAATGGGCTTTTTACCTAGAGGCAATTCGACCAACTCCCAAGTCTTTTTTTTCATCAATGCATCATATTCAACTTTCATAACAACTTCCCATTCTCGTTTCCCTTGTGCCTCAGAAAACCTTTGTGGTTCAAAAACTTGAGAAAGATCAGAAGATAGGGC
This sequence comes from Cunninghamia lanceolata, assembly GCA_027924645.1. Taxonomy (NCBI): domain Eukaryota; kingdom Viridiplantae; phylum Streptophyta; class Pinopsida; order Cupressales; family Cupressaceae; genus Cunninghamia; species Cunninghamia lanceolata. The sequence goes on from BSBN01000585.1 coordinate 665,464, forward strand.
AAAATGACTGCTCAATAGCTTAACCGAGTATCATTTGTCCTTTTCTCCAAAAATGTTCATTTGATTTAGGAAGTTCATCCACATGTACACCTTCCATAGTGGAATAATACCATTTAGGTTTCTGGTGTCTTAGGTGAATGTTGCAAAGGCATATTCTCAATTGCAGTCTTACTTGGAGTGGAAGCATTTTTAGTTCTGCATCTTTGATAGACAAGCGGTGTAGAACCAACTACAAATTGAATTATAGGCTGACTTGATGAACTGGAAGGTTCCTCCTTCAAAGGTATCATAATACTAGATTCAAGGTCTTCATTGACTTCTCGCTGAACATTTGAAAAATATGGCTCTGTTTCTTTTACATCAACATCCTGACTAACAATGACCTTGTTAGTGGAAATATCAATAAGCATGTATGCCTTAGATTGTTCACTATAACCATCAAAGAAATACTTGATGCTTTTGGAATCTAGTTTGTCTTTTCTGTTCAGAAACTAATGTGTATGCAGCTGAACCAAAAATACGAAAAGAAGTTACCTTAGGTTTGTGACCAGTCCAAGCTTCCTCCGGTGTGATTTTCTGCAAAACCTTGGATGGACATCTATTTAGGATGTAAATTGTTGTGTTCATAGCTTCTCCCCAATACTAGTAGGGAATGCTCTTGTTGTGCATCATGCACTATGCCATTTCCATGATAGTCTTGTTTCACCTTTCAACCACTCCATTTTGTTGCGGAGTGTATGGTGCTGTTAATTGGTGTTGAATACCTTCTTTTTCACAGGAATTCCTTAAATTGAGTGGAGGTGAATTCCCCCCATTATCGGATCGTAGAGTCTCGATCCAATGCCCTATGAATGTTTCCACCAACGCCTTGTATTTGAGGAAGGCACCATAGCATTCAGACTTATTCTTTAAGAAGTATACCCACATCTTTCTGGAGAAATCATCCACCAATAACAAAAAGTACCTTGAACTGTTGACAGTGGGACTCCAGTAGGCTCACAAAGATTTGCATGAATGAGATCCAAAAGATGCTTAGCATGCCATGCACCTTTCGTAGGAAAGACTTCCTCTTCTGATTTCCAGCCAAACACCCAACACACAAATCCTATTTTTCTTGTATAGGGGGCAGCATGTGAACCATATGGGCTATGTTGAGTTTGACCAAAAATTGAAGATTCAGGTGACCATAACTTTCATGCCAAAGGACATTGGTATTATCTTTGATAGCTAAGGCATGCAAATTAGTTGTAGTAGGATTGACAAGCTTATACAAGCCTCCTTGACCAATGCCTATGGCAAAAACCTTGTCCTGTTTCACATTTGATACAATACACTTCTTTTCACAAAACTTCACTTGAATATTAGGGTTCACAGTAAGCTGACTAATAGATAATAAATTCTTGTTTAAGGCAAGAACATATCGAACATTTTGTACCATAAATTTCAGAGAATCATTTAATACAACCCTAACATCTCCTATCCCTTTGACCACGTGGATCTACCATCACCAAGTGAAATTGTATCTTTATGACTAGAATTGACAATAAACTTTACATACCATTCTTTGTGACATGTGAAATGTCGAGATGCTTCTGAATCAAAAAACTAGTATCTGCTGTCAGCACTATCTAAAAGAGATGCCATAAGTGCAAACTTGTCATTTGAACCATGCTCTTCTTCGACAATGGCTAGATTAGCTTCACCATCCTTCTTTCGTGATAGATTGTATAACCTTTTCCTGCATTCCTTTTTAACATGTCAGAATTTATTACAATAAAAGCATTTCGTCTTTTTCTTGGACGAAGTGGAAAAAGTGTTGCCAGAAGAATTTTGAGGTTTGTTGCCAAATGAATTTTGAGGTTTGCTCTTAAACTGAGCAAGAAAAGCACTTTCCGTGGCCTTGGATATAGATTCCCCTATCTGCTCGTGTATTCCCTCTTGCAATAGATATTGACTCACCTTATCAAAAGTCAAAGTTTGACTTTCAACTAGTAGATTCAGTGATTCCACAAAGGTCTCATAGGAGGGTGTCACGCTGTTAATGGTCAGAGCAACCATGTCCTTGTTATCCACTGGTTTATTGACGGCGGTAAGTTGATCACTAAGATCCTTGATTTTTATGAGATGTTCTCACAATGACCCACCCTCATGCAGTTTTGTAGAAAACAACAAGTTCTTCAAATACAAAACTTGACTTTTCTTAGAGACCCGATACTTGTTTTTGAGGTGATTCCACAGTGTAGATGCATATGTGGTGTTCCGGACTTCAGGGATTAAGTCATTGGACACTGACAGCTTGAGTAGCAATAGGGCTTCCCTGTGATGCTTTTAAAAGTCATTTGGGTTGGTTGCATGCCTGGTTTCATCTCTAGGATAATATCGTCACACATCCTATACTCAACGATCATGAGTATTTTGTGACTCTAAATATTACAATTCTTCCTAGTGAGCTTTTGTGCCTCCGGTAATACCAAATTTTGAATATTTGCCATTATCCCAAAAAATTATCAATTCCTAAAACTTTGAACAACTCCTTTAAATTTGACCCAGAAATTTTTTCTTAGAAATTTTTAAAACTAATTCCGCAAAATTTTGAAACCCTTGAAATTTTGACACCCCAGATATTAAACCCCCCCCTCAAACTGAGATTCCAAAACTTGGAAAAATTTATAAAAAATAACTGAGGGAATGTTAAATTAAAAAATACCTGGAAAGTTTTGTCAAATCTCGTGCCCTAGCAGCCGTTGAATTTTGATTTGCACGCTGAAATGAGGGTTAGAAAACCCTAGCAAATTGGTTTTCAAACACACGGTTTGCACTTTAAACTCTAGCTGGTTTAACGAACCCTTGGTCATCACTTTTGCCCTAGCTGTGGACAAAAAATTGGTAAACATTTGTGTTTAAAAACACCTAAAAATAAAATCCTGCAGCTTGGCCCTAATTGCAGACAATTTTAACACAAAATCCGTGCGACTTCCTTTTGTAGAATGGCACAACTTCAGACCCTCGAAAATATGGTGTGACTTTGCAAGGAAATAAGGCACGATTTTTGCAAAAAATGAGTCACATTTTTAGTAGAAAAAAATCGGGATGTGATTTTGCCCAAAAAATTTGTGATTTCTGTTATAAAACCTTGCACGATTTTTAGAATGAAACTGGCTGCAATTCCTTTAATGTGACAGTGCCCTAGGCAACCCTTAACAATCTTTGATGATTTGGTTGCATTTTTTAGTGATCTCATGATCTCGATCCGTGACCACGACCTCTTCCCGACCTCCTTTGCACGTACAAACCCTAACCTATTGACTTTGATACCAATGTTGGCAGAGATGCAAAGAAGAGAGATGAGAGAAATTTGCAAGAAAGGCTTGCTTCACAAAGAGTGAAAGCAACTTTATATAAAGTTGTAAAAGTTACTATTACAACAACCATATTTAATGGTACATCACCTACTGCAACTACTGTCATTAAAGAATACACCTAACTACCAGCTAATTGATTACACTTTATTACATTATTATACTAATAATCACTAGCATCAATGTCAGTTCTAGAAACTCAACAATAAGTAATACGAAGCTGGGAGTATCAACAATATATTATTCAAATGTCTAATTACAAATTATTGATAGGAATCATAGGATCAATGCATAACATCAACAAAATCCAAATTGGAACTGGACTGTAGTTGTACCCAGAATTCATAATTTGATCTGAAAAGTTCTGCCTACTCAACAACATTAAACCCAACTCTCTTCTCCAATGACCCCCTATCTCTGTGTATATGCTTCATAGGCTTGTTGCTCTTGACAACAGAAGCCGCTTAGTCAGAACATGGGCACTACCAGCACTAACTCCCATGGCCAGAAATAGGAGATCCGAGAAATGCCCAGCAGAATGAAAATATTGCCATACGCACCAGGATTGACCCACATTTAGGGGAATGAAGTACAACCAAGACTGAATTAGTGGACTGCTGACAGGAAACTACCATGTCAACAATTAATTTGTAATTGCCAAGGGGAGTCATTAGGTAGACTGCAAGACATTGACCCCCACGATTTATAGTGGTATCGCCACCTTGAGGTGAAGACTGCATCTGGCATAAAAGACAAAGTAAAAGATGACAAGGCAACTGCCAGGTGGGAGTGTGTCCCAGCATACAAGATAGTGCCTCAGGAGTCCTAAACTGGGTACCCACAAAAGGTAGCCAACTCAGGCAACCATACACACATGCAGGCAAGAATTCACAGCAGGCAAAATTTATTACAGTCCTTTAATTTTTAGAAAATTACTAAAGACATGGGCTGAACAAGCTTAATCTTCTTTTCAATCACCTATGGGCACGCAGGCCTATTACATTGATAGGTATATTCAAGAATAATTTAGAAACTACAGGCCTGTAATGGTCTAGCAGACCCTTCTCTCCTTTCATGACCTTGGAGAAATTGTATTCTCTACTCCACAGTTACAGGATACGCCACCCCCTCTCTGGTATGTGTATCACCGTACTAGATACGGATACTTATAGGATACAACTTAGATACGTCTTGGATACCGTGTTCGACCGTACCAAAAAAACCCAATTTTTTCCCTGTGCCAGATACACGTAGATACGACATTCTCATGATACTTGTGCCATATCCCAAAAATATTAACCCTAGAATGTTAAAAATTGCTGCAAGCAACTGCTCCATGACCTGGCATGCTAATTTCTTGTTGCGGGGAACTACTCTAAACCAACACACACACACACACGATCATAAATGTCTTTCTTTGCGATTGTATTTACTCAAATAATCACGTTCATTTTGAAGTTGGAGATATAGTGTCAACAAGCAATGGAGGAAGAGGCAAATTTTATTAATTGGTGATACTTTTTTTTATTTTTTATTTTTTGTTTTACTTTACATTGTAAACTTTTGTTTATTTAATAAGTTTAATACATTTAACTTTTAATTTAAGTTTAATTTATTAAAATTTTATTAAGTTTAATATTGCTTATTATTAGATTGCAATTTTTTTAATTAAGTTTATTGTTTATTAAGTTTAATTTATTAATATATAATATATAATATATTAAATTTAAATTATTTAATATTATTTATTGCTATATATATATGTCGTATCTAGCCGTATCCATATTAGGGGTCTTGAAAAATAGCCGTATCCGTATCTGATACCATATCAATAATTGATACCGTATTTGTGTCCATTGCAACTCTGCTCTGCTCTATGTACTTTGGTTTGTCCCAAAAAAAAATCCTCGTCTTGCTTTCTGCCACGCCAAGGATAAATATACCTCTCTTTTTGTATTGACTGTAATGTCCCCTTCCTGAGATTGCCCTAAATCTTGCCCTAGAATCACAAGTTTAATGTAGTTAGGGTTATAACGTACCAATTAAATGCTTTAAGAAAGATGAATCTTGGTTTGGGTCCTACAATCATGTTAGATAATATTGGAAATATAATTCATATGATCAAAACATATATAATGAATGTCTTATTTATTTAAACCATGTAAAATACATAACTATTTCAAACCTATTTAAACTACACAATACCTATAGTGCATGATGGAACATTAGCCATAATAGGACTTGGAGGAGAGATATGATAGGGCGCCTGAAGCTATCCTCATGCTAAGCCCAAGAGCGGATATACCATCCCTCTTGGCCCCAAGTGGCAGACAGGCGGGCATCCAACTTGGGGTGATGTGCTTAGTGGATAGACTTGTATTTGTCTTCCCTATCCATGCTATCTTATCCATCCTTCTTATGATTGAGACTCCTTGAATCCATCTCAACAACCAACCCATGTGGAGATCGGAGGGAAAGCTACAATGGGGTGCATGTAGATTGCCCTATCTAATCCCAAGGGCGGACATTCACCCCCTTGGCCCACAAGTGGCAGACACACGGGCATCCAACATGGGGTGGCGTACTTAGAAGGAAATCTAGAATCTGCTCCCCCTTGTATTTACCTACTCCTCCACATGGTTGCTTATTGGGAATGAGCAATTTAATGACTAATAGGAATCTAGTTTGACCTACAATTACATCAATAAACATATCTAGATTCATAAGAGATTATACATTAATAAACAAATCATCATTCACAATAATCATAATAGTGCATACTACAATACTTGCCAAAATATAAGACTGCTATATTCTAAGATGCAAATATATTAGCCAATGCTGACTTCTGCCCTTGTCTGCTGAGTGCAGATTATTATGTTTGATCTGCTCTTATTGCCTTTTTATATTTGTTTTTGCTTTTTTTATTCCCCTCCCTTCTATCCCCCTTTCCTCTTACTTTTTATATGTCTTCAAATAAGAGTAAGGGACATACCCTTTCACAATGTTTATGACTTTCCACAATGGATGTACCTCTTCAAATGGTTCGCTGCTATTCAAAAAACAAATCGCAGCCTTTCTTAATAATTCTTCTTGTCATCTAGTGATCACACTTTTTGCATTAGACTTAGTTTATATTAGTTTCTCCTTTTGGATCGCTGCCTTCCAAGTCATCCTCCTTTTTGTCTTATTTAAACTTTACACTGTTTTGTCCTATTCTCTTTTGTCTTATTCTTTTTAACAAATGATCGCTGCCTTTTTGTGAATGATGTTTCTTCTTTGCAAATTGTAAGCCTTGGTGGAAGGACTGGAAGTGGTATCTGGAAACCCCTTTCAAAAATTATAAGCCTCGGCTTGGCTACAATTGGCTTTCGCCTCATTTGCCAATGGTTGACACGTTCAATAAGTGTTGGCTCCTCCACTCTTTAGTGTCTATTTGGCATAATCAATTTTCTACTGTATGGTCAGCCATTGTTGAGCCAAAACTTGCCCACTTTGCTTGGTGTCTTCTTTTTCAAGGTTTACCAGTGGGAGCAAGGCTATTTCATCTGGGGGTTCAGGACCCACGTTGCCCTTTTTGTGGGCAACTAAAAACTTTTCAACATCTCTTCTAGTTTTGCACCAAAGCTTAGCAAATGTGACTGTGGATTCATGATTTCTTTCGGCCCTTCAGATCGGAGCCTGTTTCCTGACAAATGATTCTTTTGGGTGATTCTCCCAGATTCCCTACAAGATTTACTCAGATTTGGTACATTTTCAGGGTGGAAATTCTCTTCACTATTTGGAAAGATCGAAATTCCTGCATATTTTCTCAAAGCCAGATTGGTACATTTGTTTCTCTATATGCTAAAGCTATTATATGTTCTAATGTTCTACTACAGATTGAAGTACAGGCAAACAAAGTGGCACTTGAAGTTTCACACTTACAGGAACTTTTGGACCATTGGGGCAATACACCTTGCATGGTGGCATGGGTACCTCCCTCTCCATCCTCTTCTAGAGGCTGATTGCCTCCACGAGGCCGACGACGAAGAAGTGGCTCTGCTAGGGACAACCAACCCCGTCCTCAGCCTCCTCCCCGACGTGGATCTCACCCACGCAGCGATCTTCTCCACGTAATCGGGGATGGACTTCTGGTGGTCCTGTCGGAGATGCAGGTGGCAATGCAGGTTGGCCCTCTGGGGACTCCAACCATGGTGCTTTCAATCCAGCCAACACTGGTTGGGACACCACTAAATTTCTTCCATGTCTGGATCTGGCTATTTCACCTCAGCGGGAGAATATTAATACAGAGAATGAAAAGGATGATGATGGCTGGGCACCCCCTGATGTCATCCCGGATCCCGCAACTGTACGGGGCAATCCAGAGGACAGGGACCCTACATCTACTGGCACTGCATTGGCTGCTTGATTTTCTTTTCTGTTATGTTTTATATAATTTCAGATATGTAATTTCGGGTAGTTACCCTTAGACTTTCTGGGCTATGCCCATATGACTTTGATATTTTGGGGTGTGCCTTTATACCACCTGTTGATGATGTTTTCTTGACAACAACAACATTAGAATAAAACACCAAGTGCTCTATCCTCTCTTGAACAAAGCGTCTTGAATGCTAAACTACGTGATCAAACAAGAACGCTCCAAGGTTCCTTGTACGTGATTTGCAACGGATAGCCTTGGTGGTATGATGTGATAATGCTGTTTACACAAAGGGACTTATGCAGAATTTATTTATCACTCCATTCAAATATGTACTCTTTCCTTGTGAAATGGAACTTATTCTAATCAACTACAAAAACAAAAGGCAAAAGGCAAGGGTTTAGAGAAACTAATCTAAGGTCAATGAGGCAATGATGCTGCATGAATAGACAAACTCCTCAATAAACCTAACTACACTTCGCCAAGAATGCCTACAACTACATGGAGTAGGTGCAATCTCCTAAGGTTAGCGAATGGTTTTCAAATCATGAAAGCTCATATAAGCACCCATTGGATGGCGCAGCTCAAACAAGCATCCACAACCGAACTTAAGCAAATTATGATGAAGCTCAGACTAGCTTTACACAACACTCCACCAGCGATGGATGTCAAAAGCATGAGGTAGGAGTTGATCAAATATTCAATACATACATGCATTACATCAATGGACTTCTAATCTATCAACTAAGCTACTTTGGAAACAATTCTTAACCATCTTGGAGACAATGAAGACCATGCTAACATTCCAAAATCACAAGATCACCATGAACCATTCAACAATGAGCTTGCATTAATCTTGAAGTGTATCTTTACAACAATCTCTCAATATCTCTTCAATGACTTCGAAGAGCCTCCTCTACTCTACTCCTTTCTAATCTAATGTATCCTCTCTAATGTCTTAGAAGAGTCTCCTCTAATGTCTATATCTACAAATGAGAGAAGTGAGCCTTATATAGAGCTCAAGAATTACAATGAATGGCCCAGATTGATTTAGCAATCAACGGCCGAGATTGAGACAACAAAGCAGTTTGTTACAAAATTTGCTATTTTTAGAACATGAAAGAGGCAATGAAGGCACGTTTCCTAATGTGATAAGCATCTTTGGAGCATCTTTATGGTGGGCCCTCTTGAATGAATGACATGGCAGAATGCGATTGGCCTGATGATGTGTACGTGTAACCTCAGCATCTTCAAACGAACTAGTCTGGTTCACCTCATGTTCACTTTACTTAGAATATTTTCTTCTTGTTGTCTTGGTGTAACTCATGGATCGCTTTGATGATCATGCTCATCTCTCATCTTGTGACGTCCTTGTGCTTGTGCAAGATTATGCCTCTTGGAGTGTTGAGGTGGAAGATGCCCTGTGCGTGACTTCTTGTAGTAGACTTGCATATGATGGATGCACATGAAATAGACAACTCTGGATGATGACTCCTCATGCATGGTGAAGTGATATTCCTCGGACAGCTGCATGAAGTAGAAGATATGTTGTGTACGAGTCCTTAGAGTAGATTACATGATGATTGTCCTTTTGGTGCGTGGAATGAATCACTGGAAGATGACTCCCTCTCACGTGTGGCGTTGATGTCTTCCTCATCCAGACATACGAAGTCTTCAAAGTAAGATGAACTTGATGTAGGAGCTCTCCGTGTGGTGATGATGACAAATTTGAGCAACTTTCCTCCACGTTCCAAACTTCTCATGTATGAGCTCTCGCCATTCATCTCCTTGGACCCTCCACCTACAAAAAGAAACACATCAAATTAAGACTTGATATAAAGGTTTTTCAATAACAAATTACATCTATCTTATGCATGTGGGATAAAAAAAATGGCATTTCAAAACATACCCTTTCGCATGAAATCCATGCCTAAGTGCCTAGGCGGGTTTAGAGAGGTAGTGAGGAATGTGTGATGTGAATTCTAAGGGTCATGGTCTAGGCCGCCCAGGCTAGGCGGGTTTAGAAGTGATAGGCGGAGGGTGTCTTGTGAATGACATGACATTGTCCAGGGGAAGTGCTCAAGGCTGCCTAGGAAGGGCGGGATTGAAGGTTGTATGTGGATTTTTCATGACTTAGGCATTGGCTTTATTTTGATAATCTAAGACCCTTTTCACTTGTTTCATTGATGACCTGACCTCCTTGAATGAGATGGAAAACCTTAGAAGGATGGGCAGATTTGAAGAGAGGGTATGGAGTGTGTGATGTGAAGAACATGCATGATGGTGGAAGGCACTGTGGCAAGGCGGTTTTGAAGGTTGTGTATGGAGAATGTGTTGTGGAGGAGACACAGTCCAAAGAAGATGTTGAAGGCCGCCTAGCATGGGCGGCTTGGAGGATGGTGTATGGATTTCTTCACTTAAACTTACTTAATGCTCATTTAAACTGGCTCATTTCACCTTTGACATGTTCATCTTCATTATTACATTGATTTATGCTTGCAAATTTTATGGTTTTCACCCCTGAGCGGCTTTAGGAATGTTGTCTGGAGGCTGTGTTGTGGATGAGACAGAGTCCATGGGCACCTCTTGAGGCCGCCCAGGTAGGGCGGGTTTGGAGGCGACCCTTGGATTCTTCCTCAAAATGCATTCAAATACCTTCAAACCTATGAACTTTCATCAAAACTTCATGATCTCCTTGCACTTGAACTTAAAATATTGTAAACTTGGTAAGCTTTCTCCTTGGGCGGGTTTGAGGATGGTGTCTGGAGAATGTCACCTGGAACAAGACAAAGTCCATGAATCCATCTTGAGGCCGCCTAGGCTGGGCGGGTTTAGAGGTGAGACATGGATTCTTCTTTGAAATGCACCCAAACTCTTTCAAATGCATGAACTCTCCTTGTAATTTCATCATCTCTAAGCACTTGGAGCTCAAAACACTGCAAACTTGACAACTTATTCCTAGGGCGGGTTTGAGAGTGATGTCTGGACAAGTGTATGTGCAGGACATCGAATCCATGAGCTCATGCCAAGGCCGTCCAGGCTAGGCGGGTTTAGACATGGAGTGAGGAATTTCGTGCCTTAGTCAAATTTTGGATTTTCCTAAATGGAAGTATATTGAAAATATGTTTAAGTATAAGTTAGATATTTATCAATATACTTCTAGGATGTTTGAGATAGGTCCTGGATCCATAAGATTTAACATGCAGGTTCTAGATTTTTGAGGATCCACCAGATTTCAGACTTAGTCATTTTTTCAGGATTTTCAGGATATCAAACTTAGTCATTTTCAAGGTCTCAGGGACATGCATCAGGATGAAGGCATATAGACCTCTTGGCAAGAAATTGTTGAGACTTGGATACACAAACACTATCAAAATCCTACAAGCTCAGAGGAAAACTAAACCTAAAGCAAAACGAAGTGAGAAAGCAGAAAAAGAGGGGGTCCCCATTTGCAATGGGGCGATGTGTGATTACATCACAACACCACCCAACCCATTTTTGTGAAAGTGTATTACTTATCTTTTGATTAATAGATAATATCGAATTTTCATCAAAAAAAATAATAAACACAGCTTCTCCTTTTGTCTTATATACTCCTTTGTCTTATTCATACATCAAACCTTCTTGTCTTTATTCACCTTTTGTCTTATTCTCTAGTCAGCATTATTTTGTCTTATGCATATTTAGATGATAATCATTGTCTTCAAAGATTAATTGTTGTCTTTAATCATAGATCGTAGTATATAGAAAACAGTTGATTACTGCTCTTTTATGTATCATAAATAAATCTGATCGCTGCATATATATACACCTTGCTGTCTTTGATTAATGAATAACAAATCAGATCGCTGCTTTTTATTAGATATATTACTTGTCTTACATTGTTCAGCAGATCACTAACAAATTTGACTTATATACATGGGCGCTCCAATATATAGAGAGGTCGGCCTGATTTAATTACTTATATTTAGGAAGGGACATTTCATTGACACCTCTTTCTCTCTCTCTATTTTTTTTTTTGGTTATTTCCATTGGCTGTTGCCATAACTCCACACGAAGTCGTATTCAAAATCTGCCGCTGGCTGGAGGCTGCCACGGATTTACTAAAAAATAGGTGAAGTCTTTGGAAACTGCCGTAGACATTAGTAATTTCCTTGTGACTTGTAACTTCCGTGAGTGTAAGGACTACTGTGTGGAATTTTTAATCGCTATCAGTTGTCAGAAATAGAAACAGGGGCCACCACAATTGAGAATGGTGGGATTGAAGCTGCCAACAGACTAAGGAGACCTCATGTTCAGCATGGAGGAAAGAATATCTGTCAAAAACTTATGCCCAATAGATAGGAAGCTTGCCAGACATGTGGGCCCCAATAAAAAACAGCCAATCAGCAGACAAGCTAAAGCAGCGCCCAGGATCAAGGAATTTTTCCCCAGCCAATAGGAGACAAATGAGTAATTTACAGCGCCCACCAGAAGAGTAAATTGTTATTTCCTCTGTCCTCATACCCCAGCATGATGAAAGAAAGAATGTACAGAATTTAGGAGAAGTTTTAACACTTATGCCCAGCAAGAGACCTCACATGGGAAGGAAGGAATTTTAACACCAAACAGAGCCTGCACACACAAAAATCAGAAAAAGAAAACAAAAATGGATTGAACAATATTTTGGGGGGTGCAGGATTGCGAGAGCCCAGGATGCTCCTGCATCAAAAACACTAGACAGCGGTATCCAGATACATGATGTTATGTGTAACTGTGAAAATCTAAAATCTTTGATTTTTTTATTAGTATTACTTAATAATGCAATGCTAACTGTATTGCATTAGTTTACAGTTACATACATTTCTTTCCCTTCTTTTCAGGCTTTAGAATGTGTTTAAGCTATTTCATAACAATTATGCTAAACCTTATTTTATTGTTTCCATTTGCATTTTTGCTCTTTTTCGTGTGCTTCAGATGCAAAGGTTACTCTTGGTTTGTAATCATATAATAATTCTTACACAAAATTGTCTTCATATTAATGCTAATATTTGATTTCCAAATTATATCTTATGTGCTAAGATTGAGAAGAAACCCTCTATTGTTATATGATGGATAGCAACTTTTGATGCCTACCTGTATACTATTCTTGATCAATCTTGTTGCATTGCAGCTCCCTCACGGAGGCATTTTGTATTGCAATATTAGAGGCAGCTAGTTGTGGCTTGTTAACTGTGAGTACACGAGTTGGAGGGGTCCCAGAGGCATGTATGCGGTTCTGTTTTCTTTATTTTTAAGACATTTACTTTTCAATTCTAGTTGATTGTTAAAGTAATTGCATTTGGTCGCCTCATATTCAATTGAAAGTTAGGTATTAGATAATTGCTATCAAAATGTCATCTCTCAAATGTTGTACTATTTTGATTTCTAAACAGTTGCTTTTGGTTGCAGGTTCTGCCTCCTGACATGATTGTACTTGCAGAACCAGTACCTGGACATATGGTATCTGCCATTGGAACAGCAATAAAATATCTTCCGAAGATTGATCCTTACGCCATGCATGCTAGGGTAGGTAGCCGTTCTTTTAACAGTCCAATTGTATTTTTTTATGTTTTTTGGGATTACAATTTTTTTTACTGATCTGCCATTTTAAAATATTTTATATTTTTTGGTGTTTTTGACTAATGCATAATTTTCTAGCTGCAGCATGAACTTTGTAGTGAAAGTTATGACTTATACATATTGCTAATACATTTACGATACAATTACAACGAAACCAAATCCAGGGCTAGACTACAGGGTGTAAACAAAAAAGAGTAGAGCCACCAAAAGACAAGTAGAGGTTAGAACATAACATGAACCGGGCATACATAGATAAGATTTCTCGAAGTAGCAAAATAACAGAGTGTAATGCATGATTAAACTATTATATAAAGCTTTAGGACAGAAGGATATTTTGGTTGCAAAAGACTATGGACCAGCCTTTTGTGGAGATTTTCTTTGATAGAAATGGTCTGCATGACGACCATAGATAGAGTTGATGGGCCTGGTTGGTGTGATGTTCACTTCGAGTGGAGGGGCTACCTTTCTCCTCTTGATTAATGATTTCAAGAGCAGACCAGTTTGATGGTGCTTTTGTTGGCCGAGGGTCAAGTGGAAGATTGTGTCCTCCACTACCACCATGGCTGTCCTCCTATGCCACTTGTCATTTGAGCGCATGTTGGTAATAAAACTAGGTCTCCATTTCTCTGTAAACTGTGTGCTCATTTCTCTGTAAACTGTTGAGGGCCAACTTGACACCGCTCTCTGTAATTTTGAGGGCCACCACGATTGCAATTTCTTTTGAGTTTTCCCATTCTGATGTTTTTTTAAGTTTGGATATTTTCATTAGCTATAAACTAGGAGGGCTGGTTATTTATGTTTTGCTGAGGGAATCCTAGTGCCCAGTAGGGTGGAGGACCACTTGGATTTTGGGGGATGAGATGCAGGATATCCATGGGCAGCATTTCTAAAGGATTTGACCTTCAAATGACAGTGTTGGGGACATAAAGGTGATTGGGCTGGGATAGGGATAGTGGTGGGGTTAGCTAACTAGGGGTGTTGGTTTGGTTTGAGAGAGTTAGGTTGTTAATTGATTTGATCGACAAGTTGAGAGAAGATTGAAACAAAGTGTATAGATGGTTGCTGTGGTGTAGTGTGGTCATGGGCCATCTCATCAACCTAACGAGGATGGGTGTCTTTTCCTTGGCCAGTTCAACAGCCTTATTTGCTTGTAATAGTTTATGAATGGAGTGTTTAAACATTTTTGCTTTCTTAGGCCTTCTAAAATAGACTTTTTGGATTGGAGGAAAAAGACATGCTTATTTTCTTGGCAGTGAGTTCTTGTTTTAAGTCTTTTACAATAAGTTTACTACTTCTTTGTGGTTCTAAAAGTTGGGCTCTATTGACAGCAGGCAAGGGCCCTAGAATGATGTATGCAGATTTGTTACTACTTTTATTGCACCAAATCCAAATGTTTTGCTATTGATTGCTTCTTTAATGCAATAGGATGAGAGATGATAAATGAATGCCTTTAGATACTAGCATATGTCATCAAATTTTGAAAAAACATGTACTTAGTCAGCTCAGGGCAGGAAAACAAAGTGGGCTAGTCAGCCAAATTTGAATTTGAATTTTAGAAAAGCAGGTGTTGATCCCATAATTGTGAAAATGACCTTGGGTGGGCAAACAGTTTGATCTAGGTGTATAATGGATATATCTAGGTAGGTGTACATATAAGTGTCATAAATGCATGAATAAAGTGAGTGTATTGGAGTAAGTGCCTATAGTGATAAGGTGGGAGCTAAATAAGTTTTCGATGTCTGTCATTGATGATTTTCTTGATGAATTCAATGGGGCATTACCAAACTAAATTTCAAATTTGGTTAGCATCAAATCAAAATTAGAGAAGACTAGTTTTCGTAGACATGAGGTTCATTATGAATATTTTGTTATGCCATATGGTCTTCTCAATGCTCCTTTCACATTTTAGAGTTTGATGAATTATATCTTCAAACCATTTTTGTGGTAATTTTATTAGTTTTCTTTAATGATATGTTCATCTACAACCAAAATTAGGAGGAACATCTTCAACATGTGGATACACTACAATTATTGAAACAAAATCAACTTTTATCCAAATGTTCATTTGGTGTACAGAAGGTGGAGTGATTGGGTCATATAATTTCACATGAGGGTGTATAAAATCAAGGCAATATTTGAATGGCAAGTCCCAAAAGGCTAAAAAACATAAGAGGATTTTTGTGTCTTAAAAGCTCTACTTTGCTCGTGTGCTCTTTCCCATTGCCTTGGCCCTGAACTCCTTAGAAATCCTTATTTGGTCTTTGGCTGTAATAGCTTTTGCCTAACCTTGGGATGCTCCTGCATCAGAAAGGGAAAATTTGTAGGTGAAGAAGGAGATGAAGGGGTGGGGGGTTCTCTATTTGTTTTGAATGGGATTGAGGGTGGAGTGGTTGTGGGGATGGGGGAAAAAGAAGTGTCTTAGGATGGGGGTGAGGAAAGAGAATTAAAGTGGGTGGGTTTTTTTCAATGCTTATGTCCTTTAATTGATAATTGGATACCACATTCTTACCGCCTTCGCCCCCTACACATTTTCGGTTTTCCTTTTACCCTAATCCCTCATCATCCCCCAAAGTATTGCATTGTCTTGTGTCCCCTAACTCACCAACTACCCACTTTTTCCCTCGACACCTACACAACTCCCACCTTAATGTGGCAGGTGTTCTGTTCCCCAACAATTTCTTCCTACCATGTACCCCCTACCCTCTGCACACTTACCATTCTATGCCTTTACTTCCTGTTCTCATATGGTCCAAACATCCTTGCTTCATCAACCATGGGTTGCAGGGTTCTTGACCCTCTCAAGCAACTTAGCACAACATTTGATAGAAAGCTAGAAAGTTTTAGGGCAAGTCCCTATCAGCAAAGGGCTGCCAAGGTGGCACCATAGTCCCCTGCAATGTTTTGAAGATCTGTCATAACAAGTACATCCTTATTGCAATGATCACATAGAGAACATGCTTCACTACAGTCATGTCTAAGGTTTTGCAAACCATAATGCCAAAGCATTCATTGGCTCAATAAAAAAGGATTGGATCTCACTCTTTCAAAGATAGTGGTTTGCACATTGCTCATCTATTTCCTTGGGTACACTTCAATCAAGGTATTAAGAAAAGCACCATGGGTCAAGGTAAATGTATATCTGTTGAAGCAAATATTACTCATATTTGTTGCAAAGAAAATTAAGACATTAATCACAGTTCAACACCAGCCCTTGACACAAATAGGCTTCAACATTCAATTTTTGTTTGTAATTGACCCATCCATCGCTTTTTAAAGGCTTTCTTAAATTACAATCCTGTCAATATTATTAGCTATTTCTACTTGCCCAATCAATATGATCTCACCTATCAACACAAAAGCCAAAACAACTAAACTTTTTAAGGTGTACCCACATTCTCATCCAAACATTTGTTGCAAAAGATGGTCTATGGAGTCCAGCTTTCAAAAGCCCCCATAGGAAGCAACAAACTTATTTTAAAAGTCTTAAAACCGGAATTCACTACTGAAAAAATAGGCATGTCCTTGTCTTGCAATCAAAAAAGTTTATTTTACAAGGCCTAGGAAAGTAGAAATGTTGAAGTATTTGACTCATAAACAACCACAATCAAATAAGGCTGTGCCAGCCAAGGGAAAGACACTCGTCCTCGTTGAGGATGACAAGATGGCCCACAACATCGCTACCCCACAACAATCACCTACTCACATTGTTTTGCTCCTTTCTCACCTTGCCAATCAGGTCAATAATCTCTCTCTCTCTCTCTCCAATCAAAAGCAGCATCCTTGGTTAGCTAACCTTGCTACTTTCTTCACCCCAACCAAACTAGTCATCGATCAATTTATAGTATGGACACCCCACTACATAAGTCATCAACATGTATCCCTTTCGACCTTAACGTAAATTGATTAGAGAAGTTGCCGTTCTATGTGCACAATTATAGAAAAAAGAGTTGATGAAAACAGATCTAGTAATGAAAATAAGCATGTAACAAGGAAGAGAGCATAGAAATAAGTGACAACAAGAATATGACCTGAAGAAACCCAATTTGGGTGGAAACTCCAGAAGAGTGAGAGTTGAGCTCCTTAAACCACTATCTCAAGAGTTGTTACAAATGATTTACTGCCTTCACAAGGCCTTCATACACGCTTTTTCCTGAGAACAATGTCCAGACTCCAAACACCATACAACTCCACAATTTGCTCTCACACTTCCCAAATCACACTACACTTAACTAACATTCATAGGTTGAAGCAATCATAGCTTAATCTGATTAAATTTGCAAGGACACTAAGGAAAACTACTTCAATTAATTTTCCCCAAAATGACCTCTTTTGGAGGTATGTAAAGAAAAGCGAAGCAAAAGGATGTTGGAAAGAAGTCCAGAGGACATTTGTAATTGAAACCAAGGAATTTGGAACATTTCAGCTTTTCCCAAAACACCATGGACTCTATCTTTTTGTCCTGTCTGGGATGAGTTTGATTGGGGTTGAACCCATTTCTGTTGACTATCTCTGCACAAGACTAGTTTAATTGCGATAGAACCCGTTGAACCAATTTGACTATGGTTGAACCTGTCACCCATGCTTTGTTTTTTTATGACATTCAATACCCTAAATGTCTGGATCACTCAGTGCACATTTGTCTCTGTTCAACCCCATACAATCTGATCTCCGCAACTCTGTTTGAGTTAGTTTATTTGTTTAAATGAGGCATCTTAAGAGTGAGAAGTACAAGAATGAGTTTTAAGAACATCAAGTGACTATGCTAGCTGATTACGCTAACTTTATTGATCTTTTTTTAGATCAGCCATTTGCATATTCCTCAGAGAATTGGGAGCTTCTGCCATTTACAGTCATAACAATTCCACCATTAATCCCAACAATTTTCTGATATGCTCATCCCATCCTCCAGCAATATTGCCCATGCAAATGTTGCATCTCATCCCTTTAGGATCCAAGTGGTCCTCGACCCTAATAGGCACCAGGCCTCCCTCAACAAAATAAAAATAAACAATCCTCATTTTTTGTCAGCGAAAAAATACAGCACAAAGTTGATCATAATGAGAAAACTGCAAAAAAAACATTCAATTGTGGTGATCCTTACTCCTTAACACCATTGAGATAGTGTCAGGTTCTCAAATGATTACCTTGATAGTTGGCGAACTCAAAACCCAACCATGAGTAAAGTCATTGCTTCCATGGAGAGATGTATCTCTTCTATGAGTCTTGTGTTTCAGTAGCAGTAAGACAAATGGAAATATCAGGGACTTTAGTTTATGGAGAATTGGAGGCCCAATTTTATTACCAAACTGCACTCAAACTTTTAACACAATCAGTATAACACAATCTTTTACTTTTCAAAACTTAATCAACCACAACAATAATACACATGCAAGATCTAACAATTAAGAACACAGGAAGAACACACAATCTATCATTATGTGGAAACCCTTGCGGGAGAAAACCACGGCAAAATATTGCTTATATATATTGATCTTCTTTGTAGGCACCAACCTACTTCTCTTACAATTCTTCTTTTGTGAGCACCAACCCACTGGAGACACCAATCCCCACAACTGAGCACCAACTCAGTAAGAGACACTAATCTCTTATTTTGATAGGCACCAACCTCCAAATTCTTCAATAGATGATATTGTTCTCCCTTCCTCACAATCTGATTATAGATGCACTTTCCTTCACAACTCTGCTTGTAGATGATTTAATGGTTATACCACAAGTGCTTTCATTCACAAGTCTACTTGATGATGCAAGAACCTTCCTTCACAAATTTGATCTTAAATTATGCAATACTTTCCTTTATATTTCTGCCTCAAAGTCTGCTTTAATTTCACTCATAGATTTGCCCCCAAATTATGCATCATCTATTTTCTTTCACAATATTATCACTTTCATTTAATATAAATCTGATTTGCTCTTCATATTCTCACTTATATCTGCTCAAATCTGAATTATATTCATTGTTCACTTATTTTCTTTTCACATTCCACAAACATATCTTATACCTTCATGCCTTAATGAAAAGAGACATCTCTTTGGAAAGGTGATGACCTTTCAAACAAATATGACTCCTTGTTATCAGTCGCTGCCCCTTCAAGACTGATCACTCCTTTTGTTATAACTAAACATTCTTTTAAATAGTCATTGCTACCTTACGGAAAATGATCACAATTCTTTCTTTATAAAATTTTCGCACCATTTCATACACTCACCTTTTGATTAATACTTATTAAACTTCCTTTCAAATTGCATCTTTTCCTTATGCTGATCATACCTTATATCCTCTATTAATCACACCTCTTCATATGTTAATTGCATCACTACTTTTTTTTAATAACTGCACCACTTCATATGTTCTTCATGCCTCATCCAAAATCACATCACTTCATTTTCTTTAATAGCACCTCCTCATAGAACATTAATCGCACATGCTTCTTTTAATTTGATTAAGACTTTTGTCTTATATAAAATATATGGAGTGCTCCATGTAGAGGCCGGCTCCTCTAAACAAGGTTTATCATTTTTAAACTTTAACTCCCATAGTATGGCGCAAATATGGGATTGGCCCATATTTAACTTAAGTTTATTTTGTATTTTATATCCCTAGGTGCTAACAAGGAGTAGGATTGACATAAATAAATATAGATTTATTTATTAAATATTTAATGCAAATTGAAACTCTGATTTGGGCGCCAATAATTCCTTCACTTTTGCCAATGATTTGCTGATGTAGTCGGCCATGATAGTTTAAATCAAGGAAGCAAAAATCGTTTGGGGAAAAAATTGGCAAACCAAAAGTATAAGATTTTTTCAAAAAATCGAGATTTAAACGGGAAAAAATCGGATATAAGAAAAAACTTAAAAAATTATAAAATATTATATTTTTAATATATAATTATAATTATAATTATATATAATTAATTATAATTATAATTTACCTGTAAATAATAAAATTATAAAATTTCAAAAGTGTTGCTCAATTAAAATGTTTATATTCTAAAATATTTTAATGTTGTTAAATTTATTTTTAATAAAAAATTATTAAAATAATTATATATTCTAAGTTTAAAAAATATTTTAATCTTAGGAAAATTAAAAATATCCAACTATATCCTATTTTATTATTTTTAACTTCAAAAATATTATATTCTATGAAATTAAAAATATAAAAATATTTACAAAATATTATTTAAAATAATAAAATAAATTAAATTAAAAACAAAATAAAATGGAATTAATTAAAAATTATAAATAAACGTAATTATAAATTTAATAATTAAATTAAATAAATAATATAATATTTATTAATTTATTAAAGATTATATAAACCATAATATTATAATGTTTGTTTATAATTTATAATATTATAAATTAATAAATAAATGCAATTATATTAAAAAAATCATATTAAATGATTAAGTTTTATCTATATTTTAACTTTCCTTTTGACAATGTATCAATATTAAATACTAGCACCTTATCATCCTACTGAATTTTTTTTACGGCGTGAGACAATTCCGAGCACTATAATGCTCACATATAAAAGCTTATGGGCTTTAATTATATAATTATATAAGATTATTCCCGATCAATATTAAATACTATACTATTTGTAAATATATATTGAAAATATATGAGCACTAATAATTTACAAAGTATATAAAAATTAACCCTTAAAAATTAAAAATTAAAAACAATTCTGGTAATTCCTTTCTCCCAAACTAATTACGAAATAAAAATAATGCTGAAAGAATATGATGGAGTCCTCGCTCTCCATCGGCTTTGACTGCTGCTGCAAATAAAAAATGGAGGGCGATTTTTCTGAATTGATTCCTGGAGGAAAAGAATGATGCAGTCCAGATTTAAGTGTTTTAATCGCGGGCCATAAAAAAATACGTTGAAACCCTAGCGGATATAACCTTCTTCTTGCTATTTGCTCACAATACTAATCATATAAAAACATTATTAGCTAAACACCTTTCCCTATACTAGTATTTTTAATGGATTCATTATTTCTAATAAAATACTCTTTTAAAAATAATTTATAGGTATGAAAAAAAAAAATTATATATTTAATTAAATCTTCTTAGAAGAATATGTGACAGATATTATTTTCGTGCGCCAAAAAATGCGTTAAACCCCTAGCCGAATTGAACCCACAACTCCACCTGTGATTACACAGGCAATTTGAACATTTTAATCCCCATTTTCTCACGATTATCCAAGAAAAAATTGTTAAAAGATCATTGGCCATGATTTATTCAAAAAATCGTGATATTTTTGGGGAAAAAATCGTGCAACCCGGCGATTTGCGATTTTTACAATAAATCGCGATTTTTACACGATTTTTGCTTCTATGGTTTAAATCTTTAATTTAAACTATTATCTTTGGCGCTTTCTATAGACAACACATTCCAACAATCCTTTGGCTGTAGCAATTTCCACCTTGCATTATTCTACATCAAAGACAACATTTAACAATCTCATCATACGTCTTTGACATCAATAACAATCTTCGACAATCTCTTCAACCTTTGACATCAATGACAATCTTCGACAATCAATGACACCATTCAACAATCCCTTCATTCTTCCTTTGACATTAATGACAACAATCTTGCTGTTAGTCTCGTCCATACACTTTTGACATCAATGACAACCATCTTGTACATGCACCTTTGACATCAATGACAACATTTCCAACAAACAGACATTATGATAATCTTTCAACTTCCTGAGGATCATTGATTGTGGGTGTTGGGAGTGGTATTGGGAAGGGTACCTTGCATCCTCTTAAGATTATTCATTTGGTCCCTCTTAGCTAAATCAAGTCATTCTCAGAATACACCGGGAAAGTTGTATGGCCCCTTCCAAGGTGATTGATGAGGATGATGCCCCCTCTTTTTCTTTTAACTCTTGTGCAAACTAGAGCCTAATTCTCAATTGACTCTCTTCTCTTGGCTCTATCAACACCTCTTTTTAGCATGGGACATTAGATTTTCTTTGTTTCTTCCTCTCCATTAGCATCAGAAAATCTTGTACCAGCTCCAAATTTGGTGGCAACAAACGGAATTATAATCCATTAAGTTTATTTCCCAATGCATGAAATGTTGAAACACCTTATAAATGCCAAGAAAACCATTTACATTAACCATTGACAGGGTTTACTGTGGACTTCACTCTGCCATTGTGCACAATGTTGAAACATCATATAAATGCCAAGAGATCCATTCACATGAACCATTGACCGGGAAAAGAAGAGAAACACATGATAAATACATGCTAAGAGTACCAAAGTAAATTTAAATAGGAAACCAAATAGAAGCACATGAC
This sequence comes from Cunninghamia lanceolata, assembly GCA_027924645.1. NCBI lineage: Eukaryota > Viridiplantae > Streptophyta > Pinopsida > Cupressales > Cupressaceae > Cunninghamia > Cunninghamia lanceolata. The sequence goes on from BSBN01000585.1 coordinate 688,192, forward strand.
GGAAAACAGAGTGTGGCATACTGTTGTAAGTGAGCCTTCATCAGTCATCCTCAAATGTTCATGCACTAGAGAGATAGTTTGGTGTTACCAAAACAGCTAATTCTTTGATTTCAACCAACTTGCACAAACCTTAACTGACCTAGCAACCAATTACACTTTCAAAGTTTCATGACTTAATCTCTTGGACTGGTAATTCTAAGTTTGGATGTGACAGATAGGTGGCCTTTGCAAATTGACTCTAAATAAATTATGGAATCCACAAATAATGATGGGCTGTAGGATCCATCTCACTTATTTCATGACAATCCCACCTTGGACTCTTAAATTTCCTCGCATGATGAGTAAAATGCTTTTCAAACAAGGCAAGAGTAGATTAGAACATGGACCCACAGCTAAACTGAAGGATCCCTTGTAATAGATTGTAAGTCCTTTACACATTTTATAACATGGTGGATTCTTTTCACAGTACAATTGAGCTTCAAAATTTATTAGTCAAAAGATTAAGACTTTGGAGCGAACCTATATTGAATTCCTCCATTTACCATAATTTAAGTCCTAAACAGTATAATTTTCAACATATTTGTCCCTTTTGAAGAAGATAAAAGATAATATGAAGGCAGGGGCTTAGGAAGATAGGCATTGAAATTCAAAAGGCATGTACTTAAAATGAAGAAATTTCATAAAGTGGAACAACACTACTGCCTCAATATGACAGCAATGTGGAAGAATGCCATCTTCAATGAGGGACTGTTTAGAGGAAACAAAATCTCATAGGAACTTGAGGATGGAAGAAATATTTTAGTATTGAACTTGCAGGTGGATGATGCGCTATAGAACACTATAAATAGGAAGACAAGGTTCCTGACTAACTTCTTCCAAAAGTCTAACTTCACCTATGCAATTGATATTTTTATGCTGTAGGCATCCCTGTACGGCATATCGTCATGTTGCACTGTGCTTAGGATGAGGAATCAGTGGCTCATATAAGGCCCCAATAGCATCACATGACTGTACGATTAATCTAATTGTGATAAGTGTGCTAAAATATTCTTTGAAATCTGTGACACTATTTTTGAAGTTTTTAATTATTGGCAAACTGCTTTTAATTAATGCAGAATGTACATAACTGCTCACCTTACAAATTTTAGTACAGATATCCCTTGGAGAGAATTAAACTTGGGTCACCCCAAAAGGATTGTCATGCTTTCAGTTTCACCAAGTGACCACCTCATAAACTAATTCCACTTCACTGTTGTTTAAAGTTTGTGTGATTCATATTTGGTTTAGCCTTTAGGTAGTGGCTCTTGTGCATATGACGTGTCCTTGAACATTCATGGGAAATTTCTAGTTTTACAAGGACATATCAAGAAACCAAAGGGCACACAAATAGCTGGGCATACATGTTACTTTGCAGGCAATGAAACGTGGCACAAGAGAGTACCGACATCAATTTTGTTTTACTTGGGTATGGGAATTAAATTTTTATATAATGTTGAAACCATTCAGGTTTGTGCAAAATGTGCTTCAATACTTGCTTGGTAGAGGGAGCACTACCTATGAGAATGAAACCCACTATTCTATGCTGGCCTCAACCCAAGCAAAATTTTGTCCATTGGAGCATTTCCATAGTTGATTAAAAAAATCATTCATTTATTATAGATAGCGTGTTTAGGGAAATTTATAGTATTTTTTTTTTGCAAATATTAATTGAGTGCAATAATTGATTACTTGAGTCATCCTTTGTCATCCTATTTCCATGAGTAGTCATTTCTTGATCTTTCTCTTATGCACATTGGTAATAATCGCAAGGCAACAAAATCTGTATATGCAAAATGTGGTGGATTGTATGCACCAATTGTGATTGATGCAGGTATCTGTGCTTAGCTATATTTGATTGTCGTAGGACCTTGCTACTAACTAAAGGCCAACATAATCACAGAATCCTCTGCCTGTTATTATTGAAAACATTCCTGGATTATAAATGGTTTTGATATATCCATAAATCTGTGCTTCTCAGATTTCACTAGATGCCCAAAATGTCATTTTTGTAAAGATTTATCATCATATTATTGACACTTGAGGAGAAAAATGCTTTTTGAGTTTATTTTTGGACTACATGGATTCCATCTCCATAGAGTCCTTGCCTGAAGGTCTTGTAGTGTGTAATGCACTTAATTTAATAGATGGTGTTATTGAGCCTCCTAGCTACACCTGCCTCCAGATCACGTACAAAGTAAAGCAATACATGTTATTAAAGAAATATCTTGCATGAGAAGTGGAGGCCAATTCCTGGTTCTTCCCATAGAAATTTCCCTCTCAAAATGTGGAAAGCTTAGACATGGGTATTACTATTATTTTACTATTTGAGTTTAGGATGCTCTTCCAATTTGCAGTTTCTGATGAATCTACAATCCCCTCCTAGATGAAGGATTTATACAGTTGGAATGATGTTGCACGGAGGACAGTTGTGGTATATGACCGTGCTCTGGTTTCTAGCCCTACAAATCTGTTACAGCGCCTTTTGCGGTAACTGTTAATGATTTATGTAATTCTTAATATCAGAGCGAACATTTTGGGATTTTAATGTTATGCTTTAACATATTTGAATAAATGAGTTAAGTGTATGTGGATTTTATTTTATCTGATATGTTGTTACTCATTTTCAGGTATTATGAATGTGGTGCTTGGGCTGGGAAACTATTCTGCTTGGTAATGGTACTGGATTTCATAATTTGGCACCTCATTGAATGGTGGCAGGTGATTGGTCACAATTATATTTCTTGTGTTCTATTTTTCTGTATTTGTTCACAGTTTTTAAACATTTCCTGTTTTGGGACTCTAGTCTTCAGATCTGAAATAATGATTAACTTGTAACTATGTTTGGATGGTAAGGTGCATAATTGCTTCCTGATAAGATTTGATGGCGTTCTAATTCTCTTATATATGAGATTTGTTTAACAACTTAACAAGAAATGAGGTTTTAGTTTGATACTTTCTTATTTTTAGATTTTTCCTCTAGGGTGGAATGATTTTGTTTAACAAACTACAAATCAGACTAAGCATCTAGATAGAAACATTTGATAAAATAATTTCTGATGGTACTAGTTTTGAATTAAAAAATGCAGAAAACTGTACACAAATTTGTGATTTTCAAATCTTATGATGGATGGAAGTTTTGCCAGGGACTTGCACCAGTAATAAATTAAATTTTTTTCACAAGTCAGCATTCTAAGGAAAATTCAAATAGGGACAATGGATTTACCTTAAGTAAATCTTGGATGCTTATCATCCATAGGCTCAGAATTGGGTTCAACCCAGGTTTGTAATGTATTAAATTATTTGTTTTTCAGTTGGGCCAGAGAGTGGGAATATTCATTTAACTTTTTCATTTTGTTCTATAGCCTACCTAACTCATTTGCTTGTAAAGAAATATCTTTTACGTAGTGTTGTGACGTTTTCACACATCGCGCCATTGGAAATGGGGACCCCCCTTTTTCTTCGCTTTTGGTTTTCGTTTTGCCTTTAGGGTTTTAGTTTTTCTCTGAGTTTGTAGGTTTGGTAGTATAGATTTGCCTAAGTCTCGCCAAGTTCTTGCTCAAAATCCATGAAGTGATTGAAGAAATTGACTAAGGAGTGGAAAACTGGCCTAAGGGATCCGTATGCCTTCACCTTGACGCATGTCCTTGAAATCCTGAAATTCACTGAGTCTGATGTCCTGAAACCTTGGAAAACTAAGTCTGAAATCTGGTGGATCCTCAAAAATCTAGAATCTGCATGTTAAATCGCATGGATCCAGGACCTATCTCAAACATCCTGACAGTATATTTCAAAATATCTAAAGTATAGGAAATTCAATATCTAAACATATACTTCAATATATTTTGAAATATACGTCAGGCAGGGACCTTCAAAATCTTGTTCGCCAAATCCGGTTCATCAAGGAATTTGTCCAAGAGGGAGTGAAATCCATGCCAAAATTAATCCAAGAGGGAGTGAAATCCACGACTTTCTTTGTCCAAGACTCCCCGAAATCTGCGACTTTTCTTGTCCAAGACCCTCTAAAATCCGTCACTTTTTTTGTCCCTCACCATACCAAAAATGCGAAATGCAATACCTTAAGGAATGAGTGATGAAAGATCAATCCAAAAGATCAAAATACAAAATTTCAAGTCGAGGAAAGATTGCAATGATGGAACAATCGAATACAAGGACAAATTCATGAATGAATGAAAATGGGACCTCCATTTTATCCTTTATCCAATGAAAAATGCATGATTTAGGAGGACTTTGGATCTATGAAGGGATTTGTCCATGAGGGAGTGAAGGTGTGGCAAGGAAAATACACCTCCTAGTGAAACATGCGACTTGGAATTTTTCCATGACTTAGTGAAAATCACACTCAAGGATGATTATCCATAACCCTCCAAAATGTGCAACCTAGAATTCCAAGGAAAAATCCTGATGAACATGGAAATTGTGCTCCAAGACTGAGAAATCCATGATACTCTTGAAAGTGCGCCTTGGAAATTCCTGATCAAACTAGAAATGTGCCTTGACTAGGAAGAATTCCTTGACAAACTTTTATCAATCCTTGTCAAAATCGCATCATTCCTTGGCAAAATTCCTGAATTCTTGACTCAAAACATGAAAAATTCCAAGACAAAATGAAAAATTCCCTGTCAAATTTTCATTTTCCTTGACAAACTTGCAAAAATCCTTAACTTCAGAGTGAAATTCTTATCACAATTCAAGAGTTGAAGTCCTGGAATTCCTGAGTGGAAAATCCCCCTGCTCATGGAAAATGCGCCTTGGAATTCCAAGTGAAGAAAAATCCATGATGAACATGAAACTGCGCCTAGGATTCTTGGCAGACGTGAACACAGAAAAGTTGAAATTCAATCTATGGAAAATTGTGAAATTCCTTACCTAGGTCGGCCCAGTTTGAATTAATGAATGAATTTGATCAATCATGCAAGTTTATTCATGTTTCATCTTAGTATTGCATCACATTGAAGGATTTTATTCATCGTGACTATTCGAGGTTTTCTTTGTTTTGCAGGAATTGAAGACAAGGATTATGTTCAAGAATGATCAAAGTTGTTCGAGAAGGAGACTATCTCAAGGATCAAAGAGTTCCAACGCCAGACAAGGAGACTACTTCCAATGACAAGGAGACTTCACAAAATTCCGATGAAGATGAAGGAAGTTCAAGACATTTCAGTGACACAAGAAGAGTCCAACATCAAGGATTCTAGTACCGGAAGAGAAGATCAATCCTCGGAAATCCAAGAACAAGAATCCAGTACATCACTCATCAAGAGGATCAAGCTCAAGGTCATGAAGATAAGAATTACACCAAGAAATCCAATACAATGCATGAATCCAAAGGAAACACAACACAAGGATGAAATTCCAAGTTCAAAGAACACTCAAGGGATAATCATGCTGAGGTGGCATCCATTCATCATCAACCACTCCGAGTATGCCACATCGACATGTCTAAATACATTGAACCTAGTCGCCCAAGATAGAGATAAGGATGGAGCCCTTCTAGAAGATCATGTTGTTGACATCTCATTGGTTGAAAGTGGTGGTAGTTGTAACCACCTTTCATTAGGGTTTTGTTGTCTTAATCTTGGCCATTGATTCTAGAATCAATCTGGGCCCTTGGTTGTAATTTTGAGCTCTATATAAAGGCTCATTCTCTTCATTTGCAAAAAGGTTGGACATAGATTAGAAGGATCTTCTCTTTAGAGTAGGAGCTTTTGAAGAGTTGGAGAGATTATTGTGAAATTGTTATAAAGAAACTACCAAAATCAATACATACTCATTGAAGCTTGGTGAATTTGTGTTGTTTTGTGATGTTAGCATGGTTTCCAATTTCTTGAAGATGATTCAAAGCAAATTAGATAAGTTTTAGTTGCAGTTAATTGATATGGTGAATGAATGTATAGATATTTGATGAATTCCTTGGTTCATACTTTTTGTGGATTGCTGATGGTAATTTGCAATGTAAAGTTAGCTTGAACCTTATTTTGCAATAGTTCGATTGTGGATATTCATTCAAGTTAGGCCAACTGTGGGTATTTGAATGCATATTTGCAGTATGAAAATCTTTCATTACCTTTGAAGATTGCACTAGTTTCGTGTAGTTGTTGTTCTCATGGCGAAACGAAGCTTGGTTCGAAGGAATTTGTCTATCAAAGCATCATTCATCATTTCATTGTCCTTAGATTAGATTTCTTAACCCTTTCACTTTTGCTTTTTTTTAAAGTTTGTTTGAAGGAGTTCCATTCATTCACACATCCAAGGAATAATGAATTTCATCAATGTCCATGAAGAAGGAGCAATTTAGCGTAAGTCCCTTTGTGATTACCAGCAAGATCACAACATTTTACTGAGTCTATTCATGTGCACGTCATGACCTGACATTCAAGGAACCTTGGAGTACTCTCACTCGATCACATAGTTCAACGTTTGAGATACTTTGTTCAAGAGAGGATAGAGCACTTAGTGTTTTATTCTAATGTTGTTGTCATAAAAACACATCAACACATAGGCCTTTCATTTGTGATCCATATTCATTCTTTGTCTTAATGATGGATCACAAAGTGTGACCTGAAATGCTGATCATCAAAACTCTTTATGCATGGATTTCTCTTGACATTCTTGTCTTTAAAAACTAATGATTATTAGTTGGCAGGTAATAACACTTGGTTACATCTAGCAACCTGTAAGTAAATGTCTCTTTTTGCAAATGATACTTTAGATGGAAAAGTCAAAATAATTTGAAGGGAACCCACATTTCTTGCTTGTAAACATTTGCAAGTTTAGATGACATGCCTAAATTAATGCATACGAATATTTGTACCACTGGTGCAATAAGAACCGAAAAAGCCACAAATCGTTAAATCAAATATGCTTGAAAGAGTCTTTTGATTTGCAGAATTTGATTTTCATAATTTCACAAGGTATTTCCAATAGGAAAACATATTTAAAGATATTTTAAGATTTAGTTTACTCAAGTTTTCTTTGTCCTGTTGATGTTTGTTTTTGGACAAGTCAACAATAGAGTGAAATACAGAGTATCTGACTCTCTCTTGAGCAAAGCCTCTCGAATGCTGAACGAAGTGATCAAACAAAATGACTCCAAGGTTCCTTTCTTATGATTTTGCAAGAGACAACTCAGTGACTAAGTATGATTATGCTGGTAAACACAAAGGGACTTACGCAATTGTTCGACAAGTTGTTGATTCAATGGAAGAAGCGGACACTGGAATATCTAGGTACTACAGCTTATGGCATATGATTTAGCGATGATGTTCTTGATCCTAACTCTAACCAAATTGATAAAAAGAACAAAAGACGAAAGGTTCAGTAACACCAATCTAATCCTAGATGCAAGGATAATTATTGCTCAAGTGAAATCAAACCAAATCTTGCTTCGCCAAGTCAGACAACTACACAAGATTGATGCAATCTTCTAAGGTTTTATAAGATGTTTAAATCACTTATGCTCATGAAACATTCAACAAACATAGAGATCAAATTGAAGTTCAGTTTTGTTCAGACTAACCATACACTGCAATTTGCAAGTCACAAACTACAAATGGTGTGAACACAAAGATTTCACCACAAACAATAATGGAGCCTTCCACCAACTAACATAAACTTAAAGAAAACTTAATCTAATCTTATTATTCACTTGAAGAAATCTAAACCATGCAACACTTAGAAACATATATAGAGTCACCAAAACAATGAGTCTTATATTATTCCAGAGAGCTCTTGCAACAATTCCAGAGTCTTCAATCGTACAAATGAGAGCGAAAAAACCCTTTTATAGACCTCAAAATGTAAGAAGGGTTAAGATCGATCGGCCAAGCCAATGGACCAAATCATGCCACATCACAAGTAGTTATAACAAACTCATGTCTTTATTAAATGAAAAAGGCTAACTTAGTAAATGAAAGAGGCAATGCACGCTTCCCAAGAAGATAAGGATGCCACATCACATCCCTTTCACATGATAGTACTATGAGATGTAATGAACCTAGACACAACTTGAGCAACATCTCCCATTGGTACACTTGTCGCAACATTAATGGATCCTTCTGCTGTTGTCACATCTGACTCATAGACGCCAAGTGTCTTCTCCCAGTCAGCTATCCAAGACTTGTTTGCTCCAAGGTGAAATGCAAGTGTGAATATGCTATCCAACTGTCTTTCATCAATCCCATCATCCTGAAAGTAGAATGCCTTGACTTGTTGCTTCATGTTTTCAATGGTGATATCTCCATAAGGATTGCATATTGTGGTCAATGAGGTATGTACATGATTCTGTCTTTAGAAGAACACTCCTTATCCTTGACATATCTATTTCAATCTTGTCAATCAGCTGTCCCTTGTTGTGAAAGGAGAAATACCAAGTGGTGAAGTCATGTGGAGTATTTTGATCAACCACCTTTCCTCGAACTAGATCTTTCATGGGAGTTTCCATCAAACTCTTGAGCTGTGGCATGTATTGCTCCTTGATGGGTTTGAACTCAGCACATATCTTTAGCAGAGCGTGAACTCTATCCTTGAGATTAATGACTCTATCATAAACTTACACAATCTCTTCAAGATAAGTATATGCTTTCTCTTTTGTCTTTTCTATCCATCCCTTCATTATCTGAGATGAAGTTTTCATATTTTCGACTTGAGATACTGTTTCTTGTGGAAGAATGGATGGAGGTATTGGAGTAGCTTCCTTCTGCTGGATAGGCTGCATGACTTGTTGAATGTAGTGCTTTAGTGTATTGAAATCTTGTTCAACCTTTAGCTTAGCTTCTCTTTCTTGTTTTAACATGATTCTTACACTATTCACTGATTCTTGAAGTTCCTCCTCTATCTGTTCTCCTGTAATTAGACCCATGCCAATAGTAGTCACATTGTAATCTTCGGGTGCCATGTCTTCTAGATTCTTTTCAACTCTAGGAACAGCTACATGTACATCTCTATTTCCAGAAGAATCCTGAGTAATCTTTGAAAAGACAATTGCTTTCTTCTTTTGATTACTCTTTTGTGTGCTTATGAGCAATTCTTCAACTGGAGCAGGCTGATATGTTTCTATGACTGTACTTTCTTCAATTCTCTGCCTCAACCAAGGTGGAAATGCAGAAAGATCTTGTTGCCTTTGTACCTGATTATGTTGTACACGTGCTACTTCATCAAAATTTGCTTGACCTTCCTCATCTTGATCAGCAACATCATCTTCCTCTATTACAATAGTTGGACTTGAATGAATTTCTTCAGATGGAATCAAAGCAGTTTCTTCCACTACTTCAACTTCTTGTATTGGATTCTGAATATCTGAAGTACCTTCCTATAAACTAGATGAAGTAGATTGGCTGTTCTTCTTTTTAGGTTTTTGACTTGATTCTCCTTGGTCTTGACTAGGCCTTTTCCTTTTTCTAACTAGATTATCACCTTGATCACCTCCACTGTGCTGGAGTCCACTATGTACACTATGTTGTTCTGACTCTTTGTCATCCATCTTGTTGTATGTAAGAACTTGTCCTTCTTCATTCATCTCTTGTAGCAGCTGAGTTATACATGCTTGTGTCATAGCTAAGACTGGCTCCATCAACTCCTCTTCGGATACATCCCTCCTTGACCAATCAACTGTATAAGGTAAATCCTTTATCTTTTCAAACTCATCTAACAACATAGTGTCATCCTCTATGAACTGATCTGGGATTCTGAATACTTTGGATGCTCTAACTAAATCCCATGTGAGTCTCGAACATTGGAGTGTTCGGAGATCATCTTCATCTTTTACACTGGCCCAATGGTCTTCCAACTGCATGACATGCTTGTACTCCCTGTTATATTTCTAGCAAACTTGAAAATGATCAAAATTAAGCCTCTTGGTGCCATGAGTTTGTAAATGATATGCCTGAAGCTCTGTCTTAGAATATTCAGCTGTTGCTAATGATGGACACTCCAGATTTTGTCCAAGAAGAAGTTGAAACTGAATCCCGCCTTTCTTTTTCAACTTTTGGAGCCTGATGAGTTCCAGGAGTTGCCTTGAAACTTCTAACATCACCATCCTGTTAGTTGGGTATCTTGGTAACCTGTATGGATAAGATGTAAAACCTTGGATCTTTATGTAAGTGTACCTTTCATGCTGAGTATACCAATGTCCATATGCCGCGATGAACTCCCTTGCTGCATTTGACAATCTTTTATGGAACTCTCCTCTTAATTTCCTCAATATGAACATAGCAAACACATCATTGAACCTTGTATAATGATTGATATTCTTGAAATGCAACTGAGGGTAACACTGATGCGACAAGTACTTATTAGGCCCAATTCCAACTTTTCCTTTTCTAGTCAGACCTGAATAGACTTCATTCCTTGCTAGAAGATAGACCACATAAGAACTCATATAGAATGATTTGGTCTTTGAAAAATTGATGAGCTGTTCATGTATACTTTGACTGATGAGCCCAGCCCAATCAATCATCTTCCCTTTGAGGACTAACTTGATGAAAGAGTACATCCATGATTGAAAAGTTGCGGATTGTGGCATTCCTGTCTCTTTATTGAGGAACATGATCAAGTATCCGATTTCAGGATGAAAGTCTGACTTGTGAAACTGTGGAGGATTATTAGTATTGAACTTTATGGATGGATTGGCCATCCAATCCCTCTTCATTTCCTGCAACTTTGTCTTTGAATCAACATCATATTCTTGTTGACCTTGCTGTATAGAAATGCTGATCATCCTGTCCTTAGTTGGAATGTTGAAGGTGTCTCCAATTGCCTCCTTTTGCAAATAAGCCAACACTGTTCCATCCTTGGCCACAATTTGCCTATTATCCATGTCATACTTTTTAACACATTCAATGATCATTTCTGAACAAGGTAGAGCTGGTGGAAAACAAGCAGCTTCAATAGCTCCACTCCTCACGATGGCTCTAGCAAGACTACCTCTAGTGGGTTCCTCAAGCACGGACTTGATATCCTCTAGATTGCTGTTGCCCATGTTGGTGTCTCCGATGTTTGTCCACCTTGAAACGAGCTTTGATTCTGGAACTTTGCCCTTAGCATCCATGCAGATCCTTGCTTGCCTCTCCTTGGAAGTCATTGCCATGATCCTACAAACAAACACGTTGACTTTAGATAGAATCTTCAAGATTTGATCAAACTTCAGCCTAATTTTGACAAAGTCAGATCTGCACTTTATGAAAATTACCTTACCTCTGCTCCTTGTAGGCAAATCTGCTCCTAATGAACGATAAAAATGAAAGCAAGAACAGATATAAATACAAAACTAGCATTTAAAATTGCCTAACTACCTAGGCTGACCCTACTAAATGTATAAAAAAACATTTAATTTAGACTTCCTTGTATTTAAATTGGTACGAATTTCAATAACATTTGAGTCTATCTTTGAAAATCTTAAAGGCACAGCGGTTAAGCATTGTAATTTCCCCTTCCTTAGGCGCATTAAATAAGACTTTTGGATCTCCTTTGGTTGGCGCACTAGATTAGACTTTTAGATCTTCTTGTAAGTATATTAGAACACTTAACACTTCCCCACATGTGGTGCAGTGATTAAAAGGCTTGAATCCTCTCCAAAAGATTATAAAGTTTATACTCAATGCAAGATTGATCTCATTTTTGGAGCAGCGCATTGGATGAGCAGTTTGAATTCTTCTTAAAACCTTTGAAAGACTCTTAACCTTTTCCATCTCAGTAATAGCAGCGCATTGGATTAGTAATCTCATTTCTTCTTGTTATCATACTTGGAAGGTGATGTATTAAATTAACTTCCCTTGATATGATCCACATAACCCTTGGCACTTCACTTGGGACTCTTAGATCCTCATCTCATTTAAACCTTAGGGCAGCACATTGGATGCTAATCTTGAATCCTTTAAGGTCAGCGCATTGGATGACACTTTTAGGATCTTCATCTTATCCAAAACTTAGAATGCATTAGATTAGGTCTCAAACTCCTTGAAATGGCGAATCTAGATCAAGCTTAAGATTTTCTCCTTTTAGAATGGGCACATTGGATGAAGACTTGGAATCCTCCTTTCAAAGTTATAAAGTTTAAATTCAGTAAAAGATTCATTTCATCCTTAGAGCAGTAGTTGAATCTTTGGATCTTCATTGAAAGTCTTAGAGCACTTTCAACCTGCCTTCGTTGGGGTGGTGCAGCACTTAGCCATTTTAAATCCTTTTGTCTTGAATGCATTAAATGACCTCTCCAAAATCTTCCACAAGATGGCGCATTAGATAAGGGTTACAAAATCTTCTTCTTCTATTCTTGGCGTATTAGATCCAATGTTTGAGGTCTTCATCCCTTCTCCTTACAATCTCATGATTCTAAGCTTTTACATTTCAACCTTTTTCCCCCCTTTGGCGCATTTGATAAGAACTTCAAGTTCTTCTTGTAGCACCTTTTACCCTTCAGCGCATTGGATGAGGATAGTTGATTCCTCTTGAAAGTCTTAAAACACTTGCACTCTCCCCTCACATGTGGCGCACTGGATCCAAGATTTGAATCTTCTAAAGATCAGCACATCAGATTAGAGTTTGAGATGTTTCTTATTGTAAATCCATCTTTAGACAACTCCTTCTAACCCATCATGGCACAGCAGACTGAGATTTAGGATCTCCTTTGATATAACTTTTTACTTAGAGCTTTTAGACTCCTTGGTAATGAGCGCACCGAATCAAGTTTTTGGAATCCCCTTGTGAAATAACTTATTAGATTAAGAAATTGAAATCTCCTTATGGGCGCATTAGATCATGACTTTGGAATCTTCTTCTAAATGCATATCATAAAACTTCACCCTTCCAAATCAGTCTTAGCGCATCAGATCAAGTTTTTAGATCCTCATCTTAACATCCTTTTGATAGCCTTCTCTTCTCTTAAATCAGATTTTTCATTAAGGCGCATGGGATAAGGCATAATGGATGAGGTTATAGATCTTTCTCCTTCACCAAAACTCACTCTAAATTATTCCTCTTAATCCAACCTCATTGGCGCAGCAGATGAAGAGTTTGAGATCTTCTTCTTGAAACTAGTGGTTTGGGCGCATGATTTCATAGTTTTGAACTCTCATTCACTTGACAAATTTCCACATGACCCCTAGCGCAACAGTTCAAGACTTGGAATCCTTATATCAGCTAAGCGCATTAGATCATGTTATTGGGATCTTCCTAGATCTGGCGCACTAGATTGGGGTTTTGAGTTCCTCTTGAAAGCCTTGAAAACTCCTTAACCTTTCCTCTTGGCGCATTAGATCAAGGCGCATTGCTTAGAGATTTTGTTGTTCGGTTGATAGTGATGCATTTCGCCAAGATTTTGCGCCACTCCTATGCCTTGTCGCATTGGATGAGAAATTTGTGCTCTCTCAGAAAATTTAGTCATTTTTCAGGGTCTCTCAAGGTAAAGGTATATTGAAAAATATATTTAAGTATAAGTTGAGATATACTTTAAATATTTTTCAATATACCTTTCAGGATGTTTGAGATAGGTCTCGAATCCATCGGATTTAACATGTAGAATCTAGAATTTGGAGGATCCACCAAATTTCAGACTTAGTCAATTTTTCAAGATTTTTAGGATTTCAGGCTACCAGACTTAGTCATTTTCAGGATCTCAAACAAACATCAGGATTGGTCTCAATATTCATGAATTGGATGGAATTTGATCAAGACCTTTTCAGTACTGCAAGTTTGTGTAGCAGATGAGACCTCCAGTTATACGACAAAACCTTCTAGGAGAGAGACTCATTGTTGGATTGGCAGAGGAAACGAACCTAAGACAACATCCAGAACTAAATGAAAAGTATCAGAGCTCAAGAAAAGAGGGGGTCCCCATCTCCAATGGGGTGATGTGTGATTTGCTCACAACATGTCCCTTGACAATAACCCTCACAAGTCTCAACATTTGGTTCTCCTCTATTAGACAGTCCTTTCAATGCCGGCACTTCTTTCTCTGAATATCCTTTCACCATCAATTATTTCCTTGTTGACAATCCTCTCATTGTCAATCTGACCCCTGTTGTTGACGGTTCTCTCATTGTCTAATCTTTCCTCGCCAAACTCTATGGTTCTTTATCCTTGTCATTGACGATTGTCTCACAATCAATATCTTTGTGTCTACTTTCATCAGTCACATTGTTTGCTCTAACTTGTTCTTTTTTTTGTTGTTCCCATGTTAACAATAGTCTAAGTCACAAGGTTCGAATTCGAATTCGAATTTGGCAAGGATGAAATTCGGAAAAAAATCAGCAAGGAAAAAATTGAAAAAAAAAATCGTCATTAAATTCGCCTTAGCATAAATTTGATTTTTTTTAAAATATACATAATAAATACACAAAACATTGGTAAATAGATGCCACATTTATAAACCATAGTAAACCATAGTAAACATTAAACCATAAGAAACTGAAACATATAATATCATGATTGCGAATGTTTTTCTTGTCAAAAAGTGACAATCAAGAGTCAAGAAACTTAAAATTCAAAAAAGTTTCAAGTCATCACGAGCACTTCAAAGTTCAAAAAAGTTCCAAGTCATCGTGAACACTTCAAATAAGTTCCAAGTCATCAAGAAGACTTGGGTGAGATGATGTAGCATCATCATCACTAGATGCACTACTCAATCCGTCATCCAAAAAGTCAGGTTCATCTGCTGCAACTGTTGTGTCTTCTGAAATTTGTTGTGAAGAAGATGAGTCTTTTGCTGAATTGTTCATAAACAATTGTAAATTACTACGAATGAAAACAAGATCTCCCAACTTTCCGGACAGCAACTTGTTCCTCTTTTTGGAATGAATGTGGTCAAAGCAGCTCCAATTCCTCTCGCAAGCTGATGAACTTGCTCCCTGACTCAAAACTCGAATAGCAAAGCGTTGTAGTTCAGGTGTATGTGCTCCATAGAAACTCCACCATCTATACCCATGTATTTCCATTCGTGCCCTGTCATATTTAGCTGATGCCATTCCAAATATCCCTTTTGCTGCCTTGTATTTCCAACATTGATCTCTAACTAGACTTGCCACAAGTGGATCTAGTTCAAACCTCTCAATGGCTTCTAAAAGCCCTGCCATAATTTCAGAATCAGTTTGTTTATCAATGTCAAATAGCTTAGGCTCCAAATAACAAGCTGCTGCATGTAAAGGTGTATGCATCATTTTCCATCTAGAATCAACTATTTCCCATATCTCCATGTAGTCTGCTTTCACATTATTGAGTGTTTTTTGAATAGCTTCCTTACAACGGTCCATGCTCTCATAAAGCATGCCAAGACAAGGGGTGTCACCATCAACCATACGGAGCACATCAACAATCGGTCCACATACATTTAAAACTTTTGATGCACTTTCCCAAAAATTGCTGTTTAAAATGATTTGCTCTATCATCTTCCCCTTAGGACCTTTAGAAAGCGTTGAATTCTCCCAGCCATTGTTGCAAATAACAGACCTTATAGCTGCTTTCTCTTCAACCACTCTTTTCAAAGTGATATAAAATGAAGCAAATCTTGTCTCACAAGGCCTCAACAACTCCCTAGATGCTTGCTGCCTATAAAGACTCAATGTGAGACGATGATTTCTTATGAAATTAGCAATTGATCTTCCTCTATCAATTGCTTCAAGCACCCATGGGAATTTAGCCAAGTCATGAAGCAACAAATCTAAACAATGGGCTGCACATGGGCTCCAATATATTTGTGGATACTTCTCTACAATCAGCTTCCCAGCTCCCACACAATTTGCTGCACTATCAGTTACCACTTGAACCACATTTTCCACCCCCACTTCTAGAATGGCTTCTTCTAATATTTTAAAAATACACTCTGAAGTTTTCTTATGATTCATGGTGTCAATCACCTTCAAGAACACAACACCTTGAGGACAAGACACCAAAACATTAATCAGCGGCCTCTGACATTAATCTGACCATCCATCACTCAATATAGTGCAACCTGTTGCCTTCCAAGAGGCTTTGATCTCAGCTAATTGATCAATCACCCTATCTTTTGACCGCTGCAAAAGAGTTGTTCTGATAGCCTCTGAAGTGGGAGGTGTGTACCCTTTGCCAAACTCTGAAACTCTTTTAATTGCATTTCGAAAATGTGGACTCCTGGCTACATTGAATGGAATGGTACTTGAATAAAACATATCAGCCAATACATCATCCACATGTTGTTTTTCTGTTGGCTTCCAAAAACTATTCAATGTTCCACTCTCTTTCAATCCACCTACCTTGGGCGTATTGAGAGAGGAAGGCACAGTAGATGTGAATCTAGACACATCCTCTTCGATTCTCTGCTTCTTTTGTGCTTGCTTCATCTTTCCTACAATCGAAGAGGATTGCTCTTTCTTTAGAACAGCTCTAATTTCTGGAGTCATCTTGTCACATGCAGTAACACCTCCTCCTGCACCATTTGTAATACCAAGCAAATGGTCCGTTACCCTTGTTAAAGTTCCAGTAAAAGGTTTCTGACACAAGTTGCACCTGAGCTCGGAACCATTGCGCGTCACGTGTTTCCTTCCTTCTGCAGTTGATTTCTTGGGAGCCATTAGATTACAATCTGCATGTTTGAAAAACAAATAAAATAAAAAACATATAAATTTATATTTTAATTTAAAAATAACGATAAAAAAATACAAGTTTTATTTTAAAAATATAAAATAAAAATATTTTAGATATAGAGTTTTATTTTAAAAATATAAACATACAAACATTTAAAAAAATACATTTTAACTTTAAAATTGAGAAAACAAAATAAAAAATAATAATAATAATTTAATAAATATTAAATTTTAAATCTATATTTTATTAAAAAACTTAATTAAAAACAAAATAATATAATAATAATAATTTAATAAATATTAAATTTGAAATCTAAATTTTATTAAAAAACTTAGTTAAAAAACAAAATAATAATATAATAATAAATATTAAATATTAAATCTTATTTGAAAAAACCTAAAACCATACCTGTTGATGGAGCCGCAAAACCTTCAACCGACTTCACTATGCAGAGCAGCAGATATTCATTGGTAGATGCTTTGATATTCCTCAGATATTCGATAACCAAATTGCTTTAATATTGATGGTCGATGGACCCTCGGCAGATGCAGATATTCGTCGGGACCCTCGGCAGGAGTAGATGCAGACGGTGTCGGGAATATTATAAACGCGGGACCCTCGGCAAGAGCAAATGCAGACTGCAAACGAAATGCGGGACCCTCAAAAGATTGTAAATAAAGACTGAGCGGATATTATTGTAAAGTGGGCCTCCGCAGATCATATATAGTCGGCGGATATTCCAACATAGTCATCGGAGTTGGCGGATATTTTTTTATCGGCTTCGTTTTAAACAAAAAAAAAACCTAAAAAAAACACTTTAAAACAGAAAGTCCAAAATAATCGAATTTAGACGAATTTCAACGAATTTTGACGACTTTCAGGAAATTCGGCGATTTTCGAACCCCTAGGCAGAAAATCGCCGAATCCTGTGACTTAGACAATAGTTATGAACTATAATAACAAAATAGATATTGCAAACTAAAATATAAAAACCTAACATAATATTCTATTAAATTCACATATTTGCATAGGCATGATGAGGAGAGGCTGGTTTCCTAGGGTTAGGAATTTGTTTTCAAGGAAAATAGGAGGGAAAATGTACAGAGGTATCCTTGGCTTGTTCAGATCCGTTGGCCAAATACAACAGGGGTGGACCTAGTTTTAGTCAAATATGTGCACGGAATGGAGTTTCTAAAAAGGTTCCAGACTCAAATAAAACATCGCTAGGTGGTGATGGAGATTGAGCATTGAGTATAAAATTAAATAGATGTCATGCTAGGTGGTGATGGAGATTGAGCATTGAGCGAAGAATCAAATGGATGTCATGCTAGGTGGTGATGGAGATTGAGCATGAAGACACTATTTGAATTTTTTTTTGAAAGAAGTACAATCAAGAAGAGCAGAGCTGCTGAGTTTTGGTGAGGTAGGAGAATGCAGAGGAAGCTGTTCGTCAGTTGATCCAAGACAGTCATGGGCAGATATGGTTAAAGGAAGTAAAAATTACATTTTTGCCAAGGGAATTTTTTTTTGTGTTTTAGCTGTAAGGAAAAAAGGGAGGAAGCACTGCAAAAGAGGAAATATAAAGTACAAGAGAGTGAGATTTCCCTATCAGAATGGAACCCTAATCTATCCATTGGTTATGTGTTCTATATGGGTAAGACTCTATAGTCTCCCTTTAAAATTCTAGATCCATAAAGTTCTAGAAAATATAGGTAATGTAATAGAACTGATGCATGTAATATATGCTAGAATAAAAATAAGTAGCGATCTAGATCTGCTGCTGCCAAGGAAGATATGCCGATCTTCTCTAGCAGGGGGCATTTTTTGAGAACTGGATTATGAAAATTTTCAGTTTAGATGTTACTCTTGTAAATGGTTGATCATGAGGCAAAACGATGCCCTGGAAAATTAACACAACTTATGCTGTTAGTTTTAGATCAAAGAAGCAATAAGAATATAAAATGGAAAATTATAGAGGTAATCAAATTCAGAAGGAATTTTTGCTTCATAGACATCATCTATGGTTTTTTCTAGAGGACAAGAATCCTCCTATATGGATGGATTTCAAGAAAATGATGGAGGAGAAAGGAAAATCAAAAGTAGAAGATATTCAACTAGTCGAAGAAATTGTGGAAAGCTCGAAAAGAAATAATATTGGGATTGAAGAAAGAGAAGCTCACTCAGTAAGGGAAAAAGGAGGAAAAGATCAAGAAATTAGGGAAGAAAATATCCCTATACCGCCTTTTAATGCAAATAATTTTTCTATGTTACATTGAGAAGAAGAAAAAGAGTTTTGTCGAGTTAGAAAAACAGATTCTGCATTAAGAGGATTTTATGGGGGATAAGGAAATGTCCTACTCCAATGAAAAGTTGTGGAGGAGGCTTAGAAATAATGGAGGAGGCTTAGAAATAAGGCATGTGTGGATGACCTTAGACGCGCCCTGCGTGTTTGAGGATAGGCGCACCATAACAAGCAGTTTAAATTTTTTTTTTTCTCTTACAATGGTGCGTGCACCTGAGGAATGACACGCCAATATAAAGGAGCTGGTATATTGTTGACATTCATATCCTAATGCATTGGCACACACTTTAGACCATTGATGCACCAATACAAAGCAAGTCATTGCCTCAATGGAGATAGAGGAATGGTAATTCTCATGCCTGTATTATGTTGAAATTACTGTTCACTGAGTATTTGTGATTGTTAATGTTTTTTTTCTCAATAGGATTTATTATGTCTATCTTGCTTCTAAGTGTCTATTGAGATGTTTTGTTGTGTGTTGAGGTAAATTAAGTAGCTTCTACCAGATTTGCAAGCTTTGTATTGCAGGTATATTTGAAGTTGGAAATTGTGGCTTTGTACCGATTCCTTTAATTAATTTACCAAAGCATTTGTGTCGTTATGTTTAAACCTTTTCAATCCTTGTGTTCTTGTATTGTCCAAACTCTGGCTTTGGCTGAGTGATGCAAGCGTCTAGTAGTAGGATTTATTTCAAGTCAAAAAGCATATAATCGTTTGCCTAATGTTGAAAGAGCGTTTCAGCCTTTTACCCTAAGCAAAACCAAAAGGATACATTTTATTCAGCATGAACAGGCCACCCTAAAAGTCATTGTAAAGATTGTACATTGCATGTGCATATTGTATAGTTTTAGGTTAGTTTTTAATTTGCAGGGAGCTTCCCCTTCTAATTTGAAGAGCGGTTTTACCGCACATCTGTTTTGTTGTCACATTGAAAGGTGCGAATTAAAACGCTAATAGTTCTTGGCACTTTGCTGCGGAATGACATAAGACTATTGTCTTATCTATTGCAACATTCAAACTTTGACACAAAGGGTCCAAAGTTCACAAATATTTATCAGTTTCAAAAGAAGACTTCTTATGGCAGATCAAGGAGGTAACCATGTCAACAACAATTGTCCCATGGGGAACTCAAATTGGTCCATTAGCATTGACAGAAAATCACGAACTTCCTCGAGGATCAAGAAAGAATTTTCCCAAGTTCTACGGTGATGGAAAGCAACATCTCGACGATCATATTTCAGCTTTCACTACTACGTGTGGAATTCTAAGTGTTCGACATGAAGATATTGTAGTTCGCTTGTTTGTGGAAACATTGCAAGGTGTAGCAGCTAATTGGTTTCACTACCTTGTTGTTAGCTTAATCACAAGTTGGGAATCAAGTAAGAGGTTTCTTGCACATTTCAAACCTGCGAAAGACAATCATATCCTATTTGCACAACTCTCAAATGCCAAGAAAGACGAAAGTGAACCGATGCGGGAGTTTGTTGCAAAATTCAATCGTTTGGTTACCAAAGTTGCTAACACTCTAAATCCTTCTGAGATTCTTCCAAGTTGCTTCATAAACGCTCTATCTTTAGAAGTTACTTTCTTTCTCAAACAAGGAAACATTACAGAATTGAGGGAAGCTCAAGAATATGCTATCGAGTTGGAGGACCATATGATTACTTAAGGAAAGATATAGAAAGATTCAATTAGGTCATTGATTCCTTTGTACGTCTCACAACTTCAGCAATTTCCACCCCCTTCAAACAGAAAAGCTTCTTTTATCAATTATGTTATTGATGGTTCTCATATGCCTACTTCACCAACAAGGCAAGTGGCAGGAGTGTCTTCTCTTGCACATGCATATTGCTTGTTTGATGCAATGAGTGAACACAATGGAGAAAGGTGTTTTGAAATGCATAGATTCACACAAATATTGATAGCTTCAAATGAAAATCAAGGATTTTTGGATGATCCTAAACATCTTTTAGACAAATCTGATGGTGGATTTGTAATGGGATACACCCAATGTGAACCTATTAAGGTAAGAGATAATTTTCATAATCATGCAGTGAATGATGTCATGTGTTCATACAACTAGGAATTGCACTTAGAACAATAGTATTCATTAGAAGCAGACATTTTGCCTTCTTTTCTCGAGTTCTTTAAAGTTGAGGAAGGCTTGTTGATGGAAGAAGAATCTATGCAAGTATGCCATATTTTCTTTGTGGAGGATGAAGTCAAGTCAAAATCTAAAGAGCAAAGTTGTGAGCAAAAAGAAGTCAAATACATTAAAGCTGATGATGATGAATCCAATTGCTTCTTTTCTTCATTTGAAGGGTTGTTTGAAGAGCCCACACCACATATAATCAAAGAAGAGAAAGATATTTCTCTCTTTGGAATTTTCAGTTTCAAATTCAATAGTTTCTATAAGATTAATGATGAGGAATTTCAGAACATATCTAATGAAGAAACAAAGCATCTTATTTTAGAAATTGACATCTTTCTACAACATTTAACTCCAAGGGTAGAAAATTCAAATATTTTTTTATCTAATGAGGTGTTGCTACAAGTTTTGTGGATTCAAAGAACGTTTTTGATCAGAAGTTTCAGTTCCCAAAGGTTGATATTGTTCGTGATACCAATGATCGATCACAGTTAGATGAAGAGTTTCCCAAACACAATTCAGCTTTGGAGGCACCCGTCAGATCATAAGTTCATGAAAAAGAATTCGTTCTAGATTTTGAGAGTTTTCTACAAGTACTTAAGAGTAAACTTTCAGTGGAGGACACATTGAACTCTCTTTTGAGATTTGACCCATCCTCATCTTCAATAGACCTCATACATGTCAGTGAAGAAGTAGATCTTTTTCTCCAAGATACCATGAAAGAAGAAGAATGGCTGGTCAAAGAAAATGAAATGCCGTTAGAGAATCATATTCATACTCCTACCCTAGTGGTAGGATATAACAACAATATGATTGATAGTGGAGAACTGAAAGACATTAATTGAAGACAATTGCACTAAAGAAACTCAATTTATCCAAGAACCAACAATGTGGAATGATGGATGGCAAAGTGAGCTACCAGAAAATATTTTTCAGCATGTGTATTTTGATAATGACCTGGTGCTTGAAGACTTACACCTTGATGGTCTTTCAGATTCAGACTTTGCAGGTTGGTTAGTCGAAGGCTTGATTGATAAAGATGGTCTTTGGTTTTAGTTGAACGATGCAAGCGTCTAATAGTAGGATTTATTTAAAGTCAAAAAGCATAAAATCATTTGACTAATGTTGAAAGAGTGTTTCAGCCTTTTACCCTAGGCAAAACCAAAAAGATACATGTTATTCAACATGAACATGAACCACTCCAAAAATCATTGTAAAAATTGTAGATTGCAAGTACATATTGTGCAGTTTTAGCTTAGTTTATTATTTACAGGAAGCTTCCCCTTCAAATTCGAAGAGTGGTTTTATTGCACATCTGTTCCATTCTGTGTCGCACTAAAAGGTGTGAATTAAAACACTAACACTATGAAATCTTAGGAATTTGTAGGTAACAACCTTAGCTTCAATTGAATGTTGGATGGTTTGTGAATTTTTTTCATTCTAGGAGAATATCGCAAGCTATTGTGTAAATGTTTATAGTCCAAAATTCAAATAGTGTAGTTAGAAAGAAGAGAGTATTGGAGGAATTATTTGTAGGCCCTGGAATGAAATGCAAAGGAAAGATTGAGAAAAGGAAATGCACAGGAATTTAGAAAACAAAAAAGTATTCAAGGAAGCTCTTATTCCATTCATGTAAAATGTACATATTTATCAAGATGAAATGATTGTTCATCTCAAGCTAGAAATTTAGACTAAAGAAGTATTCAATGAAGTTCTTATTCCATTCATGTAAAATGTACATATTTATCAAGATGAAATGACAATTTTTTTCGTTCTTGGTGAATATCTCAAGCTATTGTGTAAATGTTTATAGTTCAAAATTCAAATAGTATAGTTAGAAAGAAGAGAGTTGGTGGAATTATTTGTAGGGTCAGGAATGAAATGCAAAGGAAAGATTGACAAAAAGAAATGCACGGGAATTTAGACAACAAAAAAGTATTCAATGAAGCTCTTATTCCATTCATGTAAAATGTTCAGTTCATCTTCTAGATGATTGTTCAGCTTCTAGTGTATCTAAGAAATATAAAATATTACCCTAGTACACCTAGGATTATGTACAATAGTGTTACATCCCCTCTTAATTCACAAGGGTAGTGGTAAAGCCACTATTTGTGTTGCGCATTAGGCAACTTGTTTATGGCGCCTTATTTGTTTGATATGAAGCTCTAGTCCTCTACAAAATGTTTTGCCTAAGTGATAGCTTGTTTACTTTTGCAATTTAAGAATTTTCAAGAACCAAGATATTGATTTGGTAAAGACTTGAGTTTGTTTTCTCAAGTCGGGTCAGCTGTCCATGATGCTATATCCCATTTTGATAGAATACCACACTTATTTGCTATGGAATTTGTGAATTCACCACCATTTTTTGTGTCAAGTGAAAACAAAACATTACTTCTCAGTGATGAAATTTGCAAAAGAAGGCTGTTCAACTTCTATCTTTGAGCTGATTGCACCCGTGACTTGAAAACTGGATAACCTAGGTTGATTGTGCCCATGAGTAACCCAAAAGTGTGCCAACTACATTGTGTGACCTGAACACTGGATAACCCAGGTTGCTGCACTTGAGTAACCCAAATGTGTGTTGAAGCATGCATTGAATTGACTTGACTTTCTATCAAGCTGAAATGTGATCCACTTACGGTCCACAATGAAGACATGTCGACACATAAAAAAATGCCCCTGTGGTAGGAAAAATTGCGTAAAAAATGAAGGCATGTGATGATTTCACTGTAAGGAAGCAAGGTACGCGGAAACACTTCCTACACTAATCTAATGAGGAGAGTGTTGTGCAAATTTTCAATATTTTAACAATTATAGAAAGTAGAAACACATAAATGTAAAATAAACAATATACCATAACATAGGTTTACATGGGGAAAACCCTTTCATGAGAAAAATCCCACTCCAAAGCAGCTTGATGTATTATTTAGTAAACAAAACAATTACAATACACTTGGAGAGCAAGCCTTCACAGGAGCATCACTAACTAGAGATCTGGAGGAATTCTAATAGCATAACAATACCTACAAAACGTGCTATCTAATCTCCATCTCAAGCACCCAATAAATAGGAGATACAATAAATGGAACCATCAAATGGTAATTAGAAAACCATGAGCTAAAACCACCCAAAATAGTGGCACTCAAATCCTTAGCAAGAAATCCAACACCCAAATTCCAAGACGAGTCCATAGGATAAAAACAACATATTCTTCCTATTGTGACCAAACCACACATCGCCCTATTAGAAATAGGGGCCCCCCCCTTTTTTTTGTGTTAGTTTTTAAGTAGAATTGGGTTCTTTGAGCCTTGCAAATGGTCTTAAAGAGTAAATGGCGATGTTTCCTTCAAGGTATTGGTGTGAAGTTGCTACCGGATTTTGCATAGTATTGGAGATTTTCAGTAGTTGTGCTTCATTGATCCACCATCGACATTTGGTCGGAGACCCTCGAGGAGGAATGTTATCCATATTATATCTTGAGGACCTCATTAAAGACAAATCGCATTGCCATGAGACAAGTACTGATAGCGTGGGTCCCAGCAGCATATCCATCGTGCCAAAAGAAAGGAGGATTTGAAAATGCCGATTTAAGAGGAATTCATTTCCTCTAACCACCGCGCCATCCCCTTGAGGCTTTCGAAGTACTTAACTAGCTCGCCAAGGAGGATTTGAAAGCCTTAATCACTTCGCCACAAGCAAAATAGGAGGAGTTCGATATCATCTAACCGGCGCGCTAATGAGGAAAGGTGAGATTCAAGTGTAGAGGATTCCTAATTGTTGAACTAATGCGCCACATCGTGAGGATTCCTAAACGCCGCTTAGCATCAAGTGGATTCTCAAAACTCTAACCGGCGCGATAGGGAAAGGAAAGGTCTTAACTAATGCGCCAACACCAAAATCTAGAGGAAATCCAACTCACTGCGCTACTTTGTAGATTTAAAACACTTAACCGTTGCATTGAAAGGTGGTCAAACAAGAGGATTTCGATATATCTATCCGTCGCGCCAATCTCATAGAGGATTTGGAATCCTTATCTACCAAGAGCTGTAAGAAGAATTCGATCCCCTTAACCGATGCGCCATATACTAAAGGGGAGATGAGGCAATTTTAAAAGCACTAACTAGTGCGAACATCCTGAAGGAATTCAAAACCTCTAACTCCCGCACTCGAGTTAGAAAGATTCAAAATGTGTTAACCGGCGCGCTAAAGAGGAGATTAAGAGGATATCGAATATCTTAATCAGCGCGCCATCTTCAAGGTGTTCCTAAGTATCTTAACTAACGAGCTATGCAAGAGGAACTCAACACATCTAACCATCGCGCCGCACAAACAAGAAAATCAAGGGGATTTTTAATTGTTAAACCGCCGTGCCTAAGGAAAGCAAATCAAGAGGATTTAAGGCTCTTATCTATCGCGCAAAAAGGAAGATGATCTCGCGAAAGGAAATCTAATAAGGAAGGAGAAATCGAATTTCCTATCTAATGCGCCACACAAGCTTAACTATTGCGGAATTAAAGGGAACATAGGGATTCTAGAACCTTATCTACTGCGCCATCTACTTAAGAAATTCAAAATGCCTAACAAGTGCGCCAAGGGGATTTGAAATCCTTAACCACTCCGCCACAAGCAAAACAAGGGGATTTCAAGAGTATGAACTGGCGCGCCAATGAGGAAGGGAAAGATTCAAGTGTGGAGTGCGAATTTTAAACAAGAGGAAACTCACTTGTTGAAGCAATGCGCCACTTGAAGAAATCTAGTGAGGAAGATTTCGAGGGTTTTAGCGCTAAAGGGGAGAAGCTAGAGGATTCCGAAGGTCTTAACCACCACGCTCCAATCATAAAAATTTTTACACCTTATCTTCCCCGTCAAAGCAAAAGTAGCTCCAACTACGGCGCAGGATCTCCAAGATATCCTAGCGAATTTCAAATGTCCCAACCGTTGTGCCAAGAGGAGAAATTAGGGTCACGTTTTGAAAGAATAAATCAGGAGGATTTGACGGGTATCAACCAATGCGCCACCTCCTTAGGAAGCTCGCATACCTTAATCACGCCAAATGATGGAAAAGCAAGAAGATTTCGAAATCTGCAATCAATGTGCCTTCTAAAGGAAGTTAAACACTTCAACCAATGCGCTAGATCAAGAGGATTCCTAGTTGATGATCTAGACGCCAACATCTAGACGGTCCAAAACATCTATCTCTTGCGCTAGTTTAAAAGATTTCAAACATATCATCTAATCCGCCTTTTTGAAGGGTATATGAGGAATTTAAAATCAGGATCTGCTGCACTCCTATGAAGAATTTTGAATGTCATCTAAATGTGTTCGAAATTAAAAAACTAAGACATTTAATTACTCCGTCCTCTAATTTTCTAGGAAAGGTGAGATTTGCATTGAAGTTCGGGTTACATTGAATAAGATCAAACAAAATTAAATGATTTTCACTTCATTTAATGAGGTCGGCCTAGGTAGTTGAGAAGCTTTTAAAACAAACTTGGTATTTATAGTTGCTGTCCCTTTCATTTCTATCATTGTTAAGGAGCAGAATTAAGTTTTTAAGGAGCAGAATTGTCTTCAAGGAGCAGAAATAAGGTGACTGCAGATCTGATTTTATCAATCTAAGCAAGAATTTGATTAAATTTCAAGGTATCAATCTAAGGCAGCCTATCAAGTAAGTCTGATCTAAACGTTTTTTTTATCTAATTTTCTTCTTTTACTTCGTTAGATGCATTAAAAGTTGTCCAAGTTTTGGTAAGAATTAAGAAGATAAGTGGAGTTTAATAGATTCTTTGAATCTAGATGATAATATTTTTGCCAAAGACTTCATGATTATAAAGGTAAAATCAGAAATCTGATGCATCAAGGAAGCTGAAATAGAGTCTAGGCTGTTTATTTTTGAGATTGCTTATTCGTGTCGAGTTTGCAGGATCATGGCAATGACTTCCAAAGAGAGACAAGCGAAGATCCGGATGGATGCTAAGGGGAAAATTCCCGAATCAAAGCTCGTTTCAAGGTGGACAAATGTAGGAGACACGAATATGGGCAACAACAACTTAGAAGACATCAAGTCAGTTCTTGAGGAACCCACTGGAGGTAGTCTTGCTTTAGCCATCATGAGGAGTGGAGCTATTGAAGTTGCTTGCTTTTCGCCAGCTTTGCCATGTTCAGAGATGATCATTGAATGTGTCAAGAAGTATGATATAGATTCAAGACAAATTGTAGCCAAAGATGAAACAATATTAGCCTATTTACAAAAGGAGGCAGTTGGGAGAGACTTTCAACATTCCAACTAGGGAGAGGATGATCAGTATTTCGATACAACAAGGTCAGCAGGAATACAATGTTGATTCAAAGATAGAGTTGCAGGAAATAAGGAGAGAATGGATGGCCAATCCGTCAATGAAGTTCACTATGAATAATCCTCCGCAATTTCACAAGTCAGATTTTCATCCTGAAATTGGATACTTGATTATGTTTCTCACTAGAATGACAGGAATGCCACAATCTGCTACCTTTCAGCCTTGGATGTACTCTTTCATCAAGTCAGTTCTCAAAGGGAAGATGATTGATTGGGCTGGGCTTATCAGTCAGAGTATACATGAGCAGTTTGTCAATTTTGCTAAGACCAAGTCTTTTTATATGAGTTCCTATGTGGTGTACCTTCTCGCAAGAAATGAAGTCTATTCAGGTTTGACCAAAAGAGGAGAAGTTGGAATTGGGCCTAATAAGTACTTATCGCATTAGTGTTATCCTCAGTTACACTTCAAGAATATCAATCATTATACAAGGTTCAATGATGCGTTTGCTATGTTCATACTGAAGAAGCTAAGAGGAGAATTTCATAAAAGGTTGTCAAACGCAGCTAGAGAGTTCATTTTTGCATATGGACATTGGTATACTCAGCATGAAAGGTACACTTACATAAGGATCCAAGGTTTTACATCTTATCCGTACAGGTTACCAAGATATCCAACCAACAGGATGGTGATGTTAGAGGTTACAAGGCAACTCCTGGAACTCATCAGACTCCAAAAGTTAAAAAGGAAAGTCGGGATTCAGTTTCCACTTCTTCTTGGGTAAAATCTAGAGTGTCCGTCATTGGCAGTGTTGTACCCAACCAAATTTTTTGCTTCATTAAGGCATTTTGAAACAAGTCTAGAAAATTTTTCGTCAAAAAGTCAAAAAAGCAAAATTTCTAAAAATAGACATCGAGTTAGGTTTTTTGGGTTTCTTGAGATATGGATGTTGGCAAAACTTTCTAAAAATAGAATCTCCAAATCAGGGGTCGCGCTTGATTCTCATTGGTTGATTTTGCTTCACGATCGGCGCGGTTCAGACGGAATCTTCAAACAACCAAGTTTTCTCTACTGGGTCATTTTTGCTTTTTCATAAGGTGAAGCATGAGCTCGAAAGTCATCAACATAGAAAAGTTCACCTACCAGAACTCTTCGACGAGTTTGAACGTTGTTTCAACGATGCAAAACCGACAAACGGCCGTTGACTCGACGATGCACGCAAAACGATGCAAGATGGATCCAAGGTGAATTGAAAAGTTGCAAAATCAAAAATTTGGCTAAGTCTGGTGAAACTGGGCGCCCCAGGAGGCTTGGGGCGCCCATCCTCTCCTGTGTTAGTTTTTTCACGTTTTTCGAGAAATGTCAAAAATGCTTCCGTCGGCTCTCTTCCGGTTGGTCAAACTTGGTCAAACGATGTCAAAAGTCAGTCAAAGCCAGGATTTCATCACAGATATGTTCAGACTACTCAGATCATCCTCTGTCCCGCCTCGACAGTCGTTAGAACGATCGAAATCGAAGATCGAACACGAGTCGTCAGCACGGAAATCGAGAAAAGGTACAAAATTGAAAAATTTTGAAAATTTTTCTAAGTGTTGACAAACTGGGCGCCCCTGGAGGCCTGGGGCGCCCATCCTCACCAGTGTTAGTTTATTTTTCATGTTTTTCTCAAAAAACGCAAATCTCCTTCCGTCAGCCCGCTCCGGTTCAGTGTTGATCAGTTTGGCACATTTTTCGAGGCGAACGGAAGGTACAATCAGCTCAGTTTTCATCAGGCTTGCATATTTGCGAGATCATCAGACTCATTTTCATCCCAGTTGTTAGAAATCAACAGCCAAACAGGGGTCCTGTGCCTCCGGAACGTGCACGCAAACCAAGAAATTGAAAAAGTTGAAAAAACTGAAAAAATGTCTAAGTGTTGGGAAACTGGGCGCCCCAGGAGGCTTGGGGCGCCCATCTTGAGCAGTGTTAGAATATTTGTGTTTTCAGTGTTTTCCGACATGCCTTGTTACCAATCTACGCCCGTTGGCAGTTTTGGGGAGGTCAAACTTGGTCAAACGATGTCAGATCGTCGAACGGAGGCAGGGGATGGAATCTCAGTTGATCAATCTCCAAAATGTCAGGATTAGTTAGCTTTTTCAGTTCATGATGACATTTTTCCACCTTGTCAAAGTCGGAGACAGGCCATATTTCAGTCAAAACGAGTGTTGAAGTGTCGAAAATGAAGAAAATTTTGTTAACACTTCTTCCAACTCTTGGGAAGTTTCCACTTCTTCTTGGGTAAAATCTAGAGTGTCCGTCATTGGCAGTGTTGTACCCAACCAAATTTTTTGCTTCATTAAGGCATTTTGAAACAAGTCTAGAAAATTTTTCGTCAAAAAGTCAAAAAAGCAAAATTTCTAAAAATAGACATCGAGTTAGGTTTTTTGGGTTTCTTCAGATATGGATGTTGGCAAAACTTTCTAAAAATAGAATCTCCAAATCAGGGGTCGCGCTTGATTCTCATTGGTTGATTTTGCTTCACGATCGGCGCGGTTCAGACGGAATCTTCAAACAACCAAGTTTTCTCTACTGGGTCATTTTTGCTTTTTCATAAGGTGAAGCATGAGCTCGAAAGTCATCAACATAGAAAAGTTCACCTACCAGAACTCTTCGACGAGTTTGAACGTTGTTTCAACGATGCAAAACCGACAAACGGCCGTCGACTCGACGATGCACGCAAAACGATGCAAGATGGATCCAAGGTGAATTGAAAAGTTGCAAAATCAAAAATTTGGCTAAGTCTGGTGAAATTGGGCGCCCCAGGAGGCTTGGGGCGCCCATCCTCTCCTGTGTTAGTTTTTTTTCACGTTTTTCGAGAAACGTCAAAAATGCTTCCGTCGGCTCTCTTCCGGTTGGTCAAACTTGGTCAAATGATGTCAAAAGTCAGTCAAAGCCAGGATTTCATCACAGATATGTTCAGACTACTCAGATCATCCTCTGTCCCGCCTCGACAGTCGTTAGAACGACCGAAATCGAAGATCGAACATGAGTCGTCAGCACGAAAATCGAGAAAAGGTACAAAATTGAAAAATTTTGAAAATTTTTCTAAGTGTTGACAAACTGGGCGCCCTTGGAGGCTTGGGGCGCCCATCCTCACCAGTGTTAGTTTATTTTTCATGTTTTTCTCAAAAAACGCAAATCTCCTTCCGTCAGCCCGCTCCGGTTCAGTGTTGATCAGTTTGGCACATTTTTCGAGGCGAACGGAAGGTACAATCAGCTCAGTTTTCATCAGGCTTGCATATTTGCGAGATCATCAGACTCATTTTCATCCCAGTTGTTAGAAATCAACAGCCAAACAGGGGTCTTGTGCCTCCGGAACGTGCACGCAAACCAAGAAATTGAAAAAGTTGAAAAAACTGAAAAAATGTCTAAGTGTTGGGAAACTGGGCGCCCCAGGAGGCTTGGGGCGCCCATCTTGAGCAGTGTTAGAATATTTGTGTTTTCAGTGTTTTCCGACATGTCTTGTTACCAATCTATACGCCCGTTGGCAGTTTCGGGGAGGTCAAACTTGGTCAAACGATGTCAGATCGTCGAACGGAGGCAGGGGATGGAATCTCAGTTGATCAATCTCCAAAATGTCAGGATTAGTTAGCTTTTTCAGTTCATGATGACATTTTTCCACCTTGTCAAAGTCGGAGACAGGCCATATTTCAGTCAAAACGAGTGTTGAAGTGTCGAAAATGAAGAAAATTTTGTTAACACTTCTTCCAACTCGCGCATTCGATGACATCATCAAAGAAAATATTTTTTTGTCATCTTGCATATGAAGCCATAGGCTCCTACAAAATAGGGATTCTTCCTATTCGAAGACATCCACTTGGATTTATGCTTTAAAAGATGCTTTCTTCTTGGATGAGGATGAAGTTTTCTTCTCACACAAGTAAAGCTGCTTTTTCGACCAAAGATTTATAAAGACAAGCTTTGGGCTTCTTTATTTCATTATCTTTTGCAGGTTGCATCCAGAGGAAAGATTTTATTTTTCTTTCAACGAAGATTTGAAGACCCAAACCAGGTGCTTTTTCAGTTTTCTTCATAGATTCGGGTTGAGGAAGAAGAGAGGCTTGCTTTTTCAAGGTCATTGTTTCAAGGAGATCATTTTTCAGAAATCCGACCAGAGCTTTTTCAGTTTTCATCGAGATGGGTCCATCCAGATTATCATTCTCTTGAAGATTAGGAGTTGTGCTTTTTTTCGGGAAACTGCTTTTTTCCTGCTTTTTCGAAAAAATCTCCGCCTTTTCAAAATCCGACAATCTGGGTTGCTTAGAAACGGAATTATCTACAAAACCCATGTGCCAGTTTTTTGAGCTCACACTCTGCTTTCTCTAAAAATCAGCAAACAATTTTCAGCCATCTGTTCAATACTTTTTCCAACATAGGTGTGTTCACAGTTGATTTTCAAATCTTCCAATATGTAGTACTTTCCAACACAAATCAGACACAAAACAGCATTGGTTCATGATTACCTGAAAACTTGTGAAATAGACTTGCATAAAGTACTTCCAGTAATCAATTTACACTCCTTGGAGGATGCAGGAAATAACGCTATCAGGAATCTTGGACACTCTGGTTTGCTTGCAGCGGCATCCTTTCCTATCACCGTGCAAAGTATCGAGTTTGTGATTGCTTGCGTGACGCATTACAATTCAGTCACAAGAGAAATTCAGTCGGGTGATGGACGTGTGCTCTGCAGCTTGAGGCCAAACGACATTGAAAAGTGCTTTACAATACCTATTTGGAGAGAGAACTTAACTGTTTCACTTGAAGAACGCAAGAGGGTTTGGAATAATGATAAGGAAAAATACAGAAAAAAGATTGGTCAGAGGTGGTTGAAAGAAAAGCAGAATATTATGCTAAAGAATGTTGGACGTGGAGAATTCAAGGAGGAGCAGGCAATAATGATTACTCTGCTAAGTCGTATCACGGGTCAAGCAGATGCAAACAAATTTCAGCCTTGGATGTTTTACATCATGTCCCAGATTGTTGACGGAACCGAATTCTATGATTGGTCGGCACTAATCAGTGATTGTCTCCACCAACAAATAATTGATTTTCAAAGGGCTCATGAATTTCATATGATATCATACCTTGTGTATTTGATGGCTTTTCAGGGTCAATTCAGAGGTTTGAATGTTGTTGGAACTCTGGGTACTCAGCATGTGTATCATCATTTCCCGCAGTTAGAGATCTCTCAAGCTGAATGACATTACAGGCGGGTGAATGATGCATTCTTGATGCATGCAGTGCGAGACATGGACAAGGAGTTGCATATACGGTTTTCTGTAGAGGCTAGAATAGCAATGGCAGAATGGGCTGATTGGTTTATCCAATTTCCTACTTTTTCCTACATCAGAGTATATGGCTTCTTAGGAGAGCCAGCCATGTTGCCGCGATATCCTATAGACGAAATAGCATTTATGGAATTTTTGAGGCAAGCTTATCAAGTGCATACATTTTTGCGTAGCAGACGCAAGACTGCCTTCAATTTTCCACTTGGGATGAGTATTTACAGATGTAGATCTGGAGCAGATGCCAAGGCAATCGGTAATGAATCATCCAGATATGGTCTTAAGTTTTTCGACAGGAGATCTTCATATGATCCCCGTGGTGTTTATGCATCACATCTTGGTCAGAATTGTACGCACAAGTTTGCAGTTGAAGACTTCTGGGCCAATTGTGCTGATGAGTACGAAGTGCGAGGACGCAGTTACAACAGGTTCACTCTTCAGCAAATGTCTGATATCCTATCAGAGGACATAGAGGGTTTGACAGAGAGTGGTGAAGTTCTACTTCCCACGTATTTTAGAGACCAAATTGAGCAACAACCGTTGCCGCTAGTTAATTGGTCAGTAAAAGAGAGTACTTCCATTGAGGAGAGAACAAGTCGAGTGGTTAAAAATAGTTTGATATTCTTGAAGACTAAGCGGAAGGATGATATTCCAGTAGCAGAGCCGCCAGTTGTGCAACCATCAGAACCTTCCACTTCCAAGCCAAAACAAAGAGTAAAGGCTATGAGTGTTCTCCCAGAGGGAACAAAAATGGCAAAGTTAAAGAGGAAAAAAGACAAGTCTTCAGCTCATGTCCAACAGGAACATCCACCAGTTGAACCAGAAGCTCTTGTTGAAACAACGCCGCATGTTGAAGTGTTACCTTCAGATTATGTATCTGCACCTTCTTCACCGATCCCTTCTCCTATTCTCATAGATTCAGAGCCAGATTCACCGGTTCGCAACTTTGATGCAAGCATTGATTGATTAGGAGCTGATGAGGCAGGAACTGAGTTTCCAAGAGAGGATGGCTCATCCTGGCTTGAAAACATTCTGGGAAGGAAGAGAAGAAAGCCCTCATATCAGCTGAATTTAACAGAGCTAAAAAACGTCTATCAAGACACACCAGACAAGCAGCTGAAGAAGCAGATTCGCATTGAGAAGAATGCGGATGGAGAAATAATTCTTGAGACTGCAACGCCTCTAGAAAATAGAAGTGCTAATGATGTCGAGGTTGATGACTTCACGGTTGTCAAAGCTAACCTTGGCAGAAGTACTCGCCATACAGACGTCAATCTCTTCGAGGTTGCAGCGGATAGCTTGAAGGAAAGAGTGTTGAGAGATGGAGAAGACAAGGCAGTTCTCAAAGCTGAGGTTCGACAGTTGCGGCAATACATTTCTAACCTTTTCCATGGCAATTCACAGATTGATTTGCTTCTTCCACCAAGTCTTGGATCACCTGCCGATCAGCGGCATTTCAGTAAGTTGGTCCTCTATGGGAGGCACATGGACAGTTGGGTAGAAGAATTTGTGACTAAAGGGAGAGTTGTACTTGCAGAGCTTTATCAGTTGAAGTACAACGCTCATGATTTACGCCAAGGCATACAGGGGTTACAACAGATCATGGCAGAAAATAGGCCGGTGTTTGAGATCATTATCTTCGACTTGAAGATTGCACTTGATACTGTTGATTCAGCTGAAGATAAGAAGACAATTTCTACTTGGAAAGCGTAATATTTTTTCACAGTAAAAACTTATGACAGTATGATTTCAGACTTGACAGAATGGAAAGAAAAGGTAGTCAGCATCCTCAAGTTCGTCAGATCCTTTGTCTCTCAGATCCCGTGTTCATATGAGAAAGAAGATGGTACCCTGTATGATCTCGGGGAAGTGCAAGCAGAGTTCCAGACTCTCGTTCGCAACAACTTTAATGATGATATCAATGCCGGCAAGATGAGTCGTCTTGCCGCAATGTCAGTGAAATTCGACAAGGCTGTAGGTG
Organism: Cunninghamia lanceolata; assembly: GCA_027924645.1. Lineage (NCBI taxonomy): Eukaryota > Viridiplantae > Streptophyta > Pinopsida > Cupressales > Cupressaceae > Cunninghamia > Cunninghamia lanceolata. Next base: position 722,849 of record BSBN01000585.1, read on the forward strand.
AAGTTAATGAGTTTCTTCAGATGGTTACCAATGGTGAAGAAATGTTAGAGAATCAGAATATTGTTCTAGAGAGTATCAGTGTTCCTGGCAGAGATGCGGTCACTCACTTTTTAGAAGATTTTGTTTCCCAGAATATCAACGGATGACATCACCAAAAAGCTAGAATGTTGATGAGGATGCATTTCAAAATAAAGCAGCTTTAAAACATATGCTTTTTGTTTTAAAGCATGTGCTTTCATCCTAATCTCATCCATTCTATATTTAGAAAGAAATCACCTTGTGATAGTTGGAATCTTTTTTGCTTTAAAGCATATTGCTTTAAAGCATTTGTTTATTGTATCTTTGTCTTAGAATAGTAATAAAACTTGCGAGTTGGCAAGTTAGGGTTAATCAAGGAGATTTTAGGGTTCCCTACTCCTTTGATTTTAGTATAAATAAGGGCATCCTTGCCCATTGTTTGTAATGACTTTTGTGATAGCAAATTTGCTGTGCTTATTCTAGCCTGCAAACATTGTTATTCCAGGTGTTTGTTCACTTTGTGTTCATTGTTCTCCAGTGTTTGATCGCTTACTGTATGCCTACCTTTTGCTGCAGTATTGCTGCCCTGGAGTTGTATTTACTTTGTGATATTGAATAGAAGTCTCATGCCTACTTTGCTCTGATATTCTATATCGATTCATCAAGTTTTCGTCGTCAGACGTGTAGCTTCTGTGGCTTTCTTTTTCAGCTTTCACCATTAAAGTACTTTTAGTCTTGTGGTGTAAATCTGGAGGAAAACTGCTTGAGTTTTTGTGTTAACAATCATTCCCCGTTCACTTTCAACTCCCTTTGCTCTGAATTTACTCAGGAGGTTGAAAGCGTCATTAGTCTATGCTAGTTGTAGTAGAAGTTTTATTAAAAAGGAAAAAACCTCTTCTGCAACGTTTAGAGTTTTATAACCTTGTGCTCTGCAACTGAGAATCAAAAAGAAGATAGGCGAAGTTTCACTTAATTTATCTTTTCAGCGAACATCAGCAAGAAAGCGAACTCCCCCTTCCAATAGGAGAGCAGTTTATCTGTGCATAGCTGTCCATTTCCAAATCGCATACCAGAGGTGCGAATTGAAACGCCAACAGGCAGCAGCCGAATATTCTGAGATAGAACTTCAGGCATATCATTTACAAACTCATGGCACCAAGAGGCTTAACTTTGATCATTTCCAAGTTTGCTGGAAATATAACAGAGAATTTAAGCATGTCAAGCAGTTGGAAGACCATTGGGCCAGTGCACAAGATGAAGATGATCTTCGAACACTTCAAAGTTCGAGACTCGCCTGGGATTTAGTTAGAGCTTCCAAAGTATTTAGGATTCCAGACCAGTTCACAGAAGATGATACTATGTTGATAGATGAATTCGATAAGATAAAGGATTTGCCTGATACAGTTGATTGGTCAAAAAGGGATGTGTCCGAAGAAGAATTGATGGAGCCAGTCTTGGCTATGACACAAGCATGTATAAATCAACTACTGCAAGAGATGAATGATGAAGGCCGAGTTCTTACTTACAATAAGATGGATGAAGGAGAACCAGGACAGCATAGTATACATAGTGGATCACAACATAGTGGAAATGATCAAGGTAATAATCCAGCTAGAAAAAGGAAAAGACCTAGTCAAGATCAAGGAGAATCAAGTCAGAGACCTCAAAAGAAGAATAATCTATCTACTTCGTCTCGTTTGCAAGAAGGTACTTCAGATGTTCAAAATCCAATACAAGAGATAGAAGTTATAGAAGAAGTTGCCTTGATTCCATCCGAGGAGATTCATTCAAGTCCAACTGTTATAATAGAGGAAGATGATGTTCTTGCTCAAGATGAAGAAGGTCAAGTAGAATCTGATGAGGAAGTAGCTCGTGTACAACACAGTCAAGTTCAAAGACAACAAGATCTTTTTGCTTTTCCACCTTGGTTGAGGCAAAGGATTGAGGAAAGTACAATTGTAGAAACATATCAGCCTGCTCCAGTTGAGGAATTGCTTGTAAATGCACAGAAGGGTAACCAAAAGAAGAAAGCAACTGTCTTTTCCAAAATCACTCAGGATCCTGCTGGAAATAGAGAGGTACATGTAGCTGTTCCTAGAGTTGACAAGGATCTAGAAGATATGGCACCTGAGGATTATAATGTGACTATTATTGGAATGGGTCCAATCACAGGAGAACAGGTAGAGGAACTGCAAGAGTCAGTGAATAGTGTAAGAATCATGTTAAAGCAAGAAAGAGAAGCTAGGTTAAAGGTTGAACAAGATTTCAATACATTAAAGCACTACATTCAGCAAGTCATGTAGCCTATCCAACAGAAGGAAGCTACTCCAATTCCTCCGTCCATTCTTCCACAAGAAATAGTGTCCCAAGTTGAAAACATGAGAACTTCATCTCAGGTGATGAAAGGATGGATAGGAAAGACAGAAGAAAAGGCATACACTCACCTTGAAGAAATTGTGTAAGTTTATCATAGAGTCATTAATCTCAGGGATCGAGTTCAAGCTTTGTTAAAAATATGTGCTGAGTTCAAACCTATCAAGGAGCAATACATGCCACAGCTCAAGAATTTAATGGAAACTCCATTAGAGGATCTAATCCATGATAAGGTGATTGATCGGGATACTCCACATGACTTCATCACTTGGTATTTTTCCTTTCATAACAAGGGGCAATTGGTTGATAAAATTGAGGTAGATATGTCCAGAATAAGAAGTGTTCTTTTAAGAACAGAGAATCATATACACACTGCATTGGCAGCAATATGCAATCCATATGGGGAGATCACTATTGAAAACATGAAGCAACAAGTCAAGGCCTTCCACTTTCAGTATGATGGACTTGATGAGGGACAGCTAGATAGCATATTCACACTTGCATTTCATCTTGGAGCGAATAAGTCCTGGATAAATGATTGGGAGAAGACACTTGGCGTCTATGAGTCAGATGTGGCAGTGGCAGAAGGTTCTATTAATGCAGCGACAAGTGTACCAATGGAAGATGTAGCTCAAGTTGTGTCTAGATTCATTGCATCTCATAGTACTACCATGTAAAGGGGATGTAATGTGGCACCCTTATCTTCTTGGAAAGCGTGCCTTTATTCCTTTCTTCATAGCTTCTTTCATTTAATAAAGATAACCTCCTTCATTTAATAAAGTGAGCCTCTTTCATTTAATAAAGAAGAGTTTGTTACAACTACTTGTGATGTGGCTTGATCTGGTTCGCTGGCTTGGCCGATCGATCTTGACCCTTCATTCATTTTGAGGTCTATAAAAGGGCTCTTGTTGCTCTCATTTGTACGGTTGAAAACTCTGGAATTATTGCAAGAGCTCTCTGAGATAATAAAAGATTCATTGTTTTGGTGATTCTATTTGTGTTCCTGAGTGTTGCATGGTTTGGATTTTCAAGCGAATATTAAGTTAGATTAAGTTTTCTTTAAGTTTATGTTAGTTGATGGAAGGTTTCTTTATTGTTTCGTGGTGAAATCTATAAGTTCATACCATTTGTAGTTTGTGGCTTGCAAATTGCAGTGCATGGTTAGTCTGAACAAAACTGAACTTCAATTTGATCTTTATGTTTGTTGAATCCCTCATGAGCATAACTGATTTAAACATCTTGAACACCCTAGAAGATTGCATCAATCTTGTGTAGTTGTCTATCTTGGCGAAGCAGGATTTGGTTTGGTTTCACCTTGAGCAGTAATCATCCTTGCATCTAGGATTAGATTAGTGTTTCTAAACCTTACATCTTTTGTCTTTTTTTTTATCCATTCAGTTAGAATTAGAATCAAGAACATCAATTGCCAAATCATAAGCCATCAGTTGTAATACTTAGACTCTCCAGTATTCGCTTCCGTAATCATTGAAACAACAGCTTATTTGAACAATTGCGTAAGTCCCTTTGTGTTTAAACAGCAAAATCATACTTAGTCACTAAGCTATCTCTTACAAAATCATCAGAAAGGAACCTTGGAGTCATCTTGTTTGATCACTTCGTTCAGCATTCGAGAGGCTTTGCTCAAGAGGGAGTTAGATACTTTGTATTTCACTCCAATTATTGACTTGTCCAAAAACAAACATCAACACTTCCCACCTGTCATAACCTCGTTATAATCCACTCACCAAACTGGGCGTTCCATTTTGACTCCATTATCCTCATCCAAAGATGCTTTATAATGTGTTGATCAGCAAGTGTAACTCCCCTTTATAGCTTTTTTATGTGTTGATGTTTTTACATTTCCAATGCAGGAGGCCCAACTTCCGAAGGCCATAACTTTTGATCTGGGAGGTCGATTGGTTGATGTGATAAGCATTAGGAATTGTTGCCGAATAACCCAAATTTTTTATTTTGGCCAAAAACCAACTCTATAGCCTAGGAATTGGGTTTTTCTATTTTTCAACTTGAAAATTGCATTGTTCATAATCTTAACATTAAGTGCAAGGTTGAGACACCTTTCCTAACATTCTCTCACTTGTCGAACACCTTGCAAGAGCAAAGGGGAAACTTAACAACATTGAAAACTAACTGCTAGGTCCCAAGAGGCCCATAGACTCATTGCACCACTTGAACTTGTTTGTGCTCACGGGTTTTGTCAACTAATATGCAACATTCATCAAAGTATCAACCTTCTCTAGCATCACCCTTCCATCCTCTACCATATCACAAACAAAATAGTACTGGACATAAATGCACTTTGTCCTCGCATGAAAGGTTGTGTTCTTTGCTAGACATATGCCACTTTGATTGTCACAATGAACCATAATGGCTCCCACGTTTAGCCCAACATCTGAACACAATCTCTTAAGCCCAATGGCTTCCTTACAAGCATGGGTAGTTGCCATGCTCTTTGTTTCTATAGTGGGCAAAGTGACCACAACCTGTTGCTTACTGATCCAACTGATCGCACCATCAAACATACTAAAAACATATCCACTAATGGGTCTCTTGTTCTCAATATCACCAACCCAATCAGAATTTAGATATCCACGAATACACACTAAATGCTGGGTCCCTATAGGATAAAACGACTAAGGACTCTCACTACTTGGGCAATGTTTGGTTTTGTATATACCATGACATACACCAAACTTCCAATAGCACTAACATAAGGTACTCTACTCATATCCTTTATCTAACTAGAAGACTTTGGACAATCCTCAACTGATAACTTTGTCCCCATTGTAACAAGAACACACAATGGCTTGCAATCTAACATATTGAATCACTCCAACATTGAGTTCACATGCTTACTTTGGCCCAACCAAAGCTTTTTGATAGCTCTATCTCATTTGATCTCCATCCCCAAAATGTACTTGGCTGCCCCTAAGTCCATCTCAAACTATGCTGAAAGCTAAGACTTCAATTCACAAATCAAATCCTTCCCATTACCAAAAACCAACATATCATTAACATATAATGCAATAATGAAAATATGATCACCGTCCATTTTATAGTAGATGCAATGATTTGATTTGGATCTCATAAATCCCAAACTTAACACAAAGGAATCAAACTTTTGGTACATCCTAGGAGATTGCTTAAGATCATACAAAGATTTCTTCAACTTACAAACCAAATGTTCTTTACCTTTCTCAATATAGTGCTCCGAATGTGTCATATAAATCTCTTCCTCCAAATCACAATGAAGGAAAGCTATCTTCATATCCATTTGCTCAACCTCAAGATCATACATTGTAGCAAGTGATAATAGAAACTAATTGGATGTTAGCTTAGCAACTAGAGAGAAAATCTCATCATAATTAATTCCCTCAACCTGGGAATAACCCTTTGCAACCAATCTCGCCTTGTACTTCTCAACATTGCCATTTGAACCGATTTTCTTCATGAACACCCATTTGCATCCAACGGGTTTACGTCCATCAGGCAAAGGTATTAGATCCCATGTATCATTTTTCTTTAACGCAAGCATCTCTTCTTCCATGGCCACTTTTCAGGGATCTACATCATTCATACCCATAGCCTCCTTTATAGTCCTAGGCTCATCAGTGTTAGTAATCAAAGCAAAAATACATCTCCAATCAGGGGAGTATACCTATTTGGTTGTTGTCCTTGCCGAATAGACTTCCTCAATGATTGAGGTGGAGGTTCTTTCTCTTCTTTAGAACTCTCTAAAATATGTGAGCTCTCCTCTTCAAGCTCTTTGTTATACAAAACTCTCTCGTCCACAAGATCTCAAAGCTTGTACCCTTTCACACCAACACCATAGCCAATGAAGATTCATTTTTTAACCTTGTTCTCCAACTTTGATCACTTCTCCCTAGGCACATGTCCATATGCATCGCAACTAGAGACTCGAGGATGTCTCAATGAGGGATTTTTTACCAACCACACCTCCATAGGTGTCTGTTGTGACCTAATCACAACTCGCCCCATTTGCAAATGGGGACCCCCAAATTTTCGTGATTTGCTTAGTAATTTTAGGGTTTTTTGTTTCAGTCTTGTTCAATCTCCTTGCATATGAGAAATTAGGAAGGTCATCCATCAAGTAAGGTGCAATTGAGAACATTGAAGGTGATCCCGAAGACACTGAAATTGACTAAGTCTCATATCCTGAAGTCTGATGTTCTGAGATCCTGAAATTGTCTAAGTCTGAAATCTGGAGGATCCTCGAAAAACTAGAATCTACATGTTAAATCTTATGGATCCGAGACCTCTCTCAAACATCCTGGAAGTATATTTCAAAAATATTTAAAGTATAGGAAATTCAATATCTGAGCATATACTTCAATATATCTTTCAAATATACTTCCACCCAGGGATCTTCACCTTCAAAATAGGGTAAAAATTCTAAGTCTTGGACCTTGGGCAGAAATTGCCCATGACCATGCAATATGCGCCCAGGATGAGCGGAAATTCCTTGCTCTTGAACATTATGCGCCCAAGCAAAACTAATCAGACTTCGTCAATTCAATTAACAAAGATGACCAAATATTGAAAATTTGACTAAGCGTCGACAATTGTGGAAATTGTTCTGCTACCTGCTTTATGCGCCCAATGTGAAAGTGTGCAAAATTTGACTAAAGTCTGGGAAATGGAAGTGGGGAAAATGTTCTTCCAAGTGCAATTTGCGCCTTAGATAGAAGCCTCCATTTTTTGAAATGAAGATGATGAAATTTTGATTGCCTTGGGTAAATCATTGAGGATACTTGAAGGAGCATGTTGAATTACTTGAGAAAGTTTGAAATTCGCTAATATGAGATGAAGCTAGAATGTCAAAATGGGGAAAATGTTCTCCTAAGTGGAATTTGCGCCCCACCTAGAGGATGATGCAAAATGTTCTACTTCATGCAATTTCCACCTTAGGAGCTTGTAACAAAGAAATTTGATTAAGTATAAAACATCTTGAAAAGTTCAACCTTGTTTTGAAAGTTCAAGTGAATTTCATGAATGGATCCCAAAACGAAGGAAAATGTTCTGGACCTTGCATTTTCCGCCTTGGGAGATGAGTGTCAAAATGAAGGAAAATGCTCTGCCTCAAGGAATTTCCGCCCTAGGTTGAAGGTCTCCATTTTGGATGCATGAGTGCCTTTAGACAAATTCTTGGAAATACTTATAAAGAAACATGATGAATTGCTTTATGGAGTCAGAGGAGAGTTAAAGATTGATGACAATCTTAAAGTACAACTTGGAGCGCAAAATGCTCTGCCTCATGCATTATGCACCCTAAGGAGAAGGTATTCAAGGTATGTCAAAGGATTCAATTTCACAAGTTTGAAAGAGGATTTCCAACGTCATTCGCCAAGAGAAGAGAAATTGAATTGGACAAGGTTTCAAAATTTGATTAAGTATGATGAATGCAAAGTGGGGAAAATGCTTTGCCTCAAGGAATTTCCACCCTAGCTAGAGAGTGAGTTTGGAATGAGGAAAATGTTCTACTCCATGCAATTTGCGCCCAAGGCTTGCATTAAGAAAACTTGTCAAGTGTGAGATATGTCATCAATTTAGGCTTAACCTTGAGGAATTTGAAGTCAAAGTTTGAAGTGTTGATTAAAGATAAGTAAAATGTTCACCAAAAGGGCAAGAGCGAATAATGCTCTAGAGCTTGCATTTTGCGCCCTAGGAGAGGTTTGATCCAAGATGACTAGATGCTAAGTGGTTCAACTATCAAGTGGGATTCGCCAAAGACTTTGCAGCATTTGAAGAAAAGTAAAGACATTGCAAATGGAAGAATTGTTTGAAGTAAGAATTTGATTAAGTCATTGAAGAAAGAAAATGAATCTTGAGATGCCTAAGTTGGAAGGGCGCATAATGCTCTGCAGTAAGGAAAATCCGCCCTCTCTCAATCCTCTCTTTTATTCCAATTTGACAAACATGAGGATAGTATCAACGAAGTTTTATAAGGTCATTTGAGGAAGATGAGAATAAGTGAAGGTTCATGAAGGTGAATGGAGGAATGAACATTAGGAAAATTAGGAAAATGCTCTGGAGCATGGAGAACCCACCCTTCCTAGGACTCTCCATCCAATGGCTACCTAAATGAAATTGCAAGAAGTGGAAAATCCTTGTCAACGAGGAAAATCTGCTCTCTCTCCCTTGAATCAATTTGACAAAAGACAAAAAAAAGCCATTCAAAAGGTCACAAGGAAAAGTTGAAATCTAGTAAAATTTGAATGAGCAATGAATGAAAGTTGAAAGAAGATCAAAAGATGAAGATGTGAAGTAATTGAAGGAATCTTCCAAAGCGCAAAATGCTCTGCCTCCTGCATTTTGCGCCCTAGACAATGATGATGAAATTTGTCCAAGTGTGAAACAAGTTCCACTATGAGTTGAAAGTGAAGCATCATGGAGTCAATCAAATGTGAAAGGTTCTTCAAGAATGAAGGCGCATAATGCTCTGGGCTAAGGAATTTCCGCCCAAAGGATAAAAAGGCTAAGTTACACTTCAAGATCCAACAATTGTTTTGAGAATGCTAAGTAAAAGATTTCAAAACTTGAAAACTTCTTCAAGAAAGAGCGCAAAATGCTCTATACCTTGCATTATGCGCCTATGCTAGGAGGAAGTCATTTCACATAGAAGTGAAATCAGAAATTCATGTCAAAGTGAAGGAAAATCCTCATCAACAGGGAATTTGCGCCCTTGCATAAGGAGTAGTTTCATGAAGATCCAATGATTAAGAAATTGAAAATTTCATTAAGGCATGAGTAAAGATCTAAGGAATGTTAGTGTTCACAAGTTTAAGGAAAAGAGGAAAATTCTCATACACAAGCATTATGCGCCCTGTGATGAGAGTTTACAAAATGACAAGTTCAGAGAGGGTCGGAAAATCCTTGTAAGCAAGGAAAATGCGCCCATGTGGGATGTTTAAAGATCAAGATTGTTCATCAAAATGCCATGAGAGTATCCCCATATTGAAGAATTCGCAAGTTGACAAATGCTGAAAGCTTAAACTGACAAGTCGCATAATCCTCATAGACAAGGAAATCCCTCTCTTGCTAGGCGCATAATCCTTATCTACAAGGAATATCCGCCCTTGTTCATGTAAGTCGCCCAATTGATGAATAGGTCGGCCTAGCAAAAATTGTTTTTTTAAACAAAAAAAAGGCACTTCATAAGTAGGCCGACCCACTTAGAGAGGACTTGGAATGTTATAAAAGAAGGTTTAAATTTTCATTTTCAAATCATTTCAAATCCAAAACCAAAAAAGCAGAGCAGAGCAGCAATAAGTAAGAGCAGAAATCTATTTTTGAAGGGCAGATTTTATCATAAATGAGGGGTGAATTTGCAAAGCAAGTCTAGGATTCAAGTGCTACAAGGAAGCAAGGAGATAATTTTCAAGTAAATCCATTCAAAGGCAGACCTGCAGAAAATTAAAATTAGACTTGCAGAAATTCAAAATCAGATTTGCACATAAAAAAAAATCAGACTTAGTATTATCTTCATTGAATTTCAGTGATAAGCAGCCAAGGTACGTTAAGTTTTCTTTGTTGCAAATTTGATAAACTTTGGGATAAGTGATTAAAAAATGTTTTAAATTGAAACTTATTTATCCCACATTCATTAGGAGAGTGATATTAAGTGGTTAGATCCCCTTTATATCCAATATCGCTTTAATATTCTAACTTAAGTAATTTCGTTCTTGTAGGTAGATGATAAGTTCGAAGGATCGCCAAGCAATGTTCAAGAGCGATATGAAAGGAATGTTGCCCGAAACCAAGATTACGTCAAGATGGAGGAACTTGAGCGACACCAACTTGGGACACATCAACATGGACGAAATCAAGAAGGAGTTGCACAAGCCCACTCATTCCAAGGTTATTCAAGAGATGCTAAAGAATGGAATCGTTCAAGCAACATGCTTTCCGCCTGCGTTCCCGAGTACCGAGTTGATGTTGGAATGTGCTCGCCATTATAACCAACAAAACAGATGTATTGAGACAAGAGATGGGAAAGTGTTGGCCTATTTGAGGAAGGAAGCTATTGCAGACACGTTCAATATTCCAAAGTATAAGAAGACTACTCTTTGCACTAAGGAGTACGCACAACAAGTGTATGATGCTAAATCAAAGAGTTCTTGCAAGAGATCAATGCAAAGTGGATATCACAACCGAGGAGTCATTATAGCAAGTTGCCAAAGAAACTTCATAAGTCGGATTTTCTTCTTGAATATGGATATATGGTGATATTTTAAAGTAGAATTATGGGTTGTCCACAGTCATCAACATTCGAAACATGGATGTTCTACTACATGAACGAGATCACGAAAGGCCAAAAGATGTTTGATTGGGCGGAGATGATAAGTAACAATATCCATGATCAGCTGACGAGGTGGGAAGAAACAAAGTCATTTTACATGAGCTCATATGTCATCTACATGTTAGCGAGATGTGAAAGATATGCCGGACTGACTTTTAAAGGTAATATTGGATATGGCGTCGAACAATTTCCCGTATATGATTGCTATCCATAGTTGTAGTTGAAAGCCATCGCCCACTATAGAAGAGCCAACGATGCTTTCTTCATGTTCATTGTAAGGACATTGCAAGGAAATATTCATAAAAGATTATCCAGAGAGGCTATGAATTTGGTGAAGAAGTTCAGCCGATGGTACATTCAATTTCCAAAATTCACCTACATAAGAATTCAAGGATTTTTAGGTTATCCCTACTGCTTGCCAAGATATCCCACTGACAAGATGGTATTGCTAGAGGTGACAAGGTAGTTGGTGGCATACGACAAGATTCAAAAGAGCAAGAAGAAAGTTGGAATCCACTTCCCAATCGGAGTTGCAAAGTTAGAGACTTGTTTGTCATTACAAGCAGCACTGAATTTGGAAATCGAATTGCAAGCATACAACATGGTACCTCATGATTCAAGTAGAGTTAACTTTGATCCATTCAACAACATTCAGAAGGCATTTAGAAGGAGATATAAACACAGAGCATCTCGAAGACCATTGGGCTAACGCGGAAGATGAAGAGGACGTGAAAGTCAAAAGGTGTTCAAGGTTGACATGGAATTTGGTGAGAACTTGCAATGTATTCAGCATACCTGATCAATTGGAAGAAACTGATAGAGTTATGTCACAAAGTCCATATGATGCTGAGAGACCATTCATCCTCAATTGGGCTGAAAGGGAGATAACACATGATGATTGTTGGATGCAAACAGTCATAGGATTCACTAGAAACTATGCGGATTGACAAATACGGAAGCTCATTCAGAAGGGGCATAACTTAACTTACAATTTGATGGAAGATGCAGATTCACAACAATCTCAGGAACTCAGTGATAATGAATCTAGCAGTGAGCATAATAGTGAATCTAGTGGCTACAGTGATAGTTCAAGAGAAGAAGCTCAGCCAAGGAAAAGAAAACAACCAGCTAGCCCACAAGGTGAAGGTAGTAGGAAGAAGAAAAAATCAAGTTTAGCTCACGAAGCTAACACTTCTTCCAGACAAGGAGAAGACCTTTCAGGAATGGCCAACATGACTTCTACTATGGAGAACCAAGAAAGAGAAGAAATTCCCATAGCGCCAAATGTGCAAGATCAAGGAAATGTACATGAATCTATGGAGTCAACCTTGCGTGAGAATCAATTTGAGGAACATCATCATAGTATGCAAGAAGGTCATGAGGTAGTCATGAGTGAAGGTGATGAAGAAGCATTGCCATTAACACCAGGAAAGGGATTCAAGAAGAGGTTGATGAAGATTTGTCTGCTTTACCGGAATGGTTAAGAGAACGAATGAAAGAGACTACCATTGTTGAGAGAGAAACATAATTCAATGTAGAAGAATTGCTAAACAAGGTAGGAAATGATAAAGAAAAGAAGAAAGCAACCAGGCTATCCAAAATCACAAGGGACAGTTCAGGTTCAAGGCAAGTGCACATTGCAGTACCCAGAGTTGATAAGTTTGTGGATCATATAGCTCCGGAAGACTATGATGTGGCCACTTTTATCTTAGGTCCAACTACGGAAAGTCAAGAGATAGAAGAATTGGAAGAGTCCATCACAAATGTCAAGGAAAGGTTAAGGCAAGAGAAAGAAAAGAGGAATTAGTTGGAACAGGAAAACTTGGCGTTCAAAAGGTATATTCAACAATTGATGAATCCACTTCATCAGCATGAAGGAACATCTACACCACCAGCTATGCTTTCACAAGAGTCCATTGAATAGTTAGAAGGAATGAGATCATCTTCTCTAATGGTGAAAGGATGGGTAGACAGAATGAGAAATAAGATTGATGGATTCATCGGCAAAATTGCTCAACAATTTGAGAAAGTCTCAAGACTCTTGGATAGAATTCAAGTCATTTTAGATACATGTTCCGGGTTTGAAACAGTCAAACAAAATCTCATGCCACAATTGAAGGATATGATAGATTTTCCAAGGACGGCTTTGGTGGATGGGAATGTAATTGTTCGTCATGTGATCTTTGTTTTTGGTATTACAACCTACAGATGAAGGAGCAAGTTCTTGAAAGAGTGGAAAGTGAAAGTGTTCGCATAAGAAGTGCACTGCAAAGGATTCGAAGCAGGATACTTAGTTCAACCAATGGTATGTCTGGTCTTTCGGGAGAGTTTGATATTGAAGACTTGAGGAATCACATACATGCATCTTACTTTCACAATGTTCACAACATCACTGGAGAGCAGATTGACAACATTTCGTCACTCTCTACACTCATGGATACACATCAGGCTTGGATGACAGAATGGGAGAAGACACTTGTTGCGTACACAACAGATTTGACAAATGCAGAAAGAGCCATTCAATATGCGCCAAGTGTACCAATTGGAGACATTTTTGGTATTGTGTCCAAGTTCGTTGCATTTAGAAGAAGAGATAAGCATAAAGGAGATGTGCCATGTGGACAATCCTCATAGGCTCCAACATGTCATCACCTTGGAAATCGTGCCTTTGTTCCCTCTTTTGTGTCTAAAAATAGCAAATTGTTGTAACAAACTTATTATGTGGCATAATCTTGGCCATCGGTTTGAAAACTAATCTTGGCCCTTAGTTGTATTTTGAGGTCTATATAAACCTCATTCCTCTTCATTTTGTATAATGAGTTTTGAGCTAATTAGAGCTGTTGCTAAGACTTTGTTAAGATTAATACAAGTTCATTGTTGAGTTATTCATGGTGATATTGTGTTCTCTTTGCAAGTTGCATGGTTGCTAAGTACTCACTCGCATTCGATGTTTTAACTTAGTTTATTTCTTTCAAAGTTTGTTAGTTTTAGTTCGTGGAAGTCATTGTCTTTCAATTTCTTGGTGAAATCTCTATATGTTCATACCTTTTATGATTTGTCGCTGGCAAGTTATAGTGTAAGGTTAGTCTGAACACATTACAAGCTTCACTTCGATTGCTCATAGAGCACTTTGAAAACCTTTAGCTTATCCTTAGAAGATTGCATCACCTTTGTGGAGTTGTTGTCTCATGGCGAAGCAAAACGTGGTTGAGATTTCCATGAATTGATGATGATAACTTGCACCTAGATTAGATATTCTCTCTAAACCCACACCTTTTGCACTTTTTGAAAAACATTGTTAGAAGTAGGACCAAGAGCTGAATTGTCATATCATAAGTTTATCATAGCGTGTAGCCTTGAAGCAATTGTTATCACCTGTGCGAGTGTAAATGGTATTTTCCTGCCGTTGAACACCAAAGTGTAAGTCCCTTTGTATGAAACAACAAATCACATCTTTGCCAAACAAGCTATCCCAAATCGAGAATTGAAGATAAGGAACCTTGGAATCTACTCATTTGATCACAGAGTTCAGCATTTGAGTGATTTTGTTCAAGAGAGGATAAAATACGCGAGTATTTTATGTTGTGTTGTCTGTGCAAGGAAAACACATCAACAGTGTCTTATCAACATGAGCTGATTTAGGAGACCTATTAACCAGGTAACAAGTTGTGGCTACTGTTTCTGCCCAAAACTTTTGTTCTAGGCCAGGTCCACTAAGCATACTCCTAGGCCTTTCCATCAATGTCCTGTTCATTCTTTCTACAACTCCATTTTGTTGAGGGGTGTAGGGAGTTGTCTTATGTCTTTCTATTCCATGATCTTTATAGAAGTTATCGAAATTTGTTGAACAAAACTCACTGTCATTGTCAGTCCTCAAAACTTTTAATCTTTTTACCATTTTGATTTTTTACAAGGACTTTAAACTCCTTAAATTGACAAAAGACTTCAGATTTACTCCTAAGGAAATATACCTATGTCCTACTATAATCATCAAGGAAAGATACATAATATACAAATTTTGAAATCGAAAGAGCACTTACAAGACCAAAAACATCAGAATGTATCAAGTCCAATACCCCAGAAGATTTATGAGAACTAGAATAAAATTGGAAACTATTTTGTTTTCCATAAACACAATGTTTGCAAAAATTGAACTCAATGTTACAATCATTCAACCCCTCAACAAGATTTTTAGTTTTCAAGGTTCGTAGACCCTTCTTACCTATATGACCCATCCGTTGGTGCCATAACACTGTTTTCTTTGCTGGAAGTTTTATCTCCAAATATTGAACACCCTTAGGTACCTATAAAGCACGGCCATCAGAAGTAGATGCAATACACCTCTTTGTTGCTAGTTCTAATGGTGAAGGTGAAGATCCTGTAAATCTATTCACTGTGAACAATTGCACTCAACCGTGCATGCATCTAACTGAAATGAGTGCCAATCTAGACACCCTTAGCAAGCACCATAGCTCCTCTAACCATCTTACACTCTCCACTTGAGAAAACAACCTGCACATCGACGTCATTAAGTTTACTTATAGAAAGTAGGTTCTATGCCAAACCAAGGATATGCAGTACACCATTCATCGCCTTCTCTCGTCCATTAGGGAATCGAATAAGGACTCTTCCACGACCAACAATTTTCAGATGAGAATCACCTCCAAGGTACACCTTTCCACCATCATATTCTTCATATTTTGTAAACCAACCCCAATGTGAGGTCATGTGGAAAGAGGCGCTGGAGTCTATCAACCATGCACCTTTGATGCATGGGTGGCCAAGGCAGCGACGAAAGCATCATCATTATTTTGGGAGTATCTCTCAGACACATCATCAGAGGTAACCCTTTTCTTCTTCTTCTTTCCCTCCTTGCAATCTCTTCTAAGGTGTCCAGCGTTACTACAATTGCAACATTTTTCTTTGAACTTACAGGAGACTTGGATCTCCCATAGGATTTGGATCTAGACTTATCTTGCTTCTTGTCTTTCTTCTTGCTTTTTTCTTTGGATCTTCCACGAACTGCTAGGGCCTTTTTGGCCGACTCAGAAGTCTTCCCTCTCATTTTTTCAGAAAGCAAAGGTGCAACCACTTAGTCCATCTTGAACTTGGTGGTAGTGCTCTCAATGGCCATAACTAGGTTGTCCCATGAATTTGGCAAAGAACACAGTAAAGCCATACAATGATTCTCCTCCATTTTCACTCCCATGGAGTGCAACTGGGTAACTAAGATATTAAAGGCATTTAGATGTTCGGCCATAGACCCACCATCCTTCATCCTGAGGGTATACAACTTCTTTCTTAGGAAAAGCTTATTGACTATGGATTTAGCTTGATAAATTTCTCCAAGCTTATTCCAAAGGTTTGTTGCAGTAGTCTCTTCATGCACATTTAGTAACATTGAATTGGCCAAACTAATTCTAAATAAGACCCTTTTCTTTTCTATCCGTCTTGTCCCAGTCTTCTTGTGATATAGTTGTAAGTTTGGATCTAGAGACTACAATCCATAGATCTCGGTCTACGAGCACATCCTCCATCTTGAGCTTCCACAACTCAAAATTTGTGTCTTAGAACTTCTCCATCTCTATATTTGATGTACTTGCTATCTTTTCTTACAATAAGATCAAAACCCTTTCTACACGGCCTCTCACTCAAATGAAGCTTAGTACAAAATACCCTCTACCCAACACCTAGAACCTGAGATGATCAGGTTTTGATACCAAATGAAAGGAAGCAAGGTATGTGGAAACACTTCCTACACTAATCTAATGAGGAGAGCGATATGCAAATTTTCAATCTTTTAACAATTACAAAAAGTTGAAACACATAAATATAAAATAAACAATATACCATAACACAGGTGTACATGGGGAAAACCCTTTTGGGAGAAAAACCCCACACTCCAAAGCAACTCAATGTATTATTCAATAAACAAAACAATTACAATACACTTGTAGAGCAAGCCTTCACAGGAGTATCACCAACTAGAGATTTGGAGGAATTCTGACAGCATAACAATACGTACAAAACTCGCTTCTAACCTCCATCTCAGACACCCAATAAATAGGAGATACAATACATGAAACCATCAAATGGTAATTAGAAAACCATGAGCTAAAACCACCCAAAATAGTGGCACCGAAATCTTTAGTTAGAAATCCCATTAGGTGGTGGTGCTGTTTAGCACCATCCCATTAGGTGGGTTTGATTGCAGCTGCATGTCCCCAATCCTAGCTTTTTTGAAATCTTTCTTGATGAATTGGGGGTGGAAAATGCCCATGAGCAAAGTGACATCTGTACCTAAAATTAAATTTCTCATAATCCATTGATTTTGTCTAGACTTTGTTCCCTACCTTCAGGCTAATTTCTTTAGGGAATTCTTTGGAAAGATCCATCTGAACACAGAGGTGAGTAAAGGTTGTGTAGGTTTTATCAGCCATCTCATTCACCAAATAAACAAATTTCCCTAATGTATTTGCCATGACAACCAATCCTCTAGTCCATTAGTATTGTAGTGGCAAATATGATAGTTTGACCCAGATGATGGAAGTAGGGAAAGCATCACTCCAAGGATCAAAAGTGGGAGACCATTGTCTAATGCACAAGAAGTTGTCACCCCACAACCATAAGCCAGTCTTCAATTGAGTTATTTGTCTTTCAATGATTCAAACTCCAAGATTAAATACCCTTGGGGGCATAGGGCAATAAAAATCTCATCCTCCAAATTTTTTTTCTGAGTCCAAGAGATCCACCCATGAATATCTAATAATTTAGGCTAGAACTTATGGAATCTACAGATAAGGGCATGTTGGGTCAGATATTTCTTGTGCTCAGCAACCTCAAAATCCATGACAATTTCTGGAATGCTTGCTGGAAACTTGGAGCAACAAGAAGAGTCTTTGCCAACATTAACATCCTAAGAGCTGCGGCCCTTGGGCAAGTTGGGGGTTACAATTTAAGAGGCCTAGCTGTCTGCTCATTATCATTGTCAAAGTTCATGAGGACCTTTATGTAGGAGTTGTAGCCAACATCCTTGTTTATGTTTTAATAGACACCATCCTCTAAAATAGACATGCACTTAGGCATGGTGCTACAAACTAGAGAAACCTTCATACCCATCCTAGTAACATTAGGCCCATCCAGAGAAATAGGGCTGATACCATCCACGCATTAACCCTCATCGCCCTGCATGCAAGAATCCTCATTGCACAGCCCTAACGAATTTGGATAGCCTTTATTAGGGTTTGGAGCCTTTCTATTAGGAGCAGTAATGTGATCCAAAGCCCAACGTGCCCAAGAATTCAAAAAAGGAGCCACCTTTGGAGATGTCATCAAAGCCTCAATGTCTCTTCCATCCCAATTCCTGCCATTGAGCTCCTTGATAAGCTTTTTGCCTTCGTTTGCATTCCCATAATGGACAAAGGCAAAACATCTAGATCCCCTTGACCATCTATCTCTAGGGATAAAAATGTCAAACAACCTTCCTGAACTGATTGCATATCGGAAGGAGATCATCTGCGGAAGTTTGGAAGGTGAGATTGCAGATAAGCGCTGTGAAATCTTTCGTAATCAAAACTGCCGGAGTTAGTGAAGCACTTTTCTATATCGACATCTACTAGATAGATATATTTAAAATATCTATACTAATTTATTTCTAATTATATAAATAATATATTATACAATTTGTTTTTGATAAAATGACATTCCAATCGTGTATCTAGTAATTAATGGAAGACGAGCTATTAATACCTGTTGATGATGTTTTTGTGACAACAACAACAATAGAATAAAACAAGTGCTCTATCCTCTATTGAACAAAGCTTCTCGAATGTTGAACTATGTGACCAAACAAGAATGCTCCAAGGTTCCTTTGATGTTAGGTCTTGACTTGCACGTGGATAGCCTCAGTGATTTGATGTGATCTTGTTGGTAATCACAAAAGGGACTTACGTTAAATTCCTCCTCCTTCACGAACATGGATGAAATTCCATGCTCCTTGAATGTGAATGAATGGAACTTCTAACCGGCTATGAAAAGAAAAGGCAAAAGGAAAGGGTTTAGAGAGCTATTGTAAGGACAATCAAGTAATGAATGATGTGTAGAAAGACAAATTCCTCACGAAACCAAACTCCGCTTCACCATGAGAACCAACAATTACACGAAGCATGTGCAATCTCCTAAGGTAACCCAATGATTTTCATATTGTGAAACATCCATCCAAACACCCACAGCTGGCGCAACTTGAACAATCTTCACAATTGAACTAAAGCATATGAAGGTTCAGGATAACTTTACAAAGTGAGTTGCCGTCGACAATCCACAAAAAGTATGAACCAATGAGGAATTCATCAAATATCTTTGCATAAATTCATTACATCAATGAACTTCTAATCTACTATCTAAGCTACTTGGAAACATTTCTCAATCACATTCGAGAAATTAGAAACCATGCTAACATCCCATAATCACACAAAATCACCATGAGAGCAACAATGAGCTTGTATTGATTTTGGAATTCTTTCACAACAATTTCGCATGTCTCTTCAATGATTTCAAAGAGTCTTCTCTACTCTAGCCTCTACTTGCTATTCTCCCTACTTCTAATGTCTTACAGATGAGAGAAGTGAGACTTTTATAGACTCCAAAAATTACATGAATGGCCAGGATTGATTTGCAAATCAACGGCCCAGATTGAGACAACAAGGCAGTTTGTTACAAAAGTTACTATTTTTAGAAAATAAGAGAGGCAATGAAGGCACGTTTCCCAAAGTGATAAGCTTGAAGTGGAATCTTTGAAGCATCTTCCACATGGGCGTCCTCTTTGGCTTCTTGTCTGTTGTATATTCATTAAACTTGGACGGGTGACATGGCCGGCTGTGATTGGACTGGTGATGTGCACATGCCACCTCAGCATCGGACAAACTAGCTTAATCTTCTCTGTGTTCACATTGTTTGGAGTATTTTCCCAAATTGTATCATCTTTCTTGGAATAGTCTTCGAACTTGGATTTTCACCTCTGGAACTTAGCATCTCTCGAACTTGTAATTTGGGAATTTTGGATTTCTTCAGGTTATCTTTCACGCCTTAGTGTAATTTATGGATTTCTTGACGTACATGCTCATTCTCATTTTTGTGAAATTTGTGTTCTCGTGCAGGATTCTGGGTCTAGTCTCTTGAAGTAGAGGAAACCTTGTGCGTGAATTCCTGGAATAGATTTCATGATGGATGTTTTGTCCAATGGAAGTGATCTTCTGACAGTGAACTTAATGAGGGTTTGCTCCTGGATTTGCTGGACCTCTGGATTCCTGAACTGGCAAAGTGGATTGATGTTCATCTCCGGTGGTGAAACCTTGATGCAGTGAAGTGCATTTCCTCCGCCCTGGGGATGAAGTCTTTCTTTGTGGATGAAACTTGATAACATCTCCTTCATGTGGAATCTCCTTCGATGAAGTCTTCTCCCTTGAATGCTTTGGATCTTCCTTGAAGTGACCTCCTCTTGGCGATTGCTCCTCACCTTCAATCTCTGCAAGAGAAAGGAACCCTTGAAAAGTAAAGGCGAATAAAATCCTCAATGCAATGCAATATTAAGATAAAATTATAAGTAACCTTGCATAAATTTACTAAGAAAGGATGTACTTTTCAAACTTGACAAAATAATAAAACAATCCTTGAAAGTTCTTCCTTCCCTCACTTGGAATCTGCTCTAAGTCTTCTGTTCTGCTCTACAGCTCTGATTTTTTCAGTTCAGATTTGATGTGAATTGAAACTTTGAGTTCTTTGTAGCGCTCCCACTCTTCCTTCTAGCTTTTAGGAAATTTGCCCCTTTCATCTTGGATAAAATCTGCTCTTTTTAGTGAAATTTTGCTCTTAAATCTGCTTATTTGTTTTGGAGTTGAATGTAAAGAAAGAGGATTAAAACCTCCTTATATAGTGTTTCAACTTCACCTCATTGTGGGTCGGCCTAGTGCAGGTCGGCCTGCAATTTGTTAGTGATTTTTTATTTAAAAACTTAGTTTTTTCCTCCTAGGCTGACTTCCTTTTGTCTTGAGCGAATTTTGGTTTGCAAAGGGATAACTCCAAGAGGGGTGCATTCTCCTCATGTAGCTGGATTTTGGGAAATTTCCACTTGATGCCAAAAATTGCGACTTTCTTATGATGTTTCTCTTTAAACATTTCTCAAAGATTTGCAAATATTTCGAAGTTCGCTTGATGATTCAAAGGATACTTAATCAAAATTTCGATTTTCTTGAGATTTATTATAACCACAATGGCGCAATTTCCACATGAGAGTGGAATTTGCAATTTTCCTTCTCAAGTTGGTGAGTTTTATTGGACAAGGCAAATGAATTAGGAGAGGCACAATTTCCGCATGAGAGTGGAATTTCCGAATTTTCCCTTAGCACCTTTTCCATCTTGTCTTGCTCCTTTGGCAGGGATTTTCTATTGATCATAAGCACTTGGTTTTGTTGCATTTTCCATATACCCTTGGAATTTCCGAATTTTTCCATGTTTCTTGTTCATCTTCATTGACTCTTTCATGATCCCTTCATAAGATTTTGAGGTTTGCCTTGATGATTTTCAAAAGATTGGGATGGAATTTCATCATTAACACTTTGTCAAAAATTTAGGGACCTTGTGGATTTCGCATTTTAGAGTGCTCCTTGAACAACTTTTGCCTCCTTTGGACAAATGCAAATCACATTTTGATGAGTCTTGGATGAGTTCTCTTCGCCAATTCCACCATTTCTTGGATTTTTCATCACTTAAACTCTTTGTGAATTTGTCGCAAGTTTTGAAGATATAGGAAATTTCGCACTTTAGAGCCCCTCAAGGAATTTCGCATTTTAGGCCTCCTCAAGGAATTTCACATTTTAGAGGTCCTTTTGGAATTTCACAATTCTAAGCTCCTTCTGGAATTAGATTCTCACATCGCATTTGTACTCTCTTGAGAAATTTCACAAATTTTGTGGTAGCTTAGAATTTTGGATTTTCCTCATCCCTTTGGAATTTGCGATTTTGAACATCTCTGTCGCATTTTTTATGACCTCTTGAAATTTTCGCATTTTCCTTATGAGCCTGGAATTTCTGACCTTTCAATACTTGGTCATTTTTCAATCCCTGGAGTCACGTATATTTCAAAATATATTTAAGTATATACTTCAAATATTTTGAAATATACTTCCAGGATGTTTGAGATAGGTCTCGGATCCATGAGATTTAACATGTAGATTCTAGATTTTTGAGGATCCACCAGATTTCAGACTTAGTTTTTAGGATTTCAGGATATCAGACTTCAGGGCATCAGACTTAGTCAATTTCAGGATTTCAGGTCATGCATCAGGATGAGGGTATATGGACTCCTTAGTGAGAATTTCCATCCCTTAGGCAATTTCTTCAATCACTTCATGGATTTGAGCAAGAACTTGGCAAGACTTGGATAGTACTTGGCGAGACTTGGACAAATCAATACTCCCAGACATACAAACTCAAAGAAAAATAAAACCACTAAAACAAAACTAAGACAAAAAGCGAGAAAAAGAGGGGGTCCCCATTTGCAATGGGGCGATGTGTGATTACATCACAACAATACCCACTCAAACTACCAATTCTATTCCAAAAAATAATTATTTTGAGAGCAATTATTAAATTGACATTGGAATATATCAGAAAGTCTATGAAAAGAGAACTCATTGTATGTTTTTGATATTAGTTAAAAACAGGTTTTTGAAAGGGCCCGAACCCTTTTACAGAGAAATAGCCAAAAGGTGAGAGGAACAAGTTCCATGAGAAATGGAACCACCAAAATAACCAAAAACAATAGAAATAAACAAGGGCAGAGTAGCAGCTACCAAGAAATCTGCTCTGCAGAATAGCTGCGGACAAGCTGCCACAGCAAAACAACAAAAGGGTCAACAACCTACACAACACCTGACCCCGTCCTTGCAATCAGCATACCCTTCGCCCAGTTATGGGAATCCAAAACAGAATTAGGAAAACCTTTCTTCCTTCTTTGAATGATGGTCCAAGACAATATCTAAATCATCAGACTGAGGAGAAAAAGAGGGGCATCCTCTATTGTCACCTCAACCCGAGTTACCTCTCGAAGAGGAAGAATGACTAGCCAAAGATGCTGGAAGCTGCACAGTATCTGTAGGCCAATAACACATTGTATGTTTATGACAAGCTTGTCACCTGATAAATAAAATATGAGATTTATATCAAATTTGAAAATAAACAAAATGCACTATAATGGTTTGCTACTTGTGGAATGTTTCGGAAAATAAGACAAACCAGAGTCCTTAGATGCTAATTCTGATATCCTGTTTACGCTGCATCCTCATGGACGACTAAACCAAAATTCTGATCTTCTATGTGGGATGCTTCTAATTGTCTGCTATTACACTCTGTCCATTCTTGTAAAACAATAACAACAAATTAGTGCATGAAAACAAAAAGTCATTAACTGCTATAACGGTAGCTTAAAGAACATAGCAGTAGATGTCATAATGGTGGTTCACAAGATGACTTTAAGATCCCATTGTGAGGGTTTATGCCATTTTTCTTGTTTTCATTATACAATTGATTTTGAAAGACATTAAACCATTTAATAGCTGGATCTCAAATTGTAGTCATGCTCTTTTGTGAGGATCTAAAGACTACCCGGTCTTAACACATTAGAACATAATTCAAGTTTAAAATAGAAGAGAATAGCAAAGTGGAAAAGGAGGTACACAAACATACACGTTGATGTGTGCAGCGCAGAGGAAAGGATACGATACTTATTACTTTCCATTGTATCCAAAGGATGAATTAAAAAACATTCTGTTCTTTTCTATATGTTTTTGAGTATGCTAATTTATTGCCTATTGAAATGTTTATGTTTGCGTGTTTTCAGCCTGCAAAAAATATTGATTTGGTCCCTGACGTGGCTGTGAGAGAGAAGGATTGCATACAAGATGCATCCAGATAGCAACATCAGATCATTCGATAGGATTTCCAGACTATTTAATCTCATGAAGTTGGCCTTCAGTATCCTTTGACACACAAATGTTTTTAATATTGTGGCTGTGTACCTGATCATGATGATTTCAGTAAGGAAAAGAGCTGGAGACACATACCGTGTTAGATAGGTAAGAATACCTATCTATACGTACCTTTGTAATGAGGTTTGTAATCTATGTAATGATGAAACGGTTGTTCTCATGACAACCTCAAGTATAAAATTATCATTTTTTTCTTGGTGAGGTTGTCAGTGGTCATTTTCTCATGGCCATTCGTTATTTTTTTGTTTCCAATATGCAAGCACCTGTTCACGTGCCTCTCTACACTGTATTGTGTGTAATACGTTTTTTAATGGTTTGTAATTGTTTTAGGGGTTTATTTTTCTAAAACCCTGTGGCGGATGAGTTACCGTGAACTGAGTAAATTTTTTTTTTGAACATAATTTGTAAAATGTTTCTGTTTGGTACTAAGAGTTTTGAGCCATAGCCTTTTGGCATGTGCAGTATTCAAACCTCTGTAGCTGCAGAGTTACAATTTGAATTTGCAGTTTGAAAACAATATCCTAGTTTCATGTAGATTGTGAGATGACTAAGCAAACTGCAATCATTGATAAAGAGAGCATTATTTTTTATATGAATAATAAAATTTTGTATTAAAAATAACATTACAAATAGTTTAGCTATACTCGATAAGAAAACAAATTTTTAAATATAAATAATCAAAATTTACATTAAAAATTACATTGCAAATTGTTCAGTTATTCTTTGATGAGATTTTTGCTTTCGAATTAAATTATATTTATTTTTTCCTTTATTTTTATGAGATTTGACCTTAATGTGTTCTTGAAGTCAGTTCAAGAGGACTTTATTAAATTTAGTATGCAATATATCACTATTGGGCAGGTTAATTATTTCATTCTTTAAAAAAAATAATGGAATTATAATTTTTTACATGACTATAATTAGATAAAAGTTAGAATTTAAACTATTCCATCATAGTGGAATTTTATAAAATAAAATTTAAACTAAGTGTTGAAGTGGAAGAAGATGGCATAAAAACAAATAGAGTTGGGTACTAGGGAATATCTCGCTGAAGAGATAATTTGGGTTTATCTCATTTATATTGGACTGATTTGTTATATAGAAGTTTAAACTCACTTATATTGAATATTTGAATCCCTAAGGTTGATATTAGTTATGAGGTGGAAACCCAAGAATACAAATTTGATTTTTTTTTTTTAAATCTTATAATTTCTATCAAGAACTTGAGAAAGGACGATGAAGAGTTTGCTTCCCATGATTTCATATTGAAGCAAGACTAAATTCATGTTATTCATGTTATGCCACTAGAAATTCAAAATTACTAGAATCTTAAATTTTATAACACAATAGCAGAACTTCTAATTCTTAATATCACTTTCAGTTGAACATTGTTCTAATATGGTTGCCCATGCACCTAGTTTGTGTAATAAAAGATGAAAGTTTTACGTTTCAATGGTCACCAAAGTGTTACGCTAGAACAAATCCTTGTATAATGAGATTGGCACGATTTTAGTTCTTTTGCCCACCACCATTTAATATGATTTATTTTTTATGGAAACTTGGCAACTTCACAAACTTCCATTGGGTTCAAATTAGACGTGTATCCCTTGCATTGAAAAAAAACACACACACATATATATATGGGGTTATTGATCTGATTAGAAGGCAAGAATACACCCTCATATTGGTGCTATTTTGTTGGCTTCTGCAAATTGTAATTCTCATTTGGCCACTTAGTATTTGCACACAACTTGGATAACATTTCTTGAGTTGGTGTATGGTACAAAAGCTTCAGTTTAGCTTAGGCTCATTGACAAACGTTGGCACCACATTTGATAATGTCTCAAATGGTGTTCAATTCAATTGGACCTCCTTAATTTGACACATGTCAAAGGTATTTGCATATGAAAAATAACTTTGTACCAAATGTAATTGGACCTCCTTGATTTGACACATGTCAAAGGCATTTGCATATGAAAAATAACTTTGCACCAAACCTTTTTGCCAAATTGCACCATCTAGTCAACTTAGCCAAGGTTCTAAACACCTTCAAGCCAAATTGCTAAGGTCAACTCACAACAAATGACACCATAAAGTGTTAATAGCTTTGTTGCCTTTGTCCTCAAAAGTGCAAAGGAGGTCAATCAACAATGCCTCCAAGAGGTGTCAGGCAATGCCTGGTAGATCAAAGGAGGTCAATCAACAATGACTCCAAGAGGTGTCAAGCAATGCTTGGTAGATCAAATTAGGTTGTTGCATTGTTTGATGCATAATTTAAACACCATCAGATACAAAGATTAACATCATGTATCAAAATGTTGCATCGCATGAATGATTTCTTTGGACCCTCTAAATTTGGTGCGCAACATCAATAGTCTCTTTGTGACTCACAAGTCACATAGGATGTCTAGGACATGTTGCATCATGTTATATTATTCCAAAGTTAGTGCCATCTATTCAACATTTGGTTAGGAGACATAGGAAGGCACTTATAATAACCTTAATCGTTTCGTAATCTTGTTTTTCTAACGATTGCACCTATACATTGTAAGTAGCATCTTAAAGGCTTTGCACCATTGCATACATATCTTACTAGTTGAGATTTGCTTCCCTTATTTTTTGATCATGAGAACTCCCATTCCTTGTTTTTTGGTTCTTCATATACAAATGTATTATCCTTATTCATATTAAATGAAAGAGCATTCTGTTGTGATGTAATCACACATCGCCCCATTGCAAATGGGGACCCCCTTTTTTTTTGGCTTTCTCGCTTCGTTTTGCTCTAGGTTTAGTTTTCCTCTGAGCTTGTATGATTTTGATAGTGTTGTGTATGCAAGTCTCAACAGTTTCTTGCCAAGAGGTCTATATGCCTTCATCCTGATGCATGTCACTGAGACCCTGAAAATGACTAAGTCTGATATCCTGAAAATCCTGAAAAAATGACTAAGTCTGAAATTTGGTGGATCCTCAGAAATCTAGAATCTGCATGCTAAATCCTATGGATCCAGGACCTATCTCAAACATCCTGGAAGTATATTGATAAATATTTAAAGTATAAGAAACTCAATATCTGACTTATACTTAAACATATTTTCAATATACTTCCATTCAGGAAATCCAAAATTTGACTAAGGCAAGAAATCCAAGGGTACTGTCCAAACCCGCCCAGACTGGGCGGCCTCACAAGGTCCTCTTGGACAGTGTCTTCACCATCAGGAGAGCTTGTCCAAACAACACCTTCAAACCCGCCCAGGGAAAGTTGGGATGTTTTCACAAGTTTTTGCTGACTGAAGGAAGTTAGGGAGTGATGATGGAGTCTAAAACTAAGATTTTGATGAAACTTCCATGCCTCACTTCCAAACCCGTCCAGACTGGGCGGCCTTGGCATGAGGTCATGGACTCAGCCTCCTGCACATGCATTTGTCCAGACAGAACCTTCAAATCCGCCCTAGGAAAAAATGGTTAAGTTTAGAAGGTTTTCAAACTCAAGGCACTGAGAAATGATGAATTTCAAGCAAGGTTGGAAAGTTGGAGGGAAGTTAAGTAGTTTACAAGCAACATTCCATGCATCATCTCCAAATCAAACTTTACTTAAACTCCTCCCAACAAGGATGAAATAATTGGAAAGAATGATAAAAAATCACTAAGCCTGATGTCCTGATGTCCTGAAATCCTGAAAATTGGCTAAGTCTGAAATCTGGTGGATCCTCCAAAATCTAGAATTTGCATGTTAAATCCTATGGATCCTAGACCCATCTCAAACATCCTGGAAGTATATTGATAAATATTTAAAGTATAAGAAATTCAATATCTGACTTATACTTAAACATATTTTCAATATACTTCCATTCAAGACATTTCCGATATGGCGACAAGACTTGCATTCCAAGCACACCTTCTAAGCCCGCCCTACCTGGGCGGCCCTGGCATGGGGTCTTGGATTCAAGGTTGTGATCACGCACTTTCTCCAGACTAAGTCTCCAAATCCGCCCTAGGAGAGAGGTTGCAAGTTTTTAAGAGCTTTTGAAGGTGAATTCCATGCATTACTTCCCAACCCGCCCTACCTGGGCGGCCTCATGAGGGAGTGATGGACAATGTCTCCTGCCACATCAATCTCTCCACACACTACTTCCAAAACCGCCCTAGAGAAAAAATGGTTAAGTGTTGAGGTTTTCATGTACAAAACACTGAGGTATGGTGATCTGTAAGTAAGATTTATGAGTTTGAGTGAAGTCAAGTGGATGATAAGCAATATTCCAAGTGTCACTTTCCAACCCGCCTTACTTGGGCGGCTTTAGCATGCAGACATGGATGATATCTTCAATACCTCATGACAATGTCCAGATACAGCCTTCAAACCCGCCCTAGGTAAGATTGTGCAAATTTTAAAGTGTTTTAACACAAAACATTAGAAGGTGATAAAGTTGGATGGAGATTTGAAGGTTTTTGAAGGCATTAAGTAAGTTTGGAATGAAAATCCAAAGGTCACCCTTAAACCCGCCCTTCCTGGGCGGCCTCAAGAGGCCTTTGTGGACAATGTCTCCTGACACAAGAAATTCTCCAGACACTTGCTTCAAAACCGCCCAAGGAGAAGAATCATGCAATAAGCAAAGTTTGTTGGGCTTCAATGTTCAAGATGACATCACAAGGAAAGGTTAAAGTCAAGTTCAAGGAATCAGAAGTCTCTAAGTGACAAAATCCAGGCACCTCTCCCAAACCCGCCCTTTCTGGGCGGCCTTGAGCTTTATGCCTGGATGATTTCATCTCCTTTCACATCGTTCACTCCAGACAGTCCCTCCAATCCTACCCTAGGAGAGATTATGCAAAATTCAAAGTGTTTCAACACAAAACATCAGAAGGTGATAAAGATTGATGGAAACTTGAAGGTTTTAGAATGATTAAGTGAGTTTTAAGATGAAAATCCAAGGGTCATGTCCAAACCCGGCCTCAGGAGGGGGTCTTGGACAATGTTGCCTGTCACATGAAATCCTCCACACATACCCTCTAAATCCGCCCAAGAAGGAAAGTGGTCAAGTTTTCAAGGTTTTCTTGCACAAGACACTAGGATATGATGAAATTCCAGTGGAAGTTTGCAAGTTAGATAGAATCAAGTGCATTTCAAAGAAGAATCCATGCATCACCTCTCAACCCGCCCTACCTGGGCGGCCTCATGAGGGAATGATGGACTCTGTCTCCTCCCACATGAAACTCTCCACACAACACTCTCAAAACCGCTCAGGGTGAAGAATGACATAAGTTGCAAGTTTGTTTGATGGATGATCAAGATCACACTCAGTAGATGAGATAATTAACGTCATTCTAAGAGGAAGGAAGTTTGAAAGTCACTAAGTCATGGAGGTGGAAGAGGAGTGTTAAGGTTAAGGTAAAGATGTGTGCACATAGTAAAATCCTTACCACTGATCCAAACCCGCCCTTCCTAGGCGGTTTTCATCATGATGGGTGGATAACATCATGAGGAGATGAATGAGCTAAGCGAAGCAATCCATACACACTCTCAAGACTATCTTGTTAAGAAACTCTCACTTTCATTCACCTCTTTCACATCATACACTCCATACAACATTTTCAAGGCTCCTTAGCTTAGGCGGACTCCACCATGACATAAGGATAAGTCCATCAAACATTTCAGATTTGCCTTCTAACCTCGCCTAAGAATGTATAGAAATGAAACCTTACAAGGAGATAAGAACAAGGAGAAATCATGAGGAGGAAACAAGCATCAAATGAAGGTTAGAGTTGAAGAATCCAAGCCTACCCTTCAATCCCGCCCTTGTTGGGCGGTCTTAGACCCTTCACATGGACAATGTCACCTTCCACATGAAATCCTCCACACATACCCTCCAAACCCGCCCATGCTAGGCGGCCTTGACCTCTATGCTTGGACAACTTCACCTCTTGCACAACACACTCTCCAGACATCAACCTTAAACCTGCTCAAGTAGAAGACCTATGAAGATTTGATGAAAGTTCATAAGTTGGAAGGTATTTTAAGGTAAAGTCCAAAGGTCACCTCTAATCCCGCCCTTCCTAGGCGGTTTTCACCATGACAAGTGGACATCATCACCCAACATCCAAGTTGTGTCTTTCAACTTCATGAGCATCTCAAGATTTCACTAAGTGTTGGAGTTGATAGAAAAGCCTTATCAAATGAAGGGAATGAATCTCAAATGAGGTGAAAATCCTTACTAGCCTCCCAATCCCGCCCATGCTGGGCGGTCTTGAGCCCTTCATCTGGATGATGTCGCCTCTTCCACAACATACTCTCCATACACACCCTCCAAACCCGCCTTGTCAAGTGACTCCCACCATCATGCATGTCTTCCACACCATTCACTCCATGCACTCACTCTAAATCCGCCCATGCTTCAAGAATTACATAGCATTCAAAGGAGGATAAACTCTCAATGAAACAAGTAAAGAACTCTTAAGTTGTCAAAACCAAGCTAAAAATGCTTAAGTGATGAAAATTCCTTACACCTCTTCCAATCCCGCCCATGCTAGGCGGTCTTGAGCACTTTGCCTGGACAATGTCATGTCATTCACAAGACACTCTCCGGATGACACCCCTAAACCCGCCCAACCTGGGCGGATTTCACACCTTGACATGGAATTCACATCAAATAATCCATAATGCCCCTCTAAACCCGCCTAGGCACTTAGGCATGGATTTCATGCGAAAAGATATGTTTTGAAATCCCACATGCATAACATGAATGCAATTTGTTATTGAAAATCCTTCATATCAAGTCTTAATTTGATGTGTTTCTTCTTGTAGGTGATGGAGGATCCAAAGAGGTGAATGGCAAAAGCTCATACATGAGAAGTTTGGAAGGCGCAGGAAGATTGCTCAAGTTCATCATCACCACATGGAGGAGAGCTCCAACATCAAGTTTATCTTACTTCGAAGACTTCGTATGTCTGCATGAGGAAGACATCAACGCCATGCGAAGGGGAGCTAGTCTAAGATGATCAAGGCTACAGGTGTAGTTCATCATCAATAGCATTATTCATTCGAGGCGAGGATCAGTGGAAGGTTGTCACTTCACCACGCACATCTTGAAGGAGGTCATCATCCAGAAGCTCACATATCATGTGCCAGACAAGAAGAACTCCCATCAGGCACTAGTCTACTCCATGAGCCCATGCAACTGTCCAGAGGCATGATCCTGCACAAGCACAACAACATCACAAGATGAGAGATGAGCATGATCATCAAAGCGATCCATGAGTTACATCAAGACAACAAGAAGAAAATATTCTAAGTAAAGTGAACATGAAGTGAATCACACTAGTTCATTCAAAGATGTTGAGGTGGCACGTACATATCATCAAGCCAATCGCATTCTACCATGTAAGAGGGCCCACCATAGAGATGCTCCAAAGATGCTTATCACATTGGGAAACGTGCCTTCATTGCCTCTTTCATGTTCTAAAAATAGCAAATTTTGTAACAAACTGCCTTGTTGTCTCGATCTTGGCCGTTGATTGTCAAATCAATCCTGGCCCTTCATGTAATTTATGGAGTCTATAAAAGGCTCATTCTTCTCATTTGTAAGGCGAAGGGGATATAGAGAATACATAGGAGATAGGAGATTAGAGATTAGAAGTAGAGATCAAGTAGGAGTAGAGTAGAGAGGGAGCTCTTCAAAGTTATGAAGAGAGACATGAGATTGTTGTAATGACACACTTCAAAAGTAATACAAGCTCATTGTTGTTCTTTTGCATGGTGATCTTGTGGCTTTGAAATGTTAGCAAGGTTTCAAGTTCTTGAACATGACGAAGATGTGTTTCCAAGTAGTTTAGATGATAAAGTAGATAGAGTTCATTGATGTAATGGATATATGCAATGATATTTGATGAATTCTCGTTGGTTCATACTTTTGATGGCTTGTCGATGGTAAGTCATCATGTAAAGTTAGCCTGAACCGCATCTTGCAAATAGTTCGATTGTTGATACTCTTTCGAGTCGCGCCAGCTGTGGGTACTTTGGAGTGTGTCAACGATATGAAAATCCTTGGTTTATCCCTTGCAGATTGCACCTATTTCATGTAGTTGTTGCTCGTCATGGCGAAGTGAAATTTGGTTTTTAAGGGAAATTTGTCTATCATAGCATCGTTCATCATGTCATTGTCTTTAGATTAGCCTTCTTAACTCTTGCCTTTTGCCTTTTCTTTTCATAGTTGATCAGAAGAAGTTCCATTTCACAAGGAAAGAGTAACTTATTTGAATGGAGAGATGACAATTCTACGTAAGTCCCTTTGTGACACAGCAAATCACATCACACCACCAAGGCTATTCATTGCAAATCACGTACAAGGAACCTTGGAGCGTTCTTGTTTGATCACTTAGTTTAGCATTCAAGACGCTTTGTTCAAGAGAGGATAGAGCACTTGGTGTTTTATTCTAATGTTGTTGTTGTCAAGAAAACATCATCAACACATTCCTCTGCTATATTGTTGTTTTCGTGAATATGTAATAGTTTGTGCATTATTTTTTATTGTATGTTTCTTATAACATTGGAATTTACTAGTTAGTTTATTGTGTTGTCTTTCATAACACCGTCCAAGGCCCTCGTGATATGAATCAATTACATCTTCCATTGGAGCATCCATGCAATTCATCTACTTTAAACCTTCAACTTGGGCACATACACTTACATCAATTCTTTCTATTTTTTTTTTTTTTTACCATCAGTGCTTAATCCAAACATCACAAAAATAAAAATTGTAATGAACAAGTTTCATTAGAATGTAAATCCACTACATATATGAGGTTTGTCCAGACTTACATTCAACAAAAAATTTACAAACATGGTAGATGAATGGTAGTCCAATCAAGAATGCTTTGATGCTTCACATATTCATCATAGCGGCATGTCAATATTATTTGTAACTATTGCATTTCAAGAATTTTTTGTTTTTGTCACTAACACATGGGGAATTGAATACTCTTCAATGACAATAATTAGTAGTAATATACTCTTCAACCCCCTATTTAGCCTAATAAAAAAAAAGTAGTAATGTATAATGGAACACTTGCAAAGAAGTGACTTGACATATTTAGAAAAGTAGAGAGCACTAATATTAAGTTGCGTATCAAGTTTTAGATCGAAGTGTTTTAGTATGAGGGATTTATGGCTTCTCCACCTTTCTCCACCTTCCACCGTGTTTCTTAATGTTGAGAGTCAAGTTCATTTGATATGTTGATCCATTATTTACTACTCTGCACTATTGGGAAAAGAGCCACACCAGAACCAAAGTTGGACTGGTCACCAAGAGGGTCTGTAGTTCAGCGATAGAGCACCCCAATAACAACTGGTAAGTCCTAGATTAGACTCCTATCTGGTCCATGAAAAGTTTAACATGAAATCAGAGCCCAGGTTAGCAGAGTCAAGCCAAGCTAGGATCTTTGAGCACCTATAGTGTGGCTCAAGGGGGGTGTTGGAAAATGAGCCACACTTGAACCAAAGATGGACTAGTCACCAAGAGGATTGGTAGCTCAATGGAAGAGCACCCTAGAAACAAATGGGAGATCCTAGGTTCGACTCTTGGCTGATCAATGAAAAATTTAACATGGTATCAGAGCCTATGTTAGCAAAAGTAGGTCAAGCTAGGATCCCTGAGCACTTGCAGTGTGACTCAAGGGGAGGTGTTTGAAAATAAGCCACACCAGAACCAAAGATGGACCAATCACCAAGAGGGCTGGTAGCTCAGTGGTAGAGCACCCCCAGTAACAAATGCGATGTCCTAGGTTCAACTACTTGTTAGTCCATATAAAATTTAACATACACTCTAGTATCAACATGGTTGTAAAAATATGAACTTAGTACAATCAAATAACTTTTTTTTAATGAACAATTTATTAACACTTGAATGATAAAAAGTCACGTTCTTGCAACAACTTCAACCCTAAACATCCATTCTACTTGTATAATGTTGTAAGCTTCATTAAAAAATAGCATTGTAAAACTATGAAGTCATTACAACCAAACCGGTGTTTAATATTTAATTGTAAATCTTAACAGCCATTGAGAGATTTGTTGGAAGTCGAAACAAGTAAACGAGTTTGATGGACCAAGTTTGGACTAATATAGTGTTATAAAATCATCCCTCAATCATTTCTCATTTTTAGGTTTCTATGAATAATTAAATATTTTTATTATATTGTTTATCATTTGTTACTTCATTTTCAAGGCAATTCGGTATCCAAATATAAGAGGATAGTCATAAGTGATACCAACAAAGATAACTTCAAACTTTGGATGTATAGGTCAACTGCACTATATATACTATAAACTAATTTGATTTAATGGACTTTAAAGGTCATCATCCTCATTAAATAATTTTCATATTGCGTCAAAAATGGGTCTTGATATACTGCACACTAAAATTACTCTTACAAACCTTAAGAAATCATGTTGTGTCTCCATTATTAGGGATTGAATTTAACATTAAGAAACAAGCTTGGGCTTGCTTCTTAATCTAGTAGCTAGTTCCGATGGCCAACCTGCTCAGAATTGGTATTGCAGCAAAAGATATATACATATTAACCACCTCAAACATAAAAAACTTAAAATTCCAAAAAAACATCAATTTAACCATGCTGAAAAATTGCTGTACTGTACATGAAATATTAGGTGAATGATTGTGATGGGAACATACATGTCTTTCACTATTAATTCACTGGGGTATACACTGTATGAAGAAAAATTTAGATGGACCTTACAACATACAGAAAAAAGGTGATCAAACATTTTTGAAGATTATGTTTGACTATACAAAGAGAAAGCCTAGCTTCTCGTCTACAGTTTCTTCGTCATCATCATCACCATCTCTTTCTGTTTCAATATCTATCGCCTTCCTCCCCTTCTTCAGATTCTCCCTTGGCATAAAGTCATTTCTCTGTATGAGCCCTAGAATTTCTAAACTGATTGAATCCTGATATACGATTTAAATATTTTCTTACATGTGATTTCCTCGACCATGACCATCTATGACTCTGACTTGATTTGCATCTTCATCTTGCTCACCTCGTCGACCATGACCATCTATGACTCTGACTTGATTTGCATCTTCATCTTGCTCACCTCCTCTTTTCATTTGTGATACAAATGATGACTTTGAAATCCTCAACCATAACCCCTTTCCCTTGCATCTTCATATTGCTCACCTCCCTTTATGGCATCTCCTCCCCATCATGCTATCTTTTTAGATGAAAATTCAATTGTACTCGTGTTTATAAATTTTATTGCAACTTGTTGGTTTATGCACCAAAGTTGTTGTGCATCTTAAACTTATATTTAAGGATATTATTTGAAGTTAATTTAATCATTGATAGATTATTAAGAGAGTATTTTGCATTCATATTTAGTATATTAGTTGTAATTTCAGTCTCAGATCAGTCATAGCTTGCTCAGTGTCAATTGCACTAGTATACTGCATGTTTTTTTTTTTTCATCTTTGATCTTTGACCATATTCGGCCATCCATCTTCCTTTTGTAATTGTCCCAACGATCATATGTTATAGCGATAGGAGCTAACTTTTGCAATACAAACGACAGGTGAGTCACTGCCTAGCGACATGATCTGGTCTCTGCCTTGTAAGCGATAGGAGGATAAAATGCAATGCGACAGGAGGCTCCACAAACCAACAAAACACCATAGAAACCCAACACTGAAACGAAAATTCAAACCCAAAATTGGATGGAGAGCAATGCCCTTGCATCAGACTCATCAGGGAAATAGATCATGTGCTCCCGCATATGTCGTCCTTCTGCAAATTTACCAAAATTTCTTCTTCTTTCACTTCTTCCACATTCTCTTTGGCTTAAATGCTATATTCCGACAACATTGTTGTGCACCATTGTCTGCTATCCTCCTGGAACTGTCTTCAAAAAATTCTATCGTCCTCCGATTTCTAACTCTCTTTTCATTTATATCTAACATATCAGAAGCAAATGGAAAAATTTCCATACCTTCAATATTACCTACTGCATTATCAACATTTACCATCTCTACATCTAACTTTCTTTCCAACCACTCTTCCTCCATGGCCATTTGTTGCAACAAAATATTTTCAAACTCATCCTTTATCATCTTCCTCTCCAAATCTGCAACCACTTCTGCATCATTGTCTTCAATCTCCTCTGCTGTCCTACCTATGCTCAAGCCTTTAATCTTCTCATTCCATTCTTTCTCAATGGTTGCAAATTGTTTCCACAAGTCTTCTTCTTTAGTGTTAGTTGTTGCTTCTCCTTCCAATTCCATTGGTGCATTCTCTTCACCATCCTTCTGTTTATCTTCTTCTCCTTGGAACACTGCTTCGTCCATATCCAAATTTGCACTCTTATGCTTCTCAACATATGCCACTGCTATCCTCTTTTCATTTTCAACTCTTCCAGTCAACTTTTTTTCTTGTCTGGCATGCTTCATGCTGGACCTTTCAATTTGCCTTTGTTTACCTTCTTGCTTCTTCTGATATTTTCTCCTCTTCATCTCCTTCTCATCCACCATCTTCCACATTTCTTCCTCATACTCACACATCTCCCAATCACTATCCAACTCATCAACATTGGCAACTTCCTTAAAATAATAATTTTCACTCAAAGCCTCATAACCATCATCAAACTTAGATTGCCCTTCTGGCACTTTGTTTATCTCCTTCCTATCTTTTTCAACAAGATTAAAAATATCATTACTCAACTCAACTTGCTTACCTTTCACAACATATGGGGCATTCTCCAATTGCTGCCACTCTAGTGCTTCTATTCTCTTCTCATTAGGTTCCGTCACAAGCTCTTTGTCAACATCTTCCTTTACAACCTCCATTCTTTTATCAACACCATTTATTGCAGCGCCCTTTGTCTTCTTGGCTGCCATACTCTTTGCTTTCCAAACTTTGTTTGCCTCAACCTTAGGCTGCCCTCTTTTTATTGTTGCATTTATGCTCCCCACTCTTTGCTTTGACTTCATCCTCAATTCATCTTCTTCCCTAGGCCTCCTTGCTGGCCACTTTATCTGCACATGTGTTTGCTTCTTGTTTATCAGCATACTTCTCACTCCTTGCACATGCTTGTTAGTATAAACATGATAAAAAACAACATTCTTCCTATACTTCAACTCTGGCTCTTTATACATCTTTCTCTTTTGCCAACATGTGACTATGTACCCATGATCCACCCATTTCCTTTTCTCATAAACTTGCCCATCTATATTCACACTTCTATTCACATGATTAAAACTAACATTACAATTTTCATTTTCAGAAGAAAAAAAAAAATCAGTATTGCAACTTTCCTTTATCTGTTGCCCCGATTTATTCTCTTCATTGGCTTCTTCCATTTCCATCTCTTCCTCTTCATGAACAACTTGTGTTACATTTGCAACTTTTTCTAAGGCATCATAAAATTCTGGGGCTATCTTTTCATCTTCATCCTCTATCTGAAGATCTTCAGCTTCACACTCCTCTTCATTCTTAGGCACTTTGTAATGTACTTTTGTTGCAAACTCTTCTATACATTCTGCTGCTACCAAACTCCTCTCGTTCACATCTTCAAATCTCTTTTCAGAGGTTATGCTTGCCTCCTCTTTCTTCATCTTCAAGGTCTTGCTCTTGACCTTCACTATTGCCTTCTTCATACCTGCATACACAGCTACAAACACAATATTAATAAACAAAATAAGAGACCACAATGTCTCTCTCAGTGTCTTCTTCAGGGACACTCTTCTCTCTTCAATTTTTTTTCCCACAAGTGTTGCTTGCGGCACTTCTTCCTCTTCCTCTCTTCTTTCTTCCTTATCTTCTCTCATGTTCTCTACAATGAGAGCTTCATTCACCACTTCTGGTGCATGTTGCTCATTAGGCAACCTCTTGTCCCAATCTCTGTGGGTATTCTTTCCTCTTCTCAAGGCATCCATCTTCTGCCTTTTTCTCTTCTCAACAATTTCTTTTACATGCCATCTTACTTTATTTTCCATTGGCCATAACCAAAAGTGTTCCTAGCTTTCTTCTTCATATCTTTGCTGCATGGAAATCATGTACTCTTTTAAGTCTCTTTTCAATTCTTTTAGCTCTTTTTCAAACTCTGTATTTTGTTTCCTCATATTCTTCCTCTTCTAGTCTCGCTTCTCAAAACTTGCATGCTTCTGCATCTTACTTTCTTCCTCCTCTACCACCTTAGGTCTTGGCTAAGTTGCCTCACTTCAGCGATCTACTCAGCACTTAGAACCAACCTTGAGCTCTAATACCAATTTGATAGCACACACCGTCAACATGTTCATTTTCCCCTTGCATTCCACCAACTGAGAACCTTGTCTCTGCATTTTAAACAGACTTCTATAGCAGACTTCTATAGACCTTCTGTCACAAACTGACAGTAACTAGGATAGCCAAATAAATAACCCTAGAACCACACATTCTAGATGACAGGAACTCTAAAGTTTGCTACCTTGATGGCACACTTCTCCTAACTCTATTCTCTGAAGATAGCTTCATATATTGCAGGTTATAATGCCTTATTTGATGGTTGCCAAATAACTTAGACAAGAATACACAATTTACCCAATAATGAAACACAGATCATAACTACACATTCATTTCCCAGGCGACAAGAACTTTACAATTACATAAACATAATGAACCAGAATTTACTCTTTCATTACATTCAGCCAAATCGGCCACTAATACAAAACATCACAAACTATGCAAAAATCACATCATCATAATGTATCGATCCACCTGATGGACCATCAACCCCTATCTACTATGTTCTGCTTCCTAACCTCGTCGGCCTCTAACTGTCCTTTATCTCCTTCGCTTGGTCTAGTCTATTTGGCCTTGGGCCACATTCGATTCCTTCCTATTGGCCATTTCTCTTATTTATGGCCTTTTCTTCTGCATCGACCTCTCTACCTTCTTCGACCTCTTGTCCTTTGATTTCGGCCTTTGCCCAATTTGTTTTGTCGGGCTTCTTTTTATTTCATCACCCCTACCATATGTTTGACTTTTTTTTACAACAAATGTCAGTCTCCTTTATCAGTCTACCCACTGTCTTCTTTGTAACTGACGACCCTCACAATCATCTCTGCCTTTTGTCTTATTGTCCGATGCCTCACCTTCTTCTCCTTCCTTTTGCTGATTCCTTTTGCTATCTCGCTCTCTTCCGTCTGCAACTTCTATTTTTTTTGTCTCTCAACTGACTCTCTCCTTTTTCCTAACGACTCCCGATTCTTAGCCTTTTGCTTTTCTTAACTCCTCTCCTCTGATAGACTGCCTTCTTCATAGGAATGATTCTCATTTATTGCCCCCTCTCTCTACTCCAATCATTCACAGCCACGTTTTATTTCTTTCCTTTCCCTGTTGTTACAAGATGCAGTTGCTCCACTACCTTCTGGCTGCTCTAAAACCATCACGGGGTGTTTGGTTTTCCCACGGTCATACCTCTATCTTTCATGTCCACCATATTCAGCCATCTATCTTCCTTTTATAATTGTCCCAACGATTATCTGTTATGGCAACAGGAGCTAACTTTTGCAATACAAATGATAGGTGAGTCACTGGCTGGCGACAGGATCTGGTCTCTGCCTTGTAAGCGACAGGAGGAAAAAATGCAATGCGTTAGGAGGCTCCACAAACAAACAAAACACCACAGAAACCCAACACTGAAACAAAAATTCAAACCCAAAATTGGATGGAGAGTGATGCCCCTGCATCAAAGGATCTGTGTCTCACAACTTGGAAAAAGAATTTTGGAAAAAAAAATTCGCAAAAATTCACAAGTTGATTTGAAGGGAATATCATGTGACTTTTTTAAAGAAGAAATCGCAGCCAAGGGTAGAGGAAAAAAATCGTAGGTATTTTTAGTTGAAAATTGCATCACCAATACGGTGAAATAGGTAGGTCTTGTTTGTGGAAAATCATGATAGAGAAGAGAGAATGAATCACATTTTTTTAAAGGGTAAAATCACATAGGAATCTCTTGATAAATTCACACCTGATTAGAAGAATAAATCACATCTAAGTTTATTGAATTGCATGTAGGTTATTTTTTTGAAATCCTGCGCAGGTTATTTTCTTTTGAAGTTGTGCCAGAATTTAGTTGTGAATCGTGCTAAGAAAAAGAAAAAAATCATGGATTTGCTTAAACAGAAAATCATGATGAGTTTTGAGCCATGACTAGGGAAAGATTTCTTCTATTTTTGGTGGCTAGGGTGTTCATCAACCACGACCAGGACGACGGTTAGGGTTTTTAGACTCGCAACTAGTAAGGGTTTTACAAAATCATGGTGGATTTGTAAGCAATTCTTAGCAGTAACTAGTTTTTTAGAGCTAGTTAGGGTTTCAAGGAAAAACTATAGTTAATCAATTCTTTGAAACAACAAATGGGCTTTTCAATAGTGGCCAGAGAAGTCACATGAGCTAGGGTTTGAATTTTTTTAGCAATTTTTTAATTCCAGATGTGAGTTTATTTTTTAACAAAACATATTTAAATCCTCACTTGTCAGAGAAGAAAATAGTCAAGGAGATGCTCAATGCTCTAGTTAGTCTTTTCCAGAGTGAAAACATTAACATGAAAATGATATTGAGAAACAAACTCAGATCCATAGAGATGTCTAATATGGATATTGTTACCAGTTACCTGATGAAGGTCACTCAACTTCGTGACCAACTTGCAGTAGTCAGGGAGACGGTTGAAGATGCAAAGCTAGTGAACTTAGCTTTGAATGGGTTCTCATCTTCATGGCAAGCTTTTGTTTAGGGCATTTGTGCTAGGGAAAAACTTCCTTCATTTGAGAGACTATGGGATGATTCTATCCGGGAGGAAACTTCGATGAGTCAAAAGCTAACAAGAAGGGTGATGACGATAATTTAGCCCTCTATGGATAGATGAAGAGAAATAAAGGAAAAGAGAACAACAAAGGGAAGAGAAATGACGAGGATTCATCCTCACAGTTTAAGGACTCGAGTAAAATCAAGTGCTTCAATTGTCATAATTTTGGTCATTATGCATCATAGTGTCTAGAAAAGAAGAAAGGCAAAGGGAAGCAACAACAAAAGCAAGTGGAAACCTTTGTAGAAACTCAAATGAACGAGTTTGCTGCCAAGTTTGAGAAAGATTTCTCAATGGTTTCTTGTCTTTCTACTAGTACTATTTCAAAAGATGCTTGTTTTGTGGACAGTGGGGCCTTTAGTCATATGACATCAGCTTGATAGTGTTTTACCAAACTGGAAGAACACAACTCTGGAGTTTAGGTTGAGCTTGGTAATGATACCAAGTATATGGTAGCAGGAGTTGGTACAATTCTTTTCGATTACAATCAAGTAACTCTTTGGAGTTTGATGATGTTTTGTTTGTTTTTGGTCTCAAGAAAAAAATACTTTTAGTTTCAGTAATGGAGGATAAGGGCTTTGCAATTGAGTTCAAGGACCAAAAAGTTCTTATCAAGCCAAAGGGATCTAACCTAGTTACAACACATGTTATAGGGGTTAGAGAAGACAACCTTTACAAGTTATAGGGTGAACCAGTTTTGGCTCTAGTGCGTACTAGTCGCAATTTGTGTGAGTTATGGCACAAGAGGATGGAACATCTGCATCACGCAACAATGCCTATTTTGAGGGAGATTATCACAGGA
The DNA here is from genome assembly GCA_027924645.1 of Cunninghamia lanceolata. NCBI lineage: Eukaryota > Viridiplantae > Streptophyta > Pinopsida > Cupressales > Cupressaceae > Cunninghamia > Cunninghamia lanceolata. The sequence goes on from BSBN01000585.1 coordinate 764,272, forward strand.
CTTCCAGAGTTCAACGTTGAACAACAGGGAGTTTGTAGAGGATGCACACTTGGCAAGTTTGCCAAGCCTGCTTTTCTAAGCAATGAGCATAGGTCTAACGGGATTTTAGACTTAGTGCATTCAGATGTGTGTACTAATGTCAGTGGTATCAATTGTAGGAAGCATGTATTATGTTTCCTTCATTGATGATATCTCTCACAAGACATGGATCTATTTCTTAAAGACCAAGGATGAGGTCTTTAGCAGGTTTTAGGGGTTCAATGCTCTAGTTGAGAACTAGATAGGGAAGAAGATCAAGGTCTTGAGATTAGACAATCAAGGTGAGTATACCTTGAAGGATTTCAAGGGTTTCTACAAGGAAGTAGGGATAAAGAGGGAGTTGATAGTTCCATACAACCCACAATAGAATGGGGTTGCAAATCGAAAGAATCAATCAATCATAGGGGTTGTTAAGGCCATGATTCATGACCTGGACGTGTCAATGTTTCTTTGGGCAGAAGCATGTCTTACAACAATTTATATCCAGAATAGGTGTCCTCACTAGATCTTGGAGGACTAGACACTAGAGGAGGCATTCAATGGTGTGAAGCTAGAGGTGAGTCATTTTTGCATCTTTGGTTGTCCAATATATATCCATATACCTATAGAGAAGAGGACAAAATTGGATTCTTCCAACAGGAAGGGTTTATTTGTGGGTTAGAATGAAACTTCAAAGGCCTATAGGGTCTATATTCCAAAGCTAAGTTATAGTCGATAGGGATGTCAAATTTGAGGATAAATTTGTATCTAGAAAATCTCAGGAATTCATTCTAGTAATAGAGTATGAGAAGCAAGAAGCTTTGAAGGTTGAATCTCCAAAGCTTTCATTTGTTTCCAGTTCAAGACAACAACCTTTAGGTGAGGAGGGAGGAACTTCATGCCCTTCTTTTGTTAGGAGACCTTGATGGTTTGAACAAACATTGAAGGATGCTCAGGAGCATGTTGAGTCTCCTAGGAGCACATTCTGGGAGAGTAGGGCTTTGAAGAAGTTTCTTAACTACATGGAATTTATGAGTAACATCATTGAGTCTTCTAGCCTCCAGGAAGCAGTGGATCGATAGTTAGCTAATAATCTAACCAAGCCCTTAGCCAAAGGGAAGTTTGAAGCATGCAGAGACAAACTTAGATTGGTGCAGATTTCCTTCCTTGCTAAGAGGGAGTGTTGAGTTTTTATCTAAGTTTGAAACTTTTGCACAAGTTCAATGTGAACATGCAAGTAGTTCAAGTTATTTCTATTTTGTAATTCACTTAAGTGTTAAAGTGAAATTCTTTTATTTAGTTAATTAAGTCTAATGAAGTGTGAATAAACACTAATGATTTAAACTTATCTTCCAAGTCATCTCCTGCGTGAGATAACATTGGTTTTTTTAAGACATAAGAATGCTTTAATGGAAGATTATATTTTTAGTTGAACATTATAAATTCAAGAAGTTAATAACACTGTGCAAGATAAAGTCTATAACTGAGTTATTAGACTTCTATCTTGCACAAATTATTAGACTTAGTGGAATTATTACATTGTACTGAGTTATTAGACTGTAGGGTGAGTTGACCATGGTGGTATGATGAATTGTCTAGATTATGATAAGGAGGAAGCATGTCAGTGTCACCAAATTCAAATGTTTAAAATCTTTAGGTTATTCATTATCTAATGTTAAATAAGATTTTGATGGCCTAGAAGCAACACAATGACTGTTGGTGTTAGTGTGTTAGCAACTATCATTAAGCATAAAAGATGCAAATAATATGTATTTGGGTTTCAACTTTTCATAAAAGATTGTAGAGTTTAAGTTGTCAAATTAAAAAAAAGATATATTTTGAAAAAAAACTATATAAACTTTTTGAAGAAAAAAAATATATGAACTAAATACAAAATGCCAAAGACCATTAATCCTAGAGAATTCAATAAAGAAAAGAAATATTGGTTTTTCAAGAACAAAAATTTATATTACCTTAATAAAATTATGGTTAAACAACTATACCATACAGAGCCAAAAATGATTAATCAAGAATACAATTTTAGTGTACCTAGATAAAAATTAGGTTAGTTAGGGATATTAGATATATTATCCATAGCCATTAATCTTGAAAAAGAGGCTAGAACAATACACAATCCCTATAACCCATTAATCTGAAAAGAAAAAGGTATATAAATATAGAACTCCATAAAATGTGGGTAAATGATTATCGAAGCAATTTAGGGTTTTGAAAGTAAATGTGTCGGTAGGTGGAGGGCCAATATTGCAGATAGTTGCTCTTGCAATGCCCAGTCACGGTTCTCTCCTATATACGTAAGATGCAGATTAAAATATATTGATAGCTAATCGAGTAGTTAGGAAATGAAAGCTCATTGTCTGCTGGGGTAAAAAATGGTGAAAGCAAACAACTAAGCAAGATGACACTTTTTCAGCAATAAGAAGTTTTCGGGGAGCAAAGCTCCCACAAATAAGCTTATCGACTACTTATAATGTTGTAGATGTGAATTTGAGTACTTCCACATTTAACTATTTCTAAATATATATTTATAAAAAGGGAAATCTCACTTTCCTCTAGTATTGTAATTTATTTTCTTAGACTAACCTTGCCTATTTTAAAGTTTGGCCTTGACTCATTTACAATGTTTAAATTTTGTACCTAATTTTTGTTGTGGACATGATCAAATTTTAGAAAATATAATTCTAAAAATGAGAATATGATCAAATTATTGATCATTTTCTTAGCACTAAGTTTGGTAAACAATCATCTAACTAATCATTGATTTTATTCTTTAAGATAGTTCCAAATCAACCATTCTACCAAAGGTAGCTAGTGAGACCATTGTGATTGTTTATCTAATGCAAAGCAACAAAGATATCCCCCCAAACATTTATTAACTACGTGGAAAAATGAGTTGGGAGTTGTGTATCCAAACAATATAACAAATGAATCTAGAAATGACTAGTAAATATTAGGTCGTGGTCACTTACTATAATTTTTGAAATGCCATGCACTTTTGAATTGTCTCTCAAAATTCTGAAGCCATTGTTATAGCCATAAAATGAAAACATAAAACACACAAGTGATCATATTTAATGAGTTGGTCGACCATTGCCATGATGACAATCTTCCCTTCTAACTTGGATAATCTTGTGATGAAGTTCATTGACACCCCCCCCCGCATTGAGAACTAGGAATAAATATTAGTTGTAGAAGGCTTGGAGTCTTATTGTCTTAGCCTTGTTTTGTTCAAAGACCAAACATACAAAAGTCTAACATCACCTTTGAGACCCTGTTGAAGAAATCATGTTATATCAATGATAGGTTTTCAAGAATCCTGAGTGTCCACCCATCGGAGATGCTTGAAGTTCCCTAAAACCCAATTTTGAGGAGTGAATTTTTGCAAAGAAAAAGGTGATCTTGTATAAGGAGTATCCTTTCCAAATAAATTTCTCAGATGCACTAGGATCATGTTGTGAGTATTGGGTGAGTTGTGAATTCTCCTAACCATGGTGCTCTTCTTGTCTAGCCTCATTTACCCAATCTACTCAGAGTATTGAAATAGCACAAAGTAATGCTTCTATTTTATCTTCTCTCGTAGATAGCATCTCCTTTCCCTTCTTATAATTGATCTCAAAGTCATACAACAACACCTTAGCTATCAATTTTTGTTGCTCCTTTGAGGATAGATAGCCTTTGCACCAGATAGCATTTGAGGATGTAATGATTTTTCTTGATCTCAAAGTAGACACTCATCAAATAGTGGTGATATTGCTTGACTACATGTGGGATCACCAAAATCTCCTTTTCATAAATGGTTTTGGTTAGATTTTTACCCTTGGTTTGTTAAATCTCAAATACCATGTCACTCTTCTTGCATTAGAATTGCCCTCATTCCCTGAAGCATTGCATTCCACAATAAATGTCATATAAAATCTAGACAAGTTAAAATTGGAGTTGTGCACATGGTTTTTTTGAGTTCAAATGTGTTTGTGGTTTCTTCATTCCAATGGAAATAATCTTTCTTTAACAATAGTGGCAAAAATATTCACCCATAGTTCTTGATAAATCTTTTGTAGTAGCTTGTAAGACACAAAAATCCTCTTATGTTTTTTAGCCTTTTGGGACTTGCCATTCAAATATTGCCTTAATTTTATACACCCTCATGTGAAATTATATGACCCAATCACTCCACCTTTTGTACACCAAATGAATATTTGGCTAAAAGTTGATTTTGTTTCAATAATTGTAGTGTATCCACATATTGAAGATGTTCCTCCTAATTTTGGTTGTAGATGAACATATTATTAAAGAAAACTAATAAAATTACCATAAAAATGGTTTGAAGATATACTTCATCAAACTCTAAAATGTGAAAGGAGCATTGAGAAGACCATATGACATGACAAAAAAATCATAATGAATCTCATGTGTATGAAAACTAGTCTTCATGATGTGCTCTTCTCTAATTTTGATTTGATGCTAACTAAATTTGAAATTTAGTTTGGTAATGCCCCATTGAATTCATAAAGAAAATCATCAATGAAAGAAATAGAAAACTTATCTTTAAGAGTGAGCTTATTGAGCTTGCAATAGTCTAGAAACATGTATCAATTGCCATCCTTCTTATGAACCATCACTGCAAAAGAAGCATATGCACTTTTACTATGTAGAATAATCCCCACCTAGAGCATTTCTTGGACCATGTGCTCAATCTCATTTTTAGTACATGTGGATAGTGGTAGGGCTTGGTATTGGCTGGTTAACTCTTTGGAGTGACCCACCTAGTATGATCATGGAATCTATTAGTAACTCTTTATCATATCTCCAAATACCACCTAGTGTTTGGAAATGATAGATTGAAGACTTGTTGGAGGGATTGTTGGTAATTGTTTGATCTCTAATAAATTTATTTAGGCCATAAATCCTAGAGATCCCTATTTCAAAAAATTGTCACTTGGCAAGCGCTAACCATTTTAGGAGTTTCCCCTATAATCTCCAAACCTCAATTTTTTAGTGATTTGATTGATAAATGATGTAATCATGGTAGGAGGGTCTAATGAAGGACTATCTAGCCATGCAGCCAACCCAAGACACAAACACATAAAACAAGAAACACGTAGTAAGAATGACACAAGTATACCTTAGGGAAACCCTCAAAGAGGGAAAATCCCAACCTCAAAAAGATTTGCCATTATACTATTGAATTCAAAACAAGATTACAATCTGTCGCAAGGGTGCGTAAGCTATACCGCAGCCCCATGACAATAAACAATATCCTTATTCCCTAACCCTGTCTCAAACCCTTCTGTCCAGGCTCATACTTTGAATCTCCAACTCTTGGTCCTCCCTTTGCAAATGTTCATTGGACACCTAAATATATCAATCCCCAACCTCTTAAACGATCTTTGTCGACCACAAGGTGGCGCAAAGTTCAAAACTCCCTAAAACATGTAGTCGACTAGTGCCATGCTAACTTCTCAAACCAAACCAAAACAACGTCAAGTAAATGGTGTGGTACCCAATGTATGCTCTCATGGTTCTAATAAATCTTCATGTCTTCCATGATTATCACAAACTTCAATTTCTCTGGCTCCGATTGTTATTCTACAACTGTGACAACTTGTCTGTCTGATACCCCACATAAGTTGTTATGTGGATCCAAACCTCCTCAAATGTGGATATGTCCACCTAGTACACCTCTCAAATGTTATACCAAAGTTGTAAGTGTCAAATAGAAAATGTTGCAAAACGTGACAACTTCTAAAATTGCATACCAACAAGCTATGGTGATGCAGGATTGCTTGTTTCTCCCAAGGATGCTCTCGCATTAGACACCCTGGGTAAATTGAAAAGTCCCCCATTTTCCAAAGACTAGAGGGAAACCAAGTCAGTTTACCTTAGCCTTGGAAATCCAGCTAGAATCTTCCTTCGGTCTTCCTCTCCATTTCACCAAATATTCCTCATATTGTCTTTTCCTGGTGCTTTTTCCAATTTTGTTGTCTAATATCTCCCCAATTTCCTCTTTTGGTTGTGGTGGAATGAGTTTCTACCCAAGGTCCTCTGTACTACCTCTTGAGTCCCCCTTGTGATAGTGATATAAATTTGCAATATTGAATACTCGAGATATACCTAATCTTTTCGGTAGCTCTATCTCATATGTGTTTCTCAGTCAAACCTCTTTATAATCCTGTAAGGATCGAACTTCTTCATTTTCAATTTGTTATAGGTTCTGAATGGAAATCTCTCCTTTCTAAGGTATACTATTACTTCATCTCCTACCACAAAATGATTCGTGTCTTATGGTTTTGTTAACATATTGCGTGTACTTATCATTCTTCTCCAGATGATCCCTAACCTACGCATGTACCTTCTTCATAAGTTTAGAGAACTCTTCTACATCCGCACTTCTCTTACCTTCCTTGTTGATGTCTCTCAGTTCTAATACATTCTTTGGATTGTTGCCATTTACAATCTGAAATGGTGTCTTTTCGATACTCTTATTTACTTAATTGTTTTTGCTTGTGACAAAGCCATATCCCGATTTCTTGCCTTTTCTCCAGCCAAATATCTTAGTAAGTTACCCAAGCTCTTGTTCACTACTTTTGTTTTCCTACCAGTATGCGGATTGTATGTTGAGTTAAATTTTAGGTTTGTTTTCATCTTCTTCCACAAAGTTCTCCAAAATTATCCCACAAACTTAGTATCCCTATCTGAAAGTATGCTCTTCAACAAACCACACAATCTTGCTACCTCCCTGAAAAATAAATCTGTTATATGTACCACATCATTATTTTTCTTACATGGGATGAAGTGCGCCATCTTGGAAAAGTGGCCTACTACTACCATGATTGAATCATTTCCTCTTTGTGTCCTTGGAAGTCCCAATACAAAATCCATACTTATCTCCTCCCATGGCTTCTACAGCACGAGTGGCTAATATAGTCCAACACTCTGACTGCTTCCCTTGGCAACTTGACAAGTTCTATATCCTTGAACAAATTTTCTCACATCCTTGTATATTTGTGGCCAAAAGTAGTTTTCATTGATTGAAGCAACAATCTTGTCTATCCCAAAATGTCTTGCCAAACCCTCGCAATGTTTGTCTTTGATCAAGTTTTCCCGCATAGAGCTCCTAGGGATACATAATTGACTTCCTTTGAATAACATCTCATTTTGAATTAAGTAATCCAATCACTTACTTATGTCCATGCTTATTGGTTCTTTACATGTCTTCCATGCCTTCACAAAATCATGATCATTCTTATACAAATGTTTTAACTCTTCAAAACTAACTAATTCCACCCTCATTTTTTATAGTAGATTATGCCTCCAACTTAATGCATCGACAACCTTGTTTCAACTTACTGCTCCTATGTTTCAACACAAAGGTATAACTTTGCATGAATTCTACCCATCACATGTGCCTTTGATTTAACTTTGATTATTCAAGTACTGCAATGCCTAATGATCAGTGTACAACACAAACTCCTTGGGTAACATGCAGTGTTTCCATTTCTTCAACGCCTATATTATGGCATAGAATTCTTGGTCATAGACTGAGTATTGCCTTTTGTCATCATTCAACTTCTCGCTGACATAAGCTACAGGTCTTCCTTCTTGGCTTGAGGCTGCCTCAATTGCATTTTCACTTGCATGCCAATCAACTTGGAATATCTTACTGAAATTTGGCAAAGCCAGTATTGGTTGTTCTGTCACTTTCTTTTTCAATAATTTGAAGCTCTTGTCAACCCCTGTAGTCCATTTGAATTCCCTCATCTCCTCTCATTATATCAGTCAACGACGCACAAATGCTACTAAATATTTTGATGAATTTCTTGTAAAAGCTTGCCAACCCATGAAAAGATCTTACCTCCCCTATGCTTGCTAGGGTAGGCCACTCCACAATGGCTTTGACTTTCTCTAAATCCATCTTCAAACCTTCTGTTGAGATCACAAAACCCAAATATACTAATTCTTTTATCATGAAACTACACTTTTTCAATTTGATCAACATTTTTTCTTCCCTCAACCTTTGTAGTACTAATCTGATATGTTCCAGGTGCTCTTCTTTGGTCTTATTAAAAATCAAAATATCATCCAAATAAACTATTACAAATATACCCAAGAATTTCCTCAATACCTCATTCATCAACCGCATAAATGTGCTCGGTGCATTGGTCAATCCAAAGGGCATAACTAACCATTCATACAACCCCTCATTAGTTATGAAGGTTGTTTTCCTTTCATCCCCTTCTCTTATCCGGATCTAGTGATAACCGCTCTTCAAATCAATCTTGGTGAAGTACTTAGCTCCACTTAGATAGTCCATGATATCATTCATCATTGGCACCGAGAACCTATATCTCACAGTGGTCTTATTAATTACTCTAGAATCAATACACATTCTCCACTCGTCGCCCTTCTTGGGTGCAAGTACCACGGGTACCTCACATGGGCTCAAAATTTCTTAGATTAGACATTTCCTTAATAACTCTTGCACTTGCCTATTTAGTTCCTCGTTCTCCACCAGTGTCATTCTATGAGGTGCTTTATTCAGTAAACTAGCCCCCAGAATCATATCCATATGAAGGCTAATACTCACTGGTGGTAGCCCTTATGGCATGTTGTTGAATATGATATCCTAGTATTCCTCCAATAATTCTAAAATTTCCTATGGTGCTTCCTCACCATTTGCGGTGGTGCTCCCTTCCTTTGCAGTGTTGCATGCCTTGGGGATTAAGGCAAAACATTCTCATGCCTCAGTCCATCCAAAAACTTCCTTCCATCTACCAAGCATATCCTAGCATTACTACATACTTGGTCCTCCCTATCTTTTAGTGGCATTAGCTAGTGTCTTTAGCCATCCCTCATTGCAATGTACATATTTGCTCTCCCATCATGTATGGCATGTTAGTTGAATTGCCATGGCCTCTCCAACAATAGGTGACACACATCCATAGGCATTATATCGCAAAAAACTTCATTATGGTGATCTCTTATTTTGAATTTCACCCAACATTGTTCATTAACCATTACCTTATGTTCTTTCTACAACCAAGCAATTGAGTAAGGGTTTGGGTGTTCCTGCCTCTTCAGATTTAATTTTTCAACCATTTCCTCTAATACCAAGTTTTTAGTACTTCTGTTGTCAATAATTACCTTGCAACACTTTCCGATTGCTTTGCATCTAGTCCTGAACAGGTTCTTTCTCTGTACCGATCCTTCTTCCTTTGGATGCTCCATCAAACCCCTTATCATCATTAGTGATTCTCTAGGTTTCAGGTTGTCATCTAACTCAGGATTTTCAGGGCTCCTCCTTCGCAAATGCAACTCTAGTGCTACTTCATGGCCGCTTTCCCTAGTCTTGAAAATACTCAAACGCTTTGCGTCCTACTACTATACACTTGAAGCAAGTTTCGTTGAAGGTCCTTTTATCATTTCTCCTATATTCATCTCTTCTTTTCTGTTATCCATCTCTTTGGTGAGTATCTCCTTTGTTTTTGTGGTAGTGGTTACTATATCCTTGACTTTTGCAGTGTCATGACTTCTTTCTTCATTGCGGTACACTTCATTGCCTCTATGGTAGAAATTGTCAACTCTCCTATCTCCTTGGTAGGGTCTTCAATCATCGTATTGTGATCTCTCTCTTTGGGATCTTCCTTCCTTTCCTTTGTCGATTCTATTGATTCTTAAACCTCTTGTTTAACTTGTCTTCTACCTTGATCGCAAATTGGTTGGCCTCCTCTATGATGGTCAATCTAACCAAACTCAATTATTCTTCATGAATACTTTCCATTAACCCATTGATGTACCTTGTAGCCTTTTCTTTGCTTGCCTCATCACATCTTGTCCTAATAATCAATTTATGAAATTCTTTGATGTACTCTTTCACAATCCTATCCCTTTGCCTCAAGCTTTGTAATTTCTTTAGTAGTTCTAGTTCATAGGCCATCAATATGAATTGTCTTTTTGATTTTGCAATCATCCTCTCCCATTTTGTTTCTTTCTAGCTGTACCTCTTTCCACCAAACATGTCCCTTCAACTTGGTTTTTGCAAACCTAACCCTCTCTAGGTCTTATATCTCCTCATACTCAAAATACTCATCCAACTCATTTATCCAATCAATCAGTTCTTTTAGATTCAAATCGCCACAGTAGTTTGGAACTTCCATTCTAGGTCTCTTGTTGATTTTGGAAATGGCCTTTAACACCTTTACTTGCTCGGACTCTTCTTTTTGGTCTTTCAAGTCTTGTACATCATCTCTAGCATCTTCCTCTGCATTGTTCTCATCATACTCCTTTGGACTTCAACTCCTTTTTCTATCTTCCTCTAAGGCTTTCAACTGATTTTGTTTTCCTTTACCACTCTCAAGCTTTCATCCAATTTTCCAACTATGTTGGTAATGCCTTGAACTCTTCACGACAACATCTTCCCAGATTTGTTACAAATTGTCTCTGATCGACAGTCCACCTACAATCACCCTTGCAACTGACTCTCAGTTGACAATCTATTAACAAGCTTCTTGTAGGTCACCTTAGTTGATGATCTATTTACAAGAAGAACCCACAAAACAATCGCTTACCTCCCACAAGATTTGAGCCTTAGCTCTGATACCGCTAGATGTAGTCATGATAGGAGGGTCTAATAAAGGACTATTCGATCATGCAACCAACCCACGACACAAACACACAAAACAAGAAACACACAGTATGCGCAGGACACAAGTATACCTTGGGAAAACCCTTAAAGAGGGAAAAACCCAACCTAAAAAAGATTTGCTATTATATTATTGAATTCAAAAAAAGAATACAATCTTCCACAAGGGCACATAAAGAGTATCCTTATTCCCTAACCCCTTGAACCTTATGCCCGTGCTTGCACTTCAAATCTCCAACTCTTGCTTCTCCCTTTGTAAATGTTCATGGGCCACCTAAATATATAAATCCCTAACCTCTTAAATGATTTGTGTTAGTCGCAAGGTGGTGTAAAGTTCAAAACTCCCTAAAACGTGTAGTTGGCTAGTGCCATGCTAATTTCTCGAACCATACAAAAATAACGGCGAGTAAATGGTGCAATGCCCAATGTATGCTCCTGCAATTCCAATAAATCTTCACATCACCCTTGATTATCACAAACTTCAATTTCTCTCGCTCCAATGGTCATTCTACAACTAAGACAACCTATCAGTTTGATACCCCACATAAGTTGTTACATGGATCCAATTCTCCTCAAACGTGGATATGTCCACCTAGTACACCTCTGAAATGTTATACCAAAGTTGTAAGTTTCAAATAGAAAATGCAACGAAATATGACAACTTCTAAAACTGCATACAGATAAACTATGGCGATGCATGATTTGCTCTTTTCCCCCATTGATGCTCCTGCATCAAAAAATTATGAAAATCTCTTGGAAATTATCTCAAAAGTCCCTAGAGCAGTGATCAATTGTACTCCCAAAACCACGTGCTCCTCCCATCAGAATTACAAACATGGTTCTTTCCAACTCACTTATTGTATTGCCACCTACTATGATAACTTGGAACTTAGGGGATAGGTAAAGATCTCCTCATGCTCTTCCTTTTATTTAGATTATTGCTCCTCCTCCATATTCAATACTCCCTCAATGAAGAATAATTTCTTTTCTACACATTTCCTAAGCTTTCCCTCCTTTTTCTTCAAATTTTTGAGGTGTCAAATATAATAATGGTGGAAGAGAATATGTTGAAGTGCAACAATCCTTAACACTCACAAATGATTGTTTCTTAGTTGCCAAATGTCATTCCTTTACTCTTCGGGCTCTATTTATTGCATTATTTAGTTAAGTGGAATCAAGGAGCCTTACCTCATGTTTAATTACATCCTTTAAACATGCTAGGTACAAATTAAGCATGTGATCTTCTAGAAGATCCTTGTAGGCTCAATGCTAGAAATTGCTACCCATTTAGTGCAATGCACATTGTGTAATGCAGATAATTGTTCATATGAGAAAGCCATGTGAGTGGATTTAGAATCAAACTTGCACATATCAATTTTGGGAATATAGCTTCATATACCTAAATGTAATTCCATGATGTGGCACTTTTGATGGGAGAAGTGGCCATCCAATGAAAAATCCACTATCTATTAATCTCAATTTGTTGTGCCCTAGATGGGTTAAGCTATGCCTACATGTCCATTGTTGACAACAATGGTGTTAAAGTCTTTTTCCACATGTCCCAAACTAAAATCTATGTTGCAATTATCACAGTTCAAATCCCGCAAGGGGTAGGGTATGTATGCCTAGTATTAGAAGCACAGTTAGGTGCCTCCTGCATATTGGGAGTATGAGGTAGTCTCATATGTTATAAGCCACCTGTAGACCCAAAATCAGGTCGCCCAACATCGTAGACTATAAAATGATCCATTTCCATTTCCATTTCACATTCTAGTTCAATCTCCCCTCTTGGTGGAATTTTTTCATTACGTGTCTTCATTGGAAGGAGTCTTACATGTATCATATCTGGCCTTGCCTCAAATCGATGAACCCGCTATGTAGTTTAGAAGTAAAATATATGATTACCATAACAAATCTAAAGAGAGAAAATGCCAAAAATAATAGTAGTTACGCGGAATATTAACCTTCACTACTAACAATTATAGACTTATGCCATGAAGTTGACATGACCATATTTTCCTTAATACTTCTCCAATTCCTTGTAATGATCACTTTTCAAAAAGCTATGTAAGATAGGTTTCTTTCCTTTTTGAAAAATTAATAAAACCTCCCAATATATCCAAAAACCTTCTCCCACTATGCCCAAACCACACAAATCTTAACCTCTTATATTATTGTTTATGGGTAGAATTTTGGCACCTGGGTCACATACTATTTTTTAATCACAAACTATCTATGCCAAAGCACTTCAGGAAAAGTTCAGGGATGAGTGCTAACAAGATTAGAACTCTCGACTTACATTGATTCACCACCAATCACTAAATCAATGTATATTAGCAATTTGTATATATTGATTCCCAATTGGGCTGGATCAGTGGATACTCATAAGTCTACAACCGACATGTTTTTACTCTTGGTTCAAGAGTAATCTTTTGGCAGAGCAAGCTACAAAATATAGTTTGCCTTATCCTCGATAGAATTATAATATAAGGTTATTTGTTAGTACAGGTTGTGAGGGATTGCGGGCTGATCTTGAACTTGACCAAACAACACCAGCTTCACTTTCCTAGCAGTTACTGTAGTCTCAAAATGGTGAAAAACTTAGTCTATCATGCCAGAACCAAGCATATTCAAGAGCATCTACCATGCTCTGTAATCATCATCAGTACAAAAAATATGATAATAGATAGCTTTTGAATAAAGCTGTGAAGTTTTTTTATCAATATTTTGGATCGCATTTTGTGATCCATCATCAGCATGAAAAGTATGTGATCTGAAATATTGATCAAAATACTTCTCAGGTGGTTTGTAGTATAGAGTTTCTCTCTTTATCAATTAAAAATTACCATATAATAGCATGAAGGACATGATTATGCCAGGCCAGTTTAATGCACGAAAGGTTGTGAATAAAATTATAAAATAGCATGAAGGGCATGAACATGCTGTTTCAGTTTAACACAGAGAAGACTGCACCAAAGATTGGAAGGTACTGCATTGTGGTTAACTAAATGAAAAGGTACAAAAATATATCACTGGTCTAATCAAGTCGCGGTATGATTAAAGGATGACAGAATCACAGTTGAAAAAAGAAGATTAATGGAATGATTAGAGGATGATAGGATGCCAGTCTCTGGTTACAGACTTACTCCCTTTGCATTACATAGCTAAACTAATTAGGATATCACTTGATTCCTTAACCTATCTAGTTATCCACAGAGAACTTAAATACCATAGAATGCTTGTAAACTTCCCCAGGAGAGACGATAATAGATGGAAAGTTCAGTTGGTTGACTGCATTAGGAAATCCTTGAGTTTCCAAGCACAATCCTGCATGCTTATTGTAAACAGCACCTCCCTTACCAATAACACCATCGACAAAGTTACCTGTGTAGAACTGCTGACCGGGTGCATTGGTCCACAAATTAAGAACCCTAGAACTGGAAGGGTCCTTAACTTTGGCAGCATGCTTCAGACCATCCTTGTTTTCAGCACAGTCAAGGACATAATTATGGTCATATCCTCCAGGAACTTGATCAATTGTGCTTCCAACAATCTTCTCATTTCTAAAATCAAAAGGTGTTCCTTCCACAGGAAGAAGCTCCCCTGTGGGAATCAACTTGTCATTTACTGGAGTTACATGTGAACCCCAGAGTTGTACTGAATGACCAAGTATATTTCCACTGTTGTGACCTGCCAAATTCCAATACGTGTGCTGAGCCAAACTCACTGGAGTTGGCTTATTTCTTGGTATAGCTTCCATATCAAGTCGCAATTCCATGTTCCCATTCAGAGTGTAGGATGCAGTCACATCAAGATCACCAGGAAATCCTGCATAAAAGGTAGCTTTAAATAAGAGAGAATTTAATAAAGATCCTCACAAGGCCCACATCATTTCAATGAGTATTTATTTTGATTCACAAGTAGAACAAGGAAATAAAAATTTGGTAAACTAATTTCCTTTCAAAAAATGTTGATACAAAGATTTTCTATGCCTGAGACGCAGGGCCACACACCATTAGAGCTTATATGGAGTGGCAATGGTTAACCATATGTCAATCTCCATATATATTCATGCTTTATTAAGTAGGAGGAAACCTGTGAATCCCTAGTTTTTGGTTCACAAATACGATTTCCTGTTCTGAAATCTCCCTGAAAATGGGCTGCGCTGGACAATTTCTCAGTCAGGAGAAACATATGAACCTTAAGTTTACACTTATGATTTCAGTCCATTTCAGTCCTCACAAACATATGATCATTGATGAGCCATAGGGTTAAATTTCACTGCTCAGAAACATATCATCATTGATGAGCCTTAAGTTCAAACTTCAGTGCACAGAAACAGATGATCTTGAGGAAGTTCCAAAAATGTATGATAGAATTTGCTTCATTTTGATCTTCTGTTCTTTTTACTTTTGGTTTACTTGATCTGCTAAAATTTTACACATTATTAGCACAGTAAAATGATAGAAATTGAAATCCAATATATCAAACTTCAGAAGAAGTAGAAGGCGAGGGAGAAGAAAACAGTGACTAATCTTTAAGGATAAATATTTTCTTATTTCTGTCCATTGAAGTTTCATTTTTCCTAGAATTTCTTATAATCTCTACATTTTTACTGGAGACTGAACCCTAGCCATCCCGATTTATCAAAATTACATTTCCTTAGGTCATGACACCTCCTATTTCACGAGGCCCGCAGAAAACATCTTGGCATTCAAGAAAAAAAAATCTTACCTTGCTCTCCATCATGACTATGGTAACTAAATTTGATAGATGGGGTTTCTCCATCCTTCTGCTCCTCCACTTTCCATACAACCTTATCAAAACCCTTTTCCCCACCTGCATTTGCACCATAGATAAGCCATTAAAAAACATATACAGAAATCACTCCCCACAATGTGCAAATTCAAAATTTATGTTCAATACTAAACCCTAGGAGTTAATTTTTCCACTAAGGAGAGTTGCAATGCCTACCTGCAATAGATATAACAGATAACTAGATCAATATTAAACCTTAAGAGTTAACTCTTCCATTAAATTGCAATGCTTGCTCGCGATAGGGATATATTATGCACGTTTAAGTCCAATTTCTCTGATAAGATAACCTTTTCATGAGGAAAATTGTATCTTTCATTGCTTGATTTTAGCAAGCCAAGAAATCAGGCACGGAATGTTATAAAGACACCCAACAAGCATAGACACAAATATAAAATAAAATGAAATATTTACCATGTAGTGTATTAGGGCCATTGTTGATTGGTAAACTGTAATGCTCTCCATTCAGAGTAAAGCCTCCATCCTTTATTCGATTGGCTACCCTCCCAACAATGCAACCAAAATATGGCGACGTGCCATCCTGTGAATGCCCAAAAAAAGTCAACAGGATGATTGGCATACCATAAACAAGAAACTGTAAATGCTCATATCATCCATATTAAATATCAATATTTAATACAATCCAGCGGACCAAGATCTAGTGGCAAGGCAGCAATTGTCATGACGATGACCCAGATTGGGGACACTCTCTGTGTTAACAGGACATTCCCCATCAATGAAATAACATGGTATGCGTGAGATGTATCAAATAACCAAACATCAATAACAAGGTTTGTAAGGATGTTACAAATTGTTGAGAGATCAAATTACCAATTCAAATAAACATTAGTAGTCAAAATCTGTATGAATGTTAAAATTTGTTCACTTCAAAGAAGGAAAAGAAAGCTACCTTATTACCCTCATCAAAGACAGACTTACCACGTAAGGAGTGAGTGTGTCAAAACCCAGCACGATATCTGCCAAATTACCTGAAACTCAACATGAATACCAGAACTGTTAGTAGAAAATTGTTATATGAGCAATGCATTCCCCCCAAAAAGCAGCAGTTAAAAACTATAATGCATGATCAAAACCATCCTAAGGAGTTATGGTGTATACTTGTAATGGTAATGCAGGATAAACTTAGAGTAACCAAAGTGAAGTCCCCCGATCCACTACATTTGGTGAGGTAATGGTGTAATGGTCATGGACTACATTCAAGTGTGACCCATGTCAATCTTAGAGATTGGTTTAAAAATACTCCAAACAAGTTTAAGAGGCTACTTACAACATTCATTAATTATCAAACAAAACAAATGGTGATCAAAACCCATTAAAAGGAAACAAACAGAAAAACCCATGATATCAATGCACGAAGGAACCCAAATCAAAACAGAAACCACGGAACCGATTTATGAGTTATTCCATCAAAACTGTGGTTAGGATATATAGTGATGATTAGGTGAGGCAATCAAGAATGACCCATACCCTTGTAAAGGTGCAGTCCAAGAATACCCCACATGAGTTGAAAAGAGACCCTTAACCTCACCCAAGATTTTAAAAAAAAAGAAGATCCCAAGAAAATCCCACAAACAACTCATGAAATCAATGCATGATGGTAACCAAACCTAAGAATTAAAAAATTTAAAAAATACATGGAACCCCTCTATTAGTTCTTATTACTTAAAAAGCAAAAACTACGAATTTGACAACACACTTTCTTCAAGGATTGGTGTACATGACCATTATATAATACCTGTACAGGTCATAAGAATTGCCAGTACCCCATAATTCAAACATTACAAATAACCTAAAAACCTTTTACAGGGATCATAACCAAACTAAACGTACCCAAACCCGCATGGTACAAATTCAAGATAAATTTACTGCTTGCAAGCATATGTCAAATTCATAAAAATTGTGATTCAAGGCGTGAATTTCATTCATTGGTCTAGCTTAATAAATTCCTAGAAAGCATTCATAATATACATGGGATATCAGAAAGAGGAAAAAAACAATTAGCTGTGTACCAGATACCTTGCGCATCTGGAACTTGTAAAGAAGTAATTGTGCAGCCCAAATTTGTGACCTTCAAATGCAGATCACCTTTTTCCAGTTGAAAAATTTGCGGTTGTTGCTCTGCCATCTTTTTTTCCTCTCTGCTCTCACGAACTTCCGTATTGGAAGTGGGTCTAAGAAGGCCTAACAAAACCCATTTACATTGGCGGATCAGTTGAAGATAAGTTGTGTCCCACTGAACTGAACTCTTCAAATCTTAAGATCATGATCGCCCAGAAATTTTGTCACTTTCATCGTTGGTAGGATAATACTATTTAACAATTTATAGTACTATAACCCCATGGTCTCATGCTGCTGCATAAATTAATTTTCTGCTTAAATTTAACCAGTGGTCCCATGCAATTTTTTAATTATGTGCAAACGAAGCGGTCCCATGGAGGGGTACTTCCTAAATTATCTGAGTCTGAAATTTTTTAGGAGCATTTTAAAACAAGTGGTCTCATGAATTTTGTTGTTGCAAGTAGGCTTAAAACTTTAAGCTCCGATTGGTTTTTTGTTTAATGCTAATTGATTTAGCAGAGATTTTTTAGGACCTACAAATAAAAAGAGTGTTTAGTAAAATAAAATATACTTTGATAAAAAAAGGAGGGGCTGAAAATAAACAGCAACTACATAATGAGAAAAATGTCACCTAAATGCACACATTTCTTTCCCTCCTTTTTCATATTTGGCTCCAATTTTTCCCTTCAAACCATTCTTGAAAATTTTATTTTTTAAAAAATTATACAATAAAAAAACACAATTTAAGATGATTGCATAAAATAAATAGAAAAATTAAATATTCATGGGACCACTAGCTCCACAAATAATTCCTTAAAAAATTGAGCAGTTGCTAGCCAAAATAAGCTAAGCAGTTGCATGGGACCCTACCCTAAAATACTCATATTTGTAAACTCTGTCAATGGAAGAACAAATAAATAGGAATATAACATTTTAAATTTTATTTAAAACTTGACTACCTTAAAAATAAGGTTGTATTTTAATTGGTTATGTTTAATTAGTGAAGGTGATGGTAGGTTCTTTGATTCCTCTTTCGTGGATGTTTTTGGATTGTGTAGTCTTTTAGTCAAATTTATTTAATTATATTTCATGAATAGTGGTTCATATGAACCCATCTCTTATGAGCATGAATGGTCCACTTAGCACTCATTACATCTATTGATCCTCACAAGGATGAAATATGGAGACTTTTCGAAAGGTCGCCCATCCTAATATTACTCCAACTCAAATATATTTAACCCTGGAATTTCTCCCAAAATCAAACCTTTTTAACTTGCTACCCCATTTACATAAATTATAGATTTTAAAGTGACATCAAGGTGGGAAGATTGGAAGTGGAACTCTTAGTCTTACAAACTTGATCCCTTAGAAAGAAAACATATAAATAATGGAAAATAATGTCTAATAAATAATGTTTAAGAAAGTAGCTTTTATATTGCTATCCCAAGTGCATCACATGACCCAACCAAAACAAAAAACACTATCATAATGTAATGAGCTTTGAGCTTTTCTCCATTTTTTCAAAGAAAATAATTCATAAAATTAAGCTTTTATTAATGGAAAGATCAATCATATTGTTTAGCAAAACTTTGTTAAATTTGCATTGAATTCATCTAATATATGATTTAGTAATTGTGGGTTCAATTTTCTTTTTGCATGGTTATTTGTGTGTGAGAGTGGAATCATGTTTCTTATTTTTTGTTTTGCTTATATTGTCATATATGATTATTTCTCTAATTTTGTCAAACATGTATAGATGTCCTATGCCATGGGTAGTGTAGCTACATAAAATCTTTATAAGGTTTTATTTCTAGGTAAAGTGATACAAATATTTTTTTAGTGTAGTTTTGTTTTAATAGTTGTAAAATTTATTGTGAGGAATGAAGCTATCGAGCAAATCTTCAACCTTGTCAAATAGTCTTAAAAAAAAAATTATTATTGAAATAATGTCGGAATACAGAAAGAGCAGTCAAAATATTACAAATAAACAACAAATAAGACTAAAACATATTACAAAAATTAACCCAGAGTTACAACAAACACTAATTACAAGATAAGTGGCATAAATACAAGTCACCCATATACAAAATAACTGAAATCAGGCCATAAAACAACCACTAGCAAGAGTAGTTATGTCCATTTCTTAGAACATATCAGCATTCCAAAGAAACTCCACTCAACAGTCACTCCTTGAGATAGAATAAACATTGCACTTGCCTTGAGCACAAAGTATCCTCTTTATGAAGCTGGAGGACTTAAAGTTTGATGTTATTAAGATGGAAATTGGTCTTCAACTTTTTATTAGCAACACCCTACAATTGAGAGCACAAAGACACAATGTAGAACAAGATGTCAGAGTAAAACTTTAACATTTCTACTTCCTTATGAACATTATGAGTTGAAAACACTGCTAAACATCTACTTTTCCAAATATGAAGCAAATAGCCTATCTCACAGTATCAGTCACAACATTATTACGGAGGCCAAACCTCAAAACAACTTTCCAACTCAAATAATGATAAAAAAAATAGTAGGTAAACGATTTAAAATAACTTTCCACTTCTTCTTAGTCCAAGGGAAATTGCAAAAAATGTATTTTAAGCTTTCATTGAACTAACAAAAAGGGCATTTGATTGGGTGAACCATAATACATCTCAACCTATCGCCCATCGATATAGTTTGCAATGTAATATTTTCCAAGCTAGGATCTGAGCACCAGCATCTGCTTTAGATTATGAAATATGAGCACTCGAATTGAGCCATGTCTTATCCTAAAATTTGCATCTCCATTTCTGGTTTAACCTAGGATTCACTGACATTGTCGGAATGAGGCATAAATAAATCTTCTTTAAAGGAAAGCATAAAAATTGATGTTCAGAGAGCCACAACAATCTCTGAATAAATTACATTGAATAGGCATACATAATTTCATAGTTAATTCCACAAGAACCATGGATTTCACAAAAGTAAGAAACTATTCAGACTTATTAGTAAGTCTAAAATGAGTTTTTAAGGTTGGCCCAGTGGCCCAATCTAGGGAAGCAAAGTCCCATATATCTCCAAAATTATGCACCATCTTTTT
This sequence comes from Cunninghamia lanceolata, assembly GCA_027924645.1. Lineage (NCBI taxonomy): Eukaryota > Viridiplantae > Streptophyta > Pinopsida > Cupressales > Cupressaceae > Cunninghamia > Cunninghamia lanceolata. The sequence continues at coordinate 784,923 of BSBN01000585.1, forward strand.
GAACAAATAATAAGCTTGCATGGGAAAATTGACCACTAAAGGTTGCCCCTGATATTGGATAACCCTCTTCCACCAAATAGAAGATGTTGCAAAGATAAAACCATGTTGTAATGATGAATCTTTCCATTTCAAGAACTTACTAAAGTTTTGCCATGCCCTCCATATGGATTGAAGAGGAAAAGAAGATTTAATTTTAAAGAAGGGGGCAAGAAGAAGTTTGTCCAACTATCTAGCAGGTTGCCATTTCCCATTGACACAAGCAAGACTTATTCGATGACGCAACAAGATTTTACATGGCTATGTACCAAAAATAGCTTTGATAATCCATTTGGCAGCTAAGCAAAACCCTTGAGTTTGAAGGTCTAAAAGACCAAGCGTTCCTTTAAACTTTGGTTGTATACATTAATTAAAGTGCAACATTTGATGATAATTTGTCCTTGGTAGATGTTAGGGAAGGTTCTATATGGTTGTTTTCAGTACCTAAAATTGGAAGGAGTGCACAAAATTATTTAAGACTACATTACTATATGATCTATAATTGAGAAGGTTCTTTGATTATAAATAAATTAGTGTTAAGGAGAAAAGAGTGATCTAGCCTAAGGAATTAAACTGTTAGAGTTGGCTATGATGGTAGCCACCCAAGATCTAGGACTTCATAAAAGCACAAGACAGATCAAATGAGAGAATAATTCTATTCTATCAATGAATGCAAAAAGATTGTTACAATGTACATGATATGCCTTGCTCATAAATACAAGGATGAAATGTAGGATGTTGTAGTGATGTGACAAGTGTCTTAATCCTATGACATGTGACAACTATAGGATAAGATGTCAACTATCAACAACTAGACACAACTAGAAACAACTAGAAACTAGAAACATCTAGTAGACTCACTAAGTCAACTTAAAATATGAATTATGTGTGATATGTGAATATTATTTAACTAATAAATAATTAAATAATATGAATTATTCACACAAGGGGAAATTAACTAGGAATACTAAACTAGTTAGGAAAAAACCCCTATTCACATCGACACCCCCCCTTAAGTGCAACTTAGGGAGTAGTTGACTAAAGCAAATATACAATGATGGGTCCCAGCTACTAGGCCATGTTAGGTACCCATGTACAACAAATCTCAAGTGGAGAAAAGGAGAAAACCTCATGGGACAAAACTCCTCTCCAAAAGTGAGAATGCATAAAACAAATGGAATGAAAGATGTGATGGAAGGAGGACTCAAGACCCCCATAGAAGTACATCCAATGCATATGTACAGTCAATTACCCCCCCATAGGAGAGCAAGTGTGAGACTATAGGCCCCTCCACAATGAATTAGTTCCTGTGCCAATGGTGAATGCCTGAAGAAGAATGCTAAAGAAAATCCAAAGCTGACAAACAACATTCCTCCCCTTAGGAAGAAACAGGTCCAAAGGCTAATGTAGAAGAAACTCCATCTCCAAGAAGAGATATGAGGGAAGAAGTCTCATGATGGGTACCTCTAAAAACTACTCAAATGTCCACATGTCCACATTAAAGAATGGCACTATGCAATGAGGTGTGACCAATCCAAAATCCTAGGTAGACTCATGAAGGACAATCTCCAAAGATGAAGTAGATGGGATAACAATGGTGTTGTAAGTATCATCAAAGAGGAGAGATATCCCCTCAAGTGTGTCCTCCAAATTTGTAATATGAGACTCACAAAACAAGTTTGATAAACCTGCCAAGAAAGTATCCCACAAAGCTGTGTTTGAAAGACTTGAATGTTCCTGCTCAACTGAAGTAGAAGAAACCATGTCGATGTCAATCTCTGAAGAAGCATGAGGTGGAGGAGATATAAGCTCAGCACTAGTCTCAAGAATCGAAGTAGATGAAAGAACACCAAGGTTCAAGTGACCAAACTTCTCCTCAGAAACATGATTCACACTTGATGCATGAGTCTGAATATCAATCAATAGATCTGTTGGTAATCATTTATGTTTAGGGTTTTAAGCTTGAACATTTGCAGGTTTTCTCATTCAAACCCTGTGTTGACTTTTTCCCAGACTGGATGCTTATCCCCAGATATCCCTACAAGGTAGCCATCAGTGATCAACAGGAGCTCTGGGCCAGGGGGTCAACAGTGTAGGAGATAGACTCTATATTTTATCTCCTCTTCTTCTTCAGGCTCTGCAAGACCTAGGGGGGTATTCCCTATTCAACATCCATAAGGATATGCATGCAAGGCTGGGATGTTGACAGAAAGCAGATGAGTCCTCCTGTATGTAGACCAAAACTGAAAGATAAGGGCAAAGGGGCTAGCTTTGGGCCTATTTGCAGTTGTAGACAGAGGACTGAGGATCCTAAACTAACTCTAATGTCCTAATGTTGGTTTTAGATTTTGCTTTGGAGTTTAAGTGTGGATGCGAAGCTGGATATGGTTATAACACAAAACAAAGCATGATTGGTGCCTATCCAGGGCCTGGAGTCAATAGACATACACCTGTGAATGATCAGCATAAACAACTAAAACTGGATTTCAAGGGGATCTATGTGATACCTGCCTTACAGGCATCTCCCAATACACAGTGTTAGGTTATCTCTACTTATGGTATCCCTACTGCAGTATATCCCTCCCAATGTTCAACCTGAAAACAGTTTAATCTACCCCTTGAATAGAAGTTAAAAGATCAGACATTCAACACAGGAATTCTATGCTCTAGAATCTAAACATTACCAAACATCCAGATTCAGAAGAAGGATACATGCAATACTGGAGACAGAATTAACACAACACATGCCAAACATCATTTCTCATATAAGTTTAATCATGAAATCAGTGGGTTCATGCCAAAAACAAACAACAAGAGATACATAAACTCACAGGTAGGCTGTACAGAGCAACCAGATCAGCTTGTCATGCATTACATAGCCAAAATCATCAACTTTCAACAACCCTTCAAACGAGCAACACAACCTGCTTATAACAGCCAGGTAGGTGCTCAGCAATTAATTACAACGTTGACCAAAATTTCGCCAGATACACAGTATCATAAAAATGGCGCTCAAACACAACCAGATTGGCGCCCAAACTTGAATGCAGCAGGTAGGGGAGGAGACAAGAAGATTTCTCGAGCCCTGCGCTCCTGCCCGCTGATTGACACCTCCAGTCGGGTACAAGATCGACCCACGCCATCGCCCACACCTCTGCAACAATCGCCATTAATGGCGCACCAACCCGCGGCCTAGGGAAAATCATCATACAGACCATCGCAAGCTTTTCCCGCCGAGACTCATCATCATGATATTTGAAAATGCAGGATAACAATATCCCACATGCACCCCGCGATGACCTCAATAACACCTTATATACTAGGTCATGAGCATATATCATGTCGGTGCTTTTGCTCCTGACGACATTAGTATATAACCTCATCATCATCATCTTCCAGCAGCATGATATCCTGTTGTTCGAAAAATCACCCTGACGTCATCATGATATTTGAAATATATCCTTCATGATAATCGGCACAACCTGATCCTCCGGAGGAACATCCTCCTGCTGAGCTTATAACAAAAGTCTGGCCGATGGACATCCTGATGACGTCATCATCATATCCTGCTGACGTCATCATCATATCCGCCTACTGCGCACCTCCTCACATCCGGACGACGTCATCATCATGTTTGCAAATATCAGGAGGTCTCTTCAAGATGATCAGTTGTTAGAAATATGACCCCCGCGGACCTTGATGACGTCATCATCATATTAACATCATCATGATATTCGGAAGACAACCGGATATTTGGAAATATCCTCCTGACGTTCGAACATCAGGTTGCACTGTAGCTCCTCTGTAAGATCGGGGCGAAAACTGAATATGATGATGCTGCTTGAAAAGATCACCCTCAATAGATAACACGCGAAACCAGCAGGCGGATATCTCCTTGATATCAACATCATCATGATGTTCGAACAAACAAACATATATCCGGGTGATATGAAAATATCACCCCCTCCTTCGCGAATATCATGATGCAGATAGGCAGAAATGAAAAATATCACCCTTATATACGGATGACGTCAGCATCATCAGGATGAGAAACAAAGAATAGGAAGTGATATAACATCATCAGGATGATATTGACTAAGATCATCCTGACGTTCCAAAATATGATGACCCTAGTGAATATCGGGTCGCAATTACAACTCTTCAACAACATCATCAGGATGATGTTAACCAAGATCACCCGATGATAAAAATATCACCCCGGCGAAATATCATGAAGGCAGAAAATATGATGACCTCCACAAGCAGCAGGATGATAACTGGAAATATGATGATGATGAACACGACCCTTAGGAAAAAAAAAAAAAACAAGTTAGGTCGAGCAATTCAAAGAATAAGCAACATCATCATCATGCTCGCGCAAGGTGATAAATGGAAGATCACCGGAGACTTTGAAACATCACCCTCGCAAGCAGATGCGGGTGCACTGTAGCTCGGCAGCATCATCATGATAAAAACCAAACATCACCCGATGACTGAATATGATGATGACGATGAAAAACCCAGTCGACGAAGAACATGATGATGCAGACCATCGAAGACAAGATGATGATGATGACCTCCTCCTCAGGAAAATATGATGCTGCAGTTGAAAAATGCTGAGGAGGTCCAACACTTAGAAAAAATGGGCAAGAAGATAAAGGCTTCAAATGAAGAAACCTCCTGATCATGACAAATCAACCCCTGGTCAAAATGAGTGTCAACAGTGGCTCCGAATGGGGACGTGCAGGTGAAAACCTGCAGCGAGAACCAGATCTCCGGGCAGACCTGACAAAAAGCCAAAAAACGCGAGCTGTACAAGGCATTTACACTACATACATATTTTACAAATGTGCACAGCAACCAGTCATTATGCAAAATAGGACTTAAGGAATTGGCCATGCACAGGCAATTCCAGAATTTCACCATCTAGGGCCTGGAGGAAATAAGAATCCTCCCCATGAGTATTGCAAACCTGATATGGGCCCATCCATAAGGGTTGAAATTTACCATGTTTACCCTTTTCCTGATCTTTAGCATTCCAAATGAGCACCAGATCATTTACTTGAAACTTCCTTTTTGTAGCTCTCCTGTCAAACTGATATTTCACCCCTTGTTGTCTTTTGAGATTGATCTGGTGGGCTCTCCTTCTGTCTTCATCCAATGCAACCAGCTGATTCACTCTTTCTGTCATGGGATCTTCAATCTCCTCATCATACTCTTGAATGAATCTGTAAACTGGTAGGAGATTGTTTATGGGCAGTCTAGCTGATGCACCATATACTAGCTCAAAAGGTGACTTCCCAATAGCCCTTTTCACAGTCACTCTGTCAGCCCATACTGCTAAATTCAACTTTGAGTCCCAAGCTCTCTTGTTCTTGTCCAGTATCCTCTTGACAATTTTCATGATGCTCCTATTGCTTGATTCTGCTTGACCATTTCCTTGTGGGTGATATGGTGATGTATATGACAGGCTTACCCCATACTTGTTGCAAAAATCAACAAACTCACCTGATCTGAAGCACATAGCATTATCAGTGATTATTTTAGATGGTACTCCAAACCTGATGATGATGTTCTCTAGTATGAAATCTGTCACCACCTTACTTGTAGCTCTTTTAGTTGGAATGGCCTCAATCCATTTGGTAAAGTAGTCAGTTGCCACCAAAATCCAACTGTGTCCCCCACTTGATTTGTCTGCAATTTCCCCTATAAAATCAATTCCCCATTGCTGGAATGGAGCATCCACAGGTGCAGTTCTGAGGGGTAAAGCACCATGATATTTCAGCTTTCCTGAGAATCTCTGGCAAGGGTCACATTTTCTTACTAACCTCTGTGCATCTGAAAAGAGAGTGGGCCACCAATATCCTGCCCTGAGAATTTTATGAGCTGTTGTTTGGGCAGTATAATGGCCACCACATAATCCTTTATGCATGTCAATCAAAATATTGTTAGCCATGTTCTTATCCACACATCTCAGCAGCACACCATCAGGATTTTTCCAGTACAGCTCACCTTGAACAATGACATACCTGATTGCATGTAGCTTTAGAGTCCTCTTTTGACAGTCACTGAAATGGGAGGGACAATTCAGATTTTGCAAATAGTAGACAATATCCTTGTACCATTTAGATCCTGATGCACTTACATTCTCATCTTGGACTGCATTAACTTGGCATGCTTCCAAGTTTGACTGTGCCATCATCTTGGCTAGTCCTTGTCCTCTTATCAACTTAGTAACTTGTATGTCTATGTTGAATTCCTGCAGTTTGTTTATCCATCTGCACCTTCTTCCAGTCACCTCCTGCTGAGTGAATATGTCTTTGACTGCAGCATGAGGTACATATGCAATTATATGTGACCCTACCAAGTATGGTCTGAAACTTTTGATGGCTCTAACTAGTGCATATGCCTGCTTCTCCATAATGTCATATTTCAACTCAGAGGCCTGCAGGGACATACTGAAGAAAGCAATGGGCTGTTCAAAACCATCTTCATTTTTCTGTAACAAACATGCAGCTACAGTATGAAAGGAAGCAAATGAGAACACCTGGAATGGCCTAGAAAAATCAGGAGATTTAAGAACAGGGGCCATCTTTATTGCCTCTTTGATATTCTGAAATGATTCTGTTGCTTCCCTTTCCCAGTTGACGGTTGCATCCTTCTTCATCATCTTGGAAATGTTCCTTGTGATCTCTGCAAAGTTGGGAACAAATCTTCTGACAAAGTTTACCTGTCCAAAGAAGGATTGAACTCCTTTCACAGTTTTTGGCATTTGGATCCTGTCTATGGCTGCCACTCTGTCTGGATCTATCCTGACTCCATCCTTGGAAACAATGTGTCCCAGAAGCTTTCCTTCAACTACTCCAAAGGCACACTTCTTTGGGTTTAAAGAAATACCATATTCTAGTGCTCTTATGAAGATCTGCTCCAGATGCATACAATGCTGCTCCTCTTTCTTTGAGTAGGCAGTCAGGTCATCCTGATATACTGCCAGGATTGAATCAATCAGCCCTGCAAAAGCAACATCCATTGCTCTCTGAAATGTAGCACCTGCATTTGTTAGTCCAAATGGCATTCTAACATACACATATGTTCCCCATGGAGTGGTAAAGGCAGTCTTATACTGTTCTGATTCCTTTACCTTTACCTGATTATATCCCGAAAATCCATCCATCATGGATAGGAGTTCACAACCAGTCACCTTCTGCAACATAGCTTCCATATTAGGCAATGGATAGTTATCCTTCAAAGAGGATACATTCAAGTTCCTGAAATCCACACAAAGCCTAATATCACCATTCTTTTTCCTGACTGGGACAAGGTTAGACACCCAAGTTGAATGTCTGATGGGCACAATTATTCCAGCATCCCTGAGCCTTTTGAGTTCTTCCTGCATCTTGGGAGCTAAGGTAGGATTTATAGGCCTTTGCCTCTGTCTAAATGGCTTAGCTCCAGGCTTCAGTGGGATCTCATGCTGGAATAAGTCTTCTCTATAAGCTTTTAGGTCCTCATATGACCAAGCAAAAACATGTTTATACCTTTTTAGCAATGCAATCAGCATACTTCTTATGTGTGGTTTGAGCTGTTTGCCAATATATACCTTCTGAGGGGCCTGAGATGTCCCCAAATTTATTTCTTCTAAATCCTCCTTATTTGTGGGGGATATCTTTGTGACCATTTTGTCTCTACTGTCAAAGGCTCTTTCCAAAGCCACTAACCCTCTAGGGATCTTGTTAGTCTTCAACTGGATGATCTCCTTCCCTACAAGAGTCTCTTTTCCATCTACAGTTTCTACAAAAGCTTGGAAATCAATCTGTTGGTTCTCATACTCGTCTATGCAGTGCAAAAATTTCAGCAAATCCCTATCATCATTAAAAACTTGCCAACTGCATATGTTTTCTGGTATGGCAGGCCTAATTTTAACTTCTACATCTGTGACACCTGACAGAGTGATGTCATCTGGCCTTATTGCAACATTGGCTAAGAAATCAGCCATAACATTTTTTGACCTTTCTACCCAGCCAATTGAAAATGCATCAAATAACTCAATAGTATCCCAAACAGCATGCTTGTATTGTTTCAGTCTTTTATTCTTTGCAGCATACTTATTTCTGATTTGGGATACAATCAGCTCAGAGTCTCCAAATACTCTTAACATCTTAATTCCATGTTTGAGAGCAATATTCAGGCCTAAAAGTAAAGCCTCATATTCTGCAATATTGTTTGTGCAATCAAACCTCAGCAAGAAAGAGGATTTGAGGAGCTTACCAGTTGGAGACAGGAAAACAACTCCAGCTCCAGAGCCTTCTTTTGCACAAGCTCCATCAAAAAACATGGTCCATAACCCTTGCTGATCCAGCTCTTCAGTGCAGACATTTTTCTTTTCATCTTCTGTATCATCTGAGACAACCCTGAAGTTATCACAGTCAGTGTCCACAAAGCATACCTGTTCATTTGCTTCTTGGTCTTCCACTGTCTCTGATGATCTTCGCTCTCTAATTAACTTGACATCCCTGCCATTCATTGGAATCATGGCATATGACAGGTCCAGCTGCATACTTCCACCTATTAGTGCTGCCCATCTTCTTGACAGCAGCATACCATACTGTGGCTTGATGTCAACCACTGTTATATTCATCTTATATTTCTTTTCAGGAAATGCTGCCAGTCTGAAATCCACATCCTTCATGATTCCAATAACTGGTACCTCTCTGGCATCCATTGCATAGCAGTTTCCACATGCCTTGTCAATTTTTAATCCTGTTTGTTGCATGATAGCCAAAGGCATGACATTTGTGGATGCTCCAGAGTCAAGCATACAATTTCTAATTATTTTACCATTTATGACCAGGGAAACATAAAATGGTTCCACCTGTGAAGGACACTTTGTCATGGTCATTCCTAAATAGACTTCAGGAGTCTCATCTTCTTCATTGCACATGACCTGTTTCTCACCCTGGGTCTGATCATTTTGCTTAACTTGAAAAGGTACCCCTGAGATTAGGGATATTGTTCTATTCTTGATCTCTTCCACTTTCATGAGTTCCATAAGTGGAACAGAGACCTTTACCTGAGTGAGGATCTGGGCTATATCAAATGGAGCACAGCTTTGTACAGCAGTTGTAGCTTGCTCCACAATCTTGCTTTTATCCTGAGCTGACTTAGCTTTCATTCTCATAGTTCCCTGATCATCATTCCTGTCTTGGGAACCTCTACTTTGATCTTCAGCCTGAGGGGTTTTGTTTTCTGGTCCTTGGAAATCATGACCTGTTCTGTATCTAAAGTTCTGCTTGTTATTTACCCACTGCCTTTTTTGTGGTTCAATTCCTTTATGACCATGCATCTGCTGACCTGCAGAAATATCTTCTGGCTGATGTGGGCTGCCAACCTAATTTTTACCTCTGAGATTGTAGTTGCTCTTGACCTGAGCAACTGCTGCAGCTGTGAAGGCTCTGATTTCCTCATCTGAAGGTCGGTGTAAGCTACTCAGAAAATTGTGTGAGTTCTGAGCATACACATAATTATCCTCATGATCTTCATCATATGGGGACTGTTGGCAGGCCTGAACCTGATCATCTGTATTGTCATCAGCATCATAAAGAGTATATCCGTTGCCTATAGACATCATGTTAACATCATCATCCTGCACATGATGTGGCTCATTGCACTCATTACAAGATGTAGCATTATCATACAAAGATTGGGCAATCATGCACTGTGACTGTGAATGTGGCATCTGACAGATTATACACCACGGAGCATCATCAGCAATATTTATAGTTTTCTTTAGGGGATCAGGAGTTTCCTTGGCATGTTGAGCCTTCTGATTTGTGTTGTTACGTGAAAATACAGGCTTACCATCATGCCAATTGGTGTTATAAGGCATATCATGTAATGATGGCCTCTTTTCCTGTCTTTGATAGACTTGCCTATCAGGACCCATCCCTTTTTCACTTCTAGCTAATCTATAGCTCAGGTCCTTAACAACATTTGCCAGTTTGTCTATCTTATCTTCAGGAGCAGATGTACTACCTTGAGTGTTCTGAGGCTTATTTGGATTCTGCAGAATTTTTACATCATCCCTTCTATTTGTCTTGCCTGATGCTTTCCTATTGTTTTCAATATTTACTGCAATCCTGAAAGCATCCCTGAGAGTGGCAGGACCTTTATCTCTCAGTCCATATGCAGTCTTTGCATCAAAGGCATTGATGTACAAAATTATGCACATTGGTTCATTTGGCCTCATATGATGTGGCAATTTGTTCAACACTTTAGTAAATCTTGCATTAAAGTCTGCAACCTGTTCATTTGACCCTTTGGTGATGCTGGTGAACTCATTTACAAAGAAGCTAGGGTCAGTTTTATCACCATATTGCTCCTTGAACATCCTCTTAAAATCATCCCATGATGATATACTCCGGTCAGGCAGATTCCTGTACCATTCTCTTGCCTCATCTATTAAGGATTGCATGAATGACTTCATGAAAACATCCTCATGCTCAACCTCAAAATTATCCATGACATTTTGGAAGGCCTTTAGGTGATCTTCTCCTGACACTGTATTGTTTCCTGAAAACTTAGGCACTTGCAGCCTCAGATGCTTATCAATAGGGTTAGGATACCCAGGAATACCATCAAACACCAGCTGTCTGAATCTGTCCAACTGCATGGGCTGCCTGTTTGGCTGATTAACATTAACATTTCTATTTGCATTTTGGTTTCCTGCATTGTTCAGTGGTATCCTAGCATCATTCACATATTGTCTGTCATCATGATGCTGATGTTGCATTTCATATCTTTGCTGATGTCTTTGCATATTTGCATTCCCTAGGGTAGGAACTGAATTATCTTGGGCAGTTCTCAAGGCTTGCACTTTCTGCTGTATATCATCTCTGATTTTCATGGCTTGTAGGTATTCTAGTTCTGCTCTTAGGCTTTTGATTTCTTCAGCTAGCTGTTCATCCTTAGGTCTGGAGGTAGATGGTCTCATACCATTTGGGTCATCATCTTCATCATCCCTTAGGGACTCTGCCTCTTCAAACCTCTCACTTGGGTCTAGAAAAGGGCGTTCTTGGAACACCTCTGACCTCATTCTGATACTACCACCCTGTTGCCTCTCATATGCACCTTGGATATCTGCTTCTGCACTTGAAAAATAAGGAGCATGCTGTCCTGATGGCCTAGGGTTATCTTGTACCTCATCACTTTTTCTGGGGGAGCTCTCATGACTAGCTGAGACAGTTCCCTTTCTTCTATACATCATTCTTTTTGTTAATGGTAACTCTTCAAATAGAGGATTTTGTTGGGATCTTCTCCCCTGCATATAAATTTACTTTGACCGGTTGGGAGATTACTTCGGAGTCGCCACCTATTGCTAGGAACTGTTTTCTTCTGAAAACCAGGGTTCTTTCACAAGGTTCCCCAGTGGAGTAGATTACTATTGCTGACTCAAATGGGTCACATATATATCACTGGAGATGATTAGATAGCACTTTAGGTGATCTTCTCCTGACACTGTATTGTTTCCTGAAAACTTAGGCACTTGCAGCCTCAGATGCTTATCAATAGGGTTAGGATACCCAGGAATACCATCAAACACCAGCTGTCTGAATCTGTCCAACTGCATGGGCTGCCTGTTTGGCTGATTAACATTAACATTTCTATTTGCATTTTGGTTTCCTGCATTGTTCAGTGGTATCCTAGCATCATTCACATATTGTCTGTCATCATGATGCTGATGTTGCATTTCATATCTTTGCTGATGTCTTTGCATATTTGCATTCCCTAGGGTAGGAACTGAATTATCTTGGGCAGTTCTCAAGGCTTGCACTTTCTACTGTATATCATCTCTGATTTTCATGGCTTGTAGGTATTCTAGTTCTGCTCTTAGGCTTTTGATTTCTTCAGCTAGCTGTTCATCCTTAGGTCTGGAGGTAGATGGTCTCATACCATTTGGGTCATCATCTTCATCATCCCTTAGGGACTCTGCCTCTTCAAACCTCTCACTTGGGTCTAGAAAAGGGCGTTCTTGGAACACCTTTGACCTCATTCTGATACTACCACCCTGTTGCCTCTCATATGCACCTTGGATATCTGCTTCTGCACTTGAAAAATAAGGAGCATGCTGTCCTGATGGCCTAGGGTTATCTTGTACCTCATCACTTTTTCTGGGGGAGCTCTCATGACTAGCTGAGACAGTTCCCTTTCTTCTATACATCATTCTTTTTGTTAATGGTAACTCTTCAAATAGAGGATTTTGTTGGGATCTTCTCCCCTGCATATAAATTTACTTTGACCGGTTGGGAGATTACTTCGGAGTCGCCACCTATTGCTAGGAACTGTTTTCTTCTGAAAACCAGGGTTCTTTCACAAGGTTCCTCAGTGGAGTAGATTACTATTGCTGACTCAAATGGGTCACATATATATCACTGGAGATGATTAGATAGCACTTTTACTTCTCACTCCCCAGCAGAGTCACCAATTTCTGTTGACTTTTTCCCAGACTGGATGCTTATCCCCAGATATCCCTACAAGGTAGCCATCAGTGATCAACAGGAGCTCTGGGCCAGGGGGTCAACAGTGTAGGAGATAGACTCTATATTTTATCTCCTCTTCTTCTTCAGGCTCTGCAAGACCTAGGGGGGTATTCCCTATTCAACATCCATAAGGATATGCATGCAAGGCTGGGATGTTGACAGAAAGCAGATGAGTCCTCCTGTATGTAGACCAAAACTGAAAGATAAGGGCAAAGGGGCTAGCTTTGGGCCTATTTGCAGTTGTAGACAGAGGACTGAGGATCCTAAACTAACTCTAATGTCCTAATGTTGGTTTTAGATTTTGCTTTGGAGTTTAAGTGTGGATGCGAAGCTGGATATGGTTATAACACAAAACAAAGCATGATTGGTGCCTATCCAGGGCCTGGAGTCAATAGACATACACCTGTGAATGATCAGCATAAACAACTAAAACTGGATTTCAAGGGGATCTATGTGATACCTGCCTTACAGGCATCTCCCAATACACAGTGTTAGGTTATCTCTACTTATGGTATCCCTACTGCAGTATATCCCTCCCAATGTTCAACCTGAAAACAGTTTAATCTACCCCTTGAATAGAAGTTAAAAGATCAGACATTCAACACAGGAATTCTATGCTCTAGAATCTAAACATTACCAAACATCCAGATTCAGAAGAAGGATACATGCAATACTGGAGACAGAATTAACACAACACATGCCAAACATCATTTCTCATATAAGTTTAATCATGAAATCAGTGGGTTCATGCCAAAAACAAACAACAAGAGATACATAAACTCACAGGTAGGCTGTACAGAGCAACCAGATCAGCTTGTCATGCATTACATAGCCAAAATCATCAACTTTCAACAACCCTTCAAACGAGCAACACAACCTGCTTATAACAGCCAGGTAGGTGCTCAGCAATTAATTACAACGTTGACCAAAATTTCGCCAGATACACAGTATCATAAAAATGGCGCTCAAACACAACCAGATTGGCGCCCAAACTTGAATGCAGCAGGTAGGGGAGGAGACAAGAAGATTTCTCGAGCCCTGCGCTCCTGCCCGCTGATTGACACCTCCAGTCGGGTACAAGATCGACCCACGCCATCGCCCACACCTCTGCAACAATCGCCATTAATGGCGCACCAACCCGCGGCCTAGGGAAAATCATCATACAGACCATCGCAAGCTTTTCCCGCCGAGACTCATCATCATGATATTTGAAAATGCAGGATAACAATATCCCACATGCACCCCGCGATGACCTCAATAACACCTTATATACTAGGTCATGAGCATATATCATGTCGGTGCTTTTGCTCCTGACGACATTAGTATATAACCTCATCATCATCATCTTCCAGCAGCATGATATCCTGTTGTTCGAAAAATCACCCTGACGTCATCATGATATTTGAAATATATCCTTCATGATAATCGGCACAACCTGATCCTCCGGAGGAACATCCTCCTGCTGAGCTTATAACAAAAGTCTGGCCGATGGACATCCTGATGACGTCATCATCATATCCTGCTGACGTCATCATCATATCCGCCTACTGCGCACCTCCTCACATCCGGACGACGTCATCATCATGTTTGCAAATATCAGGAGGTCTCTTCAAGATGATCAGTTGTTAGAAATATGACCCCCGCGGACCTTGATGACGTCATCATCATATTAACATCATCATGATATTCGGAAGACAACCGGATATTTGGAAATATCCTCCTGACGTTCGAACATCAGGTTGCACTGTAGCTCCTCTGTAAGATCGGGGCGAAAACTGAATATGATGATGCTGCTTGAAAAGATCACCCTCAATAGATAACACGCGAAACCAGCAGGCGGATATCTCCTTGATATCAACATCATCATGATGTTCGAACAAACAAACATATATCCGGGTGATATGAAAATATCACCCCCTCCTTCGCGAATATCATGATGCAGATAGGCAGAAATGAAAAATATCACCCTTATATACGGATGACGTCAGCATCATCAGGATGAGAAACAAAGAATAGGAAGTGATATAACATCATCAGGATGATATTGACTAAGATCATCCTGACGTTCCAAAATATGATGACCCTAGTGAATATCGGGTCGCAATTACAACTCTTCAACAACATCATCAGGATGATGTTAACCAAGATCACCCGATGATAAAAATATCACCCCGGCGAAATATCATGAAGGCAGAAAATATGATGACCTCCACAAGCAGCAGGATGATAACTGGAAATATGATGATGATGAACACGACCCTTAGGAAAAAAAAAAAAAACAAGTTAGGTCGAGCAATTCAAAGAATAAGCAACATCATCATCATGCTCGCGCAAGGTGATAAATGGAAGATCACCGGAGACTTTGAAACATCACCCTCGCAAGCAGATACGGGTGCACTGTAGCTCGGCAGCATCATCATGATAAAAACCAAACATCACCCGATGACTGAATATGATGATGACGATGAAAAACCCAGTCGACGAAGAACATGATGATGCAGACCATCGAAGACAAGATGATGATGATGACCTCCTCCTCAGGAAAATATGATGCTGCAGTTGAAAAATGCTGAGGAGGTCCAACACTTAGAAAAAATGGGCAAGAAGATAAAGGCTTCAAATGAAGAAACCTCCTGATCATGACAAATCAACCCCTGGTCAAAATGAGTGTCAACACCCTGAATTTTATGAGTCATGGGATCTTGCATTGTTTTGTCTATTCTGATGTTGGCCTTCTGTGGTGGGTTCATGGTTATTATGTCTCATCCTCATATTTGATGTTCGAGGGTTGACCAGCCCCCGCACAATGTTTCACTACTTTTTCCTATCGTACTTGAGAAAAATGTTGATTTTTGTATATGCAAAGGTGAATTGTATGTTGGCGGGCTTGTGAAATCTCAATCAGCCTCCATAAAATGATAAGAAATTGAATTATATGCATTTTAGATGCATATCGGGTTGCATATGCAAAGGGGGAATCTCTCGCAGATTCCCAGGAATATTTGCAGTTGTATGCAAAGTTTAAATGCATATCGGGACGCATGTACATTGGGGGAATCTGTTGAAGATTCCAAGAATATGCCGCTATTGTATATCAGGTTTGCTTGTATGTGTTTTGTCCAAATATACAACGGCTACATGCATTAGAAAGATTCAATGGAAATGTACAAGGGTGGGATATGCATTGCAGGCATATTCCAGGAAAGATTCGTTGTTTGTATGCAAGTGGTCTTGTATGTGTGGCAATATACAAGCAGCGGGAGAAACATTTGGTGGGCCTGCGGATATACAAAGTGAATTGTATATTGCATATGCATCAGAGGAAATATGCAAATGGACAGGTACAAGATGGATGCAGTCAATAAATTAACTGTATATGTGAAATATTTTGAAGTCCGCCGTTGTATATTTGGGATTGTACATTCCAAATATACAATCAAACATGCATTCCAAAGATACAAAGTTGAACCCGAGGTTGTTTTCAATTTGCCTCACGAAAAATTTGGGATCCGCCTTGTTTAGGGATCCATTATATGCATATGAAGGGGTCGATATACAAAGGGGTGGGGCTCGCGGATATGCAATGAAAAGTGCAAGGGTTCAAATACATGGGCCAGATTTCAAAGTTGTTCTGATATGCTTCATAAAGGTTTGGAGTCCATGGATTGCATGTATATTGGGTTTGTATATGCAGCATACAACCCGATATACAAAACAAAGATATACAACCTAGACGCGAAGGGGGAATCAAATACAGTGAATAAAATTTGGGGTCCGCCTTGTATATTGAGCTATTGCATGTATATGCATTTTGCATATACAAGGATTTTGAAAGACGAACAACAGCGATTGTATATGCATCCGTTCTTGCATATACAAGGGTGAAATGGCAAAATAAGGAAAAGGAAAAGTCAGCGATAAGAACATGGAGTGCCTACGTGGCACATAATCATTGGCTCTCAGCTTTTTTGCAGTTTTTGGCACCGATGATCTCAACGATGGAATCAAAATCAACGGCCAGGTTTGGAAGTTGTGGAGTTGGTCTTCCTTGCTTCTTCAGGCTTGTTTTGAGTGGGAAAACTTCGGGTGTGTTCACTGTTGCATCCTGCGGGTTGGTGAGCCATTATTGGCTACTTGCAGAGGTGCGATGGATTGAGTGACGGACCAACTACTAGTTTTATGAGGAATGTCCCCAAACGGCGACACGGGGCTCAAGTCCAACTCCTCCCTGCCATTCCTTCTGCCTGCTGCATTAATGTTTTGAGCGCCATTTTGTGGTGCACGGTATCTTGCAGATTTTTGATTTTTTACCTTGTAATTAATGCTGAGTACACTCTCTTGCTATATAAGCAGATTGTGTCACTCATTTGTGGTTGTTGAGAACTGGACAAATTTTGGTGCTGTGACACAATAAAACTTCATTGGTGGCCCTATTCTTGATGTCTTGTAAGTTTATGAGTCTCATGTTGTATGTTTCATGCATGAATTCATTGGTTTCATGTTGTTTTATATGAGAAATGCTCTGTGCATCTGTTTAATCGTTTGTCTCCAAGCTGTGGGCATATTTTCTTTTGAATCAAGCTAAATAAGGGTTGTTAAGGTTCAAGAATATAGCTTTTCTATATTGAATGTTTAATCTCCTACTTTTGTTCAAGGAACAAATTAAATGTTTCAGGTTAATCATTGAGAAAATGTGTTGCAGCAGGGATACCATTAAGTATGAATGATTAAGCACCTAATTTTTGGGAAGTATCTGTAAGGCAGATATTAAAAATCCCCTTGATATCCAGTCTTTGGTATATGTTCATGCTAGCCATTCACATGTGTATGTCTATTGACTCTGAGCCCTGGATAAGCACCGATCCAGTCTTGTATTGAGGTTGCAACCCAAAGTCTCAGTTTTGCATCCAAACATAAAATCAAACTTAAACTTCATATACAAAACATTAGGACTTTAGAAGTAGTTTTAGGACCAAAATCCTCTGTCTACAACTGAACTTAGGCCCAAGGCTAGCCCCTTTGCACTTATCTCACAATTTTGGTCTACATAAAGGAGGATTTATCTGCTTTGTGTCAACATCCCCCCATTTCATAAACATATCTTATGGATGTTGAATAGGGAATATGCCCCTAGGTTTTGCAGAGCCTGAAGAAGAAGAGGAGATATTTATAGAGTCTATCTCCTGTACAGTTGGCCCCTGGCCTAGGAATCCTGTTGATCCATGATGGCTACTTTGTAGGGATAACTGGGAACAAGCATCCAGTCTAGGAAAATTACCAATAGATTTGGTGACTCTATTGGGGAACTATTTGTGTAAGAACCCTGGTTTAAAATAAATTAATTCCTAGTTATAGGTGGTGACTCTGAACAATCTCCCAACTGGTAAGGTAAAAATTTATATGCTAGGGAGAAGATCCTTGCGTAATTCTCTGTCTAAAGAATTACCCAAAAAAATGATGTATAGGAAAAAAGGGACTGTTCAAGCCAGTCAAGAGGGTTCTCCCAAAAGTAATGATAATATTCAAGACAATCCAGGATCTTCAGAGCAGACAATACCTTTTTTTCAAACAATGAGGCTGAAATCCAGAATGTATATGAAAGATAGTAGGGTAGTGGATTGAGAATGAGGTCAGAAGTGTTTCAAGAACGTGCTTTTGTAGATTCCCCTGATAGATTTGAAGAAGCTGAGTCCCTAAGGGATGATAATGATGATCAGAATATAATGAAGCCTTCCTCTTCTATGCCTAGAGAGGAGGAATTAGCCGAAGAAATCAAAAGCTTAAGGGCAGAATTAGAATATTTGCAAGCAGTAAAAATTAGAGATGATATGAGACAGAAAGTGCAGGCCCTGCGAATTGCTCAGAATGATTCAATTCCTACCCTCGAGAATGTAAGTACGCAAAGAAATCAACAAAGAAATGAAGTCCAGGATCAGCATAATGATCAAAGACAGAATGCAAATAATACTAGAATACCATTGAATAATGTAAGAAATCAGAATGCAAATAGAAATGTAAATGCAAATTAGTTTGACAGGCAACCTATGCAGTTGGACAAATTCAGACAACTGGTTTTTGATGGCATTCCTAGTTACCCAAATCCTATTGACAAACATGTGAGGCCGCAAGTGCCAAAGTTTTCAGGAAACAATACTGTGTGAGGAGAAGACCACTTAAAAGCTTTTCAGAATATCATGGACAACTTTGAGGTTGAGCATGAGGATGTTTTCATGAAATTATTTATGCAATCCTTAGTTGATGAGGCAAGAGAATGGTACAAGGGTCTGCTTGACAGGAGTATTTCACCATGGGATGAATTCAAAAGAATTTTTAAGGAACAATATGGTGATAAAACTGATCCAAATTTCTTCATTAATGAATTCACTAGCATTACCAAAGGATCAAATGAATAGGTTGTTGATTTCAATCTAGATTCACTAAGGTGCTGAACAAACTGCCACATCACCTGAGGCCTAATGAACCTATGTGCATAGTGTTGTACATAAATGCTTTTGATGCTAAAACAACTTATGGATTAAGAGATAAGGGTCCTCATAGCCTCAGAGATGCTTTCAAAATAGCGACAAATATTGAAAATAACAGAAAAGTGTCTGGTAAAACAAACAGAAGAGATGATGTAAAATTTTTGCAAAATCCAAATACTAAATCTCAAAATGTTCAAGGCAATGCATCTAATTCTGAGGATAAATTAGATAAATTGACAACTATTGTCAAGGACCTGAGCTATAGAATGGCTAAAAATGAAAAAAGGAGTAGGTCCTGACAGACAAGTTTACCAAAGGCAAGAAAGAAGACCATCATTACATGATATGCCATATAATACTAGTTGGCATAATAGTAAACCTATTCTTCCAAACAGTAACACAAATTCAAAGACTCAAAATGTTAAGGAGACACCTGACCCTTTGAAGAAGGCTGTTAATATTGTTAATGACACCCCATGGTGTATAATATGCCAAATGCCTCACTCACAGTCACAATGTATGATTACTCAGTCTCTATATAACAATGTCGTGGCCTGTGATGAGTGCAATGAACCACATTGCATGGAAGATGACAATGTCAATATGTTGTCTACAAACAGGGAGTATCCTTCTCAAGATGTTGATGCAAACACAAATAATGAGATTCAAGTCTGCCAACAGTTTCCCTGTGATGAAGATGATGAGGATAATTATGCTTATGCTTAGGACTCACACAATTTTTTGAATAACTTGAAGAGACCATCTGATGAAGAAATTAGAGCCTTCACAGCTATAGTAGTGGCTCAAGTCAAAAGCAATTACAATCTCAGGGGTAAAACTCAGGCAAGTAACTCGCACCAACCAGAGAATACTTTGGTGAACCAACCAATGCACAGTCATAAAGGGACTGAACCACAAAAGAAGCAATGGAGCAATAATAAGCAAAAATTTAAGCAAAAAATAGGTCATGATTCTCAAGAACTAGAAAATAGAATTCCCCAACTTGAGGATTAGAACAAAGATTTTCAGATCAAAGATGACAGTCAGGGAGGCACAAAAATTAAAGCTGGATCATACCAAGATAAAAGTAAAACTGTAGATCAGGCTACAACTATTATACAAAATTATGCTCCATTTGACATAACTCAGGTAAAGGTCTCTGTTCCATTGATGGAGCTGATGAAAGTTGAAGAGTTCAGAAATAAAATATTGTCCCTGATTTTAGGAACACCCTGTCAAGCTAATCAAAATATTGAGACTCAGGGTAGGAAACAAATTATGTGTATTAATGAGGATGAGACCCCTGAAGTTTATTTGGGAATGACCATGACAAAATGCCCTTCACAGGTTGAACCATTTTATGTCTCCCTTGTCATAAATGGAAAAGTGATTAAGAATTGTATGCTTGACTCAGGAGCATCAACAAACATCATGCCTTTGGCTATTATGCAGAAAGCTAGATTAAAAATAGATAAGGCATGTGGGAAATGCTATGCCATGGATGCTAGAGAGGTACCTGTCATTGGAATTATGAAAGATGTGGACTTTAGATTGGCAGCATATCCTGAAAAATTTTACAAAATGAACATAACAGTTGTGATATCAAGCCACAATATGGCATGTTGTTGTCAAGAAGATGGGAAGCATTGATTGGTGGGAGTATGCAATTAGACCTGTCATTTGCTATGATTCCAATGAATGGCAAGGATGTCAAATTGATTAGAGAAGAAAGGTCACTAGATACAGTTGAGGATCAAGAGTCAGAGGAGCATCTATGTTTTGTGGACACTGATTGTGAAAATTTCAGGGTTGTCTCAGATGTTAAAGAAAGTGAAGGGAGAGATGTTTGCATTCGAGAGCTTGACCAACAGGGTCTATGGACCATGTATTTTGATGGAGTTTGTTCGAAGGAAGGCTCTGGTGCTGGAATTGTATTTCTGTCTCCAGCTGGTAAGCTTATAAAATTCTCTTTCTTGCTGAAGTTTTCTTGTACAAATAATATTGTAGAATATGAAGCTCTGTTGTTAGGATTGAATGTTTCTTTGAAGCATGGAATCAAGATGCTCAAAGTATTTGGGGATTCAGAGTTAGTTGTTTCCCAAGTTAGAGATAAGTATGCATCAAAAAATAAGAGGTTAAAATAGTATAAGCATGTTGTTTGGGATACAATTGAATTGCTTGATGCTTTTTCAATAAACTGGATTGAGAGATCAAAAAATGT
This sequence comes from Cunninghamia lanceolata, assembly GCA_027924645.1. NCBI lineage: Eukaryota > Viridiplantae > Streptophyta > Pinopsida > Cupressales > Cupressaceae > Cunninghamia > Cunninghamia lanceolata. The sequence goes on from BSBN01000585.1 coordinate 806,201, forward strand.
CAGGGCAGATTTTTTAGCCAATGTAGCCATAAGGCCAGATGATATAACTCTGTCAAATGTAACAAATGTTGAGGTCAAATTTAGACCTGCAGTGCCAGATAATGTATGCAGCTAGCAAGTGTTTGATGATGATAAGGATTTGCTGAGATTTCTACATTGTATTGATGAATATGAGAACCAAGAAATAGATTTTCAAAACTTTGTAGAGGTTGTAGATGGGAAAGAAACTCTCCTAGGGAAGGAGGTAATTCAACTCAAGACAAATAAAATCTCTAGAGGGCTGGTTGCTTTAGAGAGAGTTTTTGACAATAGGGACCAATTTGTTACAAAGGCATCTCCAACAAACAAGAATGATTTGGAGGAGATAAACTTGGGGACATCTCATGCTCCCGAAAAGGTGTACATTGGCAAACAACTCAAGCCACATATCAAAACTATGCTGATTGCACTACTGAGAAAATATAAGCATGTCTTTGCTTGGTCATATGAGGACCTGAAAGCTTATAGAGAAGATTTATTTCAACATGAAATCCCTTTGAATCCTGAAGCTAAACCATTTAGACAAAAACAAAGACCTATTAACCCAACTTTAGCTCCTAAAATGCAAGAAGAGCTTATGAACCTTAGGGAAGTTGGAATAATTATGCCCATTAGACACTCAACTTGGGTGTCTAACCTTATCCCAGTTAGAAAGAAGAATGGTGACATAAGACTTTGTGTGGACTTTAGAAATTTGAATGTATCTTCTTTGAAGGACAATTATCCATTGCCAAACATGGAAGCCATGTTGCAGAAGGTGACTGGCTGTGAGCTCTTATCCATGATGGATGGATTTTCAGGATACAATCAACTGAAAGTAAAGGAATCTGAACAATTCAAGACTGCTTTCACTACTCTGTGGGGAACCTATGTATATGTTAGGATGCCATTTGGACTGACCAATGCAGGTGCTACATTTCAGAGGGCTATGGATGTTGTTTTTGCAGGATTAATTAACTCAATCTTGGCTGTGTATCAAGATGATTTAATTGCCTTTTCAAAAAAGAAGGAGCAACATTGTATGCACTTAGAGCAAATCTTTATTAGAGCATTGGAGTATGGTATCTCACTCAACCCAAAGAAATGTGCTTTTGGGGTTGTGGAAGGAAAATTACTTGTACACATTGTTTCTAAGGATGGAGTCAGGATTGATCCTGAAAGGGTGGCTGCAATTGACAAGATTCAGATCCCTAGAACAGTGAAAGGTGTTCAGTCCTTCTTTGGACAGATTAATTTCGTTAGGAGATTTGTCCCAAACTTTGCAGAGACTACAAGGAACATTTCTAAGATGTTGAAGAAAGGTGCAATTGTCAAATGGGAAAATGAAGCAACTAAGTCATTTCAAAACATCAAAGAGGATATAAAAATAGCTCTTGTGCTAAAATCTCCTGACTTTTCTAAGCCATTTAAGTTGTTCTCATTTGCTTCTTTCCATACTATCGCTGCATGCTTACTACAGAAGAATGAAGAAGGGTTTGAACAACCTATAGCTTTCTTTAGCAGGTCATTGCAGGCTGTTGAGCTGAAGTATGACATCATGGAGAAATAGGCATATGCATTGGTTAGAGCAGTTAAGAGCTTCAGGCCATATTTGGTGGTTTCTCACATAGTTGCATATGTGCCTCATGCAACAGTTAAAGATGTTTTTACTCAGCAGGAGGTAACTGGAAGAAGATGCAGATGGATAAATAAATTGCAAGAGTTCAACATTGAAATACAGATCACAAAATTGGTAAGAGGGCAAGGTTTGGCAAAACTAATGACACAGTCAAACCTAGAGGCATGCCAGGTGAGTGTAGTGCATAATGAAATTGGAAATATGTCAGAATCTGAATGGTATAAGGACATAGTACATTATTTGCAGAATCTAAATTGTCCTTCTCATCTCAATGATGATAAGAAGAGGACCTTGAAGCTACATGCTATTAAATACAACATTGTTCAAGGAGAGTTGTATTGGAAAAATCCTGATGGTGTATTACTCAGATGTGTGAATAAAGATCAGGCTAAGGATATTCTAAATGACATGCACAATGGAGTGTGTGATGGACATTATGCTGCCCATACAACAACCCACAAAATTCTCAGAGCTGGCTACTGGTGGCCAACTCTCTTCTCAAATGCACAAAGAATGGTAAGAAAATGTGATCCTTGCCAAAGGTTCTCAAGAAAGCTGAAATATGAAGGTGCATTGCCCCTTAAGACTGTAATTGTAGAAGCTCCATTTCAGCAATGGGGGATTGATTTTATAGGGGAAATCTTAGAAAAATCAAGTGGAGGACATAGTTGGATTTTAGTGGCTACTGACTACTTCATTAAATGGATTGAAGCCATTCCAACTAAAAAGGCTACAAGCAAAGTGGTGATGGATTTTATTCTAGAAAATATTATTATCAGATTTGGAGTACCAGCCAAATTGGTCACATACAATGCTATGTGCTTCAGGTCTGGCGAATTTATTGATTTTTGCAATAACTATGGAATTGATTTGTCTCATACATCACCATACCATCCACAGGGAAATGGTCAAGCAGAGTCAAGCAACAAAATTCTCACGAAAATCATCAAGAGGGTGATAGATAAAAACAAGAGGGCTTGGGATTCAAAGTTGAAATTGGCATTATGTGCTGACAGGGTGACAGTGAAAAGAGCAATTGGAAAGTCACCTTTTGAATTAGTATACAGTGCAGCAACTAAGTTGCCTGTGAACAATCTCTTGCCAGTGTACAAATTCATACAAGAAAATGATGAAGAAGTTGAGAACCCAATGACCGAAAGAATAAATCAGCTGGTTGCATTAGATGAAATCAGAAGAGATGCACACAAAGCAAACATCAAGAAACAACAAAAAGTGAAATACCTGTTTGATAAAAGGGCTACAGAGAGAATGTTTCAGATAGGTGACTTGGTCCTTATGTGGAATGTAAGGAGCCAAGATAGGGGTAAGCATGGTAAATTTGAGCCCCTATGGATTGGCCCATATCAAATTGGCAATATCCAGGAAAATGATTCTTATTTTCTCTAGGCCCTCAATGGTGAACTGCTGGAATTGCCTGTGCACGGTAAATTCCTTAAATCTTTTTTTCTCATAAATGATTACCTTGTGTGCACACTGTAAATTAGATGTAAATATTTTGTACATGCCTTGTATAGTCGGTCATGTTTTGAGTTTTGCGTTTTGTCTGGTCTGCCTCGGAGTAGTTTGGTCCTCGCTGCAGTCTTGCGCCTGCACATCCCCAATCGGAGCCTGTGTTGGTAATCATTTATGTTTAGGGTTTTAAGCTTGAACGTTTGCAGGTTTTCTCATTCAAACCCTGAATTTTATGAGTCATGGGATCTTGCATTGTTTTGTCTGTTTTGATGTTGGCCTTCTGTGGTGGGTTCCTGGTTATTATGTCTCATCCTCATATTTGATGTTCAAGGGTTGACCAACCCCCGCGCAATGTTTCACTGCTTTTTCCTGTCGTACTTGAGAAAAATGTTGATTTCTGTATATGCTAAGGTGAATTGTATGTTGGCGGGCTTGTGAAATCTCAGTTGACCTCCAGAAAATGATAAGAAATTGAGTTATATGCATTTTAGATGCATATCGGGTTGCATATGCAAAGGGGGAATCTCTCACAGATTCCCAAGAATATTCTGCAGTTGTATGCAAAGTTTAAATGCATATCGGGATGCATGTACATTGGGGGAATCTGTTGAAGATTCCAGGAATATGTCGCCGTTGTATATTAGGTTTGCTTGTATGTGTTTTGTCCAAATATACAACCGCTACATGCATTAGAAAGATTCAATGGAAATGTACAAGGGCGGGATATGCATTGCAAACATATTCCAGGAAAGATTCGTTGTTTATATGCAAGTGGTCTTGTATGTTCAGCAATATACGAGCAGCGGGAGAAACATTTGGTGGGTCTGTGGATATACAAAGTGAATTGTATATTGCATATGCATCGGAGGAAATATGCAAATGGACAGGTACAAGATGGACACAGTCAATAAATTAACTGTATATGTGAAATATTTTGAAGTCCACTGTTGTATATTTGGGATTGTACATTCCAAATATACAATCAAACATGCATTCCAAAGATACAAAGCTAAACCTGAGGTTGTTTTCAATTTGCCTCATGAAAAATTTGGGATCCGCCTTGTTTAGGGATCCATTATATGCATATGAAGGGGCCGATATACAAAGGGGTGGGCCCCGCGGATATGCAATGAAAAGTGCAAGGGTTCAAATACATGGGCTGGATTTCAAAGTTGTTTTGATATGCTTCATAAAGGTTTGGAGTCCATGGATTGCATGTATATTGGGTTTGTATATGCAGCATACAACCCGATATACAAAACAAAGATATACAGCCTGGATGTGAAGGGGGAATCAAATACAGTGAATAAAATTTGGGGTCCACCTTGTATATTGAGCTATTGCATGTATATGCATTTTGCATATACAAGGATTTTGAAAGACGAACAACAACGATTGTATATGCATCTATTCTTGCATATACAAGGGCGAAATGGCAAAATAAGGAAAAAGAAAAGTCAGCGATAAGAACATGGAGTGCCTACGTGGCACATAATCATTGGCTCTCAGCTTTTTTGCGGTTTTTGGCGTCGATGATCTTAGCGATGAAATCAAAATCAACGGCCAGGTTTTGAAGTTGTAGAGTTGGTCTTCCTTGCTTCTTCAGGCTTGTTTTGAGTGGGAAAACTTCGGGTGTGTTCATTGCTGCATCCCGTAGATTGGTGAGCCATTATTGGCTACTTGCAGAGGCGCGATGGATTGAGTGATGGGCCAACTACCAGTTTTATGAGGAATGTCCCCAAACGGCAGCACGGGGCTCGAGTCCAACTCCTCCCCGCCATTCCTTCTGCCTGCTGCATTAATGTTTTGAGCGCCATTTTGTGGTGCACGGTATCTTGTAGATGTTTGATTTTTTGCCTTGTAATTAATGCTGAGTACACTCTCTTGCTGTATAAGCAGATTGTGTAACTCATTTGTGGTTGTTGAAAATTGGACAAATTTTGGTGTTGTGACACAATACAACTTCATTGTGTTGGCAAGAGACATTATATGGATTCATGGTTGTTGTCATTGATGGCAACAAAGGTCATCCCACACATCCGCAAGTCATGATGTGTCTCTACCGGAAGTCAGAATAAAGATTGTTGTGGTCCGGTGAACAAGAACAGAGCATGTGGCAAGGTCCGACAGATTGATCTGGATCTCTCAGAGGAAGTGTCTTGGTGCAGTGCGGATTTGGGGAAGTCAAGAGGACTACCTTGAGTGGTATATTCCAAGGATTTAGCCTCCGGTGATGGACAAAGAAAAAGATATGAATAGTTGAGTACCGGATTCCTGAGAAACAGTGAAAACAGAGGAAGAACTGACTGACAGAGTATCAGACTACTTTCCGGATGTGTTACTGTTGATGATAAAGGTTGTGAAGGCATGAATCATGTTTGGCCGACATGATTAATGATATCTACAAGTATATGCTTGATCCGCATTGCTTGGTGAGCAAGGATTCAGCCGACAGAACAAAGTTTGTAAGAAACTAGACTGTTCCGGATGCCGACTAGAAAGATGATGAAATTACTTGTGTGGATATATATAGAGGATGGATTTAGTTGTGAAGTGGGAGAATGAAGGAATATATATGCGAATAAGTCCAGAACAGAGCAGAAGTAGCAAGAAGGATCCGGTATGTGAAAAGATAGCAGAATAAAGAACAGAGGAAAGATGAAGTGCAGCAGATCAGTGTACTGAGCCTAACCGGAACTGAACTCCAGCATATGCAGATGCTTCCAATCAGTTCAAGACTGTGATTCTTATCACTTTGTAGACAGTGTGTCTTCTTGTAGGCAGTGGGCCTCTTGTGAGCAGTGTGCTCGGGCAATGAGCCCTAATTGGCAAGTGCCATTTTGTAACTTCCTATTCTTCTAACAGAGAATAATTTTTGGGTTAATCACCCCGTGGTTTTCTCCCTTAACAGGGTTTCCACGTCAAAAATACTGTGTCATGTGTTTCTTATTTCATGGTAATGTTTTTGTGTTTGATTCAATGCTGCATTAATTAATAAGAAAGTTCAGAAAAAGAAATAATTAGGATAACTGATTCACCCCCCCTCTCAGTTATCAACAATTGGTATCAGAGCTAAGTTCCTCCTAATAGAGCCTAACAGCTTGAGGAAGATCTGGGAATTCAAATGGATGCATATGGTTTAAGGGAGCAACTCAAGACTGCCCTTGAGGATCTTGAACAGTCAAATTCTGAAGTCAATGAATTAAAAGAAAGACTCAAACAGGCTGATGAATTCATGAGAGAATTAAAAGACAAATTAAGTCTCTCTATGAAAAAGAGAAAGGAGCTGCTCCAACAGTTGGCAAGACAAAGTGAAGAAAGCAATACAAATGAAGAATTGACTGAGCAAACCAAGTTATGTGAAAAGTTATCAAAAGAAGTCATTATGTTAAGACATGAAATGGAATCAGGAACTATAAAGTTTACTCAAGAGATTGAAGAAAAAAGAAAGGCTAAAGACAATCTAAGACAATCTCTTAAAGAAAAATCATAAGAATGCCACCAGATGGACAGGATTATCAGACATCTTGAATCTGATCTTGAAGATGCCAAAGATAATGAAGAAAAACTTGAGGATCAAATTGCCTCTCTCAAAAGAGACCTTCAAACAGCAAATGAATATAAAGAGAAATTCAAGATAAGTTCTGCTCAACTTGAAGTTCTTCTTGGAAGTCAAAAGAGGACAGATGACAAGTATGGTTTGGGATATGAGAAAGGAGAAAGCTCCGGATCCGGTCAAAAGAATCTTGGATCAGAAAATCCAAGGAGCAGGCCTAGAAGACCTCCGATAAGACAGCCAAATGCTCAAAGATATCCATCTTTCAATGGATACTGCCACAGCTGCAACCACTTTGGTCACAAAGCTAATTAGTGCAGAAAGAGAATGAATCAGATTAATTCATCCTTCTCCGGACAGTGCTTCAATTGCAAAAGGTATGGACACAAATCCCATGAATGCAGAAATATGCAAGTAAACAAATCATTCAAAGGTAGATGCTTTACATGCAATAGAGTAGGTCATATGGCTAATCAATGCAGATCAAGAGGATATCAGTCAAATATTCAAAGAAATGTTATTTGCCAAATCTGCAATAGGTCCGGTCATAATGCTAAAGTCTGCAGAAGCAAGAATCAGGACAAAAGAGGTCCGGTGTATAATCAGAATCAAGACAAGGGTAAACAAAAGATGAATGCGGATGAAGTTAGGAATCAGATGTTTTATGAGGAATCAGCACGGGGCTCGAGTCCAACTCCTCCCCGCTATTCCTTCTGCCTGCTGCATTAATGTTTTGAGCGCCATTTTGTGGTGCATGGTATCTTGTAGATGTTTGATTTTTTGCCTTGTAATTAATGCTAAGTACACTCTCTTGCTGTATAAGCAGATTGTGTCACTCATTTGTGGTTGTTGAAAATTGGACAAATTTTGGTGTTGTGACACAATACAACTTCATTGGTGGCCCTGTTCTTAATGTCTTGTAAGTTTATGAGTCTCATGTTGTATGTTTCATGCATGAATTCATTGGTTTCATGTTGTTTTATATGAGAAATGCTCTATGCATGTGTTTAATCATTTGTCTCCAAGCTGTGGGCATATTTTCTTTTGAATCAAGATAACTAAGGGTTGTTAAGGTTCAGGAATATAGCTTTTCTATATTGAATGTTTAATCTCCTACTTTTGTTCAAGGAACAAATTAAATGTTTTAGGTTAATCATTGAGAAAATGTGTTGCAACAGGGATACCATTAAGTATGAATGATTAAGCACCTAATTTTTGGGAAGTATCTGTAAGGCAGATATTAAAAATCCCCTTGATATCCAGTCTTTGGTATATGTTCATGCTGGCTATTCACATGTGTATGTCTATTTACTCCGAGCCCTGGATAAGTACCGATCCAGTCTTGTATTGAGGTTGCAACCCAAAGTCTCAGTTTTGCATCCAAACATAAAATCAAACTCAAACTTCATATACAAACCATTAGGACTTTAGAAGTAGTTTTAGGACCAAAATCCTCTGTCTACAACTGAACTTAGGCCCAAGGCTAGCCCCTTTGCACTTATCTCACAGTTTTGGTCTACATAAAGGAGGATTTATCTGCTTTTTGTCAACATCCCCCCATTTCACAAACATATCTTATGGATGTTGAATAGGGAATACCCCCTAGGTTTTGTAGAGCCTAAAGAAGAGGAGATATTTATAGAGTCTATCTCCTGTATTGTTGGCCCTTAGCCCAAGAATCCTGTTGATCCATGATGGCTACTTTGTAGGGATAATTGGGAACAAGCATCCAGTTTGGGAAAATTACCAAAAAGATCTACATCATCAGAAGAAGCAAAATGGGAGAATGTATACAAGCGAGATGCATGATCAACCATCCTAAAAACAATTATATCTCTACTCTCCAAGTCTCGTATGATCACTGAATCAGGAGTGAACTCAACTATCTTCCCTGCACCGCAATGAGTAATCTAGTAGATGGAAAGGAGATTGATTGACAAGGAAGGTACACACAATACATTATTGAAAGTAACTCACCACTATATGAATAGTTCCTTTACTAGTTGCATGCAAGTATGTATTGTTACCCATCAAAATAGGTGGTAAAGTACATGATTCAAATGAATAGAACATCCCTTGTGAAAATGCCATATGATGAGAAGCTCCAGAATCAAGAAGCCATCTCTCTAACCGAGGACTTGTAGAAGCAAGGAGTGCCTGTCCTTTTCCTTTGTTTGTCCCATTAGCAATGCATGTTATCCATGTCTATGTAGATGATGATCGTTTCGAAGAAGAGGAAGTACTAGGTGACATGGATGATGGTAATTTGATATTGTTCTTTTAAATAATGTGAGTCAACTCATCATTTTTCTTCTCATAACACTTATGCTCATCATGTCCTAGTTTCTTGCAAAATGCACATTTTGGTCTCTCCTTCTTAGATGATTCCTCTTTAGAAGAGGATGAGGACTTAGGTAAATTGGTTGACTCTTTTGCTTGTTCATTGTTCTTGAAATCCTTATTTTTCTATTTCTTGCCTTTGCTAGGTGAAGCCTTTTGATCCTTTGTACCTTGATTAGTAAGAAGAGCTTGAGGTCTAGAAGACTTCAATGTGCCCATGTGTACTAACTTATCTTTCTCCCTAGTGAGTGATGTGGAAAACTCATCAAGTGAAGGCATTGTGAAATCTTTCCCAAGAGCATCCATAGTAGCAGAAAAGGTAGAAACAAAAATTGAATAGTCAGGACCAAGCTTGGAAAGGATTGAAAGAATCAATTGAGTGTCCTCTTTTTAAATTCTACATTGTTTGAGATGTAATCTAAGTGACTTTAATAGATTTGTGAAGAAGTACTAGATGATTGCAAAGTTGGTTGGATTCAAACTAAATAGTTCATTCTCCAATTTGAAACCTCTCATAGTATCTTTCTTATCAAAGAGATTCTATAAGGTAGTCCACACTTCATTAGGTGTATTACAAGATTTAATGTGAAAAAGAAGATCAAGAGAAATAGACAAGCATAGTGTTCCATAGGCTTGATCACATCTATTGTATCACTTTCTCTTTTCTATAGTTGTTGTTAGTTCAATTTCTATACCCATTTGTTGGGTGAATATTTTGTTATCAACTAACTGATGACAAAATGGTTATATCAACCACAATATGATGAAACAAATCTCTCCTCTCAGAAAGGGGAGGCTCCCTTCTTATTGCTAACTATAATCAACCAGTAATTAACTAGGCTTATTTACACTAAAACTATCCATGGGGTGTTTCCATATAATCTAATTCTCTTATTTCAGAATAGATGTTCTCTTAAAAACTTACAATAACAATCCTGTGATGCTTACAATATGTAATGAACCACAAACTACTAATTGTAGCAATAATAACTGATATCCAATTTAGTTAAACAAAAGAGTAACTGAAATGATACCAGCATGTGTTAACACCAAGAAACCCACAAAAGCACAAAGTCTTTTGTTGCTTCTAACGTCAATTGAAAATGAAAGAGTATGGAATATGATGCAGCCCAAAGTCTTCACCGTATGCCACAATTAGATCAAACAATCACAGATGATAAATTGCAACCCAAAGTCTTCAAGTCACCTTTGATCACAAACATAAATCACAATTCCAAAGATGATATAGCAGCTCAAAGACTACAAAATCAGATTTAGAGCACCTTCTAAAATATTTAATTCCACGCCACGATCCAATCACATACACAAGAGAATACAATAGAAAAGACTTAAGAACGATTCCTATGCACCACAAGCTTGATTCAAGACAAAGATTGAATGCCAACTTGCTTCAATTATATTGATTGAATAATTATTTACACTTTTGAACACACAGTTTCAATAAGCTCCTCAATTTGGCAGCGTTTCACTTCAATAGCTAAAAGATAATATTTACAAAAGAACCCCCTTTTATTTATAGGGAGAGGCTATGAGCAAAAATAGGAAATCTACAACTACTTTGACTTATTCAAATACAAAGTCCAATTTGATTTGAGACTCTGTACTTTTCCTACATGTAATTGCATATTACAAAAAGACATGTAGAATGTCATTTACAAATTACAAACTACATAATGAAAAATAGAAATAAACTAAGTGTTCGAAGACACATTCTCTTCTTCTTCTTTCTCTTTCTTCAGAAAGTCTTCATATCTTTTCAAAGCTGCCTGAACTTCAGTGTCATTTGGCCCTGGTGTGTAACTCGAGATAGCTAGAACTCGTGTGATAGAGTCCTCTATGTTGACGTGTACCTTTTTGTGTTTTTCCAAAATTATCTACAACTTTTCTAGAATTACTTGGAAGTCCACTAATTTATCAATAGAAGCTAATGAGAAAGCTTCTGATTCTATCTCAATATGAATTAGTGTAGTAAATTCTTGAACAACTGTGTTTGCGGGAAGAGTTTTCTGACTATCATCAAGTATCTAACATGGAAGCTCCCCTATCTTATCAGTGATATCTAATCCTTTGTCAATACATGCATCTTGGGTTTCCTACAGATCTTTTATCAGCTCCTTGAGAACATCTCTCTTATGCTTCATTGCTTCCCGGTACTCAATATACATTTTTCTTGTGGGGATCACTCCATTCTCAAATAACACTTCCAACTTGAAGCCTTTTAGCTTTGTGCAAGTCTCAAGGTCCTTTTCCACCAACTGCAAGTTTTGTGATAACATGTCAAGTGTTTGATTCAACTCCAACTTGACATCATTCACATTATTAAACAATCTGGTAGAAGACTTTATGAGTTGAGTCCCTTGTGCAATCAGTCTTTCTATCCATGCACTCACAGCTCTGCCTTGTGACCCGATCCTTTCAGCCTTTTGAATTGCATCATCATTAATGTGGATGATGTAACAGGTTCCACTAGTTTAGAAGATTGACTTATTCTCAATAGCATAGAAGTAAGTTGTTCCACCTTAAGCTTAATTTGATCTTTGATAACCTTATCTCTATCATATCTCTTGACCAAAGCAACCAATGTTACTTGCAAGTCCTTGGCACTTTCATGTTTTTATTTTCCAAGCTTGATCCTGGTGATAACATAATCAGTTCCTTGGGTTTCTTCAACAACTTTGTCTGGTGGAGGCACTGGCACTTCAACATATTTGTAACCTGATGGATCAACTTTTACCCTTGAAAGTGTTTTGGCCTTTTTAGTTGTCTTGGGCTTTGCTGGAACAAGTTGGCCAAAGTCAAAACCATCTGGGGAGACAGCCTGTTTCTTTCTCTTTGGCTTTTGTGATATTAGCCAAGGGCGAAGGATAAAGGAATCACCTGCTACTTTTGTCACCAAGGTTTGTGATGATGGGGTAGGACCTGTGGCTTGTGAGGCGGATGGAATATTAGATGAAATGACAGGGTGGTCACAATTGGCGGGGTTTGAGTTAAGACCGCAGTAGGAATCTCCACACTTGACACTTTGGATGTAGAAGCAAAAATGAACTTATCAAAGTCTGATTGTGTGAATGTGTCAAGCATGGGTGAGGATACATCTGAAAAACTTGGCAAAGAGGAAAGTGAACCAAACACATTTTCTATGTTGCCATGAGGGCTGTCAGACAATGACTCATTGGTGGGTGTGGAAGGGGATGAATGAACAGAATGCACTGACACAGTGGGTGTAGTAGAAATAGTAGAAACATTAGGCAAAGGTTGTGCACTTGATGTAACATGAGGAGTAGGGGTTTGTACTTTAGAAATCATAGGAGGAGAAGAAGGAGGTTCTACCTGTGTTGCCTCCAGTTGTGAAGTAACAGGAGGTTCTTGTGACTCTTCAGTTGCAATTTCTTCTTCTTCAACATCTACCTGAGTAGATGTTCCCTCTTTCTCTTTCCTTTTGCCCTTATCTCCTTTTGTATTGAATACAAACTTCAACTTCTTGATAGTACTAGGAGTATCTTCCTTATTCTTCGTTCTTAATTCTTCCCGCTTACCAAAAGGTCCCTCGGTATGCTCTTCTTCTAACCATGTTTTGAAGAATTTCAACTTTATTCCTTTCTTCTCCAACCAAACATTGGTGTTTTAAAGAATAGGTTGAAACCTTTCTCTTATTGAAGTCATCTCCTTTTGTGACCACTGAATTGGTGGAAGAGGAGTGTCAGCAACCTTATTTCCCACAACGCAACACCCTCTATATCATTTTCTTCTTGCATGTCCTCAGGGATATCAGCAAGCTCAAAATTCATGATCTGCTCCAAGGTAAGCCAACTGAAGTCAAGCTTCCTTACCTCTTCATCATTTCTACATTCAGCCCATATGTCCTCTACATGTGAGTAAAGTTCCCTTTAATCTTGTCTTTCATACTTTGGTAATCAAAATCATTTCTTTTATTATATCTCTTCATGGTTACCCACTACATTTTAGTCTCTATTGCCTTGGCTCTTGGAGTTGTAGTTATTAAATATCTGCCAATGGTGACTGGGAACTTGAAACCAGCTCTATGAGCCTATGCTTGTTTACTATGTATAGTCATTATCTGCCTACATAACTCCATCAGTATCAGCTTGTCTCCTGGATACCTTGGCAACATGTATGGTTCCCATTGAAACAACCAACTCTGATATATGTGAAAGTAGGAAATTACATAAATATACACCCAAACCTTTTCACCTGCTCCCAGGCTTCATCAGAAACTCTTGCCTTTTCAAGCCCTTTCTCAAACATAAAAATATAACTATAAAAGAAGGCATCATTTACCCTTCTGAAGTGCTTGATGTTTTCTTTTAATGTCAGTTGCAGATAGTATTCATACACTAGAATGTTTCTTCTATCACCTTATGAAGTTAGGCTAGGAAAGTGCCTTACAGAAGCAGCATCATATACCAAATATGAGGTCATGTAGAACTTCAAAAATGTTGACACTTTTGAAAGTTGTTCACAAATCGAGTCACTAATTTTCTTTCCCCAAAATATCTTCTGATTATCCTTCTTTATAACATATATGTACTGATACATCCATTCTTGAAAAGTATTGGATGTAGCAAGCGCTTTGACTCTACCTAAGAGAATGAGCAGATCACCTACCTCCTTAATGAGTTCACTCCGAAAGATGTTCTTTGGCCCTCTTGTAATTGTGGGCCTAGGAGTCTTGAGCCACCGAGTGTTAATGATTTTCTTACACCTTTCTGTATGCTTGTCATAATGATCTTGTGTTGATTCCATGGTAAGGTCAGCATAATCATCAGTGTTAGGGCACATGAAAATCTTATCAAAGAATTCCCCATCCAACTTCATCAATACTTTGTCATTTGTATCTGATATGCTCTTGCTTTTCTTATTGAAATTTGCAGCAACTGCCAACATGAACTCTAGATTCTAAGATGACATTGGGAAGGCAAAAACCAAATGGATGCTACTATCTAGAATGGTCTACATGTTTGCATCAACAAGCTATTTTTTCACTCTCTCCAGGAATTCTGACATGTCTACATGCTTGATCTCTGTGTCTCTGATATTGTCCACATTGGACTCCATAGAGGTCATCAGGATCACACCTTGATGCTTGCACTTCATATTTTTCTTTTTAGGAGATGGATCAGTCATTTGGCAAAAGATTGCCAAAATCATTTTTAAGACCTTCTAGAGTTAGAAAATTACAAGTATCCAAATCCGTGCAGTTGTGGAGAAAATCTGCACTTTTACATTTCATAGCAGTGTTTGGTGTAGTTCAAAGAAAAATCTCCAAACTACACTTAAGGATAAGTCAACAGAATAGATGCAAGTCAGAGAATTTTCTCTGATTTGCATCTTTTAAGGGTAAATCAATGTGATGCAAGTTAGAAAATTCTCTGACTTGCATGTCTTTTTGCAAAGAGGGATGTGCACTTTAGAGAAAATTCTTCAAAGTGCACAAGGGGTAGAACTTCTTTGGTGTACTTCAGAGAATTTTCTCTGAAGTGCACGAGTTAATACTTGGTTCGCATTTTGGTAATAAATCTTTGAGTGTCAAGTGGGGAATTTTCTCTGTACAACACCAAAGACCAAGGGTGTTGTGTGGAGAAAATTCTCCGCTCAACACTCTTGCTAAAAGATTGCGGTGAGTAGTTTTATAGGTAGAGTGTTGTGTGGGGAAATTTCTCTGCACAACACCAGTGACTAAGGGTGTTGTTAAGTGAGGGTATTGTTCAGGGTTTTTCCTCTGAATGACACCTGGTCAAATGGGACCGATAGTGTTGTTCAGAGAAAAAACCCCGGACAACACCCATCAACGTTTCATTTAAAAGGGTAGACAATGATAAAAAAAAGACATAGGTTGAAAACATTTCAAAAATTTTAAAAGATGTTAAAGGGTGTGGCTTGGGGACTTTTCTCCAAGCTCTACCCATACAAGGCTTTCAATGACAACGATGACTGTAATAAAACATTCGATGCAACATACTAAAAAACTTAGAGTTTAAATAGAATAAAATGAAATGTTAAGGTCAAACAAAAAAACAATAACACCAAAGAAAAGGAAGGCAACGAAAATCCCTGTGATAGAAATAACTTGAAAATCTGTGGGCCAAATCTTGCACAAACAACCAATCACATGGCAATAGGACGTAGGGAGGATGGAGACAACACACAGAAGCAATAAAGGTAAGAACGAGTTTAAAATGAAGATTAAAAAGCAAGTTAAAACATAAATAGCTTGGCATTAATTTTGCATTAATGGAAAAACGTGCCAACATAGGAGTGTAGTTGTGGAGATTTTTCCGCAAGTGCACTTCGAAGATTTTTCTTCAAAGTGCAGGAGTTAATACTTGGTTCACATTTTGGTAATAAGCTTTGAGTGTTGAGTAGGGAATTTTCTCTGCACAACACCAAAGACCAAGGGTGTTGTGCAGAGAAAACTCTCATGTCAACACTCTTGCTAAAAGGTTACGGAGAGTAGTTATAGGTAGAGTGTTGTGTGGGGAAATTTCTCTACACAACACCAATGACTAAGGGTGTTGTGCGGAGAAAATTCTCTGCACAACACTATTAACATAAGGTATTGCAATAGTTAAGAGAGGGTGTTGTTCAGGGTTTTTTCTCCAAACAACACCTAGTCAAATGGGACTGATAGTGTTGTTCAGAGAAAAAACCCTGAACAACACCCATCGACATTTCATTTAAAAGGGCAGACAACGATAAAAAAAACATATGTTTAAAACATTTCAAAAATTTTAAAAGACGTTAAAGGGTGTGGCTCAAGGATTTTTCTTCGAGCTCTACCCATACAAGGGTTTCAACAACGACGATGAATGTCATAAAACAATTGATGCAACATACTAAAAACCTTAGGGTTTAAAATAGAATAAAATGAAATGCTAAGTAAGGTTAAACAAAAAAAACAATAACACCAAAGAAAGGGAAGGTGATGGAAATACCTGTGATAGAAATAAATTGAAAATCTACGGGCCAAATCTTGCACAAACAACTGATCACACGACAATAGGGCGTAGGGAGAACAAAGACGATGAGCAGAAGAAAGAAACGTAAGAATGAGTTTAAAATGAAGATTAAAAATCAAGTTAAAACATAAATACATCAGAATTAATTTTGCCTTAATGGAAAAATGTGCCAACATAAGAGTGTAGTTGTAGAGATTTTTTCTGCAACTACATGTGTAGTTACAGAGAAATTCTTCATAATTACACTTTGTATAACACTTACAAAAATGCAAAAGTGCTAAAAAACAACGACCCTGCACTTTTGAGAAAGGGAAAAAATGACAGTCAAAAACTTGACTTTCTCAAATTTTCAAAAGGTAAAAAGTGACCCAAATCAAAAATATTTCTCAAGGGGTCAGACCACGCATGAGACCACTTAAAATTTGTCTTGATTTGCATGCTTAGAGGACGTGGGCTATGAAATGGACAAGTTTCATAGGGGTTATCCCACGAATTAAGCAAGCAAAATTTGAGGATAACAATTGACTCTACTAGGGACCTGGACACACAACCAAGAGCCTCACACATTTGGTTGAAGTACACCAATAACTCATTGTCTGTAATGATTTTGTTGTTGATGTTGATCTATCTTTTTGTCAAGTTTGCAATCTAGCATAACAAAGTTAT
The DNA here is from genome assembly GCA_027924645.1 of Cunninghamia lanceolata. Taxonomy (NCBI): domain Eukaryota; kingdom Viridiplantae; phylum Streptophyta; class Pinopsida; order Cupressales; family Cupressaceae; genus Cunninghamia; species Cunninghamia lanceolata. The sequence goes on from BSBN01000585.1 coordinate 822,891, forward strand.
ACCCGTGGCAGAAGAGCTCAAGGACTCATAGATCCTACATTTGAATTGTTGCAAAATCATAATTTTGATCTTTTGTCTACACGTATGAGTAAACCTTGTTAGCGTACAAGGAGTTTCCCTCCTAACAATGTAAGGTTTCCCATACCAAACAAAGCTTCTAGTGCTCGTAGGGTTCTGCCTATCACACCACTTCAAAGGTTTGTTATTCCTCCTTTTAACCCTGGCAGAATGGCTTCTCAGGGTCTGTGGGGAAATGCTTTTGGGCCATTAAACTTGGTACCTCCGTCACATGAACTTCCTCATGGTTCGCGAAAGAACTTTCCCAAGTTCTACGGAGATGGAAAACAACACCCAGATGAGCACATTGTCGCATTTTACATTGCATGCGGAGTCCTTGGAGTAGAGCATGAAGATGTGTCTATGAGGTTGTTTGTAGAAACACTCCAAGGAGTGGCCACTGATTGGTTTTATCATCTCTCAGCTGGAAGTATTATAGTTGGGATACACTTCAAACCAAATTTGAAGAGAGGTTCAAACCAGCAGAAGATGCTCATGCTTTGTTGGCCCAACTCACTCAAATGAAAAAGGAACCACACGAGCCTATGCGTGAGTTCGTGGCCAAGTTTAATAAGTTGAAGAACAGAATCCCAGTTGTTGCTCATCCCACATCTAAAAATTTGAAGTGTTTCTTTATCAACACTCAATTGCCTAAGGTGAGTTTCCTTCTGCGAAGAGCAGCCCCAGCTGATCGTGCAGTTACTCAAAGTTTGGCTACTGAAGTGGAGGATAATTTAATCATTACGAGAAAATTAAGGAAAGATTCAAATAGGTCTAGAGAATAGTCCTCTTCAGCCTCACCTTCTACTAGCACCACGGATCCTATGGTGCAGAAGCTAGCTAATGAATTGCTAGCTCTCAAGAAGCAAATGTCTCAAAGTTTCTCTATTCCTTCCTACAAAGACATTCTGAGGAGAACCTATCCAAATACTTCTAACTATCCAAACAATGCTGCAAGGAATCAAAACCAGAATAGACTTCCCCCACCACAAGGAAGGCTTGCACTGGAGGCGTCACCTATAAATGCAGTAGTGGATTTTTATGAATCTGAACAAGATGATCTTCCACAATTAGAATATGTTTCGAAATATGGTGCTAATCTCTTCACGGAGGATGAAGTAGAGATAGCTGGTGACTCTAACATCGGGTTTTTAAATTATAAAGAAGAGGTTGAACAAGAAGAAAATGCATATGGTAAGTCTTATGTTGTTTTCACCTACTCACAAAATCAGTTGAACCATCAACGAGAGGCTGATAGAGCTAAGTCAAAGGATGACCCATGTCCGGTGATCACAATTGCTAAAAGGGGGACTCCTTTACCAGTTCAACCAAAAGACCTAGCGGGAAACAAACAAGTAAGTACACCAAATCATCTTGCTTCTCCTTCTATATCTAGACCAAGTGTACCAAATCCAAAACCCCAAGGTGAAAATCCTTTGTCTTCTTTAGCAAATCCTTACCAAGATTTTGATATTATTGACCATGCTAAGAAGACTAAACTCCAAATGTTAGAGATTGAGTATCTCCAAGCTAACCTTGAACAATTTGAGAGACTTTCCAAGTTTGTCAAAAGAAAAGGAACCCATTCTGGTTGAAATACTCTTCCATAAATGTGCCCATTACTCCTAAACCACCTTGGCCTACACAAAGCAACCTCATTGCAACTCCTTCATCTACCCCTAGGAAAATAGAACCTTTCTATATTTCCTTACTTGTCAATGGTCATAAACTTAGTAATCGCGTCATTGATTCGGGTGCTTTTGATAATGTGATGCCAGCCAAAGTAGCTAAGGCTTTGGGATTAACTTTGACAAAAACTTTTGGCCGTTGTTTCTCTATGGAAACCAAGGAAGTGCCCCTCATAGGGAAAATCAAAGATGCTCAATTCACATTTGTTGTTTTTCCTGAGAAGAGGATCAAAATGACGGTTCTAGTCGCTGATGTCCCAACTCATATGAAATATTGTTGGGATGGAATTTTTGCAAGGATGTTGGTGGTGAGATCAACATGGATTGGCCTGAGGCTTGAATACCTGTCAAAGGTGTTATGCATAAACTTCATCCTGAAAGGGAAGCTAAGTACACCATGACAAATTCTGAGGATCCAAAAGTTTAGATTATTTTTGAGTCCTTAAGTATGGGCACCTATTTCTTAACTGACAATGAAGTTTTTGAGTCATCAGATGATGATTCAAGTGAAGTTCAGGTAACTGACGATTCATCCTCTTCAAGTGAAGAGATTCCAGATTTCAAAACCACCAAGGTAGGAAGTTCAAATGATGTTTGGACTTTGGAATTTGATGGTAGTTGTTCTTCCATCGGATCTGGAGCAGGGATAGTTCTCATATCCCCAGAAGGAAAGATTTTCCCCTTTTCTTTCAAGTTGCGGTTTGACAACACTAACAACACTGCTGAGTATGAAGCTTTGTTGTTAAGAATGGATGTTGCACAGAAAAAAGGAATAAAGAATGTTCATGCGCAAGGTGATGCCGAACTAATTTTTTGTCAAGTGAGAAATCTATACCAGACAAAGAATGAAAGCTTGAGGCATTACCGCAATCGTGTTTAGGATTGCATAGAAGATTTTGATGCTTTTGACATATCCATGGTTCCAAGGGAATATAATGATAAGGTAGATTCTTTGGCCATCTCAACCACCCTCATGGTCCCTCATAAAGATTTCCAAGGAACCAAGCATACCATTGAGTTGGTATTTTAGCCCAGTGTTCCTGACAATGCCAGTCACTGGCAAATCTTCAATGATGATAACTGTTGTTATATGGAGCCTAATCAGACTTGGAGGTTAAATTTTCCCCTTTTATCGGTGTAATTTCCCTACAAATTATTTAATGGGGGAGTGCAAGGAGCATAGCAAAGGTACATATTATTTTATAAAGGTGTCAGGAGTTATTTTTCTATTGGCCGACATTAAAAAAATCCTATTTTTGTAACCAACATAAGCTTGATAAAAGCAGCTAAGGGTTAGGGTTTCTGTTGATATATAGTATTGTAGCATTTTGCAGCGTTATTGAGTTGCAAGGATTGCTGGTTGTAATCGGTTTGATTTACTGGATAATAATATTGGACTCTCTATTGGTGGATGTAGCTCGAATTTGGGTGAACCACGTTTAAACTTGTCTCTCGCTATTATTATTTCTATGTATTTTCATTTCTCTGTTTAATCTTTATTTTCATTTAATTGATATATTCTGCATGCAAGCCCTAACAAGTGGTATCAGAGCGGGTTGTGTTCAATTATCATCTGCAGGAAGGTCTCACGATTGAGTGGGAGTCTCATGGTTGAGTGGAAGCAATGGCGGACAAGGGTAAATTGAAGGTAGATAAATTCAATGGGCAGAACTATCAATTATGGAAGATGTAGATGGAGGATTATCTCTATCAGAAGGATTTATGGAGCCCATTGGAAGGAATAGCCAAGAAACTAGCAACAATGACTGATGAGGATTGGAATCTTCTGGATAGAAAGGCACTGGGAACCATTCGGTTGTGCCTGGCACCATCTGTGGCATTCAATATAATAGAAGTGGTGACAACAAGTGAACTGATGAAAGCTTTAGCTAAATTATATGAAAAACCCTCAGCCTCAAATAAGGTATTTCTCATAAAGTGTTTGTTTAATCTGAAAATGACTGAAGGTGGATCTATGACAGATCATTTAAATGAGTTTAATATGATTACCAGTCAGTTAACTTCTGTAAAAGAGAAAATTTGATGAAGAGGTGAGGGCTCTCTTGGTTTTATGTTCTTTTCCAGAAAGTTGGAATAGCTTGGTAATGGCTATAAGTAACTTTGTATCTAGTTCAAACACTTTAAAATTTGATGATGTTGTTGGTGTTATCCTTAGTGAGGAAATGCGACAAAAAAGCTTAGGAGGATCCACATCAGGTAGTGTTTTGAATGCAGAAAGCAGGGGCAGATCAAAGGAGAGAGGAAAAGGTTCTGGAGGTCATGGGAAGTCATGAAGAAAATCAAAGGACAAGAGGTCCCAATCTAGAGGATAGAAGGATTGTTGGTACTGTGGAAAACCAGGTCATCTGAAGAAAGATTGCTGGTCTCGGAAGAATAAAGAAGGAGACAAACAAGAGGGCAATAAGGAGGCAAACATGGTAAGTAATAAATCTGAAGATGATGCTTTGATTATTTCCCTAGATAATGCTGATGATTAATGGGTTTTAGATTCAGGGGCCTCATTTCATGCTATGCCCCATAGATGTTATTTTCTTGATTATGTCCAAGGGGATTTTGGGCTGGTTTATTTGGGAGATAACGAACCTTGTCAGATTGTTGGAAAGGGAAGAATCAAGATTAAGTTGCAGAATGGGAATCATTGGCTACTACAAGAGGTAAGGCACGTTCCAAGGCTGAGTAGGAATTTAATTTTAGTAGGGCAGCTAGCTAATGAAGGTTGCATAGTTACTTTCAATGATAAAATTTGGAAGGTTTCAAGAGGTGCCTTAATAGTAGAAAAAGGTGTGAAAATAGGCACCTTATATCTTTGTACAGGTCATACTATTCCTTATACTTTATTTGTAGAGAAAAAACAAACAGGTTCAGAAACAGTTGCTACAGATTCGCAGGAAAAGATTGAAACAGTTGCTGCAAGTTCTGAGACAACACTGTGGCATAACAGACCTGGGTATACGAGTGAAAAAGGTATGAAGGTACTTCATTCTAAGAAAGTTTTACCAGGTCTAAAATATATTAATATAGATTTCTGTGAAAGTTGTGTGTATGGAAAACAAAAGAGAGTCAATTTTCTCAAGGATGGGAAGCAAAAGAAAGATGAAAAGTTGGAGCTTGTTAATACAGATGTATGGGGACCGACTCAGGTATCTTCTCTTGGTGGCTCTTGGTATTATGTTACATTCATAGATGATGCAACTAGGAAGGTTTGGATTTATTTCCTTAGGCAAAAATCTGATGTATTTGAAACATTTAAGAAATGGAGAAGTTTGGTTGAGAATGAGACGAGTAAAAGATTAAAATGTCTTAGATTTGATAATGGTGGTGAGTATTGCAGTAAAGAATTTGAGGATTATTGTTCCTTTAATGGAATTCGTAGGCAGAAAATGGTTCCAGGGACTCCACAGGAAAATGAAGTGGCTGAGTGCATGAGTAGGACAATAATGGAGCATGCAAGGAGCATGAGATTGCATGTTGGGCTGCCTTTAAACATGCGGGCAAAGGTTGTCAATACCACTGTATATTTAATTAATAGAGGTCCTTCAGTTTCTTTGGGCTATGGTATTCCAGAGGAAGCATGGATAGGTAAGAAGGTGAGTTATTCTTTTCTCAAAACCTTCAGATGTGAAACATTTGCACATGTGGATTCTGAAAATAGAACCAAGCTAGATGCAAAATCAAAAAAGTGTATCTTCGTTGGATATGGCATTGATGAATTTGGTTATAGGCTTTGGGATGTTGAAAATCTAAAAATTGTGAGAAGTAGGGATGTTGTATTCAATGAGAAGGTGTTGTACAAAGATCAGTTGCAGTAGCATGAGAAGAAAGAAAAGGATTATGGAGTGCTGGATGATACTCCAGATAGTGATGTTCCAGTGGTTCCTTGTGCTCTGCAATAGCAACAAGAAATACCAAAAACTCTAGTGAATGTTAGACGGTCAACAAGGCTAAGTAGACCTCCTAAAAGGTTTTCTCCCTCTTTGTATCATATTTTGTTAACAGATGCTGGTGAACCAGAAGGGTATGATGAAGCTATGCAGGTGGATACAAAGGTTCAGTGGGAGCTTGCAATGAAAGAAGAAATGGACTCCTTGCTGAAAAATTAGAATTGGGAATTATGTAAGTTGCCTGCATGTAAAAAGGTTTTACCAAACAAATGGGTTTATAGGTTGAGAGAGGAAGATGGAGGTAAGAAAAGATTTAAAGCCAGGTTAGTTGTAAAAGGATTTGCACAGAAAAAAGGTATTGATTTTGATGAGATTTTTTCTCCGGTTGTTAAGATGACTTCTATTTGTATTGTTTCAAGTATTGTGGCTGCTGAAGATTTGCATTTGGAATAGCTAGATGTGAAAACTACTTTTCTCCATGGTGATTTGGAGGAGGAGATATATATGGAATAGCCCCAAGGATTTGAGGTCAACGGTAAGGAGAAATTGGTGTGCAAATTGAAGAAGAGTTTGTATGGCTTGAAACAAGCATCTCGGCAATGGTATTTAAAATTTGATAGTTTTATGGCTGAGCAAGGCTACAATTGGTGTAATTCTGACCATTGTGTTTATTTTAAGAGGTTGGATAATGACAGCTACATTATTTTATGTTTATATGTTGATGACATGCTTGTAGCAAGGTCTAACATGGATCACATAAGAGAGTTAAATCAGCAGTTAGTACAATCATTTGCTACGAAGGATTTGGGGGCAACAAAACAAATCCTTGGTATGAAAGTTTGTACAGATAGGAAGAACAAAAAATTAACTCTATCTCAGGCTGATTATGTTGAAAAGGTGTTGCAGAGAATTCATATGGAGAATGCAAAAGTTGTTAGCACACCTTTGCCCAGTCATTCGAAATTGACTAAGAAGATGTGTTCTAAGACACACGAGGAAGAAAAAATGTCCAACGTACCATATGCTTCAACTGTAGGAAGTTTAATGTATGCCATGGTATGCACAAGACCGGATATTGCACATGTTGTAGGAGTCGTAAGCAGGTATACGAGTCATCCTAGATTGGTACATTGGAATACGGTAAAATAGATTTTTAGATATTTGAGAGGTACATCCAATAAACATTTATGTTTTGGGGGCTCTAATACTGATTTAGCTGGTTATGTGGACTCAGATTTAACAGGGGATATTGATACCAGGTGGAGTACTACAGGTTATGTCTTTACTGTAGGTGGGACAACGGTGAGTTGGATCTCCAGGTTGCAAAAGTGGTTGCTTTATCCACCACGAAGGCAGAGTATGTAGCTGCAACAGAGGCAAGCAAGGAGATGATATGGATGCAATCTTTCATGGAAGAATTGGGCAAACAACAGGCTAACAATTATTTGTTTACAAATAGTTAGAGTGCCATACATCTTGCAAAGAATTCTACCTTGCATTCAAAGACCAAACACATACAGCTAAGGTATCACTTCATCCAGTCAGTGTTGGATGATGGACAGTTACGACTGGAAAAGATACATACATATGAAAATCCAGCGGATATGTTTACGAAGGTAGTAACAAGGGAGAAGCTGAGCTCCTCTTCAGCTTCGGTTGGTCTTCAAGACTGAAAAATAAAAAATAGAACATCAGAGTCTAGGGTGCTTATTTCCAATGGGAGCTACAGGGTTAGTGGTGTCATGATTAGTCTCCAAGTGGGAGATGATACGGTGTGGAGCTTGATCAATCTCCAAGTGGGAGATTGTTGTTATATAGAGCCTAATCAGACTTGGAGGTTAAATTTTCCCCACTTTTATTGGCGTGCTTTTTCCCCAAATTATTTAATGGGGGAGTGCAGGGGGGCAGAGGAAGGCTACATATTATTTTATAAAGGTGTCAGGAGTTATTTTTCTATTGGCTGACATTAAAAAAACCATGTTTTTGTAACCAACATAAGCTTGATAAAAGCAGCTAAGGGTTAGGGTTTCCGTTGATATATTGTATTGTAGCATTTTGCAGCGGTATTGAGTTGCAAGGACTACTAGTTATAATCAGTTTGATTTACTGGATAATAATATTGGACTCTCTGTTGGTGGATGCAGCCCGAGTTTGGGTGAACCACGTTAAAACTTGTCTCTCGCCATTATTATTTATGTGTATTTTCATTCCCCTGTTTAATCTTTATTTGTATTTAATTGATATCTTCTGCATGCAAGCCCTAACAATAACCAAATCATCACCTTTTTGGAGAAGGCAAAAAATTTTAGTGAGTTGTACTTTGAAGGGAGTGATTCTTTTCCCTAGGAATTAATCTTTGAAGTGGATCAGGTAACTGGTGAAGAAGTATTACATCTGAAAGGGAATAAGATTCCCAAAGGATTGGTCTCTCTAGAAAAACTTTTTGATAAGCATGATCGCTATATCAAACGACAACAGTTTAGATCAAATTCATCAACATACGTTAAACAAATCAATATGTGTACAGAAGGTGATCCCAAAATGATAAATATTGGGAAATGTTGCACGTTGGAGGAAAGGAAAAGGTTTGTAACACTTTTGTGGCAATACATTGATGTGCTAGCCTATTCATATACCAATTTGAAGTCTTTTCGTCCTAAAGAAGTTCAACATGAGATTCCTCTCAAGTCAGGTTCTCTGCCTCAAAAGCAAAAACAAAGGCAGTACAACATGAAAATCTCAAGTACTATTCTTGCTGAGATTCAAAAAATGTTGAATGCTAGAATTATTTTTCCTATCCATCATTCAACATGGATAGCTTATATTATTATGGTAAGAAAGAAGAATGGAGAAATCTGCATTTGTGTGGATTTTCCTAATCTGAATCAGTCATCACTAAAATACAATTACCCATTGCCGGTGATGGATCAAGTTGTACAAACGGTGACAGGTTTAGAAATGTTGTCTATGTTAGACTATTTCTCAGGATACAACCAAGTCGAAGTAAGTGAAGAAGATCAACAAAAGACCACCTTCACTACTCCATGGGGTACTTTTACATATCGTAGAATGCCTTTCAGGTTGATTAATGCCAGTGCCACATTTCAAAGGGCGATGGACCTGGCTTTCCATGATGAGATGGGTAAATTTATTGTAGTTTACTTTGATGATTTGAATATCTTTTCTAAGAATCATTAGGATCATTGTCATCATTTGTGGCAAGTGCTTGAGAGGTGTCGCCAACATGGTATCTCACTTAATCCCAAGAAATCCATTTTTGGGGTTACAGAAGGGAAGCTTCTTGGGCACATCGTGTCTAAGGAAGGTACTAAGATTGATCCTGAGTAGGTCAAATGCATCCAGAGTCTTACCCTGCCTTCAAGTAAGACAATAGTACATTCCTTCTTTGGGAAGGTAAACTTCCTGCGAAGATTTGTTTTAGATTTTGCTGAGATGACTCGTCATATTGTGGATATGATGAAAGGAAAATCCACTTTTCGTTGGAGTGCGAAAGGAAAAGATGATTTCCATGATACAAAAGAGGCAATTTATCATGCTTTAGTCTTCGTCTGTCCAAACTATACTAAAGACTATCATGTACATCTATACTTCAGAGCATACTCTATCTGTCATCCTAGTGCAACAAAACAAGGTAGGGATTAAATCTCCAATAGACTCCATGTCCTCTAAACACTCATGAGATCAAGTACTCACGAATGGAGAAACATGCTTATGTTGTGGTAAAAGTAGTTAAGCACTTTAGGTATTATATTCTTAACTCCCATACTATTGCATTGGTGCCTGATTCAATGGTCAAGTCCATCTTGACCCAGCAGGAGTTTGGGAGTGAAAGAGGTAATTGGATTGCTAAGATCCAAGAGTATGACATGGAGATTAGGCCCACCAAGCTAGTTCGTGGGAAGGGTTTATGTCAACTGACTACTGACAACATACTAGAAGAGATATCTGATGATGAAGAAGCGAATATCGAAGGACTTCCCACAATCTTGTTCATGAGTACAACTGACGAGTGGTATTCAAACATTGCACACTTCATCACATATGGAGAGTGTCCTGAGCATTTGTCATATAAAGAGAAAAGGAAAATCAAGCTTAAAGATATGAACTTTGTTCTATGGGACAATGGTTTATACAAAAGGAGCATTGATGGAATTGTTCTGCGATGTGTAGACAAAGCACAACAAGGTAAGTTGTTGGAATCTTTTCACAACTTAACATGCGGAGGACATTTCTCAGCTCCAATTATAGTTCACACAATTCTAAGAGCAAGGTACTACTAGTCCACACTCTTTTAGGATGCATACAACTGGGTGCGTAAGTGTGAATTATGCCAACAGTTTGTGGGGAAACCCAAGTTGGCAGCTTACCCCTCAAGCTAGTGGTGATTGAAGAGCCTTTCCAACAATGGGGCATTGACTTCATTGGTGTAGTGAATCCACAATCAAGTGCAGAACATAGTTATGTTCTCACAGCTAGTGATTATTTCACTAAGTGGGTGGAAGCCATTCCTGTAAAGCATGCTACTTTAGAAGTGGTTTGAAACTTCATCAAAGAAAATATTATCTCAAGGTTTGGGGTGCCTAACAAGATAGTAGCAGATAATGCTACTTGTTTCTAATCAAGTATGAGATAATAGAATTTTGTTTTGAGTATGCAATCATTCTTGCTCATTCTTCTGACTATTACCCCTAAGGGAATGGTCAATCCGAATCAAGCAAGAGGAACCTGGTCACCATAATCACGAAGCTGGTTGATGAAAATCAAAGATCCTAGCATAAGGCATTATATGATGCATTGTGGGTGGATCATATCACTCCTAAAAGGGCAGTTGGCATGTCTCCATTTCAGATTCTATATGGTTTGAATGCTGAGATACCTAACTGTTGTGTGGTTACACAACACGCCCCATTTTGACTTGGCAAAACAGGGACCCAACTTTTTGGTTCGGCTTGTGCGTCTGCTTTTGGGCGGTTTGGTAAAAGTAAGTCGGGTGCATCATCATGCAAAACCATGATGAGGTAAGCCACCATGAGGTTAGTTTGTGAAAGTTTGTATTTCATCTCTGTGACCTCATATTTTGAAAGAGCATTGAATTTCAGGCAGGTTTGCCTTTTACATCACCTCGATATTCGTCAGGATATAAGAGTTATGAACAGTCAAAGTTTCGGTCAAACCTGATATTCATAAGAGATGTAAGTTTGTCTTGTCATCATCATATTTGAAACATCTCCCGATATGTCATGCGGTTCAAATATCCGGACGTCAACTTTAAATGGTAGCAAAATCTTCCCGTCAAACAGTTGTATCTATCGCGAGCGTCATACTTCGCATATAACCCGATATTTCTTAACATCCTCCTGACGCAGATATCACCCTTAGCAAATATCCTGATGACATCATCCTAATACGATAAAAGAGGAACATACATCCTGATGACATCATCGTCACATTTACATTGCCGCAGGATTTTTTTCTAAAAACATGATCATGTTAGCCTAATATGATGATGACGTCATGATGCACTTCCGATATGGAGAGCGAATATCAGGATGACGTCATCCTGATATTCCAAAAGAGAGATGTAAGTTTGTCTCATCATCATCATATTTTGAAACATCACCCGATACACCAAAATATCCTCCTGATGTACTACGTAGAAATAAAGGTGCTTTTGTCACCCGAATCTTGTCGCGATAACAATGTCAATACGAGGGAGGATGATATTGAAACTCAGCCCGATATTTGTGAATTTCATCCTACCTTCATCATATCCTGTCATAGGGATATTCCCCACTCCCTTTGCCGCCATTATCATTTAAGGCGCGCAGCCATGGTAGGTGGTTCCCGCCGACCCCGGAACCCAATGAAACACCTGGCGAGATCCTGCATTTTCTGCACGGATAAGCAGGGAACATGATCCAATCTGTCAGAGTTGCCCTAAATGCACCCTAAATGCGAGGTTAAAAGGTAATTCAACCGCCATTTTCACATTTACCTTGTGATAAACTTGTTTTACAGAGCACCAGCTTCCATATCTACATACCAGCTACCATTGCGCGATTCAAGCTCACAAGCAGAAAGAAGAGGTGATCATCAGCTGAATTAGGAACGTCTCAGCAATCTACTGGTATAAAAGTGAATCTGCATAACCAGGTAAGTGAATAAAACCCTCATCATATTGTTTTATTCTGGTACGATGATGTAAGTTCTGGTTTACGCACCCGTATGATTAAGTAATGTTGGAATTCATATAGTAGGCATAATGATTTATAAATTCAACTGTAGTATACATGCATATATGTACCTGTTGTGAGATAGGATTATCATTAATTGCAGGCACTCATGGCTGAGAAGCGATTGGTCAAGTGTCAGGAAGAGTTCAGCAAGCCCATGTTCTCTACTCAGAGGGGGGTCCTGTTTAAATACGGAGTAATCACAGACACCCATCAGGGAAGCACTAATTTGGAAGCCTGGTCAGCCAAGCTAAACAATGGGCATGACAAGAGTCCTGTGCTGGACGCAGTGTTCATATCTGGATTGTGGAATGCCGCTGGTTTTCCCTACTCCATGGAATCTCCAGAGCTCGTCATTGAGTGTGCCTGGAATTACAACCCTCAAACCAGGCAAGTAGTGAAGCATGGGAGGATATATGCAGACCTCTCCATCAAGGGTCTCTCCCAGACATTCGGATTGCCACTGGGAAGTAAGGTCAAAAGTGTAGACTTGAAGAAGTCTGAAAGGGAGTATGAGGCCAATAAGAAATCAGCCAGGAAGAACATGTATCCGTGGCGGGCTGAGAACAGCACCTATAATGCAGCCGCCAAGCTTCCTGTGCACCTGTTCAAGTATGATTTCAATGAGGAGTATCAGTACATGATCGCACTCCTGAACAGGGTAACTGGCCAACCTGATACTGGCAGTTTCAGAGACTGGATGTACGGGATAATAATGATGTGTCTATATTCAGACACCAAGCCACTGTGGGGCCAAATTATAAGTGATGCTCTGCATGAGCAACTGATGAACCTGGGAGGTTCGAATTGTGCTTTTTTCATGTCCTCATATATTGTTTACTCTTGTGCCTATAGAGGCACTTTTGATGCCTTAGTTACAGATGGGAAACTCACAGGCACAAATGCAGCATATATCTGGGATCATCATCCCCAGCTGCAGAGGACCAACTACCTGAAAGATTACAAACTGGTCAATGATGCATTCTCTATGCATCTAGTAAGGACCATGGAGGAAGACAGAACAAAAAGATTGAGCTTGGAGGCTCAAGAGGCAGTCTACAGGCATGGGGCCTGGTACATACAATTTGCAACCTTTTCTTATATAAGGGTTGAAGGTTTCGAGGGACATCCCCTGATGCTGCCAAGGTATCCTACCGACGCCGTGGTATTAATGGAATTCATCAGGCAGGGCTCCACCATGATACAGATGTACAAGGATGCCAAGAAGCTGCCACCAATTTTGTTCCTAGTCAGCATTGGCAATTACATGTGCCCTGACTCTGATAACATCAAGAAGGTTATGGTCACCCTGAATAAGATGAACTTGCAGCCCTTTCCAATAACAAGACCATATGATCCTTACGGCAGGATACAGAAGGTGCTAGGAAAGCCTATTCACCAAAGGCACCTAGAGGATTTTTGGGCTGACTGTGAGGATGAGGCAGAAGCCAGGAGGAGGAGGTATTAGAGGTTAACTCTGAACCAAGTCAGAACGTTTGATTGCATCTCCCTTCCTCAACAATTAAAGAAGGATGATGGCAGGACCATGGCAGACGAGTATGAGGAGAAAAAGATATATAATGACACCATCTCTGCACCTGACCTCACTATGCAGGAGGATATATCCTTGGACCCGTTCATCGCCAGGACCCTACGCCTAACCCAAGCTTGGGTTGATGAACAGGTAGAGGCATTGAAGAAGAAGGGTGTTGCCATTATGGTGGACAACAAGAAGAAGGGCCAGGATATCCCCGCAGATGAATATGATGACTTCCTGTTGGAGAAGAGGAAGACCAAAGGAGATAGGGTCCCTCCACCACAACAGCAGAGCAAAAGACCCCCAAGGGGTAAGAAGGTGGAACAGGGACCAAAGGGGATTATAATTGAAAGGGCAGTGTTTGCAGCTGAGCAGGCCATAGGGTCAGGATCTAAATCAACATCCCCTCCAGAGAAGGACAGGCCCAAGAAAAGTAAGACAGCGGAGGCTGGAATCACTGAGACCCAAGAAGTGGGTCAGTCTTCTAAACAACCAAAAATAGAGGGGACCCTCATAGAGGAAGAGCCGGAGGAGGAGGAGACTCCGTTGATAATAAGAAGGAAGAGGAGAGCTCCGTAGGTGCTGGTGTCTTCCCCACCAAAGAAACAAAGAACCTCCATGAGAGGTGGAATAAGCCAACCCCCTACTTCATTACAAGGGGAGGGTAGTGAAGTGCACAAGGAACTTCAACATAATGTTCCACTTCCTACCATTGTCAAGTTCAAAATCGAACTTGCTGAGGAGCAGTTGAAAGAGGCCTCCCAGACACAAGCAGAAGGGCATGTCTCGCTAGACGAGACAATAAATTTGTCTGATGATGAGGTAGTGCAGGATGTGGCTGCACAAGAGATGGAAACACTTGCTGCTGATGTAAGTGTGACTCCTCACAAGCCTCCAACGGTTCAAACAGTGCTTGAGGAGATGAAACAAGCAGAAGAAGAGCAAGAAAGGAGCCCAGAGCAAGTAGCTCAGGAAATAGGGCTAGACACATTGATCACAGAGGTGACCAGTCCTGTAGTGGTGGATCTGACAGAGAAACAGGAGGCAAGTCCTAAACAGCCAGCAGGATCACCTGATAAGGGTCACCTAACAGAAGAGATAGAGATGGCAGAGACAGAAGGCCATGCTCTTGAAACCGGCCAACAAAGTCCACAGGATACAACAGAGGAACCTGCTATAGTAGAGGTTCAGGAAGCGAAGGCTAGTGAGAAAGAGACACTAGAGGACCTAGCTACCAAAGTACAAGAAGTGGGTGGTGCAGGCTCAGAAGAAGTAGTAGCTGCAGAGCAATCGCCAGCACATCAGGCAGAGTCCCCAATATTTGGTGCAGTGGATAAACCACAAGAAGAAGAAGAAGTGGGAACAGATGAAATAATGACAGAGGCAGGTCATGATCATCATGATCAGCATGTAGCTGCGCCTCAAGGTTCCCCACAGCACATAGATGTTCCTCAAGAGTCCCCACCGCATGAAGATGCTCCTCCGAAGAAAGAAATTCCTCAGCATGAGGAGGTGCCGCGAGATCAACAAAGGGAACATCAAGAAGAAGAAGCGAGAAAATCACCATCTCCACAACACTTGTTAACGGAAACGGGCGATATAGGTGAACATCAGGATGATGTTGAAAAACATGATCAGGTACCTCCGTGGTTAGCAAAGGAGGTAAGTGCTGAGGAGGAGATTGAAATTCAAGAATTCGACGTCTCCACCCTGTTCTCTGCCGATATAATGAAGCCAAGGAGGAAGGCCAGAATGACTTCGGCCATCAAGAGAGATCCGGCAACAGGGAGAAGGACCGTGCAAATTGCCATACCTGTGGTGGAGAAAGAAAAAGGTAAAATCACTGTCGATGAATTTCAGATCAGTACAGTAGATTTGGGCTTTGCCAATGAGGACCAAGAAGGTCAGGAGGGCAAAGATATCATTGACTCTCTAATTCAGAAAGTGAAAAGAGAGAAGGAGAAAAATAAGCAACATAAAGAGCACATTGCTCAGTTGCATGCCTATATCAAAGGGCTGACCAATCCTGATGATACCGCAACTGAACATGCAGTCCCATTGACTGCCATTTCTCAGGAGGAGGTAAATAAATTGGACCTCATGAAGCATGAGGCGTCCGTAATAAGGAGATGGATGTCATCCACATTGGATGACGCTGTAGAAATAATGAAGGCCTCTTTGAAGAGGTGGAGCACCCTAAGTGACTCTAAGGCCAAAGTGGATAGATTGCAGATGCAGACCGGAAAGAGGTCTTACAAGCTGGAGAGAGTCCTGACCCTGTTAGGGGAAATAAGAAATATAAATCCACAACTGCTTATCAGTAAGCAGTTACTGAATAATAATACCGCACTATTAATTGATATTTGGTATAAAGACACTCAGTTTGAGTGCGCAGTCCTCAAAAGGTGTAATAATAAGCTGAGAGATGTCAGCTTGAGGCTGCGAGATTTAATGGCTGAAGAGGCAGTGATACTGGAGGCTTTGGAAGGCAAGGTGGAAGGAAAAATAGAGAATCAAGATGAAGATTTCGCCATTAAGGCTGTACACAGCAACTTCCAAGTAGAGACAGATGGTCCACCTGTCCCTTTGACAGAAGAATTAATAGATAAAATAATGAGGATCAAGGTCCAGATAGAGAAGTACAAAGAGACACTGTAGGATAGGAAGAATAAGCTTGACAACAGCAGGGACAAATATGAAGCACATAAACACACCATTGTCAAAGCAAAGACTCAAGATGGCGGAGGGATAGATCAAGTTGTGCATTTATACAAGCAGGTCCGCAGTAGTATGCAGCCCCATATGCAGCCGCGTCATCATCAGGATAGTGAAAGTTCGGAAAGTGAGGCACATGATGATGACCCGCATGAATCAACTGAAGAGCATGATGAAGATACATCATGAAGGGGATAGTAGCATAAGTAGTATAGATAGTTGCCAGCTGGCAACTTGTGCCATTTTTGTGAAGATTTACAAAATCAAGCGAATCAGGACCGTAGATGTGTATTGATAAATCTAGATCGTAGATCTTTTGTAACTGATTCCTCACCTTATTCTATAAAAGGTGGTGGAATGCCTTGTTGAAACATTCGAAACTTAATTGAAATCTGTTTGCTGAAGTATTCAGGGCTTATTTCAAATTTATTGCATATGTACATGTCTTTTGCATACTTAATGAAAGAGAAGAGTATTTCGATTACAAATCTTCGTAAATCTTGAGTAATCTGTGTCTAAATTCTGGATATGTGCTTTGATTTGCTGCGTCCCTTGGAGTGCTTACCATGTTGCATATATTGTTTTCATTCATCATCCTCTGAAGTTTGCATCAACTGTATCTAGCTGTGGAATATCTTGGTGAACATATGGTTTGATTTCTTCTCATCATGATAGTATCTAGTATGTATGTGGATCAATAGCTGAAGATTCAACTTTAAATTTGTAGTATTCTTTTAATTTCTTTCAATTTCAGAACATTTCATTATCATAATTGCAAATAACTGATAATCCTAAGCAAATAACACAAATATGCAGACATCTCGTAGTTAATCGCACATATTTAGCATATTTGAATGCAAAGCATGCACAATTGAAAATATCATGGAAAGATTGAGGTATTTTTACATCTTTTCATCTAGTAACCTCATAATATGACTTCCCTATAAAGAATCTCTGCAGGAATGTCATGATGATAGCACAATTTCACGTAAGGCCCCAAAATGGAAACAGCAACTCACATTAACCTCTGAGTAACGTCAGACGATTAAGACCTAATCACCGGAGACTTGGGATACCGAATTCCTTGAATTCACAGTATCTTTCAAGATGAATAAAGGTTAATGTGTACTTTTATTCTATGCTTGTTTATGACGAACATCATGACCAACACTAACACATCGGAGTTGCCCACTCTAAGGTTGGCTAAGGCGATTAAAGATGAGACTTTTAATAGCTCCATTGACAAGCATGTTATGTTTCATGCTGAACTTGAGGAACGACATGTAAAGGTGGTGGATCGCATTGTAGAGCACCAAAGTCAAGTGAAGAAGTTCTTTGACAAGAAAGTAAAGTCCCGAGATTTCCAAGTTAGAGATCAAGTTTGGTTATGGGACAAGAGAAGAGAGCTGAAGGGGATGCATGGAAAATTTGATTATTTGTGGAGAGTCCCTTTTGTGATTCACCAAGTCTGTGGTGAAAATAGTTTTCTTCTGGCATATCAAGATGGAACACCTTTTTTGTTGCCCCACAGCGGACAACATCTAAAGCTTTTCAATCAGTGAAGCAACAGATAAGTTTGTACATTTTTGTATATTTATGTGTTGGTCTTTTCATTTTTATCATCTTGTGTTGTGTTTGTCGCCTAACTCTATAACCTAATGGTTGGATGAAGGCACTTAGAGTTCTTGGATTCTTCTCCCTTTGATCGTTTCAAAGGATGATCGAAGGAAGCTCCTTAGTTAGAGCTAGCTATTATCCTTGAATTTTGCTTGCTCAATTCATGGGATAACCCCTAAGAAACTTGTCTATTTCATAGCCCATGTCCTCTAAGCATGCAAATCAAGATAAATTTTAAGTGGTCTCATGCGTGGTCTGACCCCTTGAGAAATCTTTTTGATTTGGGTCACTTTTTACCTGTTTAGGCTAAAATTAGGATAGGGTTTGATTTGATGGTTTATGTGTATCCTCCTTTCACCCTAAAGCATTCGAGGACCTAGAGTTGAGTAAGAATCTACTATTAGGCCCTTGGTCACTTAGAATGTAGGGAAAATTGGATTTGTGTGATTTGATTGCTTGATTATGCCTAATTATGCTTAAAACCCTAATTATGCAAATACGAAAGCAAACGAACAATTCACAGAAAATGCTGCTACAGAAAGATGTAAAATAATAGACAAATGTGTACCAGTTTCTGAAGTTTGGGAAGTGGAATAGTCGGGGACTAATGAGCGGGCGCCCTAGTCTAGTGCCATGCTTTTTGTCAGGATCTAGGAACTTTATCTATAACCTATTCATGTTGTCTCAGAGATTCTTCCATTGCGGGATCCAGAGGATTAATGAGCGAGCACCCAAGTCCAGGTCCCTGTTTGCAGCTTTGACCTATGATTTTGACACTCTGCAACACTCTCCTCCAACTCCACTTTTCTTGCTTCTTCAACCTGTTACCTACAATCACGAAAAAATGGGGACGAGGTTGTGGTGTTTAGAGGCTTGCCTCAGTCAAGCCCCGGAGAGACATTCAAGTCTTCCAAACACCATTGTCAAATAGAGAGTGCGTGTCATTGGAGGACAGAGGCAAAAACCAAATGATAAATGCTTGAAAACATAAATAATATCACCTTGTAGTGAAGATCTCATGGAAGAAAGAATCTCTTCATGCCATGAGGAGATGGATGTTCAAATCTGTAAATACAAACAGATAAACAACACAATATCTGCTCTACAACATAATGAATGCCTTAAATCACCTTTAGAATGCCTCTAGTTCACAATAGCCATCTAATGTACATCTAGTTTACAAATGAATGCCTAAACATGTTTATATATGCAACTACAAACATTCCCACCAAGAATTTCATAATTCAAACTTATCATGTCGGCATACGACCTAAATAACGGTCACAAACAGACACTTTGAAATTGGGCTTGACCTAAAATAGGGTAGGACTAGGGCGCGGGTGCCCAGGGCCTCCCCCCTATTTTAGGCAGGGTCTATCTCAAGTGGTCCCCCTAGGTCCTATTTGCCATGACACTTAGGGGTTTTCTCATCAGGATGCCAAAATATTATGCAAGATGTCCTAAATGCATATTAAAGACCTGGGAGCTAAACCTTAAGAGGGAAAAGCCCCCAAGGGGACATTTTCTGATATTACATTTAGCCCCCACTTTAATGTATGTGTAAACTCAAGGCCAATACATGCATTAAAGTATGGTCAACAAACACAGCAAACACGCCAAGCATGGAGAAGACATGCCAATCATAGAGAAGAAAGTTACAGTCACGCAAAACATGGAGAATACAACATTGAAGACACGCAAAACACAGTGAATGTAGAGAAGATAGAGATGATTTTTTTTTTTTCATATATATAATGCAGATGCAAGTACAGGAAAGTAAACACACCACCCATAATGCAAGAGGGACTCATCACCACCGGTCTTTAAGACTACATATGGGGCAACACACATGCAATACACGCCAAACAAATCAAACATGCCATACAAATCCCAAAGCATAGGAGGGACTCATCGCCACCGGTCTTTAAACTATGCTTGGGAACAAACACACAATACACACACACTTTGAAGACACGGAGAAAACACGGCAGACAAGCGATGGAGTGTTCCTATTTCTAGGCTCATCACCATCTCAGGCACATTACAGGCACACACTGACGATTGGGCTTCACCAAAACAATCGTCGAAGACATGCTTAAGGGTTGAGTTAGTCACAGAACCGCTCCCTGCCTTAGCAGAGGACTTTTAGAAAATGACAGGATGTGCACTCTCTATGAGAAATACACCATCCCCGCCTCCGCAGAGAGCTTAAGATGATTGATGATTGATTGATTGCAAACAAAAACTCAGAGTGCAGGAGGGACTCATCGCCACCAGTCTTTAAGACTGCACCTAAGGACAAGCACATTGCTAACATCTACAATAGACGGCTTACCTTATATATGCCCCCACCTTAAGGTGATTGATATCAGGTATCGATATTAAGCACGTTAAGGTAGGAAGAAAACACACAAGGGAACATAGACTCTCGCAAAGCCCATGCCCCCCGGAGGTGACATGTACTTTACGATCACCAAATATTCTCACAAACACATCCCTGCAAGAAACATGTTAGTGTCTACATAATCATGATAAACAACAATATCAATGCATATGATCAATCACACAAAGAGCCAAGGTTATACTATGAATTCAGAGATCAAGGATAACCATGGGGCTATATCACGAAAATATCAGAACTGAGTGTCACCAAGGTGAGATTCAAAGACAAACAAAGCGCACGGAGCAGAAGTATTGTTAAGGTTTGTGAGAGTGGTAAGACATCATCAAGATCACTACACAAAAAGCACGGAGTGCTTCTACTAGCCATGCCTCAGATAATATATTACAACCCCATCGTCATGTTAGGAACTAAGTCCAATTTTTTATTTCTCGCTAAAGGGATGCTAGGTCCACATCAGTATAAATGTTTTTCATCATCTGCCCATTAGATAGAAACACTAGAGGAAGGTAAACAATAAAATAAGAGAGGAGAAGCAAGTGTCTTAGGGACAGTCACGTAGGAGGGTGCACCCAATTCACCAACCGCAATGCTATGTCCATAAGACACAACACACAACAATGAAAACAGAGAGAGGCAATATAGAAGAATGATGATACAAATAGAAGGTCACAACAAAGGCAATCTCCTGGTATCATGGACCTTACAAGAGAATCAAGGGTCATCCCAGGAGGCCTAAACAACACATGACACATCACGGGGGAAATACATAATGAGAGATAAAAGGTTAGAGATACTTGTTGGGAATTAAGGTGTCTCAACCTTGGTAATTCCTTGTATTATTTCATTGTATTTATTTATTTATTGCCTATTGTATAATTAGGATGCAAATCCTATGTTGTCATCTTGTAGGAGTTGGCACGGTGATGTGTCATCCTACATTGCATATGACCACATGTAAATTTGTCCTCACATGAGGAGATAAGCATCCCACTTAGTGGTAGGAATATTTTGCCACGTGTCAGCATCTTGGAATGTGTGTAAGGGAATATTGACCGAAACGGTCATGATAGATTCCTATGACAAAGTTATGACATGTAAGAGTCAGAAATAGAAGATCCTATGACAGGTATGGACATGTGTCAAGAAGCATCTTTAAAAAAGGCATCTTTGGACGCCCCAAGGTGGACTATGACATGTAAGAGAATATGCTATTTATATCCTGTGTATGATAGATTCTCTTACAGCTGTAAGTTATGACAGCTATGACAGATTCGATGATGGTTGTAAGAGTCGTAAGAGCATCTGTCATAGCTCATTTTAGAAATAGGCGACCTCTTTGGGATGGGGTGACTTAACAAGTGTCAAGAACATCCTATAGTGTTGGACAATTGTCCATAGGCATGGGTTTTGGGCCATGAGGCCATGTTGGACTCCCATCTCAATGTGGAGCCATTTTTGCCTTGTATGTTCTTTATAAATAGGTGCTTTGGAGAGGTGATGCAAAATGTGATTGACAGGTATTGTTATGCTGTCAGATTGTCTCCAGATACGAGTGTCAAAGACTCCTACAAGAGCATTGGCTCTATGACTATATTGTAACCTTCATTGCTTATGGAATACATTTGAGCTGTGTTTTGGAGTGTGGGGTTTTTCACCCGTAAGGGTTTTCCCACGTATATCTTGTGTCTCTCTTCTTCTGTCTTACATTCTTGTGTATGTGTTTGCTGCAACATCTCTGCTAGTGGGTTAATAACATTGCAATTGTAAGGATTAAAAAGAATTTGCACTCTTCTCTCCTCTTTAGATTAGTGTAGGAAGTGATTTCCGCACATCTAGCTTCCTTTCAGTTGGTACCAGAGTCTGGCCAGTTTTGGTTCTAGCTGTTGGATAGGGGCTTAGGTTGAGTGGGAGCTTGTGCAGAGTATGATGTATATTGTTGTAGGAAGGAGATGGTAACCACATCCGGAAGATTAGAGGTGGAGAAATTTAATGGCACTAATTTCGAGTTGTGGAAACTCAAGATGGAAACCACATCCGATCTTCTATTGTTCTACAACCAGAACAAATAGAAAAGAAAGAGGATGTGGTTTAGTTTCCTTCTACCCCTGAGAAGACTGAACAGACAAACCCTGTGAGACCCGATGATGAGGAGAGCTCTAGCAGCTCTGAAAGCTAAGAAGAAGAAGCAGAACCTCAACCGCAGCCATTGAGGAGGTCTACACGAATGAGAAATCAACCTGATAGGTTTGGTTATTCATTACTTGATTCTAGTTGTGCTTTTGCTTTACTTGCTAACACTGATGAGCCTAGAACTGTGAAAGAGGCTATGGGCATGAAAGATATAGGTTCCAGGAAGGAGGCCATGGAAGATGAGATGGCTTCTTTGGAAAAGAATAAAACATGGGACTTGGTGCCTTTGCCTAAAGGATGGAAACTTGTTGGATGCAAATGGGTGTTCAAGAAGAAATTTGGTACATATGATAGTGTTAAAAAGTATAAGGCTAGATTGGTTGCGAAGGGGTGCTCACAAGTGGAGGGAATTGATTATGGTGAAATTTTCTCTCCCATTGCAAAGCTGACATCCATTCGTTTCTTGTTATCTCTTGCAGCTGCTTATGAATTAGAGGTAGAACAGATGAATGTGAAGACAACTTTCCTTCATGGTGATTTGGAGGAAGAGATTTACATGTCACAGCTAGAGCATTACATAGAGAAAGGTAAAGAAATTTTGGTTTGCAAGTTAAAGAAGTCTTTGTATGGTTTGAAGCAGTCTCCTAGGATGTGGTACTTGAAGTTTGATGCCTTTGTGTTGTCGATTGGATATTTGAGATCAAAATCTGATCATTGTGTATATTACAAATTTGACAATGATTGCATTCTCATTATTACATTGTATGTTGACGATATGTTGTTGATTGGGAATGGTAAGAATATGATTTCTGATTTGAAGTCTCAGTTGTCAACACAGTTTGAGATGAAAATCTTGGGGTAGCTAGGTACATTATGAGAATGGAAATCAGAAGAGACAGAGCTAACATAAAACTTTGGTTAAGCCAAAGTAAGTATGTGAAGACCGTGTTGGATAGGTTCAGCATGGCAGATTGTAGACCATTGTGTGTTCCTGTTTCTTTGGGGACAAAGTTGTCTATTAATGATTGTCCAAAATCTCCTAGTGAGGTGGAGGACATGAGCAGATTACCTTATGCTAGTGTTGTTGGTAGTTTGATGTATGCTATGGTCTGCACAAGACCAGATATTGCCCAAGCAGTGGGAGTCCCTAGTCGATTTATGGCTAATCCTGGATAGGTACATTGGGATGTAGTTAAGCGAGTGTTCAGATATTTGAGGGGTACTTCTGAGTATTCCATATGCTATCATGGTAATGTTACAGGACCTCCGCATTCAGTTTGTATTCGTGGATTTGTGGATTCTGATTGGGTAGGTGACATTGATAGTAGGAGATCCACCAATGCCTATGTGTTCACTATGTTTGGTGGTGCAATTAGTTGGATGAGTAAGCAACAACCTGTGGTTTCTTTGTCTATGACAGAATCTGAGTACATGGCAGAAACTTATGCTTGCAAGGAAGCCATTTGGGTTAAGAGATTGTGTTCAGATATTGGTGTTGATGCAGGACAGATTACAATTTGTTGTGACAGTTAGAGTGCGATTTGCCTTACGAAGAATCCAACTTTCCATGCCAGAACAAAGCATATTGATGTATAGTTTCACTTCATGTGAGACATGGTAGAGATGGGAAGGTAAATTTAGAGAAGTTAGATACTTTGAAGAATGTTGCAGATGCATTGACGAAGCCAGTGGGCATAGAGAAGTTCAGATGGTGTTCAGAGTCTATGGGCCTCTCGACCTATAGTAGTTAAATCCTATTATTTCTATTGGCTCTTACAAGGTGTTTGATAAGTGGGAGAATGTTGGGAATTAAGGTGTCTCAACCTTGGTAATTCCTTCTATCATTTCATTGTATTTATTTATTTATTGTCTACTATATAATTAGGATGCAAATCCTATGTTATCATCTTGTGGGAGTTGGCACAGTGATGTGTCATCCTACATGGCATATGACCACATGTAAATTTGTCCTCACATGAGGAGATAGGCATCCCACTTAGTGGTAGGAATATTTTGCCATGTGTCGGCATCTTGGAATGTGTGTAAGGGGATATTGACTAAAACAGTCATGATAGATTCCTATGACAAAGTTATGACATGTAAGAGTCAGAAATAGAAGATCCTATAATAGGTATGGACATGTATCGAGAAGCATCTTTGAAAAAGGCATCTTTGGGCACCCCAAGGTGGACTATGACATGTTGTAAGAGAATATGCTATTTATAGCCTGTGTATGACAGATTCTCTTACAACTGTAAGTTATAACAGCTATTGTAGACACCCAAAAATGTCCACTTGTCATAACGTTGCATCAGTTAGCACATCTTGTAGCATTTTTTCCCTAGATACCTTTGTCGCCATCATAACCCATGTCTTTATGACCTAATCTAGCATTTTCCTCTATTAAATTAAATAAATATGACATTTATTTAATTTAATCCCATCCCTTTTACTATTATTAAATAAATAAATTTTATTTATTTATTTACCCCACTTTCCTCTTAAATTAAATAAAACAAATATTTTATTTATCACTTTTTATCCTCACATGAATCATAAATTTAATTATTTAATTATGATTTTGCCCACCTTCCATTTTCATCTCCACTCATCACTCAACTCATCTCTTTCACTTTCTAATTTCCTCACAAGTTAACTTGATTCACCTTCTAATTATCTCTCCCAAATCACTCACCTACTTTCTATCTTTCTCTCTCAAGTTGCATAGCAACTTTCCAATTCAATTGTCACTTGCAAAATGGGAAATTTTATCCCTCCATTCTCTCATATCTTGCCTATAAATTGACCCATTTTCAAATCCACTCTCATGGATGAATCTTCTAAGCACTGTCACTCTGCCGAATTTTCTTCTCAATCTCTCATCCATCACATATCTACCTTCTTCTCAATCCATCAATCTCAATCAAACTATTATGCTGCAAATCATGAGCAACCTACATTTCAAACAAGGAATCTCTAAAAACCCTAGGTGAACTTTTTATGTTTTGCATGCATTATCTTTTAGATCTTTTAGGGTTTGGGTTGAATTTGATCTTGTTTGCTTGATCTAAGTCAAATTCTACCCAACATAAAATGGCACACCCAGTGGAACCCGAATCATTAGTTTTTGCAAGTTTTTATTATAAAAATTTGTGTTTTTTTTACCCTTGTTTGGTGAGTTTTGCGAGGATCTGCTGCAGGCGATCTCCTGGACTAAATCTAACAGCGCCATTATGCTCAGGACACTGTTTCCATAAAAATTAACTATAAATTTGCATATAATTCATCACTGTTGAATTTTTGTAAAAATTTGAAAAACAATAGCATGTACAGTATGGATCCGTACAGATCCATACCATACAGGCATTTCTCACATCTCTCTTGGGTCTTTGTTTGTAGGTTAGGGTCTGGCATTTAAGTTTGGTAACGTTTGACTGTGTTTTTTTTAGTGCCTTGGTTGTAGGGTTTTTGTATGGTCGAAACCCTAAATGTGCTTGCAAATTGTAAAAGATATGCTTCTATCCATGATGAAACCCCTATCTGCCTAGTCGACATCATCCCGATTCATTGTGTAGCAGACACCAAGTTATACATTCTATTTAGGATCAATCCACGGGGGTCAGTTTTCAAAACCCTAGCACCATTTGTGAAAGCCTAAACCAAGTTTAAACTTTCGGTCGACAAAACCCTATGGTCACCATGATATACTCACTGGCCGCTGCCCTCCATGCATTCATCGCTGGTTAAAGACCTTTTCCCACCCTCCATGCATCCATAGTCTTCAACCTCTGTCTTCCTCTGGTCAACTCGTCGTAGTCTCAGGTCTCAGTCAGCAACTAAAACCATTTTAAACGCTTAACATATAAACACTTCCAGTCACAGTTTGGAAGATTTTGTTGTTGTCACTATTTTAAATGCTTAACATATAAACACTCTTTGTCAACCATTAAACATTCTTTGGTCGTTGTTTAACCCAAGGTCGTAATCAACACTATTATGTTGTCATTTTAAACTAAAAAGTCAGCGTTTTAAACTTTAATAGGAAAAAACTTTGCAAACACCTAACAATCAATGGTCAAACCATAAAACATCAAAATCAAAAGTTAAACTGTAGTCAAACCAGTCAAACTAGTTAACCCCGTGCCTTCAAACATGCCGAAGGAGGTGAATTTTTTTCTCTTAGCCATAGCTTTGTCATACAGGGTTGGAAATTCATGTAGGAGGACTCGTTGGAAAGGCAATTCTGTGAACTTTGTAGTGGAGTAGGTCTCATTAGGTAATTTTTCCATTTCAATAGGTAATTTCTCAGGTAAACCTCATCCTTCTTTCAAACTTCAATTGATCATATTTTGAGCAAAACACATCCAAATTTAACAAAAAAAAAATTAAAATTGCATGGAACTGTCTGAATTTTCTGTTTATGCACTTTATTTTTTAGTATCAGATCATTTATTCCAGCTTTTTAACAGATTACTTTTTCTGGGAAACTAATGATCTATCTGTGTAGCTTGTCCTAATCGCATGTCAAAGAATGGCTGCAAGCAAAACTACTCACATGTTTCTTACAGGTCTGAGTGCTCAAAGAACAATCATTTATCACTAGAATAGGCACATTTGGTTTTGGGCATTAAAATTAACAATTTGTCTTCATCGTGCCTGCTTTTTTATTTTCTTGAGCTTGCTTGTCTGAGTCTGTCTATCACTTGATTTGACAATGAAAGTATCCTCTCCCCCTGGCTAACCAACGGATCTGGGGTGTACAAGAAATTATTGCCAACTCTAGAGGGCCTGCCTTCCCATTGTGAGAAGGGGTATGACCCAAGTGAAAATAGGTCAAAGCCAGACCATTCCAATCCGCTATATAAATAATGCGTTTGTGACGAAAGTCACAAACGACGGGTGTTGTTCCACTATACCGACAGCCAACCTCCCCCAAAACCCTCCAAGGCGTAACCCTTGAAGGTTGGGAGACTCCATAATGGAGAGTAGGGCTGCCACACGTATAGACACCCGAACGGAAACCCAAACTAAAAACCATGTCTTAGAGGCCAAAAAACCCTCTATTTGTTGGCGTAGAAGGTCAGACCTTTGAAGCTGCCCCGATTCATGTGGTTCTTAGTAGAGATAGCAGGGACAATTCTAAGGTTCGGTGAGGGGACGAGCCTTGGGAAACCCTGATCTTGGTATGAGTGAGAAGTGAGTGCCGTGGAGGGGAGCCAGTGCTACCAAGATCCTGAAGCTATCCGCTTTGAATAGGCATGGCTAGGGGATCCAACAAATACTATCCTTGCCTAGCCTAGGGTGTACACATTGATCAGTGTGTTTGGTGTGCATGCATGTGTATGTGAGATCTTGTGTTTGATATTGCCACCTCATCCTCAGTCCTACTTGTCATAACACATTTCCTGATCATTACATTTCATCCAACCCTTTCAAACCAGATCATCCTTGTTATCCAATCAACCCCATCCTGATCAACCTAAGTCATCTATCCATGCCATTTTGTACCAGCCCATCCAGTTTGACCATATCATATCATTGGACTTCTTGAGCCCTACATCCTTTTTAAGACTCTACATCAACTATCCAACATCGATCCAATCAACCAACCTTGTCCTTTGGCTTTGGTCCTTATCTAGCATTTGATCATATTAGCATTATCAACCAACCTTGTCTACCCTTGAGTTCATAAGTCTATCTCTTGGGAGATAATCCTATCCAATCAACTAACTGATCAAATCCAATCAAATCATTAATCACATCAAGCCAATATAATCAATCAATCAAGAAAACCACTCAATCTAAGAGTCTCATCTTTGTCGCATAAGTCCAATCCACATAACTTTCCACCATGCCAACCTTAGATGACATTGCGCAAGAGATCGTTCACATCCTTCACCAGGCACCAAAGCCTCTAGACCAACAAATGATTCAGAGGGTCCATCGCATAATTCAACAACTTCAACTTCAAGCAGGCAAATCACCTCACATGCAACATCTCATAGCACAGACCCAACACCTTATGGACACATGTCAAGCCCAACAAGTACATCATCATCCCTTATCCATTCAACACCAACCAATTCCACCTCATTCCTATGTGGCATCCCCTTCATACCAATCTTCTCCACTCACATGTCAAACTAATGCCACATCACCATACCCTATTTCTTCCAGCATCTACCATTATCCACAACAACCCGTACCCCATGATCTTTTACCTACACATCCTACCATGCCACCTCATCACCAAACCTATCCACAAGGCAACCAAGAAGCACATGCGAATCCAAATGGCCCTATGTATATAAACCAAGCAAGCCCAAGTTCACTTTTACAACAAGACCTAATAGACTTAAGTCCACCTATGCAACAAGACCCAATAACCTTTGACTCAAGTCTAAGTGACCCTTTGTACATAAATCAAGTATCCCTAGGCTCTCCTTTGCAACAAGACTTAATAAACTTTGACGAGGGAGACACCAACCTAGATCCAGCATCCTATGAACATCCTCCATCACCATCCGATCACATGCCAACACATGAGCTTACTAGTCACATTTTGACACCATCATGTGATCTCATTCCTAGTCTATTGACCCACCAACCATCTAATCCATCTAGTCCTATCTTGGCACCTCCATCCAATCCTAATCTTGATCCATCCAGTCCTCCTATCCCTCCATCCAACCCTAACATTCCTCCATCCAATCCAAATCCTACTCCTAAGCCTATAACATCATCCACTATCATCATCCATCCCCTCTATTATCCATCCAGCCATACACTTGCAGAGGATGTGATCCATTGGCTATTAACGAGGAATAAATCATTGTCATGTCATCAAAGTCCCATTCATGAGCCTATCACAAATTCTCCCAATGCCTTGCTTATTCCTCCAACTCTACCATGTGGCCCACAAACCATTGAGCCTATTGAAAAGACTTCACCCATGAGTCCACATCAAGACCTATCATACCCTCATGTTATTAAGCAAAAGCCTATCCAAGCATCATCCCCTCCCATCCAAGTAATCCAAGAGCTATGTCAAGAGCATAATCCAACGCATGTGGAAACACCACACCTTCATCCGAATCAAGGTTAAAGCATCTCTAAGTTCAAACTATCCATGACCTATACATTTGATGCGATCAAGATATTATCTATGATCATAACCCTATTCATGAGCAAAGCGATCCCCTTCATAGCCAAATTAATCCTTTTCATGCTCACCTTTATGATCAAGATTCTATATATGATCATGAAAACCACAATGAGCCTCTTAGCCAAACTTTATGCAACTCATGATAAAGAGTTGATCACTCCACCTGTCCTTCCTTCCATTGAGCAAGATATCCAAATTGCTCCTATCCATCCTCCGTCTAGCCTTACCCATGATCCCCAAACATCTACCTATCATGATGAGACACATGTCCCCTACATAAGCATAGAAGATCAAACACCTACCTTGGATCATAATGAACACAAGCAAGATCCTAATGATTTTCTATCACCTACTATCAACCCTATCGCAACTCCACCATCATGTCCTATTAGTCTATCCACCTTTATCCATGAGTGTTCTTCCTTAGGAACACACCAACCTTTATCCACCACCTCATCTTCTCCATCCAATAAAGGACTTGTGGCTAGTGTTCCACCTACACATAGTCCCATTGTTGATCGCATCCTCCAAAACATGAACTATCAAGGTAAGGGTTTAGGCCCTCTTGAACAAGGTATTTTGGAGCCAATCCATGTCAAAGTCTCTCCGCACTCATTTGGCCTTGGATACACCCCTCAAGGTCAACAATCTAATGATGTTGGTACTTCCTCCATCTCTCCTAAGTCCACCACTTCTTACCATAAATCCCATCATGATCCTAAAACATACGTTGCCATTCCACCTCCATCCTCTTACAAATGTGAAAAGCATGTGACCATACACCTTCCACCATCCACTTTGCCTCCGTTGCTTCCAACTCCTAATATCCCTCCATCGCACCTACCTCCACTACTTCCAATAGCTTATCCATCCATCCATAAGCCTTCTAAAAATCCCAATCATGACCAACAAATGCACACATTGTATAAACAAGGAGTTTCCACCTATCCCTCTCCTTCCACTATACCCATGGGATTCCAAAACAAAAAAATTGGATGCCTACACTCATAAAGCAAAAAATCCTAAACATCCTCATGCCTTAGGGCATAAAATCAAA
This sequence comes from Cunninghamia lanceolata, assembly GCA_027924645.1. NCBI lineage: Eukaryota > Viridiplantae > Streptophyta > Pinopsida > Cupressales > Cupressaceae > Cunninghamia > Cunninghamia lanceolata. Next base: position 853,417 of record BSBN01000585.1, read on the forward strand.
GAATCAAAGAAAGATCCATCTCAAAACCTGCATACACCCACACACGTCATAGCAAAAGTGAAAAAGGTGTGGGTCCCCAAGCAACAAGCAACTACTCCACATCCATATCTAACACTACATATATCCAAACCCATACCTCCGCAAGCAAAGTCAAAAACTAAAAAGGTATGGGTCCCTAAGCAACAAGCCATCAAGTCAAATGAGGCATCCACTTCTTGCGAATCCCAACCATCTCCTTCCTTCCATTCCATCCAAAAGCAGAAAAATCCTCTATCCCACATGAAAAGCAAAAATCATAAAAACACTAAGCCCATGTGGGTCCCCAAATGCTTACATCTCCCATCTCCTAAGAAAACAACACCTTTGCTTCACATACCACCATCCACCCAAAAGCTTCAACGTTTATCACGGTGTGTGCAACTGTTGGTCATGGTTCCCCTCCATTCCACATTTCCACATACCTCCATCTCCCCATCCTTCAACTATTATCATACATATCTTCCACATCACCTTCCTATGGTCCATGCTTTTGCATAAGCCCTTCATCCATAAATCCATCCATACATAATCTACATCATAATCCACTATCGCACCTTTCATAATCCACTATCCACCTACTCCATCTCGCTTTCATGCCATCTCTTGTACCAACATCTGATGAACATACTTTGACATGGTCCATTATGATGACATCCATCTAGAAGGACTACCATGGAACCAAACACTTGAGTCCCTTTTCATCCATATCCCCTATCCTATTCAAAAAGTCAATAGAAAAAAAAAGTAAAGAGAAATCCCTTTGTCCAACGGTGAAAACCTAGCAAACAGGCACCCTGGATAAGTACCATGATGAAAACTTGGCAAATAGACATCATGCGTAAGATGATCTTCTATGTCACCTACCCTTGGGGGCACCTTGTCTCATCCTACCTATCATTTCCCTTCCTACCATATCATACCATCTCCATGTCTTACCTACCATCCTTATCCATCCACATATAAACACCTAGCCCATTGCAATACATCCATTCATCCTCCCTTCATCCTTTTGATCTTGATGAAGATTGGGGGCAAAATGTTGAAACATGCTTTGGTTATCTCTTGATGTACTCCATCCTTTCAAAAATAATCAATCTTGTCATCCTATCATAATCCCATTGTCATCAGCCCAATCCTATCACTATCCTATTGCCATAAGCCTTGTCATGAAAAATCCCAAGCATACTATGTAGAGTGGGGCATGTTATTCATATGCGACATAGTCTTTGAGATCACATCCTAGCTCTCTTATGCATATATCTGATGTCACCTATCTTCTTATCCAATCATTTATCATGAGTCTTCCTTTCCATCCCTTATCGCCCATCCTTTTATCCATTCATCCTACTCCATCCTATATCCTTTCTTGCACCTAGACTTGGTTTTCTCCCTTGTCATTGGCATTTCGTATAAAGGCTGTACAAATTGTAAATCCATTGACATCCCAAAACATATCAAAAATCCAAAAAAAAAATTATAAACTGCCTTGAAAAAATCCAAAAAAAATCATAAAATGTCCTGAAAAAATCCAAAAAAAATCATAAACTGTCCTGAAAAAATCCAAAAAAAATCATAAACTGTCCTGAAAAAATCCATAAAAATTAGAAATAGTGCTGAAAAAATCCAAAAAAATCATAAATTGTCCTGAAAAAATCCAAAAAATCATAAATTGTCTTGAAAAAATCCCAAAAAAATCATAAAAAGTCTTAAAAAAAAACCAAAAAAATTAGAAAAAGCCCTGAAAAAATACTAAAAAAATTATAAAATGTCATGAAAAAAAAACATAAAAATTAAATATTCCAAAAAAATACCAAAAAATCATAAAATCCAACAAAAATCAAAACAATCATTACCAAATCAATTCACCAACTCAATCCTTCCAATCATTCAATCAACAATCAATTAAATCATTCAATCACCAAATCCAATTCTTCCAGTCAGTTCAAATCATCAAATCCAATCATCAAATCTAATCATCAAATTCAATCATCAAAATCAAATCTCATTAAATCCAACCAAATCATCAAAATAAAAAATAAATCAAATCCTATCAAACCTTTCAAATCAAAATCAAATCATCAAATCAAACCAATTAATCAACGAAAATCAATTCACCTTCATCATCATCATCAATGAAACAAAAAAATTAGAACTACATCTCATCTCTATCGTTAAGTGCCTTGATCCCGTGGATGCAGGGTATGTAGGCAGTTTGGAGTACGAAGGAAGTGCCCAGATTCAGGCACAAGGCGATATTTCTCTTTCTTCTCTCATCCTCTTCTATCATCTATCTCCATCAATTCATCAATCTTTCAAAACATTTCTTCCAATCAATTCTTCTTCCATCACTTCTTCTAAACAATCATCCAAGAAATAGATCCAAATGCAAGTCATTATTTATCCATACCAATCAAGTCAATCAAGCTTGTCAAATTGTCCAATCGCAATCAATGGTCTTGATCCTAATCTCGTTGTAAACCCAATCAATCATCAATCATCAATCCATCATGAATCATCCTTGTGTTGGTCTAGGGATACATCGTTCCCTACCATGATCACACTATCATTATCATCAATTAGTTAATCATTGGTTTACAGCTTGACAGGGACAATACCTTGTTTGTTTTTGTATCATTTGTGCGTGCTTGCTTGCTTGCTTGTGTGTGTTATCATTTTTGCATTTGCATCAGTATCAACCTAGCTAATATTCATATCTTGTATCCAAACAAGGTTGTATTACGCTGGGGCATGAGACACATCATCTCACCTTGGTCCTTATACCCTGGGGCATAACGTCTCGTGCTAAATCAAACATATGGTTGCTCACTTTCATTGCAGCATAACATATCCTTTATCTCTTTCCTCCACTTCCTATCTTGCGTCATTCGTCTTATCCCTCCTTATCGATCCAGTTCATTTCGAGAGCCTGCCTGTGTTTGTCCAACCCGCCTATCCTCTCGAGGGGGCATCATCATCCCATCATCATCCTATCTTTCCTTCATCATCTTTTTCCTCTATCCATACCTTAGCTACTTTGAAATGATGTTACTCAATACAGATCTCATCATCTCAAACATCATCTCAAAGAGGGGCAAAATGTAGACACCCAAAAATGTCCACTTGTCATAACGTTGCATCAGCTAGCACATCTTGTAGCATTTTTGCCCTAGATACCCTTGTTGCCATCATAACCCATGTCTTCATAACCTAATCTAGCATTTTCCTCTATTAAATTAAATAAATATGATATTTATTTTATTTAATCCCATCCCTTTTACTATTAATAAATAAATAAATTTTATTTATTTATTTACCCCACTTTCCTCTTAAATTAAATAAAATAAATATTTTATTTTATTTTATTTATCACTTTTTATCCTCACATGCATCATAAATTAAATTATTTAATTATGATTTTGCCCACCTTCCATTTTCATCTCCACTCATCACTCAACTCATCTCTTTCACTTTCTAATTTCCTCACAAGTTAACTTGATTCACCTTCTAATTATCTCTCCCAAATCACTCACCTACTTTCCATCTTTCTCTCTCAAGTTGCATAGCAACTTTCCAATTCAATTGTCACTTGCAAAATGGGAAATTTTATCCCTCCATTCTCTCATATCTTGCCTATAAATTGACCCATTTTCAAAGCCATTCTCATGGGTGAATCTTCTAAGCACTGTCACTCTGCTGAATTTTCTTCTCAATCTCTCATCCATCACATATCTACCTTCTTCTCAATCCATCAATCTCAATCAAACTGTTATGCTGCAGATCGTGAGCAACCTACATTTCAAACAAGGAATCTCTAAAAACCCTAGGTGAATTTTTTATGTTTTGCATGCATTATCTTTTAGATCTTTTAGGGTTTTTATTTCTTGGGTTTGGGTTGAATCTGATCTTGTTTTCTTGATCTGAGTCAAATTCTACCCAACAGCTATGACAGATTCTATGACGGTTGTAAGAGTCATAAGAGCATCTATCATAGCCCATTTTGGAAATAGGCAACCTCTTTGGGATGGGGTGACTTGACAAGTGTCAGGAACATCCTACAGTGTTGGACAAGTGTCCATAGGTGTGGGTTTTGGGCCATGAGGCCTTGTTGGACTCCCATCTCAATGTGGAGCCATTTTTGCCTTGTATGTTCTTTATAAACAGGTGCTTTGGAGAGGTGATGCAAAATGTGATTGACAGGTATTGTTATGCTGCCGGATTGTTTCCAGATACGAGTGTCGAAGACTCCTGCAAGAGCATTGGCTCTGACTATATTGTAACCTTCATTGTTTAAGGAATACATTTGAGCTGTGTTTTGGAGTGTAGGGTTTTTCACCCGTAAGGGTTTTCCCCACGTATATCTTGTGTCTCTCTTCTTCTGTCTTACATTCTTGTGTATGTGTTTGCTGCAATATCTATGTTAGTGGGTTAATAACATTGTAATTGTAAGGATTAAAAAGAATTTTCACTCTTCTCTCCTCTTTAGATTAGTGTAGGAAGCGATTTCCGCATACCTAGCTTCCTTTCAATACTTACTTGGTAGTGCTATCGAATTAAATTTTAGAGCCTGCGAACCTCTTGGAGAGGTACTCGATCATATTTAGTGCAAAGTTTGAGTGGTTCTTATGAGAGTCTTGCTTATTGTCAGAAAATTCATGTAATGCTCGTTTCTCAAATCCTTGTGTAAGTGAGACCTTTTGTTGCTTGGGAGGAGGAGAACCACTATTATTTCCAACTGATGAGAATCATCTAACTCTTTTCTGATTTTTAGCGAGTTCTAATTGTTGATTTCATCTACCATGGTTACAAGAATCATCTTGTACCATCTCGTTCTCTTCCTTTGTTAGAGTCTCTTGTTTCATTTGTTTTATTTGTTGTTTTGATGCATTTTGGTTATCTCCTGATCCTTGTAAGGATAACGGAGGAGGAACATCAGCATAAATTGCTTTTCTGCATGGACGGCGTGGGTTATCCAACTTTTCCTTATCCACTTATATTATACCCACGATGTTATCATATTCCAAATAATCATCATCATCTACTTCCACTAAACCTTGTTCCAACATATTGTTGTCAGTATGCTTAGGGAAAGGATTAGTGAAGATTTGTAAATTCCGATTCTATAGAGCGACCTATTTATTTCCATTATCATTCACACTTGATACCCATATGACATTTGAATCAATGAGGTCTTGTATTTCATGTTTAAGACGCATACATCATTCAGTATCATGTCCTTGTGTTCAATGAAAATGACAAAAGGCATTAGCATTGAAATAAGGTCCTTGTGCTTTACTAGGATCTAAAGGATTAATCAGGGGAAGCTTTAGAAGATTATTGCTCACAATTTGATTCATTATAGAATGATAAGATTCAGATATCAGAGTAAACTTTCTTGGTTGGTATGATGCCTTCTTTGGATTAGTAATAGTAGACACATTAGAAAAGTTATTCGTATTTGGTCCATTAATCCTGATGAAACTCCTATTGTTATTTCGCTTAAAGTTGTTTTGCGATGATCCGCCCATGGATTGACCAACCTAAGCCGATGAGTTGTGATTTTCGTACTGACTAGACAAAAGTTCATAATCATGAAGGGCGATGCATAAATGTTGAAAGGAGTTATCTTTCATCAAGGGGATCTTATCGCGGATGTTAGGTTGTAGATTTGTAATAAACACCTTCTGAACATCCTCATCTTTCATTTGATATTGAATTTGTGCATAGAGAGATTGATACTAACTAATAAACTCAGTTAATTTCTCTTTCAAACCTTGATTGTAATGAACTAAATCAATCAAGGAAACTTGAGGTCCAATATTTGTTTGAAAATGTTGTAAAAATTGATCAACCAAGTGTAAAAAGGGGTGTATGGAATTCAGAGGTAACGAGCAAAACCATTCTAAAGCAGTATCCTCGAGAGATTATGGGAAAATTTTTGCTAACAAGTCCTCTTCAAAGTAGAAATCACTACATATAGCTGTGAATGCTGCCACATGACTATTAGGATCACCTTTTCCACCATATTTTTAAAAGCGAGGGGTCTCAAACCTTTCAAGCATAGGAGTTCTCAAAATTGCATAAGATAGGGGGTTACGAGCATGATAAGTTGGTATATTAGGTTGTGAAGAATTTGTCAAATTTATCACTTTTTGTTTTAAAGCAGTCATGCCCTGTAAAAGTTGGTTTAGGATGGCATCATTAGGAGATGTGGTTTGCTACAAGAAATTAGAACCAAAGTGTGGAGGTGATTGAACTTGAGAAGTGATAAGTAGAGGTTTTGAATAGGTCAATGGTTGTTGGAAGTAATGGTAGGTGGAAGGTGGTTGAGAGTAGCTATATGTAATGGGAGATTGAGGATAAGTGGGATGAAGAGGTGGTTGAAAGCAATTATTCATAGAAACGGTCACCTTAGGAACTAAATTCTGATAATCAAATCCCACAGCTTTGTAGTTAGTGTCATTAGATACTCCAATACCAGTGGTAGCATTACTACAAGAATTTGTATTGGTTGTTAAAATTGTCGATGTAAAGGTAGATATTCCCATAGTCGGTATAGGTGCCGATACTTGTGTATGCGATGGTGACGACATGTTGTTAATAACTTTTGCACATTCAGTCACTGGCATGACATTAGTTTGCACAATATGCGTTAAACCTTAGATAACATCAATACCATTTTGTCCTTCTTTTATCAATTCTCTTACATGGTGTATCACAAGTATAGCTTCTTCTGTTATTCTCTCAGTTTCCACGAATGTTTGGATTTCGGCTAGATCTTTGTCAAGTTTGTTTATTTGTTCATCAGGTACATGTGCTATAATGTCCCCTTCATGACACATGGTTAGTCCATCTCTCAGTTCCCATGGACTAGCAGTTTGGATAGGGAACTAGAGTTAGCTTGGCTCGGAGGCATTTGTTGATGATGGAGAGCTGGTTCGCATTCAGAGGATCTAGTTGGCACCTTTAGAGTTGGCCCAGTTTGATCTTGAGCATTACTTACTATTTTTAGTAAGTTCAGGTTCAATGTCAGTTTGGGTTTTTCAGAGTGGGGTCAAAAGCGTCTTGTTGAGACCTTTCTGACGAGCTAAAGAACATGGCATTCTGACACCGTCTTCATATTTATTTTAAAGTCCGAAGTTTAATATAATTATGTGATGGGACTTTACAAATAAATATTATTTGGTCACTTTATAAAATATAAGTAATAACATAAAAGTAACCCTCTAGGAGGTGGGTGCCCATGGGGAGTCATAAGGGGATGTATATTAAATATTAAAACAAATGCAAATTCCCTCCAAAAGTGGCGTTGGGCTTGGAGCAAATTATAAAAGGTGCTGAAGGACTCATTTGGTATTATGCTTGCTTTATGATATTTTCTTCTTGTGATCTCTGCTAGGGTTTACTATTGTGAAGGGTTCGAGGATTCGAACTAGAGGCTTGTGGAGACGAAAACCTCCATAGGTAACAGCATTCTACAGGTGTGAAATATCACCCAACGGTGCCATAGTGAGTGGATGTATTCGACATTCAAATTTGTGCTACAATGGAATTTAGAGATGGAGTTTTGGAGCTGATTTGTTACATCTATCATCATTGAAGGAGTATTCTAATTTTCTGAGAGATTGTAGGCAGATTTCAGTGTGTTGGAAGTGAGTTATTGCTGCTGTGTTAAACACCCTTGCTGGTTGTACATCTCATGCTGGGTCGTACCTTGTCTTAGAGGAGATTTTGGCATTGTAGCTTCAATTTATTTGCTCCATACTAGGCGTGAGGGATTATTTTGGAGGTGCAACAACATTGGAAGGAGTGTAGGCATGTTTTGGAACCTTTTTCTACTATTCATCCTTGGTTGAACCGTACATCCTCACCTGGAGGGTCATGGGTCTTCTGGGGAACTCATTTCTTGGTTCTGGGAAGTTGTATTTCTTCTCTTTCTAGGTGTTTAGACCCCTCTTCTCATTGTAAACATTTGCACATCAAATATTATCAATACATCTGGAGTTTGGAGTGATTTTCAGCCATACCCATTGCTGGTCCAGCTACAGCTGATGTATGAAGTTTCAAATCTCAACATGGGTATGTGTTAGTAATTGTTTATTGGTTATTTTACTACCTGGGTAGTCAATAGTTTCTTCAAATTTATTGTATATTTTCTAGGTTTTGGTTATATGCTCTATATTGTATGCTCTGGCAACACATCTGTAGGAAACCAAAAACCCCTTATGTATTTCTCTCTCTAGTCTGAAAGATCACAAAAAATTAATAAAAATCACACATAAAAAGATCTTTAAAAAATATAAACAAGTACGACACATTACAGTGGTATCAGAAATATGATCTTGCCATCCTGTGAGGTTGAAATAGACATGCAGAAGTGAAAATGAGACATGTGACTGACAGATAGATAGCCTTTTAGAAATACCAAGGCAAGACAAGGAACACAGTTTCTACAGTTGAATCCAGTACCACAGATTGATCCATTTGAACCAGATCTAGAGATAGAGGTAGCAGCTACAAAGGATGATTCCCAGGTGTCACGGACAGACCCCTTTTCAGGAGAGTTACCTCCTTTCCCAGAGCATACAGGGGAAATGGGAGATAGGGAGATTGAAGAGCTTAGTACTAGAGATATCCTTAATGACTTGGCTAGAGGACAACAACAGATCGTTGCTATCCTGGACAGGTCTTAGTTGGCACTTGGTCGGCTCCTTGGCCGATTATTTCTTGAGTTGGAGGAAGAGGAGAATGGAGACCAGAATAGATACCGGAATGACAAGGATCGAGACAGGAATGATAGGGATAGAGACAAGAATGAGGATGATAGATGGAGAGACCGAGGTCATGGAGACCGAGGTAATGGAGATAGGAATAGTGACAGAAAAATTGGTGATAGGAACGGACACAGAAATTATGATGGAGAGGCTTTGGTGAATAATCGAGGTGCTACACAGCTCACAGTTGCGGAGAGACCAGTCATTCCAACTTTTAGACCGAGGGATGAGATACCCAAGAGGGATGCTACACAATTAGAGTTTCAGGAGGAGATCTTAGAGATTGGTAGGTGTCTAGCGAAGGGTTTAGAGTTGAAATGACTTTCAGAGACTATTCAGATCTCTGGATGAGACACAGACCTAGAGGGGGTAATAGGCAATAGAATAATGAGCTGCAAAAGAAGGTCAGTAAGATGACCTTACCATACTTTGATGGTTTGAGAAAAACTTTAGCAAGAGCATGGGTACAAAAGTTGGACAATTACCTTTAGATCAGCCCCATGCCAGAGATGGATGCCATCACGTACGCAGCCTTACACTTGGAGGACAACGTGCACAAGTGGTGGAGCAATGGGAAGGTGACTCTGGGACATGACCAGATCACATCTTATGTTGAGTTCACAGCTAGACTCATTGATAGGTTCAACAAGAAGGACCCGGAGCTGCAGTTTAAGGAGCTGGCACAGTTGTGATAGAGTGGTTCAGTGGACTCGTACATTTCAGAGTTCCAGGATCTTTCGGTCATGGTTTCAGACATATCTATGAGGAGGTTGATTATGCTCTTTGTTGATGGTTTGTCTGATCCTCTTCGAGGATGGGTGAAGGGTTTAGACCCTATGTCATTACAGGAGGCCATGAGGAAGGCCCGTGATATGGAGTCTTCAGCATGGAGGAGTAAATTTTAGGTCAAGAACTTTTAGCATAGGAGAGATAAGGAGAGAGACAGGAGACCTTTCCACAGGGACTCAGGACACCAGCCTCAGAAGAGTTCTTCCAGATTAGACAGTGATCAGCTAAATGATCTCAAGAGGAGGAAACTTTATTTCCACTACAAAGAGCCTTGGGATCCTAAGCACAAGTGTGCTGCCCAAGGAAAGGCAAAACATATTGAGTACTTTTCAGCTGACGAGTCTGTGGAGTCAGACACACATTCAGAGCAACATTCAGAGGATGATGATGCAGGGACAGATGTTGCATCTAAAGTACTAGATAAGGATGAGGATACCTCCCTACCCACAGCCCATATTTCTAGCATTAAGAGAGAGGGATCATTTAGGATCTGAGGAGTATTGGGTGGACAGAGATGCATTACACTGTTGGATACAGGTGCCACTCATAACTTCATAGATGAGGGCTTGGTTGCTAAGAGGGGATTGTAGACAGAGGAGTTTGCAGGGTTCAGGGTAAAGGTAGCCGGTGGGTTTGTACTTACCTACACTGGGAGGATTCCCAACTTGACGATCCAGCTAAACCATTAAACTTGTCAGTCAGAGTTTTATGTGGTTAGCATGGGTGAAATGGATGTTGTGCTAAGAATGAAGTGGCTACATGAGATAGGAGAGTTCACTATCAACTTGAGGACAATGGAAATGAAGTTTGAAGTGAACAGAGTGAAACATGTGCTCAGGGGCATCTTAGATGGTGGATTGAGGGTTGTTTCTCTCAAGCAAATGGAGAGGTTGATTCGCCATGATCAAGTTGAGTGGGCAGCTGAGATAATGGTGATGCCTGCAGTTTCAGAGCAACAGAAATAGGAGTATCCACCTGACATACAGGCACTCCTAACTAAACACACCAAAGTGTTTAGTGACATTCCTCCAAGTAGACCACCCGATAGGGGTATCGAGCATGTGATTGAGTTGGAGGAGGGTGCGAAACCAATGATAACTACACCTTACCGGCACCCGAAGAGATATAAGGATGAAATTGAGAAAGCTATTAAGGAGCTTCTCGAAATGGGACACATAATGCCGAGTAAGAGTCTATTTGCATCATCAGTGGTGTTAGTAAAGAAAAAGGATGGAACTCTTAGGATGTGCATTGATTACCGAGAGCTCAATAAGAAAACAATCAAAAATAGGTATCCTATTCCCAGAATTGATGAGTTGATTGATGAGTTACATGAGGCCTGTTACTTCTCCAAGATTGATTTGAGATCTGGCTACCATCAGATTAGAGTCCGAGATGAGGATGTGGAGAAGACATCATTCAGGTGTCACTATGGGCACTTTGAGTTCCTGGTCATGCCATTCGGCTTGACTATTGACTAATGCACCAGCTACATTCCAGTCTTGCATGAACAGAGTCTTCAAAGAATAGTTGAGGAGTTTTTTTTTTATATTTTTTGACGATATTCTGATTTACAGTAAGACATGGGAAGAGCACCTGAAACACATTGACATTGTGCTGAGCATCCTGGAGAGAGAATCTTTATATGCTAAGATGTCAAAGTGTGAGTTTGGGATGACTGAGTTGTTATACTTGGGTCACATTATCAGTGCTGGTAGCGTGAAGGTAGACCCGAAGAAGATTCAGGCAATAGTGGATTGGCCACCACCAAAGAATCTCACTCAGCTAAAGGGATTCCTTGGTTTATGTGGATATTACTACAGGTTCATGAAGGGGTTTTCTCAGTTGGCTGCACCCCTCACAGATTTGACTCATAAGGATGCTTTTAGTTGGACAGGGAGTACACAGGAGCGCTTTGACAGATTCAAGCAGATTATGAGTACATGCCCTATGTTGGCAATACCAGATTTCAGCAAGCCTTTCGAGTTGTAGTGTGATGCCTCAGGAGAAGATATTAGTGTGGTAATTATGCAGGATAAGCACCCCATAGAATTTGAGAGCAGGAAATTGAGGGGTGTGGAATGCAGCTACATCATTTACAAGAAAGAGATGTTAGCCATAATGCATGCATTGGCTAAATTCAAACAGTATTTGGTGGGTAGTAAATTTGTAGTCAAGACAGATCATAATAGTTTGAAGCATTTCCTTGGATAGAAAGATTTGAACGAGAGGCAACAGAAGTGGGTCAGCAAACTACAGGCCTACGACTTTGATATTGTATATGTCAAAGGTAAGAAGAATGTTGTTGCTGATGCTTTATCCAGGAGGCCTGATTTGTGTGCACTAGGTGCCATTGCAGATGATTGGAGAGAGATGATATCAGTTGAGTATGCTGAGGATGCATGGGCTACTGGAATAATTGATGGCACCATTAAGGATGATAGGTACACATTGGTAAATGATTTAATCATTTACAAGGATAGGATCTTTTTGGTGTCAGGACCTCAGATGAAGTAAAAGGTTTTGAGGGCATTCCATGACTTGTTGATGGCAGGACACCCGAGGTACTTCAAAACTTACAGGCAGGTTAGAGAGAGGTTCACCTGGAAGGGCCTCAAGACAGAGGTGATGCAGTATGTGAGAGAGTGCCTGATATGCCAGCAAAACAAACATGAGCACTCATTTCCAGGAGGTTTATTGCAGCCCCTACCCATTCCTAAGAGGAAGTGGGATAGCATTTATATGGACTTTATCACAGGTCTACCAAAAGTCCAAGGTAGGGACTGCATTTTTGTGGTAGTGGACAGGTTGACAAAGTATGCACACTCCTTTGCCATCCCTACCACTTTCATTGTAGCATAGGTTGCAGAGTTATTTTTTCGTGAGGTATTTCGACTCCATGGGTTGCCTTGGAACATTGTCAATGATAGGGACAATAGGTTCCTTAGTAATTTTTGGCAGGAGTTCTTTAGGTTGACAGGGATAGAGCTCACACCCAGTACGAGTTACCATCCCCAGACAGATGGTCCGATGGAGATAGTTAACAAATGGGTGGAAGGGTACCTCTAAAACTATGTTTCAGGGAAGCAAAAGGCATGGGTTAAGTAGCTTCACATGGGGGCGTACTATTACAATTCCACTTACCACATGTCCATTCAGATGTCACACTTCATGGCATTGTATGGGTATGAGGCACCGAGCTTTTTTGATTTACTATTTGGCGATAGCAGAGTGCCTAAGGACAAAGGCCTTCTTCAGGAGAGTCGAGACATCATGAGGTCTTTGAAGGAGAATATACAGAAGGCTCAAAATCAGCAGAAGCAGTATGCAAATTAGCAAAGGACTGAGCGATCTTTTGAGGCTGGTGACATGGTATACCTCATGCTATAGCCCTATAGGCAGTCCACTCTCAAGAAGAGTGGAGCAGAGAAGTTGAAGCGATGATATTATGGACCTTTTAGGATCTCTAAGAGGATTGGAGAAGTGGCTTATAAGTTGGAACTTCCAGCATGTAGTAGGGTACACAATGTATTCCATGTATCTCACCTCAAGAAGGCGTTGGGACATAATGTGATACCATCAGTTGAGTTGCCTCCTCTTAATGAAGAGGGGAAATTGATATTGGTACCCGAAGCTATAATTGACACTAAGGACCATAATTTGTGGAGGAGGATCATCAGAGAGTACCTGGTCAAATGAAAGAACTTGCCAATGGAGGATGCTACTTGGGAGAATGAGCAGATATTGGAGCATCCTGACTTGAGATTGCTTGAGGCAAGAAATCTTAGGGAGGGTAGACTGTAATGTCCTCTTCATGACACATGGTTAGTCCATCACTCAGTTCCCATGGACTAGCAGTTTGGATAGGGAACTGGAGTTAGTTTGGCTCAGAGGGATTTGTCGATGATGGAGAGTTGGTTCGCATTCAGAGGATCCAATTGGCACCTTCAGAGTTGGCCCAGTTTGATCTTGAGCGTTACTATTTTTAGTAAGTTCGGGTTCAGTGTTGGTTTAGGTTTTTTAGAGTGGGGTCATAAGCATCTCGTCGAGACCTTTCCAATGAGCTAAAGAACATGGCATTTTGACACCATCTTCATATTTATTTGAAAGTCTGAAGTTTAATATAATTATGTGGTGGGACTTTACAAATAAATATTATTTGATCACTTTATAAAAATAAGTAATAACATAAAAGTAACCCTCTAGGAGGTGGGTTCCCATGGGGAGTCATAAGGGGATGTAAATTAAATATTAAAACAAATGCAAATTCCCTCCAAATGTGGCGTTGGGCTTGGAGCAAATTATAAAAGGTGCTGAAGGGCTCATTTGGTATTATGCTTGCTTTATGATATTTTCTTCTTGTGATCTTTGCTAGGGTTTTCTATTGTGAAGGGTTTGAGGATTCAAACCAGAGGCTTGTGGAGATGAAAACCGCCATAAGTAACAGCATTCTACAGGTGTGAAAGATCACCCAACGATGCCATAGTGAGTGGATGTATTCGGCATTCACATTTGTGCTACAATGGAATTCAGAGATGGAGTTTTGGAGCTAATTTGTTACATCTATCATCAGTGAAGGAGTATTCTAATTTTCTGAGAGATTGTAGGCAGATTTCAGTGTGTTGGAAGTGACTTATTGCTGATGTGTTAAACACCCTTGTTGACCGTACATCTCATGCTGGGTCGTACCTTGTCTTAGAGAAGATTTTGGCATTGTAGCTTCATTTTATTTGCTCCATACTGGGCGTGAGGGATTATTTTGGATGTGCAGCAACATTGGAAGGAGTGCAGGCATGTTTTGGTACCTTTTTCTGATGTTCATCCTTGGTTGGGCTGTACATCCTCACTTGGAGGGTAGTGGGTCTCCTGGGGAACTCATTTCTTGGTTCTGGGCAGTTGTATTTCTTCTCTTCCTGGGCATTTAGACCCCTCTTCTCATTGTAAACACTTGCACATCAAATATTATCAATACATCTAGAGTTTGGAGTGATTTTCAGCCATACCCATTACTGGTCCGGTTACAGCTGATGTATGAAGTTTCAAATCTCAACATGGGTATGTGTTAGTAATTGTTTATTGGCTAATTTACTACCTAGGTAGTCAATAGTTTCTTCAAATTCATTGTATATTTTCTGGGTTTTGGTTATATGCTCAATATTGTATGTTCCGGCAACACATCTGCAGGAAAACTGAAAACCCCTTATGCATTTCTCTCTCTAGTCTGAAAGATTACAAAAAATTAATAAAAATCACACACAAAAATATCTTTAAAAAATATAAACAGGTACGACACATTACATGTGTGACCACCTCAATAGTGTTGTCGACATCAAGAAATATTTGATCTTCCATAGTGGTTGTAGGAGGTATGATATGTTGCAAAATTTGTGTCTCCTTTTGTAAAGAAGGTATTCAATGGATTTTCAGAGGTCTGGATATTGTTTTCTTCAAGGGGACTAGATCCCGTGAGTCTTCTACTTCTTCTCAAAGGAATGTTTCTATTAGGGTAGAGGGTCATAAGGCTCATGCAAGAGCATGCAACACAGAATGCGCAAACTAATAGAACAAACCCTAGGAGCAGGATATGTGTAAGATCCAAAATGCTTGATTTTTCAACTTTTTTCAATGAAATTAAGTGAAAGAAAAAGGTGTTGTAAGGAAATTGATTAGGGGCCAAAAAAAAATGTCTGATATCAGTCCAATACAGCAATAATATTTTTCACAACACACTTTTGATGCAAATCTAAGATGATGATAAACCAAAACCTAGTGGAAATACACTAAAATATGTGGTTTTTTCACCAAATCTCAATGCAAAAGAGTATGACAAATAGTGTTGTGAGGAAAATGATGATGGAAAACAAATTATAACAGTAATAATAGCCACCTAATGCCAAAAAATCCATCACAACACGCTTATAGTGCCACTCAAGATCAAATCCTAGTGAAAATATAGCAAAAATATTTAATTTTTCACAATTTTTCAATTCCAAGACCTAGAAAAAGGGGTGTTGTAAATAAATTTAGGAGGTATAGCAGATTATAGCAATAATATCAGTCACCTAAAGCCATAAAACTTGTCACAACATGCTTGGAGTGCAAATCTAGGTCAAACCCTAGGGCAAATATAGCAAAAATATGCAATTTTTTACTAAATTTTCAATACAAAAGCCCAATAAAAAGGTGTTGTGAAGATTTTTAGGAGGGGTAGCAGATAATAACCCTAATAACAACTAATTAGTGCAAAAATATTCTTCATAACATTCCTATGGTGCAAATCTAGAGAGTTGATAAGGCCAAATCTAGTGAAAATCAAGGTATTTCAAGCCCTAGGCATGAGATCTTAGTCCAAATGAATGCAAAATGTTAAATGAAGGTTTTGTAATCTGATTTATGATGAAAATTAATTCCCCTCAGATCTGAAAATTATTTTCAAACCCTACAATGCAAAATGCAAGTGCAAATCTAATGAAAAATGCAAATTTTTGAGATCTAAATGCAAATTTACACTAAAATGCAACACTACAGCCAAATGAAAATTTGAATGACTACCTAAGATCAGTAGAAAAATCTGAAACAAGATTTTGCCTACAAACCCTAGTTTTTGAAATTACTAGGTTATATGAAAAATTCAAAATTTCTAACAAAACCCTAGCAATTTTATGTTGAAAATGCAATGCAAGTGATTGAATTTTTGTAATCTTCTACAATTTAGCTAATATCTAATGTAAAAATAGGAAATTTGATGAAATTTTAATTAATTGATGAAAATTATATGAAAATGCAAACCCTAGAATGCAATTTTTTTCAATTTTTTCAATTTTTTGTAATTTTCCAAATGCAATAAGGTGAACAATGTAATGACTAAATGAAATGAATGTAAATATGAAGCAAAACACTCAACAAGGTGCCAAATTCAATAAAACATGGGTTCACCAAAATGTTTAGGGTAAAATTAGGATAGGGTTTGATTTGATGGTTTATGTGTATCCTCCTTTCATCCTAAAGCATTCAAGGACCTAGAGTTGAGTAAGAATCTACTATCAGGCCCTTGGTCACTTAGAATGTAGGGAAAATTAGATTTGTGTGATTTGATTTCTTTATTATGCCCAATTATTCTTAAAACCCTAATTATGCAAATATGGAAGCAAACAGACAAGTCATAGAAAGCGCTGCTACATAAAGATGTAAAATAACAGACAAATGTGTACCAGTTTCTGAAGTTTAGGAAGTAGAA
Source organism: Cunninghamia lanceolata (assembly GCA_027924645.1). Taxonomy (NCBI): domain Eukaryota; kingdom Viridiplantae; phylum Streptophyta; class Pinopsida; order Cupressales; family Cupressaceae; genus Cunninghamia; species Cunninghamia lanceolata. The sequence continues at coordinate 870,253 of BSBN01000585.1, forward strand.
CATTCAGGGACTAATGAGCAGGTGCCCTAGTCCAGTGCCATGCTTTTTGTCGAGATCTGGGAACTTCATTTGCAACATGTTCCTACTGTCTTAGAGATTCTTCTGTTGTAGGATCCGGAGGACTAATGAGCGGGTGCCCAAGTCCATGTCCCTATTTTCAGCTTTGATTTGTGATTCTGACACTTTGCAACACTTTCCTGCAACTCCACTTTTCCTACTTCTTCAACCTATAACCTGTAATCACAAAAAAATGGGGAGGGTGTTGTGGTGTTTAGAGGCTTGCCTCGGTCAAGCCCCGGAGAGACATTCAAGTCTTCCGAACACCGTTGTCAGATAGAGAGTGTGTGTCCTTGGAGGATAGAGGCAAAAACCAATTGATAAATGCTTGAAAACACAAATGATATCACCTTGTAGTGAATATCTCATGGAAGGAAGAAGCTCTTCATGCCATGAGGAGATAGATGCTCAAATCTGCAAATACAAACACATAAACAACACAATATCTGCTCTACAACACAATGAATGTCTTGAATCACCTTTAGAATGCCTCCAGTTCACAATAGCCATCTAATGTCCATCTAGTTTACAAATGAATGCCTAAACATGCTTATGTATGCAACTACAAACATTCCCGCCAAGAATTTCGTAATTCAAACTTACCGTGTCGGCATAGGACCTAAATAACAATCACAAATCGACACTTTGAAATTGGGCCTGACCTAAAATAGGGCAGGACTAGGGTGTAGGCGCCCAAGTCCTCCCCCTATTTTAGGCAAGGTCTATCTCAAGTGGTCCCCCTAGGTCCTATTTGCCATGACACTTGGGGGTTTTCTCATCGGGATGCCAAAATATGATGCAAGATGTCCTAAATACAGATTAAAGACCTGGGAGTTAAACCTTAATAGGGAAAAGCCCCCAAGGGGACATTTTCCGAAGTTACATTACCTTTTGAAAATTTTGAGAAAGTCAAGTTTTTGACTTAGTCATTTTTTTCCCTTTCTCAAAAGAGCAAGGTCATTTTTTAGCACTTTTGCATTTTTGTAAGTGTTATACAGAGTAATTATGGAGAAACTAACTAGGAAATACTAAAGTAGTTAGGAAAATACCCCTATTCATACCAACATAAACTAGGTCAAACCCTCTTCTACAAACATCAGGACACAAACTGAGCTTGGATTCTACCCAAGAAGGAGAGCCAAACTACAGAGGTTCTACCCTTTTGTTGTATATAGATGAGTCAACCAAGTTCAAGCAAGGTCAAGCAAGCAAGCTAAGACAAATGGTCAAAATCTTAGAAGACAAAGATAGGCTTATAACTAACAGATGAAGACAGATCTTAGAAAACCAAAAGCACAACAAAGATCATGGAATAGTTCAGAACCTAGATCTTGGAGCAAAAATGCCAAGGACCAGGACGCTTGGGTGCCTAGGCCTTTTTTAGGGTTTTGTAGAATCTTGGATATCACTAGACCTGCACTTGTATGCTCTATCTTATTCTGAAAAATCATCTCTAGAAACCTATTTCTTTGACCTGCACATAAGGAAAGAGGAAAAGGTCATGCTATGTATGAGGGGTTGCCTCAGTCAAACCCTGTGTTGGTGTTTCCATTTCCACTACAACGATGATTGGATCCAAGAGTGCATGCCCTAGGAGGGTAGAGAAAAGATCTGTTATAATCTGATAGAAATATGAATGATAATGATGATATTGATTACCACAAGAGGTACACCCCTAGTTGATGAAGATGACTCAAGATCTCACACCAACAAAGGAGAGTGATGAAGAAGGCTTGAAACTCCCTTCAAGACCTACAAACAAACTTCAATAGCATCCACAAGTAGATAACACTTCCAAGCATGAAGAACACTTTAACATAGAACATAATATGAGAGAAAACTTGCAATTTTCATCTAGGTCTCATCTAGGTATAAAATAAAATACAAAACTCCTTTATATATGCATTCCTGCTCACTTACGACAAATAAAACACAATTAGGCTGACAAATGCAAACTAAGGAAGTGTCTGAAGCCGACACCACAAAAGAGGGGCTAAAATTTCCAACTGGGACCAGGGTGCTTGGGTGCCCTAGGCCTTTAGCTCCACAACTCCGGGGAGTGCCAAATATAGTGGGCTTAGTCCAGTCCTAAGTTGATTTCATCAGGTTTATTCATCAGGATCGAGATTTTATCATTTTATGCTAAAAAAGGTGTTAAAATAGGTTCAGATTAACAGAGGAAACAAATTATGTCCAACTAGGTGCTAAACTAGGTGTAAAATGCTAGTGTACACATTTTACTCCATAACATTTAGCCCCCACTTTAGTGTGGGTACAAACTTATGTTTGAACTCATACTAAAGGATGGATCAAACACACAAACATAAAAGCCCAAAGAATTCTGCTAAGATGTGGACTACAAGTAGCCCCCAAAATTAGGATTCTAAGGTTGCAAACACATAAGCAGAAAGATTTAAAACATACAAAACATTGCAACATAACTCACACATACATGGAGTACTACAAGCATTCATAAGAATATACGCAAAAGACATGCAATACATAAAGGTAATACATGCCATACACAGTGTATACATGCTTGACACATAGCATACACATAAAGTACAAGGCATACATGGAAAACATGATGAAGACACACCAAACACAAGTTAAAACATAATGGATAAAACAAACTAACATAGAAGCAAACATAAGAACACACATAGGAACAAACATGCAAGGCACATGACTCTGACGCTAGCTTGCTCTGTCGCTAGGGGTCATGTGAAGAGAAGTGCCACCATGGATCACACACTAGTAAGGACCATTGAATTACTAGGTGACTATGACAAGTCACATGAAGCACACGGGCTAGCCAACTATGTTGCACTAGGTGGCTCATGGACCAAAGAGGACATCACAGGCTAGTGAGGACCACCAATTCACTAGGTGAGTTCCATGCCAACAAGTATGCAAATAAAAAGAGAGCATAGCACAATGTATGCCCCCACCTTAAAGTGATTTCTAACTCCTATCATGGAGCAATCGCTTTATGGTAGAACAAACCACAAGACAAGCATGAGAGCTTTTCAGAAGCACATGCCCATAAGATATGTGTTCCCAAATACTACATTGCATAAAGGGGTTACCCCCACAAAAGGAAAACTGAGGCGATGCTACAGGCATGATACATAATGGCTTGTGTAGTCATGGTATGATGTCGAGCATAGCAACAAGGTACCACAAAAAATCAAAACATAAAATAAGTAATAAGTTATACTAAGTAATAACACAGGGTGCTACCACTATAATGGGTTACACTTTCTGGGACATACTGATTTTTGCTGAAATCACATATTTATAGAAAATATAATGATTTAAGCCTTGAAAGGTTCCATTTAAAGGATTTTAATTGAAGAGGGTTTGATCAAACCCCCTTAGATTCAAACCCCCTTGGATAGAACCCCACTAGTTTTAAACCATACCTATAATGGAGTCTCCTCTACACCTATCAAAATACTGATAGAAAACCACTTTTGATTTACCTTTTGGAGGATCAAATGAATTCATTTAAAATTTATGTTTTGTAAGTATGTAGTCCTTATTATAAGCTTCCCAAAAAGTATAATTTTAAATATATTTGATTTGATTATTATATTTATTTTTTATTTTTTGTGAATGTAGGTTTTTCATTGAACATCAAGGTCTTTGTTTCACACATGAAAAAATAGTAAATTAGTGAATTTTTTTTTTACAAAATATCTATGCCCTAGGTATTGATGTCCTTGTTTCAACAAAAAAAAAATTGAATTTCGATACATACAAAAAAGTTATGTTTTACGGAATACGCCTATGTCTAAATTATAATTGGTTTGACTTCAAAAATTATTTAACAAAACATATCTTTAACAAAACATTATGAAAACAAATGTATGCCCTATATATTGGTGTTACCAATCTAAATTCAAAAGAATCAGAATTTTATCCTTTGTAGAAAAAAAGTTATGTGCTACAGAATACACATCACTTTAAAAAAATGTTGTTTACTATTAAAAACTAGTTATCAAAGGAGACACAAAAAAATTTACAATTTAACTCCAATTTTTTTAAAAAAAATATATTTAGAATCTACAGATAAAATATCACAAATCACTAGTTTGCATCATCTTCAAATTCCTAATGGTTTAGCGGCTATAGGTGTCAGAAAGTGAAGATTTAGTTCAAAATGTTGATTTCAATGTCATGTTTGGCCAAAAAGTGTAACCCGTTATTGTGGGATGACCCCACAAAGGGATATACTTAACTAGCATCAGTATGTGTGTGTGTGTGTGTGTATATATATTGATGGCAACTTGTCATTGATTACAAAAAGGTGTCAAGTAGGTGTAGGAGGAGTTGATTCACAGTTGCAGGAGATGCCTTGTTCAAGTTATGATAAATGAGTTGTAAGGAGATGTCTTTCTTTGAGTCTTCACATGTTTGGTAAAGCAAAGGTTGATGCTTTAAGGATCTACAATGAGTTTGTCATTGCTTATTCATGGTTCATGCATGACAGGACTTCATGGAGTTTTGGAATTGATCATGTGTTCATATGTTGTTTAGGGTGGCTTCATGTATTTCTTGTGCATTCATAATGCAAGGTTCATGTGTTTGAGGTTGTTGACCTTATTGATCATCTTGATGACTTTGTATGCAGTTTATTTAGGTTTGATGTTATGCTCTGGTTCCTCACAATGGTATATATACATGTACAGATCTTTGATGTCTTGTGATGCAAGATAAGATGTGTTCAGATAAGATGATGTTCATACCATGATGCTTCTAAGATATGATGATATTCATGTTTGAGGATTAGGGTTAATGGTGTGTATGCTAAGAAAAGAGTATGATATAGCTGCTATGTTGCTACATCTTCACTTGATGGTGTTGAAGAGTTTATGGAATTTATACTATGCATCTATGTTTTACTGATAAGGATATTTGAATGGTTGAGTTCCATGATACCATGATGAGGTTCATATGGTCAGGCATGTTGGTCATGGTTACTCTAGAGTTGGCAATGATGTTGAGTTAGTAGTATTGGCCTTGTATGCAGAGATATGTTGACTCAAAGTATTCTTGTTGCAGCTCATAGTACTCTTATTTTTTTAAGCAAATGAGGAGTCATGTCAAAACATTAGGGTCACAACACATGATGAGGAATAACAGGTAAATGTACCTACCTATTCATGATACTATAAATGTTACAGAGGTTATAAAGTGGTTGATGTAAATGTTGATCCTCATGGTATAAGGTAAGGGTGTTAAGTTGTTCTTGCATGGATACTTCAAGACAAAAGACATAATCATTTTTAAGGGGATACAAAGAAAAGGTTATACTTGCTTCATTTCAAGTGGCATCATTGATATGATTTTTGTTTCATCTAATTGCAATGTTAGAAAGGGCTTCATTTGGTGATCTCCATTTGCTTTATGAAAGGTTAAAGTTTATTGATTTGGCTTGAAACTCAAATATAAACAAATGTATTTCGAGGTCACTTAAGTTGCAACCTACCTAGCAGGTGTCGATCATGTTCAATAGGTAAAAAGGTTGTGTTAACAGTTCATTGCTACCAGCCCTTTTTAGGGCATACTAGGTCTCTCGGTGGATAGTGAAAAAGTTTGTCTTGAGTTCATTTTCAAAGGTCAACTTTGAGACATGAAGTCTCTCGACCTAGGGTTTCAATAGTATGCAAAAACTTGAAGATTCTTCTAATCATGATACCGGATTTTTTGAGATATGACAATGCTCGAATTGCAGTGAGCTACAACAAAGTCAAATGTGAGCTTGACAATTATTTTTGGTCTTTTGGCATAGCAAAATCTTTGACCCCAGTTTCTGGTGATGTCTTTCCTTTTGTGAGTTCATTTTGAAGTTTTACTTTGATGGGTTCCTGAGCTATTGAAAAATGGTTGAATGAAGCTTTGCTCACTATTTTTGAATAGTTTGTATTACAGTCATTTATGTATGCAAAGTCTGTGAAGCAAAAGGAAATATATTTTGTTTTGAGGCATGGGTTTTTGTTGACTATGTTTAGCTTCTCAAGCCAGGATTTTATCTTGTAGAGATCTTGCATTTGATGTTATTTGAGCTTGGTTGTGACAATCTTAAGAGTATAGTGAAGTATTTTGCTTTTGGACTGTGTATTATTGGTTGATATACACTTCACTTGCCTTTTTTGTTGAAAAATAGTTATGGGTTTAACGGCAAACAATTTATTATGAGACTCCTTGAAGCTTTGTTGTAAATAGTGAAGTTGTGGTCATGGTTTGAAAATTATTAAGAAACTCATTCTTTGATTTGGTTATGGTTTGAGAAGGTCTCACCCATTAGACTCGACACTAGGGTTTCTTGCAAAGATTTGGAAGGCAGTTTGATAATGCTCTGCTTTCATATAATTAAGTGTTGGTAACTACAGTTTGGAAAGGAATTTTTGTTTACATTAAACAATTTGAAAAACTTTATGGAGCACATTGATTAAACTTTGGATATTTGTAATCTCTTCAAGAATATTGTGAAAGGGTTCTCAAATGGGTCCATTCGACCACTTGACCTTGATAGTTATTGATTCATTTGAAAATTGCCATAGATAGTTGAATAGCTTCTGTTACAAGTATAAACTGTTTGATGAAAGGAATGATAGGATGTAAGAAAGTATAGATGGCATAAGATATAAAACACTTTGTGTGACATTGATGGTATTGTGTGTCTGCACTATCATTGAGATTATATTAGAGTGTTAATGCAAGAACTTCCTTGAGTTGATGTACATAATTGTGATTATGAATTCTTGAGTCTCAAATAAATGAGACAGTCAAGAACTGGATTGTAAAGAAACAGAGTAACCCTCTGTATTGATTTCAATTTCTTCATTGTATTCATGAGAATGTATTATGCCAATGAGGCAGATTGTATAAAAAGCTAGTGAGGTACATACAGCCAGTGAGACACATATAGCCAATGAGGCACAATTAGCCAGTGAGGCATCTGTATTTACTAGTGAAGCACATTTTGATTAAGCCAGTGAGGTATTTACAAAGTGGTTTTTCTGCCCCATGAGGGTTTTCCACTCCTAAAATCTTTGTGTTATGGTCTCATTTGATGCATGGTACAATTATTCTTTATACTTGAATAACTTGTCCTTTATTGTACAATATTTAGTTTCTTGCATTATATCAGCATCATTACTTTCTGTTTTCCAAGTTTTGATAAGCAGTCAATTGAATTTTTTTCTATCTACAATACTGATTCACCCCCCCTCTCAGTGTTGTCTGTACTCCAACATATACACACACACATACATATTGATGCTAGTTAAGTAGATCCCTTTGTGTTATCACTTAGTATAGCTTATTACCTATTTTATGTTTTGGTTTTTGTGATATATATATAAGGAACTATCATCATCCACCAGTTGGTAGAACTACAAAGACAAAAGAAGTATCACATAAAATCAAAATAAACATCTCTTAGGTCAACAAGGGAGAATTTTGAAACATCCTACGCCTTGCATCGTGCCCAAAGGACACAAAAACAATACAAATTATAACATATAAAAGAATGATGATACAAATAGAGAGAATGTCACAATGGATTTTGGTCCCTTCATATCCTTACACCTACAAGGGTGTCAAGGGTCATCCAAAGAGAGCTTAACAACAATAACAACAATATAAATTAAGTATCAAGCAACACATCACGAGGGAAAACAATCACATGCACTCATAACAAAAAAATAAGGTACCTCACTTGCGATTCAACCTAAAGCAAATCCTCCTCCTCCCAATCTTACTTATCATCCATTTGGAAAGGTGGACAAGAGGTAACAAGAACTATGTGATGTATAAGGGACAAGAGCCATACCTGTACTATCTTTAGATTCTCTCTCAAAATATAGTACAATAGGTTCCATAGTGGCTTGTGAAGCTTCATCTTTCTCTGTAGGAGACACAATGGTAATAGATGTCTCTTTCACATCCATTGGTGATAAACGCTTGTGAGGAGGGAGATTCTCCTCTCCTGTGGCAAGGTGAGCCATAGCACAATGATGCTTCTTTCTTTCTCTCGCAATCTTATTTCACTTAGCTTTATTCATTGATGTTTGTGAGGGGAGCCGTAGTATCTTCCAACGTGGGTTCCTTTTCTTCCTTTGCTTCAAGAACATTAGAAGAAACATGAGGAACCATCGAACGATGGGAGACTACGAGAAGGGTTCCTCAATGTGGGTTACTCTTCTTTCTCAACTTGTGAAATAGGTGAAAGTACAAGAGCATCCTCAAGTGGTTGAGAAACCTCAGGAAATAAAACACATGCAACTGATTGCTTGCCACTTGTCTTTGTGGAGGCAGGTTGTACAAAAGTAACATTGCGATTGCGGGGAGGTATGTTTTGTGCATGAAGGTTGCTTCATTGTCCTTCAAGGGATGGCGGAGGGGGAACCTCGACATATCTACCAGATGCTTGAGGATGAGGGAGAACCTTCAATTTGAGCTTAGCTTCATTCGCTACCTATGGGATAGGAGGAACTATTGTCGTAGCCTTAGAAGATCGAGGAGGCTTAGGGACATCACAAGGAGGAATATTATTAAGCAATAACTCTGATATTTTCTTTGCTTTAAACTTTTGATATGATAAGAAGAATATATCCTCTCTAGCTTGAGCGACTCTGACTAGTTGTGGCCAGAAGCAGTCAAGTGTAAAATGTCCATTACGAGCAGTGAGTCGATACTGACTGTGATGTACAATGTGGACACATCCCTCAAATGGAAACTTTAAGCACTTGTGAACCATAGAGGGGACAACCTTCATGGATTAGAACCATGGGTAGCCCAACTTCACATGAAATAAGTTTGATGTAGGAATGATGACAAAATTAACATCCAAAGATCTTGGCCCAACCTTAACTTCAAGAGTTAAGGCACCAAGTGTTGGAAGGATAGACCCATTGTGTGCTCTAATAGCCATATCTGAAACGTCATAGGTATCTCGATGTAAACCATGCATGTAGAGAAACTCCTCAGTTACTACATTCACCATACATATAGGATATATCATAGCACCTTGAATAGGTTTTTCATTGATTCAAATGGTAATGTAAAGAGGCCCATCAGGGGCCTCGTTAGTAGCATCATGTGGAGTAAAAGATATAGCAGGTTTTGATTCCATTCGCTCTTTGTGAGGGCAAGCATCCACCATGCAAATATCAATAACATTAGACTCGTGATGAGGTAAAGGATCAGTATATATTTGAAGATTTTGATTAGGATCTGCCACGATTTATTCCCTTTGTCATTAACACCAACAACCTAGATGACATTAGAATCGATGAGGTCTTGAACTTCATGTTTAAGACACATACATCTTTCAGTGTCAAGGCCAACGAAGCGGTGGAATTGGCAAAAGACCTTCACATCAAAGGAATTTGATTACATCTTGCTTGGATCGAGAGGTTTAATGGGTGGAAGCTTGATGAGATTTCTTTGCAAAGTTGTGTCATGATAGCATAGAGAGATTTTGATAATGGTGTGAAGTTTCTTGTTTTTGGTTTCAACTTGTAAGGGGTGGGAGTAGGAGATGATGCTGCCACCACATGTTTTCTTATGTTATTCATTGAAATTTCATTTATCTAGATGAATTTTTTATTTTGTTTTTTGAAAGAATGATTGTGAGAGGCCTCGAATTGACCAACTGGAGCTAATGAGGGATTATGCTCATACTAACTAACTAAAAGTTTATAACCATGAAGATCCATGTAAAGATGAGTAAATGAATCATATTGCATCAACAATATCTTATCACGGATGTGAGGTTGTAAGTGTCCTATAAAGATTCTTTGCACATCAACATCCAGAATAGAATATTGGATTTGTGATAAGAGGGCTTGACAACAACCCATAAAATCTGTTATTTTTTCTTTCGTTCCTTGTTTGCAATGAACCAAGTCTATCAAAGAGACTTGAGGTCCATTGTTCACTTGAAAATGCTTGAGGAACTTATTAACTAATTGTGAGAAAGAAGTTATAGAGTTAGGAGGTAGTGAGAAAAACCAATCCAAGGTTGTGTCCTTGAGTGACCTAGGAAAGAGTTTTTCCAAGATCGCATCCTCAAAGAAGAAATCACTACACATAGTTGTAGAGGCTGCCACATGGTTGTTAGGGTCTCCCTTCCCATTATATTTTTGAAAGGGAGGGGTTTCAAATTTCTCAAGCATTAGAGTTCTTAGGATGGAATAGGACAAAGGGCTATGGATATAATGTGTTGTCATATTAGGCTTAGGTGGACTATTGCTCATGCTAGCCAATTGTTGTTGGATGGAGGTCTTATTTTGCAACAATTGGTTTATGATGGGGTTAGAAGCCGAACTAGGTAGAGATTGGAATGAGTTGGAAGGACTAGGTGATGGTGTATGAGTAGCCTTTTGGAAAGTGATATGAGTTTTAGATGTAGGTGGAGTCACATTAGGTGTGTAACTATATGGAATGGTACTATAATGGTGAACAAGATTCCCAGTGGATAACTCAACACATGTGGTAGCATTATTAGTTGGTTATGTAGTAGTGGTAAGAACAGTAGAACTATAAGTAGGAATAGGGAGTGTAGGTATGGGTGTCGACACTTGAGACCCTATTTGATTAGAAGATGTGACATTGGTGATGATTTCAATGCAACTAGATGTAGATAGAATGTTGTTATGCACTATATGATCAAGACCACACAAGACTTCCAATCCTTCTTGACCTTCGAGAAAAAGACTTTGTAGACTCCCAACAATAGGGATGACCTCCTCATCTATGTGTTATGTGCTTACAAATTGCTGGAAATTAGCCAATTCTGTGTCTAATCTATGAATTTCAGCTTCAAGAACATGAGCCACAAGTTCATCAATGTTGATGGATTCATGGAAGTTTGATGCTTCAAGAAGATGCGAAGTAGGGATGTCAGGAAGAATTGATGGGACCTTCTTGTGTGATAATCCTAGGAATTTGGGGTTCCAATGTATTGGTATCATTGTTATGCAAAGCATTAGAACCCATAATTCGACGACTGCTTCACACAAGAACATTAGAATTGGGGCATCGGGTCACAAAGCTCATAAAGTGTCTATAAGATTTAGTAACACACAAGATGCACCAATAGAAGAAATGAATGACGAAGAAAAAGAAAGATTTGAGTTTTTGTTTAAGTGAAGAAATAATATAGCCTTGATCAAATTCAATTCTACTCAAATCCACTTAAATATAAACAATGCCAATGCTTAAATCAAACCCAAATTTCAATGCTTTTTTTTCAAAATGCAACAACTCAAAATTGTTTCTATCTTCAATTTTCAATGCAAGATGACAATTGTAATGTTGTAAAACAATGCAAATTCAGATTTGGAATGCAAATGACAGCAAAAAAATATGAAATTATACTATCAATCATAAATGCCAGATTGCAACATTAACTAGGTTTCACAAAATGCAACTTTTTTGACAATTTCTAACAATGAAAAAGATTCACATGTGCAATGTAACACTATGAAATGATTAACTATTGTAATTCTAATTAGATTTGATACAAAAATAAAAAATTTAAATTATGCTATGATGATCTATCCTTTCCAAATGCAAACAAAGTGACAAATATGCATTCTTCCAAGTCTAGAATGTAACTTTCTTTTTCAAATTTCAAATGCAAAGATGCAAGAATGTTTTGAATCAACAATAATGACAAGGTACAAAAAATGTAACTATTTTAAACAAGCTAACAATGTAACAAGATCTAAAACAACTTACAAATATATAAACCCTAGGGTCAATACTAGCTAAATTTTTGAACAATGCAAGGTTTTTTCAAACCCTAATTTTGAAACTATGCAAAATATAACTATGTATGAAAAATGATTAATGAATTCACTCCCAATCAGATCTAGGGTGATAAACAACTCAGATTTGAAGGAAGAAGGATGAAAAAGTGCAAGAAACAATAAGATCACCAAAAAGTTAAGGAGAAAAGAGTGATCTAACCTAAGGAGCTAAACTAGGTCAAGCCCTCTTCTACAAATATTATGACAAACCAAGCTTGGCTTCTACCCAAGAAGGAGAGACAAACTACAGGGGTTATGCCCTTTTGTTGTATATAGATGAGTCAACCAAGTTCAACCAAGGTCAAACAAGAAAGCTAAGATAAATGGTCAAAATCCTAGAAGACAAATATAGGCTTATAACTAATAGACGAACACATATCTCAGAAAACCAAAAGTACAATAGAGATCAAGGAATAGTTTAAAACATGGATCTTGGAGCAGAAATTCCAAGGACCAGGGCACTTGGGTGCCCTAGGCCTTTTTTAGGGTTTTATAGGATCTCAGATATCACCAGACTTGTACTTGTTTGCTATGTCTTCTTCCTAGAAATTAGCTCCCTATTTCTCTGACCTGCACATAAGGAAAGAGGAAAAGGTTGTGTTGTGTATAAGGGCTTGCCTTAGTCAAACTTTGTCTTGGTGTTTCCACCTCCACTACAACAATGATTAGATCCAAGAGTGCGTGCTCTAGGAGGGTAGAGGCCGTATCTGTAATAATATGATAGAAATATGAACGATGATGATTACTACAAGAGATACAACCCTATTTGATGAAAATGACTCAAGATCTCACACCAACAAAGTAAAGTGATGAAGAAAGATTGAAACTCCATTCAAGACTTGAAAACAAACTTCAATAGCATCCACAAGTAGATAAGACTTCCAAGCATGAATAACACTTTAGCATAGAACACAATATGAGAGCAAACTTACAATTTTCATCTAGGTGTAAAATGAAATACAAAACTCTTTTATATATGCATTCCCGCTCACTTACGACAAATAAAACACAATTAGGCCATCAAATGCAAACTAAGGAAGTGTCCCAAGCTGACACTACAAAAGAGGGGCTAAAAGTCCCAACTGGGACTAGGGCACTTGGGTGCCCTGGGCCTTTAGACCCACAACTCCTAGGAGTGCCAAATATAGCGGGCTTAGTCAATTACTAAGTTGATTCCATCGGAGTTATTCATTGGGATCGATATTTTATCATTTTATGTTCAAAAAGGTGTTAAAATAGGTTCTAATTAACAAAGGTAACAAATTAGGTCCAACCAGGTGCTAAATTAGGTGTAAAATGCTAGTGTATACATTTTACTCCATAACAATTAGATGTTAAAAATATTAATACTCGTGGGGCCGAACTGACAGCGCCAATGTGTCGGGGTGGGCAGGTAAATTCTAGGAGAGGTCTCTTTTTGTGTGCCAAGTGTCTCAGTCGTTCGGGGCAACAAGCTACTGGCAAAGTCACTTAAGATCCCTAAGAGAAAAAAATGTCAAACTTTGACGAAGTAGTTCTCAAAATTCATGGTAGATGGGAATGTTCCATTTGGACCTATAAGTACATGTGGGGTCTATCCACAATAACCTCTCTTAGTTTTGGTCAACTCCAATCCGTTTGAACATGCTAAAATCAAATTCATTCTTGCAAAATGTTTTAGTTTCATACAATGGAAAGGTGCTAGGAGTGACATTTTACATTCCACAACCGTGGGGCCAAATCGACAATGCCAACGTGTCGGGGTGGGTGGGTAAATTCTAGGGGAGGTCTCATTTTGTGCGCCAAGTGTCCCAGTTGTTTGAGGTAGCAGGCTACCATCAAAGTCACTCAAGATCCATAAGAGCAAAAACTGCTAAACTTTGACGGAGTAGTTCTCAGAATTCATGGCAGCTGGGAATGCTCTGTTCAGACCTACAGGTGCACGTGGGGTCCGTCCACAATAATATCTCTTGGTTTTGGTCAACTCCAATCCATTTGACTATGCTGAAATCAAATGCATTCTTGTAAAATGCTTCAGTTTCATGCAGTGGAAAGGTGCTAGGAGTGAGATTTTACATTCCACAGCTTGTGGAGCCAAACTGATAGCGTCAATGCATTAGGGTGGATGGATAAATACTAGGGGAGGTCTCATTTTATGCGCCAAGTGTCCCAGTCATTCGGGGCAACAGGCTACTGGCAAAGTCACTTAAGATCCCTAAGAGCAAAAAACTACCAAATTTTGACTGAGTAGTTCTTGGAATTCTAGATAGCTGGGAATGTTTCATTCAGACCTACAGGTGCACATGTGCACATGGGGTCCATCCACAATAACCTCTCTTGGTTTTAGTCAACTCCAATCCATTTGACCGTGCCAAAATTAAATGCATTCTTGCAAACTGTTTCAGTTTCATGCAGTGGAAAGGTGCTAGGAGTGATAGTTTGCATTCCACAGCTTGTGGGGCTGAACCGATAGTTCTAATGTGTCAGGGTGGGCAAGTAAATACTAGGGGAGGTCTCGTTTCGTGCACCAAGTGTCCTAGTCGTTTAGGGTAGCAAGTGTTGAAAATGAAGGTAATTAATGAACAAGTGATTTTACACTTTCAATCTAACGTAGAAGAGAAGAGAATAGAAGAGAGAAGCTTGCAATAATGAACACAAGTATTTATGTGGAGAAACCCTTGCAAGAAAAGAACTCCACACTCAAAGATGTTTCCTGCTTGTATTAAATCTTTTTGGAAAAGATTACATTCAATACTGAAATTCCTCTAAGTCCTTGATGCACTTCACAAAAAAGCTTCTTGCTTTTTTCTCTAAGTCTTTTCAAAAAACTTATTGCTTTTTTCTTCTGAGTATTTTTCACAATTCAACTCTCTGGAAAATGTATGGGGCTCTTAATTAATTAATGAAGCTTCATAATTCAAGAGCTTCTTAATTTGAAAGCTTGAAACTTAAAATACAATAAATTATAGTTGATAACATAGCAACCAATACTCATGCAAAAACCAAACACTCCAAATTGAGAAGACATAACTCAAACAATGTTCAAGCTTTCAGTTAACTGCCTCTTCATGATGCAGTGCCCAAGTTTGCCAAAAATAGCTTTGCTAACATCAAACATATCTCCAAATAAAAGCAACAACAAAAAGTCTTCCAATTGGGCATCCATATTTGCTTAATCACTTTTTGTTGACTGAAGTGATCAATACACATCAATTTCATGCAAACAACATGCAATATTTATGTCCCCAAGGTTATTCTGAAATACTTTGTTCTATACATGCAAGTGACATGCAAACACTGAATTTAACATGCAACTGATACCCATTACTTGAAACACTGAGAAGTATCATCCTACAACTTTTTGGAGTTGGAGTGTTATGCAAGTAATATCTTAAAACTAACATGCAAGCATTTGCAACATGCAACTAATACCCATTACCTGAAACACTGAGATGTACCATCTTGCAAGTTTTTGGAGTTGGAGTGTTCTGTAAGCAATCTCACCTGACATGCAAGGTCATACAAGTCCATAAGAGTGACATGCAACAACATGCAAGTACATGCAAGCAACATGCAACAACATGCAATGACATGCAAGTGCATGCAAGCAACATGCAAGTTCATGCAAGTTATTCTGACCACATGCAAGCAATATCCAATTCATGCATCTCTAACACTGTAGTTAACTCCAACATTATATCGATGCAAGATGTCTCAACATTATCCACTCATGTAGATAAAAAAGCACAACTCCAAGTCTAAATATAAGTCCCCATGAAAAGGGGATGCCCAAGTCTAACTCCCACTCACTAGGAGTTATCAAATTCTAAATTTAGACTTAGGAGAAGTCAAGAAAGTCTCCATGGTTCCCAACTCAAAGTGGGCGCCCAAGTTTGATTTTATCCAATTAAGAATTAATTACAAAAGTCAAAGTGATATAATTAATAAATAATTAATCTCTCAATGTCCTAATGTGTTGGGGAACACATTCCATGAACTTTGGAGACACATGAATTGGTTAGGATTGCAAGTTAATGGCAACTTATCCCAATAGCAAGCTACTGGCAAAGTCACTTAAGATCCCTAAGAGTAAAAAATTGCCAAACTTTGATGGAGCAGTTCTCAAAATTTGTGGTAGTTGGAAATGTTTCATTCAGACCTATAGGTGCACGTGGCGTCCATCCATAATAACCTCTCTTAGTTTTCATCAACTCCAAACCATTTGACCATGTCGAAATCAAATGCATTCTTGCAAAATGCTTTAGTTTCATGCAGTGGAAAGGTGCTAGGAGTGACATTTTGCATTCCACAGCTCGTGGGGCTGAACCAACAGCGCCAACACGTCAAGGTGGGTGGGTAAATGCTAGGGGAGGTCTCATAAGACCCTTAAGAGCAAAAAACTGTCAAACTTTGACAGAGTAGTTCTTAGAATTCATGGTAGCTAGAAATATTTTGTTTAGACTTACAGGTGCACATGGGGTCTGTCCATAATAACCTCTTAGTTTTTGTCAAATTCAAACCGTTTGACCGTGTCGAAATTAAATGCATTCTTGCAAAATGCTTCAGTTTCATGTAGTGGAAAGGTGCTAGGAGTGACATTTTGCATTCCATAGCTCATGGGGCTAAATTGACAGCACCAACATGTCGGGGTGGGTGGGTAAATACTAGGGGAGGTCTCTTTTTGTGTGTCAAGTGTCGCAGTCGTTCGGGGCGAAAGGCTACCAACAAAGTCACTTAAGATCCTAAGAGAAAAAAACTATCAAACTTTGATGGACTAGTTCTCAAAACTAGTGGTAGCTGGGAATGATCCATTTGGACATACATGTGCATGTGGGGTCCTTCCACAATAACCTCTCTCAGTTTTGGTCAACTCTAATCCATTTGACCGTGCTGAAATCAAATGCATTCTTGCAAAATGCTTCAGTTTCATGCAACACAACCTTACCAGGTGCCATGTTTTTTGTTCTACTTATTGTGAGGCCAAACCAACCATGCTAATGTGTCAGGGTGGTAGGTAAATGGTAGGGGAGGTCTCGTTTCGTGTGCCAAGTGTCTCAGTCATTCCGCGCTGCAAGTTACTAGCAAAGTCCAAAGGTGCTAGGAGTGAAATTTTGCATTCCACAAGTTGTGGAGTTGAACTGACTACACTAACACATTGGGGTGGGTGGGTCAATGTTAGGGGAGGTCTCATTTCATGCACCAAGTGTCTTAGTTGTTCCACACTACAAGCTACTAGCAAAGTCGAAAGGTGCTAGGAGTGAGATTTTGCATTCCACAACTCGTGGGGCCGAACCGATAGCACCAACATGTCAAGGTGGGTAGGTGAATGCTAGGGGAGGTCTCATTTTGTGTGCCAAGTGTCGTAGTCATTCGGGGCAGCAGGCTATCGACAAAGTCACTTAAGATCCCTAAGAGTAAAAAACTGCCAAACTTTGACAGAGCAGTTCTGGAAATTCATGGCAGCTGGAAATGTTCTGTTCAAACTTACAGGTGCATGTGGGGTTTGTCCACAATAACCTCTCTTAGTTTTGGTCAACTCCAATCCGTTTGACCGTGCTGAAATCAAATGCATTCTTGCAAAATGCTGCAGTTTCATGCAGTGGAAAGGTGCTAGGAGTGAAATTTTGCATTCCACAGCTCATGGGGCCGAACTGGCTATGCCAACGCATCGGGGTGGGCGGTTAAATGCTAGGGGAGGTCTCATTTCATGCACCAAGTGTCCCAGTCATTTGGGGCAGCAGGCTACTGGTAAAGTCACTTAAGATCTTAAGAGCAAAAAACTGCCAAACTTTGACGGAGTAGTTTTTAGAAGTTGAGGTAGATGGGAATGTTCTATTTGGACCTACAGGTGTAAGTGGAGTCCATCCACAATAACCTCTCTTAGTTTTGGTTAACTGTGTCGAAATCAAATGCATTCTTGCAAAATGCTTCAGTTTCATGCAACACAACCTTGCCAGGTGCCATATTTTTCATTCTTCTTGTCATGGGGCTAAATTGATTGTGCCAATGTACTAGGGTGGATAGGTAAATGCTAGGGGAGGTCTCATTTCATGTGTCAAGTATCCTAGTCATTTCGGGTTGTAAGCTACCGACAAAGTGACTTTGTCGGTAGCTTACAACCTGGAACAACTGGGACACTTGACACATGAAATGAAACCTCCCCTAGCATTTACCCACCCACCTCGACGCATTGGAACAATTGGTTTGGCCCCATGACCAGTGGAATGCAAATTTTCAATCTTAGTACCTTTCAACTTTATCGATAGCTTGCAGCGCAGAACGACTGAAACACTTGGCGCATGAAACAAGACCTCCCCTAACATTTACCCACCCACCCCAATGTGTTGGCATAGTCGGTTCAGCCCTGTGACTTGTGGAATGCAAAATTTCATTCTTAGCACTTTTCCACTTTATCGGTAGCTTGTAGCCTGGAACAACTGAGACACTTGGTGCACGAAACAAGACTTCCCCTAGCATTTACCTGCCCACCTTGATGTGTTGGCGTGGTCGGTTTGGCCCCATGACCTGTGGAATGCAAAATTTCACTTCTAGCACCTTTCGACTTTATTGGTATCTTGTAGTCCAGAACGACTAAGACACTTGGTGCATGAAACGAGACCTCCCTGGGCATTTACCCACCCCGATGTGTTGACATAGTCAGTTCGGCCCCACGACCTGTGGAATGTAAAATTTCACTCCTAGCATATTTTGACTTTGCTAGTAGCTTACAGCCCGGAATGACTAAGACACTTGGCGCACAAAATAAGGCCTCAAGCATTTACCCACCCACCCTGATGTGCTGGCACAGTCAGTTTTGTCCCACAACCTGTGGAATGCAAAATTTCACTCCTAGCACCTATCGAATTTGTCAGTAGCTTGTAGCCTGGAATGACTGAGGCACTTGGCGCATGAAACGAGACCTCCCCTAGCATTTAACAACCCATCCTGACATGTTGGCGTAGTCAATTTAGCCCCACGACCGGTGGAATGCAAAATTTCACTCCTAGCACCTTTCCACTGCATGAAACTGAAGCATTTTGCAAGAATGCATTTGATTTTAACATGGTCAAATGGAGTGGAGTTGACCAAAACTAAGAGAGATTATTGTGGATAGACACCACATGCACCTATAGGTCTAAACGGAACATTCCCAGCTACCACGACTTCTGAGAACTGCTCCGTCAAAGTTTGACAGTTTTTTGCTCTTAGGGATCTTAAGTGACTTTGCCGGTAGCTTGCTACCCCGAATGACTACAACACTTGGTGCATGAAACGAGACCTCCCCTAGCATTTACCTGTCCACCTCGACGTGTTGGCATTGTTAGTTTGGCCCCACGAGCTGTGGAATGCAAAATGTCACTCGTAGCACTTTTCCACTGCATGAAACTGAAGCATTTTGCAAGAATGCATTTGATTTTGGCACGGTCAAATGGTTTGGAGTTGACCAAAACTGAGAGAGGTTATTGTGGATGGACCCCATTTGCACCTGTATCTCTAAATGGAACATTCTCAGCTACCACAAATTTTGATAATTGCTAAGTCAAAGTTTGGCAGTTTTTCACTCTTAGGGATCTTGAGTGACTTTATTGGTAGCCTGCTGCCCTGAATGACTGGGACACTTGGCGCACCAATGAGACCTCCCCTAGCATTTACCTACCCACCCCGATGTGTTGGCACTGTTGGTTAAGCCCCACGGCAAGTAGAACAAAAAGTATGGTTCCTAGCAAGGTTGTGTTGTATGAAACTGAAGCATTTTGCAAGAATGCATTTGATTTCGACACGATCAAATAGTTTGGAGTGACCAAAACCAAGATAAATTATTGTGGACAGACCCCATGTGCACTTGTAGGTCTAAACAAAACAATCCCAGCTACCATGAATTCTGAGAACTGCTCCGTCAAAGTTTGATAGTTTTTTGCTCTTAGGATCTTAAGTGACTTTGTCAGTAGCCTGCTGTCTTGAACGACTTCAACACTTGGCGCATGAAATGAGACCTACCCTAGAATTTACCCACCCACCCTAATGCATTGGTGCAGTTGGCTCAGCCCCATGAGTTGTGGAATGCAAAATTTTACTTCTAGCATCTTTCCACTGCATGAAACTGAAGCATTTTGTAAGAATGCATTTGATTTCAGCCGGTCAAATAGTTTAGAGTTGACCAAAACTGAGAGAGGTTATTGTGGATGGACCTGACCTGCACCTGTGGGTCTAAACAAAACATTCTTAGCTGCCACAAATTCTGAGAATCACTCCGTCAAAGTTTGGCAGTTTTTTGCTCTTAGTGATCTTAAGTGACTTTGTCAGTAGCCTGCTGCCCCGAACGATTGCAACACTTGGCACATGAAACAAGACCTACCCTAGTATTTATCCACCCACCTCGACATGTTGGCACTGTTGGTTTAACCCCATGAGCTGTGGAATGCAAAATCTCACTCCTAGCACCTTTCCATTGCATGAAACTGAAGCATTTTAGAACAATACGTTACTTGCCACCATAGGCAAATAAAATTGATTAAAAAAAATTGAGGTAGGTTTTTGTAGGTAGACCTGACATCCACCTGTACACGCAAAGAAGATGTTCCTAGGTGTCATGGTTTGATGGAATAGCCGGTCCAAAGTTTGACACCTTTTTTTGTCTTAGGGCTCTTTAGAGACTGTCTCCATCCAACATAGTCGATAACTACTAGGAGGCTTCACCACAAAAAAGACATCTCCCCTAGAATTTACCTGCCCACCACAATGTGTTGGTGCCGTCTATTTGTCCCCAAGAGATGCCGAATGTAAAAATTTAGTCCTAATACCTTCCCAGTAGATGAAAATTCAGTACTATAAAGGTGTTCTCACTTGATTCAATATGTTGTAGGGCATCAATTAAGGCTGCTCTTACCACGGATATCAATTGTTAGCACCAAATGTGAAGAAACAAATGAGGTTTTGTCATTAAAACTCATTATGAAATATTAACTAAAGTACATATCATCATGAAATAATCATGAAAACCTACCTTATTTTCCTTCCAAAGGCAACTTCTTAAGGATTATGCCTACCTCCATCATACTTAAATCATGCATGCAAATTAGCTAATATGAGTACACCAATGAACTCTATAATGAAACAAAGCTAATCAACCAGGACCAAGGAGCACATATAAGAAGGTAAGATAGGTGTCAAAAATATAGAAGGTGAAATGAGGATAGCAAAGAA
Organism: Cunninghamia lanceolata; assembly: GCA_027924645.1. Classification (NCBI taxonomy): domain Eukaryota; kingdom Viridiplantae; phylum Streptophyta; class Pinopsida; order Cupressales; family Cupressaceae; genus Cunninghamia; species Cunninghamia lanceolata. Next base: position 891,321 of record BSBN01000585.1, read on the forward strand.
AAATAACATACCTTTCTATCATTCCACTGATTCAATCTAATGAACCATTCGGGTCTACTCTACTCTTTATTGTGTCAAGTATTGCCTTGTAGTTAGACTCACAAACCTTCCACAAGGTCCTATTCAATGGTCTACCCCCATATTTGATCAAATAAACATTTGATGCCACAACAAGGTTAGAATAATGAAGAATCTTCCTTTGTGTGTCAAAGTCCTCAAACAACCACACATCAGACTTCTTCAGTGGGTACCTTCTAAGCCATGTTCCAGTAACAACCACTGATCCTATAGGATACTTGATGTTTTCTCCATCTATAATAGGGGCATCTAATTTCTTTTTTGCCTCAACACGACGACACAAATAATAATATGTTCCTTCTTCATTGTCTTTAGCTACAATAATTGCATAAACATGCCCTGTATTGATATGTGCATTCAGTGTGATGAATATAGTCAACAATACAAAAAAACTAAAAAACAAGATGGAATATTAAATTTTATTAAATTTGAATGTTAATAATACCTGGTTGAACTAGATTTGAAACATGGTCAAATTGAACTGATGATTCAATCTGTGTGAGTTGGAGTGCTACCGGGAGTCGATACATGTCAACCGGGCTTAGGCTTCTTGTAGACCATTCATCGACCCACTCCTTTGACTCACAATCATACCAAGCTTGATCTATACATGAAGAACAAAAGCATACCATCTGCTGCATATGAATACTCCATGAACCTGCATTAGAGATTCTAAAAGAGTGTAGCTCACTTGATCCTGTCAATATACAACAATCCTCATATTTTGCAATGCTACTATCATCAACCAACCAAAAATATCTATGAATTGCAGACTTACCTACATTACCTGGACCCATTCTACTGTTACACCATTCGACAATAGATCTCACATCTGTCAACTTTGTATTGTCTTTGTACTTTAACTCTTCTCGTACTAATGCTCTTTTGATACATGCTCCTGCACCATCATGCTCCCCCTTTCCATGCCCGGCCTCACAAAAATTCCACATATGTTGAACACCATTCATCTTATGCATCATGCTCAACCAATAGAACATCCATGAGTTCTTAAATTGTGATGCACAATTATCTGACCATATGATATGCTGATAAAATGATATGCTCCTGCTAGCCAAATCACGGTAGAATATCTGAAAGCAACCTTGCACGAACTCTATAGAATGTGTGCGATCATCACTGATATAAAAATGATACTCCCTCAAGATCTTCTTGTTGTTCTTTGTACTGTCATCTGCAGGAATGAATACTATATGTACAAATATAGCAACCTGTGTAGAGTTGTAATATTGCGATTGCATCTCATTCTATGGCTGTAGTGTGTAGTTCTCTGCAAAGTCAACAATTGAAATGATGGTACCAAGTGGAAACGTGTCCTTCCATAACTTGAAATGCAAGTCCAATAATCGAACTCTATGGGTATGCCTTGCATACTTGTAAACTATATTCTCTCAGAAAATAGAGATAAACTGATACACTGGAATATTTTCAATGACCAATTCACACTTTTTTGCTTCTTTACCATCATTTAGGCTATATGCCACTATCTTATATTTGCCAAAACTTACTAGTTCATTCCCAATTGCATGTGTGTTCTCCATATGTTCACAAATTGGCAAATATTGCAACCCACCACAATGGTCACACATGCCATCCAAGCATAAGTTCTTGTAGAATAATTGACCATCCACTCTTTGACATAAGATGCTCAATATAAAATCTCTTGAAGATTTAGGTGGACACTTTATATTACACTCCTGCAAAACATCATTAGTATGCAAATCTGCACATATATATCTATAAACGTCATAATGATTAGAAAACTCAATATGTACTCTACAACAACAATTTGTGCGTGTGTGCTTTATTTTGACATAAAAAGGCTTTACCATTTCAAAATACCTTTGACTAATTTTGATTTGAGGATACATCTCTTGAAATTTCTTGAAAAACTATGTTTGAGTCACATCCAAAAAATGCTTTGGATGTGGCTCATGGTTTCAACAACCAATTCTCCTTACAACATCTTTTGCATTAGGAGATACCCTTGTGTTATTTTTCCAAAATTCTTCAATGAGGGATCTCAAGAATTCAACAACTTTATCTTTCTATGGGATTCTCCTAGAGAATGCCCACAATTCATTGGTATTTGGATCCTCAACTCTTTCACACCTTCCAACGGCTCCCATTAGAGTTTTTCTACTTACTTTCAATTCTTCATCTGTCTTTCTAATGAGGCAAGCTTCCTTTGTTTATTGGCTTACTATTGTCGATGTAATGACATGTTGTGTGACATTAATATCCTTGGTGCATGAGGTGGAACCCACAATCTCATATGCACTCATTATATTCTTTACAATTAATTTTTCACTTGAAGCATCCGATGTTCTTAGGCTAAGAATCTTCATAATGGGCCTGAATTTTAGATTTCTCATCAATTCAACAAATAGTTGACATATTCTAGTTTCATTTAACTTCTCAAGGAATGATTTCCATCTTATTGGCATATCTTTGGCAAGTACACTTTGAAATCTTATTTTGCATGGGCTTCAAAACATTCTCATCAATATCAATTAGAAACTTAGGCTTTCTATGCAAAATTCTAGGAGGCTTTTTCAATGGTAAAGTCGACTCCTGGTATTAGGAATTTCTTCAATATTTAATTGAGATGGGATAAATGGCATACCTTCAATTGGAGATGGAAAAGATGAAAAACCTTGAAGTTGAGATAAATAATATGGTGTACCTTCAACTTGACATGTGAATGATGGCGTGCCTCCAACTTGAGAAGAGAATGAAAATGTACCTCCAACTTGAGAAGAGAATGAAGATGTACCTTCAACTTGACCTGTGAAAGATGGAGTGCCTCCAATTTGAGAAGAGAATGATGGTGTACCTTCATCTTGACCTGTGAAAGATGGAGTGCCTCCAACTTCGAGATTTAGTTTCCTCATTAAACGAAGGTTTTGCAGTTGTTGCCTTTGTGTTGCCAATTCCATCTCCCTCTTAGCTTGATTAGGTGATTCATGTTCCTCTTAAATTGGTGGCATGTCTTCTTTTATGGTTGACAATTTCCTACTTTTGCGAAGTCACCTCATTCTTTCTCTTTTCTTTTCATTCTTAACTTCACACTCTTCTGGAGTTAGAGTCTTTGCTCATTTCCTTGACATGATGTTGATTTCTATATGCATCATGAATAAAACATATATAAATTAGTCCATCTTGGTACAATAGAGTAAAGTAATCTTGTACACAAATCTCAAAATATAATCATATAATTAAAGTGAATAAATGATTATAAATCTGAAAAATTTATAGTTTTCTAGGGTGGCCAACCCAAAACATTAAGATCGCACACATGTCATATACAAGCAATCTTTTAAAAATCAAGATTAAGCTAGGATAACATTCGAATTACAAGGAAAGATGACATTATCATACCATTCGTGTGCTTCATGGAGTAACTAACATTCAACTTTCAGATGATATTTAAGAACGTATCATAGCAATACTAAGTTTTTAGCAAATTACATCCATGGCCAAGATATGGTCAACACTTACAAATGGTGGTAGGCACAATCACTAGGTTAATTTTGAACATTTTCTTGACATATCTTCTCAAATATTTTGATTGATCTTGTCTTAGGTTCTCTTTTAGTACTTTCTTCCTCTATCATATTTTTGTTAAAATAGTGTATGTAGAGCAACCTCCTACTAGCTAGCAAAAAAAATGAGATAAATGAAAAATAAAACACAAAGATTTTAATTAACAAAGTACTCTAGCAAGGCATGATTGAGTTGATTAACAAAGTACTTATTACACTTACCCTTGTCATTTGTGTCTTTGATGCTTCATAAATCATAGTTAACCCTAAAATGTGCAATAAGAGGCTGGTGACAACTTGATGAAACAGTGACAATCTAGGCTTTGATCATGACAATGACTTACAATAGCTTATACTAACTGTGGAAGGATTCTTAGCTTTGTGAAAACCATGAACTTTCTGTCCACTTTGATGGATTTAACATGCAATAGATCCATAGACCTCAATACCCCATACTCTAGAATGGATTAAAGAGAAGTGATATGTAAAAGTTGCATGATCACTGTAAGAACCTCATATACAATAGTCTACCCTTGTTTATATCTCCAAAATATCTTCATGTTGTCTTCACTACTCACACCCCCAGTGTATGTTTTAACAATGTTTGAAATGGTGGGGAGGCTTATGTTGTACCCTTCACATGTCCAAATGATCCTTCTTGTTGTCCCTAAAGGTCAGACATAAACAATAGGAATAATATCATGACTTTGATTGCTAACAATGGCTGCCAAATACTCCATTTAGGATCCTTACGAAAGGTAGCATCCAAACATGGAGTCATTACCAAGCACCATATATGCAGTTTATGACAATACTTGTAGTGTGGATTATGCCTTTGAATAAAACCCTCAAGATGTCTTATTACTTCTCTTCCCTAATCATCTTCTTTAAGATTGTCCAGATATGGCCATTTTAATGTCTGAGGTAGTTTTTGGAATGTAGAAGTCCCACCAACACATGATATACCTCTAGCAGTGTGTAGAATAGTGAAAACTATCTTGACAAACCCAAGGGTTTGTTGACTGTCCCAAGCACACACAAATATATCTTGTGATACTACCCCATCTATTGGAGGTTCTAGGTGGATGGCCTTGATCAATCTTCTCTCTAAAACATGACGTGCTTTCTTATGTAGATCTTAAGGCTCAATAGCTTCCAAAAAGACATGAAAACTAGTCCTCTATGACTGTTGATATTTTGAAGACCTTAAAGACCCCCTTACCAAACCTATTTAACAAGTTAGGATCTCAAAACCCAATACTATTTATTGGAATTGATCTTGGAGTACATATAGATCACAAAAGGACTAAATGCATTATAATGCATGGAGGCTTCATGATTGTCCTAGTGAACCTCATCAATGCCTTGACTATACTGAGATGGTACGTGACATTATGACACATTTGGATCACAACTTGAGGTTCTATAATAGTCCCATATTCAAGATGATTGTACAATGTATAAGGGAACATGTGTAGATCATATGTATATTTCTGGACTGTCATAGTCTTGGGAAACTTAAGACACTTATATTATCCTTTGTCCACCCTAAACTTCATCACCCTCATAGAGATTTAGGTACGTCACAAAGGACTAGTTATATTATCATGCAAGGAGGCTCTACTCAAGACTATCCCGACGGCATCATACCCTCCTTGACTGTACTGTAGTACATGCACCCACCAATATCGATACTCTATATTCTTTAACTATCTAATAACTCCTCGACACGTCACTATCTATTCAAAACAACCTCATTGTGATTATAATTGTCCTAATAACTATGCCAATGACATGTATGGTTTTCTTTTAGTTGACGACAATCTTCCCTACCATATGAATATCCTTTCAAGACCACCTAGATGTGTTTATATAGTATCATGGATGTCTTTTTGCATGGATTTGAGATTAATTGACTTATCATTTAGTCTTGATTACCCACCTTATGTATCAGTTGCTATCCTACCCATGGGTGAGAGGTCATAACTATTCCTAGGGTTGCATGATAGCTATTGCGGTATAATTTAGTCTGTAGGTTGATATGGTAGTTCTTCCAAGTGAGTATGCTCAAGTGACAATCCTTAGCTTGATTTTAGCATGATGATAATTCATTAACTAACATGATTTCCCTTAGTATCCTTGTAATTGTTTAGGTTAGTGTTTGAAGCAGGATAATAGCAACATGTGATAATTTCACTTTCTCATGATAATTTAACTTGTCAAAATGATAATCCTCTCACTTCCCTCATGACTGTCCTATAACATCAGATTTCATGCTTTAACATAATCATAAAGTGAAGTAAACAAATACATTTAAAGAACATACCTTAGATTTCGAGATTCAAGTTGCCCGATCCTAAAAAAATTGGCTTCAAAATCCTCAAAAATTGATCCTTTTGGCAAGTTCCTTCGTATTCAATGTTGAATTCTAAATAACTCTAATAGGATTAGTGAAAATTAAGAAAAAAAACAAACATATATCATCAAATTCAATCTAAATACATTAAAATTAACATTGAAACAATATGAAACATGAAACTATTAGTTTAAACAATCAAATTCTATCTAAAAACATTCAATTTAGTTCTTCTATGTTAAAAAACCAAAAAAAGGTGGTGGATTAAGCAAACAACGATTGTCAAAATGTCAACTGGATAAAAAAGCATTTTGTTGTTGTGCATGAAAAGCAGGGAATAACAGAGCATGTGGGACTGAAACATGGATCCCACATGCTTTTTGTCCATTTTATTTGGTTCACCAAAATGCTCTTGCATTATAATGCGGGTGCGTTTTGTCAAGCATGGAAAGTTTAAGTGCTTTCATGCATCAAAAGTCTTAAGTATTGTCATGCATGGAAACTTATAAGTGTTTTAAGTGCATGGAAAGTGGGGAGGGAGGTACAGAGGTGAGAGAGAGAGGGTAAGAGGTATAGAGGGGACGAAGAGGGTAGGAGGTAGAGAGAGAGAGAGAGAGAGAGAGAGAGAGAGAGAGAGAGAGAGAGAGAGAGAGAGAGAGAGAGAGAGAGAGAGAGAGAGAGAGAGAGAGAGAGAGAGAGAGAGAGAGAGAGAGAGAGAGAGAGAGAGAGAGAGAGAGAGAGAGAGAGAGAGAGAGAGAGAGAGAGAGAGAGAGAGAGAGAGAGAGAGAGAGAGAGGGGGAGGGAGAGAGATAAAGATAGAGAGATTGCTTTTGACATGTAACCCTAAACCCAAGCAACCCTAAACCCTGAATAATGCCCCTAAACCCTAAACTCAAGCAACCCTAAACATCTAAACCCTAAATAATGCCCCTAAACCCTAACCCCTAAACCCAATCAATCCTAAATCTCTATCTATCTCTATCATCCCTCTACCTCTCAATCTCTCTCCCTATGTCTCTGGCTATGTCCCCCACTCTCTATCTCCCTATGTCTCCCCTTGATCTCCTCTATATCTCCCTATCAGTCCTCTCTCTCTAACCCTAAACCCTAAACCCCTAACCCCTAAACCAAGCAACCCTAAACCTCTCTCTCTCTCTCAACCCCTAAACGCTAACCCCTAAACCCTAAACCTGAGCAACCGTAAACCTCCATCTCCCTATCTCTCCCTTATATCTTCCTATCTCTATCTTCCCTCTACCTTTCAATCTCTCTCCTTATCTCTCTGGATATCTCACTCACTCTCTATCTCCCCATCTCTCCCCTTTGTCTCCTCTACCTCTCCCTATTTGTCTCCTCTCTCTACCTATCTATGTCTCCTTATCTCCCTAACTCTTTCCTCTCTCTCCCCTATCATTCCTCTATCTCCCTATATCTCCCCTCTATCTCTCCCCTCCATCTCCACCCTCTCTCCCTCTTCCTCCCTCTCCCTCTCCCTCTCCCTCTCCCTCTCCCTCTCCCTTATTGACAAAGCAAATGGAAACACAAAAACTAGGACATGCAAAGAGGGATGAGGATATAAATTGGGAGGTTGAAATGGAAACAAGATAAAACAAAAGTCCATTGGATGGGAAGAATGATGAGACGAGAGGTGTAAAATAGTAAAATAGGGGAAAATTGGTGGGATCTAAAGGAAAATTGGTAAGGAAAAGGAAAACTAGGAGAGAGAGAGAGAGAGAGAGAGAGAGAGAGAGAGAGAGAGAGAGAGAGAGAGAGAGAGAGAGAGAGAGATGATTTTATTTCACCATAATGTGAGTGCATTATAACGTGCTCGCGTTATGCTTTGCTTTGGTAATTTCCAATCCTTTGGCTTGGATTTGCCTTGGGCTTCCAAACCAAAGGCTTGGACTGTGTTTTGGACGTCTAAAGATGTGTTTTTCCAGATTGTAACAAAAATTACATAATCTAGAGCGTGCTCCCCATTAGGTTTGCACATGTTTCAATGAAAAGTTGAAAAAATACCATCATAATCCTAAGCTCTCTCTTAGCTTTCTAACCATATAATTTTTTCACGTTTTGAGTATGTTAAGGATTTCATCTTTAATTTCTTTTGTTAGTGTATCCATTTTTTGTCAAAAACCAGTGTGTGGTATTTTTGACTTTTTTAAAAAACCATTCATCCAAATTTCAAATAAATTACATTTTTATAAACTAGACTCCATTCTACACGTATTCAAATTTTGTTTGGATTTTCAATTAGTTTTCAAAAATTTTAGGGAGAGGGGCACTCTCAAATTTCTATTTTTCAGGATGTGTCCACTTTGAAAATTAGTAAAAAATCAGTTATTCATGAAAAAATTATCAAAAAAATCAGGGATAAACTACATGGTGTTAGCTAATTTCTTATTGAAGTGATTTTTGAAATACTAAAATAAATTTAAGATTTTAGGGGGAGCACACCGGACGCTATGTTATGTTTTTTTGAAAAAAATAGGACCAATTTGTGTGCTCCCTCTTTTTGAACCCCTTAATCTCAACCATTTTTGAAAAAAAAATAGTAGATTAGAAACTAGATTCGAAGCACTATGACTCTTGTTTTTGTTGTATCTTCGAATTTTGAGTGTAACTATCTTCAGTTTCTCATCCAACATTAGTCTTTTTTGATTTCAGAAAAAGAAAAAAAGAAAAAAGTGGCATCTTAAGACCCCCTTTTGGTCCCCCATCTTTGTGCACTTACCCAGGGAATGATTAGGGAATTTAAGACTCAATTATCTGATAATTTGATATGAAAGATTTAGGGGTTGCAAAATATATTTTGGGTATGGAAATCTGTAGGGATCAGGCTAATAGGAAACTTTGGTTAAATCAAAAGAAGTACATTGATACTATTTTGTAGCATTTTTCCATGTATGGTTGTAAATTAGTTAGCATTCCCTTACCAATTGGCACTAGGCTCTCTTTGGAACAATGTCCTAAAATAGATGATGACCTTGAAGAGATATATAAGGTTTCATATGCTAGTGTTTGGGAAACCTCGTGTATGTCATGGCTTGTACAAGACCTAATATTTCCCAAGCAATGGGAGTTTTGAGTAGGTTTGTGTTGTGTTGGTAATTTTCCCCGACTGGATGCTTATTCCTAGTTATCCCTACAAGGTAGCCATCATTGGTCAACAGGATTCCCGGGCCAGGGGCCAACAGTATAGGAGATAGACTCTATAAATATATCCTCTTCTTCTTTAGGCTCTGCAGAACCAAGGGGGGTATTCCCTACTCAACATCTATAAAATGCATCTATGTATTAGTTGGGATGTTGACACAAAGCAGATAAATCCTCTCTTATGTAGACCAAAATTGTAAGATAAGTGCAAAGGGGCTAGCTTTGGGCCTATATTCAGTTGTAGACAGAGGATTTCGGTCCTAAAACTACTTCTAATATCCTAAAGGTTTGTATATGAAGTTTGAGTTTGATTTTATGTTCGGATGTAAAACTAGGACCTTGGTTGCAACCTCAATACAAGACTAGATCGGTGCCTATCTCAGGGCTCGGAGTCAATAGACATACACATGTGAATGTACACATAAACTTATATTGATGACTGAGTTTCAAGGGGATTGTTCAATATCTGCCTTACAGATACTTCCCAGAATTAAGTATTTGGTTACCTCTGCTTAAAAGATCCTCACTGCAATATATTCTTCTTAACACTTAATCTAAAACATTTAATCTACTCCTTGAGCAGAAGTAAAAGACCAAGCATTCAATATAGCAAATCCATATTCAAGAATCTTAGACACCCCTTAGTTGTTTAGATTCAAAAGAAGAATACATTCAATTTGGAGACAAGTAACAAAACACATGCAACGAAGCATTACTCATATTAATCAACATGAAACTAGTAAATTTATGCATCAAAACATACAACATGAGATTCATAAACTCACAAGAACATCCAAAATAGGGCCACCAATGAAGTTGTATCTTATCACAACACCAAAATGTTGTCCAGTTTTCAACCAACACAAACTGAGTAACATAGTTTGGCTTAATACAGCAAGAAAGTGTACTCCGCATTAATTACATGGTACCTCAAAAATTCGGCAAGATTCCGTGCACCACAAAATGGCGCCCAAAATAATGGAGGCAGCAGAGGAAAACAGAGGCGAGGGCAGGTGGGCTCGGGATTAGAGCCGCCACTCAAAGATTTGTATCATTATCATGGTAGTTGGCCGTTCAACCATTGACCCATGCCTCTGTATGTTGCCATTAATGGCACAACTACCCGTAGCTCCCTTAGAAATCGCAGCAGCGCACCCACAGAGTTTCCCCACTCAAAAACTGACTACAAACACAAGGAAAATCCATCGCTGAAGGTTTAAAACCTGACCGTCGATTTGATTCTATCGCTGAGATCAGACGGCCCAAAAACCTACAAAAAAGCCAAGAACCAATGATCACGTGCCACGTAGGCACTCCATATTCCTACCGCTGACTTTTTGCCATCTCCATTTTGCCATTTCGCCCTTGTATATGCAAGGAAGGATGCATATACAATCGCCACTGTTCGCCTCTCAAAATCCCTTGTATATGCAAAATGCATATACATGCAACAATTCCCAGGCACGTGGCAGCTTGTGATTCGTCCTCCGTCGCAGTGTATTTGATCTCCATCAGCCATCAGAATGACCCAAGAAAGGTTGGCCGATACATACGGTCTTGGCGATAATCTCTTTGCATATCGGCTACTGTACAAGCATACAATCGCCTTATACAACCCTCGGACCTCAAATTACTATTCGTTGTATTTGACTCCTCCTTCGCGTCCGGGTTGTATGTCTTTGTTTTGTATATCGAGTTGTATGCTGCATATACAAACCTAATATACATGCTACAGACCCCAAACTGGTATGAAGCCTCTTGGAATTCTACTCGGGTCCGTAATGCATCTTTTCACTTGTATGTTTTGAATGTATGTTGGCATACATACAACTACCATTGTATACAATTGGTGGGCTCGACCCATTTTCTTTCTCCTTTGCACATTTCATTGCACATCGCATATACAAATGCAATGTACAAGCTGGACTTTGCCATAATTAAAAAGCACATCTAAAATATTTTGGAATCCGGCTTGTATATCTGAGAATGCATATCTCCTTTGTATATCAACCATATACAAACTCACTTGTACATACCCGCGGGCCCCACCAAATTGTATCTTTGTTGCACTGTAGCAAATGTATGTGCACCAGCCTTTGTATATTTTTTAATGTACATTTCCTTTGTATGTCAAATATACAAACACAAACATACAAACCCCCATATACAAGCGGGAATCTTCCAAGGAATATACCTGCAATGTATCTTTTCTTTATATCTAACCGTTGTATGTCTGAACATACAAACCAAATATACATGCAACCTGATATGCAAGCAACGAATATTCCTGGAATCTTCAATGTATATTCTGCCCTTGTACATTTTCATTTTGAGCTCGATATGCATTTGGAAATGCATACAATTGCAGAATATACCCGGGAATCTGCAAAAGATTCCCCCTTGTATATACAAACTCGATATGCATTTCGAAATGCATACAACTCAAATTTTATCATTTTTTGGAGGCCGATAGAGATTTCATAAGCCCGCCAACATACAACTTGCATTTGCACATACAAGACTCAACATTTTTCTTAGGTGCGACAGGAAAAAGCGGTAAAACACTGCATGTAGGGGGAGGAACAATTTAAACCAAGGCACTAAGGGTTTGAAGGAATACACACAGGAACTTGCAAACTCAAAATTATAACCCTAACTCTAGGTGAACACCACCATGTTGAACCTTGGTAAAGAACACTAGACTTATGTTAAAAGGGTTTTTAGATATTTATGTGGAACTTCAAACCATTACATTTGTTATCATGGGATTGATGATGTGGGTAGGACAATTGATTTATAAGGCTTTGTTGATTCTAATTGGGCTAGTGATCTAGATTGCAGGAGGTCTACAAGTGGTTATGTCTTTACATTGTTTGGAGGTGTAGTTAGTTGGATGAGAAAATAACAACCTACAATGGTGTTTTCCACTACAAAAGTAGAGTACATGGCTATCACACATGCCTATAAGCAGGTAGTGCAGTTACAAAGGTTGTCTTCAAGTATTGGCCTTCAATGTAGATATTTTAGAATTGGATGTGATAGTCAGAGTACCATTTGTTTGGCTAAAAACCCAATGTAACATGCCTACATGAAGCACATTGATGTAAAATATCACTTTATTTGAGAAATGGTTGTTTGTGATAAAGTTGTGTTACAAAAAGTGGACACCTTAGAGAATGTTGCAGATTCACTCACTAAGCTAGTGAGTACATAGAAGTTTAGTTTGTGTTGGGAGGCCATGGGTCTCTCTTCCTCGAGAGTTTGATTTACTATGTTCTTGATTATGTCATTGCAATGTGAATGTCAAGTGGGAGAATGTTGGGATTAGGTGCCTTTCACCTTATCCCTAGACATGTTTTAATTGTATTTAATTGTTGTTGTCAATAAATAATGTTGTCTTCAAGGATCATAGAGAGGGTAGACTTGGATGCCATTCTTAGGTGGTAGGCAAAATTATTTATTATTATTTATTCTCTCACATGTATTTGTAATGGCATTTAAGTCAAGAGTTACTTTTGGGAAGATATTGGAAACTGGTCAATGATTGGGAGGTGTAAGAGGATGTAAGAAGATCTACAAATGAATCTTATGATAAATTTAGACAATCTTCTCATGGAGTGTGTAGGATTGGGATGTTGGTTAATTTGACCATTAAGGTAGAATATATGACATCTATGATATGTAAGCTGGGTGAAAGGTGCATAATAGGAGTTACATACTATTCAGGGAGTTTGACCATGTGGAATGAGTTGTGAGATTCCTTGTGATGGAGGTGGATGCCTAGATTTGGGTGAGTGGTATTGGCCACTAATTTTGTAATACTATTGATGGTATCTTGTATCTATATCTCCTATATATTGGTACCTTGAGATGATAGTATTAAGTGATTGTTTTGTAGGTCATTCTAGCACCATTATGTTGCTAGGGTTTAGAGAGATTAGTAGATTGTATTGATGTAACTATTTTTCAGGATTAATACAAGCTTGAGTCTCTTTGGGCATGGAGTTTTTTTCATACAAGGGGTTTCTCCATGTAAACATTGTGTTATGGTTTAATTTTTCTTTTATTATTGATTTTCATTTCCTCTAATGATTTATTATTGTTTAAGGAATTTGGATCCATTAAAGATCAACATTTCTTGTTGTATTATTTCATCTTGTTTTCAAAAAAGACCTCTAGGGCTTGGTCCAGCTTCATTTGACAAAGGGAAATCCATGAAGCTCTAGATTATTAAATCATGCGTCTATATCAATGGATGGCATGATCAAATATGTGCCATCTTGTTGAGAGCTTAAAGAGTTCACAAAACGAGAAGCATATTGAAGTAGGGCCCATTATGGGGTTAGGCATGGCAACACATAGAAGAGGTGATGCAAAATAAGTTGTACTATCATATGCTACTTGATATCAATGGTTATCACATCCTAGGGGATGCTAGTGTGGTGATAGTTAGAAGAAACCTCTAAAAGAGAGAAGAGGATGAGAAAGAGGTGGGACCCACTATGACATCAATATCTCCGAGAGGGAAATTCTTGCATTATTAGATGAAGCAATGAATGGTTTGTAGGAACTCAAGCCTATTGAGTCACCAAGATGACAAGAAGGATTGTGAATCCAATTAGAGGGAAGGAGCAAGACCCACACAAGGGAAGGCTCATGGGAAAAGAAAGCTAAGAGAAATCTTGAAGTTATCTATTGTTCGCTTATCTATTAATGCAAGACCTTACATGGTTTATAATTTTTTTTTTAAAATTCAGATTTAGCAACATTAAACATTAGATCTATGATTGATAGTTATTTCAAGTTAAAATGTAAACCAAATATTCATATTCACACTTTACTTTATTGTCATAGCAACCATGTAAACTACGTGAAATCAAGCTTAAGAATTTGTTTGAAATTGAAAACCAAAATTTGATTTGACATATTTTTCTTACTATTATTTTTTATTATGGTAAAAAGGTGGGTTTTGAAAGGGCCCATACCCTTGTACAAAGATGAGACAATGAAGACAAATGAGACATCAAAGAGCTACCATAAGAAACAAGCAACACTACGATTGCACAACAATAACAAACATCCTAAGAGAAGTGGATACAAACACAAACAATCAACCAACCCAATGTGTTATGGTGGTTTGAATCCAAATTGCTTCAAAAAGATTTGAGTTACCTCTATCATTTTTTCCTTGGTGTTGAAATCCTTTCAAGTAGATCTCTATTTTCTTGAAGAGCTAGAAGGAACCAAAACCAATTCCCTTTGATTTCTGTTCAATACAATCGAAATCCCTACCATGTATCTACAAACCTCAGTGTCTTTCCCCCTACTAACGTCCTTTGGCACATCCTTAGGAGGGGAAGGGGTCTTGCTATCATTCACACCCAACAAGGGTTCAACGACCTCCCCATTGAGTGGGAGGGGAGACAAAGCATTATCTTTTTTCTTCTAGAAAGGATATATTCTCTTAATGCTCAAGCATTCCACTTCCACATGAACCACTTTGTAGCAATAGTGGCAAACAATCATAAAATCCTTAAATACCAATTGTTGCACCCAAGTTCCCAATTTGGAGTATAAAGAAATCTTAGACTGAAGCACCTTTTCAGCATCCACATAAACATAAAATCTTGCAAACAACAACTGCCTCTTGATTTTGGTGACCATATCCATTGCAATGAACTACCCAAATGAGTTTTCTATGCCTATAAAAATCTCCTCATCCCAATATTTGAGAGGTAGTCCAGGAAGCCTAACCTAGATTGAGAATTTGTTGATGCATTCTCGTTGACCAATTGTTGAGATGTAAATTGTTCTTATTAATAAACCAAGGGCCTTTGAAAAGGATCCTTGTACAATCTTTAGGGTTTGTGAATGATATCAGGAAGAAACGATTCAATAGGACCATAATCTCCACCTGTCCCATGAGCTTCCATCTTCGAAGAGCCTATCTTTAGACCACATCAATATTGGGACCATTTCCACAAAATCTCCCAACAAGCGAATCTTTGAGCTTGGCAATAAATCTATCTATGTAATGGTTTGGAATAGGGATTGAAAGATTCTTCCCCTCTTCCATGGCCCGAGTAGGAGAAACAACGGTCCTAAACACCCTAATTGACCTCCAACAAGAGCCAACTCAACTAGATGGTTATGGAACCCCATCGAATCTGGCCCATGAGAGACACATTCTAAGGGGTAACACTAGCAATAACACCAAGTGCATCCCCACTAGTACCCAAGTCGTTTGGAGCACATGTCTTGACCTCTAAACAAAACAAAGTGATCTCCCTTCTAATGTTGTTCTCTCCTTTGGTGTGAAAGAACCATGGTTTATCCTACAATAGGAACCTTCTATGAAGACCCTAGCATGGGGAGTGCATAACATTTGAAACAACAAGGACATGCATTCTGAGAGAAGCCTCCCTTCGAGCACTCACAATTCATTAAGCTTCCAACCAGAGACCAAGAAGTCATTCAACTTCCTCACCATCTTAGTTGTTGCAAGACTAGTCCTTCACTCCACCATAGTCTTATCCCCTTCTTCATCTCCATCATCGTCATCACCGTCCCCTTCTGCTTCCTATTCCTTCTTGCACGCTCCCAATTTGAAAATCCTATCCCCACTCACTGCCATCACTTATTCAAATTTTTCTTACTATTGTTTTATCTAAGTTTGCATAGTTAATTATTCCCAGTAGACACATTATATCTTAGGACATAGATGAAATATAGATAAACGAGATTAAACTCAAATGATGCAAACATACAAAAATATTGCAAAAATCTTTGTTTAACTTGCAACCTGAGGTTGGGTTGTGACATCTTTCTATTTTTGTTGTATCACTAATATATATCAAAGGAAATTAGTCAAATTTGCCAATCAAAACAGAAGCATTGCAAACACAATCTTTGTCAACATTTATAACAGTTCTTGTAAGACAACCTCTGACAAATTTGTCAAAGTTAATCAATAATCTTGCAATCTCACAAAAACTAGTAGATAACAACTCTTTTAAAAAAAAACATAAAAACAACAATCTTAGTTCAACATTTCTTGTCATTCTTGTAAAATTGTCAAACCATCAAACTATCAACATTTGAACTTTCCAAGTAGATGACAAATCTCTGTCAATCTTCCTAAACGACTAACTTTCTTGCGAAGCAACATTTTTGGCCAACGATAGTCTTCCTAAATCATTTTGTCACAACTTGCTTTGCCCTAATCTCAATAAGCCGTGTACGCCAAATTTTGTGCATAGAATCCCATCCACCTTTTTTTTAATGGAGATCATCCACAAGATCGTTTTTGCTACCCGATATCAGAGCATGAGCCTTCGGTGAACAATCACTTGTGTAAATGAAACAAGTACTTGATAAATTTCCTACATTTAGATAATTTCACATTGCAAAGAATATATAACCCTAACCCCTCACATTCAATTCATCACATATCAATTTACATCCTGCATCAACTACAATTTGTATATCTAAAAGTTTTTATTAAAATTAATTTATTAACCCTAGATATTTCCAAGGGGTAGTCATT
This sequence comes from Cunninghamia lanceolata, assembly GCA_027924645.1. Lineage (NCBI taxonomy): Eukaryota > Viridiplantae > Streptophyta > Pinopsida > Cupressales > Cupressaceae > Cunninghamia > Cunninghamia lanceolata. Next base: position 908,020 of record BSBN01000585.1, read on the forward strand.
TTTCTTCGTCTTCAATAACCTATGAGAAAATGTGGCAAAAACCTCCAAAATCATGGGATAAAAATCAACAGTCGTAAACTTCAATTTCCTTTGTTTTAGAAGTCAAAAGAAGTAACGTATAAGAGAGAAAATGTACCCGGAAATCTACGGTGCAAATTGCTATAAGATGAATCCGACGGCCGATCGGCCACCAACAATAAAGCGCCTCCCATTGGCGGAGACACCTCCAATCTGCCTTCCAATTGGTTCACGTCAGCTATCGATGAGAAGAAGCCACGTGGCACAACCAAAGCATATGATTGGTTCACAACACAAAACCAAAATAGCCCTTCTATTATATATACACATTGAATATATTCATCGTGTATGTATACTTTACTGGACTTTAAAAATCCAAACGAACGATTTAGTTGGGGGGATTTTGGGCGAAGAGAGTCGACACCTATTCTTGTTCAGTGCGTGAAATCCCAAATTTTTCTGCTGAATTGTTGAAAAAAAATCGATGGATCGGCCGCGGGGAAGCTGCGTTTCATTTCCAGTTCTGATCTTCTTGGTTGCAGGTTAGTTTATTTTTGCTTTCACATTTCTCTTGAAATATGGAAAATGAAAAATGAAAAATGAAAGATTTTGGTTTTGTTATGCGATTCTCAGGGTTTGTGAAAATTAGTGTTGATTTTGGGTTTTATTGTTAAAACCATTACTTCTGGTTTCTGCTATCTTTGTCATCATTGTATTAGCTTGCTGTTTCGTCTAATGGGTTTGAGAGAAAGTTTGGTCTTTAGGGTTTGAGGCAATTTTCAAAATTGTTAAGATTACTGCATTTAATCTTTCCAGATCGACTTGCCATTCGATTTGTGTTAGATCTTGCTAATATGTAATCGGATCTTCTGTGCCCTTGAAACATAGATAGGCTTAAGGTTTTGGTTTTTCCTCCCTGTTTGTTTTTTGATCGTGTAATGAAGATGTCAGTTCTAGGTTCTCTTTTTACTGGAAATATCTTTGGCCTAACCTGGGGTTACCTTTTCTGTGACTGGACTTGTCTGTCTGTTGGGTATGCTGCATTTAACCTTTGATGCAATGTTTTACTCAATTTCAAAGGTTCTGCCGTGAAACCTCGTTTGCATTTACCACTACTCAATCCATTTTAGAATAACAAGCTCTGTTTACATTGAATGCAAATCTCTATCTTCAAAACTTTTTATACGAATGGTGGATCTGTAATTGTTTAGTCCTGGATTATCTGTAATGGCCTTGGATTTTTGGAAATGTTCTATTGTTTTGCATGATTTCCAGAATTTGTAACTAGATTAAAATATATAAAAATGACCATAATTTGCGCAAAATGTACAAGATTAAATTTTGAATTGAAAACACAGCTGATGATTTGATGTCAACTTTTAAATCATAAATGTTAATGTTAAATTAAAATTGTTTATATTAGTGCAACTGCATATAGAAAATCAATGCAAAACAATAATCATCATTCAGAGTTAGGGTCAGTTCTGTTCTTTTTAAATGCACTTTTTTAAAACACTGTGGGGACTCCCTGGGTTTGTGCCAAGGTATGTTGTGGGCTTTCACTTTTGGCCCTGGTTTGTCTACACCCAGGTCTGTCTGGGACATACACATTTGGCCATGTTCCTGGGCCAAATGTGCAGGCCCGGGCTGAATCTGGGCCGGAGCTAGACTGGGATCAGAACTCGGCCTGCCCAGGCCTAGGTTTGTACAAGGTTCCTGGCAAACCCAGCCAGAGTGCATGGTCTATAAAGGCATTGTTTTTTTTGGAAGTTCTGTATTATTTTGCATTTGACATGTACCTGGTAGTGGCACTTGTAGAATAAGTGCTGATGCTTGTTTTGATTTTGTTTCAGGATGCCTATTTGCATGCTCAATTGCCAAGGAGGAAGCAGCAAAGTTGGGGACAGTGATTGGTATAGATCTTGGGACTACTTACTCGTGTGTTGGGGTTTATAGGAATGGTCATGTGGAAATTATAGCCAATGACCAGGGAAACCGTATTACCCCTTCGTGGGTAGCATTTACAGAGAGTGAGAGACTGATAGGAGAGGCTGCCAAAAACCAGGCTGCTGTTAATCCGGAAAGAACAATTTTTGATGTCAAGAGATTGATTGGTAGAAAGTAAGTCTCGGCCTTTACTTTCACTTTTTGATCAATTTGCATATTTCGCAGATAATGTTACCCATATAATTGCAAAATTCCATCTGATCAATGGAGGTCTATCATTTTAATTCATTTAATCCTAATACGTATTTTTATTTTGGATTTGAACTCAGGTTTGACGACAAAGAGGTGCAGAGGGATATGAAACTGGTCCCATTCAAGATTGTGAATAAAGATGGGAAACCTTATATCCAGGTAAGGATCCAAGAGGGAGAACAGAAGGTCTTTAGCCCTGAGGAAATCAGTGCTATGATTTTGACTAAAATGAAGGAGACTGCAGAAGCCTTTCTTGGCAAGAAGATAAAGGATGCTGTTGTCACTGTACCTGGTATGTACTCTGTCATTTTTCTTTGTATACTACTAAACACAAACGACAAGGTGTTCTTCAGAATTTTATGTATTGACACTTAATGTTCTTTGTCTGAAGCCTGATAGAAATATACGCCCACCTGGCCTAAGTGGGAGTCTAATCTTATTCTTTTAGATAGAGATATGCATCCCACTAATCCCAACCAATCAGTGAAACTTATAATGTCAGTATTTCTCTTTTGGCAATTCAACGAATCTACTTGCTATAAGATGTAATTCTTGTAGTTATCCTGGCAAATGGTGTGTATCACCTGCTGGTGAACATCTTCACAGTTGAGCTTGAACTGCTTGTCTTATTTAATTTGGATTGGTGTTAGTCCGGTACATTGAGAGTAAAACTTTGTATCTTTATTTGCATGCACATATTTACTTTTATGAACTTATGCCTTGTACAAATTTACATTCTGTCTAATTGGGATTCTAATAAAATTTCTCTATCAACTTAGGCAAGGGGCCTGATTTCAGAATGAAATTTTGTTTTTCGTTTTGTACTTTTGGTGTGCTTTGTTTGATGTGAACATTTATTTTGTGCTTCTGTGCAGCTTACTTTAATGATGCACAGCGTCAAGCAACTAAGGATGCAGGTGTGATTGCTGGGTTGAATGTTGCTCGTATCATCAATGAGCCCACTGCTGCAGCAATTGCTTATGGTTTGGATAAGAAGGGTGGTGAGAAAAACATTATTGTCTTTGATCTTGGTGGTGGCACGTTTGATGTCAGTATCTTGACAATTGATAATGGAGTTTTTGAGGTTTTGGCCACAAATGGTGATACCCATCTTGGAGGTAACTAACTGAATACCAAATCTATTGATTTTGCATTCAAATTGGGCATATTTGTGTCAACTGGTGTTGTGGATATATTTGCAATTATTTTTGTCTAATCTTGAATTATAATGTGCAGGTGAGGACTTTGACCAGAGAATCATGGAGTATTTCATTAAATTGATCAAGAAAAAGCATGGAAAGGACATTAGCAAGGATAACAGAGCTTTGGGCAAACTTAGAAGGGAAAGTGAGCGTGCCAAAAGAGCATTAAGTAACCAACATCAGGTCCGAGTGGAGATTGAATCTCTCTTTGATGGTGTTGACTTCTCAGAGCCTTTGACAAGGGCTCGTTTTGAGGAATTGAACAATGACCTCTTCAGGAAGACAATGGGTCCTGTTAAAAAGGCCATGGATGATGCCGGTCTAGAGAAGAGTCAGATCCATGAAATTGTTCTTGTTGGTGGTAGTACTCGCATTCCCAAAGTCCAGCAACTTCTCAGGGACTTCTTTGATGGCAAAGAGCCCAACAAGGGTGTTAATCCAGATGAGGCCGTTGCTTTTGGTGCTGCTGTTCAAGGAAGTATTCTTAGTGGAGAAGGTGGAGAGGAAACTAAAGGTAAGATGCTGGCAAAAGTTATTTCGCTATGGGAGAGTTTCAGAATATATTTCTGTTTTCTCCTATTGTCTTTGAAACTAATTGGTTATTCTATGATGGTTGCAGAGATTCTTTTGTTGGATGTGGCTCCCTTGACCCTTGGTATTGAGACTGTTGGAGGAGTGATGACCAAACTTATTCCAAGGAACACTGTTATTCCTACTAAGAAGTCTCAAGTCTTTACAACCTATCAGGATCAACAAACAACTGTCTCAATACAGGTTTTTTTTTCTCCTAATCTACGAATTTCGAAGATTCGATCTGAAATCCTTTTCCCAAGAAAATTGAAATGCATTTCACAAAACAATAACCCACAAGAATTGGGCCCTTCTCTTCCTATAAATTAAAATCAAGCACTCAGTTCTCCTGGCTCCACAATGACGGGACAAATTTCTAGGAATCATATGATCTTTGAAGCAGTTGATATGATAATATTCTGGCCGGAATCATATGCAATTGTGTGGTCCGATAGATCTTTACAGGAATCTTTTCTTCTCCTTTCATTGTCGGTTTAAATTATATCTTTTCCTGTGCAGGTATTTGAAGGTGAACGCAGTTTGACAAAGGACTGTAGAGAACTTGGGAGATTTGAGCTGACTGGTATTCCTGCAGCTCCAAGGTTTGTACCTATGCATATTGTCTGTCAAATTCATGCTTAGGTAATTAGTTTTTAACATGTGGCTTTTTATACATTGAGCTAATGTGAGTTTGTATGCAGGGGAGTTCCTCAAATTGAAGTCACTTTTGAAGTGGATGCCAATGGTATTCTGAATGTGAAAGCAGAGGATAAAGGCACTGGAAAATCTGAGAAGATCACTATCACAAATGACAAAGGAAGACTGAGCCAAGAGGAAATTGAAAGAATGGTTAAGGAGGCAGAAGAGTTTGCTGAGGAGGACAAGAAGGTCAAGGAGCGAATTGATGCTCGGAACAGTTTGGAGACTTACGTGTATAACATGAAGAACACAATCAATGACAAAGATAAGCTGGCTGACAAAATCGAATCAGATGATAAAGAAAAAATAGAGTCGGCCTTGAAGGAAGCCCTTGAATGGCTGGATGAAAACCAGTCAGCTGAGAAGGAAGACTATGAAGAAAAACTCAAGGAAGTAGAAGCTGTATGCAACCCTATTGTTACCAAAGTGTACCAACAATCAGGAGGTCCTACAGCAGAAGGAGAAGATGAAGATGACGACTCTCATGAAGAGCTTTAGATTAAGTTCTAGACTGAAATCGTTTGTGTTGGATTTAATCGTCTGTCACAAGTAACATACAGAGCTGTCAGTGATAAATCTGTAGTCAAAGCACCAATAACTACTTAAAAGATTCTATGTGGTAGCATAGGTTAACGTTGTAACATTCAACCTGGTCAGCCATGGATAAATCAAATTCTTTGTAGAATGAGAAATCTGGTTGCGAGTCTTGACACCTACCATTTGGCACTTCTGTGCCTGTGAGGAGGTTTTTGAGCCCTTCTATTGAATGAAAGATTTTTAAGGAATTTTGAATATAAGTTTTTTCTATTCCCATTTTCTCATAAAGATGAAATTCCTTGCAGCAGCTTCTTTTTTTTTTGTCGTATGCATCTCTTCTATTCTGAAAGATAGAAAATGATATTTTTAGGAATAGTTTAAAACCAAACTGTTAATGCATGGCGATTGGTTTGATTTTTGTTGATTATTGGTAGGGATACAGTTGCTATTTTATCTACTACGAATTGCATTCTGTGGAAAACTATGAAGAAAAACTCAAGGAAGTAGAAGCTGTATGCAACCCTATTGTTACCAAAGTGTACCAACAATCAGGAGGTCCTACAGCAGAAGGAGAAGATGAAGATGATGACTCTCATGAAGAGCTTTAGATTAAGTTCTAGACTGAAATCGTTTTTGTTGGATTGAATCGTCTGTCACAAGTAACATACAGAGCTGTCAGTGATAAATCTGTAGTCGAAGCACCAATAACTATTTAAAAGATTCTATGTGGTCGCATAGGTTAACGTTGTAACATTCAACCTGGTCAGCCATGGATAAATCAAATTCTTTGTAGAATGAGAAATCTGGTTGCGAGTCTTGACACCTACCATTTGGCACTTCTGTGCCTGTGAGGAGGTTTTTGAGCCCTTCTACTGAATGAAAGATTTTTTAAGGAATTTTGAATATAAGTTTTTTCTATTCCCATTTTCTCATAAAGATGAAATTCCTTGCAGCAGCTTCTTTTGTTTTTTTGTCGTATGCATCTCTTCTATTCTGAATGATAGGAAATGATATTTTTAGGAATAGTTTAAAATCAAACTGCTAATGCATGGCGAATGGTTTGATTTTTGTTGATTATTAGTAGGGATACAGTTGCTATTTTATCTACTACGAATTGCATTCTGTGGAAACTGGTAAACCGGTATGCACCATTTACAAAGTTGTAATTGAATTGAGGAACATTGTATCTCTAGGAGGAATCGAAGGGCTGGGAAGAACTGAGGGTAGCCACTGTATCCTTTGAAATCAAATGTTTATTTAGCAAACCTAGCAAGCTTTTACAACTCGATACATATTAGAATGTTTTATGAACATCTTGACCTACGCAATCTTAAACCTAGCAAGCTTTTACAGTTCGATACATGTTAGAATGTTATATGAAAAAAAAACTTGACCTACACATTCTTGTCTACTTGCTCCAAGGCAAGTTCAATGTCAACCCCATGGCCTCTAAAATTTGATGAGTTACTTAAATATTCATCTAATGGTTGGCCAAAAAAAAATGCCACTAACCAATCTAAAACACTCTCACTACACATGCAACGAGTGCAAAAACCTTTCACTCACTTGGAGTGACAAACAATGGTTAAACTCAAGGAGGCATACACACACTACAGCATCGACACCCAAGCCAAACAGTGCTTTAATCCCACATTCTTAGCATCAACTCCCAAGCCAAGGCAAATAACTTAAGGATTAATGCCTTACCAACTCCACAGCTGCCTTATCAAACTCTGCAACTGTCTTATCAACTCTACTGTGAGAAAAATGCCTTCAGAAATATTCAACAGTAGGTGAATGACCCTTGCAATGGCTTTAGGTAGCCATACCTGTTGAGTTGTTTGTAGCTTCGATCAGATAACATACTTAATATATAAGGTGTGTTAAAATAAATATCAATAGCATGATCGAATGATATATTACCCAAGCATAAACATCTTCTGCATTCTAAACCGCGATTAGTAATTGTTAACATCGGTGAAACCGACTTCATTAGAAACTGTGACGAAGTCACACCTGTGATAGGCCTGACTCCTTGAGGAGTCACGTCTATCATAGATGTGACTCCTACAGTCACTAACATATATATATCAATGTCTTTGCCCAGCAATACTATGCATCGACACAAAAATCAGAAGTGTATGAGAAGTAGAAATTGCATCTGGGAAAACAGAAGATAGTAATAAATTAAACTCTGCAATACAAATATCCAACCTTCAGAAAATATTCAAACCTGATCTGAAAATTCATCATGGTATCAGAGCCAAGTTTAAGAAAAGATCTGATCAGGCTGTGGGTAGCCATTTTATGTGATTCAGACCCGGGTGTGTTCAGATTGTGGGTTTTCTTACCAAGAGTAGTCGATTGGTTTGATTTGAGGAAGATGAGGAGTTTCACTGATAGCAATTCTTTCATTGCAGGGAATCTGAAAATAGTGACCCTGACACACAACAATGGCAACGGTGGTGACAACCCATACAATTTCAAGACCCAGTTCAATCCGGCTGTCGCGATCGTCATCATGGTGTTGCTGAGTATCCTCTTCTTCATGGGGAAGGTGTTTGGGCATTTCATGGCGTGTCCACGTTGACCCCCCCCCCCCGTAGGATGGAACCATGTGCTGTGGCAAGGTATACGAGCTATTTACGAATGGGTAAGTCTCGTGCGGTGACAACTTGGGCTCCTTGGTGCACTATATTTTCTGCACTACGGGGACATGCGGAAGTGACCTAGATGCTATGCCGAGGCTCTGTGGGCATCACAGTTGGAACGGAATTGTCATTGGATGCACGCTCGCAACGGTCCCTTCACATTCCAATGCCGTGACCCGACACTGGGATACCTCTGTAGCATGCGTCTAGCTTTTGGGTTGCTTTAGATGGTTGCGAGATGCCATGCGGGAGGCCGAAGAGAGAGATGACGGAAAGTGAGGTAATTGCGAACTCTCGATTCAGCCTTCCGTTGTGCCGCGTTCAGACTTATAACTACTAAGGGGTTTTCTCCATATACATCCGACGCTGCATCATGGAGGACGACGGAGCAGGCTCTTCTACATGGGTGGGTGTAAATATTGATAATGGCGAAGCGACTTAGGGCCTGGAGTGGACGGTCATTGAGAGCTTCCCGGTTTTCAGCTACAATCTGGTGAAAGGCCTTAAAGCGGAGGCCAAGGGTTCTGAGTGCACCGTCTGTTTGAGCAACTTCAAGGGCCAAGAACATGACCCTGATGCCATTAGTTATGGAACACTGATCCATGGACTGTGCAAAGTGAATAAGATCAGTGATGCACTTAAACCTTTCAATGACATGGTTCATGAAAATTGCAATCCTGATCTCATTGTGTACAATGGTCTCCTCAATGGTCTGTTAAAGGTTGGAAAGTTAAGAAGATGCATGTAAACTCTTTGAGATGATGGTGCAGTAGGGCATGGTGCCAAATTGCTTCTCTTACAATATCTTGATTAATTGGCCTAAGGCAAACACTTTGTATGTGCATACGCATTCATTGCTTCTCTACAAATTTTAGAGAATCGTAAGGGCTGTTTTGCAGATTTTCGGTGTAGTAGCTGCAAGAATATTAGGATGTTTGTGGCTAGCTATGCTGTGGGCAGGCCAGTTACACAAGCCTAAATGTGCTCCACCTGGAAGTTTTGGATTGCCTGTGATTGGTGAAACACACCAATTTGTTATAGATAGCAGATCCAAGACTCCTCATGTTTATGCAGAGAAAAGGAAGGCTAAGTATGGGCAGGATGTTTATACTTCCCATCACATGAGCTACCCTACAAAGATGTCTATAGACCTAGAAGTCAATAAATTCATATTGCAGAATGAAGGTAAATATTTTTTGAGCAACTATCTGAGGTCGGTCTGAAATTTGTTTGGTGAAGGGGCCATTGTCAGCACTTACGGCAACCTGCACAAGAGGATTCATAATGTAGTTTTGAGCTTCATTAACACAACAAAACTTGAGGAGTTTATCATGGCCGACGTTGAGTATATTATCAAGACAACCCTCAGCAACTGAGAGGGGTGGACTGTCTATGTTGAAGACGAGTGCAAAATGAGTGCAATTTGATGGCTTATTCAAGAAAAGTAGGGCAGAAGCTGCCTACATGCTCTTTGATGAGTTGAAAAAGAAAAGAAATGTGTAGATGGAATCACATATAGCATAGTTATCTCATATTTCTGCAAGATGGGGAGAATCGAGGATTCTCTAAGTTTGTTAGAAGAAATGGAATCCAGAGGGCTGGTATCTGATATGGTAACTATAACGTCACTATTGACTGCACTTCATCTCTCTAGTAGATAGGACTGGGCACGTCAACTTATGAAGCAAATTGGAGATAGCAGTGTTGTCCCTAATATCATCAGGTGGAGTGCTGATATGGAGATAGACGATGAAGAACATGAGACACCTCAGGATATGGACATTTCTCCTGATCCGACTTCTGAGATTCAGAGGGAGTCTACTAAACCAGAAGAGGCCAGTGTCCCATGACTGAACAAAACATGTTCAAATCAAATACCATTACATTAGAGATATGGTATTAAGGAAAGCTATTCAACTGAGGTACATTTGCACTGATGATCAGATGGCTGATATTCTCACCAAGCCTCTCTCCAGAATGAAGTTTGTGCATTTTTGAGACAAGCTTGGAGTTGTGGAGAATGAAGCCCTTGCTGAGAGGGAGTCTCAGCATCAGTGATTTGTGTTATTTGATATAATGCATTTTTCTCTGAGACGAAGAAAATTGAGGTGAAAGCCCTTGTCAATCTCTGAGATGGAGATGTGTTTCTTTCCACCCTCTAGGAGTAGCTATGGTGGACGTCATGTTGAGTGACTCCATGACAATGTATTTTTTCACTAATGGGAGTAGTCATTGTGGACATCATGTTGAGAGACTCCATAACGACATCACGTTGAGTGACTCCGTGATGGGCACTTGTGCACATGTTTCCTTCCACACATGGAAGTAGCCATGGTGGACGTCATGTTGAGTGACTCCATGACGATATCACGTTGAGAAACTCTGTGATGAATTCTTTGTATTTGTGTTTTTTTTTTTTCACACATGGGAGTAGCCATGGTGGACATCATGTTGAGAGACTCCATGATGACATCACGTTGAGAGACTCCATGATGGACACTTGTACATGTGTTTCTTTCATGCATGGGAGTAGCCATGGTGGACGTCATGTTGAGTGACTCCATGATGAACTATTTCACAAATGGGTGTAGCCATTGTGGATGTCACGTTGAGAGACTCCATGACATGGATTCCTGAAAGGATACCTCCCTAGCTAAGAGGGAGTGTTAATGTTTGTAGCTTAGGGAGGTTACAGATTTCATGGCCGAATGGTTCTAGCGCTAGAGAAAACAATACATCCATGTTGAGACATGGACCAGCTAGGACTCGAACCTAGGACCTTCCATACGCTGCTGGAGTGCTCTACCACTGAGCTACTAGCCCCTCTTGGACCAGTCCATCGTCGGTCCGGGTGTGGATTATTTCCAACACCAACAATCCATTGGTCAACTCTCTCCTTATACACTCCAATGACAATAGTTAGTGATAATAACTATTATTGTTTATGGAAAACTGATTTAAGAAAGCAACCCTTCAAGGCACATAAGAACTCAAGGAAGACTTTGCTATACCTCCCTATGTTGTTTCAGTTTAGGGTCAGCAATGATATCTTGGATTAACAGAAAACAGTCTACAGTTGATCAGAGTTCTACAGAAGCCGAATATATTGCAACTTCTATGGCTGCTAGAGAGGCAGTATGGCTTAGAAAATTGCTTGTGGGATTATTTGGTAAACCTCTGAAACCAACTATCATCCACTGCGACAATCAAAGCTGTATTAAGCTATCCGTGAATCTAGTATTCCATGATAGATCTAAACATATTGAGATTCCTCATCACTATGTGCGTGATATGGTGGAAAGTAATGTGATTCAATTGGAGTATATCAGTACAGGAGATCAAACTGCAGATATTCTTACCAAACCACTCCTCAAGGTGAAAGTTGAATACTTTAGGAAAAATCTTGGTATGATTGAAATGCAAGATTCTAATTGATTTGTACTAATATATTAAAGATGTTTAATGTGTAAACTTCTTGTGTCATATGTGTGACTATGACTTTATGGGCCTACCCTTTCTGTGTTTATTTCTAAAAGGTGACGATCTTTTGGATAATCTACACTTGTACCTAACATTATAAGGTGACGATCTTATAATGTTCCTTAGATTGATATCATGTGACTTGATATTGGTATGAATCATGGAGTTATAATGATTAAGTTATGGTAGACATTATGTGACTTAATGTCAGTGCACATACCATAACTGGGATATATATGGAGAATGTAATGTTCTCGAGTATAGTATATCCTTTAGTATCACGAGGTAGGTGATGCTACGTATCACGAGATAGGTGATACTATATATCATGAGTTATGTGATATTAAATTACTTTGAGTAATTCATTACAGATCAGATAATTGATATTCACAGAGATTATTGTGATATTGTTATCTTCTCGAGCTAAGAGGGAGTGTTGAGTTGTTTGTAGCTTTGATCATATAACATACTTAATATATAAGGTGTGTTAAAATCAATATCAATAGCATGATCGAATGATATATTACCCAAGCATAAACATCGTCTGCATTCTAAATGGCGATTAGTAATTGTTAACATCAGTGAAACCGACTTCATTAGAAACTGTGACAAAGTCACACCTGTGATAGGCGTGACTCCTTGAGGAGTCACGTCTATCACAGATGTGACTCCTACAGTCACTAACATATATATATCAATGTCTTTGCCCAGCAATACTATGCATCGACACAAAAATCGGAAGTGTATGAGAAGTAGAAATTGCATCTGGGAAAACAAAAGACAGTAATAAATTAAACTCTGCAATACAAATATCCAACCTTAAGAAAATATCCAAACCTGATCTGAAAATTCATCAATACCAACCATAACATAATTACTCTATTTTTCAACTAGTTAGTTACAAAGCCCAAAATTCAGTCACAATCACACATCCATACATGTTTGATGAAATTCTAGGTAACATATTTGTATGACTCAGAGCAAGACAACCGAATAACCCTTGCAGTGGCTTTAGTTAGCCATACCAACCATGGTATAACTACACTATATGTTTTAACTAGTTCCTAAGCCCAAAATTTAGTCACAATCACACATCCATACAATTTATGTTTTATGAAATTCAAGGAAACATATCTGTATTGACTCACAGAGCAAAACATGCAATTTGAAAACAATTCCCCTGTGACAGACATGGCCATGCAACGTCCACCTTAGCTTATCAAAACGATTCCCCAAAATAGAGTCACTATCAACACATCCATGCATGCTTGATGAAATTGAAGGGTACATCTCTGCATTGACTCCAACAGCAAAAACATGCAACATGAAAAAGATTCCCCTGTGACACAGACATAGCCATACAAAATTCATTTGCGACACACAGCCATGCAAAATCCACCCTAGTTTATCATGCGGTAAGGGAAATTGAACCCATAAAAACTAGACCAAATACTAGACGAATGCAAGTTTTAAAATGAAATGGCGTTTATCTTCCCATTACTAAAGCCTTAATCATGCAAATTATTATTTTTTAAACAAATTTTGTTCGACAAAAAAAGCTACTTCATAATAGTGGGTTTTTGTTTATGCGATGCACTTCGATGGGAGGATAATAGCATAAAAACTTATTTTTCTGAAAGGTTATCTATCCACTTTCGTCCTCCATTAACCACATGTTCTCTTCCAAAGGCTTATGGCATTGAAATCCAAGAGCTACACCTCCAATTTCCCCACTTCTCATCTGGTGTCACCCTAAGAACGACCTTTATTGCCCAACTTACCACAAGTCTTACCATTGTTGCACCCTTAGGTACAATGATAAAAAGATTGCATTTTGGTGTACGGCAAAACTACTATTGAAATTGGCGTGCAGTTCTAACGATACGCTTATACGCTTGGATAAGAAGTGCATAAGGCTTCAAGAAGCAGTCAAACTCAATCATGTCACTAACCAACCTAAAGCATTCAGACACCCATACAATGGTGCAGCAAAAGTGCAAAAGTTTCCTCCACACCCTGGGTCAAAAGAATGATCACACTAAAGGTAGGCGCACCCACTACAACTTGCAATTGTTTTAGTCAACACAAGCCCAAAAACCATTTTCAACCAAACCAAGTCTAGGAATTGAGACGAGATGCCTTGCCAAGTCCACAAAGTGAAAACTACCTCAAAAAATATCCAACAATGCTAGTGGGCTAAAGAATTTTCTATATATATATATATAAATAATATAGTTAGTAATAAAAAAACATATATATAGTTAGTAATAAAAAGCCAATAAATCACACAAAACAAAATTCAAATGATTTGAAAAATTTATTGTAGCTTACTTTCACCTAAATCTCTCCTTGCAAAAAAAATCTCAAAGAAATTCACTAATTTGCAGTCTTGAGAGCAAATGTGGTGGAAACCCTAATTTCACAATAAATTCCTTAGATCTAATCCAAATGATCTCAAATCTATAATGTATAAGATTCTATATGTCCAAGAAAAACCCTTTAAAAATTAAGGGAAAATCACCAATTTGAGAGAGATATGCACTTCACAATTTGCCTTCCAAAATAAAAAAATTGTGCCTTATTTCTGGCCCTCCAGTTGCCAAGATCATGCTCTGATACCACTTGTAATGATCCACACATATAATAAGGGAAACAATACAATGTGGAAGATATATGACACATCACACAAGATATGTTTGTGGGCATATCCAATATATGTAGAAATACAATAAACCCTTGACGTACGGTAACACCATACAATACTCCTTATGGAACAAGACACTCAACCCGATATCTCCAAGAGATCCCAAACACAATATCATACTCAACATAAATCCTTACAATGATAATCACCTACTTTATATATACATCCTAATAACATAACAGAGGGGTAATCCCAATAAAGGCCTACTCAACACCTAATATAATTAATTACACAAGTTATCCAAAAAATCCGATATAACTAACTTAAGGGATGTGTGCCACATGTCAACATCTCCATCAACCTACATACATTGTAATATCATATCACTAGGTACATAACATGTCATCCCTCCTTGACATGTTTCATCCTCGAAACATGAGAAGAAGCCAAATAGTGTGATTGGTGCAAGTCATTACAAATATGATGTCACGAGCAATCATCCAACCATCCATAGTTGATCCTCATGGTGGTTTTAGCTTGATAGCACCTAGATCCCATTCTTGGTCCATATTTTGTTGCACCCATTTGGTTCCATTCCATATCATAGTAAGTCCTTTTCTTCCATGAATAGCCATTACAAGTCTATGATGTCATTGTTGTAGTTGTTCCTTTGATTCTATGTAGATCCATAGTGATTGGCTTGTTGATTCCTTATACTATTATGCCTCCATGATGGTTTCCTCCATGATTGTTGCCTCTCACAATCGTGTGGATGACTATATATTGCACCCTTTGTTAACACTGGAACCTTCTCTAACTCTTCACCATTTTTGCCACTTGTTTTGTTGGCTTGTGAAGAGAATTACTTGTCTCCTCATTTTTCTCTACATATTGCTCCTCTTGTTTGTCCTCTAATTCATTGGTGCAATCTTAAATAGATTCTCGAACTTGCTCTTCCTTGACTTTCATTTGGACATCATTGTGTGTAACATTGTGTAATGTAACATTTTTCCTCCTATACCAAAGCTTCATTAACTTCTTTTGCACATTAATGTTTATTGTTCCCAAAGAATCTAACCAAGGATAACCAAGAACAATATCCAACCCCTCCATATCCAAAGAAGGAAAGTTTGAATGCAAAACATATTTGTCCATATAGAGCTTCAAATCTACAAAATTTTGAATATCCTTACCTACTATTTGGCTGTCCTTGATTTTCTTTACTTGTACCCATAGCTTTTTGGTTAATTCCACATTGATGAAGTTATACTTGCTGCTAGGGTTTATAAAAATAATAACCATTGCTTTTTGAATACATTCATGAAATTGAAAGATTGAATCTTCCTTCCTTGGAGCTAAAGTGCATGTACTTGTATCTTTCATCTTCTCTTCATCTCCTTCTCCTCCTCCTTTTTCTTCTTCCTCTTCATCCTCTTCTTTATTTTCTTGCTCCTCTTCTTCATCTTCTTCTTTTGGAACCCATTTATTTAAAAAAAAAGTGTTCAATTTCCTACATGGAACGATGCATAATATGCAATGAATTAGCCCATTTATAAGCTACTGTTGGTAATCATTTATGTTTAGGGTTTTAGGCTTGAGCTACTGGTGGTGCCTGCATAAGTGTTTAGGTTTCAAGCATTTAGATATGCAGGCACCTTCCTAAAAATCTAGAAAATTCCAACACTTTTGGCCTCTGCAGTTGAAAAAATGCAAAAAATCAAGTTAAGGTGCAGGTGTCTTTGTATATACAAGGGTTTTTGTATGTACATGCAGGTAAAATATGCATTGGCGGGTCAGAAATCTCCATCGCCCTTTGAAAAAATTAGTTAGATGCATTTCTGAATGCATATCGGGCTTAGAATGTGCATATACAAAGGGGGAATCTTTCGTAGATTCCCAGGAATATTTCCTGTTTGTATATCAGGTTACATGTATATTTGGTTTGTATGTTCAGACATACAACGGCTATGTACAAGAGAAAAGATACATTGTAGGCATATTCCAGGAAAGATTCGCTGTTTGTATGTAGAGGAAATATACATTGCAAAATATACAAGGAGGTGCAAATGTACATTTGCTACAATGGCGAGGCAGAGATGCATGTGGTGGGGCTCGTGGATATACAAGGTGGAATGTATATGCAATATACATTCGGGCGCACATACAATGGTTAGATACATTACAGGAATATTCTGGAGAAGATTCCTTGTTTGTATGTGCAAGGGAATGTACATTGAAAATTATACAAAGGCTCATGACATGCAAAGTGAACAGTGCAAAGGATAGAGAAAATGGTCGGGCCCACTGGTTGTATACGAAGGCAGTTGTATGTATGCTGATGTACATTCAAAGCATACAAGTGAAGTGATGCATTTCGGACCCGAAGGAGAATTTAGATGCGGTGGATAAATTTTTGAGATCCGCCTTGTATATATGAAGCGCTTGTATGTGCGATATACGAGGCCCGATATGCAAAGGCATATGCATTGGGTCATCAGTGGGACGGTTATCATCGGCGGATGCCTCAAGAGTTATTCCGATGGCCGACGGAGGAAAATGCATAGCGATAGAGGACCAACCAACAACTGCCACGTGCCCAGGAACTGTTGTATGTATATGCATTTTGCATATATAGGGATTTTGAAAGGCAAATAGTGGCGATTGTATATGCATATGTTTTTGCATATACAAAGGGTGAAAATGGCAAAATAGTGAATGGAAAAGTCAACGATAGAGGAAAAAGCTGCCTACGTGGCGTGATATCATTGGCTCTTGGATTTTCTGCAGGTTTTTGAGCCGTTGGATCTCAACGATTGGGAGACAGATCGACGACCAAGTTTTAAAGTTGCAGCGTGGGTTTTCTTTGCATCTGCAGGCATTGTTTTGAGCGGGAAAACTCCATGGACACGCTGCTGTTGTGTCTTCAGAGGCTGCAGGTAGCTAAAGCTTTAATGGCAGATTATGTAGGGAAGTATGGGTCATGTTGACAGGTCAACCACCCGAATTGAAGAAGAAAGTCCCTGGGCAGCGGTGCAGAACCTGATTCCCACCTACTCCTTCCTCTTTGTCCCTCTGTCGCATTCAATTTTGAGCACCATTTCTCATGCATTATATCTGGCAGATTTTTGATGTGCCATGTAATTAATGTGGAGTACACTTTCTTGCTGTATTAAGCAGACTGTGTTACTCAATTTGTTGTTGTTGATGACTTGGGCATTTTTTTGTGTGAATAATGAAATACAGAGCATTTCCCGTCTGTTGTATCTCTGTGGAGTTTATGAGTTGTATTTGAAGTGTATCTTGCACATATATTTAGTTTCTTGTCATTGTATATGAAAAATGCGTTATTGCATGTGTTTATCTGTCTGTCTCCATTTGTTGTATGCATTTTCTTCTTTTGAATCTGGTTGCTATGGGTTTCTCAGATTCTAGGGTATAGTCTTGCTGTACCACATGCTTAATTTGTAACTTCCATTCAAGGAGTGGATTAAACTGTTTTAGGTTGAGCATGGAGAAGATTGTATGTCAACAGGGATATCTGTAAGTATGGGCATTTAAATACTCATCCTTGGGTGGTGTTTGTAAGGCAAGCACCAGTCCTAACCCCTTGAAACTTGAATGACAGTTGCAAGCCATTCTCTTGTATACGTCTAGTTGACTCCTTGCCTTGAGATAGGCATCGGTCTGCTTCTTGTGAAGTAGTTATGATCCAAAACCCTTGTCTTGCATCCAAACCATAAAATCCATCTTTTCATAACTTCCACCTGTTAGTTTATAGGAGTAGGATTAGGAACCCCCTTCATACTCTCATCCACAACCAGACAAATATGTCCAAGAACGTTGCCAACCTTGTGATGTATCATGCACATCTTGGTCCACACATGAGTGTATTCTGCCTATTGTTGTCAAGCTAATCTTTCTGTCATTGGGCTAGTCAATGTTACATCTTTAGCTATAGGGATACCCCCCTTGGTGCGGCAGAACCAGAAGTGAAGGGGAGGCAGCTCTCACAACCTCCTGTATTAGTTGGTTGAATCTGCTTGTGCATTGGAACTGGCAAACCCTTTGCTGATTCAGAAGAAAAACCAATAGCTACACCTATCGGTTTACCATAAAATTTTGTTTTCCAAAATTCATGATGACCATAAGCCCTTTTGAATTGGAACCACCATTCTCTACCATTCCCATTTCCATCACACATAGGAACCTCCATTGAAACTAGGGTTTCTAAATTTCTACCTCATACCCAACTTTGATTGAATCATTTTGTAATTATTTTAGCCTCAAAAATTAAAAAAATACATATAATAGACCTCGAATGAACTTTGACGAACTTTCCATAAATGTAAAAATACTAGAAAATTTCATTGATTTGTAGCCTAGAAGGTGAATTTATAAAAATCATAAAATTGCAATAACACACTCAATATTGATTTTAGAAACTTGATTTTTGGACTGTAGCTTCCTTATATGACCCTCCAACTTCTGTAAAAAATGGCATAAAAATTCATAATCATTTGAAAGATATAGGTGAATCTTAAAAAAATAGGGTTTTGTCCTCACCTTTGCCCAAATTATAACTCTGATACCACTTGATAAGATCCACACATATAATAACAGAAATAATATAATGTAGAATATAGATCTCACACAACACAAGAGATGTTTGTGGGCCAAGATGCCCTAATATTCAATATATGCAGAAATTAAAAAACCCTTGAGGTAGGGTAACACCGTACAATACTCCTTATGGAAGAAGTCACTCAATGTTATGTCTCCAAGAGATCCCAAATACAATATCATACTCAATACATATCCTTACCATGATAATCATCTCCTTTATATAGATCTCCTCCTAATAACATAATGGAGGGGTAATCCCAATGAAAGACTACTCAACACCTAATATAATTAATTACACTAGTTACCCACAAGACCCAATAATACTAACTTAAGGGATACGTGTAGGCATCTCCATCCACTTAAATACATTATAATTGTTAGGGATTGCATGTAGAAGATATCAATTAAATGCAAATAAAGATTAAATAGATGAATGAAAATACATAGAAATAATAACAGTAAGAGACAAGTTTTAACGTGGTTCACCCAAACTCGGGTTACATCCACCAACAGAGAGTCCAATATTATTATCCAGTAAATCAAACCGATTACAACCAGCAATCCTTGCAACTCAATACCGCTGCAAAAATGCTACAATACATCAACGGAAACCCTATCCCTTAGCTACTTTTATCAAGCCTTATGTCAGTTACAAAAATAGGGTTTTTTTTAATGTCGGCCAATAGAAAAAATAACTCCCAATGCCTTTATAAAATAATAAGAATTGTTGGAGGTTTCGGGGGTGCTACCCCTCGACCCTGCCCTATATCGCGACAAGGAGCATGCCAGGGGCGCTGCCCTTGGACCCCACAAGGGGTGCTACCCCTTGACCTTGTCTTGGGGGCACTGCCCCTTGACCCCGTCTTGGGGGCACTGCCCCTTGACCTTGTTAAATAATTTGGGGGGAAACTGCGCCGATAAAAATGGGGTAATTTTAACCTCCAAGTCTGATTAGGCTCTATATAACAACAATAATACCATATCCGTAGGTACATTTAACATACTAACCCTCATATCTACACCATGTTGCAACCACCCCAAAGAGTATGGACATGGATGTGGCATAACCTCCAAATTTAATTCACTAACCAACTTGAAAAAAAAAGAGATTGGACTCTAAATATGAGTCAAATAAAGTAGTCAACTTCTTACTTTTCACTCACACCCTTGCTTGAAACAATTGGGTAAGCTCCTCTTCACCACGAGAGATTCCAATTTTCTTCAAACTGCCCTTCTTGAGTGTGGCACAAGAAATTTGTCCTTCTTCATTTGAGGAGTCCCCATGGATTTCTTTTCCTTTCTCCATGATGATAACATTGTTGCCCTTCTTCCTCCTCCTAGAATGCATTAACTCGAGATGCAACCTCTAGAATCTCTCCTCCATGTGAACATCCTTGTCACATGGGAGTAATAGAACTTGCTCTTTCCCTTTCCCTTGGGCTTTGACATGGTGTAAAGGATAAATTTAGCTTACTTTAAATTTCAATTACATTAATAATGCTAGGAAAGAAAATTGTGAATAACAAAATGCTGAAATACAAAAATGAATAACAAAGTTCAAAAGTAGAAAGAACAAAAATGAAGAACCTAGTGAGTGACTTGGCAAGTTTACTATCTAGGACACAAGCACAATCACTTTCATCCAATTGACGCACTAGCGTCCATTCCACATGTCACTCGAGACCAACACAGAACTCCAGTATGTTTCCAAAATCCATACGACCTACACACTAGAAGGTAAAGGCAAATAGGATAGAGCACCAGGTATATCCAAAAATATATAGAAGTGAAGAAATCATTTTGAACTAACTAATTTAAATGAAATATTTAAATGAAAAAGAAGAGGAAGAGGATAGCAAACCTTTGTGCATTTGAATGTCTTGAATATCTGTAGCTAGGACAAGAAAAGTGTCTAGGACTACTTAGGAGCTTGCCTTTAGATCAAAACCCTATTTTGGTCTTTCGACTTCCATGGGTAACCAATGAAATGAGGATAAATTGAAGAGTGTGTGCACTTCACCTACATGTGTCTAGGACTAAAAACAATAATAAGAAAGTAAATAGATCTATAAGAACTAATCCCTATTTTATAGGGAGAAATATCCTAGTGTGTATGGTAAGGAGAAAGGAGATTATATCTCCACAATGCCAAAAGAAACAAACAACAATACAAAATAATGAAGGAAAAGAAGATAAAATATATCAAATAGGTCTTCATGATGACAATGGAGGATGCTCATGAGGCCAAGGAGGTGTAGTAGAACACCAGAATGCTACAATGTGCTATAGATCTAAAGAGAGTGTTGGAGGTTGTCTTGGAGAGCTCAAACGTGCATGAGGAAAATAAGAGTCTAGTCATGGAAGGAGAGGAAAAATCTGTTAGCAAGAGACACTATATTGATTCATGAATGTTGTCATTGATGGCAACAAAGGTTATCCCACACATCCGCAGGACATGATGAGTCTTTACCAGAAGTCAGATTGAAGAAGTGTTGAGGTACGGTAAGGAAGAACAGAGCAGTCAGTAAGGTCCGACAGACAGGTCTGGATCTCTTAGAAGAAGTATCTCAGTGAAGTATGGATTTGGGGAAGTCAAGAGGAGTACCTTGATAAATATAATCCAAGGATTTAGCCTCTGGTGTTGAAAGGATGAAGATATATGAATACTTGAGTATCGGGTTCCTGATTGACAATGTGTAAAGAGGAAGAACTGACTGACAGAACATCAGACATTATTCCGGTTGTATTACTGATGATGGTAAAGGTGCTTAAGGTGTAAGTTATGATTGGCCGACATGATTGATGACTCTTACAAGTATATCCTTGATCTGCACTACTTGGTATGCAAGGATTCAGCCGATAGATTAGAGTTTGAGGAAAATATTGACTATTCCAGATGCCGACTAGAAAGGTGATGAAATCACTTGTGCGGATATATATACAAGATGGATTTAGGTGTGAAGGTGTGTGCAATGTATGTGTTGAAGTGCGAAGAAAAGCAGAAGAATATATAAAAGGCAGAAAAATCAGGTTTGGAATGTAAGAGGACAACAACACTCAAGGAGAGTAAGAATGAAGTGCTGCAGATCAGTTTTTTGAGCTTAACCGGAACTGAACTTCAGCATGTGTGGATGCCTTTCATCAGTTCAAGTTTTCTTCTTGTAAACAGTAAGTCTTTTGTAGGCAGTGAGCCTCTTGTGAGCAGTGTGCTCGGGCAGTGAGCCCTAATTGGCAAGTGCCATTTTGTATCTTCTATTCTTCTAATAGAGAATAATATCTTGGGTTAATCACCCCGTGGTTTTTTCCCTTAATAGGGTTTCCACGTCAAAATCTTTGTGTCATGTGTATTGGTGTTATTCACATTTCATAATTATGCTTGCTTATAGAATCTGATGTTGCATTAACTATTAAGAAAGCACAGAAAATTAAATTAATAGGATAACTGATTCACCCCCCTCTTAGTTATCAACAATTGGTATCAGAGCCAAGTTCCTCTCAACAGAGCCTAACAGCTTGAGGAAGACCTGGGAATTCAAATGGATGCATATGGTATGAAGGAGCAACTTAAGTCTACCCTAGATGATCTTGAGCAGTCAAATTCTGAAATTAATGAATTGAAGGAAAGACTCGAATAGGCTGATGATTTCATAAATGAATTAAAAGAGAAACTGAGTCTCTCTATGAAAAAGAGAAAGCAGCTACTTCAGTAACTGGCAAGACAAGGTGAAGCCAATGATACAAATGGAGATCTGAAGGAGAAAACCAAGTTATGTGAAAAGTTATCAAAAGAAATCATTATGGTAAGACATGAAATGGAATCAGGAGTTATAAAGTTTACCCAAGAGATTGAAGAGAAAAGAAAAACTGAAGATGATCTAAGACAATCTCTCAAGGAAAAATTAGAAGATTGCCACAAGATGGATAGAATTATCAGACATCTTGAATCTAATCTTGAAGATGCTAAAGATAATGAAGAAAAACTTGAGGATCAAATTGTCTCTCTCAAAAGGGATCTTCAAACAACAAATGAATATAAAGAGAAATTCAAGATAAGTTCTGCTCAACTTGAAGTTCTTCTTGAAAGTCAAAAGAGGGTAGATGACAAGTATGGTTTGGGATATGAGAAAGGAGAAAGCTCCGGATCTGGTCAGAAGATTTTTGGATCAGAAAATCCAAGGAACAAGCCTAGAAGACCTCCGGTAAGGTAGCCTAATGCTCAAAGATATCCATCCTTCAATGGATACTGCCACAACTGCAATAACTTTGGTCATAGAGCTAATCAGTGCAGAAAGAGAATGAATCAGACTAATACATCCTTCTCTGGACAGTGTTTCAACTGTAAAAGGTATGGCCACAAATCTCATGAATGCAGAAATATGCAAATGTACAATTCATTCAATGGTAGATGCTTTGCTTGCAATAGAATGGGTCACATGGCTAATCATAGCAGATCAAGAGGATATCAATCAAACATGCAAAGAAACCTTGTTTGCCAAATTTGCAATAGATCCGACCATATTGCCAAATTCTGTAGAAGCAAGAATTAGGACAAAAGAGGTCCTGCACATCATAATCAGAATCAAGACAAGGGAAAACAAAAAGTGAATGTGGATGAAGTTCAAAGTGAATGAACAAGATTGGGTGAAGAAAAGTACAAAGAATATAGGGGATGGATCCACACCAGACTCTGGTGCTGATATTCCTTCCAGAAACTAAAAAGCGAGCTCTGGCTCAGGGGGAGTCTCAAAGAAAAACATTATCCCCCAGCTAGTCAATTGGTGCCGAAATTGGCACAAGGAAAATTGTAGATTAAAGGGCTCTCAGAGAAACATCCAAGCAAATTGTGATTAAGATATGAAAGATTCGCAAGAAGTCTTAAACAGGTAGAGGACTAATCCAATTCCTCAGTCATCCGGTAAGAAGTAGGTTTCTCACAGTTAAACCCGACATGATTCAAACTATGGAATCTTGATCTGCAGATAGATCAAATGATTAGTGAAAGGGAGATAGATTATCACTATTCTTCAAGAATAACTTTAAAGTCTATCTCAGTGATCCAGAAAGGTTATGTCTCTGAATAAGATAAACAAGGAAAACCGGAATGAATTAGGTTGCACATTTATTGCAGGGTGAAAATTAGGGCTTTTCAGAAATATAAGAGCTCATTCGTTCGTCATTTGCTCATTTGCATTCAAGAAGGAAAGAAAAAGGAGCTCTGCGTCAAACTATCTCAACTCTCAAAGATCAGCCATTGAAATTGTTTCATCCAGCTAATCAAATCTGGCTCTTTCAGCGAACACTTGAAACGAAAAAGGTATTTTTCATTGCTGAATATCTCTCTGTAAAATCCTTTTGGAAATGGATACTCTGAATATTGTGAAGATCTCTGATAGACCTCGTCCTAAATTTAAGAAGCATCCATATAAATCTCTAGAAGTTGATCCCCTAGGCACCTTTTAAGCATTCCGCATGGGGTTGTAGAAGATGTTAGGGTTTACATTCATGCAAGCATTGAAGAATTTGGTGAATCAAAGTTAATGGATATCTATCACAAGCAGTTAATAGATGATTCTTTTGAGATCAAACCTCAGTATAAAGCCATTCGGGAGAAGCATTTTGCTCAGTGCATTCATTTCCCCTGTTTTGAAGAAGATGAATGGGTCTGGTATGTGTTAAGCAGAATGCATGACAATTTCTTATGGTTGAATAGACCATTTAAAATCACCAAAGATGCAATTAGGGCAGTAACCGGTCTGCACTCATCCGGTGGGATACCTGTTCTCAAATCTGTCAAGAATCAGACAGTAAGTGATGCAATCGGATCAAAATTTGACAAGAGAGCTATGACAATTGAAGATATCACTGATCCGGATGTCAAATTTGCATCCATGATAATTGGTTACAAGATTTATCACTCCAGTAGGGAAAACTCAATACCGGGAACTGCAGTTTATACAGCCTATCAGATGCTAAAAGAAAATGTTGACTATAATCTGTGTGAACTTCTAACCCAACTTTTGGAAAATCTGCAAAAGATAAAGAAGGATAAGAAGAACTCCTTCAAATATGGTGGTTTGATACTCTGCCTATTCTTTTATTACATGAATGAGCTTCCCGGATCCAGTGTCTGGGTATGGCAGAATGATAGACCAGTAGCTATTCAAATAAGAGATTATATACATGGGGCTTGGCAATGCCAAGGCACAAAATACAGCTCTCTAGGGCTATTTCAAGAATTTTCAGAGCATGATGCAAGCAAGAGAGAGAATCCCTAAATCTTTAGTTGAAAAATATAAAGATACAATATGCTTTATGGTAGAAACTGATCAGTGCCTTATGGAGGCAGTGGAACCAAGAATAGTATGGATCATGCTGATGGGATATGAAGTTGATGAACAAATTGTGGAGCTGCATGTTCAACACATGCTCAGTCAGCCAAAGGATCCAAAGGCAAAAAGATTTGGAACCTTTGAAGAACTAAGTGTGAAAATTCATACAGAGCTAAGGTAGCCAGAGATCAAGAGGAAGGTGAGAAAAGAAGTTGAAGAAGTTGCCAAAGGCTTTGGTATCTCAAAAGAGACACTTGATGCCAACAGGGAAAAGATGGAAAGGGCTGAGGAAGAGAAGAAGAAGGCAGAAAAGAAAAGTGAGGAAAGTGTTCCAGTAAAATCTCCCACCCGGACCAGATCATCAAAGAGATCTGCACCTACCACTGCTAAAAGCTCAAGGACAACAAAACCGGAAGCAAAATCATCTGGAAAAGGAGAGAAAGGAACAAAGACAAAAGACATAAGAGCTTATGCAAGTCAAAGGGATGAAGAGGAAACTAAATCAGATGAGGAGATAAAGAAAATGAAGAAGCAGAAGAAGAAAACTTTCGATGAACCCTCTACCGGTCAAGGTGAAGAAGAAAAGGTAGAGGAATTTGTAGAAAAGCCCACTTTGTCTTTAGATGATGTCATCAAATCCGTCACTGTGGATGGAAACCTTTAGCCAATGGCTGAATTCTATGATGATTACAATGAAGCAGATCAAAAGATCTTGCAGGAAGCAGCAGCTAAGTATCTGAACATACGTAACAAGGCTTTTATTGAAATTATATCTCTTATCCCCAAAAGCCTAGAAAAAGAGTTAGAATTAAGAAAGAATAATGCCATGGCAAAAGATCTTGAGATCCGAGAACAGATAGCCATTCAACTATATCCCTCAATCGATTCAAAGCAAATGAATATGATCTTCAAGGATTGCAAGGATGAATTCTGGAGCAAAGCCAGAATGAATCAGCTCATGCTTGGTGAGATTGACAAGATAGCTAAGGAAACAGAAGAGATGCTCTGGAATGCCTTCAAAAGATTCAATCTTCTTGTTATAGAGGACTTGGGGTGTTGATCCTTCGGCCACAGGTGTTGAAAAGGAATCCTCTGCTCCGGAAGAGGTGGCCCATGAACAAACAATCACTCCTCCGGTTTCCACTGCTGACTCCAGATCCAAAGGAGAAGAAATAATAGAGGAGAAAGAAAAAGAAGCGAAGGAAAAGCAAGATGACAGCTCCAAGACAATAGAAGAGAAGAAGAATCTGTCTCTGACAAGAGACACTGCAGAAATTGTCAAAGAATTCCTAAATAAAGAGACAATGGAGATTGATGAACCGAAATTTCTACGAGGACCATTTGATTTTGATTCTCTTTCTCTGGTACAAACAATGAAGATAGCTTCATTTGCTAATGCAAAGGCAAACAAAAAACTCTTGAAATCTCACATGGAAGACTGTGAGATTT
Organism: Cunninghamia lanceolata; assembly: GCA_027924645.1. Classification (NCBI taxonomy): domain Eukaryota; kingdom Viridiplantae; phylum Streptophyta; class Pinopsida; order Cupressales; family Cupressaceae; genus Cunninghamia; species Cunninghamia lanceolata. The sequence goes on from BSBN01000585.1 coordinate 934,421, forward strand.
TAGAAGCTGCATCTGGTGTACTTGAAAAGATCATACCATCTTTCCAGAAGGATCCCTCAGCCTCCTCATTCGGTAATCTCAAATCTCTAGTCAATAGCGTTAGCACACATTTTGGTTCCCTAGAGAAGTCAGCTGAAGATAAGGTCCAGAAGGAATTTTCAGATAAAAGATTCTCTGAAGTACTAAGTTTGATTTCAAATGATAGAAGAAATATGGATATAGGGATTAAGAGCTTAGAAAATGCTCTTAAACATGGCGGGGAAATATATAAATTTTGTCTATCATGGTCCAAAGAAACAATGGAGATTGAGAAGAAAATGAAAGAACAAGAGATCAAACTAACAAAACTTTCTCAAAATTTTGATCCACTTACCTCATCCATAGTAAATCAAGAATGTCAGACTATTGCAGTCTTGGATGAAATTAAGAAACTAGAGAGAGAAAAGAAAAATAGGATCAATAGGTTAAATGAACTTAGAAGAATAATCATTCCTAAGTTGGAGGCCATGCATGAGGCCCTGAGTGATGCTCAAACCACAACCAAGACAAATGATTCGATAGATCTGAAGAGGGTAGAAGCTTTTGCATTCCTGTTGAGTGGTCACATCTCAATTTTGGACAGGATGAAGTAGAGTTGGGTGACTGAAGTTGTACAGTTGAAGATAACTTTTGCAGACATACTACAATATATGTAAGTATAACCTATTTATATACTTATGCAGCTAAGTATAGTTGAATTTTTGGCAATTTTGGTGTGCGGACCCTACCCTTTGCCATTGATGTCAAAGGGGGAGTGAGGAACAGTGAAAAATGAGGAATCCAGCTAAGGGGGAGCTCTGAAAAATGTACATATAGACAGAGCTTCAGCTAAGGGGGAGTATAGTGTGACACTTAGTCATTTTTCACTAAATGTTTCCATCAATGCCAAAGGGGGAGATTGTTGGCAAGAGACACTATATGGATTCATGAATGTTGTCATTGATGGCAACAAAGGTTATCCCACACATCCGTAGGACATGATGAGTCTTTACCGGAAGTCAGATTGAAGAAGTGTTGAGGTCTGGTAAGGAAGAATAGAGTAGTCAGTAAGGTCTGATAGATAGGTCTGGATCTCTCAAAAGAAGTATCTCAGTGAAGTATGGATTTGGGGAAGTTAAGAGGAGTACCTTGACAAATAGAATCCAAAGATTTAGCCTCTGGTGTTGAAAGGATGAAGAGATATGAATACTTGAGTATCGGGTTCCTGATTGACAGTGTGAATAGAGGAAGAACTGACTGACAGAACATCAGACATTATTCCGGTTGTATTATTGATGATGGTAAAGGTGCTTAAGGCATAAGTTATGATTGGCCGACATGATTGATGACTCTTACAAGTATATCCTTGATCCACACTACTTGGTATGCAAGGATTCAACCGATAGATCAGAGTTTGAGGAAAATATTGACTATTCCAGATGCTGACTAGAAAGGTGATGAAATCACTTGTGCGGATATATATAAAAGATGGATTTAGGTGTGAAGGTGTGTGCAATGTATGTGTTGAAGTGCGAAGAAAAGTAGAAGAATATATAAAAGGCAGAAAAATCAGGTTTGGAATGTAAGAGGACAGCAGCACTCAAGGAGAGTAAGAATGAAGTGCTGCAGATCAATTTTTTGAGCTTAACCAGAACTGAACTTCAGCATGTGTGGATGCCTTTCATCAGTTCAAGTTTTCTTCTTGTAAACAGTAAGTCTTTTGTAGGTAGTGAGCCTCTTGTGAGCAGTGTGCTCGGGCAGTGAGCACTAATTGGCAAGTGCCATTTTGTATCTTCTATTCTTCTAATAGAGAATAATATCTTGGGTTAATCACCCCGTGTTTTTTTCCCTTAACAGGGTTTCCATGTCAAAGTCTTTGTGTCATGTGTATTGGTGTTATTCACATTTCATAACTATGCTTGCTTATAGAATCTGATGTTGCATTAACTATTAAGAAAGCACAGAAAGTTAAATTAATAGGATAACTGATTCACCCCCCCTCTCAGTTATCAACAAAATCAAAGACATTCAAAATGCAAAGGTTATTGTTCAACTTCCAAAAACTAGATGTACAACCATTACAAAGGAATGTTTGGAAGTTGAAAGGTCACTATTTGGACTAGAAATGGACAATGTATGACCATATGGTCAGGGGACATAAGTGTGTGCACGTAGTCGTCCACACATCACTAATGTCCAAATATAGCATGCCTAAAAACTTTATAGAATGGAAGCAAAACATAACACAAACATAGGGGAACATATGGCAACACATAAAATAATGCTAAACATACAAAAACACAACACTACATTGGCACTGGGCTAAAATGATCCTGAAACATACTACGGAAGGTGGACACCAAAGCAAGGACAATTTGTAGTGTTAAAATTGTTGTTCATTCCCTTTGCTACAAGCAAAAGGGACCCCCTTTTTATCCAATTCTCAATAATGTACATATGCACATGTCTCATCAATCTTCTTGAGTTTATCCATGATGACTACCCTTTGTAGATGGTTTGGTAAACTTCTCATGTACTTAATCAATGCCTCATGCTCCATTATATCATTCATAAGTTTTACAACATGTTTCTAGAACTCTCTTGTATAATCCTATACATATTACCCTTGTTCCTATTTCAAATGATCGCACTACATCACCCACTCTTCTTCATGGTAGATTGGGTAAAACTACTTCTGCAAAAATAACTTGAATTCCTCCCACTTTGACACTAGTGGTACTTTCTAAATCTCTAACGAATGTGCATAGCTCTCATACAAAAAGCATGCATGCAAGTTTCAACCTTGCAAAAGAGGTTTGTTGTTCTGGAGATAGCTTATGTAAATTGAAATATACTTCCATTTGGGACACCAATTGGTCTAGTTCTTTGCATTGATTCTCTGTCATAAGGTTTCTTGGTCTCTGTTTTAAAGAACCTATTAGGTTTTGGAATGTCTTCTTATGACATACCAACTTTATCATCCTCACTTTCATCTTGGTGTAAATGATTACCATCTAGTCTTTCCATCAACCACAACTATTCTAGCCATATCTACTTCCAACCTTTGAAATATGGCTTCTCCAGCTCCCTCTCCTTCCATTATTGTTGATCTCACTCTTCTCAACCACTCCTTAGATTCAATCTCAAGCTCAAAAGGCACCACACATTCTTTTCCACTTGACCTTGTGGATGACATATAGTTGTACAACCTACAAATATAAAACTCTAATACCACTTGATCCACACTAGATTTATAACCCTAATGGTCCATTAACTATGTCTTTTAATGTCAGTACTCTAGTACACTCTTAACAATATGCCCTCATGACTTTCATTATACTTATAGCAATATTAAATGCTTAAAAACATAAACAAAAACAATTGCAAACAAATATTAAATAAAACACAAACACAAGGATCGATAAATAACACCTTAGTAATCCTTAAAGAAAATTCATAAGGATAGAACCAACAAGAGAATATCGATGGTATCTCATTCACTAGATGATACAATCACATGGAAACATTGTCATACAATGGCCTCTCTAGGTTTGTACAACATATACCACTACCCTATCTCCACAATACTCCTTGCACTCTTTAGAAATTTGCAACTCCATTGTCCACTTTTGATCACAAAAATAAGAGTGATTTTGCATGCTAATTGAACCTCCAAACAAAGTATTTGATCTTCCTTTATGCTCTCCCACCTTTGTTGCAATGGGAAGATCAAACAACCTTGGAATATTGATATCCAACTTTGTAATCACTCCACCATCAAGTTGTCCCCTATGGAATCCCAATTGCTCATCTGCCAACCCTAATGGCCTTTAGCAAGTGATCATCACTGTTGTTTTCCTACCATGCATGCATACATCCATGGCCCACCTTGGAAACCACTAGTGATAGCTATAATTGGACAACCGCTCGCAACATGTGTTGTTTTTCCACCTTGTCACTACCACATACATAAAAACCAACTAAACGCCCTCCTTCCCAATCAATGACTACCAAAGACCAAAATGTACACTTCAACAACAATATGTGTTCTTCAATAGCACTTTGGCAGCTTCGTGCTCACTTCAACAACCAACTCCCACAATGTCAGTAGCACTCTCATGACTTTAGCAACAAGCCCAGATGACTTTGACAAGTTTTCATCTTTAGCAACTTGTATCATATTTGGTAGCAAACAACCATCTTCAATAACACAATGTAGTCAAGACAACCCCAATTCTCCACGCATCAAAACATATCCGAACCACTTAATCAATTTTGAATCAATTGATCCTTTATAATGCTCATTAGTGGGCCACATATCTTTATAGGCTTTTTATTACTCTCTCTCTCTCTATATAAATAGTTTTATAGGCTTTTTATTACTAACTATATATATAGTTTTATAGGCTTTTTTTTAGGCAAAAGGTGCTAAGCACCTATAATATTATATTATATATAAAAGTAGCAGAAGTATAGATAGCAAGGAGAAGAAAAACTCTTACAGCATGAAGATCAATAAAAAAACCTCCTTTCAAAGTTATAAATGGCCAGAAGCCAAGCCTAAACAGTAGGAAAGGAGAAGTAAGCTAGCAAAAAAATAGAGGCTTCACCCTATAATAGAAGGGGAGCAAATATAAAAAGTTGCAAATAAGTCGCTACATTAAACAATATATGAGCATTGAACTTAAGAATCTATAATAGCATTCAAGTCCTGGAGCACTGTAGTATTCTTTGCTTCAACTTCATCAGTTGGCAACCCTAGAGGAGGAGGAACTTGAGGTTGATATTGAAAAAGCAAGAGTAGTGCTTCAAATTTCTCATCAACTCGATTGGCCAAAGCTTCACCAACTTTGTCTCTATGTGCATGGATAGAGAAGTTCAGGGTGTCTTCACATTCATGAAGTAAGCCAAAATGAACTGCATTGAATACATAGTTGAAAGTAGGGGATTGCAAAATATAGCACCTTGTGAATAGACCTCCCACTAAGGCACCTGACTTAAATAAGTCATAATTCTGGAAAGCCGAATTCATAGTCTTCAGAAAATAGGTAAGAGTGAGAAAATTTGACAATAAGCCCTCTAACAACATTCACATCTTGCAGCAGGTCCATTGCATTCGATGCAAAAGCAGAAAGAATTTGAGAAGGGTATATAGAACGGGGACGAGCTTCCAAAATTTCCCTCCCTATAATCTCCCTCAAAGCTTTGTCAACATCCATACTGTTGATGGCAAATATGGCTTCCAAGGCATCTGAGTCTATAGTGCCTAAGAAAGCTCGTTCCCATTTCTGTACTGAGAAAAACAACCACCTATTGATCTGGATCTCCATCACAAACTAGAAAACAAGGTGAGAACTAAAGCCTCAGAATGATTGTTTAAATAGGTAAAGGAACATCTAAGAAATGATGTCACATGTCAAATCTTCATTCAAGCTACAATTAATATCTACAGAACTCCATTGTGAAAAGGAATCAATTACTGAAGGCATCAAATACAATGTGGATTCAACCAGATGTGATAGATATCCACATTAAGTAAACATGATTATGCACAATTGCCAAAAGTACTGAAAACGTAAGCACCTGTAAGCAACACACACACAGTTAGTTAAAAAACATGTGGCAATTAAGCCATTCATTATTGCATATCCTTGTCCAAAATAGTAAGGATTTTGGGGAAACATTTGATCTGATCTCCGCTAAGATGGATATAATTCATATCTAAATCAAAGATTATGTTGGCTAGTCCATCTTCTAGGGAATTCCCCTCACGATAACAATGTGATATCTAAAATTTTTCAAAAGAATCCAGTAGAAACCAAGCCTCTTGCAAAAGATAATGAAGCTTCCAATTTGGAATAAAATTCTTCTTCAAACTATTAATTATATACATCAAATCCCCTTCTATGTGTATCTTTCTAATTTGAAGACTATATGCCAATTTTAGACCTTCCACCAAAGCAAAAACTTCTGCTTGATTATTTGATAAATCTGGGAGCCTTTTGGTAAAGGCCTCAATAAATTCTCCCTACTATTCCTTAAGACACAACCTACTGATGAGGGGCCTAGGTTTTCTCGAGAAGCACCATCAAAGTTAAGCTTTATGAAATCCCTACTGGAGGAATCCATTTGATGGTATTTCTATCCACTTTTACAATAGGTTGAAAACAAGAGCCCAAAATAGATTTTAACAACTGCCAATTAGAAAGCATTTTATCATCCCAAGAAGTAAATAAAAGATTTGAAGTCCCTTCCTTTTGAAGATGATTCATAACCTCAGAAATGGATTTTTCAATCAGCTTTAAAATTCTATCAATCTCAAGAGTATCTTTCCTAAAGATTCTCCTATTTCTTTCAAGCCATATACTCCAGATTACCAAAGAAGGTGAGACTACCCATAAAGAGGAAAAGGTAGAATCTTTGTACAAAATAGGCCAACTACAGAAGAGATGAAATAATGAATTTGGAAGAGGTGAAGACCAATTTAGTTTTGAAAGAAGCCATTGCCAACACTGAACAACAAAAGGACACATAAAAATAAATGATCTGGGCACTCTTTTGTCTGACCACAAAAAAATACAATTGAAAGAATCCATTACTCCAAGTTTACTTAGTCTTTGACTAGTCAAAATGTTCTTCTTTAGAGATAACCAAGCAAATGCTCCTGCTTTAGGAAGACAAGCCTTGTTCCAACATAAGTGATGAGGCCAAAAAGAGGCAGGGTAACTTCTTGAGAGAATCAAGGACCTATTAACCTCACGCACAAAATATTGACTTGAATTAGAGAATTTCCAAACCAACTCATCTTCGTTCGGAGAGAAACAAAATTTTCTATTTGATAATAGCTCTGAGAGAGCGTCCTTCTAATCCTGGGGGAAGCGATAATTTGAATTTTTTTCCATTTGGATGAAGAAAGAAGACCCTCCTTACTAATTACAAAATAATCTTTCAACTTTGTACACCAATTAAGTGAGAGTACTTGTTTGGATTGCTCAATACCTTTAATTTGAGACAACATCGGATAACCATTCCAAGAATCCTCCCAAAAAGATGCCTTCTAACCATCATGGACAACCCAAGAAAGATGAGGTAAAATGACATCTCTACATTTTATCAGAAAATTCCACATGTTAGAGCCTTTAGGAGGGTTTGAAACTGTAAAAATTCTGTCAAGACAAAAGGTATCCAGGCATTTAAGTTGTATTAGCCTACACCACTTTGCATGAGGTTTAGAATATAGGTTCCAAGCTAATTTAGCACCCAAAGCCCAATTTTGAGGTTGAATATTCTGAATACCTACTCCTCCACTGATTTTAGGAGTACATACTCTATCCCAAGCAAGTAAGGGAAACTTATTTCTCCCCTCTAAATTACCTTTCCAAAGAAAAACCCTTAATGACTTTTGAATGTCCTGAATAATACCTTTAGAGACATTATTTTTCTCCATCGTGATAGGGCCTACAACAAGAGACAAAAAGAATTTTGTCACACTTGGAAAATCTCTAGGTAATCTGATGATGTGGGAATTGAGGAGATTAGCCATGTAGATGATGAATCTACAAAGGAACAAATAAGGGAAGAAACCAACAAGATGAAGGAGGAAATCAAGTTTGAATTGGTGGAGCAAATGCAAGGGTTCATGAAGAGTGATGAGATCTAGGTGATAATGAAAAGATTTGATTCTCTTGAGAATTCTATGAACTCTAAGATAGTGGATTCACATCATAATATTTGGGAAGAAACTGATTATCTTAAAGGAGATGATTTGCTTTTGGGTTTGACTTAGATCTTAAGATGGATCATCACCCAAATAATCCTATGCTTAGTCATTTCACACCAAAGATGGATATGCAAAAGTTTGAAGGCAAGGATCCAACCAATTGGTTGTACCAAATAGAGTAGTTCTTTGATCTTCATCATGTTCCATGTTAATAGAAGCTGGCAATGGAATATTTATACTCAGAACTAGACCAATTCATTTGGGGTCATTTTTTATGTGAAGAGAAGAAAAAGAAGGGTTGTGTTTTCACATGGTTAATTTTTCAAGAGGAACTCACAACAATATTATGGAGATAATTTAATGGATAGCTACTTCATCCAACTCACCAAATTGAAGCAAATAGATATGATCAAGGATTATTCTCAATAATTGCAAACCTTGTTTTTAAAGTGGAGAATGCTACAAGAGAAAATTTGAAGGAATTATTTTTAGGGGTTTAAAGGACCACATTAAATATGAGGAACGTATGTTCCATCGAAATTTTGTGTCCCAATGTCATGCCTCCTTTCCGAAAATGGAATTTACTAAAATAGTAAGTCCCACTGTCCTGAAATAGTAAGTTAGAGAATGTGAAAGGGGACATTGGGGAAATTTATATTTAATATTTATATTGTCTTGACCTCATTTTTATCATTTGGAAAAATAAATATTAAATGTATTTAATTAATTATTGGTGCTAGCACAGGTGGAGCATTGGATTTTAGGAGGCTATTTTGGGTAGATAAACATTAAAATCAAAAAGCAACTTATGACAGGGTGTAAAGACCATTATGACAAAACTAATAACTGTCAAGGCCTAATTTTAGTAAACACTATGGAGATTCTTCAAAAAGTGGGCATGGAGTATTAGGCACCTAGTTTGGCCTGTAGCATATAAAAGCATGTAATTTTATCATTTGAATGTATTGCATGTTTACCATTTTTTTGATTTGAGCCTGTGTGCTTGAATTGTCTTCAGTGGATGAAAACCCATTGGAGATGGAGACTTGTGGATGAAAACCCATGAGTTGTAGGTGATAAAAGGATGAAAAACCTTTGGTTGCGATGGGAAATCTCATCCAGGGATTGCATTAGAGCTTCAAAGATTGGTAGTTTTAGCTAGTTTTCAAAGTTTGTGTGTTTGCAGGTTTTGGTTGCAGTTTGGGGTTTCAGTTTTGTTGTTGCATGTTGTGTTTTGTTGTAGCTATAGTAGATCAGTATTTTGCTTTTCCAGGATCTTCCAGGAATAGATTTAGATGTTTATGGAGTTATTGGGGTTTCTAGAATAGTTTATTATTTTTTGTTGTGTGGGATTTGTAGGTAGTTGGTGTTGTAATGGGTTGTCTGTTGTAGCTTTATTTTTCTGCTGTAGATCAACTTATTTCTATGTATTTTGTATTTACTGATTAGTCCTAGGAGCTAGAAACTCCATATTTCAGTTTGGGTACTTTTTCAGAAGCTGGAGTTTGACTATGCGTGGGTGAATTACACAGTGTTATTTTCAAGATTTTGTGGGTTTGCAATATATGTTCCAGATTTGTAATTTATTTTTCTATAGGTGTTATGACTATTGTAATAGTCCAAAATGATGAAAAATTTAGTTTCAAATCAATAAATATAAGTTTTCATGAGTTTCAGATTATTTGTGAAAGTTTGGTGTTCACCAACAGATAGTTTGTGATGCAATTGTGTAGATTTTTTGTGGGAATTTATTTATGCACTTAGATCTAAAGTATATTTGTTAAAATAATCAATTTGGGACTTTATAGTGGTATCAAAGCATGATCTTTCTAGCCTAAGGGTTTGTAGTGGATGATCCCTAGTGAAAGAGAGCTTCGATACTGAAATAGGGAGCAGAGAAAGTTACAATTAGAAGAAAAAATGGAAGATGAACATTGTTAGGAGTTCAAAGCTTGAATGAATGATGCAAAGGACCTTAAGGAAATGATGAGCATGATGTTACATGGATGTAGAATAATACAAACAACAACAATAATAAGGAACAAAATGGTGATGCCAGAGAAGGAAGTAATTCTAGAGAAAAGAAGATAGCTTCTAGCTCTAATTCCAAGACATCCAGGCTTATCTTCTTACTTGATGAAGAAGAAGAGGCCTTAGGTGAAAAATCATCAATAACATATGTGTTTGAGAAATATGAGAAGCAATCAGAAGCTTTTAAAGCTACTGTTTCATTTGATAAATATGTAGAGTTGCTGAGGATAGATCTAAAGGGTGGTAGAGCAAGAAATGTTCAACATTAGAGTGGGAAGGAACTCAAAACCAAACTTAGTAAACTTTTAGCACTCACCTTTGGTGGTAGTGAAAGGATCTTAGCAAGAGCATGGTTGTAGAAATTTCAAACATATTTTACCCTCAATCCAATGAAGGAAAATGAGTCCATCCAGTATGCAATTTTACATCTCGAGGGAAATGCTTATGATTTGTGGTATCACGATAGAATTACACAAGGCCTTGATTAGGTAAATGATTTTGAAGATTTTATCCAAAGAATATTGGAAAGATTTGAGCTCAGAGATGAAGAAGAATATTTTAGGGATTTGTCCAAGATTAGGTAAAGGACCACAATCAATGAGTATGTGGATGAATTCCAAAAGGTTGCAATAATGGTTCCAGACATATCAGAGAAAAGAACTATCTATCTTTTCCTTGAAGGGATTGAGGAACCTCTAAGGGGTTTTGTCTGAGCTTTTGCACCATCTACTCTACAGGAGGCCATTAGGAGAAGTTTGCATCTTGAACCTTCCATTCCCAAGAAAACTTTGGCACATCAATCCAAGGTTCCTACTCCATGGATGTAGAAGAGTGGTTTCCAGAAGGAGCCTTTCCATACCCCTATGTAGAAGAGTACATCACCGGTAGTAACTAAGAAGTTGGATGATGAAGCAAATAATGAACTCAGAAGGAAAAAGCTTTATTTCACTTGTAGAGAGCCATGGGTTCTTGGCCATAGGTGTCTTGGCAAGGGACAAGTGTAATTCATCGAAGTCACATTAGATCTTGATGATCCTCATGGTGCTAAAGAATTTCATGACATAGAAGATTCTATCCATGAAGAAGAAGGAAAATAAATCAATAAAGAGGGCTCATTAGGAGCTTTGTCTAAAGCTCCTAGATACCATCCTTTCAAGGTTTGTAGAGTTTTAGTGGGACAAAAGATGACTCTACTGATTGATAGTGGGGCAACCATAATTTTATTGATGAAAGTTTGGTGGTGAAGAGAGGTTTGAAGACATAAGAGTTTGAAGGATTCAATGTTACAGTTGTAGATGGATTCTCTATGCCCTGCCAACTTAGCCAACCCTAGGGCTTCCATCATTGTGCTAGGATGCAAAATTTTAACCTCAAATCAAATTGCATCCTTCAGATCACTGACAAAACAACTCTTGAGGAATTCATCAGACAATCCCTCTAGGTGATTGGCTAGTTTTTCAAATTCTGTTTGATATTCTCTCACAGTGCCTATTTGGCAAAGTTTAGTGAGTGCACCAATGAAGTCATCAAAAGCACTAGGGCCAAACCATTGCAAAAATTAGTCCATTGGGGCTTGTCATGAGCCTTGATATACCAACAAAACCATTGAATGGCTTCATGTTCCAAGTGAAAGGAGGCAAGTGAGACTTTGTTGACATCAAAAGTATTATGTAGACTAAAATATTGTTCTACTTGGTATATCCATCCAGTCGGATCTCCACCATTGAATTAAGGAAAATCAAGCTTTGGCCCACAAAAATTGTTGGAAGAAGAAAACCCAATGTCTGCAGAAGACTCTGGCTGCCATCTATTGTTCATGGATGAATGTTGAAGATTGAGGTCGAGAATTTTTTCATCAAGATCTTGGATTTTGGACTTGAGGATAGAAATTTCATCCTCCATGTTTTTTGCTCCTAATCGGGTTACTACCATAGGCAAAAGTTCTTTTTTTAAAGAAATGTGTAGAAAAAGGTGTGCTAAAACATGTTTAGAAAAGGGAAATTATAATTTGGGGAAAACTGCAATAGGTAATTGGGGTTTGACTAGATTTTGGACACTTTCTAAGGGGAAGGGGAGAAGAAAATGGTGATTTCAGAAGTGGGGTGAAAGAATGGGAAAATTTGGCCAAGAGGGACAAAGGAGCATAAATATGAAAGGAATGCTATGGTACAATCTGAAGGCTATTGGGTGAGAATTGAAGAAGTTATGGAAAACCCTAAAAATAGATAAATGTGGGATTTCTGTCTTTGATATGTGGAATTGGGATAGGGACCTCAAGGAAGGAAATGTGGGGAATGAAATTTTAGGTGTTTTAGTGAATTTTGAGAGGAAACAGAGCTAAGACAAGAAAGATATGGAAAAAAAACAAAGATTCTTGTCTAATGCTATCTAACATCTTGCGTATTGGGGTAGTACCCCTCACTCCATGGCTCAGGTAAAAATGATAACCACTTTTCCACAAATGACAGCTCTTGGTTTACCTCACGGATGTGAACTAGTTAATCAGGTAGGGGCCATTGCCCTTTTCGTTGGCAGGTCCTCTCAATGGGCCAGCTACTTTGGGGTTCCTGTGGTACTCCTCACAATGAGTTTTAAGGCTATATGCCCAAGTACTTCCCATAGTTAAGAGGATAGGGATGTTCCTTGCTTTGATCCTGTAATCCAAATGAACAATACAGATGCAAAAACAAAAAGATACTGCTGCAAAAATCATAGTGCCTGGAGGGCCACTGCGATTTTTTTTTTTTGCTAAAATTCCACCCAGCAAGCCCAAGAAAGTGCTCTGATACCAGATGAGAGGAACCTCCTGCAACAAAATAATGAAAAATGCACGAAATAACATATTTATAGAAATAGTAGAAACACAGAAGGAATTTATTGATCGTAGGTAACTTTGAGGGGGCAACCTGCTTTGAGCAAGCTCAATACACTAAATTTGTGGATGCCTTCATTGCCTCAACACATACTTATATACTAAGTCTAATATAAACAACTACTACTTCCCATGAATGTGGGATAATACAATATGCTTACGGGACGAATTACAAAGCATATGCGTCCAAAGCAACAATATACTAACAAAGTAAAGAGAAGGGTTAAACATGGGTTCCTAACATAGAGTGATTCGACAACTCAATATCACTCTGGGTGATTATATGGTACGTGATAATTTCTATGTTGTTGGAATTGGAAAAATTTATGTTGTTTTGGGTGTTCAATGGATGCACTCTATTGGTGGCTACTACCAAAACTACTAGACTATGGAGTTTAAGTTCCAATCATATGGGAAAGAAGTTGTTTTGAGAGGTCTCTCAAATGGAGCACCAAGAGTGGTGACAATAAAGAAGATGGAGAGGACTTTTTGGAGAGGACAAGTAGCGTGGGTAGAAAGTTTTTTGATTTATCCCACAACCTCTTCAAAAGGAAAGGTAAATTTCATTTTCAAATTCATAAAATTTTAGTAGTGTAGTTTTCAATGATATTCCTCCAGGACTTCTGCTGGATAGGGGATTTCAGCATGTTATAGAGTTAGAATAGGATGCCAAACCTATTATAATTACTCCATATAGTCATCCAATAGGGTATAAGGAAGGGATAGAGAAGACAATCAAAGAACTCTTGGATATGGGGTTCATAAGACCGAGTTCTAGTCCATTTGCATCATTTGTAGTTCTTGTGAAAAAGAAGGATGGTACTTTGAGGATGTGCATAGACTACATGGATTTGAATAAGAAGAATATCAAGAATAGGTATCCTATTCCAAGGATAGATGATCTCATTGATGAGTTGCATGGGGCTGTTGACTTCTCCAAAATTGATCTAAGGTCAGGTTATCTTCAGATTCGTATGAGGGAGGACACTGAGAAGACAACTTTTTGGTCCCATTATGGACATTTTGAGTTCTTGGTCATGCCTTTTGGCCTTACCAATGCTCCAACAACATTTCAATCATGCATGAACAAGGTATTCAGTAGACAACTCAGAAAATTTGTTTTGGTTTACTTTGATGACATTTTGATTTATAGCAAAACATGGAAAGAACACTTGGAGCATCTAGACACCGTTTTGGGAATTTTGGAGAAACAATCTTTCTATGCTAAGTTGTCCAAATGTGAATTTGGATTAATTGAGATCCTCTACTCAGTACATGTCGTAAGTTCCAAAGGTGTCCAGGTAGATCAACATAAGACTCAAGCAATTCTAGTTTGGCCACCATCGACCAATTTAACAGAGTTGAAAGGATTCTTTGAGATATGTTGTCATTAGAGGAGGTTTTTGAAGGGATTCTCACAAATTTCTATTTCATTGACTGATTTCACTAAGAAGGGAGCCTTTACATGGACCAAGGAAGCCTATAAAACCTTTTAAAACTTTAAGGAGGTAATGAGGTCATGCCCAATGCTTGCAATTCTAGATTTTTCTCTACCTTTTATAGTTGAATGCGATGCATCAGAAGAAGTTGTAGGGGCTGTCCTAACACAAAGAGAACATCCAATAGCATTTGAGAGAAGAAAATTAAGCGTTTTAGAGAAGAGATATTATATTTATGACAAGGAGATGCTCACAATTATTCATGCTTTGGAAAAGTTTAGAGAATACCTTGTTTGTGTGAAGTTCGTTGTGAAGACTGATCACAATAGTTTGAAATTATTTTTGGATAAAAAGAACTTGAATGATCACCAAAAAAATGGGTTGGCAATCTGCAATCTTATGATTTTGAGATAGAATATATGAAGGGTAAGAGAAATGTTGTTGCTAATGCACTTTCTAGGAGACCTACTCTATATTCATTGTTTTCTATTTCAGCTGATTGAAAGGATACCATTATTTTTGAATATGCTAAGAATAAATTTGATTCTAGTTTTTTGGGTGAGAGGGTGGATGATGACATATATATAGTAGTATATGGGTTGATCCATTACAAGAACAAGATCATTTTAGTGCCAGAATCTAAGATTAAGGAGAATATCTTGAGAGCATTTCATGATACACCTTTGGCTGGTCATCAAGGGTATTATAAGACTTATAGGCAGATTCATGAGAGGTTTACATGGAAGGGATTGAAAGAGGATGTGTACACACATATTAAGGAATGCATGACTTGTCAACAGAAAAAAGGAGAACAAATCTTTACTGTAGGGTTGCTCCAACCATTACCAATTTCTGAACAGAAGTGGGAGAGCATTTCTATGGACTTTATAACATGACTTCCCAAGGTCCAAGGTAAAGATTGTATTTATGTTGTGGTGGATAGATTGACAAAGTATGCACATTTCTTTCATATCTCATCATAATTTAAGGCACTTCAAATAGCAGAATTGTTTTTCAAGGAAGTTTTCCGATTACATGGATTGCCCAAAAACATTGTCAGTGATAGGGATAGTAGATTCCTTAGCTCTTTTTGGAAAGAGTTTTTCCACTTGACAGGTATAGATCTCACACACAACACAAGCTATCACCCCCAAACAAATGGCCAAGTAGAGATTATTAACAAGCGGATAGAAGGATACCTACAAAACTATGTTTCAAATCAACAATTTGCATGGGTCAAATGGCTGCACCTGAGAGAGTATTATTACAATACAATGCATCACATGTCTATTGGTATGCCTCAATTTCAAGATTTGTATGGATATGATGCACTCTCTTTTACTGATTTATTATTTTCAGATAGTAAAGTTCCTGCAACAAGTGACCTTATAAATCAGAGTCAAGACATTTTGAGGTCACTAAAAGATAATTTGAAGCAAGCTTAGAGTCAACAAAAGGTGTATGTAGATAGGAAGAGAACAGAGAGATCCTTTGAGGTTGTAGACTTGGTTTTTCTAAGATTACAACCATATAGACAAAGTTCTTTAAAGAAGAGTGGGGCTAAAAAGCTCAAGCCTAAGTTCAATGGGCCCTACATGATCATCAAGAGAATTGGTGAGGTAGCCTATGAGTTGGAGCTTCCACCAAACAATAGGATCCATAATGTATTTCATGTTTCTTGTTTGAAGAGTGTTGGGAATTAAGGTGTCTCAACCTTGGTAATTCCTTACATTAGTAATGTTTGTATTTATTATTTAATTGCCTATGTTGTAAATATTTGTAAATTCCATATTGTCATATTGTGGGATGTGGCATGGTGATGTGTCAATCCTACATGGAATATGACAACTTGTAATTTTGTCCTCACATGAGGAGATAGGCATCCCACTTTGTGGTAGGATCATTTTGCCATGTGTCGGCATCTTCCATGTTGTCTAAGGGAATATTGACCAAAACGGTTATGACAGATTCCTATGATAGAATCTATGACATGTAAGAGTCAGAAATAGAAGTTTGTAAGAGAGGTGAGGACATGTGTCATGAAGCATCTTTGAAAAGGGCATATTTGGGTGTCCCAAGGTGGAGTATGACATGTTATAAGAGAATATGCTATTTATAGCATGTGTATGATAGATTCTCTTATAGCTGTAAGTTGTAACCACTATGACAGATTCTATGATGGTCGTAAGTGTCGTAAGAGCATCTGTTATAGCCCATTTTGGAAATAGGAGACCTCTTTGGGATGGGAGCTATGGACAAGTGTCAGGCACATTCTACAATATTGACGAAGTGTCCTTAGGCATGGGTTTTGGTCCATGAAGCCATGTTGGATGCCCATCCCAAGATAGGTCCAATATTACTTTGTATTTTCTATATAAACAGGTGCTTGGAGATGGAGGTTGTATCACAGGTTTACAGGTACTATTATGCTGTCGGATTGACTCTAGACATGAGTGTCAAAGACCATTGAAGTTTGCATTGCAAGTGTATTGTAAACATCTTTCAGATTTGTTAATACATTGTGCAGGTTTCTGAGTGTGGGGTTTTTCACCCGATAAGGGTTTTCCCCACCATATATCTTTATCTCTCTTCTTCTGTCTTCTTTCTGGTTCTTGTGTATTGCTGTAATAACTCTATTAGATGTTGTATGTTTTTGTAGTGATAAGGATTAAATTGAATTTGTATAGCTCTCCCCTCATTAGATTAGTGTAGGAAGCGATTTCCACACACCTAGCTTCCTTTTAGTTGGTATTAGAGCTTGGCCAGCTTTGGTCTTAGCTGTTGGGTAGGGGTTTTTTGAGTTGATCTTAAGTTGAGTGGGAGTCTGTGCAGAGTATTCTAATTTCTATTGCAGCAAGGAGATGGCAAGCACATCAGGAAGGTTTGAAGTGGAGAAGTTCAATGGCAGTAATTTTGAGCTGTGGAAGCTCAAGATGGAAGATATGCTTGTAGACTGAGACCTTTGGGAAAGTGTTAATGGAACTAAACTAGTTGCAATTTCACAAGATGACTAGGATCTCAAGGTTTAGAAGGCTAAGGGTCTCATAAGACTTAGTCTTGCTGATTCTGTGTTGTTAAATGTCCATGAGGAGAAGACTGCAACCTTGCTTTGGAAGAAGTTGGGAGATGTGTATCAAGCCAAATCCTTGGTAAATAAACTTTTTCTAAGAAAGAAGCTGTATTCTCTTCGAATGGAGGACAAAGGATGTGTTGCTAAACATATGAATGCTTTTAACATGCTAGTTGCATAATTGACATCTATTGGTGTAAAGATGGAGGAGGAGGATTGATGTATGACCTTGCTTTGTTCTTTGCCAGACTTGTGGGGTCACCTTGTCATGGCTATTGGAAGCACCACATCCACATTCAAGATGGAAGAAGTGGTTTCCTCATTTTTATCTAAAGAGATGTGGAGGAAGTCTTCTGATGCAACCAAAGAGGCTCTTGCAGTCCGTGGAAGACCCAAGGAGAAAGGGAGAAAGAAGGACAAGAAAGCTGAGAAGGGTAGATCCAAATCCCGTGGGAGATCCAAATCTCCTAGAAAGTCTAAGGCTATCTATTGGAACTATGGTAAATCTAGGCATTTTTGAAAGGAATGCAAAGAGGAGAAGAAGAAGAAAAAGAAATCTCCTGATTCAGATTCTGACAAATCATAAGATGATAGTGATACCTTCATTGCAGCCCTGGCAACTAATGCAAAGAGCTCAGTGGAAGCACTCAAAACATGAGTGAAAACCCATATTACCCACAATACAAAGGGATTTCTTCCTATTGTGATGCTCACAACACGCCCCATTTTACTCCTTAGCAAAACGAGGACCCCTGCTGATGCTGGTTTGCTTTGCTTGTTGGTGTGGTTTGCTTGGTGGTAAAAGGGAAGAGGAGCTGAAAATACAAACCTTGTTAGAAATAGAGGAAAATTTGCATTTGGGTACCAGGTCAATGTACAGGTGAATTCCTTGTTGAAAATAAACAGGGGTTGTTTTTTGAATTATTCTAAAATTTGTTGTATTTTGCAAGTTATTGATGTCTTGGGTAAATGTACAATTAGAGGGTTTGTGCCTCGTATATACAAACTTCTTTGTATATGCAAAGTCTTCTCATATACAAATGCGTTTGTATATCGTGCTTTTGTGTTAGTCGCAAAAGGGAGGTCATCGGGTTTTCTTATTTTGTTGCTTTTTCCTTGTATGCATTTAAGAAATGTTTTATACATGCATACAGGGTGGACCCGAGAGGAGTTAGGTTGGGATGAATACACGTTGAAATCTGCTATGTATATTTCAGTTTGTATATTTGGTAAATGGAAGACATACAAGTAAATATACAAGGGATTATACATAGCGCGGAATGGAAGAGGTATTAAGGTTGGTATAATCAATGTATGTTTAGCACTTGTATATTTGGCGGGTGCGAAATATACAATCGAGGGATACAATGAGTTAGATACATCGCGGAATTGAAATGTTATCAAATAATGCATAATGATTGTATACGTTGGGTTTTGTATGCAAGGTATCAGGAGGCATGCATTCCGCTTTATACAACGCAAGTTTGAGGGTAAAGCAAATTTTGGTAAATACAATGTATCGGGACTTAATGAATATCAGGTATACATTGTGTTTTATACAAGGTGGAATTAAGAAAGGTTCAAAGTTCAAGTGAATAAATAGTTAAGTCTGTCGCTTGTATATCGGGGTTTGTATATTTAGATGAAATGAAATATACAACAAAATATACAAACACTTTATACAAGCCGGAATCGAGGCAATTATGGAATAAAGTTAAACTATTGTATGTTTTTTGCCTTTTGTATGTTTCAGGATATACAAGGTAAAATATACATTCTTTTGTATACATTGCGGAACCGAAGAGTTATCAATTGGAGTTAAGTCGTTGTATACTTCCGTGCTTGTATATGTTCCGAAAGATACATTGGTTTATACATACAAGCCAAAACTCAAGGAAATTGAAATTTGGACGAATACAATGCATTGCGTCCAAATTGTATATCAAGAGATACATTGAGTTATATACATCACGGACTTGAGAGGTAAATTGAGTTAGAGTTATGAGAGGGTTGGGGTCCGAAAGTGATGCAAAAGTTATATTCATCACGGGGATGCATAAGTTTGAAAGGTAAAGTGGACCCCACCAGTTGTATATTAGTTTTGTATGTTTACAATGTATATCCAATATACAAACTAATATACATGCCCCGGATGTCAAAATAAAAAAAATTAAAATACAGAAGGTCTTTGTATATTTGGCGTTTGTATGTTTAAATATACAATGCCGATATACAAAAGATCATACACATCCCAGAAGGGAAAAGGTAAGGAAATAAATGTATAAGGTGTTTGTATGTGTGCTTATACAACGGAATATACAAGCGAGATATACAAACCAAAAGATACAAAGAGGTACGGAAAGCGGAAAAGGCAAAAGTGTTAGTTGGTTCTTTGCACAAAATGTTTGTATGTTTTTTAAAGATACAACGAAGAGATACAAAGAGAACATACAATGAAATATACATAGAAAAGTATGTATGTAGAATTTGACTAACGGTAAAAAAGGGTTAAAAAAAACATAAACACTGAATTGAACGCTGAAACCGTAGCACATTAATGGCTGTAATTAATGCAGGCCTAACACTCAAGAAAAGAAGGATTTAATGAGGGGGAGGGCAATTTTAATGTTATTTTGCTTTCGAGATATACTGTTAAGACTAAAAATTGCAGAAAAGAAGACTGTTGCAGTAATTGAGCAGAATTTACCAGAGCGGCAGAGCTACAGTAGCTGAAAAAGGTGAAAATGGTAAAGTAAGTCAACGTCAATGGTAAATGGTCGTGAAAAATAGGTATTTATCCAAAACGCCGTTTCCATTTCTAATGGTTAAAAGTGAAGTCAATTTTAGTAATTTTGGGTTTAAAATGCATGCATTTGTCAAAAGTTATTGTTTTAACTGTGAATTAGCTAAATAGAGCTTAGGAGTTAAAGGGTAGAGAAAAACATAAAAGATAAATAAGGTTAGGGTAAAATGGTAGAAATTGAGATACACAGTAAAAACCCTAAACATGAATATGAAGTGAAGATTGAGAAATGTACGTTTCCACAGGATGGCCCCAAAATAAAAGAAGGATGCAGGGGGGAAGAAAAGAAAGAGAGAAAACCACGGAAGGAAGTGGAAAAGGAAGAATTGCCTCTGCACAGAGGTTATCTGTCCCTGATTAGTGAAGCTGGAGTAGGCACAGACACAAACATAGGGACCTACGATGCTGAAGATGTCCTGAAGAAGATCACCGCTGCGGATGCAACTCCAGATATGAAGTGTATCTGGGAGAGTGGGTTATACCGAGCTGCAGGTTTCCCATTGGCGATGGAAGCAAGGGATTTGTGCTTAGACTATGTAATTATGTATAACCCAAGTACCAGGATGGTTATGCTATATGATAAAGTAATTGCTGATTTGACTCCAGAAGGAATTGCTAACACTTTTGGGTTGGAGATCACTGATAAGATGACAAACATTGATATTGATAAATACAATGAGGGCTTCTACACAAATGAGAAGGAATGCAAAGGGAAGATATTCCATGGGTGGTATAACGCAGAGAACAAACCAAAGGTGGTGGCCAGGATACCCAAGAATTTAATGAGGATATGCTTCAAGGAGGAGATTTATTTGATGGTCACCATGCTGAGCAGGCTAGTTGGATTAAGGGATGGAACCAGGTGTGAACCATGGATGTTCATAGTCATTGAATTTATAAGGTCAGGACAAGAAGACCAAGGGCAAATCCACTGGGCCAAGGCCATTGGTACTGCTATTTGGAGGCAGGCCATGAGGATGCAACATAAAAGCCTACCCTTCAATCTATCTTCTTATGTGTTATATGCATGTGCTGCAGAGGTTAGGCCTCATATTCATGGAATAGAAAGGGTAGGTACCCTGGGAAATGGTCCAGATCAAAAGTTAGTACATGAGCATTACCCTGTCTTGCAGGAGGAAAATGCATTGAAGAACTTTGCTCTGGTTAATGATGTTTTTTATACCTACTTGGTAAGGATATTGAGAGAGGAACCAGGCAAAAGACTGTCTAAGGATGTAGAAAATGCAATTGGATTGCACAGTTCTTGGTTCATACAATTTGAATAGTTCACTTACATAAGGACTGAGGGTTTTGAGGGGAAGCCATTTATGCTTCCCATGTATCCTTCTGATAAACTAATAGTGCTAGAGTTTTCAAGGCAAAACTTGAATATTTTTTAGGATGTACAAGAGGAAATTCAATAACGGGGAAATGTAAAGTTACCATGGGCTATTGGGAGAAACTCCTATTACAGTTAAAAAGTTGCTAGTTATTCAGAGCAGGAGCTGAGATATTATGGTTTCAAATAATTTAATTTAGCAAGGAAATTTGATCCCTTCCACAAAATCCAAAATTTTGTAAATAAAAACTATAAACATCAAATACACATTGAGGATTTCTGGGCAGACTACAAAAATGACAGAGAGGTGAGGAAAAGAGCCCACAAAAGATTGACTATTGAGCAGATGAAGTCTATTGGCAACATATATGTGCCCCCTGAAGTACAAGATGATGATAGATTGTTACACCATAGTTATGCATAGGCAAGACTGGCTCCCATTACAGAGCCTAATTGGTCAAAGCCATGGAATACATCTCTGGATGTATTGTCTGAACCAATAATTTTGTTTTCAAAAACATGGCTAAAGGATAAAATTGAGGAACTTAAAGCTGAGGGTATAATAGTTACATACCCACAAAAGGGCAGGAAAAGAAAGATAGAGCCCACTGAAGACTTACAGTGCTTCTATGAGAAGAAAAGAAAAATTGTTGAAGCAAGGATAGTAGAAAAGGATAAAAATGCTACACTAATAGATCCCTATGCACTGGGAATATCAGTAGTGGTTGCATCAGAAATGTTTGTGGATCTAAAATCCATGAGCCATGAAATAAGTCCAGAGGAAGCACAAGCTGCCAGTAGGGTGGCAGGACAACAGCCAATGAGGGCAATCCCAATAGGTTTGTCTAAGGGCGAGTCTTCGAAACCAAAAGATACAATTGGAGCCCAAGAAGTAGGGGAGAAAATGAGAAGTATATCTAGTACTTCTGCTCCAATGGAACCAGGACAAACATTCATAAAGGTGAAAACAGAGTTGGCCGAGGAGAAACGACAAGAATCAAAAGTGCAAATAGACAAGCAGACTGTGCACACTGTGAACATTGTAAGCAGTGATAGTGAGGAAAGAGTGATGTTCAGAGGGAAATAAATTGACATAGGGGAAGCCTTCAGTGATTCCCAAAGTAAAGAGGAGGGGCCAAGTGCTCAAGGTGAAATGGAAACAGGGCATAACATGGAGCCTGAAGAAGAACAAGTACAGGAAGAGGTAGGCTTTAGTAGATCCATTTGGTACCTTAGTTCCACTAGAGATCATTCAGGACGTGCAGGAGGAAGTACACAAAATTGAGGATGTCGAAAAAATGGCATCTGATGAAAAGGCAAAGGAGGACACCTCAGGTGTAGATGCCTTAGACATGTTGAATATGTATGGAGAGCCTAGCGAAGAAGAAAGGAACACTGAGGGTGTACAGGATCAGGGGAAGGAAGCAAGAGAAGATGAAACAAAGGAGAGTCCTCCTGTGCACATAGGGCCTGAGAGCACAGGACTTGAAACTTTAGGACAAGTGCATGTAGAAGATGAACAGAGAGAAGAATCATCTGCAAAAGAAAGTCACGAGGAAGAAGTTGAGGATAGGGGGACACTGAGATAGAAGAAGAGGAAGATGAAGTTGAATCAAAAGAGCAAGGAAAGGACCCTATAGGACAAGGACCTCCACTACAGTAGCAAGTTCCAGAGGAGGAACAACAGCAGGTACCTGAATAGCAGGAACATGAGCAAAGAGGAGTGGAAACTAAAAAGCCTCATGAAGAGGTAATTAATGAGGAGAAGGCTACAAAAGGCACAAAGGAGGTGCCTACGTGGCTGGAAGGAGAGATAAGGAAGGAGAAGAAAGAAATACATCTATCTCCTATTGACATCAAAAGCTTATTAGGGGAGAAAACTACTCCAAGAAGAGAAAAGAGAAAAGCTAGGACGATGTCTGCAATACAGAGGGATCCGGATGGATCCAAAACCCTAAACCTAGCCATACCATAGAAAGAAAAGGAGAAAGGTGAAATTACCTTGGAGGAATATAAAGTACTAAATCTAGACCTTGGGCATTCCACAAGAGAACAACACATTGCTAAATGGGAAGATATGCACTAGGTGACAGTAGAAATGCTGAGGAAAGACAAAAGTAAATAGGAGGTATTGAAAGGACACATTGTCCAACTCCAGCAATTCATTCAGGGGATATTTGACCCCAGTGCCACAATACCTGACTTACCTACTAACATAGCAATATTATCTAAAGAGGAAGTACATGACATGGAAAATAAAAGGTTCAAGGCCAACGTTTTTGATGAATGGTTTCATGATTTTTTGCAAGGAGGTGAACAAACAATAAGGCAAGCTGTGAAGAGCTGGAAAGTGGCCACAGAAGAGAAGAACAAATGTATGGTATTAATAAATAATTGTCAAGCAAGAGTAGAAGAGTGCAGATCTGAAATTGAACAATTGACTGAAATTGACACAAGAGCTGAGGAACCGATAAATGAGGGATCACTAATGTCACATTGGCAAATCAAGTGCCACAGGTGATTTTGGAGCTCAAATTTGAGGAGGATAACCTCAAAAGATGCACAGGGGTTATGCAAGAGTTGGAGAGAAAAACAAATGAGATGATTAAAATGCATAAGAAAATCATAGAAAGACTCTTATAGCATGAATGTGCAGAGATGCCAACCTATGACTTAGACAGAGCATTGACAGAGTTCAAGGCCATATTCACACCCTGTACAGAAAATCCTGATGCAATCCTCAGCAAGCAGATGATGGATACATTGATGGAAGAGAAGGCCAAAATGAAGAAGTACAAGAAAAGAAGAGAAAACTTAGAGAATGAAGAAAAGAGTGAAAGAAAAGGTGGTGATGCAAGAGTTCATTTTAGCAAAAAGTCCAGGAGGGGACTGCACCTTTGTGGAGGGTGTGATTGACAATTTCAAGAAATATTTGAAGAAAGGGTAAGAAGGCAGGAGCAAAGAATCTTGAGAGGAAATCAAATGAAGAGCCTTGGCGGGAAAAGGTCACTTAAAAGTGGGAATCTTATTTATGAAAGATTCCAAGAGCATCCTTTGAGAGGAGAAGATGCCAAGTAGTGGATTGGCACACGGTTATGAAATGAAGGCGCACCATTGGTTAGTAATAAAAGGACCTTAACCGTAGAATTATGATTGTAACCATTGAGTGGAGGTTGTAACCATAGCAAGGGAGGGAATTCAAATTATATATAAAAAGCGTGCTACTTGTATATTATTTTACATAGGGATTTTTACCATTTAGCCAAAAATTGTAAATTCTTTCTGAGAATTTTGGAGTAGAATATTTTAGTTTAGAGGTCGCCTGTTGTCTGCATTAAGGAACGCATGGAATGTCCAGCTTTCTTAATGTATCTGTAAAGCACTGTAAGTTTTTGGTATATTTGATTAATAAAGCTAAGAGTCATTCCTACATTATAAATCTTGTATGACTGTGTTTTGAATATAAGTGAATCTGGAAGTCTGCGTCTATTTTCTGAGTGTCTTCTAGCTCTTCCTTACGTTTAAAATAATTTCTCTTAAAGCTCGCAATCTTGAATGCAATATTCATGAAAATACTCAGGATATTTGCATTTAACGATTTAGTCTGCTGGTTTAATTGAATCTGCTATATTTCTTACTATGTGCATAACAGAACGTTTAGATCTTGTAGTGAATGATGGTGGATTTAAATTTCTCTAACTTTTCCTAGCAACTTTGAAATACTTAGCTTAAACATTGAAATCTAAAGGAGATTATCTAACATTTGAAGAGTTTAAGAGCAATAAGTTGATATTTGATAATCTTCATAAATAGTTGAAAAGCAAAGCATGTTTGAATATAAATCATATAAAGCTTTGAGGTACAGTAACGATTTTATGCAAATGAATGATTAGAAAGTTGATATTTGTATTAGTTTGCATAATAAGAGTCCAGTAAGTCACAAACCCACTTTAAATCACGCAAGGCCCCTTTGCATATTACAGCTTCATAATAACCTACTGAACGGTCCAACAAGTCAAGACCTGACCAATAAGGAAACTTGGGATTAGGAAATCTTAATTGATTTCTTCATATCTTTCAAGATAGTTAGGTTCATTTTATGAATTATAACTTTTGTTATGAGTGTGTAAAAAACAATTATCAACAGTTTTTGGCACTAGGAGGGCCGATAGGAGTTAATGTTGTAGTTGAGTAAAGCTGGCTCATAACAGTAGCAGAGTGACTAGGTCTAGAGCTAATCCTGACGACATATTTGTGCAACTACTTGATAGAAGACAGAGTAGGGGTCCTCTAATTTGGAGTCCTAAAACATCAAATATAGGAAGCTCATCTGGAATGCCTCCTGGATCACCTTTTAACACCCATATTATTGGTAGTCCTAATAGTTCTTCATCTGGGTCCTTAAGTCTTGGTTCAGGTTCTCCCAAGGGTCCTAGTCCTCTCAGAAGTCCAAGTACACCTAGAAATTTAGGTACTCCCACAGGTCTAGGTCAAGCACAAGTACCTGTAATGGCGTATTTTAATGTCAACTCGCCCATATATTTTGCTAATTATCATGAGATGCCGAAGAACCCTGAGAAAATATGCCCTAAATACCAGTTACACTAGGATCCAGAGGATCATATAAGGATATTTAAGGAAGCCTGCTTTAGAGCCCAGTTAGAACATGAAGATGTAGTCTGTAGGTTATTTCCTTATACTTTCAATGAGCAAGCATCTAACTGGTATGTAAATCTACCTAATGGCTACGTTTCCTCCTGGGCACTTATGGAGGAAGCATTTCTGTCTAGATTTAGGGGACCTATAGACCCTTCCATCCTATACCACAAGCTGGCTACCATTAAGAGAGGAGAAGGGGAGTTGATAGATAATTTCAATGACCGGTTTCAAAAGGCTTATTCTAGGTTGGTGGCCCCATACACAGTAAATCCAGATACCTTGTTGGCCATGTATTATGTGGCCTTAGATCCATTGACCGCCATGTTTGTCAAGAGGAAACCTAATATAGATACAATATCTAAAGCCTATAAAGAGGCAACCTCTGTAAATTAGGAGATGAGGCAGACGACTTATAATCCATTCCTCAATGGAGGGAATCCTGGAGTGCAAAATCAAACATAGCCTTGGAATGGAGTTCCTTCATAGAACACTCCATTGCTAAACCCAGTTCCTACATATGCTCCTGTATACAATCCGGCCCCAATCCAAGCTATAGTACCTTATACTGGTAAGCTGTCAGTAATAGTCAGAATCATGGCCAAGCTTTCTTCCAACCGCCTCGGGATACATTTATAGTGAAAGCACAAGAGGAAAGGGAAGACATCAAAGAAATTACTGCACATTTGAGAAGATTAACCATTGAGGTGAAACAATTAAGAAATGTGAATTTCTACGGTAGAAATAACCAGGGGTACAATCAAAATTATAACCAGGGTCAGAACCAGAACTACAACCCCAGTTATAACCAAAATCAGAATCAGAGTCATAATCAGAGTCATGGTTATAGCTAAGGTTAGAGTTCTAATCAAGGTTAAAATCATAGTCAAAATCAGAACCATAGCCAAGGACAACAGATAATGCAAAATAGAGGACCTGCTGTTGATAACAGGGCCTGGGGTAACAATAACAGAAACCAAAATCAACCTAGGCAACCCAAAACGTGGAACACAGGGCCTAATAATGGTACCCTAGCTTCTCCATTCGAGAATGTAGACAACCAGGACACAAAACAAACAACAGGGATTCAAATGGCCAATGTAGCACTAAAGAACTGGTGTAGAATTCACAATACCAGTGCCCATGCTGAGTTAGATTGTCCACAGTTTCATCTGGCAACGAGCATTTTTAATGTAGATGTGTAGGCCCCTACTTCTGAGTTCTTAGTCCCAAAGGTAATGAAATAGTACCCTCAGGGTATGACACTGCTTTAGTTTTAGAAACCTTTACCTTTGCAACCAGAGAAGAGGAAGAGGACCAATTGTTAGATGATTAGCCTTATTATTGCGAAAGCCTATATCCTGAAATAGCCTTAGTATTAAATGCTTTTCATTTTCCATTTGAAACTAAAAATGAGGTGTTGCATGAGATAGAGGAGGTGCAAGCCTTCCAACATTCAAATAAAAATTATACCTATAATCTTAGAAACAACACTAGGCCGGGAGGACCTTTCACCACTTCTATTCCTCCCAATAATTTCAACACACCCCTAGACTAGAATGCTAGCAATAACCCTGCTATACTGAAAGTCAATCACCATGCAAATAATGGAATAGTAGCACAGAGGGTATAGACAAATAAAACTGAGACAACAGAAACATTGGGACTGATGAGTTATCTATCAGAAGAAATAAAGAAAATCAAGGTCAGTGTACCTTTGAGTGAATTGTTAAAAAGTCCAGAGGTTAGAAAGGCCTTTATAAAATCTTTGGACACATTTGTAACAGGAGAGACTTCTACTGAGGTACTTGTGCCTAATAGAGAGACACAGCCAAAAGAAAAAAGTAAGAAAGTTGAGCAGCCTTCTAACACAAATGTAGTAATGTATGCTAATAAGAGGGATACTCCTCCCTTCTTGTTAACTGTTAGATTGTGTGGAAAGAACATACACAATTGTATGGTGGATTCAGGTGCCTCAGCTAATGTGATGCCTCTGGGTATATGTAAAACCTTAGGTCTGACTCCCACCAAGTCTGCCAAAGTTATCACACAGTTAGATAAGACTAAAGTTAATGTGGTAGGAGAACTAATGCATATTCAAATGCAGTTAGCTTCAGACCCCAGGGTAAGTTAGTTCATTAACATCCAAGTAGTTGATATACCTACAAATTATGGGATGTTATTAAGTAGAGATTGGTCAAAAACACTGAACGGATACATGGCCACTGACTTTTCACATATGTGGTTACCTTGGAGGGGTGTGCCTAATCAAATCAGAATATAGGCTGAACCTAGGATGAAGCATATGATCACAGAGTACAATAGGACAAATGAAATATTGTATGCTTCTGTTGAACCCAATGTTTACAGGGTCACTAACAAAGGGGTACAGATTGAAGAAATCTTAATGCTAAATTTTGGAGAAAGACCTGTTAGCAGGGAGACAAAATTATTCATTGAGTCTGATGGAAATTTTTATGATGAAGAAAGTAATACACTGAATAATTTTAGTCAGGTCATCAGATAAGAAATAGAAAAGTGCATGGAACTAAATATGTCAGTCCAATGCAAGTTATACAAAGATATGTGTAGAGTTCACGACAAGCCACATTCTGAAGAGAAGTGTGGAATGTGTAGAGACATTATTGAGTATTAGTACTTCAAATGCACAAAGGAGTGGGAATCTCGTAAGGAAAAGGTGAGTTCTAGTCGACATGAGAGGTACTTTCAGAGCCCTATAGATGTAGAAACTCCAGAGTTAGGAGAAAGTTTAGGCAAAGATGTTTGTCATTCAAATTTGCACACTGAGAAGGTAAATGAACAAGCAAGTCAGAATGAACTGCATATGGATAAACACGATAACACCGCACATGTGGTAGACAAAGGAAAACATGTCAAAGGAAAAGGTCAAATGAATAAAGATGGCATGTGGACATTAAAATGTGATGGGTCTAAGTCTAAACAGGGTGCAGGTGCAGGTGTAGAGCTCATAGATCCTCATGGTAAATCATATCTATCAGCATATAGGTTACAATTTGCTTGCACTAACAATGTTGCTGAATATGAAGCTTTAATTTATGGACTAGTCTTAGCTATAAAGAAAGGGGTAAGAATGATCAGAGTATTTTCAACCTCTGAGTTAGTAGTCAGACAAGTCAGGAAGCTGTACGCTTGTAATTATAAGAAAATGGTTTGCTATAGACATAGAATCTGGGATTTAATAGAGTCATTTGATGCTTTCAAATTAGAGTATATCCCCAGAGAACAGAACCATAGGCCTGATGCGCTAGCTGTCGCTGCTAGCACTTTAGAGCCTTTAACGCTGTCAGGTTTAAAGAGATTTGCTGTAGAACTAGTAAATGTGCCTAGTGTGCCAGACAATGTAACTCATTTTCAGGTATTTGAGGTGGACCAGCAAATTGTAGATTTTCTAACTTGCAACGAAGTATTTGAAGCCCAAATTATTGATGAACAAGAGAGGCCTGATGTGTCTTGGGATGAGGAAGACATCATCAAATTAAAGAGTAATTTCTTACCTAAGGGGGTAATAGAGTTAGAACAAATCTTTGACTTTGACAGAGTAGTGAGATAGAAGGACTTACCCAAGACTGAGGGAGGTAAGTGTGAGCCATATAACTTAGGAACAAAATAGAACCCTCAGAATGTGCAGATTGGAAAAGTTTGCTCTAGGAAGTTGAGGGAAGAAGTCATAGATGTACTGAAGGAGTACAAACATGTTATAGCATGGACATATGAAGATTTAAAGACATATGAAACGTCCATTATAACACATGTGATACCATTAAAACTAGATGTCAAACCATTTAGGAAAAAACAAAGGCCTGTAAATGCAATTTTAGAGTCTCTGATATTTGAGGAAGTAAAAAGACTACTGTCTACTAGAATAATTTTCCTTGTTAGACATTCAACTTGGGTAGCTAACTTAGTGCCTGTTAGGAAGAAAAGTGGGGACATCTGGTTATGCGTAGATTTTAGGAATCTAAATAAGGCGTCTGAGAAAGACAATTATCCTATGCCTCCCATGGATGAAGTATTACAAGCGGTAAATGGAACCAAGATGATGTCCTTTTTAGATGGTTTTTTAGGTTATAACCAGGTCCTAATTGATGAGGAAGATAGACTAAAGACCACTTTTACTAGTAAATGGGGTAATTTTGCATACAGAAGAATGCCATTTGGTCTAATCAATGTAGGTGCCACATTTCAGCGGGCCATGGACATTGCGTTCCGTGGACTGACAGGTAAGTGTATTGTGATTTACATGGATGATCTAACTGTGTATTCTAAGGATGCGTCTACTCATGCTAAGGATTTAAGAAGAATACTCAAGAGATGTGAGAGGTATGGAATTTCTCTCAGCCCTAAAAAAATGTGTATTTGGCATAACAGAGGGTAAATTACTAGGGCATGTCATTTCTGAGAATGGTATATCCATTGATCCTGATAGAATAGAAGGGATAAATAAATTATAGTTACCAAACACTAGAAAAGAATTAAAATTATTTTTTGGTAAAATTAACTTCATTAGGAAGTTCACTACAGGATTTGCAAAGACCATGCAACTGCTGAACGCCATGTTGAAAAAAGATGCAGTGATAGAGTGGACACCAGTAGCCAAGGCTGCATTTGAAGATATCAAGGAGGCCATTTCCAATGCTCTTGTGTTGACAAGTCCAGACTATACCAAGCCATTCTACATTTATTCATTTGCATCCTCACATTCGGTTGCAGTTGCACTGACCTAGAAAGGAAAAGATAATGAAGAAAATCCTATCGCTTTTATGAGTGCACCTCTGAAGGATGCACAACTGAAGTACCTGGATATAGAAAGACAGGCATTTGCACTGGTGAGGGCAGTAAAAAAGTTTAGGCACTACATTCTACGCAGTCAGGTTAAAGTTGTGGTACCTGATGCAACAGTAAAGATGTTGCTGATGCAAAATGAGCCTGGAGAGAAAAGAGCTAAGTGGATCACCACTCTGCAAGAATTTGACATGGAAATCATACCGATGAAGCTAGTCAGGGGACAAGCTTTAGTACAAACCATAGCCAATACAGACCCAAATCTGATAAAACAACAGTATGTGCTAAATACAAGTGATGCATCAGGGTGGTACGATGATCTCAACACTTTTCTAATATCAGGGAAGTACCCAATCAAGATGAAATCCTCATAGAGGAGTGCTCTGAAGATCAAAGCACAAAAGTATATGGTGCAGGGAGGTCTTCTATTCAGGAAAAACCATGAGGGAATATATTTAAGTTGTTTGAATAGAGATGAAGTAGATAAAGTGTTGTTAGACCTGCATGATAAATATGGGACTGCTCATGGTTCCCATTTAGCCACAGCACATAAAATATTGAGAGCGGGTTATTATTGGCCTACTATGTTTAAAGACACAGAGCATCACACCAAAAGTTGTCACATTTGTCAAGCTACAATAGATAAGGGAAGAAATCAAGCTAATCCGCTACAACCAGTTATTGAGTCTAGGCCATTTGCACAGTGGGGCTTAGATTTCATTGGAGTCATCAATCCTCCATCATCTGTAGGACACAAATTCATATTGACAGTGACTGATTACTGTACAAGATGGACTAAAGCCACATGTTGTAAATTCTCCACTACTGAGGTAGTAATCAAGTTCCTTGAAGAGAACATCATAACCAGGTTTGGAATTCCTTGTTCGTTGGTATGTGATAATGGCCCTGCATTTTCTTCTTTAAAATTTTCTAAATGGGTGTTTGAACATGGAATTGTTTTAAAGTTCTCTTCAAATTATTATCCTCAGGGGAATGGGTTAGCTGAATCTATAAATAAAATCTTGCTAGACATAATTAAAAGGCTCATTGAAAAGAACCCAAGAGAGTGGAACACATTCCTAAAATATGCACTATGGGTAGATAGGACCAAAGTTAAGGCAGCTCTGGGCAATACACCTTACCATTTAGTTTATGGGACTGATCCCATACTTCCAGTAAATCTAAGAATACCAATCTGGAAGTTCACGAACGAATACTTAGGCTTCAATGATCATAAGGAAGCCAGAATTGTTCAAATGATGCAATTAGACGAGAAAAGAGACCAAGCTATTGAAAAATTTGCCAAACACCAAGCAGTGGTTAAAAGATGGTTTGATAAATGAGCAAGAGTCAAAACATTTAGGATTTCAGACTTAGTGCTGTGCTGGGATAAAGCACATGAGAAGAAAGGTAGCCATGGAAAATTTGACAAGTTATGGTTGGGTCCATTACAAGTGTCAGAAATAATAGGAGACAACACTTTTAGGCTCAAAACCTTAACTAGAGAAGATGTGCCATTACCAGTTAATGGCCAGCATTTGAAACACTACTTCTAGGCTTGAGGTGAAGGTTGTTGGTTTGTTGTATCATAATGTGGATAATTGTACAGGTTTGTTTTTTTGTTTTTGTTTTTGGTTGTGTTTTGCTTTGTTTTGTTTTGTTGTTTTCTGTTGGTTTCTGTTGTGTGTTTGTTTGTTTATTTTCTGTTGCTTCAGCAGGGATGTTTGTCTTGTTCTAGAGTATACAGGAGCAGATTAGCAACCATTGAAAACAATATAAAATTTGGAACATTCAAGTTAATCATTTGAAATTTATACATAACTTGTTGTGACTGTCATGAATGTAGAAAGTTAGTTGACTTGTGAAATTTTGTATTCAATAAAAATGGGTTGAGTATTCAAGGGAAGTTTTTCACAATGACACACCTAAAATCCTTAGGTTTGTTGAACCTACCAGTGTGGATATTAGGTGAAAAATTAGAGGTCACCCTTGCTACCATTACAACTCTCAGCTTAATTTCAGCAAGTGATCATTCCTTGCATCATAAAGTTACAACTGTTATATCTTATGAAATCTCAATCTTTATTAAAATATAAAATAAATAAATAAATAAACTAGATTTTACTAAAATCTAGGTTAAGCCATCTAAGTAACTCTATTGGGGCTATAGACGCTCGTTGGCAGTGGGGCTCTACTTAGGAGAATTGTAATGATAACCTTGCTGGGGCTATGGACGCCTGCTGGCAGCAAGGCTCTATCCGGTTGGCTATGAGGGAATGACATCAACTAGGTAGTCTAATGTCAGTCACTAGTCTGTTCAACTGATTTTCAAGATGAGGATAATTAATCATGCACACCCACTTAAACTAAAAAGGAAAATTCATGCACCTTATTGAATCCTATTCCTTCTCGCAACTAGATGGCACAAGCATCTGCAACAATCTAGCAACTACTCTCAGCCTTCCAAATACTTCTATGATCTCTGTTTTCAAAATGGTCACCAACCAAACATTTTTCTTCAACTCTTCATCTGCCTTCTCTGTGACAGAAATCAAATACACAATCGCCTAGACCTTTTGCCAGCTCTAATACCAATTTGATGTAGAGAGCTCAGTGGAAGCACTCAAAACAGGGGTGAAAACCCATATTACCCACAATACAGAGGGATTTCTTCCTTAACCGGCTTTAAATGACTTCTTCAACATCCAAATGATACCCGAACATCCTCATTCTTCACGATCTTCACTTTTTACTATCGGTGAGACTGAGTACTGTTGGCGAGTTCAAATCATGTTGTGCCAACATGCCGATCTTTCCATTAATGATTCCTATTGGCCAGACCATTACTATTGGAAAAGCCTTATAAACATTGGCCAATACCCCGATGCATTGGACTTCGGTATGACTACTCTCGTCGATGAACTCCCCCTTTGTGTCTCTGATACATCGATGAATCTCCCGTCGGAATGACTAATCTCTTCACCTTGATATAACTACGATGAGTTAGATTTTACTGTCATAGTTTTGGTAAGACTCCAAACATTGGCGAACGCTTACTTACTTAGGCCAATATACCGATGTGTTATATTGCCACACCGATCACATCCTATCGGCAGAACATTGTCGATCGGTATAACTTCTAATTTTTTTTTTGAAGGCTCTATTACACCGATGTCTACTTCTGCTTCTCTACCACCACGCAACCATAGAACAATTGATATAGAAACATCGATGACAACCTCTGCAACTTTGCAACCAAACAACTCACACAAAGACAACACAAAACTTAACAGAATGGAAAACAATCTACTCCTAAGGAAGTCATTCCACTAATTTTGAAGAAATCTCAACTAGTGGAATGTTTCTGATCTACATTCCCATGATTAACCCAAACAAAATATTTTTATTGCTTCCTCTCAGGATAAATATACAAATCAATTTTCTCTTCCTCACAATGTTTGTGTGTCTCTCTACGAACATAGATTGACTATATAGACTCTCACATTGGTAGTTACACAAGATGGAAGGTGAACCACCCTATAACCACCTCTGTCGTTCAGTTACAATCTTACAGTTCGGTCACAAACATTAATAATACATATACAAACTTAGTTTTATGCCTTACTCGGCCACGTATAACTCAATATGGCATGAAGGCCTTACAATATGACACTTGGACAAAATAGAAAATGAATAGAATCCTCCAGATTATCATTGTCTCGGGGTGCTCCTACATCAACAACCCATGCATCTGATGATGTGTGGCTGATTGACTCTGGTGCATCATTCCACATGACCTCGCATCAAGACTGGTTCACAAAGTATGAGAAGTTCGATGGTGGAAAGGTGTACTTGGGTGACGACTCTCATCTGAAGATTGTTGGTCATGGAAGAGTCTCTATCAGATTCCCCGATGGTCGAGTGAAGGGGGTCTCTGGGGTTATGCATATCCTAGCCCTAGCACAAAACTTTCTTTCTGTAAGTAGTTTGAATGATGCAGGTGTGTAGGTTGTCTTTTCGAAAGAAGGATGCAAGATGACTAGAGGAGCTATGGTGCTTGCTAAGGGTACTAGGAGAGGTACTCTGTTTCAGTTGCAGGCATGCATTTCACAATGCAGTAGTTCTTCTGATTCAAAGAAGAGGACATAAGTCACTTCATCCCCACCATCTGAACGAGCAGTCAAGAAATCTATTGTTACTAGTTCTGGTGTTTGTAATCATGCCTTGAAAGTTAAACTTCCTGCTGAAAAGACAATGTTATGGCATAAGAGATTTGGCCACATTGGTGAGAAGGGTCTGTGTACCTTGAAAAATAAAAACCTTGTTGAGGGGTTAGATGATTGTAATCTTGAGTTCAACTTTTGTGAACATTGCATTTATGGAAAGCAAAACTGTGTTTAGTTTTATTCAAGTTCTCACAAGTCTTCTCGTGTGTTGGACCTTGTTCATTCTGATGTATTTGGTCCTATTAATGTTCCTTTGTTATCAAAATCTGTATATTTTGTATCTTTCATAGATAACTACAGTAGAAGGACGTGGATTTATTTTCTCAGAAGCAAATCTGAAGTCTATAGTAAGTTTAAGGAGTTTACAACCTTTGCTGAAAAGCAGACTTGTAAAAAGATTAAGTGTTTGAGAACTGACAACGATGGTGAGTTTTGTTCTACAGAATTTGATAAGTATTGTAAGGAACTTGGGATTGAAAGACATAAGACAACTCCATAAACCCTGTAGTAAAATGGAGTTGCAGAAAGGATGAATAGGACACTGATGGAGAAGGCTAGGAGTATGCTTAGTAGAGTTGGCCTAGAACAAAAGTTTTGGGCTGAAGCTATTGCCACTGCTTGCTATCTTGTTAACAAATCTCCTACATCAGCTCTTGTTGGAAAGACACCCATGGAGGTGTGGTTTGGTAGAAAGCCTTCAATAAGGCATCTTCGTGTTTTTGGTTGTGAGGCATATGCACATGTGCCTAGGGAGAAGTAGTCAAAATTGGAGAACAAGGCTATTAAGTGTATTTTTATTGGCTATGGTGTCAATGTGAAAGGATACAAGCTTTGGGACCCTGTGGCTGAAAAAGTGTTGTATAGCAGAAGTGTCATCTTCAGAGAGCTTACACCTTCCATTGTTTTATAGCTAGAAGAAAAAGAAAAGAAAGAGGATGTTGTTCAGTTTCCTCTCACCCCTGAGAAGATTGAACAAAAAGACAATGTTGGACCTGATGATGAGGAGAGCTCTAGCATCTCTGAAAGCTCAGATGAAGAAGCTAAACCTCAACCTCAGCTCTTGAGGAGGTCTACATGGATAAGAAAGCAACCTGAAAGGTTTGGTTTTACATTGCTTGATTCTAGTTGTGCTTTTGTTTTGCCAATAGTGATGAACCTAGAACTATATCAGAGGCTATGGACATGAAAGATGCAGGTTCCTGGAAGGAGACCATGGAGGATGAAATGGTTTCTTTGGAAAAGAATCAAACTTGGGACTTAGTACCTTTGCCTTCTAGATGGAAACTCATTGGATGCAAATGGGTGTTCAAAAAGAAATTTGGTTTAGATGGCAGTATTGAGAAATATAAGGCCAGATTGGTTGCGAAGGGGTATTCACAAGTGGAGGGTATAGATTATGGTGATATCTTATCTCCCATTACAAAGATGACATCCATTCGATTCTTGTTGTCTGTCACAGCAACTTATGACTTGGAGGTAGAATAGATGGATGTGAAGACAACTTTCCTTCATGGTGACTTGGAGGAAGAAATCTATATGTCACAGCTAGAGCATTACATGGTGAAAGGTAAAGAAAATTTGGTTTGCAAACTTAAAAAGTCTTTGTATGGTTTGAAGCAATCCCTTAGGAGATGGTACTTGAAGTTTGATGCCTTTGTGTTGTCAATTAGATTTGTGAGATTGAAATTAGATCACTGTGTGTATTATAAGTTTGATGGTGATCGTATTCTCATTGTTGCACTGTATGTTGATGATATGTTGCTCATTGGGAAGGGTAAGAATATGATTTCTGATTTTAAATCTTAGTTGTCAACATAGTTTGAAATGAAAGATTTAGGGGCCACCAGGTACATTCTAGGAATGGAAATAAAAAGAGATAGAACAAACATAAAACTTTGGTTAAGCCAGAGTAAGTATGTGAAGACCATGTTGGACAGGTTCAGCATGGTAGTTTGTAGACCATTGTGTGTTCCTGATTCTTTGGGGACAAAGTTGTCTATTGAGGATTGTCCAAAATCTCCTAGTGAGGTGGAGGACATGAGGAGAGTACCTCATGCTAGTGCTATTGGCAGTTTGATGTATGCTATGGTTTGCACAAGACCAGACATTGCCCAAGTAGTGGGAGTCCTTAGTCGATTTATGGCTATCATGGTAATGTTTCAGGACCTCTACATTACATTGATATTCATGGGTTTATGGATTCAGATTGGGTAGGTGACATTGACAGCAGGAGATCCACTAGTGCTTATGTGTTTACAATATTTGGTGGTGCTATTAGTTGGATGAGTAAGCGACAACTTGTTGTTGCTTTGTCCACGACAGAAGATGAGTATATGGTAGAAAGTCATGCTTGTAAGGAATCCATTTGGCTTAAGAGATAGTGTTTCAATATTAGTGTTGATGCAGGTTAGATCACGATCAGTTGTGATAGTCAGAGTGCAATTTGCCTTGCGAAGAATCTAACTTTCCATGCTAGAACAAAGCACATTGATGTTCAGTTTCACTTCATACGAGACATGGTTGAGGATGGAAAGGTAAATTTGGAGAAGGTAGATACTTTGAAGAATGTTGTAGATGCATTGGCAAAGCCAGTGGGCACAGAGAAGTTCAGATGGTGTTCGGAGTCTATGGGCCTTTCGGCCTATAGCAGTTAAATCCTATTTTTCTATTAGCTCTTACAAGGTGTTTGACAAGTGGGAGAATGTTGGGAATTAAGGTGTCTCAACCTTGGTAATTCCTTACATTATTAATGTTTGTATTTATTATTTAATTGCCTATGTTGTAAATATTTGTAAATTCTATATTATCATATTATGGGATGTGGCACAGTGATGTGTCAATCCTACATGGAATATGACAACTTGTAATTTTGTCCTCACATGAGGAGATAGGCATCCCACTTTGTGGTAGGAGCATTTTGCCATGTGTCGGCATCTTCCATATTGTGTAAGGGAATATTGACCGAAACAGTTATGATGGATTCCTATGACAAAATCTATGACATGTAAGAGTCAGAAATAGAAGTTTGTAAGACAGGTGAGGACATGTGTCATGAAGCATCTTTGAAAAAGGTATATTTGGGCGCCCCAAGGTGGACTATGACATGTTGTAAGAGAATATGCTATTTGTAGCATGTGTATGATAGATTCTCTTACAGATGTAAGTTGTAACCATAGATTCTATGACAGTCGTAAGTGTCATAAGAGCATCTGTCATAGCCCATTTTGGAAATAGGTGACCTCTTTGGGATGGGAGCTGTGGACAAGTGTCAGGGACATTCTACAATATTGACCAAATGTCCTTAGGTGTGGGTTTTGGTCCATGAAGCCATGTTGGATGCCCATCCCAAGATAGGTCCAATATTGCCTTGTATTTTCTATATAAACAGGTGCTTGGAGATGGAGGTTGTATCACAAGTTTACAGGTACTGTTATGCTGCCAGATTGACTCTAGACATGAGTGTCGAAGACCATTGAAGATTGCATTGTAATTGTATTATAAACAACTTTTAGATTTGTTAATACATTGTGCAAGTTTCAGAGTGTGGGGTTTTTCACCTGATAAGGGTTTTCCTCACTGTATATCTTTGTCTCTCTTCTTCAGTCTTCTTTTTGGTTCTTGTGTACATTGCTATAATAACTCTGTTAGATGTTGTATGTTGCTGTAGTGATAAGGATTAAATTGAATTTGTATAGCTCTCCCCTCATTAGATTAGTGTAGGAAGTGATTTCCACACACCTAGCTTCCTTCAAAGAGGGTCCTTGGACAACATATTGTAAAGGAAGCAAGGTATGTGGAAAACACTTCCTACACTGATCTACTGAGGAATATTTACAAAAATTTAACTTTTACAGTTATAGATTAAGATACACATTAATAGAAAGGTAATAACAATATTCAAATGCAAAACTTACAACACAAGATATATGTGGGGAAAACCCTTTTAGGTAAAAAACTCAACACTTTAAAGCCAATATATTATTTAGGAATCAGGAAGATTACAATATACTTGTAGAGCAAACTTTCATAGGAGTATTAATCAACCAGAGATCTAGAGGTAACTCAACTTCTATAAGACTCTTACACCCAACCTCCATCTCTAGCTCCTAATATATAGGAGATACAATACAGTAAACCATCAACGGTAATTACAAAATCATGAGCCAAAAGTGGCACCCAAATTATCTCCAATAAAAGATGCCTTATGATGTCTAACACGTTTTCACATTTCCCAAAAATAGGAGGTCAAACTTTTGGAGGCCATAACTTTTGATCCAGGTGTCCGATTGATGAATCAAAAATCTCGTGAAGAGATCTATCAAGCAATAACCAGATTCACTAGGTATGAAAAATTTCAAGACGTTTAGGGAACTCTAAGTGCGTCAAAACTAAGTTCGAAACTTTTTTTGACAGTTTCAAAAAATAGAAACTTTAATATCTCACAATCTAGGTATGATCTTGAGTCGAAACTCATCCAAGATGTTTACTTAGTCATTCCACACCTTTTGGGATAATTTTAGGTCCATTTGAGGTCAAATGTAGAGTTACTAAAATTAGTAAGTCCTATCATTTTTTGTCCTTTTGGAAACTTTGAAAGGTCTAGACCATTCTTCAAGATAAAGGGTATTCGAAAAGACCAAAACTGGGAAGAATAGTAACCTTTCATAGTTGCAAGGTTGAGACACTTTTCCTAACATTGTCCCACTTGTCGACACCTTGCAAGAGTAAAGGAAGTATTAACACCATGATTTAATTGCTAGGGGTCTAGAGGCCCATAGATTCTGAACACCATTTGAACTTCTTAGAGCTCATAGGTTTTGTCAAGGAATCTGCAACATTCGTCAAAGTGTCAACTTTCTCCAGGTTTACCTTCCCATCCTCTACCATGTCACAGACAAAATGGTACTGGACATAAATATGCTTAGTCCTCGCATGGAAACTACGATTCTTCACCAAACATATGACACTTTGACTATCACAACAAATAGTAATCTTCCCTACATCAAACCCAACATTAGAACACAATCTCTTAAGCCAAATAGCTTCTTTACAAGAATGCGTTGTTGCCATGTACTCAACTTTAGTAGTGGACAAAGTGACCACATGTTTCCGCTTACTCATCCAACTAATAGCACCACCAAACATAGTGAACACATAAGTACTGGTGGATCTCCTACTGTCAATGTCACCTACCCAATCTGAATCCACAAATCCACGAATACATAGTGAATGCCAAGGTCATGTAGGATAACCATGATAACATAAGGAATACTTGGAAGTACCTTGTAAATATCTT
This sequence comes from Cunninghamia lanceolata, assembly GCA_027924645.1. Taxonomy (NCBI): domain Eukaryota; kingdom Viridiplantae; phylum Streptophyta; class Pinopsida; order Cupressales; family Cupressaceae; genus Cunninghamia; species Cunninghamia lanceolata. The sequence goes on from BSBN01000585.1 coordinate 974,715, forward strand.
AACACTCTCTTCACTGCATCCTAATGTACGCGTCCAGGATTAGCCATAAATCAACTAAGGACTCCCATTGCTTGGGCATGTTGAAATACACAGGACAACTGAGAGGGGGGGTGAATCAGTTGTCAGAAAAACTTAACCTCATATACATATCAAACCATCAACTACTTAATTACTGATAATCAGATTTAACCATGAAAGTATGAAACCATAGACTTAATTACAGTCATTTTCAACACAGGAGACACTAGATTTTTATGTGGAAAACCCTATAAGGGGAAAACAACGGTGGGTCTTAGCCCACAGAAATATATAAGTTATAACAATACTAAAAAATAGAGGCTCACTACCTACGGGGCTCATTGCCCAAAATGCTCACTGCAAAGATCACCTCACTGCCAAAGATTTTTGAACTGATTTGACAACATCTATTCTATGCTTGAGTTCAGTTCCATTGAAGCACAATATTCTTCCTTTGCTCTACTCTTCTCACTCTTCACACTTATCTTCCCATTTTGTACACTCATACCTTTTTTGCAATTACTTTACAAGTCTTTATACAAGTCATCAACCATGGAATGTACATCAATTTTGGCAATACATTCATCAACCGTTAGAACAATCTCTAAGGTTAGCATTAGATTCATCAACCGTTGGAACAATCTCCAAGGTCAGCATTACAAAACATACATAGAAATAGGTCTAGACCTAATCCAAAAATTAGCTAAGGGAAAGATGTAAAGATGTATGCTAATCATGCCGTGCCTTAACTGGAACTCAAACACAATCCTTCGCACCACGACATGCTTCTACAATCTTCAAGGCAACTCCACAAATAGTGAAATCAACCAAGTTGGCCAAGACTGGTGAGAACACTAGGTCTACTAAGAACATTCTTCATTCACGATCCAAATTTCTCTTTGCGGACCAATCCAAGGGTAGGAACACGATTAGGAGACATCCACAAGCACATTGAAATCATTAGGAACAATAGCACAACTTCTAACTACTCTGTCAAGAAAATTCTTCAAACTAGAGCTCATACACTACTAGCTACTATCATAAGGAAAAGATTGCTTGTAGATCACCAAATCATGAACCAATTAAAGACACATAACATCATCTTAGACTTAACTCTAGAACCATAGACAAAAATACTTCAATGCAAAGGAATGCGGAGCATAATACTTTCTCACTGTCACCTTCAAACATACAGAAAAAGTAGTTTTCACTTTGGTGAACATAACTCACTTGAATCTTCATATCGGAGGCTCAAACTTGGAACATAACATCTTCAGACAAACCTCTAAATAATTTCCAATCCGCAGACAAAGATGTTTAATCTATAGGAAATGCAGAGCTATTTGTTAGAATGTTCTTCTACAACACACTGTTTTTACCAGAGGAGCAAATTTTCTCAATATCCTCAATATTAGGCTCTCCAAAACAAGTAACAAAACAAGAGGATAGTTGACATTGATATGTTGACATCAATGACAACACCGATTAGGCACATACTTGCAACAATCTCCCCCTTTGTCATTGATGGCAACATATGATGTGAAAAACTGTAAAGACCATCAAGATAAGATTCTCCCCCTTTCTCTTTACACATCTGCACCCTTTCTTTTCTAAGTTTTTCACATGATTTCTCTCCCCCTTTGACATCAATGGCAAAGGGAACATACTTTCATTCTGCTATTATGATCCAACTGAACTTTCTGTGTTATCAATACTTTCTTTATCAGGAACTCATACCGGTAACATCTAGCTACCCTCCCTGAGAGGTAGCTCACAAAACATCAATCCAAGTCAAAGAATGAGACTTTGGGCACCACTGAACTAATGCATTCCCATGCATATTAGTTTAAGGTAGGAGGGGTAATGACCCCTAATGTTTCTTTGAGATACTCAAAAGTATCCTTAGGCAGAGGCTTGGTGAAGATATCTTCAATCTGATCCTTTATGCACACATATTCCAACTTTACTTCATTTTCTGTCACCTTTTATCTCAAAAAGTGATACCTTATAGATATATGCTTTGTTCTTGAGTGCATCACTGGATTCTTTGAAATATTTATAGCACTTGTATTGTCACAAAAGATTGCAACTGGATCTTCATACACAACTCTTATGTCCATCAAAGTCTACTTCATCCATGACACTTGAGTACAACAACATGCTACTGCAATATACTCTACTTCTATAGTTGATAAAGAGATTGAATCTTGTTTCTTTCTCATCCATGAAACTAATCTATTACCCAAAAAGAAAGTGCCTCCACTTGTACTCTTCCTATCATCAACATCTCTGGCCCAATCAGCATCTGTATAAGCACTGAGAGTGAAATCATTATCCTTTGGATACCATAAGCCATGATCTGGTGTGCCTTTTAAATACCTCAAGATTCTCTTTACTACCATCACATGTGATTATCTTGGATCTGCTTGAAATCTTGCAACAAGACAAACTGCATGCATAATATCAGGTCTGGTTTGAGTTAGATAAAGCAATCCTCCAATCATAATTCTGTACTTTTTCTGATCAGTCTTGGGTGATTCATCAGTTTTTTTTAACTTGCATCTAGTCACCATGGGAGTGCATACCGGTTTAGAGTCTTCCATCCCAAACTTCTTTAACAACTCTTTCACATACTTAGACTGAGACATGAAGATTCCTTTATCTGATTGATTAATTTGTAGACCCAGAAGGAAATTCATTTCACCAAACATAGACATCTCAAACTTCATTTCCTCCAAAGATAATGTCATCAACAAAGACTACAACAATCAAGATCTGATTATCATTGATCTTGAAATACAGATTTCTATTAACAGTGCCTTTACTGAACCCTAATTGCAACAAATATTTGTCTAACTACGTATACTAGGATCTAGAAGCTTGTTTCAGTCCATACAAGGCCTTCTTCAATCTGCACACCATATCATCTTGTTTTAATAGTTGAAATCCTTCTAGTTGTTCAATGTAGACCTCTTCTTCCAATTCACCATTCAAGAATACAAACTTAACATGCATCTGATACAGTTTGAAATCTTTGAATGCTGTAAATGCCAAAAATATTCTAATTGCTTCAATTCTTGCCACAGGAGTATAGGTCTCCTCAAAATCTACTCCTTCAACCTAAGAGTATCCTTTGCATACCAATCTTGCTTTGTTCCTTATTACTTCTCCATTCTCATTCATCTTGTTTATGAAAACCCATTTTGTGACAATCACATTCTTATCAGCAGGCCTAGGAACTAGTTCCCAAGTTTGATTCTTTTCTCTATGTCAGCTCCTCTTCCATAGCTTTTACCCAATTTTCATCATTGCAAGCTTCATTCATAGTTTTAGGTTCAACTTTTGAAAGTAAACAGTAATTCACTTGTTCTTCTGCAACTCTTTTCTTTTCAATACCCCTTTACTTTTGTCTCCTATAATCTGATGTTTAGAATGATTAATTCTAACATACCTAGGAGTTTTAGCAGCATTTTCTGGAGCCTTTTCTTCTTCATCTTGACTGTCTTCTTGTTCAACTTTTTCTTCACTTGTTATAACAACAGGTTCATCTGATATATAGTCACTTAGGTCTGATACTCTTTCCCTATCTTCATCAACCTTCACATTAGCACTTTCAATAATCTTTTTCAATCTCTTATTGTAGCACTAGCAGGCTTTACTCTTGGTAGAGTATCCAAGAAAGATTCCTTCATCATACTTAGCATCAAACTTGCCTAGATTTTCTTCTCTTTTGATATAACATTTACTACCAAAAAATTTGAAATATCTTAGTATAGGAACTATTCCATACCACAATTCATATGGAGTTTTAGCACTGTTACCTTTTACTTGAACCCTGTTTAGGATGTACACAACAGTGTGTATGGCTTCTCTCCAGTATACTTCTAGTAGGTCAGCTTCCTTTAACATAGTCCTTGCAGCCTCTTGAACTGTCCTATTTTTTATTTCAACAACTTCATTCTGATGAGGAGTCCTAGGTGCAGAAAATTGTCTTTTTATCCCTTGTTTTTCGCAGAAAATATTGAATTCATTTGATGTAAACTCACCTCCTCTATCAGACCTCAAGCATTTAATCTTCAACTCTAACTCATTCTCAACCATTGGCTTGAAGGCTTTGAACTTGTCTAGGGATTCTGATTTTTATTTTAGAAAAGTGACCCAAATCATCCGAGAGTAATCATCAATAAGCAACATGAAATACCTATCTCCTTGCAGACTTCTTGTTCTTGTGGGACCACACAGATCTATATGAACTGGTTCTAGTAATCTAATAGAGAATTGTTCTTTACTTTTGAAACTTGTTCTTGTCTGTTTCCCAAATTGACATTCCTTGTAGGTGATGTTGGCAGGCTTCATAAGCTTAGGTAGATCTCTTACAACCTGCACAAAACTTATCTTTACCAAGTTGTCAAAATTGATATGACACATCTTTCTATGCCACAACCAACTTTCATTAGTCTGAGCCAATAAACAATAATCATTAGTTCCTTTCAAATGATAAACATAATTACCTCTAGTCTTATTACCAGTAGCAGTCACTGATCTGGAGATTTCCATGATCTTGCATCGATTGTCCTTGAATCTCAGATCATAACCTTTGGTACAAATCTAACCAACACTCAAAAGATTGTGCTTTAAACCCTTTATATACTGAACATCATCAGTATTGTGCTTACCATCAAAAGAGATAGATCCTTTTCCACAAATCTTACTAGTTGTATCATCTCCAAACCTAACTAGTCCACCATCATATTTTTCCAAACTAACAAACTTACTTTTGTCACCAGTCATGTGATGTGAGCAGCCACTATCAATAACCCATTCATCCTTATCTTTCTCAACCTGAACAACCAAAGCACTTTCTTCCACTAGTATTTCTTCTTTCACACAACTAGCATGATTAGTAGACACATGTTCTTCTTTAATAACAATAAACAAGCATTCATTTGCACTAGTACTTGCATCATCAGATTCATCATCAGTCACACCTTCATCATCAAGATCTTAAACATAGTAGCATTTCTTTGGAGCTCTAGGCCTATTCTCAAATCTTTTCTATTCCTTTCAATTCTCTCAGGACATCTTGAAGCATAATGACCTACTTTACCACAAGAAAAACATTTGAAAGGTAATTTACCTTTGAAATTACCGGAACCTCTTTGCAATCTATCAATAAAGTTAGCTTCAATTTCATCAAAGTCATCAATAGGATCCACTTTGTATTTTTTAGCTCTGGAGATCTTTTTAGAAGTACTGGCCTTGAAAGCAGTCTCAACTTTCGATAGAGCATCACCAAACTATCTCATCTCAAAGACTGTAATATTTCCAAGTAATTGATCTCTGTTGATAGTTTTTATAGTCATTGATTCTTCAATTGTAGCTACCTTGCGACTATAGGACTTTGGTAGTGATCTAAGAATTTTCATCACAACTTCCTTATCACCAATAGTTCCTCCCATACCTTTTATTCCATTGACAAGTTCATCAACCCTTTGCATAAAAGTTGTTATGTTTTCATCTTCATTCATCTTTAAATCCTCATATTTTGCTTTTAGGCCCTGTATCTTGGCTTCTTTTATAGAATCATCTCCTTCATAGAGTTTTTTTCAACTTTTCCTAAACTTCATTTGCAGATTCAAGATCCATGACTTTTATCAACTCAGTGTCATTCAAAGCACTTAATAGGGCATCTCTAGCTTTTATATTCAACTCATATTCTTTGATTTCATCTTCAGTTGCCAAACCATTTGGAGGCATGGTATATTTTGACTCTATAGATTTCCACACTTTATAACCAAGATAAAGGAGATGGATTTTCATTCATACCTTCCAAAGAGCATAATCTGTCCCATCAAATTTTGGGGCTTCCTTTTTAAAAGACATCTCGGGTCTTCCTCAAGATGTTAGGCTTTCTTTTGAGGAACTGGCTCTAATACCAATTGTTGAAATACACAAGACAACTAAGAGGGGGGTAAATCAGTTGTCACAAAAACTTAACCTCATATAAATATCAAACCATCAACTACTTAATTACTGATAATCAGATTTAACCATGGAAGTATGAAACCATAGACTTAATTACAATCTCACATTCAACACAGGAGACACCATATTTTTATGTGGAAAACCCTATAAGGAAAAAACCATGGTGGGTGTTAGCCCATAGAAATATATAAGTTATAATAATATAAAAAAATAGAGGCTCACTGCCTATGGGGCTCACTGCCCAAAATGCTCACTGCAAAGATCAGCTCACTACCAAATTTTTTTGAACTGATTTGACAGCATCTATTCTATGCCTGCGTTTAGTTCTATTGAAGCACAATATTCTTCCTTTGCTCTACTCTTCTCACTCTTCACACTTATCTTCCCATTTTGCACACTCATACCTTTTTCACAATTACATTACAAGTCTTTATACAAGTCATCAACCTTGGAATATACATCAAGGTCGGCAATACATTCATCAACCGTTGGAACAATATCCAAGGTTGACATTACAAAACATACATAGAAATAGGTCTAGACCTAATACAAAAATTAGCTAAGGGAAAGATGTAAAGATGTATACTGATCATGCCACACCTTAGTTGGAACTCAAACACAATCCTTCACACCATGACACACTTCTACAATTTGTAAGGCAACTTCACAAATAGTGAAATCAACCAAGTCGGCCAAGACTAGTGAGAACACTAGGTCTACTAAGAACATTCCTCATCCACGATCCAAATTTATCTTTGTGGACCAATCCAAGGGTAGGAACATGATCAGGAGACATCCACAAGTAATTTAAAATCATCAGGAACAACCGCACAATTTCTAACCACTCTGTCAAGAAGATTCTTCAAACCAGAGCTCATAAACAACACTACCAACTACTATCATAAGGAAAAGATCACTTGTGGATCACCAAATCATGAACCATTGGAGTTAAAGGCACATAACATCATCTTAGACTTAACTCTAGAACTGTAGACAAAAATACTTCAATGCAGAGCATAATACTTTCTCCCTATCACCTTCAAACATACAGAAAAAGTAATTTTCACTCTGGTGAACATAACTCACTCGAATATTCATACCGGAGGATCAAACTTGGAACATAGCATCTTCAGACAAATCTTGAATAATTTCCAATCCATAGACAAGGATGTTTAATCTCTAGGAAATGTGAAGCTATCTGTTAGACTGTTCTTCTGCAACACACTATTTTTATCAGAGGAGCAAAGTTTCTCAATATCCTTAATATAAGGCTCTCCAAAAAAGGTAACAAAACAAGAGCATAGTTGACACTGATATGTTGACATCAATAACAACACTGATTAGGCACATACTTGTAACAAGGCAATGTCTGGTCTAGTACAAACCATCGCATACATCAAACTGCCAACCACACTAGCATAAGGAACTCTACTCATATCCTCCATCTCAGAAGGAGACTTTGGACAATCTTCAACATATAACTTTGTCCCCATTGTAATAGGAACAGTCAAAGTTGCAATCTACCATGCTGAATCTCTCCAACACAATGTTAACATACTTACTCTGGCCTAACCAAAGTTTTCTATTTGCTTTATCTCTTTTGATCTCCATCCCTAGAATCTACTGAGTTGTCCCTAGATTTTTCATCTTAAACTATGCTGACAATTGAGACTTCAAATCAGAAATCAAACTTTTACCATTCCCAATGAGTAACATATCATCAACATACAATGCAATAATGAGAATGTGAGCATTTTCAAACTTGTAATAAACACAATGATCTAATTTTGATCTCATAAATCTAATACTCAACCAAAGGCATCAAACTTTTGGTACCACATCCCAGGAGACTGTTTCAAACCATACAAAGACTTTTTCAACTTGCAAACCAAATTTTCTTTACCTTTCACCATGTAGTGCTTTAGCTGTGACATATGAATTTCCTCCTCCAAGTCACCGTGAATGAATGCTATCTACACATCCATCTATTCCACTTCTAGATCATACACTATTGCAAGAGATAATAGGAACCAAATAGATGTCAGCTTTGCAACTGGAGATAAAATATTACCATAGTCAATTCCCTCCACCTAAGAATACCCATTCGCAACCAATCTAGCCTTATATTTCTCAACACTACCATATGCACCGAATTTTGTTTTGAACACCCATTTGCATCCAACAAGTTTTCGTCCTTCAGGGAAAGGAACCAAGTCCTAAGTATTATTTTTTTTCCAAATAAGCCATCCCCTCTTCCATGGCCTCCTTCCAAGAACCTACATATTTCATACCTATAGCCTCTTTCATAGTTCTAGGCTTATTAGTGTTAGAAATCAAAGAAAAAATACAATTGGAATCATATAATGAATAATAAAACCTATCAGGTTGCCGCCCTATCCATGTGGACCTCCTCAAAGATTGAGGTTGAGGTTCTTCATCTTTTTCTAAACTTTTTGAGCTACTAGAGCTCTCCTCATTATCAGGTCAAATAGATGTTTTTGGTTCAACTTTCTTAGGGGTGGAAAGAAGTTGAACCACATCCTATTTCTTCTCTTCTTTCTCTGGTGGCAAGACTATAGAAGAAGGATTGAGCTCTCTAAAGATCACACTTCTGCTATACAGAACTCTCTTAGGTGCTAGATCCCAAAGCTTGTACCCTTTCATACCGATGCCATAACCAATGAAGACACACTTCACAACCTTGTTCTCCAATTTAGACCACTTCTCCTTAGGCACATGTGTATATGCCTCACAAACAAATACTTAAATGTGTCTCAATGAAGGCTTTTTACCAGACCACACCTCCATAGGTGTCTTATCAATGAGTGCTAATGTAGGAGACTTGTTAACCAAGTAACAAGTGGTAGCAACAGCTTTAGCCTAGACCTTTTGTTCAAGGCCAGCTCCACTTAACAAACTCCTTTCCCTCTACATCAATATTCTATTCATCCTCTCTACAACTCCATTCTGCTGAGGGGTATACGAAGTTGTCTTGTGTATCTCAATCCCCTATTCCTTAGAGAACTTGTCAATATTTTCTAAATACTTACCCTTTCTATCCTTCTGATTCTCTACAAGAGCTTTGAACTCTTTGAATCTACTAAAGACTTTATATTTTCTTCTAAGGAAATACACCCATGTCCTTCTACTATAATCATCAATGAATGAAACAAAGTAAACATATTTTGAAATGAAAGGAACATTAACAAGACCAAACACATTAGAATGAATCAAGTCTAACACCTCAGAAGATTTGTGAGAACTGGAATAAAATTAAACATGGTTTTGTTTTCCATAAATGTAATGTTCGCAGAAATCAAACTCGAGGTTACAATCATTCATACCCTCAAAAAGATTTTTATTTTTTAGGGTCCTCAAACACTTTTCACCAATGTGACAGGTTCCCGCAAGAGGTTGGGTCCACATGTAGGGGAAGTCGTGTGGATGAAAAAATCTTGATAGGAATGGGTATAAACACATTAGAACGAATCAAGTCCAATACCTTAGAAGATTTGTGAGAATTGGAATAAAATTTAACATGGTTTTGCTTTCCATAAATGCAATGTTCACAGAAATTGAACTCGAGGTTATAGTCATTCATACCGTCAACAAGATTTTTAGTTTTTAGGGTCCTCAAACCCTTTTCATGAATGTGATGGGTTCCTGCAAGAAGTTGGGTCCACATGTAGAGGAAGTCACATGGATGAAAAAATCTTGATAGGAATGGGTACCCATTTTAAAAGAAATGGGTACCCGTTTACTAATGGGTACCCATTTAGGAATAGGTGCCCGAGCCTAAATGGTTACCCGTTAGTAAATGAGTATACATTATTGAATGGGTACCCATTACTAAACGGGTACCTATTTCTTAAATGTTTATAATTTTTTAAAAAAAGCCCCTGTGGGCTCATTTTCCTCCATAGACGGACAATGACAGTGACATAGCAGAATGGGTATCCGTTGCTAAAGGCCCTACCAACACACTTTCGGTTGATTTTTTGCCCCTGTCACCTCCTCCCGCCAACTCTTCATTTCTGAAGACCTCCAGGTTGGTTTATTGTTTATTTTTTATGTATTTTTTTATGATTGTAGGTTTAAATTTTAAAATTAGGGTTTAAGTAAAATTATGGTATGTATTTTTTGATAAACCCTAAAACTATGTTACTATAAAACCTAAAATGCTAAGCATAACTATAAACCCTAAAACCATGATCAATAAACACTAAAACTTTATACTATAAACCCTAAAACTATTAACTTGATAAACCTAAAACTAAAATTTAACTATAAACTATGAACCTGAAACCCTAAAACTATTGTATGTGACCAAAGATATATCAAATATTAGATCTCTAATGCAAACTAGACAATATGCTCATACCTCAACCATCTAACACACTTACCATATAAATGATATTTTAAACCTTGAATCTTCATAGAATGGACTAAGGAATTGATTGTACTTTACTAAAATGATCAATTTGTTTATTAAAAGTATCCTTCTTTTGATCCTTGGTAGATTAGGGTAGGTTAGGTTCTACTATTTTGCATAACTCATTGATGTACTTACCATTTCCAAATCTTAAGGGAACTTGCATGTGATAGACAACTGAAGTATGAAATGTGATTTTTGAACACATACCAAATATACTATTACATAGATATTTAGATTTTCATGTTAGTGTAGATAGGACCTATCGATGCAACCTAGTCACCTGGAGTAAACAATGCCATGCAACCTATTCTAACTAGTGTAGCCTAGTTTAAATTGATAATGTGACCTCCTATACTTGCTTGTTCTTTTTGTACCCAATACTTCGAATGATGTTATCCTTAAAAGCACAATAGGGATTTTTGTAGGGCAAATAGAAGACCATGAAAAGTTTCAACAATAGCCAATCCCCTTAAGAGTTATATAATGCTATAAAACATGCCAAGTAGAAATATAAATCTTGATGCAAGCGAGCCTGATATGAGATTGAGATTGATGTAACTTTAATTAATTGTTCTTTGTGTGTGTCCCTAATTTGAATATTTCTTTTGATACTTGATGTTCTTTATGACCTAGGAGTTGTTCTAAATATATGTTCTTAGATGCCCAACTTGACACTTTGGTGGGTGGACTAACCAAATAACAATCATATTTTAGGAATGTCAACTTTAAGGTGAGAGATTTAAATTTTGAAAGAGACACACTAGGTTGCATCCCAACCATGACATAATTCAAGGTGGGTAAAAGGCTAGTGAAGGTGATTAGTATGCTAAGGTGATATGCGATGGTATTTGGCTAATGGGTTCAAGGCTAAGTGTCAATGTATGCACCAAATCTAATTGAGTGCTTAAAAAGTATTTAGTTCACATCTATGTAAAGTAGTATAAAACATTGAAGTTGTAAACTTGTGTAGGATATAGACTTTTGTACCATAAACTACTCGAAGTTATATTCTAAACTAGTTCACCAATTATAGATTTTAGAGAGTTAGAATATGACAATAATAAATGACTATAAATCATGGAATGTTAGGGGCATCAATGCCCCTAACAAGAGACGCCTGATAAAACATCAATTGGGTTTATCAGGTGCAGAGTTAATTTTGTTACAAGAAACCAAGTTGTCAAAGCAATCAGCAAATGACATTTTTAAAAAATGGAAAAAATGGAATTATGTTTGTTTAACAGCTTCAGGGGGTTTGGCTTTAATATGGGACAAGTTTAAGGTAGATGTTGAACTAATTTCAGGCAGTTCTAATTGGTTATTGGAAGTCTTGTTTGGAATGTAGAAATTCTGGATTATAAATGTTTATGGTCCTTCTTCCATAGTAGATAAGAAAATCTTGTGGGACACACTAAGTAGTTTCATTCAGAGTATGCCAGAAGAAAGGATAATAATTGGGGGAGACTTTAATTCTATAATGAATTTAGAGGGAAAGTTTGGAGGTATTCTACCTCCGGTTAAAACAATGACATACTTCTCATATTTTGTAAATGATAATGGATTGATTGATTCTCCCCCCATAAATGACAAATTTTCTTGGTCTAATAGGAGAAAGGACTTTCTTAATATAGCTAAAAGATTGGACATATTTCTCTTAACTTATCCCTGGTTTTCATCTAAAGGTTCTTTCTTCTGCTTAATTTTATCCTTTTTAGGTTCTGATCATTTTCCTATTTCATTAGAAGTGGAGTTTGATGGAATATCCTTAATTTATAGGAAATCTTTTAAGGTGGAAGCCATGTGGTTCTGAGATCCTAATTTTGTACCTTCTTTGAAGTTGTGGTGGGAATCTCTTTCTTTTATTGATGGATCAAGAATGTATGAGTTATACAGAAAACTACATTTATTGAAGAGCAAGAATCAGTTTTGGAATATTTCACATTTCAAGAATATTTTCAAGGGGAAAGAGATTTTAACAGATAAACTCCAATTTTTGAATTCTTAGATTATTAATCAAGGGATGGATAGTCAGTTGTTTGAGATGTAAAAGTTCTTGCAATCAGATTTAGAAGTATTAGCAAGAGAGGAAGTTTATTGGAGACAAAAGTCAAGGGAAACTTGGTTACAGGCTGTTGACATAAATACTAAATTCTTTCATGCCTCAATGAAAATGAATAGACAAATTAATAAATTCTATCATATTCAATATTCTAAAGGTGAGTTGGTGTTTGATCATTTGATTATTCAAAAGGAAGTAGTCTCTTTTTTCTCTAGATTACTCTCTAAGGAAATTAATGAACCATCAGTTAATTCATTGTTAAGTAATATCCCTAGCCTAGTTAGTGAGGAAGATAATGCATTTCTTTTAAAAGAATTTTCATTAGAAGAAGTCAAGGGAGTGGTTTTCTCTTTAGATCTAGACAAAGCTCCAGTACCAGATGGTTATACTTCCCTTTTTTTCCAAAAATGCTGGGACTTTATTGGTAGGGATGTTTGGTTAGCCTTGGAAGAGTCTAGAAAAAATAGTAATGTATTGAAGGAGATGAATGTGACTTTTATATCTTTAATTCCTAAGACTAGTGTTCCATCTACTTTTGTTGATTTCAGACCAATCTCCCTTTGTAACACATTGTATAATTTTTTTACTAAAGCCATTACAATGAGATTGGCCCCTTTGATCCCCAAGATTATTTCAGAGGAGCAGGGAGGATTTGTCCTAGAGGGAAGGAAACAACTGATGGAGCAATTATAGCTCATGAAGTTCTCCATTCCATTAATGATCTAAAACTACCAGCTATGATGCTAAAACTAGACATGATGAAGGCATATGATAGAGTCTCTTGGGAGTTTGTTTTGAAAGTTCTTAACAAATTTGGGTTTAATAAGAAGTGGTGTAAGTGGATTATGGCTTGTATATCAGATGTTAGATTAGATGTCATTGTGAATGATAGTCCCTTAGAGTTCTTCCAAGTGTCTCAAGGGATAAGGCAAGGAGATCCTCTATCTCCATATCTCTTTATTTTTATGGTAGAGGCTTTTAGTCGAGAAATTTATGAACAATCTAGATTATCAAATTGGAAAGGCATTATAATCCCTCAAATTCCTTTTCCTATTACTCATACTCTCTTTGCAAATTATACCTTTCTATTTGGATTTCCATCTTTGAGGGAGGTAAAATGTATTTAGAACACTATATCGAAGTATTGTGAAGTTTCAAATCAGGTTGTGAATTTTGATAAGTTGAAAGCTTTCTTTTTCAATACAAGGCCTGTAATTCAAAATAAAATCATCTCTTTGTTGAAGTATAAATTAGAATGTTTGCCTAGTCAGTATTTGGGTATTCCTTTGTTTTGTGGGGCTCACAAGAAGTCTTTTTGGAATAAAATCATGTAGCCTATTCATAAATGAATTGCATCATGGAAGGGAAGGTGGCTTATTATGGCTGACAGGATTACCCTGTTAAAATCTATTTTAACAATTGTTCCAATTTATATGTTATCTGTGCTTAATATACCTGAGGGTATTATTTAGGACATTCAAAAATATTTGAGTGCAGTTCTTTGGAAAGGAAGTTCAAAAGGTAAAAATAAGGTGCCTTTAATTGCTTGGGACAAGGTATGCATTCCAAAACTTCTAGGGGGTGCAGGAATTCATAATATTTCAGATCAGAATAAGTCCTTGGGAGCTAAGCTAGCTTGGAAGCTTTACACAAAGCCTAATGCCAAGTGGTGTAGGTTAATACAATACAAATATTTGGATACATTGAGTCTTGACAAAATTTTTACAGTAGCAAATCCTCCTAAAGGTTCTAATATGTGGAATTTCTTGGTATTGTGTAGAGAGGTTATTCTTTCTCACCTCTCTTGGAAAATTCATGATGGTTCTAAGGCTTGTTTCTAGGAGGATTCTTGGAATGGTTTCCCACCCTTGTCTTAGGTAAAAGGACTAGAGAAAGATGAAGAATTTCTTTCCCTAAATTGGGGTAGGAAAGTGAAAGATTATTTCTAGTCATTAAAGAGGGTACTCTGTCTTCAATCATCTGGAAGGATTTCATTGACTTTCCTTTTCCTCATAATCAAAAGGAGTTTTTATCAGATCAACTATTGAAAAGAAAAATTTTCTTTTCTCTGAAGGAGGACGAATTAGTTTGGAAGTTTTCAAACTTAGGTATCTACACTATACGGGATGGGTATAGATCTTTGTCTTTACGTGGAAATCATTTAATTTCTGACTGGCCCTATCATCTATGTTGGAATGTGGTGTGTCTCCTTAAATATAGAGTTTTTGCCTGGTGAGCTCTAAAGAATAAAATTTTGACCAGTCACAAATTGAGAAAGCTTGGTATCTCAGAGTCTTTTAAGTGTATATTTTGTGGTCAATCAAAAGAAGATCCATATCATATGTTTGTTTTATGCCCTTTTGCTACTGATTGTTGGAATTGGCTTTTCTCCAAATAAAACTAGTTTTCTCCACTCCCAAATTCTCTTTTAGATCTTTTTAGAAGTTGGCCCATTCTCTTTAAAGACTCAACTTTTTCTTCTTTATGGTTAGTCTCTCCTTCAATAGTGATATGGAGCATTTGGCTAGAAAGAAATAAGAGATTATTTAGAAAAGAAAGTCAGGGGATTGATTGTATTCTCGCAGTGATTGAGAAATCTATTTCAGAGGTAGTCATGAATAATTTGCAAAGAAAAGGGTCTTCTAACTTGGTTTTTTCTTCTTGGAATGATAAGATTTTAAGAGATTGGAAGTTTTTGAAACCTTTTCTAGATATTGGTTGTCAACAAAACTCCAAAGTAGATAGAAGTATTATCAAGTAGAAACCTCCTAAAGGAGAATTTGTAAAACTTAATTTTGATGGTGCCTCCCAGGGTAATCCGGGCTCTTCATCCATAGGAGGTGCTTTAAGAAACGTAAAGGGAGAACTTATTCAGGCTTTCTCTAAAAGGCTTCTAGACATGACTAGTAACCAAGCTAAAACCTTGACTTTAGTGGAAGGATTAAAACTAGTAAGAAAGTTTCAAATTTTAAAGCTCCATATTGAAGAGATTCCTTGATTATAATAAATGGATTGAGGAGACATTCCGCTACGAATTGGAAGCTGCAATATTTACTTCATGAGGCGTGGGATTTTTTAGAAACATTTGATAACTTTCTTATCTCTCATTGCTATAGAGAAGGGAATATGCTAGCAGATGTGCTAGCTAATTTGGGCTTTGAGTTGGAGGTGATTTCTATTGAGATTGGTAGTGACAAAGTTAGTGGCTTCCCTAAGATCCACGATATCGTGGAGAAAGAAATGCAAGTGTGTATGGATTAAATGCCACATGCCTTTTTTCTACTAACTTTTAATTTTTGGTTACATGTGTTACGTGTTGGTACCAAAGGTAATCATGGTTTAGTATGTCATTTAATTGCTGATATCTCTCATTTGAGATCAGATCTGCATTGTTTTCAAAATTATTGTACTTCTTTCCCTTTTGCATCAGATCTCTACATAAGTATTCATCTCTGGCTTGGGATTTGATGGATTGCAATCATTTTGTGGCAGGTTTTCAGTGTATATATCTATGTTGGATGGCTTCTTTATGCATCACTAGATTTTTCAAGATGAAGATCCAATTGATTAGAAGGCTATTCTTCCCTATACAAAAATGGGAGAGGGCTTTCTTTGGGAGCCTGGACTTGGACGGGCTTCTATCTTCGCAATTGACAACCCGAAAGTTGAGGAGGTGATAAGGGAGGTGATAGGTAAGGGTGTTCTAGATGGTTTCTTGTGGACCATGTATCCTCCACAGATATTTGCAGTCTTTTCTTCAAATGCTATGGATTTACTTCAGGATATCAATATGGTAAGGAAGTTGGTGATTAAGTTTTTTCATCATTTTCTTTACTCTGAGGACCTGTTGAACGTGGCCTTCCAGAATTGTGATCTTTTCAAATCAGGAGCCTTAATAGGTGGTTTGTTCACAAAATGTCAAATACTACATTCTCCTGCATTTAATTGCATCTTCAATGCCTTTCGCTTTGCACTGCATCATGAATGTGAAGAGTCTCTAGATATATTTCCATACATGCCCACAATAATGAAATTGGGGAGGGTCTTGCAAATCAAATTGATGAAAAACTTCAGGCTCTGTTGTTTCTCCATAATTATCAGCCTCAGAATCTACCTCCTCCTGGGCCTCATGTGGATGAAGTTGGTAATGATGCTATCATTTATGTGATCTAGGATCTTAATACTACTATGGATGCCTAATTTTTATGTTATTCTGCTACTATGTAATCCCGGTATATGTAGTCTTTTTGTAGTTTTTTGATCACAACCCAACTGTTTATGGGTGTGATCTTTCTCTTCTCTTGTGCAATTCTGTTAATTTGGCTTAATGCCATGATTTTGGGTAGGGGGAGAAACTATGATGTATATCTGGTGCAGGAAACCTTATGGCTTGCCTTTTTGTAAGATCTTTAATTATTATTAATATATAATTGTAGACACCCAAAAATGTCTACCTTGTCGCAACGTTGCATCATCTAGGCATCATGTAACATTTTTGCCCTAGGCACCCCATATTGTCACCTAACCTAGCACCTTCCTCTAATAAAATTAATTAGATCCAACATTTATTTAATTAGTCCACCCCTTCACATTACTAAATAAATAAATTTCCTCTTGAATTTAAATAAAATAAATCTTTTATTTTATTTAAATTTATCACTTTATCCTTTCCCCCATTTAAATACATAAATAATTTTATTTATTTATTTTAATCCTCACACGCATCATAAATTAAATATTTTTTTCTTAAATTATTTAATTATGATTTTGCCCACCTTCCATTTCTATCTTAACTAATCTCGATAATCACTCTTCCACCTTCCATTTTCATCTCCACTCATCACTCAACTCACTTGATTCACTTTCTAATTATCTCTCGAGTGAACTCTTCCACTTTCCTTTTCTTTTCCCGAGTTGTACAATGCAACTTTCTAATTCAATTATCACTCACAAAATGGAAGTTTCTATCCTTCCATTCTCTCACATTTGCCTATAAATTGATCAAATTCCAAACCATTTGGCATGGATGAATTTTCTAAGTACCGTCACTCTGTTGAAATCCCTCCTCATCCATCACCTACCTACTTTCTTCCCATCAATCTTCCATCATCAATCTATCTTCCTTTCATCCATTAATCTTTTATCGTCGTTAAGCTGCAAAAACATGAGCAATCAACAATCCACAATTGCACCAAGGAATTAAAGTATCTGAGTGATCTTGTTTTCATTGCATGTGGTTTTTAATCACTTTGATCAAATTTCTTGAAGGTATCTGGGTTTTATCTTGATTTGTTAAAAGATGAAATTTTCCCTGGTATACATTCTAGCATGCCCGGTTGGACCGAATCACTAAGTTTTTGCAGGTTTTTGCTTTAAAAATTTGTATGTTTTCTAACCCTCATATTGCAAGTTTTGCATTTTATCTATTAAATATGACCTCCTAGGCTCAAACTAACCTCACCATTGCATCTGAGGGGCTGTTTCCATGAAAAATGAGTATAAATTTGCCTAGTTTTTATGAAAAAACGTGCATTTGGCGAAGAAAATAACATTTGGTCTCCAGAAAAGCGCCTTTACATAGCAGCCAGTCGCATTTAGTAAGCAACTAGTTGCATTTGGTAAGTAGCTAGTCACCTTTGGTTAGCAGCCAGTCGCCTTTGGTTTTTGGGCATCCGAGTACATGAGGTTAGGGTTTGAACGCATTTGAATGACAGAAGGTTGCCTCTAGTGAACAAGGGGTTGCATATGCACATAAGGTAATCACTTATGGTAAGATTTGAGTCACATTTGGTTGTTTATAAGTCACATCTGGTTGTTTCTAAATCACCTTTGGTTTTCATATATGCTTTTGGTTTCTGCTGCATAGAATAAAGTTTTTTTTGGGGATCTAATCATTTCTTGGTGTAACTTGACTAAAATCGTGTGTCCAAGAATGGAGCAAGAAAAATACTGACATTTTTTATACAGATAAAAGTGGTCAAAATTTTTTTTTATCACTAAAAATAGGCACATTTGGTTTTGGGCATTAAAATTAACTTTGTCTTCATCGTGTCTACTTTTCATTTTCTTTGTTTGCTTGTCTGAGTCTGATTGTAACCCAATTTGGCAATGAAAGTATCCTCTCCCCTGCCTCAACAATGGATCTGGGGTGCACAAGAAATCATTGCCAACTCTAGAGGGCCTACCTTCCCAATGTGAGAAGGGATACGACCCAAGTGGAAATAGGTCAAAGCTAAACCATTCCAAGCCACTATATAAATAATGCGTTTGTGACAAAAGTCACAAACGACAGGTGTTGTTCTGCTATACCAACAACCAACCTCCCCTAAACCTTGCAAGGCGCAACCCTTCAAGGCTGGGAGACTCCATAACGGAGAGTAGTACTGCCACATGTATAGCCACCTAAATGGAAACCTGAACTAAAAACCATGTCTTAGTGGCCAAAAAACTCTTTATTTGTTGGCGTAGAAGGTCAGACCTTTGAAGCTGCCTTGATTCACGTGGCTCTTAGTAGAGATAGAAGGGACAATCCTAAGGTTTGGTGGGGGGACGAGCCTTGGGAAACCTAGATCTTGGTATGTGTGAGAAGTGAGTGCAGTGGAGGGGAACTGGTGATACCAAGATCCTAAAGCTATCCTCTTTGAATAGGCAAGGCTAGGGGATCCAACAAATACTGTCCTTGCCTAGCCTAGGGTGTACACATTGATCAATGTGTTTGGTGTGCATCCATGTGTATGTGAGATCTTGTGTTTGATATTTCCACCTCATCCTCAGTCCTTCTTGTCATAACACATTTCCCAATCATTACATTTCATCCAACCCTTTCAAACCAGATCATCCTTGTCATCCGATCATCTATGTCATCCAATCAACCCCATCCTGATGAACCTAAGTCATCTATCCACACCAATATCTACCATCCCATCTAGTTTGACCATATCATATCATTGGACTTCTTGAGCCCTACATCCTTTTTGAGACTCTACATTAGCTATCCAACATCGATCCAGTCGACCAACATTGTCCTTTGGCTTTGGTCCTTATCTAGCATTTGATCATATCACCATTATCAACCAACCTTGTCTACCCTTGAGTTCATAAGTCTATCTCTTGGGAGATATTCTTATCCAATCAACCAAGCCAATCCAGTCAATCAATCAAGAAAACTAATCAATCCAAGAGTCTCAACTTTGTTGTATAAGTCCAACCCACATACCATCTTACACCATGCCAACCTTAGAGGACATGGCATGAGACATCATTGACCTACTTCACCAAGTTCAAACAAGCCGATCACCCCTAAGTGAACAAATGATTCAACTTGTCCATAACTTGATTCGACAACTTCAATTTCAAGTAGGCCAATCACCTCATATGCAACATCTTATAGCACATGCCCAACACCTTCTGGACACATGTCAAGCCCAACAAGTACATCATCATCCCTTATCCATTCAACACCAACCAATTCCACTTCACTCCTATGTGGCATCCCATTCTATTTCACACTAATCTAGTCTACCCACATATCATAACAATTCAACATCACCTTATCTTATTCCTTATCAACCTAATCCATCAACATTTCAAATCACTTCCACATCACCTTATCTCACATCTTCCCACAACAATGCCACATCATCATACCCTACTTCCAACATCTACCATCATCCACAACAACACATACCCCAAGATCTTTTACCTACACATCCTACCATTTCATCTCTTCATCAAACACATTCACAAGACTATCAATGGCCCCCACAACATGAACATGCAAGTCCAAGTGGCTCTTTGTACATAAACCAAGTGAACCCAAGTCCACTCTTGCAACATGATCTAATAGACTTAAGTCCACCTGAGAAACAAGGCCTAATAACCTTTGACTCAAGTCTGTGTGACCCTTTGTACATAAATCCAGTACCCTTAAGTCAACCTATGCTACAAGACTCAATAGCCTTTGATGAGGGAGACACCAACCTAGAGCAAGCATCTTGTGAGTCACCTTCACCACCTGATCACATGCCAACACAAGAGCCTACTAGTCCCATCTCGACATCATCATGTGATCCCATTCCTAGTCCATTGATCCCTCGACCTTCTAATCTATCAAGTACTTCATTGCTTTCATCACCATGTTAGTTTGACCCCCCACCAAATGAAAATGTTGAGTGGATTTTACAAGGGATGCTTGAAGCAAAACTCATTGAACTTCCTGAAGTCAAACCATGTGAGGAAAGTACCTACAATGCAAATGACTATTGTGCATACCATAGGACCAAAGGTCATAATACAAATGTATGCCTCATATTTATGCCACTCCTCTACAAGATGTACATACAAAGCATCCGTAAGCATGCCAAATCATCCCAATCTAGTTCAAGTCCTAATCTATCCAATCCCATTATTCCTCCATCCAAGCACATTATCCCTCCATCCGATCCAAATCCTACTTCTAAGCCTATACCTACCACTCCATCCACCATTATCATTCATCCCTTATATTTTCCATTTACCCATATCCTTACAAAGGATGCGATCCATTGGCTATTAGCAAGGAATAAATCATTGCCACATCATCAAAGTCCCATTCATGAGCTTATCAAAGAATCTCCCAATACCTTTCTTATTCCTCTACCTCCACCATGTGGTCTACAAACCATTGAGCTTATTGAACAGACTTCTCCCATGAGTCCACATCAAGACCTATCATACCCTCATGTTGTTGACCAAAAGCCTATCCAAGAGTCATCCACTTCCATGCAAACAATCCAAGAGGTATGTCAAGAGCATGATCCTAAGCATGTGAAAACATTAGTCCCTAATCCAAGTCAAGATCAAATCCTTCCTAGTCACCCCATTCATAACATTTACCTCTTCCATGATAAAGATGATATCACCTATAAAGAAGCTATCCATGAGCACCTTGATCTTATTCATGATCTTATACCCCTCCCTGAGCAAGATATCCAAATTTCTCCTATCCATCCTCCATCTAACCCTAATGAGACAACGTCTGCTTCTCATAATGAGATATGTGCCTCCCAAGAACACATAAACATAGAAGATCAAATCAATACCTTAGATCATAATGAGCAAAATCAAGATCTTAATGATCCTCCATCACCTACTATCAACCCTATCGCAACTCCACCATCATGTCCTATTAGTTTGTCCACCCTTATCCATGAGTGTTCCTCCTTAGAACACCACCAACCATTATCCTCTATTTCACCTTCTCCATCCAATAAGGAGCTTGTGTCTAGTGTTCCACCTACACCTAGTCCTATTGTCGATCACATCCTCCAAAACATGAACTATCAAGGTAAGGGTTTAGGCCCTCTTGAACAAGGTATTTTGGAGCCCATCCATGTCAAAGCCCCTCCTCTGTGCTCATTTGGCCTTGGATACACACCCCAAGGACAACAATCTAACGATGTTGGTACTTCCTCCACATATCCTAAGTCCACCACTTTCCATCGTAAATCCCATCACATACCCAAATCATATGTCGCCATCCTGCCTCCATCCTCTTACAAATGTCAAAAGCATGTGACCATACACCTCCCACCATCGACTTTGTCTCTACTTCTTCCAACTCCTAATATCCCTCTATTGAACCTTCCTTCACTACTTCTGACACCTTATCCATCCATCCATAAATCCTCTCAATATCCCAATCATGATCAGCATATGCACATATTGTCTAAACATGAAGTTTCCTCTCCTTCCATCCACGTCATGGGATTCAAAAACAAAAATTTGGATGCCTACACTCATAAAGCAAAAAATCCTAAAGGTCCTAATGCCTTAGGATATCAATCCAAAAGCAAAGAATCAAAGCAAGATCCATCTCAAAAGCTCCATACACCCACACACCTCAAAGCAAAAATGAAAAAGGTGTGGGTCCCCAAGCAACAAGCAATTACTTCAAATTCATCACAACAGCTACATATATCCAAACCCATACCTCCACAAGAAAAGTTAAACACTAAAATGGTATGTGTCCCTAAGCAACAAGCCATCAAGTCAAATGAGGCTGGTGCAGGAGCACCAAGGTGTCTAGTTTTTACTTGATCTTCTAGTATTTGTTCTGAGTCAATAAGGTCTTGGAGACCATCTTCATAAGGCTTGTAGCCATGTTGTAATAGGAATTTGTCCAAATATCTAAAATAATCTATTATCTTGTTGTAAGTCCTTAAGAGGACAGTCATGTAGTAATAGGACAGTCATTTAAGTCATTTTTAATATTATTGGTTGTAAGCCTTTAGAGGCATGTGAAAGGTGTGTAGATGTGTTAACACCTTGTCAAAGGTTAGGTTAGGAGGTGTTTAAAATCCTTGTCCAAGGTTAATCAAAGGTTAAACCACATATTAAAAAGCTTGTTAAACTCAAAAACACCGGTGCAGTCCAAGAATGGACAGTTTCTTAAAACAGTCTTGTTACTGCAGTTACAAAATCATGAGGAAGCCCGATGGTCAGGTAGTTGTTGATTGACCCATGCATGGTATGAGGCTTGTTTTAAGCCAAGGAAGGAGGGATTGTATGGATTCATTTGGAGGAATTCAAGAAAATATCCAAAGACCATTGTTTTTCTGCCTTTTTTCTGCTTTTTCTGTGTTTCTCTGCCTTTTTCTACCGTACTATACTCTTGTATAGATTTGTTTTAACCCATTAGCATATTGGATGGAAAGTATGAAGTGTTAGCTTGGCTTTGAGCAAGGTTTGAGATCTTGATGATAAATCAGATGAAAGATATCTTTTGTTTCTCACAAACTGTCCAATAGAAATTGCTGTCTCCATTTGTAATTCACTGTTTTCCTGAGCATACCGTACCTGTATGACCTGGATGTGACTGATACTCATGTTGGCCAACTAGGGGAGTGAAGTGTCTTTGCTTTGAGTCTATTTTGAGGATTTGACATTAAGGAAAGAGGAAGAAATCACTAGTCTTCTCTTGACTGTCCAAAAACCTAGGTTAGGGTTTCTTTTTGACAGTCCAATGGATATTTCTCCATTCCACTGATATTTCCTATCTGTGATCAGTGGGACGGAAGGTAGAATGGTTAGGTTAGAAGGTTGTGAAGGTTGCAGGGGGCAGGAAATAGTATAGAGTGGGGTTTTCCATGTAAATGGTCCACCATATAAGTCATGTATTAGATGTTGGAGTAGAGGACAACCGCATTTGGGAGAAGTCCACCGACTGTGGAATGGAAAGTTTGTGAAAATACAGTCTTTACTAAGGATGTATGATGCCCTAGATTTGATCAGGGATCCAAGATAAGGAGTAGGGAGAGATTTCCCTAAGACAACTATCCACTCTACCTTTCACTGTCTCTGACAGTCCTCCAAGGAGACAGCCACCCCAAGGAAGGTAATGGATTTGTTAGTCATATTATTGGTTTGCCAAGAAAGGCATTAGATGCTTAGTGAGTTATTGATTTGGTATGTCATAAGTTAGGCAAGAGTTTGCCTTAAAAGAGACCACATTATGAAGGATATTGTGACTGTCAAGTCATGTTATGACTGTCTCAAGAAAACATAGTTGTGACTGCTGTCCTGCAGACCCTGCTCAGTGGGTTGTATAGAAACTTAGAGGGAGTCTTGATTAGAGTTAGGAGTCTTGGTGAGATGTATCCTGAAGCCCCTCACCTTTGGTCCATGAACATGTGGATTTGGGAATAAGGATCCTACTTTGTTAGAAGCTTGATTGCTGTCAGGAAAACAGTGAATTTGGGAGTTGTTGTCTTGAAGGTTTGAAGTATCTCCTGTTGTGATAGATTGGTTGACACTGTTGAAGTGCTCTGCATCATTTGTGGTATCAGAGCCACTAGTAAATCCTTGAGGGTGTTGTGGATCTTGTGAAGAAGATAGGGGGTTTTTGAAAGTTGTGAAGATGCCTCCCAAAAACTAGATGGCAAGAGAGAATGCTGAGTTGAGAGAAGCCTTAGAGGCAAGAGAGAAAGAGTTGAGGGACAGAAGAGAACAGGATGCTGCCAGAGACAGAGAGTTGAGGCAAGTGAGAAGGGAGAATGCAACAATCTTGGCTAGATTGGAAGCATTAGAGATGAAACCTAGAGGGGATGAACAAGATGGTTCATAAGGAGATGAGGATGCTAATGAGAATCCTCCTGAGGAAGAGTTGGATGCTGAAGAAAAGAAATTTGTGAGATTGCTGAAGGCAGTCCAAGGAAGTGGGACAAAGACAAACATTGAACTACCTATCTATCAGGGGAAGATGGATAGTGAAGAAGTGTTAGGGTGGATAGATGCCCTAGAAATTTTTTTTGAGTATGAGGAGATGAGTGATGAGAAAAAGATTAAGTTTGCAAAAACAAAACTGAGAGGAACAACACTTACCTGGTGGAGTAGTGTGCAGATAGAGAGACTGGCTAGAGGTGCAGCAAAAATCACTTCTTGGAGTAGGATGAAGGATATGATGAAAGACCAATTCCTTCCATCTGATTACTCCATTCAGACAAATAGGATGAGATAGAATCTGAAGCAAAAGGACATAGATGTTATGTCCTATACTGAGCAATTTCATAAGCTTAGTATTAGAGGTGGATTGGAAGATGAAGAAGAGAAAGTGGCAAGATACCTTAATGGGCTTAGGTATAACTTGCAGGATGAGATTGGGTTGGCAGTACCAAAAACACTTGGAGAGTGTTTTCAGTTAGCCATCAGGGCTGAAGACAGAGTGAAGAGGAAGCAAGAAAGGCAAGGAGGTTATGGAAGAGGAAACAGAGGTAGGGGTAGACCTACTACTAAAATTTAGAACAACAATGAGAAAGGTAAGGAGCTGTCTACAGAACAGAGAGGTGGATATAGAGGTGGAGGTAGATTTGGATTAGGTAGAGGAGTGTTCACAGGCAGATGTTATCACTACAATGAGGTGGGACACACATCTTTCAACTGTCCTAAGAAGGATGGTGTTGACAAGACCAAGGATAAAAGAGTTCACTTGGCATAAGAGGAAGAGAAGCCAGAAGAACCAGAAATGTCGTCAGCGTCTCCAATGATGGATGGAGAAATGCTTATGGTGGAGAAAGGTACAATGCAACAACCACCACAGGTATCTATTTTTAGAACTAATTGTTTGAGCCATGGAAAGTTATGCAAGTTGATTGCAGATTCAGGTTCTCATGATAACTTAGTTTCTTGGGAAATGGTGAATAAGCTAGGGTTAAAGACTTTTGATCATCCTAGTCCTTACAATGTCACTTGGGTGAGTCAAGAACAACAGGTCAGGGTCACTAAGAAGGCTTATGTTGATTTCATAATTGGTCCATATCAGGACTATGTGTTATGTGATGTTATTCCTATGACATGTGGGCATATAATCTTGGGTAGACCATGGCAATATTTGAGGAGGACTATTCATGATGGGTATAGTAATACCTATGTAGTGCACAAAGATGGTAAGAAGTTCAAACTAATTCCTTTAGCTTGTGAGGAGAAGAAGGAACATACCACTATCTGTTTTGGGGAGAAATTGAAGTTGAATGTGCAGGTTCAGGATGATTGCAAGCAGCAGGAATAGTTGCAACAGCAGCAGGTGGATGATAGTCCTAGAGAGCAGCAGGCTTGGGACTTGAGTTATGTCAAGGTGGGAGACATTGATTGCCCTATCAAGAGGCAGAAGAAGGAAGGCAAACAATAGATAGTACAAGGGGGAATGAATCATAAGTTCCAGTTGAGAAGAGCTGAAGCATTGCAGCAGCAAGGTCCTAGACAAGGACACCAAAGCAAGTTTTATGGTACTAACACTATTTACAGGAGCCATGCAGGTTGGAGAAGGAGGAAGATCACTCTTGGAGAGTTCATGTTTCCTAGTCTGAGGAACATCCCAACAAGATGGAAGAATGGTTGGAGCAGGTCCCACAACTCTTGGGACAAGAGTTTTCATCATGCCAGGGAATATGGTGCAGGAGCACCAAGGTGTCTAGTTTTTACTTGATCTTCTAGTATTTGTTCTGAGTCAATAAGGTCTTGGAGACCATCTTCATAAGGCTTGTAGCCATGTTGTAATAGACTTTGTCCAAATATCTAAAAGAATCTATTATCTTGTTGTAAGTCCTCAAGAGGACAGTCATGTAGTAATAGGACAGTCATTTATGTCATTTTTAATCTTATTGGTTGTAAGCCTTTAGAGGCATGTCAAAGGTGTGTAGATGTGTTAACACCTTGTCAAAGGTTAGGAGGTAGTTAAAATCCTTGTCCAAGGTTAATCAAAGGTTAAACCACATATTAAAAAGCTTGTTAAACTCAAAAACACCGGTGCAGTCCAAGAATGAACAGCTTCTTAAAATAGTCTTGTTACTGCAGTTACAAAATCATGAGGAAGCCCAATGGTTAGGTAGTTGTTGATCGACCCATGCATGGTATGAGGCTTGTTTTAAGCCAAGGAAGGAGGGATTGTATGGATTCATTCGGAGGAACTCAAGAAAATATCCAAAGACCATTGTTTTTCTGTCTTTTTACTACTTTTTCTGTGTTTCTTTGCCTTTTTCTGTCGTACTGTACTCTTGTACAGATTTGTTTTAAACCATTAGCATATTGGATGGAAAGTATGAAGTTTTAGCTTGGATTTGAGAAAGGTTTGAGATCTTGATGATAAATCAGATGAAAGATATCTTTTGTTTCTCACAAACTGTCCAATAGAAATTGCTGTCTCCATTTGTAATTTGTTGTTTTCCTAAGCATACCATACCTATATGGCCTGGATGTGACTGATACTCATGTTGGCCAAATATAGGAGTGAAGTGTCTTTACTTTGAGTCTATTTTGAGGATTTGATAGTAAGGAAAGAGGAAGAAATCACTAGTCTTCTCTTGACTATCCAAAAACCTAGGTTAGGGTTTCTTTTTGACAGTCCAATGGATATTTCTCCATTCCACTGATCTTTCCTATCTGCGATCAGTGGAATGGAAGGTAGAATGGTTAGGTTAGAAGGTTGTGAAGGTTGCAGGGGGCAGGAAACAGTATAGAGTGGAGTTTTCTATGTAAATGGTCCACCATATAAGTCATGTATTGGATGTTGGAGTAGAGGACAACCGCATTTGGGAGAAGTCCACCAACTGTGGAATGGAAAGTTTGTGAAAATACAGTCTTTACTAAGGATGTATGATGCCCTAGATTTGATTAGGGATCCAAGATAAGGAGTAGGGAGAGATTTCCCTAAGACAACTGTCCACTCTACCTTTCACTGTCTCTGACAGTCCTCCAAGGAGATAGCAACCCCAAGGAAGGTAAGGGATTTGTTAGTCATATTATTGGTTTGCCAAGAAAGGCATTAGATGCTTAGTGAGTTATTGATTTGGTATGTCATAATTTAGGTAAGAGTTTGCCTTAAAAGAGACCACCTTATGAAGGATATTGTGACTGTCAAGTCATGTTATGACTGTCTCAAGAAAACATAGTTGTGACTGTTGTCCTGCAGACCCTGCTCAGTGGGTTGTATAGAAACTTAGAGGGAGTCTTGATTAGAGTTAGGAGTCTTGGTGAGATGTATCCTGAAGTCCCTCACCTTTGGTCCATGAACATGTGGAGTTGGGAATAAGGATCCTGCTTTGTTAGAAGCTTGATTGCTTTCAGGAAAATAGTGAATTTGGGAGTTGTTGTCTTGAAGGTTTGAAGTATCTCCTGCTGTGATAGATTGGTTGACATTGTTGAAGTGCTCTACATCAGAGGCATCCACCTCTTGTGAATCCCAACCATCTCTTTCTATCCATTCCATCCAAAAGCAACAAAATCCTCCATCCCACATGAAAAGGAAAAATCATAAAAATACTGAGTCTATGTGGGTCCCTAAATTCTTATGCCATCCACCTCCTAAGCAAACATTTCCATTGCTTCCTACCCCACCACCCAATCAAAAGCTTCAATGTTTATCATAGTGTGTGCAACCATATGTCATGATTCCATTCCATCCCACAACATTTCCACATACCTCCATTTCTCCATCCTTCATCAACTATTCTACATATCTACCTTATCACTTCCCTATGGTCCGTGCTTTTGCATAAGTCTTCCATCCATAATTCCTCCATAATTTGCATCATAATCCACTATCGCATCTTTCATAATCCCCCATCTACCTAGTCCATCTTTCATGTCATCTCTTACCAACATCTATGAGCACACTTGACATGGTCCATGTGATGACATCTTTCTAGAGGGACTATCACCTTTGATGGAACCAGACACTAGAGTCCCTTTCATCCATATCCACCTTCTCCCATTCAAAAAAGTCAAAAAAATAAAAAATAAAAAAAATTAAAAAAAATGAAAATGAAAAAAAGTAAAGATAAATCCCTTCGTCCAACTATGAAAACCTAGAAACCATGTGCCCTGGATAAGTACCATGATGAAAACCTGGCAAACATGCGTCATGTGTAAGTTGATCTTCTATGTCATCTACACTTGGGGGCACGTTGTCTCATCCTCCTATCATGTTCCAACTTATCATTTCTATCCTATCATATCCTCTCCTACCATTCTTGTTCATCCACATACACATACCTATCCTATCGAGTCCATCCATCCACCCTTCCTCCTTTTGATCTTGATAAAGATTAGGGGCAAAATGTTGAAATAAGCTTTGGAAAAACTCTTGATATACCTCATCCCTTCCAATCCATCCTATCACCCCATCACCCCATTGTCATAAGTTTGATCCTAGCATGAGTCCTATTGTCATAAGCATTGTCAAGAAAAATCCTAAGTATTGCACCTAGAATGGGGCAGGTTATTCCTCTGCAATATAGCCTTTGGAGATCACATCCTTTCTCTCTTATGCATACGTCTGACGTTGCCTATCCCCTTATTTGTCCATTTATCACAAGTCATCCATCCCATCCATTATAGCTTATCCTTTCTCCATCATCCTTGCGCCTAGACTTGGTTTTCTCCCTCGTCATTGGTATCTAGCACAAAGGCTGCACAAATTGTAAATCCATTTGAGATCCCATAACATACCAAAAAATCCAAAAAAATAAAAAGAACCATAAAATGTCTAGAGGAAACCCCCCCCCAAATTAATCAAAACATATCAAAAACACAAAAAAATCATAAACTGTCCTGAAAAAATCCAAAAAAAAAATCATATGAAATCCCAAAAAAATACCAAAAAATCATAAAATGTCCCAAAAAAAATCTCAAAAAAATATAAAACGTCCTAAAAAAAAAAACATAAAAATTAAATATTCCCAAAATACAAAAAAATCATAAAATCCAACAAAAATCTAAGCAATTATCAAGGTCAATCATCAAAATCCAATCGAATCAAATCAATCTATCAATCCATCAAATCAATTCTTTTAATCCAATCATCAAATCATCAAATCAATCATCAAACTTGGATCAAATCAAATCACTTCCTCAAATCATCAATCAAATCATCAATCAAATCATTAATCCAATCATTAGTCCAATCATCAAATTCAAATCATTCCAATCAACCAAATCATCAAAGTCAAATCCAATCAAGCAAATCAATTCAAACAATCAAAATCACATCACATCATCAAAACAAATCCAATCAAACCTATCAAACTTGAAGCAAGTCAATCCAATCAATCAATCAATCCAATCAATCAACAAGAATCAAATCAATCCACCAACTTTCATCTTCACCATCAATAAAACACAATCAGAACTACATCTCATCTCTATCGTTACATGCCTTGATCCCAAGGATACAGGGTATGTAGGCAGTCTGGAGTACGAAAGAAGTGCCCAGATTCAGGCACAAGATGATATTCCTCTTTCTTCCATCTCTCATCTTCTTCTATCATCCGACTTCATCAATCTTTCAAAGCAATTCTTCCAATCAATCACTTCCTCAAATCAATTCTTCAATCACTTCTTCCATTCATCATTCAATCTCATTAGCAAATCAATCCAAGAAATAAACCCAAATGCAAGTCATCCTTATCCATACCAATCAAGTTAATCAATCTTGTCAAATTATCCAATCACATCCTTGGTCTTGATCTTAGCCTTGTTTTCAACCCAATCAATCCTCAATCAATCGTCATCATCATCCCTGTGTTGATCTAGGGATATATCGTTCCTCACCATGACAACACTATCATCATCAGTCATCAATCTAAAAGGAAGCTAGGTGTGTGGAAAACGCTTCCTACACTAATCTAATGAGGAGAGGGCTATGCAAATTAAAATTTATCCTAACTATTACAGCAATGTTAAACCATTAACATGAGGTATTGCAGCAAAACACAAGAACCAGAAAGTAGACAGAAGAAGAGAGACAAAGATTTATGGTGGGGAAAACCCTTATCAGGTGAAAAGCCCCACACTTAGAAACTTGCACAATGTATTAACAAATCTGAAAGAATGTTTACAATACACTTGCAATGCAAGCTTCAATGGTCTTCGACACTCGTGTCTGGAGTCAATCTGGTAGCATAACAGTACTTCTGAACCTGTGATACAAACTCCATCTCCAAGCACTTGTATAAATAAGAAATGCAAGGCAATATTGGACCTATCTTGGAATGGGCATCCAACATGGCATCTTGGACCAAAACCCACACCTAGGGACACTTGGTCAACATTGTAGAATGTGTCTGACACTTGTCCATAGCTCCCATCCCAAAGAGGTCGCCTATTTCCAAAATGGGCTATGATAGATGCTCTTACGACACTTATGACCGTCATAGAATCTGTCATAGTGGTTACAACTTACAGCTGTAAGAGAATATGTCATACACATGCTATAAATAGAATATTCTCTTACAACATGTCATATTCCACCTTGGGGTGCCCAAATATGCCTTATTCAAAGATGCTTCATGACACATTTATCACCTGTCTTACAACCTTCTATTTCTGAATCTTACATGTCATAGATTCGTCATAGGAATCCGTCATAACCGTTTTAGTCAAACATTCCTTACATAACATAGAAGATGTTGACACATGGCAGAATATTCCTACCACTAAGTGGGATGCCTATCTCCTCATGTGAGGACAAAATAACAAGTTGTCATAATCCATGTAGGATTGACACATCACTGTGCCACATCCCACAACATGACAATATGGAATTTCCAATTAATTAAAACATAGGAAATTAAATAATAAATATAAACATTTCAAATGCAGAGAATTACCAAGGTTGAGACACCTTAATTCCCAACATTCTCCCACTTGTCGAACACCTTGTACTAGCCAATAGAAAAACAAAATTTAACTGCTATAGGCCGAGAGGCCCATAGACTCTGAACACCATCTGAACTTCTCTGTGCTCATTGGTTTTGTCAATGCATCTGCAACATTCTTCAAAGTATCTACCTTCTCCAAATTTACCTTTCCATCCTCAACCATGTCTCTCATGAAGTGAAACTGAACATCAATGTGCTTGGTTCTAGCATGGAAATTTAGATTCTTCGCAAGGCAAATTACACTCTGACTATCACAACTGATCGTGATCTGACCTGCATCAACACCAATATCTGAACACAATCTCCTAAGCCAAATGGCTTCCTTACAAGCATGAGTTGCTTCCATGTACTTAGCTTCTGTCATGGACAAAGCAACAACAGGTTGTCGCTTACTCATCCAACTAATAGCACCACCAAACAGTGTAAACACATAAGCACTGGTGGATCTCCTGCTGTCAATGTCACCTGCCCAATTTGAATCCAGAAATCCATGAATATCAATAGAATGTGGAGGTCCTAAAACATTACCATGATAGAAAATGGAATACTCAAAAGTACCCCTCAAATATCTGAACACTCGCTTAACTGCATCCCAATGAACCCGTCTAGGATTAGCCATAAATCGACTAAGGACTCCCACTGCTTGGGCAATGTTTGGTCTTGTGTAGACCATAGCATATATCAAACTGCCAACAGCACTAGCATAAGGTACTCTGCTCATATCCTCCACCTCACTAGGAGATTTTGGACAATCCTCAACAGACAACTTTGTCCCCAAAGAAATGGGAACACACAATGGTCTACAATCTGCCATGTTGAATCTGTCCAACACAGTCTTCACATACTCTAGCTTAACCAATGTCTTCTATTGGTTCTGTCTCTTCTGATTTCCATTCCTAGAATGTACCTGGCTGCCCCTAAATCTTTCATTTCAAACTGTGCTGACAACTGAGATTTAAAATTAGAAATCATATTCTTACCCTTCCCAATGAGCAACATATCATCAACATACAGTGCAACAATGAGAATACGATCACCATCAAATTTAAAATACACACAGTGATCCGATTTCGATCTCACAAATCCAATTGACAACACAAAGGCATCAAAATTCAAGTACCATCTCCTAGGGGATTGCTTAAGTTTGCAAACCAAATTTTCTTTACCTTTCACCATGTAATGCTCTGGCTGTGACATGTGGATTTCTTCCTCCAAGTCACCATGAAGGAAAGTTGTCTTCACATCCATCTGTTCTACCTCCAAGTCATAAGCAGCTGCGAGTGACAATAAGAATCGAATGGATGTTAGCTTTGCAATGGGAGAGAAGATCTCACCATAATCTATACCCTCCACTTGTGAATACCCCTTCGCAACCAATCTGGCCTTATACTTCTCAACACTACCATCTGCACCAATTTTCTTCTTGAACACCCATTTGCATCCAACGGGTTTCTGTCCAGGAGGCAAAGGCACCAGGTCCCAAGTTTGATTCTTTTCCAAAGAAGCCATTTCTTCCTCCATGGCCTCCTTCTAGGAACCTTCATCCTTCATATCCAAAGCATCTAATATAGTTCGAGGTTCATCACTATTAGTGATTAAAGCATAAGCACAACTAGAATCAAGCAATGTAAAACCAAACCTTTTAGGCTTCTTTCTTATCCGTGTAGACCTCCTCAAGAGCTGAGGTTGAGGTTCAACTTCTTCATCTAAGCTTTCAGAGCTGCTAGAGCTCTCCTCATCATCAGGTCCAACATTGTCTTTCTATTCAGTCTTCTCAAGGGTGAGAGGAAACTGAACAACATCCTCTTTCTTTTCTTTTTCTTCTGGCTATAAAACAGTGGAAGAATGTGTAAGGTCTCTAAAGATGACACTTCTACTATACAACACTTTTTCAGCCACGGGGTCCCAAAGCTTGTATCCTTTCACACCAACACCATAGCCGATGAAGATACACTTAACAGCTTTGTTCTCCAACTTTGATCGCTTCTCCCTAGGCACATGTGCATATGCCTCACAACCAAAAACATGAAGATGCCTTACTAAAGGCTTTCTACCAGACCACACCTCCATGGGTGTCTTTCCAACAAGAGCTGATGTAGGAGATCTATTTACTAGATAACAAGCAGTGGCAACAACTTCAGCCCAAAACTTTTGTTCTAGACCAGCTCCACTAAGCATACTCCTAGCCTTCTCCATCAGTGTCCTGTTCATCCTCTTTGCAAATCCATTTTGCTGTGGGGTGTATGGAGTTGTCTTGTGCCTTTCAATCCCAAGTTCCTTGCAATACTTATCAAATTCTGTAGAACAGAACTCACCACCATTGTCAGTTCTCAAATATTTAATCTTTTTGCCAGTCCGATTTTCAGCAAAGACTATAAACTCCTTAAACTTGCTATAGACTTCAGATTTGCTTCTAAGAAAATAAATCCATGTCCTTCTACTATAATCATCTATAAAAGATACAAAGTATATAGATTTTGATAATGAAGGAACATTAACAGGACCAAACACATCAAAATGAATAAGGTCCAACACACTAGAAGACTTATGAGAACTCGAGTAAAACTAAACACGGTTTTGTTTTCCATAAGTGTAATGTTCACAAAAGTCGAACTCAAGATTACAATCATCTAACCCCTCAATGAGGTTTTTATTTTTCAAGGTACGCAGACCCTTCTCACCAATGTGGCTAAATCTCTTATGCCATAACATTGTCTTTTCTGTAAGAAGTTTAACTTCCAATGCACGATTACAACCATCAAGACTAGAAACAACAAATTTCTTTATTGCTTGTTTAGATGGTGGGGATGAAGTGACTATAGCCCTCTTCCTTGAGTCAGAAGAACTATTGCATTGTGAAATGCATGCTTCCAGCTGAAAGAGAGTATCTCTCCGAGTACCCTTAGCAAGCACCATAGATCCTCTAGTCATCTTGCATCCTTCTTTCAAAAAGACAACCTGCACACCTGCATCATTCAAACTACTTATAGAAAGTAGGTTCCGTGCTAAGCTTGGGATGTGCATAACCCCAGAGATCCCCTTCGATCGACCATCAGGGAATCGAATAGAGACTCTTCCATGACCAACGATCTTCAGATAAGAGTTGTCACCCAGATACACCTTTCCACCATCAAACTCCTCATACTTAGTGAACTAGTCTCGATGCGAGGTCATGTGGAATGATGCACCAGAGTTGATTAGCCACACATCATCAGATGCATGGGTTGCCAGGGCTACGATGAAAGCATCATTGTCATCTTGTGACTTGTCAGAATATGAATTAGGAGCTTTCTTCTTTTTCTTCTTCTCCTCTTTGTATTCCTTTTAGAAATGCCCAGTCTTGCCACAGTTCCAACAAATAGCCTTAGACTTTCCAGGAGATTTTGATCTCCCACGGGATTTGGATCTACCCTTCTCAACTTTCTTGTCCTTCTTCTTCTCTTTCTCCTTGGGTCTTCCACAAACTGCAAGGGCCTGTTTGGTTGCCTCAGAAGACTTTCTCCGCATCTCTTTAGACAATAGTAAATAAACCATTTCTTCCATTTTGAATGTGGATGTGGTGCTTCTGATTGCCATAACAAGATGATCCCATGAGTCCGGTAGAGAACAAAGCAGGGTCATACACCGATCCTCCTCCTCCATCTTTACACCAATAGAAGTCAATTGTGCAACTAGCATATTGAAAGCATTTATATGTTCAGCAACGGATCCTCCATCCTCCATTCGAAGAGAATACAACTTCTTTCTTAGAAAAAGTTTATTGACTAGGGATTTGGCTTGATACACATCCCCCAACTTCTTCCAAAGGAGTTTTGTAGTAGTCTCCTCATGGACATTTAACAACACAGAATCGACAAGACTAAGTCTTATGAGACCCTTAACCTTTTGATCCTTTAGATCCCAGTCAACTTGTGACATTGCATCTAGTTTAGTTCCACTCACACTATCCCAAAGGTCTCGGTCAACTAGCATGTCTTCCATCTTGAGCTTCCATAGCTCGAAATTACTACCATTGAATTTCTCTACTTCAAACCTTCCTGATGTGCTTACCATCTCCTTGCTGCAATAAGATATAGAATGCTCTACACAGACTCCCACTCAACCTAAGATTAGCTCAAAAAACCCCTACCCAACAACTAGGACCAAAGGTAATCAAGCTCTGATACCAACTGAAAGGAAGCTAGGTGTGAGGAAAATGCTTCCTACACTAAACTAATGAGGAGAAGGCTATTCAAATTCAAATTTATCCTAACTATTACAAAAATGTTAAACCATTAACATGAGATATTGCAGCAAAACACAAGAACGAGAAAGTAGACAGAAGAAGAGAGACAAAGATTTACGGTGGGGAAAACCCTTATCGGGTGAAAAACCCCACACTCATAAACCTACACAATGTATTAACAAATCTGAAAGAATGTTTACAATACACTTGCAATGCAAGCTTCAATGGTCTTTGACACTCGGGTGTCGAGTCAATCCGACAACATAATAGTACTTGTGAGCCTGTAATACAAACTCCATCTCCAAGCACCTGTATAAATAAGAAATGTAAGGCAATATTGGACCTATCTTGGAATGGGCATCCAACATGGCATCTTGGACCAAAAACCATGCCTAGGGACACTTGGTCAACATTGTAGAATGTGTCTAACACTTGTCCACAGCTCCCATCCCAAAGAGGTCACCTATTTCCAAAATGGGCTATGACAGATGCTCTTACGACACTTACGACTGTCATAGAATCTGTCATAGCGGTTACAACTTACAGCTGTAAGAGAATTTGTCATACACATGCTATAAATAACATATTCTCTTACAACATGTCATATTCCACCTTGGGGCACCCAAATATGCCTTATTCAAAGATGCTTCATGACACATGTCATCACCTGTCTTACAACCTTCTATTTTTGACTCTTACATGTCATAGATTTGTCATAGGAATCCGTCATAACCGTTTCATTCAAACATTCCTTACACAACATAGAAGATGTTGACACATGGAAAAATATTCCTACCACTAAGTGGGACGCCTATCTCCTCATGTGAGGACAAAATAACAAGTTGTCATAAGCCATGTAGGATTGACACATCACTGTGCCACATCCCACAACATGACAATATGGAATTTCCAATTATTTACAACATAGGCAATTAAATAATAAATACAAACATTTGAAATGTAGAGAATTACCAAGGTTGACACACCTTAATTCCCAACACAATCAACATTTAATCATTGGTTTACAGCTTGACAGGGGCAATACCTTGTTTGTTTTTGAATCATTTGTGCATGCTTGCTTTCTTGCTTGTGTGTGTTATCATTTTTATCTTGCATTTGCATCTGTATCTTCCCAGCTAATATTCATATCTTGTACCTAGACAAGGTTGTATTACACTGGGGCATGGAACACATTGTCACTTTGGTCCTTATACCCTGGTGCATAACGTCTGTGCTATATCAAACATATGGTTGCTCACTTTCATTGTAGCATAACACATCCTTCCTTCTCTTTCCTCCATTTCCTCCTCTTTCTTCCTTGACCAATCCATTTCATTTTGAGTGCCTACCCATGTTTGTCCAACCCACCTATCCTCTCGAGGGGGCACCCATCATCCTATCATTCCATCATCGTCCTATCTTTTTCTTCTATCTGTACCTTAGCTTCTTTGAAATGATGTTGCTCGACATAGATCTCATTATCTTAAACATCATCTCAAAGAGGGGCAAAATATAGACACCCAAAAATGTCCACCTTGTCACAACATCACATCATCTAGGCATCTTGTAGCATTTTTGCCCTAGACACCCCATATCGTCACCTAACCTAGCACCTTCCTTTAATAAAATTAAATAAATCCAACATTTATTTAATTTGTCCACCCCTTCACATTACTAAATAAATAAAATTTATTTATTTATTTACCCCTTTTTCCTCTTGAATTTAAATAAAATAAATCTTTTATTTTATTTAAATTTATCACTTTATCCTTTCCCCCATTTAAATAAATAAATAATTTGATTTATTTATTTTAATCCTCACATGCATCATAAATTAAATATTTTTTTCTTAAATTATTTAATTATGATTTTTCCCATCTTCCATTTCTATCTTAACTAATCTCTATAATCACTCTTCCACCTTCCATTTTCATCTCCACTCATCACTCAACTCACTTGATTCACTTTCTAATTATCTCTCGAGTGAACTCTTCCACTTTCCTTTTCTTTTCCCAAGTTGCACAATGCAACTTTCTAATTCAATTATCACTCACAAAATGTAAGTTTCTATCCTTCCATTCTCTCACATTTGCCTATAAATTGATCAAATTCTAAGCCATTTGGCATGAATGAATTTTCTAAGTACCGTCACTCTATCAAAATCCCTCCTCATCTATCACCTACCTACTTTCTTCCCATCAATCTTCCATCATCAATCTATCTTCCTCTCATCCATCAATCTTTTATCGTCGTTAAGCTGCAAAAACATGAGCAATCAACAATCCACAATTGTACCAAGGAATTAAAGTATCTGAGTGATCTTATTTTCATTGCATGTGGTTTTTAATCACTTTGATCAAATTTCTTGAAGGTATCTGGGTTTTTATCTTGATTTGTTAAATGATGAAATTTTCCCTGGTATACAATAATATATTATAGGTGCTAGTCACCTTTTGTTTAAAAATATTAAATGACTATAAATGCTTACAAAATTAAATTGAACAAGGAAATGAAATTAAGAGAGAACATGCCATAAAATTTAAGGATAATTAGAGCAACATGGAGGAACCCCTTGCAAGTATAAACTCCAACAAAATAGAGCACTAAACTCGAATAAAAAGGTTCCCAAATATTGAGTTACAAGAATAAAATGTCTTTCTTGATCCATAATGTCACCTAAACATAGCATGTACATCAATTCCCAAGATTACTAGAAATTGAAAAAATCCCCAATCAGGAAGAGGAATATGAAAATGTACTAGAAATCTAGAACACCAATAGTCACTCCTTAACAAGTTGCCAACAATTCAAGTCAATAATGATGTTTGCTTGTCTTGATTCCATACAACATAGGAAAACAAAAAACACACTCATCATGAATCCAATATTGATATCAAACAATGCATATATAAATGAAAATATCCCTAGGAATGATGTGATTTTAGATATCAAAGAAACTATACCAATTAAATAAGCCCTTATGAGGTGATACAAATAAATTACCATAAAATAAGCCCTTATCAAGTTGTAGCATAAATTTTAAATACTTTCAATGTTTACAACATCTATTCCTAATAATTTCCCACTCCTATACCTTAAAATAATTATATGAGGTTTCAACAAAGTGAACTAACTACTAAGGGATGTAATTCTTATTTTCAGCCTACATAATATGCACTTATTTTTTCTCATAAGCTTCATCAATTCATCTACAACATTCATATAGGCATCCAACTTCTCAATGATAACCCTTGTATCCTCCACTATGTCAGAAAAAATAGTATTACAAATCAATGTGCTTAGTTTGCATGCTAAACATGTAGGGTTCTTTACAATTGTGATGGTAGTCTCACTATATCACATGGAATTTACATTGTATCCTAATTTCATCAAGTATCTAAACATAATCTTTGAAGACAAATTTCCTTCTTATAGGAATGAGTGTTTTTCATGCACTCTATCTTCTTAGTTGAAAGACCAACCACTTGCCTATGTTTTTATTAACCAAGACTAGAGGTGCCACCAACTAGGTTAAAAACGTACCTACTAGTAGAAATCCTATTGGGTATATCTACTATCTAATCAAAATCCATAAATCCCTATATATTTATTGACCTTCTCAAATCAAGTCCCCTTGGTAGAAAATATAATACATTAAAGTCCATGAATATATATGAAGACCCTCTTTGGTAGAGTCTAATTTTGCTCACAGAGTGTACACATTAACCTTATTAGGACTCCTACTCATTGGGCAATGTCTAGTTTGGTGCAAATACTAACATATATAAAGATAAAAACTACACTCATATAAGGCACATGGTTTGGGTTCTCAATTTCACAAAGTGTTGAAGACACTAATCAAATGAAATCACTATTCCCATAGGAATGGGTACACTCATCCTAAATTTATAAAATAAATAGTCAATGTATACACCCTCTAAATTAACCAAAGTTTTATGTTAGCTCCATTTCTTCTAATTTACATTCCTAAGATAAAATGAGTAAACTTAAAATGATTGATAAGAAACTATGATGAAATCTAAAATTTCAACAACCTAATCATTTGCTTATTATTTCCAATTAACATATTTTTGACATATTAAAGAATGGTAATAATAAAATAATCACCTATTATCTTTTAATAATCATAATGATCTAATTTAGCTTTGATAAATCCTAGGTTCATAACATATGAATTAAAAAATTAATAAAATGTATCTTGGGGTACTTATTTGATGTTGACTTGAATCTTTAATGTGTCTATTAAAACTATTTGTATTAATCTTTCTATTCATGGACATTTTAAACTTAAATTTCTAGATATTAGTTTAAGATTGTTTCTAGATATTTATTTGTAAGTTTTCAATATGGATATATTTGTGAATTACATTTGTAAGTTTTTGATATGGATATTTACAAATGAGTAATTAAATATTTATTTATTTTTATATTCTAGTTGTAAATGTAGGTGGTCCAATGGATGATTTTTTAATAAATATATTTTAGAAAACCCCCCACCCCCACCCCCTCCACCTCTGATGTAGAGGCACTAGGGTAGATAGAGGATAGAACAATTTGACAAGGTTTTCACTACACCTAAAAAACCCAAATTCAAAGGTCAATTTGCAAAAGTGGGAACATAAGTTAGTGGTTGTGAAATTTTCAAGGAAAAGTTGATTTGACATGCCATGGGACCCATCCAAACCATTGGCAAAGGCAGAACAAACATGGGTTTAGTACTTCCTTCTTTAGGCCTCCAAATCCCTTGTAGCCTTGTTTTAGGGTCTGTCAGACTACAATCTTCATTTGGGGCATGGTATCAATGAAACAAAGACACTTTTGGGCACCCATTATCTTGTTTGTCAACATATCAAAAGATGGATATAGATTGTTTTGGACAAAAGGCTTCAAATCCTATGACATACCTACCTTGAACTAGGCCTATTAGGCCACATTTACAAAGAAACTACTCTCAAAATGTCAAGTTAAACCCCAAAACCCAAAAATAGTCTTTCAATAGGTTCCAAAACATCCAAATCCACAATCACATTCAAGTGGTATGACCATTTGCATGGCAAATAAAGAAACCCTCACTTTTAGGCAAAATACCCTAGGTTTTATTGGAAATCTATGTTCCAAGCCTCCACCACTTTGGCTAGTGTTTCAAACACCTTCAAATACCCATTCACATGCTCACAAAACCATTAGATAGGCAGTTCTTCAGACATATTTCAAAATCTCCTCTTTGGTTCCTCATTTTCACATGGAAAATACTACCAACAACTCAAGGGCATCACCACAAACTCACACAACATATCTTTTCTGCCTCCCAAAACCATTGGAACATCTAACCTACCATAAATCAAGTCATTCCACTGAGTTACAGGTCTGGACAACAGGTGGAATGAGTAAAATACCATTTTTTACTCCCTCAAAACCCTTAACAGACTATAAACAGGCAGATTCAGAAAAAATAGTGGTAATTTCCTCTAGGAATGGAGTTAGGACCTCACACCAGATGCATTTGAAAGGTGACTCAATCCTCTTTCTAAACATATATGGATTACCCCTGTATCTATCCATAGAGAACTGTACCAATGCTGGGAACATAAAATTTGTAGTAAAAAAGTACAAAAAACAAGGAAAAGAGGCACAAAAACATGATTTTATTCATACAACATGTTTTTTCCAACATTTGTGAGCATATTTCAATTGCATACAAATAGTTCCAACGTCCATAACCACCTAAGGACCGTTGAACCTCCACCCAACATCATATTTTGCATTAGTTTGGTATTTTATGCTTAACAACACCTTGATAACCCTTGCTAACATGTGAGATTCCTAACCAAATGAACATGAAACATAACGTATGGTCTAAATAGACCTTATTGAAAACAAAAACTAGCCCCTACTGACTCCCAACATACCCAAGGGTCCTTATTTGACCTTATTACATGTAATTATGGTCTATAAAGACCTTATTAACAACCATGGTCTCTTAGAACACAAAAACTTCAAAATGTGCCTTATGGGGGTTTGATGACACCTCAGGTGCTCCTACAACATACTCCCCCTCTACAAAAGAAATCATGTCCCATGAGGAAGGACTGAAATCAACTCCACAACATTGGCCAAAAGCATGATCACCCTTAGGTCTGCTCCATGGACTCAAGTATTGCAACATGGGTTGCCAAATTGGAATCATGACATTGTCATCTTGCAAGTTGGTCTGCACTTCGGGGATCACATCTGAATAGGACTTGTTTGCTATCCTTGGACTTGGAAATGGCATCCATCTCGTCTTCCTACACTTACAAAGACTTTCACCTTGATGAGAAGCCCACATACTTGTCTCTCTCTGCTGCAACTGCAGACTCTTTGGGTTCTTCCTTGTGTGGCATATCCTGCTCTTGAAAATTGACCACTACATTCACTGTTGTATTAGTACCTTGCACCACTATACCTACACTTTTAACTTGTACAACAACCTTATCCTGCACCAAAGGACACACTACCATTCCAATCAAAATGTTAGCCTTCCAATCAATTACTAATTCATCTTTTACATCAGACTTTGGTTTGAACTTGTTTATGACAACACCTTGAACCTTTCTATCAACTGGTATGGGTCCTTTCTTCCCACACATGATCACTGTATTCATTAGACCTGCATCCTCATCATCCTCAAGGAGTGGCAACAAAGTAAATGTCTTGCCTTGACTATGTATGGTATATGTATTATTCTTGCCACTATACCATACAACCCTATCATATTGCCAGGGTCTACCAAGAAGTAAATGACAACAATTCATGGGTACTACATCACAAAGTACCTTATCCCTATATCCTTCAATAGAAAACTCAACAATAGTTTTTTCATTGACCAAGAGAGTTTGATCATCACTCAACCATGACACCCTATATGGAAACTCATGAGGAATGCTTTGTAAATTCAACTTATTAACCATTTCATTTGAAACCTTATTTGTAGTAGATCCTGAATCAACTATAACCTTACATACATTGTCCTTGAACTTACATGTGGTTTTGAAAAGAGCTCTCCTATTCAATAGTTTTTTGGATGCTTGCAATGGTGTTCTTCTCATCATCAATGTCTCTCCATCTTGAACTGAAGCTACACTCCCAATTGGAGAGTTAACACTTTCATCTACCTCCTTTCACTACCACTGGATGTAGAACTTTATTTCATTGGACACTTGTATGCTGTATGACAAATCTCATTACAATGATAACATCTCCTAGTGAAAACATTAGAACCTCTACCTCCACCTCTTTGTAGGAGTCCAGGACAACACTGAGAGGGGGGGTGAATCAGTGTTGTGTAAATTTTTGCAACAAATTATAACTTTTAATTTACAAGACTCAGAAAGAGCAAGTCATCAATAAACTATTACACATATATGTATGAGCAAAACCACATAGAGATAAATCTTAACATAGAAGCAAATATACACATAGAAGTATATCATTGACACAAGAATTACTGGAGTGGAAAACCCTCTCGGGGTAGAAAAACCACTCAAAACTGCCTCACTGGTTGTACAAAATGTATCTAGGAGCACCAACTCCTTATGGAGCACCAACTCCAATACCAATCCACTT
Organism: Cunninghamia lanceolata; assembly: GCA_027924645.1. Taxonomy (NCBI): domain Eukaryota; kingdom Viridiplantae; phylum Streptophyta; class Pinopsida; order Cupressales; family Cupressaceae; genus Cunninghamia; species Cunninghamia lanceolata. The sequence goes on from BSBN01000585.1 coordinate 1,018,253, forward strand.
CCTACATAGATATACCTCACTGGAAAATAAATAGGTCTCACTGACCTACAAGCCTCACTGGCTAATACAAGGCCTCACTGGCAAACCAAATCATCAATTGAAGTAATAAACAAGATCAGAGGGACACTCTTTTTCCATTCAATTCTCAATTCATTCACATCTACATAACAATTCATCTGATTATTACCTAGTATCATATTCTCATCTTTCTTTTCTCTTCAAGAGGATCTTGTAGAAAATGTCTTCATTTCTGTATGCAATTCCACACACACACTCTATCAATGTGAAGCCAATAAATATGAGATACCTCTCAACGTTCTGCAAAATCATTTTCATATGACCTTTCATATTCCAAACTAAATAGCTTCTTCTTTATTTTTGTTTCACTTTCACCTTCTGACCCTTGACATCTGCATAAACAATTCATCTAAAAAAAATAGTAAGGTCAAATGAAAATCTTCAATAAAATAAATCAGTGCCCTATAAGAAAACATCATCTTTTCAAAACTCTTGATCTTCTCTGCAAAAACACATTTCCAAACTTTTGATCTTCTCTGCAAAAACACATTCCCAAACTCTTGATCTTCTCTGCAAAAAAACACATTTCCTTGATTGCAAAACAAAAAACAAATATTCTTCAAATTCTTTAATTTCATCTTGAATTCTCTTTGTCTTCTCCAATAAAAATTTATCTTCAATAATATCTTCTTCAAACCTTTCATCTCCTTCACAATCTCTTTACAAAATTTTGTTCATCTTCCGTTCAAAATGATCCTTCAAAAAATAAATTAATCTTCTCACAGCAAATCTTCACTAAATTCTTTAATGGCATGGGATAGAATTTAGAAATAGTTTTCCAAAAAATATTGCTTTTTAAAAATATCAACCATCTCCTATAAAGACTCCTTGAAAAACTCATATGTATTCTATAATGGATCTCATGCCTTTTAAAAAAGAAAATAAAATAGAAATTAAAAATAATTTCTACACTTTCCCCACACTTTTCAAAGCTTTATATAAATAAAGCATTCTAACGAAAAATGCCTTTTTCCTTCAAAAAAAAATTAAGACCAATGTACTCCATGTAACATTGAGAAATTTCTTCTTTTGAAAGTCTTTTGCTATAAAATTGTGCTCTACAAAAATTTTGAATGAAGAATAAACATTTTACTTAAAGAAAATACATCGAGCTCCCCAATGCTACACACAAACCCGTGTCATATACTTGGGCTAAACTTAGCCTTTAAACACCACATTTTGCAGATTTAAAACAACTTTAAAAATCGGGCATAAAGCATTCCCTTTCTAGTTCATAATGCTTATTCGAATGAAATTTTAAGACTAACATTCCCACTTATATCGGGCTCTTGAAATATATACCATGCTCCTCTAAAAAGGCAATTCGATGCCTTAAATAAAAATGGAGATCTTCATTTCATCGGTCTAAAAAAAATTATTTTGCTTCCTTAAAACCATGGTCTATGAAACGTGCCCATATAATCCTCACCACTGGTATTGCTAGGAGAAAGGGGCCAGTCCCCTATGAGTTTAAAGCACATAAGTTATAACCTACCTATTATAGCAGGTCATCAAAGCAATAGAACATTAGGATATGGAAATATTATGCCACTGTATATTTTTGTCTAAGGCATGATGCCACTGTGTGCCTCTACATATCTCACAACAACAAATGAAGACCAAATGCATACTGAGATCAAATGAGGTCCATACCATGTTATTTGTACCAAGCCACTATCATTATGAAGACCATGCCACCAAACCATTGACCTCCAAGAAAAAATATAGACAAGGAAGATTTAGCTTCTTAATACATACCTCTGCCATATAACATTCTCCTGATACACGATACTAATTGCACATATGATCATGAACTTCATACAATGCAACTACACTTGTTTGAAGACTATGCCACTGAATACTGAGATCAAATGACCAAGCCACTGCCACTGTATGTCATCTGTATCACCCTGAGTTTTATATTCAATGAATCTTATCATTATATTCACAACTCCAACTGATATATGCATATGTAACAAATTGTGAATATATATTTCACTGCAACTACACACAAGATGATGTAATGCTACAACAACACACAAGATGATGTAATCCTGCAACAACACACAAGATGATATACTTCTGCAACAACACACAAGATGATATACTCCTGATGATGTACTCCTGCAACAACAATGGCAACTTTTCATCAACAACTGAACACACTTTTGACATCAATGACAAATTGTCACCATCACTCTTGTGCCTCTAAATCCCCCTCTAAAATCAGAAACTTGGTCCTTACCTCTACTTGTGTCTCCTTGGTCTTCTTGGGTTGGTCTTGTTCCTCTTCCTCTATTGGTATTTCCTCTACCTCTTCCTTGTCTCTCTTGCCTTCTTTGCAACTTTTCTTCAGCCTTCATAGCCAACTTGTAGCATTCTTCAACTATCCTTAGTGTTGTGAGACTGAGTTCATCTTGGATATTGTACCTCAACCCATTGAGATACCTTGCTACCTTCTCTTCATCATCTTCCTCATGTGCTGTCCTGATATCCAACTTATGAAACTCTTTCATATATGCTTGCACATCCTTCTCCTTTTGCTTCAAATTTTGCAGCCTTTTGTACAACTGAACATAGTAGTCATTGGGCAGAAATTTTGCCTTCAACTTCTCCACCATCTTGCTCCAAGAAGTGATCTTTGGTTTGTCTTTCTTCCACCTATCAGCCTACACACAATCCCACTATAACAAAGCATGGCCTTTCAATCTTGATTTGGCCACCTTAACCTTCTAATTTTCTTCCACTTCTTCACACTCAAAGTAGTTTTCCAAAGCCCCAATCCAATCTATAAGTTATTCACCATCTAATCTCCCTCCATACATTGGTAAGTCTACCTTGGCTTTGTGGTCACTTGCTCTAATTGCCTTAAGAAGTTTTGCCATCCTTGCATCTTCTGGATCCAATTATTTCTCTTGTGGAACTTTTTCTCCACCTTCTTCCTTTGACTCACTCTCACCTTCATCAACTCTCGTCCTATCTCTGGCTTCCAATGCTGCAACTTGCTCTTTAAGGGCCTTCAACTCCCTAGCAATTGCTGATCCACCTTTTGGAGGCATCTTGCCTTCAACTATCCAAACTTTCTTCTCTCAACCTTCAAGAATCTACTCCCTTTCTCTGATACCACTATGATGTAGAGGCACTAGGGTAGATAGAGGATAGAACGATTTGACAAGGTTTTCACTACACCTAAAAAACCCAAATTCAAAGGTCAATTTGTAAAAGTGGGAACAACAGTTAGTGGCCTTGAAATTTTCATGGAAAAGTTGATTTGGCATGCCATGGGACCCATCCAAACCATTGGCAAAGGCAGAACAAACATGGGTTTAGTACTTCCTTCTTTAGGCCTCCAAATCCCTTGTAGCCCTGTTTTAGGGTCTGTCATACCATAATCTTCATTTGGGGCATGGTATCAATGAAACAAAGACACTTTTGGGCACCCATTATCTTTTTTGTCAACATATCAAAAGATGGATATAGGTTGTTTTGGGCAAAAGGATTCAAATCCTATGACAGACCTACCTTGAACTAGGCCTATTAGGCCACATTTACAAAGAAACTACTCTCAAAATGTCAATTTAAACCCCAAAACCCAAAAATAGTCTTTCAATAGGTCCCAAAATGTCCAAATCTACAATCACATTCAAGTGGTATGATCATTCGTATGGAAAATAAAGAAACCCTCACTTTTAGGCAAAATACCCTAGGTTTTATTGGAAATCTATGTTCCAAGCCTCCACCACTTTGGCTAGTGTTTCAAACACTTTCAAATACCCCTGAACATGCTCACAAAACCATTAGATAGGCAATTCTTCATACATATTTCAAAATCTCCTCTTTGGTTCCTCATTTTCGCATGGAAAATACTACCAACAACTCAAGGGCATCACCACAAACTCACAAAACATATCTTTTCTACCTCCCAAAACCATTGGAACATCTAACCTACCATAAATCAAGTCATTCCACTGAGTTACAGGTCTGGAGAATAGGTGGAATGACTAAAATACCATTTTTTACTCCCTCAAAACCCTTAACAGACTATAAACATGCAGTTTCAGAAAAACAACGATAATTTCCTCTAGGAATGGAGTTAGGACCTCACACTAGATGCATTTAAAAGGTGACTCAATCCTCTTTCCAAAACTATATGGCTTTCCCTTGTATCTATCTGTATAGAACCATACCAATGCTGGGAACAACAAATTTGCAGTCAAAAAGTACAAAAAATAAGGAAAAGAGGCACAAAAACGTGATTTTATTCATCTAGCATGTTTTTTCCAACATTTGTGAGAAAATTTCAATTGAATACAAATAGTTCCAATGTCCATAACCACCTAAGGACCGTTGAACCTCCACCCAACATCATATTTTTCATTAGTTTGGCATTTTATGCTTAACAACACCTTGATAACCCTTGCTAACATGTGAGATTCCTAACCAAATGAACATGAAACATAACGTATGGTCTAAATAGACCTTATTGAAAACAAAAAATAGCCCCTACTGACTCCCAATATACCCAAGGGTCCTTATTTGACCTTATTTCATGTAATTATGGTCTATAAAGACCTTATTAACAACCATGGTCTCTTAGAACACAAAAACTTCAAAATGTACCTTATGGGGATTTGATGACACCTCAGGTGCTCCTGCACCAACCTCCAAACCCCCCACCCTCTCCACCTAATGAGGCTAAGTTGCAAGAGAGCATGAATGAAAATATAAACACAATTGAGGAAACAATCAATTTGATTAAAAATTAGCCTCACATTATGCCCCCCCATGTAGTATAGTTTGCATCTTCAATGCAAACCATTATTGATTCTGTTAGGTATATTGATGTGGACCTAGATAGATTTTTCCTTTGGTAGGAGGAGAGGAGGCAATTTTATGCATATGGTATCTCATATAATGACATCCTTGATCTTCATATTAATATACAAACATTAGCCCCATACTTTGTTGACCCCGCAACTAATCAACCAATACCTGCAACAAAAAAAGGAATTTCAATCAAGTGGTCTAGGCATGAGGTGATCTCAAGACATTTTTGGGAGCGATGGTGGATGGTGTTTGATCATCCACCACATGCTAATTTTGAGGTACCGCTATATTTTTTGAGAAAATTATGGGCGGAGTTTGAATTGGGTAAAAAACCTAATTATTTTGATATTAGAGCATTTTAGGGTGTTAGTGGTAGCATGCCACAACATAGGGTAGGGGTGCGCATTGATCCCAATTGACCCATTCCTATTGCTCCTATGGTTTCTCCTATTTTTCCCACCATTCTTGCACCCATTCAACACTAGGTAATGTTGTCGACATTAGGAGCATTGAGTAGACTCTTGGGTAATCTCACTGAACAAGTTACCCATATGGTAGCTAAATTAAGTGGTGAAGACCATCATGGAGGAGTTGGTGCATCTCATCATAGCACCTCACACATGTCGATGACACATTTGTGTCAAAATTCTAATCAATCGTCCACATCAGGTGCAACTATGTTAGAGGTGGAGTCATACTTGGATCTACTATATTCTGATGATCATCCTACATAGGTACATGGACCACATTTTATTTTGTTTCAAGTGCATAATGAACATATCAAAATTTATATTTAATCATGAATTAAATATATATTGTGAACTATTTGGTGTAGATCTCAAGTCACTCCAAAGCTTCAACACGATTTGATACATTAAGTTTTGCATCGGCAGCTGTAGAGATTGGCACACCTTACGGGGTAAACCAATATATATATATAAACCCTAGAAAACCATATGTATCTAGTTCTAGTTTAAATTTTCTTCAAAACTTAGATATATATTTAAATTTTAAAATAAGTGTATAATTAAATTTAACTATATACATGTGAAACATTTTTCTTGCAACAGGGAGGTCACGTGAAAGTTTCCATGTCCAACTGACCTCCCGAAGGTGTTGCAAGTGCTCCTCCATCGTCATCTGTTATGTCTGAGTATTCCTTGGTGTGTGTTTTCAAAAATTGTAGTAAATTTGTACTTTGTTTTTTTGCATTTATAAATTTTTTAATATATGCCCATATATGTAAGTGCATGATGATAGGAGTGCCATTAGGATAGTGACTGGTCAGGATATTGATCAGTGACAATTTCACGAGTCATCCACATATTTTTAGGTCCTAAACTTTACTAAATTTTCTATGCAATTTCTAGGTCTTTATATATATGTGGTTACATGTTTCAATAAATATGAACTAACCTATTTCAAACTTGCTTTATTTGAATTTCTAGGAATTATCAGTTGAGACTTTTGGTCTAGATTCTGAAACAACTATACCACCTAGACAACAAAATGTGGGAGTAGATGAGTATGATCGTATGGTAATTTATGCACACGTTAGCCTAGATTTAAATATTTAATTTCATAATTTTATAAATTAAATCAAATTTGGATGCCAACCTAATTCTTGAGTGCTTTATTTGAATATCCAAGAATTAGCAGTTGAGACTGTTGGTTCAGGACCAACAACTATACAGTCACCTGGGCAACAAAATGTGGGAGGAGATTACCAACATCATACGGTAATTTATGCACACATTAGTCTAGATTTAAATATTTAATATGAGTATTTTATAAATCAAATTAAATTAAATGAAATTTAAATTTCATATGCACACATGTGCCATTTTTAAATTGTTTTCTGATTTCAAGTTTCTTTCTCTTCTACAACATGAGGCAGATCCATCTCTTTCACAAGGAACAAAGAGGCCTATTGATATACCACTAGGATTATGACTATATATGTTGAACAATATTTCATGGACTTAGATATATTTCAATATTTCATGAACTATGATTTGTACTTATTTATATGCTGACTATGAGTAGATGTTTTAGTACATGTCATGGGTCCTACCTATATTTCAATATTTCATGGACTTAGAGATCTATGTATATATATTATTGACTATATGCTTGTACATTTTAGTAGGTTAGTATGTATATGCTTTATTGAACTTCTAGATTATTATTGAGACATGTTAGAATCTCTAGTACATTTTTGAATTTAAAAGGAAAAACTATCTAATGTGTAAAATAGTTCTAGTATGTGAATATCTAACGTGTGTACATAATTTTTGAACTTTGAATCTAGTATGCATGACTATCAGAATGTATAAAATAATTTTTGATAAATGATAAATTACAAAGATAGTTCATGCTAGACCTAATAATAGTAATTCCTTACATAATAGACCTAAGTTAATAATTACTTACATTAAGTTGTCTCTAAATAGTTTTTGATAAATGATAGTACAACTTAGATAGTTCATGCTACACCAGAATAGTAATATTTGATAAATCTTTGTTTTAAAATTGAAAAATGTGGTGAGTAAAGAAAATATTTCTATTCACAAAGCATTTAAGCATGTCGACATTACTATGAAGGTAACAATACAAAATTTCTAGTTGCATTGCATTTTTTGAGATTACAACTATTTAAGGCATTGTGCCAAATAGCTCACATGTATTGTCTATGCTCCTACATTTTGCTTAGATGTCTACTAGGGCATTTGCAACCACAATATTTAGCCCATGGACATCCATATGAACATATCTAGAACATTATACATTGACTATGGTCGAGTTTTATTTTAATAGTCATGTGGTTGTGTGTGATTTTAATATTTATTTTGTTTTTGTATTTTCTTTCTCAAATTTGTCCAATACAAGAAAAAATATATGGTTTATTTTATAATCAATAAAATGCATTTTCTTGGTCATATTTGAGTCAAATGTATGATGAAAGTTCAATAACATTTTTCTTTGGTGGAGACCAATTTATCATTTTCAAAGAGATAATTTAGATTTACAATTATATATGAAATTAGGAAATAGATTAATGAAGTGAAAATGCTTTTAGTCTTATGACTAGCAATGTGATTATGTGCTATCTATGTGGATTGAGTAACACTACAAATTTTGAATGCTTCAATTACCATCATAAAATGGAATTTCCATACAATTCTTATCTAAATGTCATAGCATTGAATGTCGAGAGTAGTAAGAGAAGGAACATTGATATTCTTTCTAACTTCACACAACATCCTAAAAACTTCTCTACATATCTTCTGTTATTGCATATTTGCATTCTCTAGAATATGCTTTTATAAAAGAAGAAAGTCCACTTTTCCTTTTCTCATGTGTAATTTGTGTTTCTTGTACACAAAAATATTTTCAAAACAAGACCTGATAATTCCTTACATAATAGACCTACTAATAATGAAAGAATATATTGAAGACACAAAATATAAAGGTACAATGCAATGACAACATTATGAAACATATGAGTATATATACAATTAGCTCATAGGTCCACTATTAGTTTGACAAGACTACAAAATTGATCTAACATTTACATTATGATGAAATCTTGTAGCGACAATCATGGAAAAATCTACTTGTAGGGTACACCTGTAAAAATAATAAATGTACAAGTAAATTAACTATATATATAAATGTGAGTCAATACAAATTTTAAGATAAATGGAATAATATAGAAGCCTGAAGGTGAAATGAGAATGAAAGAATATACCAAAAACACAAAACATTGATGCAATATGTAACTAGAGAACACAAAGGATGGATTAAGGGGATGTAAGAGGATGAATTAAGGGGAGATGAGAGGATGTCTTAAGGGGATACATAAGAGGATGGATTTAGGGGATGTAAGATGATGGATTAAGGGGAGATACACAAGTGAATACAAATTATAAGATATACTGATGGCTTAAGGGGATGTAAGAGGATGGATTAAGGGGAGCTAAGAGGATGAATTAAGGGGATGCACAAGTGGATGGCTTTAGAGGAAGGATGAGAATGAAAGAATATATATACCAAAAACACAAAACATTGATGCAATATGTAACTAGATAACATGTTGAATATGAAAGATATGGGTATATATACAATTACCTAATGTGTTCACTTTTAGTTGAAGACTATAAAATTGACCTCACATATTTGTATGGTGAAAACTTCTATTGACAATCATGCAAATATCTACTTGTAGGGTACACCTGCAAAAATAATGGTTAAATGTACAAGTAAATTACCTATATATATACATGAGTCCATACAAATTTTAAGATGAAGGGAATAATATAGAAGGTGAAATGAGAATGAAAGAATATATATGGGCCAAAAACAAAAAATATTGATGCAATATGTGACAAGATAACATGTTGAATATGAAAGATATGAGTATATATACAATTACCTAATGCGTTCACTTTTAGTTGAAGACTACAAAATTGACCTTACATATTTGTATGGTGAAAAATTCTATTGCCAATCATGCAAATATCTACTTGTAGGGTACACCTACAAAAATAATATTCAAATGTACAAGTAAATTAACTATATATATATATATACATGAGTCCATGCAAATTTTAAGATAAAGGGAATAATATAGAAGGTGAAATGAGAATGAAAGAATATATACCAAAAACACAAAACATTGATGCAATATGTAACTAGATAACACAAAAGATGGATGGCTTAAGGAGATGTAAGAGAATGGCTTCAGAGGAGATAAAATGATTTCTTAAGGGGATGTAAGAGGATGGCTTTAGGGGATGTAAGGGGATGGCTTAAGGGGAGATACACAAGTCAATACAAATTATAAGATAAAAGGATGGCTTAAGGGGATGTAAGAGGATGACTTAAGGGGAGCTAAGAGGATAACTTAAGAGGATGTAAGAGGATGACTTAAGGGGATGTAAGAGAGGTGGTGTAAGGGGAGATACACAAGTCAATACAAATTATAAGTATAACATTTTCATGATTTGAATCATGGTGATTAATCTAGCCACTCAAACTATGTGTCATGTGAGAAAATTAGTTCTATATTTATAGGAAATTGTTTAAGGGTAGGTCAGAGGATGGCTTAAGGGGAGCTAAGAGGATGACTTAGTACAATTATATTAACTATTGATTAAATATATACAACTATATACATACTTGGAAATTTATTCCATTGTACCATCTGCATCCTCTCTCTTTTGTAATGCATCTATAATTGACTCATGTTCTTCCATAGAAAGTATCCATAATTGTTTATTAGTAGGTCTCCATTGATATCTAACTAGTTTCATATTTGTTTCTACAACCAAATGTGAGTAGTGTATGATCTTCTTATGTCTTTCATAATCTTCAAATACAGGAAAACCATTCTTTCTTATTAGATATTTTTATAGCTAGGTGCCAACAACAACCACAAAACCTGTTGGATACTCATAGTTATCATCATCTACTCTAAGATTAACAACTTTTGTTTTGTCTCAACACATTGAGCCAACCAATACTCAGTTTCCTCTTCATTTCCCTCAGGTGCAACAACAACATACACATGTCCTACAATTTTTTTTATTTAATTCAATAGTGTGACATGTATATAATTCACATAAATATGTACATGCATACATATATAATTAATTATATAGATTAAAAAAAATGTAATAAATAAATATTGAAAATTAAAGTACCTTCTTGTATAAGGTCTGAAACACGATCATAGTCATCTGATGCAAACACTTGATTATCGTCTTCAATTGTTGTTTCAAGTTGATCATGTGTTTCTGTAGGTGTCAAAGATCTTTGTTTCCATTATTTAACCCATTCTATATTTTCACATGCTCCCCAATCACCTGTAATACAAAATTGACAAAAACATGCAAGCTCCCTAGTCCATATAGTCCATGTGCTTGCATTTGAACTCTTAAATGAATGACATTTTGTTGATCTAGTAATTGTCTCACAATCAAGTCGAGTAAGAATATTCTTTTCTTCAACTAACCAAAAGAATTGTCAAATTGTAGAGTTCTCACTTGATCATGTAGATAATTTTTCATTACACCAATCCACAATTGCATGTGCATCTCTAAATTTTGCTGCATCCTCAAATTTTAGTTTCTCTCTAGGAAGAGCTTCTTTCACACATGCTCTAGCTCCGTCATGTTCTCCTTTACCATGTCCAGCTTCAAAAAAACTCCACATATGTTGGATATTGTTTTCTTTGTGAGCCCTACATAGCCAATAAAACATTCAAGCATTTTTAAATTGCCCTGTATATTTATCTGACCATACGAGATGTTGTGCCATCTAGATTTCTCTTTCTTTTAAACTTTCATAAAATTTTGTGAAACAATATTGGACAAACTCTGAAAAGTGTAACCGGTTATCACTCAAATAGAAATGGTACTCCCTCAAAAATTTTCTATTATCTTCTGTACTATCATTTGCATGTCTGTATACAATATGAACAAAGATGGCCGCCTATACTGAATTATAATACTGAGATTGAATTTCCTCTTGTGGAGCAAGAGTATAGTTTTTTGCAAAGTCAACCACTGATAGGATGGTTCCAATTGGAAATGTATTTTTACATGTGCAAAATTGTCCATCAAGCCACCGAGCATATTGGGAGTGTCTCACATATTTGGATACAATATTATCCTTAAAATCTTTGATGAATACATGCACACTAATTTTTTTTGTGACTAACTCGCAATGCTTTCCAATTTATGCATACTTTAAAGAATATTCAACATTCTTGAATCTTTTCACATCCACTACTTATTGTCCAAATTCATGTGAATATTTTCATGCATACATTATCCTAACAATGAAAAGTTGCCCCATCTATTGCATTGTCCAAAAATACATGCTTTTGAATAAAATAAGTATCCATTAGATGTTTCACAAAACAAACCTACTACAAACTCCTTAATTGTTTGAGGTGGCATATTAATACCACATTCCTACATAATTTCATTAGTATGCAAAGTACAATATATATATTGAAAAACATCATAATCATAATGAAATTGCACATGAGTTTTACAACAACAAGAGATTCGTTGTTTATTAATTTTCACATACCAAGGTTTACATTTCTCGAATGATGTTTGACTTATGGCAATATTAAATGGTACTAACATTGAATCATCTAAGAATTTTTTATATAATTCAGTTTGAGTCATGTCTAATAGATGTTTTGGATGAGGATCACGAATTTTGGACCCCACTCTTAATTTTAAAACATCTCTAACATTAGATGATACCCTTGTATTATCATGCCAATATCTTTCAATCAAAGATTTGATTTCATTATTTAATTTCATGTCAGACCTTAGGAGTCTACCACTAAAACTCCAACATTGGTTAATTGGATCATTTTCAATACTTTCTCTTCTCTTTGCTACTTTTATCAAAGTTTTAAGATTTATATTTAGAAATTCACTAGTCTTATCATTTTTTATTCAAAAATGATTTATTAACTAAAGCAATTGTTATAGCTCTTCATGCTGCACTGCTATCTTTAGATCGACTCTTTTTACCAATAGAATAAATAGCATTAGAAACACTAGATATAACTTGTTTCATTGATTCATCTTTCTTTTTAAGTTTTACAAAAATGCCTAACTTTTTCATTACTTTTCACAATTTCTACATTTTCATCAATTGCATCATGAGTTGACATTGAAATCCAAGAGTTTTTCTATAAAAAAACATTTTATATACTCGTAGTCATGATATTTCCACAGTCCATGATAATAGAATTTCAATGCTTATGGCAGAAAACTATGTTTGCTTTTTTGTCTCAACGTTTCGGATCACACTCCATGATCCATCATCAGGAGGAAAGGAAAGAATATGAATGAATTAGATTGCAGAGATGTTTCTTAAAAAGAGAGAGGAGGTTGGCACGGATAGCAAGAAAAACTAGAGGAATTATTAAAAGGGATAGGTAAGTAAAAGTAAAAAGAGTTTAAAAAAAGAACAACAAAGAGCAAAATTAAAAAGATAAAAAGAAAGAAAGAAACCAAAGAGGTTGAATAGAGAAAAGCTAATGGAGAGGTATGAATGATAGCTATAAGTCTATGTACAACAATTTCAAAAATAATTCTATAAATGTAAGCAAGAAAATGCATGTAATACATTTCCCATGATTACCAAACCCTCTTGATAAAAATAACAAATGATATTTAATCTATTTTCAGATTGATGTACCTCTTTGAAATTTTGAAGTATAACTAGATGTAGATCCTTTGTTCTATAAATTTTGAAGTAAAAGTAGACGTAAATAACAAAAACCCTCTTTTTTATTCCTCTTGAAAATAGCTCCTGCACTTGATTCCACTTCAAAATTGTTCATATGATTGATTCCTTTCAAAATTTGAATACAATATGGCATGCCAAGAGATTCCACAAGACACCTGTAAGTAAAAAAATGTAGAAAATATCGTTGTCAGCCCGTACATCAGACATACAAGTTGCAAGGATATAGTGATAGTATGTTTTTCCATGATAATGGGAAATAATAGATATAAAAGAAATGGGTACCCATTTGTAATAAGAATGGGTGCCCGTTTTATAATGGGTACTTGTTATATAACGAGTACTCATTCTAAGAAATTTGAAATGGTCAACTACATTTTCCCATGGCTTTGGCTTGGCTTTGGTTTGGTTTTAGGCTTGAGAAAGGCATGGGTAGCCGACCTTGAGCCTTGGACCTACAAGTATTTGTCTAAGTATAGAACAAGAGGAAAGACTGACTTTACCTATATGGCTGATGACATTATTTTCTGAATTTTTTTACAAAATTAAAACCCATTATAGATGACGATGTGTAGTTTTAAAATATATAATTTTTTTTATTAGACTCATTTTTCTATTTATTAATTAATTGATGAGCAAACTAATCCAAAAACTTGAAATGACAAGTATTTGCATTTTTTTAATAACTTTCAATTTTTAAAGTTTTTTTTTTAAATATATTTCATCAATCTACACATCATTATTTACACAATGAAAAATATATATTTTATGATTAGTTTTGCTCAAATTATGTTGGTTGTACATGATGGGTTTTCAAATACAACAATTAGGGCCAATAAAAATTAATAAAAAAAATATTTAGAAAAAAATTATAAAAAAATATTCCCATGAAACTTCACTATACTACACATCTTTTCCCAAAAGGATTTAGAAAAATACTTTTATTTAGGTCAAATTATGTAAAAAAGAAGTGAATTTAAACAATGTTTTTTAGGCATGCCTATTGAAAATCAATTTCTATCATTTAGGTATTAAAATAAATTACATATTTGGAAACTAGACTCCACGTACTACATTTCATATTACTGATTTTTTTAAAGATTCAATCTTTAAGTGCTTCAAATTTTTAGGTCAAATGTGACAAATTCTAATAATTAGGGAAAACACTTCCACTTTTTGGCCAAAAAGTGGACCCAACTTCTTGCATTGACCCTGACCAAGCCTTTGGTGCCATAACATTGTTTCCTCAGCTGGAAGTTTCCTCTCCATAGAATGAGCACTCTTAGGTACCCAAAAAGCATGACCATCGGAAGTAGATGCAACAATCCTCTTCGTTGTTGCTTCCAATGGTGAGGATGAAGACTCTGAAGCTCTCTTCTTCGAAACAAAGGCACTATTGCACTGAACTGCGCATGCATCAAGCTGAAATAGAGTGCCAATCCGAACACCCTTAGCCAACACCATAGATCTTCTAGTCATCTTGCATCCTCCATTCGAGAAAATAATATGCACACCCACATCATTCAACTTACTTACATAAAGAAGGTTCCGTGCCAAACCAAGGATATGTAGAACACCATTGATTCCCTTCACTCGTCCATTAGGGAATCAAATCAAGACTCTTCCACAACCAACAATCTTTAGATGAGAATAATCACCCAAGTACACCTTTCCACCATCGTATTCTTCATACTTTGAAAACCAACCTCGATGCAAGGTCATGTGAAAAGATACACCAGAGTTAATAAGCCACACATCCTCAGATGCATGTGTTTCCAAGGTAGAAACAAACACTTCTCCTTCATCCTAAGAGGACTTGTCAAAATTTGAATCATATTTCTTTTTCTTTTTCTCCTCCTTGCACTCCTTGTGGAAGTGACCAAGTTTGCTATAGTTCCAACATATTGCCTTGGACTTTTCAAGATACTTAGATCTCCCACGGGATTTGGATCTTCCTTTTTCTTCCTTCTTCTTATCCTTTTTCTTTCCCTTCTCTTTGGATCTACCATGAACCACAAGAGCCTCCTTATCCAATTCAGAAGACTTTCTCCACATCTCTTCAGACAAAAATGAAAAAACCACTTCATCCATCTTGAAGGTGGTAGTGGTACTCCCAATGGCCATAACAAGGTGATCCCACGAATCTGGTAAGGAACACAATAATGTCATACATCGATCCTCCTCCTCCATCTTCACACCAATAGAGGTCAATTGGGCAACAAGCATATTGAATGTATTCAGATGAGCAATGATAGATCCTCCATCTTCCATCCATAGAGAATACAATTTCATTCGCAGGAATAACTTGTTCACTAGGGATTTAGCCTGATAAACATCTCCAAGCTTATTCCAAAGATCTTTTGTAGTCTTCTCTTCATGGATATTTAGGAGCACTGAGTCAGCCAAATAGAGTCTTATCAGACCCTTAGCCTTCTGATCCCTCAGATCCCAATATTCTTATTTAATGCTTGATGGCTAGATATTGCGAGCCATAGATCTCTATCCACTAATAAGTCCTCCATCTTGAGTTTCCACAAGTCAAAGTTAACTCCATTAAACTTCTCTATATCAAACCTCCTAGATGTGCTCGCCATCTCTTTCCTGCAATAAAGATTTCAAAATCCTTTGCATAAGCTCCTACTCAAATAAAGATCAGCTCAAAAAATCCTCTACCCAACAACTAGAACCAAAGTTGATCAGGCTTTGATACCAACTAAAAGGAAGAAAGGTATGCAGAAACCGCTTCCTACAATGATCTACTAAGGAAAGATTTATGCAAATTTTAACTTTTATAGTTACATATTAAGATGCACATTAACAGAAAGTAATAACAACACTCAAATACAAAACTCACAATACAAGATATACGTGGGGAAAACCCTTTCAGATAAAAAATCCCACTCTCCAAAGCTACCCAATATATTATTTAGGAATCAAGAAGATTAAAATATACTTGCAGAGCAAGCTTTCATAGGGGTATTAATCAAACATAGATCCAGAGGTAACTCAACATCTATAAGACTCTTACACACAACCTCCATCTCTAACTCCTAATATATAGGAGATACAATACATTAAAGTGTCAACGGTAATTACAAAACCATGAGCCAAAACCACCCAAAAGTGGCACCCAAATTATCTCTAATAAAATATGTCTTATGATGTGCCAAATCACACACCAACATGTGTAACTCTCCTCTTTACAGCTCTTTTAAGTGTCCAACACATTTTCACATTTCCCAAAAATAGGAGGTCTAACTTCTAGAGGCCATAACTTTTCATCCAGGTGTCTGATTGACGAACCGTTTGATGCGTTGGAAAGATCATGAAGAGATCTATCAAGATATAACCCGCTTCACTAGTTAAAAAAACTTTTAGGGTGTTTAGGGACCTCTAAATTCCTCAAAACTGAGTTCAAAATTTTTTCTGATAGTTTCAAAAAACAAAAATCTTTAATATCTCACAATCCAAGTATGATATTGAGTCGAAACTCATCCGAGATGTTTACTTAGTCATTCCACACCTTTTGGAAAAATTTAAAGTCCATATGAGGTCAAATGTAGAGTTACTAAAAATAGTAAGTCCCTCCATTTTTGCCCTTTCAGAAATTTTGAAAGTTCTAGACCATTCTTCAAGATAAAGGGTATTCGAAAAGACTAAAACTGGGAAGAATAGTAACCTTTTGTAGTTGCAAGGTTGACATTTTTTCTAACAATATTGTACCTTCTTCTAATTTACCACCCTTGGATGATGAGGGGAAACTAATTTTGATCCCTAAAGAAGTCTTGGAGATAAGGGAGAAAAGATTGAGAAATAGGAGCATCACAAAGCATTTGATCAAGTGGAAGGATTTGCCACTTGAGGATGCAACATGGGAAGGGATTGAAATACTTGAGCATCCAAATATACATTGCTTGAGGAAAAGATAACTTTGGGAGGGAGGACTTGTCATGTCCCCTTTTTGAAAAAAACACTTACTAAAAATAGTAAGTCCCATTGTCTTGAAATAGTAAGTTAGAGAAGGTGAAAGGCGACATTGGGGAACTTTATATTTAATATTTATATTGTCTTGACCTCATTTTTATCATTTGGAAAATTAAATATTAAATGTATTTAATTCATTATTGGTTCTAGCACAGGTGGAGTGTTGTATTTTAGGAGGCTATTTTTGGTAGATAAACATTAAAATAAAAAAACAACTTATGACAGGGTGTAAAGACCATTATGACAAAATTGATAACTGTCAAGGCCTAATTTTAGAAAACACTATGGAGAATATTCCAGAAGGGGGCATGGGGTTTTGGGCACCCAATTTAGCATATAGCATATAAAAGCATGTAATTTTATCATTTGAAGGTACTCCATGTTTATCATTTTTCTGATTTGAGACTGTGTGCTCAAATTGTCTTCAGTGGACAAAAACCCATTGGAGTTGGAGACTTGTGGATGAAAACCCATGAGTTTCATGTGATTAGAGGATGAAAACCCTTTGGTTTTAGTGGGAAGTCTCATCTAGGGGTTACATTGGAGCTTCAAAGATTGACAGTTTCAACTAGTTTTCAGAGTTTGTGTGTTTGTAGGTTTTGGTTGCAATTTGGGATTTCAGTTTTGTTGTTGCATGTTGTATTTTTTTGCAACTATAGAAGATTAGTATTTTTCTTTTCCATCATCTTCCATAATAGATTTAGAAGTTTGTGGAGTTATTGAGGTTTCCAAAACAATTATTGTTTTTTGTTGTGTGGGATTTGCAAGTAATTGGTGTTGTAATTGGTTGTGCTGTAGCTTTATTTTTCTAATGTAGAGAAGCTTATTTCTATGAATTTTATGTTTACTAATTAGTCCTAGGAGATGGAAACTTCATATTTTAGTTTGGGTACTTTTTGTAGAAGTTGGGGTTTGACTATGCTCGAGTGAATTACACAGTGCGTTTTTCAACATTTTGTGGGTTTGCAATAGATGTTCCAGATTTGTAATTTCTATTGATGTAGGTGTTATTACTATTGTAACAGTCCAAAATGATGAAAAAGTTAGATTCAAATCAACGAAAATAAGTTTTCATGAGTTTCAGATTATTTGTGAAAGTTTGGTGTTGATCAATGGATAGTTTGTAATGCAATTGTGTAGATTTTTTGTGGGAATATATTTATGCACTTAGATCTAAAGTATATTTGTTAAAATAATCAATTTGGGACATTACACTGAAGCAATACTTATGGAAAGGCAATTAGAGGAAACATTTTTGGCGAATAGGTGGAAAGGGTTTGTAAACATAAAAGATAGAAGCACTCCTACATAATCATTGCCTCAACCTACCAAATTGACTTTTAAACAAATTGAAGAGAACAAAGCAAAAGGGTTATGTTTTAATTGTGATAAAAAATATAGTTGGGGTCATAAATTTTCTAAAAAATTGTTCTACATTGAAGTTTCAAATGAGGAAGAAGAGGAGGAAGAATTAACATTAGATGGCGACAATTAAACTAATGAGGAATCAAGAGATACTCACCCAACCATCTCCTGTCATGCACTTTATGGAATATACAACCCAAAAACTCCCAATGTGGTGGGTTTTTTGAAGAAAGAGAGAGTAACAATGTTGATAGACTGAGGAAGCACTCACAACTTTATCAACAAGAAGTTAGCTACTTGTCTAAATTATTTTTTCTTGCCCCATAATTTTAGGTCTTGATTATAGATGGGGTTATTGTTAGTTGTTTCAGGAAATTCCATAACATTAAATTATCCACAGGAGATTATCATCTTGATTTCCCAATGTTTTCTATCTCCATGGGTGTATCAAATATTATCTTAGGAGTACAATGGCCTAATACATTGGGGATGATTGAGATGAACTTCTAGGAACTATTTATGCATTTTCAATTAGAGGGAAGGATAGTAGAACTGAGAGGATTGCATGTAAAGTCTCCACAAATGGTAATCTCTCACCAAATGCAAAAGATTCTTAACAAGGGGGCAGATGGGTTTATGGCCCAACTATTTTCATTAGAAGCATATCAAGCATAGGTTTGTACACCACTAGATCTATAAGTAGTTCTAGATAAGTATTCAATAGTTTTTGGAGAGATGCCTAAAGGATCTTCTTCTTCTTGTCTTCCGCCTCCTCCTCCATTTGCTTCTTCTCCTTCTCCTTCTCCTTCTTCTTGTATATCCTTCATTGGCAATAGGTTCTAGGATCCCATATGAGTGCTAGCATTTAGATCTAGATTGTAAGGCCTAGAAAATCCATCTTGATTTCTTTCAACATTAGGTTGTGAGAATGATATCTTCTGGAAATAAGTATTGATATTTACTAATGCGCTATGGATGCTAGATATATCTCCTTGTATATAGTGCAAACCTTCTTCTAGTGTACTTACCTTGTCATCCAATGGAGAGGTAGTTACAATTGAGGCGTGACTTGATCCAAACTCCAAGTCTATATCCTCTTTGTTAGGGATCTTTGTTGGTGTGTAAGAATTCTTGTCCCTACCTCTAGTTTGTGGTCCTGTCATGATGATGCTTAACCATGGAAAATGTATTTTTTTGATGACCCAACCTTGATTGAATTATTTTAGAAATTTTTCACCCCAAAACTAAAATTTTGAAGAGTAGACCCCTAATTATTTTTTTCAATATTTCCACAAATGTAAACAAATATGAAAAATTCCACAAATTGTAGTCTATATAGTGAATTTGTGAAAAACCATAAAATTGCAATAACTTACTGAAAATAACTTAAAATTCCTCCAAAAAAGGATTGTAGGTGGCTTAATGCGCTCTTGTTCAATCCTCCAAAAATTAGGAAAAAAATTGTTGAATTGCAGCCTTGGGAGCAAAATTGGTGGAAAAGATAATTCTACAATAAATCCTAAAAATCTACTCCAATTGACCTCAAATTAGGATTGAAGTAGATTCAATATACCATTGAATAACTCTCCAAAAATTAATAAAAAAATCTCCAAAATGAGAGAGATATGTGCTTCTCAAAATGAGCTCCAAAAATTAAAAAAATCACCTTGCTTCTTGGCTTCACAGTGCCAAGATCATATGATCTGATACCACTTGTAAGGATATGTGTTGAGTATGATATTTTATTTGGGATCTCTTGGAGATATAACATGGAATGGCTTCATCTATAAGGAGTATTGTGTAATGTCCCCATTCTTGGAATGGTCGTCATTAGAGAGGACTTGGGCTTATCACCCCGCTCTGGGATTCTTGGAGGTTTGCCTTCCTTAGAGCCAACTATTTGGGAGAATTGCTATCTTGCTAGGAGATCATATTATGTTGTATGGATTCCAATTTGACATGAGAGGAGGCTTTCTTAGGAGTGCCTTGCTACACACACATCATGGATGCCATCATATTGGAAGAACTTGTGATTGAAGATCCATTATTCACTAACACCTCTCCTTGGTGCTTAAGGGATGGAAAAAAACATATTATTCTTCATACTTATGTTGGTGCTAGAAGAAGGAATCAAATAATAAAAAATTATATATTTAATTTAATTTGTTATGGCACCCATGTGGAGAAAGGGAGGTTGGCCCTCTTGGAGAGAAATCACATTTCAAATATAATACTAAATGGCCTAGGTCGGCCCTATGGGAGATGAGGAAAATTACATATATATACATGGTCATTTGGCATTTGGAAATCATCATTCATTCATAATTCATTCAAGTTATCTCTTGGAGGAGGATTTGAGACAAAAACCTCAAGTTCTTGGAAGGAGTAGGATGAAACCCTAGCTTCTTCTTGTGAGGATTCCGTGATGGGGATCCAATTGCACTTCATCATCATTTGGGAAGATTACTATCATCTTGGAGAACACTCTTGGGTGGTGAATAACCTAGGGCATCGTCCTAGGGTTGGAGTGCACCTACTTGAGGAGGAGTGACTTGTTTCTAAGGCATATTTGTGGAGTTGTATAGGCTACTAGGGTTAGGGTTTGGGCAGACTTTACATCATCAATCTTGCAGCCTTGTGTGCCCTCCATTGGAGACTATATTCTTGCATATTTTGGTATGTAATCATTGATAATAGTATTTTATATGTTGTGAGGCTTGTGGCTGTTCGCCCTAGCCATATATTTGTGATTGAAGGATACATATATTCAGATTTGCAACAACAAACTTATTTAATCATGTTGGAGATGTTATGATGGTTTCCAATGTGTGTTTCATGGTGTAATTCATCTATGTGCTTGGGTGAATCATTTTCTATACTTCTTTGATGCTTTGATGTAATGTTTATGGGATTTTTATGAGTATTTACAATTTGAAAATATAAAAATTAGAAATCAGTATCTAGGGTTAGAGTAGGAAATTCAAACTTGTTCAAAATATCCCCTTTGGGATATTATAATTTGTATCAGAGCCTTGATCTGCTTGCTCGTTGTTAGGGTTAGTTGGCGGAAGATATCAATTAAATGCAAATAAAGATTAGACAGAGGAATGGAAATACATAGAAATAATAACAGTGAGAGACAAGTTTTAACGTGGTTCACCCAAACTCAGGCTACATCCACCAAACAGAGAGTCCAATATTATTATCCAGTAAATCAAACCGATTACAATCAACAATCCCTGCAACTCAATACCGCTACCAATGATGCAATACAATATCAACCAAAACCCTAACCCTTAGCCACTTTTTATCAAGCCTTTTTGTCAATTACAAAAAATATGGTTTTCTTATGTCGGTCACAAAAATAGGATTTTTTTATGTGGGCGAACCCTGAACCCCGGCGAGGATACATGGCTAGTGTACAGTACTTTCCTGATCAGTCGCCACCTACCAACAATCTCCCACTTGGAGACTAATCAGGCTCCACACCAAATAATCTCCCACTTGGAGACTGACCCTAGACGACACCGCTGCGCATGCAGCTCCCACTGGAAATAAGCACCCTGGACTCTACTGTTCTATTTTTATTGTTTTCAGTCTAGAAGACCAACTGAAGTTGAAGAGGAGCTCAACTTCTCCCTTGTCACTGCCTTTGTAAACATATCCACTAGATTTTCATCTATATGTATCTTTTCCAGCCTTAACTATCCATTATCCAACACCGACCGAATAAAGTGATACCTCAACTATATGTGTTTAGTCTTTGAATGCAAAGAAAAATTCTTTGCAAGATGTATGGCACTCTGACTATCTATATACAAAGAACTATTAGCCTGTTGTTTGCCCAATTATTCCATGAAAGAGGTCAGCCATATCATCTCCTTGCTTGCCTCAGTTACAGCTACATACTCTGCCTCTGTGGTGGATAAAGCAACCACCTTTTGCAATTGTGAGATCCAGCTCACTGTTGTCCACCTACAGTAAAGACATAACCTATAGTACTCCACCTGGTATCAATATCCCCTGCCAAATCTGAGTCTACATAGCCTGCTAAATTAGTATTAGAGCCCCCAAAACATAAGTGTTTATTGGATGTACCTCTCAAATATCTGAGAATCCATTTTACTGCATTCCAATGCTCAAATCCGGGATGACTCATATACCTGCTAACAACTCCTACAACATGTGCAATATCCGATCTTGTGCATATCATGGCATACATTAAACTTCCTACAGCTGAAGCATATGGTACCTTGGACATTTTTGCTTCCTCCTCTTGTGTCTTTGGACACATCTCCTTAGTCAATTTCAAATGACTAGGCAAAGGTGTGCTGACAACTTTTGCATTCTCCATATGGAATCTCTGCAACACCTTTTCAACATAAGCAGCCTGAGATAGAGTCAATTTTCTATTCTTCCTATCTCTACAAATTTTCATACCAAGGATTTGTTTTGCTGCCCCCAAATCCTTCATATCAAATGACTGTGCTAACTGATGTTTTAACTCTCTGATGTGATCCATGTTAGACCCAGCTACAAGCATGTCATCAACATATAAACATAAAATAATGTAGCTATCATTATCCAACCTCTTAAAATAAACACAATGGTCAGAATTACATCAGCTATAGCCTTGCTTAGCCATAAAACTATCAAATTTCAAATACCATTGCCAAGGTGCTTGTTTCAGGCCATACAAACTTTTCTTCAATCTGCACACCAGTTTCTCCTTACCTCTGACCTCAAATCCTTGGGGCTGTTCCATGTATATCTCCTCCTCCAAATCACCATGGAGAAAGGTAGTTTTCACATCTAGCTGTTCCAAATGCAAATTTTCAGTAGCCACAATATTTAAACAGTACGACTAGAAGTCATCTTGACAACCGGAGAAAATATCTCATCAAAATCAATGCCCTTTTTCCATGCAAATCCTTTTACAACTAACCTGTCTTTAAATCTTTTCTTACCTCCATTTTCCTCTTTCAGTGTATAACCCATTTGTTTGGTAAAGCCTTTTTACCTGCAGGCAACTTACATAATTCCCAAGTCTGATTTTTCAGCAAGGAGTCCATTTCTTCTTTCATTGCAAGCTCCCACTAAACCTGTGTATCCACCTGCATAGCTTCATCATACCCTTCTGGTTCACCAGCATCTATTAACAAAATAGAATACAAAGAGGGAGAAAACCTTTCAGGAGGTCTACTTAGCCTTTTTGACCATCTAACATTCACTGGAGTTTGTGGTATTTTTGGTTGATGTTGCGGAGCATGAGGAACCACTGGAACATCACTATTTGGAGTATCATCTAGCACCAAATAATCTTTTTCTTTCTTCTCATGCTGCTGCAACTGATCTTTGTACAACACCTTCTCATTGAATATAACATCCCTGCTTCTCACAATTTTCTAATTTTCAAAATCCCAAAGCCTATAACCAAATTCATCAATGCCATATCCAATGAAGGTACATATTTTTGATTTTGCATCAAGCTTGGTTCTATTTTCAAAATCTACATGTGCAAATGCTTCACATCTAAAGGTTTTGAGAAAAAAATAACTCACCTTCTTACCTGTCCATGCTTCCTCTGGAATACCACAACCCAAAGGAATTGAAGGACCTCTATTAATTAAATATACAACAGTGTTGACAGCCTCTACCCACATATTTAAAGGCAGCCCAGCATGCAATCTCATGGTCCTTGTACGCTCCATTATTGTCCTATTCATGCATTCAACCACCCCATTTTCTTGTGGAGTCCCTAGAACCATTTTTTGCCTACCAATTCCATTAAAGGAACAATAATCTTCAAATTCTTTGTTGCAATACTCACCACCATTATCAGATCTGAGACATTTTAATCTTTTACCTGTCTCATTTTCAACCAAGCTTCTCCATTTCCTAAATGTTTCAAATACATCAAATTTCTATCTAAGGAAATAAATCCAGACCTTCCTAGTTGCATCATCTATGAATATAACATAGTACGGAGAGCCACTGAGAGAAGATACCTGAGTTGGTCCCCATACATCTATATGCACAAGCTCCAACTTTTCATTTTTCTTTTGCTTCCCATCTCTGAGAAAAATGACTCTCTTTTGTTTTCCATACACACAACTTTCACAGAAATCCATATTAATACATTTCAGACCTAGTAAAACTTTCTTAGAATGAAGTACCTTCATACCTTTTTCACTCATATGCCCAAGTCTATTATGCCACAGTGTTGTCTCAGAACCTGCAGCAACTTTTCCAGTCTCTTCCTGCAAACCTGCAGCAACTGTTCCTGAACCTGTTTATTTTTTCTCTGTAACAGCTAAAGTAGAAGGAACAGTATGACATATACAAAGATATAAGGTGCCTACTTTCACACCTTTTGTTACTACTAAGGCACCTTTTGAAACCTTCCAATTTTTATTAGTAAATGTAACAATGCAACCTTGTTCAGCTAGCTGCCCTGCTGAAATTAAATTCCTATTGAGCCTTGGAATGTGCCTTACCTCTTGTAGTAGCCAATGATTCCCATTTTGCAACTTAATCTTGATTCTTCCCTTTCCAACAATCTGACAGGGTTCGTTATCTCCCAAATAAACTAGCCCAAAATCCCCTTGGACATAATCAAGAAAATAACTTCTATGGGGCGTAGCATGAAATGAGGCCCCTGAATCTAAAACCCATGAATCATCAGCATTATCTAGGGAAAGAATCAAAGCATCATCTTCAAATTTGTTACTTACCACATTTGCTTCCTTATTGCCTTCTTGTTTGTCTCCTTCTTTATTTTTCTGAGACCAACAATCTTTCTTCAGATGACCTAGTTTCCCACAATACCAGCAATCCTTCTATCCTCTAGTTTAGGATCTTTTGTCCTTTGATTTTCCTCGTGACTTCCCATGACCTCTAGAACCTTTTCCTCTCTCCTTTGATCTGCCCTTGCTTTCTGCATTCAAAACATTGCCTGATGTGGATCCTCCTGAGCTTTTCTTACAAATTTCCTCACTCAAAATAACACTAACAACATCATCAAATTTCAGGGTATTTGAACCAGAAATAGAGTTACTAACTGCCATTACCAAACTATCCCAACTTTTAGGCAATGGACATAATATCAAGAGAGCTCTAACTTCTTCATCAAATTTTACATTTATAGAAGTCAATTGACTGAAAATCATATTAAATTTATTTAAATGACTTGTCACAAATCCACCTTCAACCATTTTCAAATTAAACAAACGCTTCATGAGAAATACCTTATTTGAGGCTGAGGGTTTTGCATACAATTTAGTCAAAGCTTTCATCAGACCATCTGTTGTCTTCGCTTCTGTTATATTAAATGCCAGCGATGGTGCCAGACACAACTGAATGGTTCCCAGTGCCTTTCTGTCAAGAAGATTCCAATCCTCATCAGACATTATTGCCGGTTTCTTGGCTACTCCTTCCAATGGCATCCATAAATCCTTTTGATAGAGGTAATCCTCCATCTGCATCTTCCATAATTGATAGTTCTACCCAATGAATTTATCGACCTTTAATTTACCCTCGTCTGCCATTGCTCCCACTCAACCGTGAGACCTTCCTACAGACGATAATCGAACACAACCTGCTCTGATACCACTTGTTAGGGTTAGCCAGATGAAGATATCAATTAAATGCAAATAAAGATTAAATAGAGGAATGGAAATACATAGAAATAATAATAGCGAGAGACAAGTTTTAACGTGGTTCACCCAAACTTGGGCTACATCCACCAAACAGAGAGTCCAATATTATTATCCAGTAAATCAAACCGATTACAATCAACAATCCCTACAACTCAATACCGCTGCAAATGCTATAATACAATATCAACCAAAACCCTAACCCTCAGCCACTTTTTATCAAGCCTTTTTGTCGGTTAAAAAAAAGGTTTTCTTATGTTGGTCACAAAAATAGGATTTTTTTATGTCGGCAAACCCTGAACCCCGGCGAGGATACATGGCTAGTGTACAGTACTTTCCTGATCAATCACCACCTACCAACAATCTCCCACTTGGAGACTGATCAGGCTCCACACCAAACACCTGTGGGATTTATTTAAAGTTTTTTAGCTAATTAATTTTGAAGACAGAAGATATATTACCTACAAAAGGAGACATCGTACTATTAGGTACGAATCCAAAGGAGAAGGCAACATGAGTGACAAGGACCATGAAAGTCATCATGAAGATAATCCTAAAAACTAAGGCGCAATGACACTACTCCTTGGTCTTTCAAGACAACAACGGGAGCTAATTCATATGATGAACAATTTTATGAGGTAAAATCTTGGCAATTAGAGAGGCAACTACAATGGTGGTGATAGAGGCAACCAACACAATGGGCACAATGATGCAAGTTCTTTCAAGAACCAAGGTAATGTTCTGGTGCGTACATCTCATTCTTCCATGCTGAGACCACTCATGCCTACATTGTTGGATCAGCCAAGGGTCATAGAGGAGGAACCACAAGCTCAAGGAGAAAATTTTGAGGACTATTAGACGGAATGGTCGGCACTAAGCGAAGAATGCAAAGAAGCCTTGCCATGGGATGACTTCTACCAAGTCAAATATCAGAATCAGGATCAACCTCAAGAAGGGAGGACTCGTCGTCACACAAATCATGAGTTACAAAAGAAGTTGGGTAAGGTCAATATCACTCCATTTGAGGACTCTGGGAAAATCACGACACATGCTTAGATTCAAAAATTGGACAACTAATTTACATTGAGCCCTATGGTCGAGAAGGATGCTATACAATTTGACACATTACACTTGGAGGGTGATGCTCTTGATTGGTGGTACAATGGCTTGGTGACTCAAGGACATGATTACATCACTACATACTTGGAGTTCTCTCAAAGGTTGATTGATAGATTCGATGATGCAAATCTGGAACAATTCTTCAAAGATTTGGCACAAATTAAACAAGATGGTCCCATGGATGCATACATTATGGAGTTTTAGAAGCTTGTCATGTTGGTGCCAAATATCTCAGAGACATGATTGACATTCCTCTTCATTGAGGGACTCAAGGAGATGATTTGTGGATGGGTAAGAGCCTTGGATTCTCTGGCACTAAGGGAAGAAATCAAGAGGGCTCAAGGGATGAAGTGTTCAACACCTTCCAAACCCAAGTTTCAAAGCAAGACATTTCAAAAGGAGATGAAGAGGAACTTTCCAAAAGATGAACAAAGGAGGCCCATAATGGATTTCAAGACAAGGAACAAGATGTGAAGAAAGAAGCTTTGCTTTACATGTAGGGAGCCATGGGTGCTAGGGCATAGGTGTCAAGGCAAAGCTAAGGCATATTACATTGAGGTCTTCTTCAATGATGAAGAAGAGGTTCTCAACACTAAGCTAGAGGAAGACATAGAAGAATGACATGAGGAAAGTGACGACACACAAGGTACTATTGCATTTCTTTCTGGAGTTCTAAAGTATTATCCTTTTAGGATTAGAGGTGTGACAAAAGGACAAAGAGTATCTTGTTTGGTGGATAGTTGTGCTACACACAATTTCATTGATGAAAGATTTGTGGTCATGAGAGGGTTGCAAGTAGAAGAATTTCTAGGGTTTAATGTCCTCTTGGAGGATGGATTCAAGATGAATTACATGAGGAAGATATCTCATCTTAGTATTTAGTTGGAGGACTACACTTTTGAGGATGAGTTCTATGTGGTTGGCATTGGAGAGAACGAGGTCGTCTTGGGAATTCAATGGCTCAAATCTCTTGGGTGATATATATAGGACTTCAACAAGATGGAGCTAGAGTTCACTTCAAATGGCAAGCAAATCATACTGAAGGCTAGCAACAGTAGCACACCAATGAGCATGGCAGCTAAGAGGATAGAGGTCCAATTCAAATTTGAGGCAACTAATTTTTAGATGGAGGCCCCCTTGGCTTTGTACTCATTAGAGGACATGTGACAAAGATGGAAGAGATGAAGAAGGAGATTGAGGAAAATGAGTTGAGATATGAGGATACATATGATTTTCTAATTCATAACAACAGTCCTGCCTCTTACATGATAGCTACTTCACATAAGGAAAACACTGTGGAAGAGGTCCTCAAGATAGACACTTGTGATCATGACATGGAGTTGTGTGATAGTTGGTCACAACAAGTACGAAAGGCAAAGATATTGGCTGCCCAGGCAAGACAACACTTGCATGACATCAAAGAATAGAGTCAATAGCTAGACCAAGCAAGGAAACAGAGGGGAGTACATCTACAATCTCTATTTCTTCCAAGGAAAGAAGATGTCATGGTGGAGTATGTGGATTTGGATAAGTGGATGGAGAGGTATGATTTAGAGATTCTGACATCTGATTTGCATCATGAGGAGGTTTGTTTTGAGAGCTCTTGAAGGATTAATCAGTAGAGGAGATTGTTGAGTCTACACTTAGTGGAACTGCCACTTATGACATGATTGCATTTGGAGAGGGAGCCATATGGGATGATTCTTTGATCATTCATGGACCAAAGGTAGAGTTGGATGGTATGGTGATACAAATCTTTAATTCTATTGATCCTTTGGTGATATGGGAGGTTGTCCACAATATCGAGGCACTTGCATTAGAGGAGCATACTTTAGAGATATGGGTGGTTCAAACACCAAGGTATGATATTGTTCTTATTTTGGGTAGTGAGGTACTAGGACTTGTCTCACAATTGAGATTTGACCAAGGAGATAGAGTTGAGCACGATGCCATGGATATTTTAGCCCTAGTAGATGAAGTCCTTTATGGTTAGGAGATGATCATTCTACTTCTTGGTACATGGATCTCTTATTGAGTAGATGGAGGACAACATTTGTTGTGGAGTTGAGAGGAGAGTCAGGACATCTCATCTTCTTGGGAGAGTAGCACATTGATGATATCCTATCATCCCTTGTCATGAGTAACATCCTTTGCACTATCACAAAGTTGATTGGCCAACATGAGGTTGTTGTTTAGGGTTGTGTCAGTAGCATTGTGGGAGCATTTACACACCCTTGCACCTATACTGGGCATACTTCACATTTAGGGGAGGTCTATGGGAGTTGGAGGTTAGTTTGGTGTTGAGGACTTTCTGAGATACTACCTCATAATCTGTGCTTATAGAGAGGTGATGATTTGGGATCCAGGTGGTGGCATGTTAGATACATCACTTCATTGGGATTTTGATTAGTTGCTTCACAACTCATGGAGCATTGATGATTATTCTATCAGAGTGATGCAACAAAATCTTGGAGACTTGTGGTTGTATTTCAGAGATTGTATTCTTCATCACTTGTTCTTCAAGGTTTAGGATTGGACCGGCTACTAGTTCCTCAGGAGTGGCACCTTGGGAGCTTTGGGAAGTATTACACTCGTGGTTGCGAGATTACTTCCAGAACCTAGAGGATGGTGTTTGGTTAGAATCAAGAGGGTATGGTTTCATCTATTGGAGTTCACTTTGCATTACATTCTTCACATTCTTCTTGGATGATGCAACCACCAATGGAGGATTTGTATAGTCACTGGGCATGCAGATAGATGGAGATACATGTCACTTGACACTATCTTTTAGGATATGCACTTGGCATTTATTGAGGATAAGTAATTTAGAGAAGGGAGGATTATAATGTCCCCATTCTTGGAATGGTCACCATTAGGGGTCAGTGCAAGAAGTTGGGTCCACTTTTTGGCCAAAAAGTGGAAGTGTTTTCCCTGATTTTCAAAATTTTTCACATTTGACTTGAACATTTGAGGCACTTAAATATTGAATCTTCAAAAAGGTTAGTAATATGAAATGTAGTACTCGAAGTCTAGTTTCCAAATATGTAATTTATTTTAATACTCAGATGATACAAATTGATTTTCAATAGGCATTTCTAAAAACCACTGTTTAAAAGTCACTTTTTTTACCATACCATGCACTTGTACGACCAACATAATTTGACCTATATAAAAGTATTTTTCTAAATCATTTTGGGGAAATATGTGTAGTACAATGATGTTTGATGAGGATATTTTTTAATAATTTTTTTTCAAATAGTTTTTTTTATTAATTTTTTATTGGCCCTAACTGCTATTTTCGAAAACCCTTGTGTACGACCAACATAATTTGAGAAAAACTAATCATAAAATAATTTTTTTTTTCATTGTGTAAAGAATGATGTGTAGATTGATGACATGTAATTTTTTTTCAAAAAACTTTAAAAATTAAAAGTTATTAAAAAAATACAAACAATTGTCATTTCAAGTTTTTGGACCAGTTTGCTCATAATTTAAATAATAAATAGAAAAACAAGTCCAATAAAAAAAATTACATATTTGAAAACTAGACACTATCATCTGTAATGGGTTTTAATTTTGTAAAAAGATTTAGAAAAAAAAGTCATCAGCCATATAGGTAAACTCAGTCTTTTCTCTTGTTCTGTACTTAGAAGAAAACTCGCAGGTCCAAGGCAAGGGGTTGGCTTACCATGCCTTTCCCAAGCCTAAGCTTTTAGGAATAGGTACCCATTCCTTTTGTGTGGGAAAAAAAAATGCACAGGGTTTTTTTTCAAATTCAAATATCTATATAGAAACGAGTACCCGTTCCTAAATGGGTACCCGTTTAGGATCGGGCACCCGTTCCTAAACAGGTACCTGTTTAGGCTCGGGCATCCATTCCTAAATGGGTACCCATTTCTTTTAAAATGGGTACTTGTTTTTGTCAGATTTTTTTTGCCTGCGACTTCCCCTCTATGTGGACGCAACTTCTTGCACTTACCCTTAGAGAGGACTTGGGCGTATCACCTCGCTCTGGGATTCTTGAAGGTTTGTCTTCCTTGGAGTGAGCTATTTAGGGGAATTGATATCTTCCTAGGAGATCATATTATGTTGTATGGATGCCAATTCGACATAAGAGGAGGTTTTCTTAGGAACGCCTTGCTACACACACATCATGGATGTCACCATATTGGGCAACTTGTGATTAAAGATCTATTATTTGCTAACACCTCTCCTTGGTGCTTAAGGGATGGAAGAAAATATATTATTTTTCTTACTTATGTTGGCACTAGAAGAAGGAATCAAATAATAACAAATTATATCTTTAAATTAATTTTTTATGGTGCCCATGTGGAGAAAGGGAGGTCGGCTTTCTTGGAGGGAACTCTCATTTCAAATATAATACTAAATGGCTTAGGTCAGCCTCATGGGAGAGGAGGCAAATTGCATACATATACTTGTTGTCGATGAGGATTGCACCCTTATGCAAAGCTGTGACACTCTACAATCCTTCGAAACATGGGGACAAACTCAGGCTATGGATGACTTGTAATGAGTTTGAACCTCTAGATTATGGGCTGGTTCCCTTAAAACATTCTATTTGAAACTATGATTTTTGTTTTGGAAAAGGGGAAGAAAGAAACTATAATGGAAATAAAAC
This sequence comes from Cunninghamia lanceolata, assembly GCA_027924645.1. Classification (NCBI taxonomy): domain Eukaryota; kingdom Viridiplantae; phylum Streptophyta; class Pinopsida; order Cupressales; family Cupressaceae; genus Cunninghamia; species Cunninghamia lanceolata. The sequence continues at coordinate 1,050,200 of BSBN01000585.1, forward strand.
TGTAAAATTTGGTGATACACCTAATAAGGATGGAAAATTTACAATCTGGTTCATAATAGAATTCAGAAATCTAACCTACACAATCCAATCTTGGCATAAATATCACAAAAGTGTTTCTGAGGAAGGTTGGAAAATAAATTCTTTATGAAGGAAATGACTTTTCACAACATAAAAGAACTACTTTCAGTAACACAACCTAAGACTTGTAATATCTCTATGCTTAACACTACAAGTAAGAGTGAGACAATAATTTTAAAGGTTTTGACAATTAAACAGAGTAAAACTTCATCAAATCATTTCATACAATTAGCATCAAATGGAAAGATAACTACTTGATTAAAAAAAAACAAAGGAAATATTACACGAAAACAAAGAAATTAGACTTGTAATCTGCTATGATCTCTATAAAACTGTAAAAAAATGAGCTACAAAATCTCCTTCTCTCTCAAAGTGTAAAGAGCAAAAAAGGCAAGAAATTGAAGAATGAGTTACAAAACCTCCTGTCTTTCAATGTGTAGAAGAGAAAATATTGCAAGAACTAGTAAAAACCAAGTTTTTCTTTACAATATATTGTTTACTCTCTCCAAGAGGCATGCAAAAATAAAATTGTAGCTAACTGCCTCTAAAAATAAGTCCTCGAAAGTGATCTATGAGCAAACCAAGAAATCCCTAAAAATAAGGGCTCAAACTATCACAAATTGAGAAAAAATAGCTCCAAGTTGACCCTCTCCATGTGCTTGACCATGAAGTTGACCAAAATTCCTCAAATTTCTCCTAAAATCATGCAAAAAGGCTCCAAATAGCCTCAGTTAACTCAACTCATCAATTTGCATGATTTTGCTTTTGCAAAATTGATGTGAATAAATAATAAAGTAATTAGAGGATAATTACTCTATTGTTAGTTACAACTTGTACTATTTCTGATTTTACAATTTGTGAAAAATAATAAAGTAATTTGAAGATTATTACTTTACTATTTATTTACATTGGTTTATTTTGTAAAATTAGAAATAGTACAAGTTGTAACTAACAATAGAGTAATTATCCTCTAATTACTTTATTATTTACTCACATCAATTTTGCAAAAGCAAAATCATGCAAATTGATGAGTTGAGTTAACTGAGGCTATTTGGAGCCTTTTTGCATGATTTAAGGAGTGATTTGAGGAATTTTGGTCAACTTCTTGGTCAAACACGTGGAGAGGGTCAACTTGGAGCTATTTTTGTTCAATTTGTGATAGTTTGAGCCCTTATTTTTAGGGATTTCTTGGTTTGCTTGTGGATCACTTTGGAGGACTTATTTTTAGAGGCAGTTAGCTGCAGTTTTATTTTTGCATGCCTGTTGGAGAGAGAAAACAATATATTGTAAAGAAAAATAGAAGGTTTTGTAACTCATTCTTCAAATTCTTACCTTTTTTGCTCTTTACACTTTGAGAGAGAAGGAGGTTTTGTAGCTCATTTTTTGATAGTTTTATAGAGATCACAACAGATTACAGGTTCAATTTCTTTGTTTTTGTGTAATATTTCCTTTGTTTTTTTGGAATCAAGTAGTTGCCTTTCTATTTGATGCTAATTGTATGAAGTGATTTGATGAAGTTTTACTCTGTTTAATTGTCAAAACCTTTAAAATTATTGTCTCACTCTTACTTGCAATGTTAAGCATAGAGATATTACAAGTTTTAGGTTGTGTTACTAAAAGTAGTTCTTTTATGTTGTGAAAAGTCATTTTCCTTCATAAAGAGTTTATTTTCCAGCCTTCCTTAGAAACACTTTTGTGATATTTATGCCAAGATTGGATTGTGTAGGTTAGATTTCTGAATTCTATTGTGAACCAGATTGCAAATTTTCCATCCTTATTAAGTGTATCACCAAATTTTACAATTTTATTTCCATTATAGTTTCTTTCTTCCCCTTTTCCAAAACAAAAATCACATTTTCAAATAGAATATTTTAAGGGAACCGGCCCATAATCTGGAGGTTCAAACTCATTATAGGTCACCCACAACCTGAGTTTGTCTGAATGTTTCAAAGGATTGCAGAGTGTCACAGCTTTGCATAAGGGTGCAATCCTCATTGACAACAATACAGTTGCAAGTATGTGCCTAACCAGTGTTGTCATTGATGTCAACATATCTGTGTTGTCATTGGTGTCAACTGTGCTCTTGTTCTGATGCTTGCTTGTAATAAGTTAAGTGTTGAAGAAAATAAGTATTCCTGATATAGTAGAACAATCTAGTAGATTGCTCCACATTTCTTGTAGAATGAATATCCTTGTCTGTAGATTGGAAGTTATTTGGATGCATGTTTGAAGATGCTATGTTCCAAGTTTGAGCCTCCAGTATGAAGATTTGAGTGAGTTATGTTCACAAGAGTGAAAACTACTTTTTCTATATATTTGGTGATGACAGGGAGAATGTATTATGCTCTGCATTCCTCTGCATTTAAGTATTTAAGTTTGCGGTTCTGGAATCAAGTTTGTAATGATGATAAGTGCCTTCAACTCCAATGATTCATGATTTGGTGGTCTACAAGCGATCTTTTCCTTATGACAGTAGCTGACAGTGTTGTTTATGTGCTCCAGTTTGAATAATCTTCTTGACAGAGTGGTTATAGATTGTGCGGTTGTTCTTGGTGATTACAATGTGCTTGTGGATGTCTCTAAATCATGTTCCTACCTTTGAACTAGTCCACAAAGAGAGTTATGTATCATAGATGAAGAATGTTCTTAGAAGACTTAGTGATAACACCACTCTTGGTCGACCTGATTGTTTTCAGTACTTGCGGAGATGCATTAAAGATTGTGCAAGCATGTTGTGGCATGGAAGATTGCATTTGAGTCCCAAATAAGGCAAAACATGATCTGCATACATCTTTCCTTTAGCTAATCTTGTTTAGGTCTAGACCTATTTCTATGTATGTTTGTATTGCCAACTTTGGAGAATGTTCCAATGATTGATGAATGTAATGCCGACTTTGATGTACATTCCAAGGTTGATGAATTGTATAAAAGCATGTAATGTACTTGCAAAAAAGATGTCCTTGAGTGAAAATGGAAAGATAAGTGCGAAGGTGTAAGAAGAGTAGAGCAAAGGTGTTATATTGTGCTTCAATGGAACTGAACCCAAGCATGAAGTAGATGCTATCAAATCAGTTCACCAATCCTTGGCAGTGAGCCACCCCTTGGCAGTGAGCCGATCTTGGTAGTGAACCCTAACATTTGTAGTGAGCATCTTGGGCAGTGAGCCCTAAGGCAGTGAGCCTCTGATTTTTGATATTGCTATACCTTATTTATTTTTGTGGGCTAACACCCACTGTGGTTTTTCCCTTATAGGGTTTTCCACGTAAAAATTCTGGTGTCCCATGTGTTATTGTGTTAAGCTTCTTATTTCATGCTTTCATGATTAATCTTAATAATAGTGATTAAGAATTTGATGTGTTGTTATTCATAAGTGGTTAAAGTTTTGTGACAACTGATTCACCCCCCTCTCAGTTGTCCTATATATTTCAACAATTGGTATTAGATCTAGGTTCCTCGAAAGAAAGCCTAACCGCTTGAGGAAGATCCAGGATGTCTTACAGGAAGGAAGCTCTGTAGTTTGATGGAATGAATTATGCTCTCTAGAAGGTACAAATGAAAAGCCACCTCCTTTGTCTTGGTCATAAGGTGTGGAAAGCAACAGAGACAAAGTATACCTTGCCTTAGAATGGTTTGCAAACTGAAGATGAAATCAAATAATATGAGTTAAACATAAAAGCTAGAGATGCTCTGTTGAGTGCCTTGTCTAACACTGAGTTGATAAGGGTCATGGATCTGAAATCTGCTTATGAAGTCTGGGAAAATCTGGAAAAACTATATGAAGGAGATGATTCTGTAAATAGTGCCAAATTACAGGGCTTAAAAGTGAAATATGATGGTTTAAAAATGAATGAAAATGAAAACATAATTACCTTCATGCAAAGGGTTGATGAAATTGTCAATGGAATAAAAGGTATGGGAGGAACTATTGATGAGAAGAAAGTTGTGATGAAAATTCTTAGGCTACTACCTAAGTCCTATAGTCACAAGGTAGCTGCAATTGAAGAAGTAATTCAGAGGGTCATCCCACAATAGTGGGTTACACTTTTGTGGACAAAGAAAACATGAAGGTGCCAAAAAACTATAGTAAACACCTTCGTTCAAAGGTGCTTTCTTTGCTCAAAGGTCCTGTCAAGATTTTTAAATCTTAAAATAATGAGGCCTTGATTCGAAGGTGTTCTCCATTCGAAGGTCTTTAGGCGTCAAATTAAAACAATAAAATGACACCTTCGAATGAAGACTCTCTCTATTTATAATGCAAGCTACCTTCGTTTGAAGATGTTTACTATGGGTATATTTGCGTCATCTTTGGACCTTCATTCGAAGGTGTGTAAAATTCAAACAAAGGACATCACCCCCCTTCGTTCGCAGGTGTCTTCGAACAAAGACCCCCACTAGACACCTTCCCTCCTTCCCTTCCCTTTTCTTCTGCAAAATTTTGGCTTCTAAAGCCCAGTTGAAGGTCCAAATGGATTCACCTTTGCCAAACCAAATTGGAGGATCGTAGCCCTCGAAATGAGCTTTCCAACGAGTATAGTTTTGATATATTTTGATTTTATTATGATTTTTTTCATTTTACTAAACATAGGTTTTTCACCAAACATCAAGTTCTCTATTCTACACACATGGAAAATTAGTAAATTAGTGAAAAAAAATTCTGAAAAATATGTATGCCCTAGGTATTGATGTCCTTGTTTCAACAAAAAAAAATTGAATTTCAATACATACATAAAAAGTTATGTTTATGGAATACGCCTGTCTAAATTATAATTGTTTTGACTTTAAAACTTAATTAAAAAAAATATTCAACAAAACATTATGAAACCAAATGCATGCCCTAGATATCGGTGTTACCAATCTAAATTCAAAAGAATCAGAATTTTATCCTTTGTGGAAAAAAAGTTGTGTTATGGAGTACACATCACTTTAAAAAAATGTTGTTTGCTATTAAAAACTAGTTATCAAAAGAGATGCAAAAAATTTTACAATTTAACTTCAAATTTTTTTAAAAAAATATTTTTAGAATCTATAGAAAAAATCTCACAAATCACTAGTTCGCATCATCTTCAAATTCCTAATGGTTTAGCGACTATAGGTGTCAGAAAGTGAAGATTTAGTTCAAAATGTTGATTTCAATGTCAAGTTTAGCAAAAAAGTGTAAGCCACTATTGTGGGATCACAACAGTGCAAGATGCCACTAAGGATTAGTTGCTTGGAAAGCTTATAGCCTTTGAGATGAGAGAGTTTGGTGATGCCCTATTGAAAGTTGAAATTTCTTTCAAAGCTAGTACTTCAGAGAAGATCTCTAGAGTAGAGAAGTACAAGATAAAACCTGATGATGAGCTTGATGAAATTGAAGCCAACTTTGTTGATAGATTGCAAAGAGGTTCTGGTAAGTTTAAAGACAAATTACCTTTCATATGTTTTACATGTGGTAAGGTTGATCACTATGCTTCTAGATGTACTGAGAGAATTGAAAGAAATAGAAAAAGATTTGAGAGCAAACCCATGGTTCCAAAGAAATGCTACTATGTTAGAGATCTTGATGATGAAGGTGTGACAGATGATGAATTTGATGATGCTAGTACTAGTGCAAATGAATGCTTGTTTATTGCAATTAAAGAAGAACCTATGTCTACTAATCCTGCTAGCTATGTGAAGGAAGACAAACTAGTGGAAGACAGTGCTTTGGCTGTTTAGGTTGAAAAAGTAAGGATGAATGGATTATTGACAGTGGATGCTCTCATCACATGATCAGTGACAAAAGTAAGTTTATGAGTTTGGAAAAGTATGATAGAGGATTGGTTAGGTTTAGAGATAATGTAGCTGGTAAGATTTGTGGAAAAGGATCTATTTCTTTTGATGGAAAGCACAACACTGATAATGCCCTATATGTGAAGGGTTTGAAGCATAATCTTTTGAGTGTTGGTCAGATATGTGACAAAGGTTATGATATGAGATTCAGAGACAATGGATGCAAGATCATGGAAAGCTCTGGAATAGTGATTGCTATCGGTAAGAAGACCAGAGGTAAAATTTACCAATTAAGAGGAACTAATAATTATTGTTTATTGGATTAGACAGATGAGAGTTGGCTATGGCATAGAAGGATGTGTCATATCAATTTTGACAATTTGGTGAAGATAAGTTCTGTACAGGCTGTAAGAGATTTGCCTAAACTTGTGAAGCCAGCCAACACCATTTGCAAGGAGTGTCAATTTGGGAAACAAATAAAAACAAGTTTCAAAAGAAAAGAACAATTCTCTACTGGATTGCCAGAGCTAGTACATACAAATTTGTGTGGTCCCACAAGAACAATAAGTCTGCAAGGCGACATGTAATTTATGTTTCTTATTGATGACTATTCTAGAATGACTTGGGTTACTTTTCTAAAAGAAAAAATTGAAGCCCTAGAAAAGCTCAAAGTTTTCAAGGCAATGGTTGAAAATGAGTTGGAGTTGAGGAGCAAATGCTTAAGGTCTGATAGAGGAGGTGAGTTCACATCAAATGAATTCAATAATTTTTGTGAAGAAAAATGGATAAAAGGATAGTTGTCTGCAGCTAGGACTCCTCAGTAGAATGGAGTTGTTGAAAGAAAGAACATGATAGTTCATGAGGCTACTAGGACTATGCTAAAGGAAGTTGACCTACTAGAAGTATATTAGAGAGAAGCCATACATACTGTTGTGTACATCCTAAACAGAGTTAAAGTCAAAGGTAATAGCTCTAAAACTCCTTTTGAATTGTGGTATGTAAGAGTTCCTATAGTGAAGTATTTCAAAGTTTTTGGTAGAAAATGTTATATCAGAAGAGATGAAGAAATAGGCATGTTTGATGCTAGATGTGATGAAGGAATTTTCTTGGTTACTCTACCAAGAGTAAGGCCTATTGGTGCTACAATAAGAGACTGAAAAAGATTGTTGAGAGTGCTAATGTGAAGGTGGATGAAGGCAAGGAAAGAATATCAGATATGAGTTGCTATGAATTAGATAAACCTATGACTATAGTGAATTCAAAGAAAAAGTTGAACAAGAAGACTGTCAGGATGAAGAAGAGGCTTTGGAAAGTGCTGTTAAGACTCACATGTATATAAGGATTAATCATTCTGAAGATCAGATTTTAGGTGACAAAAACAAAGGTGTGCTGACAAGGAAAAGAGCTATAGAAGAACAAGTGAATTACTATTTGCTTTCAAAAGTTGAACCAAAAATTGTGAATGAAGCTTGTGTTGATGTATAAAATTGCATAGGTTCTAACACCAACATGGGAAGTTTCAAGAATGTGAGACTTGCTACTTTAAATGACCTCCAAATTTTAAAGAAGTTGGATCTTCTCTATTTCAATTGGGTTTTGAGTAAAGGGGAAGAAATTAATGAGATTATAGATACAATAAGCAAATCTAATTATGGCGATGTGCCTAAGTAAAAAGTATCCCTTCAATTCAAGCACAGTGAAGCTATTCTCAAGGTACAGTTATATTAAAGAGCAGATATTGCATGATCAATATAAATAGATATAATAAATATTATCAAAGGCTTAACACTAGATAACTTTGCAAAGACACAGATGACATCAACCAAGGCATAGAACAAAGTTCTTCTTATTAATCTTCTAGCAACATAAAAGGCACAAATACATGCACAGATATATGAACTTTCTTATCAAGAACAACAAAATAAAGGCAAAATGACATAAACTGGTCACAACAAAGTCTCTAACTCCTCTTTTAGATTTTTGACTAAAACTTATCAAATATCAATGAATGAATATATACTCTCTATTACAAATTTTGCATATTTATAATCATCGATTTGACACAAGATTGCTTGCAACAACCCAAATCCTCAACGACCCAATAGAACTAAAGATTACTAGAAGTCCATGGTGGTTATGATCTTTTGAATCTGCAATGACCATCCCGCCTACACGCTCATTGGCTGGGGCAGAGTATTATGTGGCACACCACCTGTATTGAGACTCAGACACATGGTGAGACCCGCATGCTTAAAACTATAAAGAAATATGATAGATGGCAGCGTCCGCATCTACTTAGAAACTCCTTTGTCTTCAAAGAAATCAACAGGAAAAAGACACTTGTCACATGCCGCAGTCTCTAAAAAATGATACATGTCCTATCCCACAGAGCCTTTTTTTAAAACCTGTGTCTTTATACTCGGGCGCCTTCTGTTATGACTTCTGTTACAACCTGCTTCACTTATAAATTGAGACACAATAATAATGAGACCCACAACTTTCATAACTCACTCAAAGGGAATAAAACTGGGATAGATGGCGGTCCCTGCACTCATGCTAGCTAACATGCAACAACTTCCGCAAAACTGCTGAAACAAATAAAACTTTTGAAAGGTCCTACGAAAGTTGACACTTGACACATTCCGCACAAAATTGTGAATTAAAAAGTTTCTCGCTACAAGAGTTATGACTAAAAGCAACTCCTTCTCTGCATACCACCACGTGGCATCCTCCACAAGTTTGAAACAAAATAATTGTGGCCCACCATGATTTATGTTGACATCAATATTAATTCAGAAAGAGACATATGACATCATCCACATAAAACTCAAAAGACACACGACACCCTCCACATAAAATTGTAGCAAGAAAGGAAGCTTTTTGAGACTGCCTCCACAAGCGACACATGGTGCCATCCGCAGCATTGAAACAAAATAAACTGGCGATGCTACTTGATACGTGGCGTGCTCTGCATAATACTTGATGCTTAAAACATTGTTGTGGCTTTGACACTGCGCACAGAAACATTTTGAAGACCTGCGCACTAAGCGGCAGATATTAAGCCAAAACTGAAACAAAATGTAGAGTTTTGACACTCTACAGTTCTTGGTGACCATTAGGACTTCTGAGCCTGCTCTGAAAGAACCCAAAACTGACAAAAGATATGTATTGAAAATAAAACTTTTGAATCATAAATTTTGCAATGTTGTCTGATATACAGACCATTTTGAATCTGAGAGCCCATGTCTACTCTGCAAATCTTGAAAAGCAAAGTCAATATTATTTATATTTTTATGGGAAAATGTTTACAAAATTTGTACCACAGCCTTTAATTGAAATTCTAGCTGGGCCATAGGTATTAACATAGTTTCAACTTCCTTTACTGTTGATGAATCACTTAAACCCTGGAAAATTGTCTAATCCTTTTGCTTAGTCAAAAGAAGGGCCTTGATGTCATCAATCATCAACACTGTGTTACCATTTGGGAATGGTGAAGGAAGCCCCAGTTGCACCAAATCCTCTATATGTTTCTTCATATTCTTTACTCCTTCCTTCAATATATCCAGGAGCTCCTAACAATTTGTGGCCGCAGAGTTACAACTCAAAACCTCATTGACCTTCTTAGCAGCAATGATTCTATCATTGATACCTACTACTGATAATGTTTTATATCTTGTGTCATACAACTTTTTCAATAAAAGTTGAGAGTCAAAAACCCTCAATGAAATAGTGGATAAGGTGGCCTGCATTGAAGTTTCTACTTTCTCGCACAACTGCTGAGCATTTAACAGAAAAGTCAAAGATGGCATTAGCTAGATAATCTCCTTAGAGATTCTCTCCCATACTGAATCATATATCTCTTTTACCAAATTTAGAACTTCAACATTTTGTGGCTTATTAGCAGCTCAATTGTCACCTGCTTCATTCTTTGTTGCTCAGCCATGAGTTGTGCCTGAACTGCACTATTGGCATTTTGCTCATTCAATAATTTTTGTTGCAAGTGTGTGGCCTCTTGCAATTTATCCTGATATCTCTTTTCTAAAGTGGCCTTTTCTTGTCTTAAAATAGTTATTGTAGCCTTTTCTTGTGCCATATCAGTCTTAAGAGAAGCAATTTGGGCCCATATATCCTGATGTTTCTGCAAAGAAACAATATTCTACAATTTTTTGTTCAGATTATCAATCTCATTTTTCTTAGATTGAATCTCCTAGGCAAGATTGCTGCTATTCACTTTCTCTTGTGCCAAACCATTTTCTGCCTTTTGCAACTTCTTGGACACTTTCAAATAGTCTGTTACCACAGTAGTTGCAGTTTCATTTAGCAGCTCAACCCTATCTTGTGGCCTAAAGAGAGACATATCCATGGCCACAACATTCATAGCATAATCCTGGGGCTGCATTTGTTCATTTGGTTTTACCACATTTGGAGACAAATGTGTAACTGTCAATGATTGTTGAATAAGGTCATAAAGTGACCTAATGTGTGCTACAATAGGGATTTTGTTTTCCTTTTTCCTCTTCTTATCCATCTTGGCCTCTCTAGCCTTTTTTGCTGTCTACTTGAGCTTGGAAGGTAAGAGGAGATGCAATATAACCTCCAGCAAAGAGGTGACCTTGAGGCAGGCCATAGGGAATAGCAAATAATTGCTAGCTAAGAGAAACCTGAGGAGGGGTTTGTTTAGGTACAGATGGAGAAAATAATGGCAATGTAATGGCCTATGAGGACATGGCCGATATACTGGCAGTAGTGGCAGGGGTTGACAAAAAGCTCCCAAAACTCATAGGGGTCAGAGGTTTCAGATAACACATGTGTCCATGCGAACACAGGGATGGTTTTACCATGACCAAAATCTGGATCATACATATTTAAATGCATATGTTGTGCAAAAAGACCAAAGTTTTGATACAACATAAGATGAAATCAGAAAGCAGAATACTTGAATACTCGCTTTGTTTTGAAATTTGTGAGCTGATCAATCATGGCAACAACAATTTGTTCCAAAAAATCTAGCCGGTACTCCTATGATTTATCCACACTTTTCATTCTGAAAATGATTGCCAATTGCCAGTCATAAACTGTGTTGTCATCCTTCATTCCAAAAATGAAAGCTATCATTGAAATTGCATCCTAAACATTTAGGTTAAATTGTGCCCGCCTAGTGGGTAGTGTGGGCATCTGAGTATTATCCTCTCTTAGATGCATCTCTAAATTCAAGAATTTTAGTGTGTTATGTAAATTTGCCCATGTGCCTTGCATTTTGGCAATAGTTGGAAATGTGGCCGTTCTATCATACTACAGGGCCATCATGTCCCTTATGGCCTTGGGTGCAATATGCACTATGAAAGGGCCCTGTTGGATAGAATTTGATGGTGCATGAAATAGCTCTGCACACAATTTGATTAGCTTGGGACAAGGGTGGACATTTGGGACTAGGAATTGTGCCAATTGAGAGCTCCATATCCTCATACCAAAAGTCTCAAACTACCTATTGTTCGCCTAGATGAGGCACATCTGATGTACCCCCTCCTAAACATTCTTGGTCTCCTTTTGAAGGGGCATGTCATAAATGACATCTGCATAGTCCTTCACCTATTTTGGGTTAACAGATAACCCTACTTCAGGAACCCTAGTTCTTGGATAGGACTTCCTTGGTTGTGCAGGTGTCAAAGCATATGATTTGCTGTTCAATAGTATATCCGTTGACTCAAAAATTCCACTTCCCTCCTGTAGTAACTATGTCTTAGACATGTCTGTATCTTTGTGAGAAGAATGTGAGAAACTTTGACATAGAAAAGAATGAAACTATTTTATCAGAGTGATACTTAGCTAAAAGGCACTTGTTAGGGACAGAGTTCAGATGCAACAGTGATTCAAAGCAAAAAGATAGAAACAAATGACGACACTTGGAAGGACTTAAAGCCTAGCTCATTGGGACTTATGGAAATACTAAATGACACATCCCATCTTATTAATGGCATTAATGCCGAGAAACAACTAGTATATCTTTTTGAAATCTGCATTGGACAGAGTGTCAAATATGTTATGAGAGTGGCTATCTTTCTAAAAAAGTGTGTACTTCCATGAGATTTTGGGGATTGTTGAACAACCTTAATAAATTCAAGGCTAAAAGAGAAGGGGCTTTGCATTGATTGACATGTGTTCACCAAACACTTATTTGAAAGGGAAAGTAGGAAAAGAAAGCAGGAAATTAGAAAAACAAGAAAAAGAAACAAAACTATGATACATGATGAGCCCCTTCTTAAGTGAAAAGTTTCAGAAAGATCCCATTTACCAGAATATCTTTAGGTTCTCCATTCATGGTCTCTAGCTCAAATGAAATTTGTTGCTTGCAAGAACAAGCTCTATAAAGGCCCGTCCATAATGATTCAAATTTGCTATGTCGACTTGGCTTGGCAACTCTTTCATCCCATTTCAATACCAAAGAGCCAACTTCAAAAATGGGATTAGAAGTTTTCTTATCAAACCAATCCTTAACCATTTTCTGATGTTTCATTAGTGATTCATGTGCCTTTTCTCTCTTTTCTTGGAATTCCAACAGTTCAGCAAGTCTGACTTGGATGGGGCCATTTTCTTCAATTTCTATATGTTTTTAAAATTGCAAAGTAGGAATCTCTAAACTTAGTGGCATTACTATAGGTTTACCATAAACCAATTCATAGGAAGACATTTTAGTCACTTGCTTTGGCGTGATCTTGTCTCCCATAGTGTTGTATTAAGTAACTTATGCCACTCTCTATGATAATTAGTCCCTACCCTTTTTATGAGTCTGATAAGGTTTTTGTTAGTGGACTCTGCCAGGCCATTACCTTGTGGGTAATAATTTGAAGAAGTCTTCAAATATATCCCATTTCTTAATGCAAACTTAGATAATTTGGTTCCCAAAAATGCTTTAGCATTATCTGATATGATGGTACGAGGAGGACCAAACTGAGAAGTTATGCCTTCTAAAAATTCTAGTGGTACTGCTTCACTCCACCTGGTAAAGTAATTTGCTGCTGTGAGAATCCATTTGTGTCCCATATTTGACACTGGATTGATCATACCAATAAAATTTAGACCCCATTGAGCAAAGAGTTCATCCACAACTATGGGACTTAGAGGCATTGCCGCATTTCTCTTTTTGCTAGTATAAAACTGGCAAGCCTGACATTCCTTAACCATCTGATGGTAATCTATAAATAGAGTGGGCCAGAAATATCCTGCTTGTGTCACTTTGATTGCAATGGTTTTTGCTGAAAAATGTCCACTTGATGCTCCATGATGTAATTCATGTAATATTCTTTGATCTTCATCCTTCTCTAGACATCTTAAGAGTATACCATCAACATTCCTTCTAAATAAAATATGATCAATTAGTACAAAATGGGTTCCTTGCTGCCTAGAGTATCTTTTTTTATCATGGGAGAGCTCATTTGGGAATATCCCATACTTCATAAACTGTATCCTATTTTTGACCCAAGAATCTTGATCAACCCAATGGAGTTTCAATACATTTTCACTTCCTATTTCTTCAGTCACTGTTCTTTCCATGTCTTGGGTCATGTATTGGCACAGTCCTTTGCCTCTGACTAACTTGGTGGGTCTTAATTCTACATCATATTCTAGAATCTTTGTTATCCAATTGGCTCTTTTCTTAGTGATCTCACCCTCCATAATATATTCTTACACTGGAGTGAGCCACTAATATCAGAATCTTATTTCCTGTTACCAAATGTCTAAATTTTTTAAGGGCTTTCACCATGGCGTATGCTTGCTTCTCCATGAAATTATATCTAGACTCATATTCCCTTAGAGTTTTGGAGAAAAAAGCTATTGGATGCTCTCCTTCATATTGATTATCTTTCTAAGTTAGAACAACAGCAACATTGAATTCTCCCCTATACACATACATTATAAAATCTTTAGAGAAATTTGGGTTTCTAAGCACTGGGGCTATTGAAATGGCTCTCTTGACTTCTTCAAAAGCTTGTCTTCCTTCTATGGTCCATTTAAAAACTAGATCTTTTTTAAGCAATAGTGTCATTGGTCTAATTAGACCTGCAAAATCAGCTATTAATTGGCTAACAAAGTTAATTTTTCCTAGAACGAACTGAACTGCTTTCTTGTTGACTAGTAGAGATAGGTTCATTATGGCTGTGACCCTTTTTGGATCAATGGAGACCCCTTCTTTTAACACTGTGTCCTAGAAGCTTACCCTGAGGTACAACAAAGATACATTTCTTGGGATTCAGAGATAGTCTGAACTCTTGAAATTTCTTAAAACAACCTCTAAATGGTCAAAATGATCTCTGGCATTCTTAGAAAAAATAGTCAAGTCATCTAGATAGATAAGAATGATCTTATTTATAAGTTCCCCGAATGCTGCATCCATTACATGCTAAAAAGTAGCCCCAACATTTGAAAGGCCAAAGGGCATTTTAGGATATGCGAATGTTCCCCACTTTGTAGTGAATGCAGTCTTATGCTGATCTTCATCTGTTAACCAAATCTAATTGTATCCTGAGAAACCATCTAGCAAGGAAAACCTTTCTGACCTAGCCACAGTATATAAAATCTATTCCATAGAAGGCAGGGGATAATGATCTTTCAAAGATGCTCTATTCAGATCCTTGAAATCTACACAAAGTCTTATGTCACCATTCTTCTTTCTTACAGGCACTAGGTTTGATACCCAGGTTGAATGCTTAATTGGGAAAATAATATTTGATTCCAGGAGCTTCTACAGCTCATCCACCATTATAGGTTCAATTCTAGGATTCACTGGCCTTTGCTTCTGTCAGATTGGTTTGGATCCTTCAGTAAGCTCTATGGTGTGTTGGATGATATCTCTATTGTAGCCATGGAGGTCCTCATAGGTCCAAGAAATTACCCTATCATATTTGTCACATAAAGTAATCAACTTTTCTTTTTCCTCTTAGGATGTAGAATTACCTATTTTCAACTTTCTTCCTTCACTAACTTGGATCTTAGAATAATCTTCCTTATTTTTCTGAAACCTCCTCTTCTCTAGGCTTGCATCTTCTGGATCAAACAAATTTTCTAGAGTAATCAGTCCTTTAGGAAGTTTATTTGATTTTAGCTAGATAATTTGATCACCGTATGCTTCCTCAATTTTGGAATGTAATTGATCAACAAATTCACCTAATTGTTGTAAGAATGAAAGTACCTGAAGATCATTGTCAAAAACTTGCCAATTTTGATCATTGTCTGGAATTGTTAGTCTTACTATTACCTTAACTAACTCATTGTTAACTAATAGATCACTTGTTGGGTCAAACTGTGAACCAATTTGTGCCATTCTATCTACTTCTAAATTTTGGGCATTGGCAACTACCTCAATATTGAAAGCCTCGAAGCCATCTATCAGGTTCCAGATCCTGTGCCGATAGGATCTCATTCTTACATTTTTGGCTATTGCTTTCTCTCTGATTTGTTTTACCACCAATTCTGAGTCTCCTTTTACTATTAGATTCTTTATTTCCTTTTTTTTTGCCAACATGAGTCCATGCACCAAAGATTCATATTCAGCGTCATTATTGGTATAGGTGATCTGAAAGTGAATGGCTCTTAGAACTTTCTCACCATTTGGGGCAATAAGGCAAATACCTACTCCAACACCATTTTTACTCCTAGCCCCATCAAAATTTAGGGTCCAGATCTTTGAGTCTCTTTTAGATTCTCCACTTTCTGATATTTCTTTCCTTATAATATTCAGGATTTCTTGGTCTTCTTCAAAAATAACATAAGTGCCTAGACTAGTAGAGTCATAGTTTCCATAGGGATCACTCTGCATCATGTCAATAGCTGATTGTTCTCTTCTTCCTATTGGTCATGTTCAGTCCAGTCACCTAATTCTTCAACAATGATTCTTTCCTCTTTATTCATCATGGAATGGGATGCTTCTAATTTTGGGGTTGGTTCATTTGTGATATGGTCTTTGGATAATGGCTCAGACAATACTTTCATCTTTGTCCCATATTATTTCTCAGGATAAGGTGTGACCAATCTAGTGACATGTAACCTCCTATTTTGGCTGTGAAATCTCTAGACAAGCATAAACCAAATATAGGGGAATATCTATGACTACCATATCCTAATTGACAATTATATTGGGACAATTATATAGTTGTAATGTAAGTTGTTTGATTTTTCCTATAGTTTGAACAAATTTCCCATCCAAGTGCATGACCCCTCTTTTAATTGGTTCATACTTTATATTTAAAGCATCTGCTATCTGCTTTGGCATTACTGTAGTATTGGCCGTAGAATCTATCATTACATTATGCAGTAGTTTTTTCCCAACTATTAGAGTTAGATAAAAGGGATCTAGTTTAGATTTACCTACCTCAGGTGCATTGTTCAACAGAGCTGTTGTTTGTAGAGGTATAGTATCTTTATGTTGGAGTTTCCCTTTATCAGTAGCTCCTCCTTTAGGACTAGTGTATTTAGAGGCTTCTTGACCTTGCAGAGCTTCCTGTAATAGTGTCTTTTGCTCAGGAATAGCTAACATATCACAGATTGATACGTGTGCTGGAGTTCTTTTCAGCTAGTCCACCATGTTTACAGGTACTAATGGTTGTCTTTCAATAATAAGGGTACCTTATCTTTTCTAGAACCTGTCCTGAGGCTACTTGATTCTATACAGGCTGGGGCATGTCTTGCCAAGAGACTGGATTGTGATTATTTTGAAATGGAGGAGTTCCAATAATTTCATTATTAGTGACTTCAGGCTGCTCCATCATTCTCCTCTTTGATCTATTATAATAATTTGACTGCACCAATGCTTTCTTTGAAGTGGATGCCTCATTCAAGAACACTGAATCTTCCTCTTCAATCCATAAAAATAAGGCATGTTCAGGGGCTATTTCCTCTTCTTGTTGTATGGACATCCCTTGCATCTGGGCCACCATTACATCATTTTGAACACGAGGGGACTGATATGGTGGAGTATTAGAGGTTGAGAATTGTCCTTCTAACCCTCTCTATTATGCTATCTTTTGCTACAAATTACCTCTGGGATAGTCTCTGGGCATATGGGCATTGTTGCAGGGAAAGCACCAAGTATTTGTGTCATCTGCTAAGTTATTTTTCCCTGGAACTATTTCCCTGTTGGGATTATGAGGAATAGTTTGTAGAGGTGTAGGGACTAAAACTAACTAGTTTGAAGGCTGAGGATTAGTTTGCTTTTGAGGGCCTTGATATTGATTTGGTTGAAAGGGGGGTCTATTTCCTTGGAAACATTGATAAGGGGGCTTTGAATAGGGATTTTGTTGTCTCTTTAGGTTAATTATCTCAATTGAGAAGGTCCTTAGAATGTTCTTAACTATTGTAAGTATGGGCCTAACCAATGTTGTTATTGATGTCAACATATCCTGTTGCATTAATGATAAGGATTGAAAGAGCTGTGTGCTGAGGATATTGAGAAAATTAGTCTCAATCAGGAACAGTGAAGAATAGTGATGGCAATAAGGTAAAAGTCCAAGACAGGATGAGTATCAGAGGATACAAATTAAAGGGTTTGTAGATATGTGTCCTAAGGTGATCTAGTAGAGATTTCAGAGGTCCACATGAAGATCTGAAGAAGTTGTGGCTGCTCTAGTAAAACTGGTTCTGGCAGATGTTCAGTGGTGACAGAGTGATATAGACATGTCCAGTGAGATCCAGAATTGCATTTTCATGTTCTATGGATTTGAGGGAGTGTTGAGGAAGTCTTTGTGGAGTGTCAACTAGATTGGTTCATGGTTTGAAGGTCTGCAAGCATATATTCCTTTGTGATAGTAATGACAGACTGTGTTCTTTAGGTTCTGGATGAAGGAGAGAAGGATTTTAGTAAGCAGATGAAGTGTGGATATTCTTGTGGATGTTTGTCGACTTAGATGGTCATTCCTAAGTTGATGTCTTGTATAAATAAGGGATTGCAAAGTCATTTCAAAGTAGTCCTTGTTGAGATGTGTGTGTGGTAGCAAGGAGGAGTGCAAAAGGCAGAGTAGAAGTATTGGGCTTAAATGGAACTGATTCAAGTATGGTGAAGATGCTATTCTCCAGTTCATGTATGTGATACTTATTTCTTTGTAGATAGTGTGTCTCTTGTAGGCAGTGAGCCTCTTGTGAGTAGTGTGCTCGGGCAGTGAGTCCTAATTGGCATGTGCCATTTGTTCTTTCTATTCTTCTAATAGAGAATACATTCTTGGGTTAATCACCTCATAGTTTTTCCCTTAACTATGTTTTCCATGTCAAAATCTTGGTGTCTCATGTGTTGATGTGTTTCTACTCTTGATTTGTTGCATTGTGTTTCTATGATTAATTTATTATTATGCTGCTGAATTGCTAAGTGGAGTTAAGTGTGTAATTGGAAGAAAGTTTTGTACAACTGATTCATCCCCCCTCTCAGTTGTGTGCCCTAAGTCTAACAATTGGTATCAGAGCCAAGTTCCTCTAAAAGGAGATTAACCACTTGAGGAGATCTAGGATGTTGTCTTACAAGAAGGTAGTCCGAAGTTTGATGGAACCAATTTTAATCTTTGGAAAGTTTGTATGAAATGTCACTTGCAATGTATGGGAATGGTGTACTGGACCATGGCTACAACACAGTATGCACCTCCACAGGGTGGTCCGAAATCCCAAAGTGAAATCATAGATGCTAAAAATAATCTATGGACTATAGAAGCTCTTCTAAGCACATTATCTAATTCAGAGCTCTCAAATGTTATTGACCTACCAACTACTTTTGAGATTTGGCAAAAACTAGAACTTTTGCATGAAGGAGACAAGTATGTTAAATTTGCAAGGTTACAGAGTCTGAAAGGGAAATTTGAAAATCTGAAGATGAGAGATGATGAAAATATTACTACTTTTATGCCAAGAGTAAATGAGATTATTTGTGGAATTAGAAATGCTGGTGGAGTCTTGGATGAAAATGAGATTGTTGGCAAAATTCTCAAATCCCTACCTGCTTCTTACAAAATTAAGGCTGCTACCATTGAATAATTCAGAGCCCATACAACTATCACAAGAGATCAATTGGCTACATTTGAAATGACAGAGTTTGGAGATGACCCCCCCAAGACTAAATCTACATTCAAAGCCAGTGCTTCTGTAAAAGGTAAACAAAGGTTTGATCCGAGAGAGAAGTCATCAAGGAAATTGTCATGGTATGAAAAAATAAGAAAAAATCTGGAAGAAGAAGAAGTAGAAATTGCTCAACTTGAAGCCCTTATTGCAAAGAGACTACCAAGAGGATCCAATAAGTATGAAGGAAAATTGCGTTTTAAGTGTTTTAACTGCAATAAGATTGGTCATTTTGCCTCAAAGTGTCTGGAAAGATTTTCAAGGCCAAATCCTAACAGATCTAGGTTCCAAAAAAATTGTTACTATGTTCATGAAGAAGATGATAATGAAGGAGTAACAGATGATGAATCAAAGATAGGAAACAAGTCCGAAAGTGAATGGGTGTTTATTGCCATCAAGGAAGAAGAACCAATATCCTCTGAATCTGTTAATCATAAAGTTGTAGAAAGAGCTCTGGCTGCCCAAGTTGAAGAAAAGAATGACTGGGTCATTGACAGTGGATGCTCTCACCATATGATAGGTGACAAAAATAAGTTTGTAGATTTGGAAAGGTATGAAGGAGGAGTGGTAAAGTTTGGTGATAATTCTATTGGTAGAATCAAAGGTAGAGGAACTATTTCTTTTGATGGAAGAAACAAACCGGTAATGTACTGTATGTTGAAGGATTGAAGCACAATCTTCTCAGTGTTGGATAGTTGGTGGACAAAGGGTATGATCTTTGGTTCAAGAATGGAAAATGCAAGATCTTTGAAAGCTCCAAAATAGAGATTGCATCTGGTAATCAAACTAAAGGTAATATCTTCCACTTGGTTGGTACTGGTAAAAGTTGCTTATTTGTTCAAGTTGATCAGAGTTGGTTATGGCATAAGAGGATGTGTCATGTGAATTTTGATAATATCATCAAGATAAACAATACTCAGGTTGTAAGAGATCTTCCAAAATTGGTGAAACCTACTAATAGCTTGTGCAAAGAATGTTAGTTGGGTAAGCTAAGTAGAGTCTCATTCAAAAGTAAGGAACTGTCTTCTATCGAATTATTGGACTTAGTTCATACTGATCTTTGTGGTCCAGAAAGAATCAGGAGTATGCAAGGTGATAGATACTTCATGTTACTAATTGATGACTATTCCTAGATGATGTGGGTAACCTTTCTAAAAGAGAAATTGGAAGCTCTTTAGAAATTCAAAATATTCAAGGCTATGGTAGAGAATGAAACCAGATTAAAATTGAAATGTCTGAGGTTTGATAGAGGTGGATAATTCACATCTGGTGAATTCATAGAGTTCTCTGAGAAACATGGAATAAAGAGACAGTTGTCTACTCCTAGGACTCCACAGTAGAATGGAGTAGTGGAGAGAAAGAACCAGACCATCCAGGAAGCTTCTAGGACCATGATGATGGAAGCAAATGTTCCTCAGATCTATTAGAGAGAAGCTGTCAGCACTGTAGTCTATACTCTCAATCGAGTTCAAATCAGAAGCAATACCAGTAAGACTCCTTATGAACTTTAGTTTGGCATCACTCCTACTGTGAGGTATTTCAGAGTTTTTGGTAGCAAATGTTATATTAAAAGAGATGAAGATCTAGGAAAGTTTGATGCTAGAAGTGATGAAGGAATATTATTGGGTTACTCTACTCAAAGCAAAGCATACCGGTGTTATAACAAGAGACTAAGAAAGATGATAGAAAGTATAAATGTGAAGGTTGATGAGGGAATTGAGAAACACTCAAGATTTTATGAATATGATGAAGATGATCAGAATGGTATTCTGACTCAAGAAGCCCAAGCTGTTGAGGTTAGCCGGCAGAAGATATCAATTAAATGCAAATAAAGATTAAACAGAGAAATGGAAATACATAGAAATAATAATAGCAAGAGACAAGTTTTAACGTGGTTCACCCAAACTCGGGCTACATCCACCAAACAGAGAGTCCAATATTATTATCCAGTAAATCAAACTGATTACAATCAGCAATCCCTGCAACTCAATACCGCTGCAAAATGCTACAATACAATATCAAAACCCTAACCCTTAGCCACTTTTTATCAAGCTTTTTGTCAGTTACAAAATAGGGTTTTCTTATGTCGGTCAATGAAAAAATTAACTCCCGGTGCATTATAAAATAATAAAAAGACCGTGTGAGGTTTCAGGGGCGCTGCCCCTGGACCTCGTCTTGGGGGCGCTGCCCCCAAACCCCCGCAAGGGGCGCTGCCCCTTGACCCCGTAGGAATTTGGGGGGAAACCGCGCCGATAAAAGTGGGGTAAATATAACCTCCGAGTCTGATTAGGCTCCATATAACAACACAAGCCTCCTCTGTAAGTTAGATTCAAACTAATCTGGTAAACCAGGAAGAAGAGATGAGTTTCAATGAGCCTGATCAAGAATCAGAAGTGCAATAAATTCCCAAAGTTCCCAGGTATGTAAAATTGAACCACTCTGAAGATTAGATCATAGGTGATAAAAGCAAAGGAGTACAAACAAGAAGGAGAATTGCTCAAGATTCAGAAGAGTATTGTCTGATTTCAAAGATTGAACCTAAGACAGTGAATGAAGCTTGTAATGATGATAACTGGACTAAAGTAATGGAGGAAGAGCTGATGCAAATTGAGAAAAATCACACTTGGGATCTTGTTCCTAGACCTAGAAACAAGAATGTGATTGGAAAAAGATGGGTCTTCCAGAACAAACTGAATGAAGTTGGTGAAGTAATAAAAAATAAAGATAGATTGGTCTGCAAGGTTTACTCTCAAATAAAAGGAGTTGATTTTGAAGAAACTTTTGCTCTGGTGGCAAGAATTGAAGCAATCAGATTATTTCTTACCTTTGCTGCCTTCAAGGATTTCAAGGTATATCAGATGGATGTCAAGTCTGCCTTCCTGAACGATGACTTGGAAGAAGTGTACATAGAGCAATCGGATGGATTTCAATTATCTGATCATGGTGATATGGTCTGCAAGTTGAAGAAGGCACTGTATGGACTAAAGCAAGCCCCAAGGTCCTGGTATGAAAGATTATATAAGCATCTTTTGAAGATTGGTTTCAACAAAGGTACTATTGACAGTAATTTGTATTTCAAAATTGATCATGAAAACGTCTTGATTGTTGAAGTGTTTGTTGATGATATCATCTTTGGAGGAAGAGATAGTATGTGTAAAACTTTTGCAAATTAAATGAAAAATGAGTTTGAGATATCCATGCTTGGTGAAATGAATTTCTTCTTGGGTCTACAAATCACTCAAACAAAGAAAAGAATCTTCATTTCTCAGACCAAATATGTGAAAGAATTGTTGAAGAAATTTGGGATGGAAGACTCAAAACCAATGAATACTCCCATGGTAACTGGATGTAAATTGAGCAAAGATGATGATTCTCCTAAGGCTTATCAAACAAAGTGTAGGTCAATGATTGGAGGACTACTGTATCTCACTCAGACTAGGCCAGACATTATGCAGGTTGTTGGTCTTGTTGCTTGATTCCAGGTTGATCCTAGAGAATCTCATGTCATGGCAATCAAAAGGATTTTTAGATATCTAAAAGGGATAGTTGAGTATGGTTTGTGGTATCTTAGAAATCATGATTTCTCTCTTCATTCATATACAGATGCAGATTGGGCAGGAGTGTGGATGACCAGAAGAGTACTAGTGGTGGAGCATTCTTTTTGAGGAAGAGATTGGTTTCTTGGATAAGCAAGAAACAAGAGGCAATATCTCTATCTACAACTGAAGTAGAATATATTACAGCAGTAGGTAGTTGCACTCAAGTTTTGTGGATGAAGCAGATGCTAAGAGATATCAAAGTGGAGTATGAGGAACCTATCACAATCTTCTGTGATAATTCAAGTGTGATAAATATATCTAAGAATCTGGTGTTACATTCAAAGACTAAACACATATCCATCAAGTTTCACTTTTTGAGAGAGCAAGTGAACAAGAATGAAGTCAGATTGGAGTTTGTACCTTCCAAGGATCAGATTGCAGACATCTTTACTAAACCATTACCTAAGGATTCTTTTGAGTATCTCAGGGAGAAGCTAGGGGTTATTTCCCCTCTGGTGATGAACTAAGGTGCATTGAGGAGCATCAATCTAGTCAATATCACAGTCATATCTTGTGATCTAGATTGATGATGGGGAGCTCCTACTCAGGGGGTGCAGCAGTTATGATTTTGAAGTGTTGGAATTGCAAGTATGTGCCCTTTGCCATTGATGTCAAAGGGGGAGAGAAGACATGTGAAAAAACAAGTGGTTGTTGATCAAAGTGGGAGTAGTAAAGGGAGAGAAGACATGTGAATGGTTGTTGCTGATAGGGGAAGTTGTGACAGTGCGGAGAAGTTCTTGTCTTGATGGTTAAAACAATTTTTCACATCATATGTTGCCATCAATGACAAAGGGGGAGATTGTTGCAAGTATAGGCCTAAATGGTGTTTTCATTGATGTCAACATACTTCTGTTACATTAATGATAAGGATTGAAAGAGCTGTGTGCTGAGGATATTGAGAAAATTAGTCTCAATCAGGAACAGTGAAGAACAATGATGGTAATAAGGTAAAAGTCCAAGACAGGATGAGGATCAAAGGATATGGATTAAAGGGTTTGTAGATATGTGTCCTAAGGTGATCTAGTAGAGATTTTAGAGGTCCGCATGAATATTTGAAGAAGTTGTGGCTGCTCTATTAAAACTGGTTCCGACAGATGTTCAGTGATTATAGAGTGATACAGACAGGTCCGGTGAGATCCAGAATTGGATTTTCCTATTCTGTGGATTTGAGGGAGTGTTGAGGAAGTCTTTGTGGAGTGTCAACTAGATTGGTTCATGGTTTGAAGGTCCACAAGAATCTATTCCTTTGTGACAGTAATGACAGACTGTGTTCTTTAGGTTCTGGATGAAGGAGAGAAGGATTTTAGTAAGCAGATGAAGTGTGAATGTTCTTGTGGATGTTTGCCAACTTAGATGATCATTCCTAAGTTGATGTCTTGTATAAATAAGGGATTGCTAAGTCATTTCAAAGTAGTCCTTGTTGAGATGTGTGTGTGGTAGCAAGGAGGAGAGCGAAAGGTAGAGTAGAAGTATTGGGCTTAAATGGAACTGATTCAAGCATGGTGAAGATGCTATTCTCCAGTTCATGTATGTGATACTTATTTCATTGTAGACAGTGTGTCTCTTGTAGGCAGTGAGCCTCTTCTGAGTAGTGTTCTTGTGCAGTGAGACCTAATTGGCATGTGCCATTTGTTCTTTCTATTCTTCTAACAGAGAATACATTCTTGGGTTAATCACCCCGTGGTTTTTCCCTTAACCAGGTTTTCCATGTCAAAATATTGGTGTCTCATGTGTTGATGTGTTTCTGCTCTTGATTTGTTGCATTGTGTTTACATGATTAATTTATTATTATGCTGCTGAATTGCTAAGTGGAGTTAAGTGTGTAATTGGAAGAAAGTTTTGTGCAACTGATTCATCCCCCCTCTCAGTTGTGTGCCCTAAGTCTAACATTGACATCATCCATTTTAGACAGTTGAGTAGAGGTGGTTTCCCTAAATGGTTGTTGAGGTACTCGAAATGAATACATGGACATAGGTGAAACTATAAGGTTAGGAGCTTCTTGTGGTAAAGGTAGGGTAATTTCTGGGAACATGGGCATGGGAGGCCTTGGGGGCAATTTTCCTTCTTCTATCAAGTTATTTTCAGCCTTGACTGCCAACTCATATGCTTCTAGTAGTGTCTGACCTCCTAGAGACTGAATCATTACTGATATATCAAAGTTAAAAGATTTGAGGTAGAACACAATACCCATACCTGATAATGGTCTTGTTGTAGCAGGAATTCTATCCCAGGTCTTTTGAAATCTTGAGTTGAAGTCGGTCATAGCTTCTTGTGGTACCCTTTTGATAGTGATTAATTATTGTAGCAGGGAAGATTTATCACCTTTCTCTTCAAATTTTGCAAAGAAAGCATTGCCAAGCTAATCCCTTGTAGATATTGTATTTGGAGTGAGAGATCTTTACCAGTCCAAAGCCTTTCCTTTGAAAGAAGTTGCTAGCAATCTTATTGCCACATTCTGTTCAGTAATAACATCTACTAAACACACATCAGATACATCTTGCAGATGTTCCCCAGGTGTCTTGAAATCTTCTCCACTAAACTTAGGTATAGCCTTCAAAGCATTAGCTGGAATAGGATCCCAAGTTGCTGGTGGTACTAGGAGAATGAGGGGACTACCAGTATTCCAATTTACATAGTTCCCTGGCGGTATAGGTGCTCCCATATTTATTCTTTGTGCTACTGCAACCTGATTCACTCTTCTCCTTGGAGTAGTTACTAATGGTGGTAAAAGAATGCCCAGATTAGCAGCAGACTAAGCTCTTGTTGTAGGTCCACAGTTCTGGCTCCTTATTACTCTCTGGCTCATACGATCTTGATAGAAACTTCAAGAAAGGTCCCACTTGGCGTGCCAAAAATTGTTGATGTATAAAATTGCGTAGGTTCTAAGACCAACATGGGAAGTTTCAAGAATGTGAGACTTGCTACTTGAAACGACCTCTAGATTTTAAAGAAGCTAGCTCTTCTCTATTTCAATTGGGTTTTGAGCAAAGGGGAAGAAATTAATAGGATTACAGATACAATAAGCAAATCTAATTATGGCGATGTGCCCAAGTAAAAAGTATCCCTTCAATTCAAGAATAGTGAAGCTATTCTCAAGGTACAATTATATTAAAGAGAAGATACTGCATGATCAATATAAATAGATATAATGAATATTATCAAAGGCTTATAACCATATAACTTTGCAAAGACATAGATGACATCAACCAAGGCACATAATAGAGTTCTTCTTATTAATCTTCCAACAACATAAAAGGCATAGATACATGCACAAATATATTAACTTTTTTATCAAGAACAACAAAATAAAGGCAAAATGATATAAACTGGTCACAACAAAGTCTCTGACTCCTCTTTTAGATTTTTGACTAAAACTTATCAAATATTAATGTATTCTCTCTATTACAAATTCTGCATATTTATAATCATCTATTTGACACAAGATTGCCTAAAACAACCCGAATCCTCAATGGCCCAACAAAACTAAAGATTACTGGAAGTCCATGGCAATTATGATCTTTTGAATCTTCAACGGCCATCCTGTTTGCACGCTCATTGGCTAGGGCAGAGTATTATGTGGCACACCACCTATATTGAGACTCAGACACATGGCAAGACCTGCGCACTTAAAACTGAAAAGAAATATGATAGATGGTAGCATCTGCATCTACTTAGAAACTCCTTTGTCTTCAAAGAAATCAACAAGAAAAAGATATTTGTCGCATTCCACAGTCTCTAGAAAATGATATGTGTCCTATCTGGTGAAGCCTTTTTTTAAAACCTATGTCTTTATACTCGGGCGCCTTCCGTTATGACATTTGTCGCAACTCACTTCACTTATAAATTAAGACACAATAATAATGGGACCCACAACCTTCATAACTCACTACCCTCAAAGGGAATAAAATTGGAACATATGGAGGCCCCCGCGCTCATGCTAGCTAACAAATGACAACTTTTGCAATGCTGCTGAAACAAATAAAAATTTTGAAAGGTCCTACAGAAGTTGACACTTGGCACATTCTACACAAAACTGTGAATTAAAAAGTTTCTCACTACAAGAGTTATGAATAAAAGCAACTCTTTCTCCACATAACACCACGTTGCATCCTTTGCAAGTTTGAAACAAAATAAACTGTGGCCCACCATGATATATGTTGACATCAATATTAATTTGGAAAGAGACATGTGACATCATTCACATAAAACTCAAAAGACACACGACACCCTCTACATAAAACTGTAGCAAAAAAGGAAGCTTTTTGAGACTGCCTCTACAAGTGACACATGGTGCCATCCGCAACATTAAAAAAAAAAATGGTGATGCTACCTGATACGTGGCACGCTCCACATAATACTTGATGCTTGAAACATTGCTGTGTCTTTGACACTTGGCGCAACCCGCACACAGAAACATTTTGAAGACCCGTGCACTAAGCCATAGATATTAAGCCAAAACTAAAACAAAATGTAGAGTTTTGACACTCTACATCTTGCAATGATGAATATTGGGTAAAATCCATGGAAGAAGAATTGATGCAGATAAAGAAGAATCAAACTTGGGAATTGGTTCCTAGACCTATTGATAAGAATGTCATTGGAACTAAATGGGTTTTTAGGAACAAGCTGAATGAAAATGGAGTTGTGAGAAACAAAGCAAGGATTGTGAGTAAAGGATATTCTCAAATTGAAGGAATAGATTTTGAAGAGATTTTTGCTCCAGTGGCTAGTATTGAAGCAATCAAAATATTTCTTGCATTTCTAGCTCACAAAGATTTCAAAGTGTATCAGATGGATGTGAAGACTACATTTTTGAATGGTGAGTTGGAAGAGGAAGTTTACATTGAGCAGCCTGAAGGGTTTCAACTACCAAACCAAGGTGATATGGTATGCAGATTGAATAAAGTCCTGTATGGACTGAAACAAGCCCTCAGAGCCTGGTATGCAAGGCTAGACAAGTATTTGCTACAATTAGGGTTCAATAAAGGCATTGCTGATGTCAATCTCTATTTCAAAATCAATGATAATCAAATCTTGATTGTTGTAGTTTTTGTTGATGACATTATCTTTGGAGGAAATGAAGGTATGTGCATGAAGTTTGCAGGGGAAATGTAAAATGAATTTAAGATGTATATGTTTGGTGAAATGAACTTCTTTCTAGGTCTACAAATTAGTCAATCAAATAAACGAATCTTCATTTCCCAGTCTAAGTATGTGAAAGAGTTGTTGAAGAAGTTTGGGATGGAGGACTCCACACCAGTATGTACTCCCATGGTGACCGGTTGCAAGTTGAGAAAAACTGATGAATCACCTAAGACTGATCAGAAAAGGTACAAATCTATGATTGAAGGATTACTTTATCTATGATTTCACTCTTAGTGCTTATACAGATGCAGATTGGGCTGGAGATGTTGATGATATAAAGAGTACAAGTGGAGGTGCTTTCTTCTTGGGTAATAGATTAGTTTCATGGCTGAGTAAGAAACAAGATTTGATCTCCTTGTCTACTACAGAAGTAGAGTTTATTATAGCAGCGTGTTGTTGCACTCAACTGTTGTGGATGAAACAAAATTTGAAGGATATAAGAGTTGTGTATGAAGACCCAATTGCAATCTTTTGTGACAATACAAGTGCCATAAACATTTCAAAGAATCCAGTGATGCACTCAAGAACAAAGCATATATCAATAAGGTATCACTTTTTGAGAGAGAAGGTGACATAAACTTAAGTAAAGATGTAATATGTGTCCACAAAGGATCAAATTGCAGATATTTTCACTAATCCTCTGCCTAAGGATACCTTTGAGTATCTCAGAGAAAAGTTAGGGGTTATTACCCCTCCTACTCTAAACTAAGATACATAAGAATGCATTAGTCTAGTGATGTCTAAAGCCTCATTCTTTGATCTGGATTGATGTTTTGAGGGCTACCTCTCAGGGGGAGTAGCAAGTGTTCCTGATATGTGTTCCTCACAAAGAGTGCTAAGTGTTACAGTAGTCATGAAAGAGCAAATTGATCAGAGCAGCAGAGTGCAAGTATGTGCCCTTTGTCATTGATGTCAAATGGGGAGAGAAATCATGTGAAAAACTCAGGGGGAGAAAGAGTGCATATGTGTGAAGAGAAAGGGGGAGTATCTTGTCTTGATGGTCATTATAGTTTTTCACATCATATGTTGCCATCTATGACAAAGGGGGAGATTATTGCAAGTATGTGCCTAACTAGTGTTGTCATTGATGTCAACATATCTATGTTGTCATTGGTGTCAACTGTGCTCTTGTTCTGATGCTTGCTTGTAATAAGTAAAGAGTTGAAGAAAATAAGTATTCCTGATACAAAAGAACAATCCAGTAGATTGCTCCACATTTCTTGTAGAATGAATATCCTTGTCTGCAGATTGGAAGTTATTTGGATGCATGTTTGAAGATGCTATGTTCCAAGTTTGAGCCTCTGGTATGAAGATTTGAGTGAGTTATGTTCACCAGAGTGAAAACTGCTTTTTCTATATATTTGGTGATGATAGGGAGAATGTATTATGCCCTGCATTCCTCCGCATTTAAGTATTTAAGTCTACGGTTTTGGAATCAAGTTTGTAATGATGATAAGTGCCTTGAACTCCAATGTTTCATGATTTGGTGGTCCGCAAGTGATCTTTTCCTTATGATGGTAGTTGACAGTGTTGTTTATATGCTCTAGTTTGAAGAATCTTCTTGACATAATGGTTATAGATTGTGTGGTTGTTCCTGGTGATTACAATGTGCTTGTGGATGTATCTTGATCATGTTCCTACATTTAAAATGGTCCACAAAGAGAATTATGGATCATAGATGAAGACTTAGTGAAAACACTAGTCTTGGCTGACCTAATTGTTTTCACTACTTGCAGAGATGCATTGAAGATTGTGGAAGTGTGTTGTGGTGTGGAAGAGTGCATTTAAGTTCCAACTAAGGCATAACATGATCTGCATACATCTTTCCTTTAGCTAATCTTGTTTAGGTCCAGACCTATTTCTATGTATGATTGTATTGCTGACCTTGGAGACTGTTCCAATGGTTGATGAATGTAATGCTGACCTTGATGTACATTCCAAGGTTGATGAATTGTATAAAAGCATGTAATGTAGTTGTGAAAAAGATGTCCTTGTGTGAAAATGAAAAGATAAGTGCGAAGGTGTAAGAAGAGTAGAGCAGAGGTTTTATATTGTGCTTTAATGGAACTGAACCAAGGCATGAAGTAGATGCTATCAAATCAGTTCACCAATCCTTGGCAGTGAGCCCTAACATTTGTAGTGAGCATCTTGGGCAGTGAGCCTCTAATTTTGGGTATTGCTATAACTTATTTATTTTTGTGGGCTAAAACCCACTGTGCTTTTTCCCTTATAGGTTTTTCCACATAAAAATTATGGTGTCCCATGTGTTATTGTGTTGAGCTTCTTATTTCATGCTTTCATGATTAATATTAATAATAGTGATTAATAATTTGATGTGTTGATATTCATAAGTGGTTAAAGTTTTGTGACAACTAATTCACCCTCCCTCTCACTTGTCCTATACATTTCAACATATACATGGTCGTTTGGAATTTGGAAATCATCATTCATTCATCATTGATTTGAGTTATCTCTTGAAGGAGGATTTGAGATGAAAACCTCATGTTCTTGGAAGGAGTTGGACAAAACCCTAGCTTCTTCTTGTGAGGATTCTGTGACGGGGATCTAATTACACTTCATAATCATTTGGGCAGATTTCTATCAGCTTGGAGATTACTCTTGGGTGGAGAATCACCTAGGGCATCATCTTAGGGCTGGAGCACACCTACTTGAGGAGGAGCAACTTGTTTCTAAAAAAGATTTGTGGAGTTGTATAGGCTTCTAGGGTTAGGGTTTGGGAAAACTTTACATCAATAGTCTTGCAGCCTTGTGCTCCTTCCATTGGAGACTATATTCTTGCATATTTTTGTATGTAATCATTGCTAATAGTATTTGATTTGTTGTGAGGCTTGTGGTTGTTCACTCTAGCCATATATTTGTGATTGAAGGTTGCATATATTCAGATTTGCAATAACAAACTTATTATCATGTTGGAGATGTTATGATGGTTGCCAATGTGTGTTTCATGGTGTAATTCATCTATGTGCTTGGGTGAATCATTTTCTATACTTCTTTGATGCTTTCAAGTAATGTTTATGGGATTGTTATGAGTATTTGCAATATGAAAATATAAAAATTAGAAATCAGTAACTAGGGTTAGAGCATAAAATTTAGACTTGTTCAAAATATCCCCTTTGGGATATTACATATTGTACGTGGTGCTACCCTACCTTAAAGGTTTATTCTATTTTTTCATATACTAAATATTAGGTTTATACTAATTTGTAGAGTGGTTAAGCATTCATAAACCATATATCTAATTCTAGCAATAACATTTATTCAGTGTAAAAAGTATCTCCCGAAACTTGTATTATATATGAGCTTCAAAAATGATTAGATGAGTTGAAGTTCCCTTCTTTCCAAAGGAAAGATCCTACCATGGCCAAACAAAACTATTACATTGCACTATTTACAAAAAAATATTTTAGTTATCTCTATTTCAATTGGCATTTTGAGCTATACTTAGAATAAATAGTATCGCCCCATAGGTGTGTTTGAATCAAACTCCATCTACAAAGGGATGAAAATTAATTAAAGGACTATGCATTTCATCTAAAATGGTTCCAACTCTTTGAGCCACAATTACCAAATTACTAGTTATGAGGAATTCCCAAAGTGTTTGGAGATTTTGGGTGAGCCTCATCATTCTTTGTTCCAGCTCTTGTAGTGCTCCCATATAAGCCATGCATTTGAACTCATCCCCAACAACTAATAAGTTCTCCTACAAGAATTGCCAATCCAATGTTGCCACTGCATCCAATCCAAGTTTGAATTATTGTTGGATAAACATTTTTACCACCAGTACTGTTGTTTTCATGGATTGAGTAAGCCATAGGAAATTGGATAGGAAATAAGATGCGATCTTAGAATTTACACAACTCCTAATATTAAGCTTCAGGTAGTCAATACCAGTAACTTCCATAATGGCCATCTTTATTTCATGTGAGGGAGAATTGAAGATAATGTTTAAGTAGTTTTATTAGATGGATCCATGAAAAGCCGTATCTCTACAAAGAGCTTGCAAGAAGAAGAGAGGCTCCATGATCTTGAAACGAAGATTTATAGAGCACAGTGAGATTTCCACAAAATGAAGAGAGTATAGCAATATTATAATGGTTGTCCAAGCATATTATTAGATACCTCTTCATAATGTAATTTATAGATGAATTAAATGAATATTTTCTTTATATTGAAGAAAAGTGAGTAAGAATATAGTAATTAGAGTACATATGGATAGATAATATTTTTGCATAGGCCTATCTTAAATGACATCATTTTTGATACTTTGAGTGAAAGGACAACCTTCATCATCATTTCTATTATCATTTAAATCACCATACAATCATATTACAATTGTCTGGAGATAATATTTGTGCATATCTTAAAAAGTGTGCTAAATTAAATAAAAATGTTATTGATGATGAAGGTTATATTTTCATAGCTAAATTAAATGAAAATGTTATTAATGAAAAATGTTGTCTTTTCACTCAAAGTATCTCTAAATTAAATAAAACTCTTAATGATGTCCAAGGCTATATTTTCACATAAAGTATCACAAGAATGCTATGTAAGATATGCACAAATATTTTTAGTTATAATAATTCAACACATAACTTACAAATTCATATTCATTTAAAACCAAAAAGTAAAAAAACTAAAAGCTACCCTAGAATAAAGCCTTGGTAAAATTTATAGCCCTTTAAACATTGAAATTTAAACACAAAAATGAAAGATGTCTGAAAGCAAGTCAATTTTTTTATATACCTGCCTTGGCTAAAGCTACCCCACATAGGAAGACCTCATTCACCACCTTCCTTGGTTTTTACAAAAGATAGTTTTAGATGTCCTTTTTGTGATGAAGGAGAATACTTTCATAAGCATCAAACAACCCATAATGAATGTCATCCCTAGAAGCCTAGAAGATACAAGCTACAAAAAATGACTTTTGAACTAACTCCATTGGAAAGTAGCCACCAAAATTCCACGCCCCATCATATCTATAATAATATTCTAGAGTAGAATTAAATTTCTCATTAGGAACAAGTGTATGATAAACATATGTCTTAGCTAGGAGCTTGACGAATTTTGCCTCCTAGATGATGCCCATGATGTTATATAGACAAAAGGAGGTAATGCTATTAGGAAGATTCTTTTAAGAAAAGGCCAATAATCACCCTTAGAAAAATTTCTACTACAAGGGAATTGTTATAAAAGACCTTCCTTAATTTGATTAAATCAAATCTCTCTACATCTTCAAATTCCAACTTGTTAGGGGCCAAAAAAACCCTTCTATTTTCTTGAATAGCCATGACCGAACTATCACTACAATGCCACCAAAAAATTGCAACTAGAACTTAAATAGTCAACCTCGTAGATGTGAAACTCACAAATGCAATGTGAACTATAAACATAGGACTCAATGATATTGAATGTTTTCTTTTTTGAAAGGAAGCTAGGTGTGTGGAAACCGCTTCCTACACTAATCTAATGAGGAGAGATGAGTGCAAATTCTTTTTAACCTTTACAATTACAAAATGTTTAACACAAAAATGAAGATATTGCAACAATACATAACACAAGAATGTAAGACATAAGAAGAGAGAGACAAGATAAAATGTGGGGAAAACCCTTATCAGGTGAAAAAACCCACACTCTAAAACCTACACAATGTATTATCAAAACTATAATGGTTTACAATATACTTACAATGCAAGCTCTCAGGAGTCTTTGACACTCGTATTTGGAGACAATCCAACAACATAATAGTACCTTTCAATAAAATACTACATCTCCTCTCAAAAGTACCTATTTATATAGAAGATACAAGTAAAACATGAGCCTATCTTCAGATGGGCGTCCAACATGGTCTGATGGCCCAAAATCCACGCATGGAGACACTTGTCCAAAACTGTAGAATGTTCATGACACTTGTCATATCACCCCATCCCAAAGAGTTTGCCTATTCCTAATTTAGGCAATGATAGATACTCTTACGACTCTTATGACTGTCATAGAATCCGTCATAGTTGTCATATCTTATAGCTGTAAGAGAATCTGCCATACACAGGCTAAAAATAGCATATTCTCTTACAACTTGTCTTAACCCTCCTTGGGGCACCCAAACATGCCTTCTTGCAAGATTTCTTGTGACACATGTCTTCACTTGTCGTAGAATCTTCCATTTACAACTCTTATGCATCATAGATTTGTCATAGGAATCTATCATAACCATTTCAGTCAATATTCCCTTACACACTATCTATGATGCCGACACATGGAAAATATTAATACCACTAAGTGGGACGGCTATCTCCTCATGTGAGGACAAATTTACATGTGGTCACCTTCCACATAGGATGACACATCACCGTGCCAACTCCCACAAGATGACAATAAGGATTTGCATCCTAATTACAATAATAGGCAATAAATAAATAAATACAATGAAATAATACAAGGAATTACCAAGGTTGAGACACCTTAATTCCCAATATTCTCCAACTTGTTGAACACCTTGTAAGAGCTAATGGAAATAATAGGATTTAATTGCTATAGGCCGAGAGGCCCATAGATTCTGAACACCATATGAACTTCTCTATGCCCACTTGTTTCGTCAATGCATCCACAACATTCTTCAAAGTGTCTACCTTCTCCAAATTTACCTTCCCATCCTCTACCATGTCTTGTACAAAGTGAAAATGTACATCAATATGCTTTGTTCTGGCATGGAAAGTTAGATTCTTTGCTAGGCAAATCACACTCTGACTATCACAACAAATCATAATCTATCCTACATCAACACCAATATCTAAACATAATCTCTTAAGCCAAATGGCTTCCTTACAAGCATGAGTTGCTTCCATATACTCAGCTTCTATCATGGACAAAGCAACCACAGGTTGTCACTTAGTCATCCAAGTAATTGCACCACCGAACATAGTGAACACATAAGCACTGGTGGATCTCCTGCTGTCAATATCACCTGCCCAATCAGAATCCATGAATCCATGAATACAAATTGAATGTAGAGGTCTTGTAAGATTCCCATGATAGCATATGGAATACTCAGAAGTACTCTTCAAATATCTAAACACTCTCTTAACTGCATCCAAATGTATCTGTCCAGGATTAGCCATAAATTGACTAAGGACTCCCACTGCTTGGGCAATGTCTAGTCTTGTGGATTCCATAGCATACATCAAACTACCAACAACACTAGCATAAGGTACTTTGCTCACATCCTCCACCTCACTAGGAGATGTTGGACAATCATTAATAGACAACTTTGTCCCCAAAGGAATAGGAACACACAATGGTCTACAATCTGCCATGCTGAACCTATCCAACACGGTCTTCACATACTTACTTTGGCTTAACCAAAGTTTTTTGTTAGATCTGTCTCTTCTGATTTCCATTCCTAGAATGTACCTGGCTGTCCCTAGATTTTTCATCTCAAACTATGTTGACAATTGAGACTTCAAATCAAAAATCATATTCTTACCGTTCCTAATTAACAACATATCATCAACATACAATGCAATAATGAGAATACGATCATTGTTAAATTTATAATACACACAATGATCTGATTTTGATCTCATAAATCCAACCGGCAACACAAAGGCATCAACCTTCAAGTACCACATCCTAGGAGACTGCTTCAAACCATACAAAGACTTTTTCAACTTGCAAACCAAATTTTCTTTACCTTTCTCTATGTAATGCTCTGGCTGTGACATGCAAATCTCTTCCTCCAAATCACCATGAAGGAATGTTGTCTTCACATCCATCTACTCCACCTCTAAGTCATAAACTGCTGCAAGAGATAATAAGAACCAAATAGATGTCATCTTTCCAAGGGGAGAGAAAATTTCACCATAATCAATTCCCTCCACTTGTGAATACCCCTTCACAAGTAGTCTGGCCTTGTACTTTTCAACACTACCATCTACACCAAATTTCTTCTTGAACACCCATATGCATCTAATAGGTTTCCATCCTTTAGGCAAAGGCACCAAGTCCCATGTTTAATTCTTTTCCAAAGAAGCCATCTCATCTTCCATGTCCTCCTTCTAGGAACCTGCATCTTTCATTCCCATAGCCTCTGTCACAGTTCTAGGCTCATCAATGTTAGTAAGAAAGGAAAAAGCATAACTAGAATCAAGCAATGAATAACCAAACCTATCAAGTTGCTTCCTTGTATATGTAGACCTCCTTAATGGCTGAGGTTGAGGTTCTGCTTCTTCTTATGAAATTTAAGAGCTGCTAGAGCTCTCCTCCTCATCAGGTCTCATAGGGTCTATCAGTTCAGTCTTCTCAGGGGTAGAAGGAAACTGAACCACATCCTCTTTCTTTTTTGTTTCTTCTAGCTGTAGAACAATGGGAGAAGGTGTTAGTTCTCTGAAAATAACACTTCTACTATACAACACATTTTCAGCCACAGGATCCCAAAGCTTGTATCCTTTCACACCAACACCATAGCTAATGAAAATACACTTAACAACCTTGTTCTCTAATTTAGACCATTTCTCCCTAGGCACATGTGCATATGCCTCACAACAAAAAACATGAAGATGTCTAACTAAAGGCTTCTTACCAGACCACACCTCCATAGGTGTCTTAGCAACAAGAACTAATGTAGGAGACCTGTTTACCAGGTAGCAAGTAGTGGCTATAGCTTCAGCCCAAAAATTTTGTTCAACGCTTGCTCGACTAAGCATACTCCTATCCTTCTCCATTAGTGTCCTGTTCATCCTCTCTATAACTCCATTTTGCTGCAGGGTGTATGGAGTTATCTTATGTATTTCAATCCCTTTCTCTTTACAGAACTTATTGAACTCTGCCAAACAAAACTCATGACCATTATCAGTTCTCAAACACTTTATCCTTTTACAAGTCTGATTCCCAATAAAAAATTTAAACACTTTGAACTGACTAAAGAATTCAGTCTTGCTTCTAAGAAAATAAATCCATGACCTTCTATTGTAATCATGTATGAAAGATACAAAGTATATAGAGTTGGAAATCAAAGGAACACTAACAGGACCAAACACATCAGAATGAATAAGATCCAATACACCAGAAAATAAATCCATGACCTTCTATTGTAATCATGTATGAAAGATACAAAGTATATAGAGTTGGAAATCAAAGGAACACTAACAAGACCAAACACATCATAATGAATAAGATCCAATACACTAGGAGACTTGTGAGAACTAGAGTAAAATTAAACATGGGTTAGCTTTCCATATATACAATGTTTGCGAAAGTCAAACTTGAGATTACAATCATTTAACCCCTCAATGAGGTTTTTATTTTTCAGGGTTGTAAGACCCTTCTCACCAATGTGGCCAAATCTCATATGCCATAACATTATCTTTTTAGTAGGAAGCTTAACTTCCAAAGCATGAGCACCCTTGGGTACACAAGAAGCACTACAATCAGAATTTCTTACAACAGATTTCTTCACTGCTTGTTCAGATGGTGGGGATGAAGTGACTAGAGCTCTTTTTGTCAAGTTAGAAGAACTATTGCACTGTGAAGTGCATGCCTCCAGTTGAAATAGAGTACCTCTCCAAGTACTCTTCGCAAGCACCATAGATCCTCTAGTCATCTTGCATCCATCCTTCGAAAAGAGAACCTACACACCTGCATCATTCAACATACACAACGTAGGTTCCATGCCAAGCTTGGCATGTGCATAACCCCAATGATCCCCTTCACTCGTCAATCAGGGAATCAGATTAAGACTCTTCCACAACCAACAATCTTTAGATGAGAATCGTCACCTAGGTACACTCTTCCACCATCAAACTCTTCATACTTTGCGAGCTAGCTTCAATGAGAGGTCATGTGGGATGATGCACTAGAATCTATCAACCACACATCATCAGATGCATGGGTGGCTAGGGCTATGATGAAGGCATCACCATCATCTTGTGACTTGTCAAAATCTGAGTTTGGGACATTCTTCTTCTTATTTTTCTTTTCCTCTTTGCATTCCTTTAAAAAATGCCTAGTTTTTCCACAGTTCAAATAGAGAGCCTTCGACTTTCCAGGAGATTTGGACGTACCTTTCTCAACTTTCTTGTCTTTATTTTTCCCTTTCTCCTTGGGTCTTCCATGAACCGCAAGAGCCTCTTTGGCTACTTTAGAAGACTTTATTTGCATCTCTTTAGATAACAACAAAGATACCACTTCATCCATTTTGAATGTGTATGTGGTGCTCCCAATAGCCATAACAAGATGATCCCACGAATCTGGAAAAGAACAAAGCAAGGTCATACAACGATCCTCCTCCTCCATCTTCACACCAACGGATGTCAATTGTGCAACTAACATGTTGAAATCATTCAAGTGATCTGCAATAGATCCTCCATCCTCTATCCTCAAAGAACACAACTTCTTTCTTAGAAAAAGCTTGTTCACCAGAGATTTAGCCTGATAAACATCACCCAACTTCTTCCAAAGGTCTTTCATGGTCTTCTCCTTATGGACATTTAATAGGATAGAATTAGCTAGAATGAGTCTTATGAGAGCCTTAGCCTTCCAATCTTTGAGACCCTAGCTAGGTTGTGCCATTACAGTTGGTTTTACACCAGATACGGTGTCCCATAGGTCTCGATCAACAAGCATGTCTTCCATCTTAAGTTTCCATAACTCAAAATTTGTGCCAATGAATTTCTCCACCTCTAATCTTCTGGATGTGCCTGCCATCTCCCTCCTACAACAAGATTATAGAATACTCTACAAAAAGCTCCCACTCGACCTAAGATTAGCTCAAAAAATCCCTAGCCAACAACTAGGACCAAAGGTGATGAAGCTCTGATACCAACTGAAAGGAAGCTAGGTGTTTAGAAATTGATTCCTACACTAATCTAATAAGGAGAGATGAGTGCAAATTATTTTTAACCTTTACAATTATAGAATGTTTAACACAACAATGAAGATATTGCAGCAATACACAACATAAGAATGTAAGATAGAAGAAGAGAGAGACAAGATATAACGTGGGGAAAACCCTTATCAGGTGAAAAACCCCACACTCCAAAACCTGCACAATGTATTATCAAAATTGTAATGGTTTACAATAAACTTACAATGTAATCTCTCAAGAGTGTTTGACACTCATATCTAGAGACAATCCAGCAGTATAACAAAACCTGTCAATCACATACTATATCTCCTCTCAAAAGCACCTGTTTATATAGAAGATACAAGGCAAAAATGAGCCTATCTTGAGAAGGGTGTCCAACATGGCCTCATGCCCTAAAATCCACACCTGGGGACACTTGTTCAACACTATAGAATGTTGATGATACTTGTCATATCACCCCATCCTAAAGAGGTTGCCTATTCCCAAGTTGGGCAATGATAGATACTCTTATGACTGTTATAGAATCTGTTATAGCTGTCATATCTTATAGCTATAAGAGAATCTATCATACACAAGCTAAAAATAGCATATTCTCTTACAACTTGTCATAACCCTCCTTGGGGCACCCAAAGGTTCCTTCTTCCAAGATGCCTTGTGACACATGTCTTCACTTGTCATAGAATCTTCCATTTACGACTCTTATGTGTCACAGATTTGTCATAGGAATCTATCATAA
Source organism: Cunninghamia lanceolata (assembly GCA_027924645.1). Classification (NCBI taxonomy): domain Eukaryota; kingdom Viridiplantae; phylum Streptophyta; class Pinopsida; order Cupressales; family Cupressaceae; genus Cunninghamia; species Cunninghamia lanceolata. The sequence continues at coordinate 1,089,477 of BSBN01000585.1, forward strand.
CCGTTTCGGTCAATATTCCCTTACACACTATACAAGATGCCGACACATGGAAAAATATTCCTACCACTAAGTGGGACACCTATCTCCTCATCTGAGGACAAATTTACATGTGGTCACCTTCCATGTAGGATGACACATCACCGTGCCAACTCCCACAAGTTGAAAATAAGGATTTACATCCTAATTACAATAATAGGCAATAAATAAATAAATACAATGAAATAATAAAAGGAATTACCAAGGATGAGACACCTTAATTCCCAAAATTTTCATGGGTGAATTAAATGACAATGTTATTGATGGCGAAGGTTATCTTTCCACTCAAAGTATTGCTAAATTAAAACAAACCCTTAATGATGCCTATGACTATTTTTTAACACAAATTATGACACAAATGTTTGATGGCAATATATGCATGACAATGAAGAGCGTGATAGCATGGAAGTGAGCAGTGTTGTCATTGATGGAAACAAAGGGTAAAAACATATGTGTTGGTCCAGAGAATGGCAACAAAGTGTAAGGATAGAGTTGTATTGGTCTGGAGAGATTCAACAAGGTATACATATATAGTTGTGTTGGTATAGAGAAATTGCTAAGTATGATATGGGAGAGAGTACACCTAAGTGTTGATTTAGAAAGTTACTAAGTGTAATGTGAAGGGGAGTACACCTAAGCATGATATCTTTCCATTTTCGAGTTCCACAGTCAAGCACAATTTGCTAAAGATTTGTCTAAGGCATTTGCAACACAAAACCTATGACATGGTCACAATATTTCAGTCCGCATTTCTCCGCTATGAATAATTTTTCTATGCACTTGTAAGGCAGTTTTGGTGCATACTAGTGAAGTCTAAATCCAAAGATTAAGGTATTGAAGCCCTCCGAAGTGAAGGATAGAGTTGACAGAATACGAGACTCTATATTGATAGTGTAATGACAGTGCCAGTGATATATTGAATGCTTCGCATTCCACCGCAGATGAATATATTACTATGTGGATTTGAGGATAAGTTTATAGATGATAGAAGTGTGTAGTGTTCAAGTGGTAAGCATTTTTATGGACTGCATGTTGAGTTGTGAACTAATAGTTAGTTCATGCTATAGCTACTTCACTAGTTGAGCTGACCTTAAATATTAAGGTTGTGCAGAGTCAAGTTATGTATGGAATAAATTCATGAGAGTAAATCTAGGTCATACCGACCTATTACAATGAGATACATGCTTTGGTTCTCTCCACAAAGCATATTGGGTTGTGTTTTGGTCCAACATGTTAGGAAGTCACATGGTACATATATTATGTTGACCTGATTGATGTTTAGCAAGAGTGCGGTATATATATAAGATTGAATTCTAGTGTGGATGTGAGAAAGCAAGTATACGAAGGAGTTAAGTGTGTGTGTGTGAGAGAAATCTAATGTAGAGAAGGATAAGTTGAGATTGTGGTGAAGATGAAGTGTGTTAATTCAATATTCTGAGCTTCATTGTAATTGTATCTTTAGAATTAGTTAGATGCATTACTAGAAGTTCATATTTGGCAGTGAGCCACCCCTTCTCTCTTTCTATTCAGGACAACTATAAGTCCTTTGGTGGTGAGCCACTTACATTGAGCATTCTCTTTTGGATAGTGAGTCCACCAATTGTATCAACCTTAACTAGTTGCATTATTAATATATATTGTGAGATAATCCTCACCGTGGTTTTTCCTTTTTGGGTTTTCCATGTAAAAATATGGTGTGCATGTGTTATGTGCTTTAATGGTGGATTTCATGCTTTTCTTTCTTACTGCAAATTAAGTATGCTATGTGGAATAAATGTTTAAATGATTAAGTGGTTTCAGAGAATACTGATTCACCCCCCTCTCAGTATTCTGGGTGTTCAACAATGTTATGTAAGTTATGTAGAAATAATTTTAGTTTTAATAATCATAGTTAGCTTACAAATTCATATTAATTTATGTTTTAATTTTCCACCACAATTACAAATTTATGTTACATTAGGTCTTAATTCAACCCCTCAATTACAAATTTATTGAAATTTAGGCTAAATCCACAACCCCAATTAAAAATTGTATGGGAAATTTAGGCTTATTTTTCCACCTCAATTAAATAATTAGAAAAATATAGCCGTTATTCACTACCTCAATTAAAAATTATTAGGAATTTTCTCTTCTTTTGCCACCTTAATTAGTATTTTATCAAAAATTTAGATCGTCATTCACCAAATTGATTAAAAGCAAGAATGACTTTTTTTTTTTATTGGTAAGAGGAGCTATTTCTAGCCCCAAGCCGAAGGTCACAATGGGGACCTCCTCCCCATTAACATATTCAACTTAGAAGCCTCATAGAAGCCACGATGTTACTTGGGGGATTTAAACTTGGATGTTTATCTTGAGAACCTTATGGCATTGCCATTTAAGTACAAACCCTTTCACAAACAAGAATGAATTTAGTTTCCAAATCATCAAAAATTTATTTTTAATCTATAATAGCCACCCACTCTATCGCTTCAGTTTAATTTTAGGAAAAAAATCACCAAGAGGATTATGTCTCTACATACGGGATTCGCTAGGATTTCTATAAAATTTTCTAGGGGCTAGTTCTTAAAGTATACCTTGGTCCTAAGTAGGTTAATGTCCATTTTAGATAAGGATTATTGGACTGTGGTGAAGAGAGTCTTCAATTATCTTTGAGACACATCTAAGTGTTTGATTTGGTACTAGGGAGATCATATTTTAAAGACAATGGATAAATGGGGATCCATGGATTTTGATTAGGTGGTAGATGTGGATAGTAGGAGGTCTACGAGTGGGTATGGGTTTACCTTGTTTTGCTATGCAATTAGTTGGATGAGAAAACAATAGATTGTGGTTGATCTTTCAACTATTGACGTAGAGTATATGGCTAGTACTCATACTTGTAAGAACATTGTCTATCTTCAGAGATTGTGTTCCAATATTAGGTTGAGACAAGATACAATTATGATCCTTTGTGACAATTATATTGCCTTTATCTTGACTAAGAACCCTAAATTTCATGTGTGGACAAAGCACATTGATGTAAACTATCACTTTTCTCATGACATGGTGGAGGTTAAGTGAGTTATGGTCGAGAAGGTGGATACATCAATACATGTTGCAGATATTTTTATGAAGCCTATGAGCAAAAAAAAGTTTATATGGTACAAGGTAGCTATAGGGATAAACCCGTAGCATTTTAGTTAAATTTGTTGAAGCCTGTTATAATTCTTGTAATGTATACAATGAGTGGAAGATTGTTAGGACTAAGGGAATAGGTGTGTTCTATAGTGTAAGTCTAACGCCTATTCTTAAAATTTTAATATTGGTAATACCTTATGTAATTTTAACCATAGAAAAATTCATCCCACTTAAATGAAATCATTAAGATTCTATTGGTGGCACTATCGAAAACATGTCATTAATGTTATGGTGCTTGTAAGAGTCATCGATTAGGGGCTTACTTAGCGTATTATGACAACACATTGACCAATTAATTATAGACACATATAAACGCATATAAGAAGCATTTAGTGCCTTATGGGGGATCTCTCGGCACTTATTGTCAACACAAAATATAGACAAAAAATAAAAACTTTAAATGAAACATTAAAATCCTTAATCTATATCACATTTGACCTCAGATAAAGTGAGAAACTGAAACATAAATGAAAAAACAAAATAAAGTTACCCAAATTTTGATTTTTGTTGCACTGTGAGGGTGGTTTTGCTCAAAATAATATGGACGTGGTTTATTGAACTAGCAGGATGAGAATGCTGGAAGATGATTGATAAAAATGGGCTCCTAAAAGACTAATTTATAGACCTTCAAAATGGATGATCAACGGTGAGTATCTGATGCCATATGGATGATTAGGATTGAGTTGGTTAAGTGGTTGGGAGATGAAGGGATGAGATTAATTAAGATTTATTTAATGATTTTTGTATTTTTGGGAGATGGTTATGGGTTAGTTATGAAATAAGTGGATGAGAATAATAGGAATTTTTTATTTCTTTTATTCATTTTTAGGTAGTTGGATTAGAGATTTAATTAATTAAACTAATTAAATCATGTGTGAAAGGGATTTAGGAATTAGAAAAATTAATTTAGGATTTAGGGAAAAATAGGGATAATTGGGATAAATGATAAAATCAAGCCCTGAAATCAGGATAACTGGGAAAATATGATAAATCCGAATGATAAGGGGATCACTGATCAGGATTAGGGGATTTAGGATGGTTTAGGGATAATTTGGGTTCTTTAGGGATAAATTGGATGATTTAAGGAATTAGGATGTGGTTGTGAGTGAATTAGGTTCTGATACATTTTTAGGTGTCTACATTTTTCCCCTCTTTGAGATGATGTTGTGACTGAAGGAAGCAATGTCATTTTTAAGAAGAATAAAATATAAATGGAAGGATGAAAAGAATGGGATTTATTAAAAGGAGGATGGGATGATGCCTCCTCGAGAGGGTACGTGGGTGCAAAAAACATGGGTAGGGTCTCTAAATAGATAGAAAAGGAGGAGGCTAGGGAATTAGATACAAATGATGGAGGGAAGGATAGTCATGCTAAGTCGGTGTGAGCAACCTGATGTTTGATATGGAATTTGACATTATGTACCATGATATAAATACCATGGTGACAATGTGTCAAATACATAAAGGATTGAAGTCGCAAGCAAGCATATGCCTATGCCACCATGATATGAAAGACCATGATGTCATTGTGGCAGGTATGTTGCAAGGACTAATGCAGATGTAAGACAAAATGATAACACACACAAGGAAAGAAAGAAAGCATACACAAATGATGCAAAGACAAAGATGATGTTTCTGTTAGTCAAGCTAAAAGTGATGATTGATAATGATGATAGCATTATTGATTTGGGAACGATATATCCCAAGAATAATGTGAGGATTGTGTTGTTGATGTGGGATTGATATATCCCAAAAACAACACGAGGATTGGGAATGATATATCTTGATGATGAGTGATTTATTGGATTAAGTTGATTAAGATTTTGTAGTAAGGTTGGGAACAAGATTGATGGATTCCATTGGATTATTGGCTTGATTGCTTGGAAAATTGTGTGGATCAGGATTGCCTATGATGGATTAACTGTTTTGGGGTTAACATTGGGATTATGGCAATGGATTTATACATTAGATAACAATGCATTGGATTGTGAGGGATGATTGGAATGCTTGGATTTCTTGGGATGACAGTACATTGGATTGCTTTGGATGACACTACATTGGATTGCATTAGATTGCTTTGCATAATGATGAATTGGATTGCTTGGAATGAGTACATTAGATGGATACATTGGATAACATTGGATTAGATTTCTTTAGATAATGATGCATTTGATTTCTTGGAGGGATTGCAATGGATATCATTAGATGGGATGGTTGTGTCCATATGATAACTAATGTCAAGGGAACACCGAGTCTAGAATCAAGGATGGGAGATTTAGTTGATTTAGGATGGTGGGATCGATGGATTAAGGGATTATTGATAGTGGATGGGAAGGAGGATCGATGATAGATGGATGGGTGAAGGGATTACTGATAGTGGATGGAAAGGAATATGGATGGTAAATGGATGCGTGAAGGGCTTAGTGATATTGGATGGATAGGAAGGATGGATGGTCGATGGATGGAAGGGTGTAGGATATGACCTCCAAGGACTATGTCGCATAGGAAAACATGCCCCTACTCAAGAAACATAGGATGATGGGATCAATGGATTGGATGGATGCATGATATGACCTCCAAGGACTATGTCGCATAGGAAAACATGCCCCTAGTCATGAAACATAGGTTGATGAGCTCAATGGATTGTATGGATGCATGATATGACTACCAAGGACTATGTCACATAGGAACATGCCCCTACTAGAGAAATGTTGTTCAGGATGTTGGATTAAATGGATATAGCAAATTGCATAGGCTATAACAAGATGGTTAGAGGATTCGTTTCAGAAATGTTTGCAATGTCAAGTTTGTGTCAAAGCATGCATCAAAATCATGCCTTAGTGCATATCAATATCAAAGTCATTATCAAGACCACAATTGAGTAGGGTTGATGAAGGGGAATGATAACAACAATATTGGGATATGATGGATTAGGATGGCAGGAGAGGGATAGGATGGTATATATGAGACAACTTTCCGCCAAGTGCAAAGTTCATCAACAATAAATTTACACATGATGCCCCTGAACATGTTTTCATCATGGTACTTATCCAAGGTGCCATGAAATGGTTTTCAATATTGAACAAATGATTTCTCTTTACTATTTTTCCTTTTTTTCTTTTTTTTTTGCTTTTTGGACGATGATCATTGATAACTAGATACTTAAAGGGTCTTCAATGTCCCTGTCTATTTGTTAATGTAGATACAATTGTCATAACATGCTAGCAATGTCCTACTGAGGGTAATTGCTTTGTTAGGATTAAAGCACTCTTATACAATCCTTTTATGTTTCTATGATCTTTGTTGATAACTAAGTTGGCCTTATCCAAATGTTTATGTTTCAAAAGAAAACCATCATATCCCTCATGGTGAAGTGTTGCTACCACAACATGATGGATTTGGGTATTGGATGAGGTTTCCTTAGTGATCATTGAAGTATCACTAACACCATTAGATTGCTTAGATAATTTCTTGTTAATGCTTCGACCATGATTGATGCGGATTGGGATAGGTTCTAGGATGCCTTTCTCGTGAAGGCCCAATCATTTTCCATGATAATCCATTCTTTTGCATATTGTATTTGTAATAGGATATTTATCATCTTTGAAACATGATGCTAACTCCTTGATATGTTGTTGAGAATAATATGAATTTTCTATTGTCTCCTCTCTGAGTAAATTTGAGTTGACAAAGATGGTAGATCCTATTTGATAGGATTCCTATGCTTTCTCTCTATGTATATTTGTTACATATAGAGCATTTTGTACACTTTCTATGTCATGCTCATTTTTTGTGGCTATCATTCCTTGATCATTTGAATGTTCAATATTTTCCATTGTTATTTTCTTATCCTCATGTTTGATTTGATGAAGGTATTGATGACCAATATACTCATTAGGATCTTGTGTGATGTGATCCAAGTTATTTGTTTGATTGTCTATGTTTTCTTGGGGACCAAGTGTCTCATCATAGGAATTGGATGTTGTATTTAGATATTTGATAGGGCTAGTTGGATATATGATAGGGTTATTTTTTCTTTCTTGATCGTGGACATCAAAAAGTTGGATTAGGGGATCAACTTGGTTTTCCTGGTCATAGATAAGATCTTCATCATAGATGAGTGTGGTGTATATAGTTTGATCTTGGATAACTTGGATAAATTGATCTTGAGTAGCTTGGATAACTTGATCTTGAATTGGTTGAGTGCATGTTTGATCTTATTTTGGATTTGGTTCTTGACATAGCTTTGGAGTTTGGATGAAAACATAAGTTTCTTGGATAGGCTTTATAGGCTTTGGATCATTGACACCCTGGTTGCAATAATGGATTTTGACTTGCGCTTATGCTCTGAGACTCTTTGATAGAATTAATAGGCATTAATTCACATGATAGTATTTGACTTTGTCGAAGGATGGGATTAGTAGACTCCCCGATGAGTTGAATAGGTATCAGATTGCATGATGGTGTTGGATAGATAGGCATGATGCTAGGAGGCTCTTGTTCACACTTAAGAAGCTTAGAATTGACAAGATCTTCACAAGATGGCACTTGATCATGGATGGGTATGTTATTTGGATTTTTATTGCATGGTGCTATTTTTTTTTATGGGCATGGTATCATATGACTCTTGGATATGCTTAGAAAATGTACAATCATTATCTTGGGACTTTCTAATTTGGTATGCTTCCTTTGCTAATAGTCCTAGGAGGAAATCTGAAAAGGATGAATTGGATATATTGGGTTTGGATAGTGGATTAATGTTTTGGATGGATGGGTGGTTAGGTTGACAAGATGAGGTATTTGCATAGGATGTGGAAGATATGGAGTACTCACATGAGGTATGATTTTGAAACATGGATTCGACATAAGGACCTTGTTCTAAGTTGGTGCTTCCCTTTTCAATATAATCATAAGGATAACCAATGGATAAGTGTTTGAGATTGGCATAATGGCTAGTGCTAGTTGGTTCTTGACTGCAAGGTTCATTCATGTTCTTGTGTGAAGTATGAAGGTTTATATACTTGACTTCTAAGAACTAGAGTAAAACTAAACACCGGTTAGCTTTCCATATATACAATGTTCGCAAAAGTCAAACTCAAGATTACAATCATTTAACCCTTCAATGAGGTTTTTTTTTCCAGTGTTGTAAGACCCTTCTCACCAATGTGGCCAAATCTCATATGCCATAACATTGTCTTTTTAGTAGGAAGCTTAACTTCCAAAGCATGAGCACCCTTGTGTACATAAGATGCACTACAATCAGAATTTGTTACAACAGATTTCTTCATTGCTTGTTCAGATGGTGGGGATGAAGTGACTAGAGCTCTTTTCATCAAGTCAGAAGAACTATTGCATTGTGAAGTGCATGCCTCCAGCTAAAATAGAGTACCTCTCCAAGTACCCTTCGCAAGCACCATAGATCCTCTAGTCATCTTGCATCCATCCTTCAAAAAGATAACATGCACACTTGCATCATTCAACATACTTACAGAAAGCAGGTTCCGTGTCAAGCTTGGGATGTGCATAACATTAGTGATCCCATTCACTCATCAATTAGGGAATCAGATTAAGACTCTTCCATGACAAACAATCTTTTGATGAGAATTGTCACCTAGGTACACTCTTCCACCATCAAACTCTTCATACTTCGTGAACCAACTTCGATGCGAGGTCATGTGGAATGATGCACTACAATCTATCAACCACACATCATCAAATGCATGGGTGGCCAAGGCTAAGATGAAGGCAGCACCATCATCTTGTGACTTGTCAGAATCTGAGTCTGGGACATTCTTCTTCTTCTTCTTCTTTTTTCCTCTTTGCATTCCTTTTAGAAATGCCTAGTTTTTCCACAGTTCCAATAGAGAGCCTTGGACTTTCTAGGAGATTTGGATCTCCCACGGGATTTGTACCTACCCTTCTCATCTTTCTTGTCCTTCTTTTTCCCTTTCTCCTTGGGTCTTCCATGAACCGCAAGAGCCTCTTTGGCTACCTCAGAAGACTTTCTCCACATCTCTTCAGATAACAACAAAGATACCACTTCATCCATTTTGAATGTGGATGTGGTGCTCCCAATAGCCATAACAAGATGATCCCACGAGTCTGGAAAAGAACAAATCAAGGTCATACAATGATCCTCCTCATCCATCTTCACACCAATGGATGTCAATTGTGCAACTGACATGTTGAAAGCGTTCAGGTGATCTACAACAAATCCTCCATCTTCTATCCTCCATGGTCTTTGGATTTGGCCTGATAAACATCCCCCAACTTCTTCCAATGGTCTTTCATGGTCTTCTCCTCATGGACATTTAATAGGACAGAATCATCTAGACTGAGTCTTATGAGACCCTTAGCCTTCTGATCTTTGAGACCCTAGCCAGGTTGTGCCATTCCGGTTGGTTTTACACCAGAAATGGTTTCCCATAGGTCTCAATCAACAAGCATGTCTTCCATCTTAAGTTTCCATAACTCAAAATTTGTGCCATTGAATTTCTCCACCTCTAATCTTCTAGATGTGCCTACCATCTCCTTCCTACAACAAGATTATAGAATACTCTACAAAAAGCTCCCACTCAACCTAAGATTAGCTCAAAAACCCCTACCCAACAACTAGGACCAAAGGTGATCAAACTCTGATACCAACTGAAAGGAAGCTAGGTGTACGAAATTCACTTCCTACACTAATCTAATGAGGAGAGATGAGTGCAAATTATTTTTAACCTTTACAATTACAAAATGTTTAACACAACAATGAAGATATTGCAGCAATACACAATAGAAGAATGTAAGATAGAAGAAGAGAGAGACAAGATATAACGTGGGGAAAACCCTTATCAGGTGAAAAACCCCGCACTTGAAAACCTGCAAAATGTATTATCAAAACTATAATGGCTTACAATACACTTGCAATGCAAGCTCTCAGGAGTCTTCGACACTCGTATCTGGAGACAATCCAGCAGCATAACAATACCTGTCAATCACATACTACATCTCTCAAAAGCACCCATTTATATAGAAGATACAAGGCAAAAATAAGCCTATCTTGAGATGGGTATCCAACATAGCCTCATGGCCCAAAATCCACACCTGGGGACACTTGTCCAACACTGTACAATTTTGATGACACTTGTCATATCACCCCATCCCAAAGAGGTTGCCTATTCCCATGTTGGGCAATGATAGATACTCTTACGACTGTTAGTGAATCTGTCATAGCTGTCATATCTTACAGCTATAAGAGAATCTGTCGTACACAGGCTAAAAATAGCATATTCTCTTACAACTTGTCATAACCCTCCTTGGGGCACCCAAAGATGCCTTCTTCCAAGATTCCTTGAGACACATGTCTTCACCTGTCATAGAATCTTCCAATTATGACTCTTACGTGTCATAGATTTGTCATAGGAATCTGTCATAACTGTTTCGGTCAATATTCCCTTACACACTATCTAAGATGCCGACACATGGAAAAATATTCCTACCACTAAGTGGGACACCTATCTCCTCATGTGAGAACAAATTTACATGTGGTCACCTTCCATGTAGGATGACACATCACCGTGCCAACTCCCACAAGATGACAATAAGGATTTGCATCCTAATTACAATAATAGGCAATAAATAAATAAATACAATGAAATAATACAAGGAATTACCAAGGATGAGACACCTTAATTCCCAAAATTTTCATGGGTGAATTAAATGACAATGTTATTGATGGCGAAGGTTATCTTTCCACTCAAAGTATTGCTAAATTAAAACAAACCCTTAATGATGCCTATGACTATCATTTAACACAAATTATGACACAAATGTTTGTTGGCAATATATGCATAATAATGAAGAGGGTGATAGCATGGAAGTGAGCAATGTTGTCATTGATGGAAACAAAGGGTAAAAACATAGTTGTGTTGGTCCGGAGAATGGCAACAAAGTGTAAGGATAGAGTTGTATTGGTCTGGAGAGATTCAACAAGGTATACAGATATAGTTATGTTGGTCTAGAGAAATTGCTAAGTATGATATGGGAGAGAATACACCTAAGTGTTGATTTAGAGAAGATACTAAGTGCAATGTGAAGGGGAGTACACCTAAGGATGATATCTTTCCATTTTTGAGTTCCACAATCAGGCACAATTTGCTAAAGATTTGTCTAAGGCATTTGCAACACAAAACCTATGACATGGTCACAATATTTCAGTTCGTATTTCTCCGCTATGAATAATTTTGCTATGCGGTTGTAAGGCAGTGTTGGTACATACTAATGAAGTCTAAATCCAAAGATTAAGGTATTGAAGCCCTCTGAAGTGAAAGATAGAGTTGATAGAATATGGGACACTATTTTGATAGTGTAATGATAGTGCCAGTGTTATATTGAATGCTCTGCATTCCACCGCAGATGAATATCTTGCTATGTGGATTTGAGGATAAGTTTATAGATGATAGAAGTGTGTAGTGTTCAAGTGGTAAGTATTTTTATGGTTTGCATGTTGAGTTGTGAACTAACAGTTAGTTCATGCTATAGCTACTTCACCAGTTGAGCTGACCTTAAATGTTAAGGTTGTGCAGAGTTATGTATGGAATAAAGTCATGAGAGTAAATATAGGTCATGTCGACCTATCTCAATGAGATACATGCTTTGGTTCTCTCCACAAATCACACGGTACATATATTATGTTGACCTGATTGATGTTTAGCAAGAGTGTAGTATATATACAAGATTGAATTCTAGTGTGGATGTGAGAAAGCAAGTATACGAAGGAGTTAAGTGTGTGTGTGTGAGAAATCTGATGTAGAGAAGGATAAGTTGAGATTGTGGTGAAGATGAAGTGTGTTAATTCAGTATTCTAAGCTTCATTGGAACTGTATCTTTAGAATTGGTTAGATGCATTACTAGAAGTTCATATTTGGCAGTGAACCACTCCTTCTTCTCTCTTTCTATTCAGGACAATTGTAAGTCCTTTGGCGGTGAGCCACTTACATTGAGCATTCTCTTTTGGATAGGGAGTCCACCAATTGTATCAACCTTAACTAGTTGCATTATTAATATATTTTGTGAGATAATCCTCACCATGGTTTTTCCTTTTTGGGTTTTCCACATAAAAATCTGGTGTTCATGTGTTATGTGCTTTAATGGTGGATTTCATGCTTTTCTTTCTTACTGCAAATTAAGTATGCTATGTGGAATAAATGTTTAAATGATTAAGTGGTTTCAGAGAATACTAATTCACCCCCCTCTCAGTATTCCGGGTGTTCAACAATATTATGTAAGTTATGTAGAAATAATTTTAGTTTTAATAATCACCACTTAACTTACAAATTCATATTAATTTAAGTTTTAATTTTCACCACAATTACAAATTTATATTACATTAGGTTTTAATTCACCCCCTCAATTACAAATTTATTGAAATTTAGGCTTAATTTTCCACCTCAATTAAATAATTATAAAAAATATAGCCTTTATTCACTACCTCAATTAAAAATTATTAGGAATTTTCTCTTCTTTTGCCACCTTAATTAGTATTTTATCAAAAATTTAGATCGTCATTCACCAAATTGATTAAAAGCAAGAATGAATTTTTTTTTTGATTGGTAAGAGGAGCTATTTCTAGCCCCAAGATGAAGGTCACAATGGGGACCTCCTCCCCATCAACATGTTCAACTTAGAAGCCACTTATTCAACTTAGAAGCCACATAGAAGCCATGATGTTGCTTGGGGGATTTAAATGTGGATGTTTATCTTGAGAACCTTATGGCCTTGCCATTTAAGTTCAAACCTTTTCACAAACAAGAATGACTTTTAGTTTCCAAATCATAAACAATTTAGTTTTAAATTTATTTTTAATATATAATAGCCACCCACTCTATCGCTTCAGTTCAATTTTAGGAAAAAAATCACCAAGAGGATTATGTCTCTACATATGAGATTCGCCAGGATGTCTATAAAATTTTCTAGGGGCTAGTTCTTAAAGTATACCTTAGTCCTAAGTAGGTTAATGTCCATTTTAGATAAGGATTATTGGACTGTGATGAAGAGAGTCTTCAAGTATCTTTGAGACACATCTAAGTGTTTAATTTGGTACTAGGGAGAACATATTTTAAGGACAATGGATATATGGGGATCCATGGATTTTGATTAGGTGGTAGATGTGGATAGTAGGAGGTCTACAAGTGGGTATGGGTTTACCTTGTTTGGCTATGCAATTAGTTGGATGAGAAAACAATAGATTGTGGTTGATCTTTCAACTATTGAGGTAGAGTATATGGCTAGTACTCATACTTGTAAGAAAGTTGACTATATTCAGAGATTGTGTTTAAATATTAGGTTGAGACAAGATAAAATTATGATCCATTGTTAATGCAGAGCCAAACACCCTAGCCTACATTACCCCTTGTATGTCTACACTTTACTTGCCTATCAGCAAGACCATTCTCATCGGCCACCTTACAAACGATCACTCTGATCTTACTACTCTCCCCGATGTATGTTTTCAACACTTGTATCTGCCACAATATACATTCTTCAATGTACATTTAGGATATACATTTGGTGATATAGAATCACCATATACATTCAGTGTGACCTTCCACATTAGTGAGTGCTTTGCATGTACTCCTGATAAACCGATAGAAAATAGCTTGTATATACTTTAGTTGACCTGTGATTGTCTGTTTCCTTCACCGCTGCTGTTGGTCACCTCTTGCATCTGATACAATGTATCTGTGCAATGTATATGCTCAATATACATTTGAAACGTACAACCCGAATATGCATTCAGAACATGCATTCGATGAAGCTGACCGTTGACTTTCTTTGTATCTAACTCAATGTACATTCGTAACATGCAATTCAAATATGCATTTGATGGGTTTGATTGAATCGTTGACTCCTTTGTATGCCGATCGGAAGATTTTCTCTCTCCTTTATATCTTAACTTAATGTATAACCACAATATATGTTCACTTCATACAACCGTGATAACCATTTGCGAGATACACATGAACATACAACTGCGGGATACATAGGAAATGAACCTGACATACATTAGCGATATACGCACAGAATGTATATCTGATGAAACAATGCAAATCTTGCACCGATTTGATCTGCTATAAACCCAATAACTTCACAATTGCATAGATCTGTTCCCCCACCAATCTAACACAGATCTTTCACCCTACCAACCTAGCACATGACAATGCTAGGATATTTCAATGCATGTTGTACACGATCCTGCAAACATGAACATGAACAAAATAGAAAGCAAAACAAAAACACAAATCGATATGTATAGCCATTCCACCGATTTTGAAGAAATCTAACCAGTGGAATGGGCTAAGAACACATCTCAGCCTCAGAATAGGAATCGATTACACAGAGAAAAGTAAAGGAATCAAAAGATAGAAAGATGCACAATACAAAATTTTATTATGCCTTTCAGAATGTGTATACAAATGCTCTGTTTCTCAAATACAAATCACACTGTTCTGATCTGATCTCAACTGAACTAAACTCAACTACAACTACTGATTTCATTCAATGATCTTGGGGTATTTATCTACTTACCCTTAGTAGTACTGAATTAACTCCAAGTGGCTGGAAGACAACCTCCAAGCGGTTGGGAGATCTAACGACCTCCAACTGCCTAACAACCTTTGTAATTACAGATCGACAAGTGTCCTTGGGACTTACAACATAAGCCTAGATACAAACTAAAATAACATGCATTGGTCAAACAGACCTTATTACATGAATGGTCAGCTTAGGACCTTATTGGAAACATCAAAATGAACATCAAACAGTTGAATGCCTCATGGAGGCCACCTTGTGTTAGGTGCTCCTGCACCATACACCCCACCTTGAAAAGAACTCATGCCACATGAGTTAATTCTTTGTTTTACACTACTTATATCCTCTGTTGTCTCATGTTTTCCCCATGATCTCTGGATGGCAACCTGCTTCCATGGAACCAAAGACTCATGCTGAGCATTGTAGGCTCTACTCACACCATTCTTTCTTACTGTCAGCGCTGCCTGAACACTTGCATGGGAAACCTTGGGTAATGCTTCTTGTACTGCTAGTATGGCAAAATATGTTTGCCTTTCAACTCTTGTTGGTTCTAGAGGACAAACAATTGTCCCTACTATGATAGCATCCTTGTCTTTCCAATCAACTTGTGGATGCTTGTAAACCTTCTTTTTGACCATCTACTAATCCATCTAATCTCCATCATCCAAAACTAAAATCATCTTCAAACTTTGATCTCCACTCCTTGAGACATCCTCAACTTTCTTTGTCTCTGCTTCATGCATCTTCACAAACTCTTTCTTTCCTACCAAAATGATTTTGGCTGCCTTCTTTGCTTCAGCATCCTCCTGCAATGGTGTCATCACAAAAGTTCTCCCATCCTTCTTGAAGGTGTAGGTATTAGCATATCCATCATACAATGCTCTCCTATAAAATTGCCATGGCCTACCTAAACGTAGGTGACAACATTCCATGGGCAAAATATCACATAAAACCCTATCCTGATATTCTCCAATCTAAAAATCAACATATGCTTGTTCATATACCAAAAGTGATTGACTATCACTTACCCAAGATGCTTTGTAAGGGGTTTGATGTGGAACCCTTTCCAGTTTCAACTTATCCACCATTTCCTGAGATACCATATTATCTGTTGAACTAGAATCTATTACTACCTTGCATTTTTTACCTTTGCTTTTGCAATTGGTCCTGAAAAGTGCTCTCGTTTGTCGCATCTCCTTGGATGTCTTCAAGAGTGTTCTCCTTAGCATCAATGATTCTCCATCTTCAGCTAGTGTTGCACTTCCCATTGGAGAGTTAACACTTTCATCTACCTTCTCTTCTTGCACAAATTGAACCCTCTTGTCATTCTTCCTATCACTTCTTGATGGTGAACCTTGCCTTTCTGGACATTTGAATGTTGGGTGACCAATTTCATTACAATGATAACATCTTCCAGTGAAAACATTAGAACATCTACCACCTCCAAATCTGCCTCTTGTGCCTTTCCATCCACCCCTAAAATCAGACTACTCTTGTCCTTTACTAGTCTCTTCTTGATTCTCATTGACTTGTCTTGTTGTAGGGGATGATCCTCTCCCCCTTATATTGCTGCCTCTTCCCCTCATAGACTTATCCTATCTCCTTTTCATCTTCTCCTCAATCCTAATTGCCATTTGATAACAGTCTTCTACACTCCTAGGGTTAGCCAAAACTAATTCATCCTGTATGTTCAATCTCAAACTAGCCAAGTATCTAGCAACCTTTTCAACCTCATTCTCATGATGACCAGACCTCATACTTAATTTATAAAATTCCTTAGTATATGCTTTCACATCCATTTCCTTTTGTCTTAAAAATTGAAGCTTTTTAAACATTTGAATTTCATAATCCTTAGGTAAGAACTTACCTTTGATTCTTGCTACCATCTTGTCCCATGAAGAAATCTTTGACTTACCCTACTTTCTCCTCTCTTATTGTATGTAATCCCACAATACCAAGGCATGACCTCCCAATTTGGTCTTTGCAATCTTCACTTTCTACTCCTCAGGAACTTCCTCACATTCAAAATGATTATCTAATGCAGCAATCCAATCAAGTAACTCTTCCTTATTTAAACTTCCATTATACTTTGGAACATCAATCTTTACTTTAGGTTTATCATTCTTGACTGCCCTTAATAGTTTTGCAAATCTCTGATCTTTAGGATTCAGATCTTCATCTACATCTTCATACTCTTCACCATCCTCTTCTTCTTCTGATTCACTTTCTTCCACTTCTCTCTTTTTGTTCATCTCCAAGGCTGGAAGCCTGGATTGAAGTGCTTCTACAAGCTCTTTCATGTTCCTCATCTCTTTAGCATGTTTTTCCTTCATCTCCTGCAACTCTCTGGCAGTACCATTACCTTTCGGAGGCATCTTGTCAACCTCTCAATCCTTCTACTTCTGCCTTCTCAGTGACAGAATCAACACACAACAGCTTAGACCTTTTACTGAGCTCTGATACCACTATGATGCAGAGCCAAACACCCTAGCCTGCATTAGCCCTTGTATGTCTACACTTTACTTGCCTATCGACAAGACCATTCTCATTGGCCACCTTACAAATGATCACTCTGATCTTACTACTCTCCCCGATGTATGTCTTCAACACTTGTATCTACCGTAAGATACATTCTTCAATGTACATCCAGGATATACATTTGGTGATATACAATCACCATATACATTTGGTGTGACCTTCCATGTCGGTGAGTGCTTTGCATGTACTCCCGATACACAGATAGAAAATAGCTTGTATATACTTCAGTTGACCTGTGATCATCAGTTTCCTTCACCGCTGCTGCCAGTCACCTCTTGCATCTGATACAATGTATCTGCGCAATGTAAATTCTTAATATACATTCAAAACGTACAACCTGAATATGCATTTGGAACATGCATTCAAAATATGCATTCAATGAAGCCGACCGTTGACTTTCCTTGCATCTAACTAAATGTACATTCACAATGTACATTTGCAACATGCAATTCAAATATGCATTTGATGGGTTTGACCAAACCGTTGACTCCTTTGTATGCTGATCGGAAGCTTTTCTCTCTCCTTTGTATCTTAACTTAATGTATAACCACAATGTATTATCACTTCATACAACCGCGATAACCATTTGTGAGATACACACGAACATACAACTGCAGGATACACAGGAAATAAACCTGACATACATTAGCGATATACGCACAGAATGTATACCTGATGAAACAACGCAAATCTTGCACCGATTTGATCCACTGTAAATCCAGTAACTTCACAACTGCACAAATTTGTTCCTCTGCCAACCTAGCACATGACAATGCTAGGATCTTTCAATGCATGTTGTACGTGATCTTGCAAACATGAACATGAACAAAATAGAAAGCAAAATGAAAAAACAAATCAATATGTACAGCCATTCCACCAATTTTGAAGAAATCTAACCAGTGGAATGGGCTAAGAACCCATCTCGGCCTTAGAACAGGAAATTGATTGCACAAAGAAAACTAAAGGAATCGAAAGATAGAAAGATGCACAATATAGAATTTTATTATGCCTTTCAGAATGTGTATACAGATTCTCTATTTCTCAAATACAAATCACATTGTTTTGATCTGATCTCAACTGAACTAAACTCAACTACAACTACTGATTTCATTTGATGATCTTGAGGTATTTATCTACTTACTCTTAGTAGTACTGAATTGACTCCAAGTGGCTGGGAGACAAGCTCCAAGCAGCTGGGAGATCTAATGACCTCCAACTGCCTAACAACCTTTGTAATTACAGATTGACAAGTGTCCTTGGGACTTACAACATAAGCCTAGATACAAACTAAAATAACATGCATTGGTCAAACATACCTTATTACATGAATGGTTAGCTTAGGACCTTATTGAAAACATCAAAATTAACATCAAATAGTTGAATGCCTCATGGAGGCCACCTTGTGTTAGGTGCTTCTGCACCAATTGTGACAATTAGAGTGCCATCATCGTGACTAAGAACCCTAAATTTCATGTGTGGACAAAGCACATTGATGTAAAATATCATTGTATGTAATTGTAACCACATAGAAAAATTCATCCCACTTAAATGGAATCATTACGATTCTATTGGTGGCACTATCCAACCCATGTCATTAATGTTATGGTGCTTGTAAGAGTCATTGATTAGGGGCTTACTTAGCGTATTATGACAACACATTGACCAATTAATAATAGCCACATATAAACGCATATAAGAAGCATTTAGTGCCTTATGGGGGATCTCTCGGCACTTATTGTCAACACAAAATATAGACAAAAAATAAAAACTTTAAATGAAACATTAAAATCCTTAATCTATATCACATGTGACCTTAGATAAAGTGAGAAACTGAAACATAAATGAATAATCAAAATGAAGTTACCCAAATTTTGATTTTTGTTGCACTGCGAGGGTGGTTCTGCTCAAAATAATATGGACATGGTTTATTGAACTAGCAGCATAATAATGCTGGAAGATGATTGATAAAAATGGGCTCCTAAAAGACTAATTTATAGACCTTAAAAAAGGATGATCAATGGTGAGTATCTGATGACATATGGATGGTTAGGATTGAGTTGGTTAAGTGGTTGGGAGATGGAGGGATGAGATTAATTAAGATTTATTTAATGATTTTTGGATTTTTGGGAGATGGTTATGGGTTAGTTCTGAAATAAGTGGATGAGAATAAAATGAATTTTTTATTTCTTTTATTCATTTTTAGGTAGTTGGATTAGAGATTTAATTAATCAAACTAATTAAATCATGTGTGAAAGGAATTTAGGAATTAGAAAAATTGACTTAGGATTTAGGGAAAAATTGTTAGGATTTAAGGAAAAATAGGGATAAATGGGATAAATGATAAAATCAAGTCCTAAAATTAGGATAACTAGGAAAATACGATAAATCAGAATGATGAGGGGATCACTAATTAGGATTAGGGGATTTAGGACAATTTAGGGATAATTTGGGTTCTTTAGGGATAAATTGGATGATTTAAGGAATCGAGATGTGGTTGTGAGTGAATTAGGTTCTGATACATTTTTAGGTGTCTACATTTTTCCCCTCTTTGAGACGATGTTGCGACTGAAGGAAGCAATGTCATTTTTAAGAAGAATAAAATATAAATGGAAGGATGAAAAGAATGAAATTTATTAAAAGGAGGATGGGATGATGCCTCCTTGAGAGGATACGTGGGTGCAAAGGACATGGGTAGGCTCTTGAAATAGATAGAAAAGGAGTAGGCTAGGGAATTAGATACAAATGATGGAGGAAAGGATAGTCATGCTAAGTCGGTGTGAGCAACCTGATGTTTGATATGGAATTTGACATTATGCACCAAGATATAAATACCATGGTGATGATGTGTCAAATGCATAAAGGATTGAAGTTGCAAGCAAGCATATGCCTATGTCACCATGATATGAAGGACCATGATGTCATTGTGGCAGGTATGTTGCAAGGACTGATGCAGATGTAAGACAAAATGATAACACACACAATGAAAGAAAGAAAGCATACACAAATGATGCAAAGACAAAGATGATGTTGTCGTTGGTCAAGCTACAAGTGATGATTGATAATGATGATAGAATTATTGATTTGGGAACGATATATCCCGAGAATAACATGAGGATTGTGTTGTTGATGTTTGAATGATATATACCAAAAACAACACGAGGATTGGGAATGATATATCTTGATGATGAGTGATTTATTAGATTAAGTTGATTAAGATTTTGTAGTAAGGTTGGGAACAAGATTGATGCATTCCATTGGATTATTGGCTTGATTGCTTGGAAAATTGTGTGGATCAGGATTGCTTGTGATGGATTAACTGCTTTGGGGTAAACATTGGGATTATGGCATTGGATTTATACATTAGATAACATTGCATTGGATTTCTAGGGATGATTGGAATGCTTGGATTTCTTGGGATGACAATACATTGGATTGCTTTAGATGACACTGCATTGGATTGCATTAGATTGCTTTACATAATGATGAATTGGATTGCTTGGAATGAGTACATTAGATGGATACATTGGATAGCACTAGATTAGATTTCTTTAGATAATAATGCATTTGATTTCTTGGCAGGATTGCAATGGATAGCATTGGATGGGGTGGTTGTCTCCATATGATAACTAATGTCAAGGGAACACCAAGTCTAGAAACAAGGATGGGAGGTTTGGTTGATTTAGGGTGGTAGGATCGATGGATTAGATAGATGGATTAAGGGATTAGTGATATTGGATGGATAGGAAGGATGGATGGTCGATGGATGGAGGGGTGTAGGATATAACCTCCAAGGACTATGTCGCATAGGAAAACATGCCCCTACTCAAGAAACATAGGATGATGGGCTTAATGGATTGGATGGATGCATGATATGACCTCCAAGGACTATGTCACATAGGAAAACATGCCCCTAGTCGTGAAACATAGGTTGATGAGCTCAATGGATTGGATGGATGTAGGATATGACTACCAAGGACTATGTCACATAGGAAAACATGCCCCTACTAGAGAAATGTTGTTCAGGATGTTGGACTAAATGGATATAGCAGATTGCATAGGCTATAATAAGATGGTTAGAGGATTCATTTCAGAAATATTTGCTATGTCAAGTTTGTGTCAAAGGATGCATCAAAATTATGCCTTAGTGCATATCAATATCAAATTCATTATCAAGACCGAAGTTGAGTAGGGTTGATGAAGGGGAATGATAACAAGGATATTGGGATATGATGGATTAGGATGGCAAGAGAGGGATAGGATGTTATATATGAGACAACTTTCCCCCAAGTGTAAAGTTCATTGACAATCGATTTACACATGATGCCCTTGAACATTTTTTCATCATGGTACTTATCCAATTTGCCATGAAAATGGTTTTCACTATTGAACAAATGATTTCTCTTTACTATTTTTCTTTTTTTGCTTTTGTTTGTTCTTTTTGGATAATGATCATTGATAACTAGATACTTAAAGGGTCTTCAATGTTCCTGTCTATTTGTTAATGTAGATACAATTGTCATAACATGCTAGCAATGCCCTTCTTAAGGTAATTGCTTTGTTAGGATTAAAGCACTCTTATACAATCCTTTGATGTTGCTATGATCTTTGTTGATAACTAAGTTAGCCTTATCTAAATGTTTATGTTTCAAAAGAAAACCATCATATCCCTCATGGTGAAGTGTTGCTACCACAACACGGTGGATTTGGGAGTTGGATGAGGTTTCCTTAGTGATCATTGAAGTATCACTAACACCATTAGATTGCTTAGATAATTTCTTGTTAATGCTTCGACCATGATTGATGTGGATTGGGATACGTTCTAGGATGCCTTTCTCATGAAGGCCCAATCATTTTCCATGATAATCCATTCTTTTGCATATTGTATTTGCAATAGGATATTTATCATCTTTGAAACATGATGCTAACTCCTCGATATGTTGTTGAGAATAATATGAATTTTCTATTGTCTCCTCTTTGAGTAAATTTGACTTGATAAAGATGGTAGATCCTATTTGATAGGATTCCTATGCTTTCTCTCTATGTATATTTGTTACATATAGATCATTTTGTACACTTGCTATGTCATGCTCATTGTTTGTGGCTATCGTTCCTTGATCATTTGAATGTTCAATAGTTTCCATTGTTATTTTCTTATCCTCATGTTTGATATGATGAAGGTATTGATGACCAATATACTCATTAGGATCTTGTGTGATGTGATCCAAGTTATTTTTTTGATTGTCTATGTTTTCTCGGGGACCAAGTGTCTCATCATAGGAATTGGATGTTGTATTTAGATATTTGATAGGGCTAGTTGGATATATGATAGGGTTATTTTTTCTTTCTTGATCATGGACATCAAAAAGTTAGATTAGGGGATCAACTTGGTTTTCCTGGTCATAGATAGGATCTTCATCATAGATGGGTGTGGTGTATATAGTTTGATCTTGGATAACTTGGATAATTTGATCTTGAGTAGCTTGCATAACTTGATCTTGAATTGGAAGTGCATGTTTGATCTTGTTTTGGATTTGGTTTTTGATATAGCTCTGGAGTTTGGATGAAAACATAAGTTTCTTGGATAGGCTTGATAGGCTTTGGATCATTGACACCCTAGTTACAATAATGGATTTTGACTTGCGCTTATGCTATGAGACTCTTTTACAGAATTAATAGGCATTAATTCACATGATAGTATTTGACTTTGTCGAAGGATGAGATTAGTAGACTCCTCGATGAGTAGAATAGGTATCAAATTGCATGATGGTGTTGGATAGATATGCATGATGCTAGGAGGCTCTTGTTCACACTTAAGAATCTTAGAATTGACAAGATCTTCACAAGATGGCACTTGATCATGGATGGGTATGTTATTTGGATTTTGATTGCATGGTGCTATTTTTTTTTATGGGCATGGTATCATATGACTCTTGGATATGGTTGGAAAATGTACACTCATTATCTTAGGACTTTCTAATTTGGTATGCTTCCTTTGCTAATAGTCCTTGATGAAATTTGAAAAGGATGACTTGGATATATTGGGTTTGGATAGTGGATTAATGTTTTGGATGGATGGGTGATTAGGTTGACAAGATGAGCTAGAGTGTAAGGATGAAGATGAGGGATTTGCATAGGATGTGGAAGATATGGAGTACTCATATGAGGTATGATTTTGAAACATGGATTTGACATAAGGACCTTGTTCTAAGTTGGTGCTTCCCTTGTCAATATAATCATAAGGATAACCAATGGATAAGTGTTTGAGATTGGCATAATGGCTAGTGCTAGTTGGTTCTTGACTGCAAGGTTTATTCATGTTCTTTTGTGAAGTATGAAGGTTTATGGAAAGCTTGTGATTAATAATCTCATCATCAAAGCTATTGCTATCAGGATACTCTTCTTGATCTACAAGACTGTCATCATCATCATTAGTAAAGGGATTTTTGACTTAATTTGGATATAAGATTCGATCTAATGAATGCATAGGTGGACTTTCTTTGATAGTGATTTTGGGCTTCACATTGGTTTGATGGATGATAGTAGGATAGGGTGTCTTACTTGCATGGTAATGTTCTCAAACCAGGGATCCATGGTGTAAATGATGAGGAATAACAAGGTATTTGGATGTAACCAGAAGCTAGGATAAGTTAGATTTGGTAGGTTTGGCATAAGATTATGATTTGACAAAAGGATAAATTTGAAAAGACTTGAGTTTAAATGCTAAGGTTGATAAGATGGGAATAAGATTGGATGAAGTGATTTGAGGGAGGATAAATGTTTGATTTGGATTAAGGGGATTAAAACTAAAACTAGATCTCAAGACCTTGATTAATTGATGGACGAGACTGGATATCTCTTCTTAAGAGAGGTAAGTTCTTAATTAAGACAATATGTATTAGATTAAGCTAGACTTAAGATAGGATAGGTTCTTAAGTAAGATATATAAGGAGATGGTGATAGGATTCAGTTCTTGGTTTCAAGTTTAATTTTTGATTTAGGAGACGATGATTGGATATGATTTGGAATGAACTTGGAAAAGATTGAGATGATGGATTCAAGACAATGTGAACTATGCAACAATGACAAGGATGATGGATTTAGGATGGTGGATTTGAGATGATTTCAACCTTCTACAAAGTGATGTGGTTATTATCTCTTCAAAGTGAAAAGTTTTGATTTGGTTGCAAGTCTAAGGTTTGGATGTTTCAAAGACTAGTTTGCAAGGTTGTTTCATGGGGCTATTTGTAGGAATATTCAATAAACAAAGAAAACACTTTGGTTTATGTGACAGATGTAAGGATAATCAATGGTTTCACACAAGAAGACACATCAAACACATCAACAACCTATATTAATCAGGTTTGTGTGTCAATTTCTATGGGCCCATAAGTATGTTATCTAATAAGATGGAGATAGCTAGAGAATGCAAGGTCATGTACCACCTATGCTCCCCTTACCATGGAGGATGAAGCCCTGCCTACAATAAGCTATATCTCAATAGGCTTAGAAACACCATAAAAAATGGATGGTCAAAAGGCTTCTAAGCTAGGCTATACAAGTGTCTAAGTGATGTCCTCAATATACACTAGGTACTTTGAGGCTCAAGTCCATGAACTAAGGGACCGTCTACATGCATGAAACTAGGAGGGTCTCTCCTTGTCTCTTCACCTCATGAGTCTTGGCAAACCAAGGGTCTCGAGGCTCTTCCAGACATGTCAATGGCTACTTTTTGAGGTACAACTTTCACTCTCCCCCCTTTATATACCACATCAGAACACATGGTTGAGGTCATCCTCTAGGGTGATGAAATCCCTAGACAGGCCTCCTAAAGGGAAATGAATCTAAGTAATTTTGATCTCCAAGATCTCTTTGTAGTATGAGGAGAGACCATACGCACTTTAGACCCTTGAGTAAACGCAAGAAAATAAAACTTGAAGAGTGCTTTTGATCTCCAAGATCACTTTGCAGCATGATGAAAGAACATACACACTCTCAAAGTTCTCAAACATGACAAACAAGTTAATTCCATTTAGATAAATCAAATGTGCCTAATTTATTGAATTGATAGTCTTTGACATCCAGTGCTACATAAAACTAATTACTAGTTTTAAAAAGTTTTGTCTTTGACAAGCATGAAGCTTCAGGAAAAGTGTTAGTAAAAAAGGATAAATCTTTCAAAATTTGAAAAAGATATAAGTGCACATAGAAATTAAGAACACTAATGGGTTCTTTGTTATTTTCAATGTAGTTTTAAAAAAAATCATTGAATTTTGAGTTTGTACGCAAAAGTTATGATCATTTGAAGTTCGCAAAGAAAGTTTGACTTTGGAGAGATATACCTAAAATATGAGAAGAATCTAGAAAAAGGTTTCAGTCACTATGTAGATCTCTAAAACAATTTTTTGATGCCTACAAATCATGAAAATCTGACAAAAAATGAAAAAGGTTATGTCCATTTTAGTGAAAAGTGCTTTTGAAAAGCAAAAAGTGTTGCAAGTGTGCCTAATTAGTGTTGTCATTGATGTCAACATAACTTTGTTGTCATTGGTGTCAACTATATCCTATTTTATTATTTGGTTAGAATATTTATATGTTGAGGATATTGAGAAAATTAGCCCCTTCGGAAGAATAAAAAAGAGAACAGTGAATCACAGTGAAGTCAATCAGTTGCATACTAAAGAACAGTCCAGAAGACTGTTCCACATTTCGTGGAGAGTGAAGATCTTGGTCTGCAGATTAAAAGTTATTTAGAGGCAAGTTTGAAGATGCTAAATGTTGAATTTGAGCCTCTAGTATGAAGAATTGAGTGAGTTACATTCACCAGAGTAAAACCTGCTTTTTCTGATTATTCACTGGTGACAGGGAGAAAGTACTTTGCTCTGCATTTCTCTGCATTGAAGTATTTTGCTCTGTGGTTCTAGAGGGAAGTATGGGATGATGATAAGTGCCTACAACTACAATGGTTCATGATTTGGAGGTCTGCAAGCTAACTTTCTTTTATGACAGTTGAAGACAGTGAAGTTCATGTGCTCCAGTGTGAAGAATCTCATGGATAAAGTGGTTAGAGTTTGTGCGGTTGCTCCTAATGATTAAAATGTGCTTGTGGATGCCTCTTGATCATGTTCCTGCATTTACATGGGCCTGTGTTAAGGAGTTGAGATCATGTTTGAAGTTTGTTCCCAGATAACGTAGCGTGTATCCAGTCCTATCCGACTTGGTTAATTCCAGTGATTGCAGAGATGTATTGAAGATTGTAGAAGTATGTAGTGGTGTGGAAGATCATGTTTGAGTCCCAGATAAGGCATAGAGTGATCTGCATACATCATTACTACATTTCCTTAGCTAATTTTGTATTAGGTCGAGACCTATTTTATGTATGTTTGTTATACTGACCTTGGAGAATGATCCAACGATTGATGATTGTAATGCCAACCTTGATGAACATTCCAAGGTTGATGTAGTGTATAAACACTTGCAATTGAGTCAAGGAAAGAGTGTCCTTGTGTGAAAAATGTGAAGATAAGAAAGGAAGAGAAAAGGCAGAGCAGAGTAGATTCTTCAATGGAACTGATTTCAGGCATGGAGTAGATGCTAACATCTTAGTTCAAAACCCTTAGTAGTGAGACACCCCTTGGTAGTGAGCCTTTTTCTAGGCAGTGAGCCCTATTGGAAGTGAGCCTCTAATTTTTGGTATTGTGCTTTACATATATATCTTGTGGGTTAACCCCTACCGTGGTTTTTCCCTTAACAAGGCTTTCCACATAAAAATTTGGTGTCTCTTGTGTATGATCATGCAATTGTGTTTATGTTTCTAAGTTTATGCTTTCATGACTTAATCATAACAAACAGTGGATAATTGTTTAATGTTTTGAGGTGTCGAATTGTATAAGTAATAAGACAACTGATTCACCCCCCGTCTTAGTTGTTTGGTTCATTTCAACAATTGGTATCAGAGCCAAGTTCCTTAGAAGAAAGCTTGACTACTTGAGGCTGATCCAAGATGTCGTATAAGAAGGAAATTCTGTGATTCGATGGAATGAACTACTCCATCTAGAAGATCCACATGAAAAGCCATCTCCTCTGCTTGGGTTATAGTGTTTGGAAAATAACTAAAAATAAGTATGAAATACTAAAGAATAGTTTGCAAATTGAAGATGAGATCAAGGAATTTTAGTTGAACATAAAAGCCAAAGATGCTCTAGTGAGCACCTTATCTGATGTCGAAGTAATAAGGATCATGGAGCTGGAAACTGCTTATGAAATCTGGGAAAAGCTGAAGAATCTATATGAATGAGATGAATTTGTGAAGAGTGCCAAGTTGAAAAGTTTGAAGTTAAAATATGAAGGTTTGAAGATGAGTGAAGATGACAACATAAAATCCTTCATACAAATGTGTTGTGACACTCACAACATGCCCCATTTTTCTTCTTAGCAAAATAAGGACCCCTGCTGTAGCTGGCTTTTGTCGCTTGTTTGTGTGGGTCTACTTGGTGGTAAAAGGGAAAAAGAGCTGAAAGTTACAAACCTAATTGAAAATAGGGAAAAAATAACATTAAGTACCAGTGCACAGTATAGGTGAATTCCTTGTTAAAAATGAATAAGGGTTGCTTTCTGAACTGTCTCAAAATTCCTTGTATTTTGCAAGTTATAAGCATTTTTGGTAAATGTACAATCAGAAGGTTTGTGGTTTGTATATACAAAGTTGTTTGTATATACAAAGTCATTTCATATACAAATGTATTTGTATATCGTGCTTTTGTGTTAGTCGCAAAAGGGGAAGTTATCGGGTTGTGGTATGTTGTTATCCTTGTATACATTTCTTGCTTAATGTTTTATCTTCATATACAAGTCAGGCCTGAAATGAGTTAAGGTTGAAATGAATAACCATTGAAATCCACTATGTATTTTTCGCTTTGTATATTGGGCAAATGGAAGACATACAAAGTAAATATACAAAAAATTATACATAGCACGGAACTGAAAAGGTATTAAAACAGACATAGTCAGTGTATGTTTTGCACTTTGTATATGTGTTGGTTATATACATTGTGGTTTATATGCAAAGTGGAATCGAAGAAATTATGAAATAGGGAATAATGGATGTATATTTCGGGGTTTGTCTGTAAGGTTTTTATGACATACATGCCGATATACAGTGCACTTTATACAAGTGCCGGAACTGAAATAGTTACAAAATGGAGTGAAATTGTTGTATATTTCCGCACTTGTATGTATGTTCCCAAACATACATTGCTTTATACATACAAGCCGAAATTCAGGGAAATTAAAATACGGTTAATACAATGCATCACGTCCAAAAGGTAATATCAAAAGATGCATTGAGTTATATACATCGCGGATCTGAAGGAAAATATAGTGCGATTTATATGAGGTTAAAATCCAAAAGTGATATGAAGGGTATATACATCGCAGAAAAGTAATTTGAAAGATAAAGTGGACCCCATCTGTTGTATATTAGTTTTGTATGTTTATAATGCATATCCAATATACAAGCTAATATACAGGGCCCGGATGTCAAAAGAAATTAAATTACATAAATTCTTTGTATATTTTGGCGTTTGTATAATATACAATACCGATATACAAAAGGTCAAAGACATTGTGAAAGAGAGAGAAAGGGTAAGGAAATGTTTGTATAAAGGTTTGTATGTACACTTATACAATAGAATATACAAGCGGGATATATAAAACAAGAGATGCAAAGGTGTACGGAAAAGCATAAGAAAAGGGGTAAAAGTGTTAGTTAGCTCTTTGCATAAAGGCCCTGTATGTTTACAGATACAACGAAGACATACAAAGGAAACATACAATGAAATATACAAAGGAAAAAGTATGCATGTTGGATTAAGCTAACGGTAAAAAGTTTGAAAAACATAAACACTGTAATAAAGGCCGAGGGCGTAGCACATTAATTGCTGTAATTAATGTAGATTCAACACTCAAACAAAGTGAAATTTAATGAGGGTTAGGGCAATTTTAATGTTATTTCACTGTTGAATATATTGTGAAGAGTAAAAAATTGTAGAAAAAGAGCTGTTGCAATGGATGAGCAGAATTTACCAGTGACAAAGTTACAATAGCTAGATAAAGGTGATAACGGTAAAACTAAGTCAATGGGTAAATGGTCGCTAACAACAGGTATTTATCCAAACACCGTTTATTTTCAGCTGGTAAAATACTGTTAATTTTAGTTGGAAACATATCCATTTTGGCAAATTACTACTTTTTAGTTGTTAATTAGCTGAATAGAGCTTAATGAATTTAGAGGTTAAAACAGAAAGGGAAAAACAAATTAGGATAAAATAGTAAAAGTAGAAATTCATGGTAAAAACCCTAAACCAGAAATTGAAACAAAAGTTAAAAGAATCATGTTTCTACAGGATGGCCCCTAAACAGAGGAAAGATATAGGGGAAGAGGTGAAGAAAGAAAGAAAACCCCGGAAGGAGGTAGAGAAAGAGGAATTTCCCATTCATAGGGGTTATCCATCTCTGATTAGTACAAGCAGAATGAGCACAGACACGAACATTGCGAATTATGATGCAGAAGATGTGCTAAAGAAAATCACCGCTGCTGATGCTTCTCCTGATATGAAAGGTATTTGACAAAGTGGATTATACAAAGCTACCGGTTTCCCACTAGCAATGGAGGCTAGGGATTTGTGTCTGGACTGTGTTATGTTATATTATCCGTCTACAAGAAAGGTCATGCTATATGAGAGATTGATTGCTGACCTAACCACAGAAGGCATTGCAAGGACTTTTGGATTAGAAATTACTGAGAAGATGAGTGATATTGACATTGACCAATATAATGAGGACTTTTATACCAATGAGAAAGAATGCAAGGGTAAAATATTTCACAACTGGTACAGTCCAAAAAACAAAGCTAAAGCTATAGCCAGGATACCAAAAAACTTGATGAGGATATACTTCAGAGAAGAGATTTATTTGATGATCACCATGCTGAATAGGTTGGTTGGAATGAGGGATGGTACTAAATTTGAGCCATGGATGTTCACTGTTATTGAATTCATAAGAACAGGAAAAAAAGAGCAAGGGCAGATCCATTGGGCAAAAGCAATAAGCACAGCCATATGGAGGGAGGCCGTGCAGAGAAAATAGAAAATGTTGCCCTTTTATTTGTCTTCTTATGTGTTGTATTCCAGTGCTACAGAAATGTGACCTTATATTCATGGAATAGAAAGGGTAGGCACCCTGGGAAATGGTCCTAATTAGAAGTTAGTATATGAACACTACCCTGTCTTACAGAAGGAAAATGCCTTAAAGAGTTTTGCTTTGGTTAATGATATTTTTTATACTTACCTAGTAAGAATGCTGAGACAAGAACCTGAAAAGAGGTTATCTAAGGATGCAGAGGATGCGATTGGATTGCATAGTTCTTGGTTTATACAATTTAAACATTTCACTTACATAAGCACTGATGGGTTTGAAGGGAAACCGTTTATGCTGCCTAGATATCCTTCTGACAAGTTAATTGTTTTGGAGTTTTCAAGATATAATTTGAATGTGTTCAAAATGGACAAAAGGAAATTCAATAATAGGGGAAATGTAAGATTGCCTTGGGCTATTGGCAGGTATTCATGCTATAGTGAAGAAGTTGCAGGGTATTCAGAACAGGAGTTGAGGTTTTATGGTTTTCAAGAATTTGATATAACTAGGAGATTTGATCCTTTCCATAGGATCTAGAACTTTGTGAATAAAAATTATAAACATCTGATACATATTGAAGATTTCTAGGCTGATTGCAAGAATGACAGGAAGGTAAGAAAAAGAGCTCACAAAAGATTGACTATTGAGAAGATGAAGTCTATAGGGAATATATATGTGCCTCTAGAGGTCTAGGATGATGACAGATTGTTACATCACAGTTATGCAGTAGCAAGGTTAGCTCCTATTACAGAGCCTGATTGGTCAAAACCCTGGAGCACATCTTTGGATGAGGTGTCTGAACCAATAATATTGTTTTCAAAAACATGGCTGAAGGATAAAATTGAAGAACTCAAAGATGAAGGCAAAGAGGTCACCTACCCAAAGAAAGGGAGGAAAAGAAAAGTAGAACCTAGTGAAGACTTACAGTGTTTTTATAAAAAGAAGAGAAAAATTGTTGAGGCCAGAATTATAGAAAAGGATAAAAATGCTACATTGATGGATCTATATGCTTTGGGGATAACAATAGCAGTAGCATTAGACACTTTTGTTGATGCAAAATCAATGAGTCATGAAATAAGTGTAGAGGAGGTACTAACTGCTAAAGAAACTGCAGGACAGCCAGTTAGAAAGGAAATTCCAATAAGTTTGTCTAAAGGTGAAACTTCTAAATCAGCTAGTGTAATTGGAGCACAAGAGGTAAGTGAAAAGATGGGTAACATATCTAGTTCATCCACTTCACCTGAGTAGAGAAAGACATATGTTAAAGTGAAAGAAGAATTGGTCGAAGAAATACAACAAGAATCAGAAATTCACAAGCCTCAAAAAACAATGGAAACTGTGAATATTAAGAGCAGTGATAGTGAGGAAAGAGTAATGTATAAAGGCAAAGAAATTGACATAGAAGAAGATTCTAGAGATTTTCTGAGTGAAGAAGAAGGGCCAAGCACTCAAGATGAAATAGGAATTGAACATGGCATGGAACAAGAGGAAAACGTACAAGAAGAAGTAGGATCAATAGATCCCTTTGGTACTTTGGTGCCACTTGAAATTGTTAAGGATGTGCAGGAGGAAGCACATAAAATTGAAGAATCTGAGAAAGAGGAGGTACATGAAGAAATGATTACAGAAATACATGCTTCAGTAGAAGAGGAAACAAAAGAAGATACCTTAGGTATTGATGCTTTAAATATGTTGAATATGTATGGTGAGCCAGGTGAGGAAGAGAAAATTACAGAAGATATGAAAGATCAAGGAAAGGAAGAAAAGGAAGATAGCACAAAAGCAAATTCCCCTGCACATACAGAACAACTACAGATAGAAAATACAGACAAATCAGAAGATGAGGTTAGGATGCCTGAAGGTACAGAAGGAGCAGAAAGAATGGATGAAAATGAACTGGATGAGCAAGCAGAGAATGTTAAGCTGCAAGATGGAGAACAGGCTCATGCTGAAAATGATCAGGAGAAAGGATCATC
This sequence comes from Cunninghamia lanceolata, assembly GCA_027924645.1. Taxonomy (NCBI): domain Eukaryota; kingdom Viridiplantae; phylum Streptophyta; class Pinopsida; order Cupressales; family Cupressaceae; genus Cunninghamia; species Cunninghamia lanceolata. Next base: position 1,121,969 of record BSBN01000585.1, read on the forward strand.
AGAAGGAGAAGATCATGAAAAAGAGATTGATGCTGGAGGCGATACTGAAAAAGAAGAGGAAGAAGAAGAGGTGGAATCAAAAGAACAACTAAATAATCCCACAGAACAAGAGCCTCCACTTCAATAAGAAGAAGAAGAAGAACAACATGAAGAAGAACAACAAGAACAACAACAATAGCAACCAGAGCAACAACATGAACAACAACAACAAGAAGAAATTGGAATAGAGAAACCTCATGAGGAGGTAATTAATGAACTTAAGAGTGCAGAGGGCACAAAAGAAATTCCTACCTGGTTAGGAGGAGAAATCAGAAAAGAGGAAAAAGAAATCCAATTAGCACCAATCGACATTAAAAGCTTATTAGGTGAGAGGAATACTCCAAGAAAAGAAAGGAGAAAAGCTAGGATGATGTCTACCATAAAGAGAGGTCCAAGTGGATCTAGAATGTTAAACCTAGCTATACCATAGAAAGATAAAGCAAAAGGTGAGATATCTTTAGAGGAATACAAAATATTGAATTTGGACCTGGGGCATAGCACAAGAGAACAACATATTCATTAATGGGAAGACATGCATCAGGTGACAACAGAAATGCTGAAGAAGGACAAAGACAAACATGATTATTTAAAAGGACACATTGTCTGGCTCCAACAATTCATCAAAGGGATATTTGACCCCAGTATGACAATTCTTGAACTACCTACTAACATAACCATAATATAAAAAGAGGAAATAAAAGATATGAAGAATAAAAAGCTCAAGGCTAATATTTTTGATGAATGGTTTGATGATTTCATGCAAGAAGGGGAACAGACAATAAGGCAAGCTGTAAGCAGTTGGAAAGTAAGTGCAGAAGAAAAGAATAAATGTATGGTGCTTACACATAAATGCCAGAACATAAAAGAAGAATGCAGGTCAAAAATTGAACAGTTGACAGAAGTGGAAGGAAGAGCAGAAGAACTGATTAATGAAGGAGCACTTACTATCACATTGGCAAATCAAGTGCCACAAATAATATTAGAGCTCAAGTTTGAGGAAGATAACCTCAGGAAATGTGCAGCAGTAATACATAATTTAGAAGAAAAAGAAGATGAAATGATCAAGATAAATAAGAGGATAACATAGAGATTACTTCAACTTGAGTGTATGGAAGTGCCAGTGTATAACTTAGCTAGGGCATTGACAGAATTCAGTGCCATATTTGCACCCTGCATAGAAAATTCAGATGCGAATCTCAGCAAGCAGATGATGGATACATTAATGGAATAAAAGGTTAAAATAAAGAAATACAAGAAGAGAAGAGAGGGCTTAGAGAATAGAGAGAAGAGGTTGAAAGAGGGAGTTGTAATGCAATACATTTTGGCAAAGAGTCTAGGAGGGGACCGCACCCTTATAGAAAATGTAATCAGCAATTTCAAGAAATACTTGAAAAGGTGAGAAGAAAAGCAAAGGTAAAGGTTGTTGATAAGAAGACAAATAAAGAACCTTAGTGAGGAAAGTCAATAAAGAAAAGGGGAATTTTATTTTGAAAGATTCCAAAAGCATCCTTTGAGGGAAAGAAAAGATGTCAAATAGAGATTTTGGTAGATAGTTAGAAACAAAGATACACCATTGATCAGAAATAGCAGGATCTCAACCGTAGATTAAAGTGATAGCCGTAGCAATTTGAAAGTTCAAAATCTATATAAGGAGCTTGGCTACTTGTATATTACTTACACAGGGATTTATAGAAAATAGTATAGCAATTGTAATTTGTTCTGAAACGTTGAATAGAAAGAATATTTTGGTATAGAGGAGGTCGCCTCTGTCTGCACTAAGGAATGCATGGAAATATCCAGCTTTCTTACTGTATTTGTAAAGCATTGTAAGTTTTGTGAATTTGATTAATGAAGTTAAGAGTCATTCCTACATTGTAAACCAAATATGGCTAAGTGTTTTGAATATAAGTGAATCTGGAAGTCTGCGTCTATTTTCTGAGTGTCTTCTAGCTCTTCGTTATATTTGAAACAGTTTCTCTTAAAGCTCACAATCTTGAATGCATGTTTGTGAAAATATTCAAGACATTTGCATTTAACGATTTAGTCTGCTGATTTAATTGAATTTGCTGTAATCTTTACCATGTGCATAACAAAGCATTTAGATCCTATAGCAAGTGATGTTGAATTTGAATTTCCCTAACTTTTTCCAAACTTTGAAATAATTAGCTTAAACGAAGAAATCTAAAGGAGATTGTCTAACATTTGCAGGAATTAAGAATAATCAAGTTGATATTTGGCAATCTTTATACATATTTGAAAGGAAAAGCATGTTTGAACACAAATCATTCAAAGTTTTGATATACAGTAACAGATTTATGCAAAAGAGATAGATAATTTGTTGATATTTGTAACAATTTGCATAAATAGAGTCCAGTAAGTCAGCAATCACCTTAAATCACGTAAGGCCCCTTGCATATTACAGCTTCATATTAACCTACTGAACTGTCCAATAGGTCAAGACCTGACCATATGGAAACTTGGGATTAATTAATCTTAATTGATTCTTCATATCTTTCAAGATAGTTAGGTTCATTTTATGAATTTTAACTTTTGTTATGAATGTGTAAAAACAATCATCAACAATTTTTGGTGCTAGAAGGAGGGCCTGATTGGAGTTAAGGCTAAATTTAGGTAAAGCTGGCACATAACAATAGCAAGGTGACTAGGTCTAAATCCAATTCAGAGGACATATTTGTGCAATCACCTGATAAGAGACAGAGTAAAGGTCCTTTAGTTTGGAATCCTAAAATATCAAATACAGGAAGTTCATATGGAATGCCCCCCGGATCACCTTTTAACATCCATAATATTATAAGTCCTAATAGTTCTTCATACAGATTCTTGGATCTTGGTTCAGATCCTCCCAGAGGTCCTAGTCCTCCCATAAATCCAAGTCCACCTATAAATCTGGGTATCCCTATAGGTCCAGGTCAAGCACAAGTACCTACAATGGCTTATTTCAATGTCAACTCTCCCATATATTTTGTGGATTATCATGAGATGTCAAAAAACCCTGAGAAAATATGTCCTAAATACTAGTTACATCAGGATCCAGATGATCATATTAGGATATTTAAAGAGGCATGTTTTAGAGCCAGAATGGAACATGAATATGTAGTGTGTAGATTATTTCCTTACACCTTCAATGAACAGGCTTCCAACTAGTATGTGAACTTACCTAGTGGCTACGTTTCTTCTTGGACACTTATAGAAGAAGCATTTCTGTCTAGATTTAGGGGGCCAGTGGATCCTTCTATCTTATATCATAAGTTAGCTATAATCAAAAGAGGTGAAGGTGAACTAATTGATAACTTCAATGATAGGTTTCAAAAGGCTTATTCTAGGTTGGTAGCACCATACACAGTAGCTGATGATACATTGTTAGCTATGTATTATGTTGCTTTAGCTCCATTAACTGCCATGTTTGTCAAGAGAAAGCCTAACATAGATAATGTATCCAAAGCCTATAAAGAGGTAGCCTCTGTAAACTAGGAAATGAGGCAGACAACCTATAATCCATTTCTCAATGGAGGAAATCTTGGAATGCAAAATCAAGTACAACCTTGGAATGGAGTTCCTGTACAGAATACTCCATGACTAAATCTAGTCCCTACATACACACCTGTGTATAATCCTGCTCCAATTTAGGCTATAGTACCTTGACTAGTAATACTGCCAATTTTAATTAGAATAATGGCCAATCCTTCTTCCAACCACCTCAGGATACATTTATAGCAAAAGCACAAGAGGAAAGGGAAGATATCAAAGAAATTACTACACATTTAAGAAGATTGACCACTGAGATGACACAATTGAGAAATGAGAATTTTTATGGTAGAAACAACCAGGGATATAATCAGAACTATAACTAGATTCAAAACCAAAATTACAACCCCAACCATAACCAAAATCAGAATCAGAGTTATAACCAAGGTTAGGGTTCTAATCAAGGTCAAAATCAGAGTCAACATCAGAGTCATCATCAGAGGCACAATATGCAAAATAGAGGACCATCTATAGATAATAAGGCCTAGAATAACAATAACAAGAATCAAAATCAGCCTAGGCCACCCAAAACATGGAACACAGGGCCTAATAATGGCACTCTAGCTTCTCCATTTGAGAACGTGGATAACCAGGATACGAAGCAAACAACTAGGATTCAAATGGCCAATGTAGCATTAAAGAATTGGTGTAGAATCCATAATACTAGTGCCCATGCTGAATTAGACTATCCTCAGTTTCATCTGGCAGCAAGTATTTTTAATGTGGATGTATAGGATCCTACTTCTGAGTTCTTAGTTCCCAAAGGTAATGAGATAGTACCCTCAGGATATGATACTGCTCTAGTATTAGAGACTTTTACCTTCAGAGAAGAGGAAGATGACCAATTGTTAGAGGATGAACCATATTTTTGTGAAAATTTATATCCTGAGACAACCTTAGTACTAAATGCTTTTCAGTTTCCATTTGAAACTGTAAATGAGGTGTTGTATGAGACAGAGGAGGTGTAAGCCTTCCAACATTCAAGTAAGAATCATACGTACAACCTAAGAAATAACCCTAGGCCAGGAGGTCCTTTCACCACTTCCACTCCTAATAATTTCAATACACCTCCAGACTAGGATGCTAGCAATAACCCTGCTATACTGAAAGCTAATCATAATGCAAATAATGGAGTAGTAGCACATAAGGTTCAAACAAATAAAATAGAGAATGTAGAGACAATGAGACTGATGAGTTATCTATCAGAAGAAATAAAGAAAATTAAGGTCAATATACCTTTGTGTGAATTGTTGAAAACTTCAGGGGTTAGAAATGCTTTTATTAAATCCTTGGATGCATCTGTTATAGGTGAGGTTTCTACTGAGGTAAATGTTCCTAATAGGGATACACAGTCCAAAGAAAAGAGTAAGAAAGCTGAGCAGCCATCCAACACCAATGTTGTAATGTATGCTGATAAAAAGGATGCTCCTCCTTTCTTGTTAATTGTTAGACTGTGTGGAAAGAACATACACAATTGTATGGTGGATTCAGGTGCCTCAGCCAATGTAATGCCCTTAGGGATATTTAAAACTTTAGGGCTGACCCTTGCTAAATCAGCCAAAGTTGTTACACAGCTAGACAAAACTAAAGTTAATGTGATTGGAGAATTAATGCATATGCAGATGTAGTTAGCTTCAGATCCCAGGGTAAGTCAGTTCATTGACATCCAAGTAGTGGATATACCTGTAAATTATGGGATGCTATTGAGTAGAAATTGATCGAAGACTTTGAATGGATATATGGCCACCGATTTCTCACATATGTGGTTACCTTGGAGAGGTGTGCCAAATCAGATTAGAATAGAAGCTGAACCTAGGATGAAGCACATGATCATAGAGTACAATAGGACTAACGAAATATTGTATGCTTCTGTTGAACCTGGTGTTTATAGGGTTGCTAATAAAGGGGTACAAATTGAGGAAATCTTAATGCTGAATTTTGGAGAAAAGCCAGTCAATAAAGAGAAAAAATTATTTATTGAGTCTGATGGAAATTCTTTTGATGAAGACAATAATGCATTGAATAATTTTAGTTAGGTCATCGGACAAGAAATGGAAAAGTGCATAGAACAAAACATTCCAGTTCAATGCAAGTTATACAAAAGTAAGTGTAGAGTTCATGATAAGCCACATTCTGAAGAGAATTGTGGAATGTGCAGAGATATTGTTGAATATTAGTACATAAAATGCACAAAGGGGATGGAACCCCAAGAAGGAAAGGTTAATCAACCTGAGAGTTATTTTCAGAACAACATAAATGGATCAACTCCAGATTTAAGAAAAGAGGCAAAAGGTAAGGGTGTTTGTTATTCTGAGCTACAAAATGAAAAGATTAGTGTACAAGTAAGTCAAAATGAATTGCCATTGAATAAACAAGATAGGACTATACAGGTGATAGAAAAGGTAAAACATGCTAAAACAAAACGTCAAAAGAACAAGGATGGCATGTGGACATTAAAATGTGATGGTTCCAAATCTAAACAAGGTGTAGGTGCTGGGGTGGAACTCATAGATCCTCATGGAAAATCATATTTAGCAGCATATAGGTTACAGTTTGCTTGTACTAACAATGTTACAGAGTACGAAGCTTTAATCTATGGACTGGTCATGGCTATAAAGAAAAAGGTAAAAATGATCAGAGTATTTTCAGATTTGAGCTAGTAGTCAAATAGGTAAGGAAAGTATATGCTTGCAATTATAATAGGATGGTGTGTTACAGGCATAGGGTATGAGATTTAATAGTCATTTGATGCTTTCAATACATAACATATCCCTAGAGAATTAAACCATAGGCCAGATGCACTAGCAGTTACTGCTAGCACGTTAGAACCTTTAACACTGTCAGGATTGAAAAGATTTGCTGTAGAATTAGTAAATGTGCCTAGTGTACCAGATAATGTAACTCATTTTCAGGTATTCGAGGGGGGTCAACAAATTATGGATTTCCTAACTTGCAATGAAGTATTTGAGGCCCAAATTATTGATGAACAAGAGAGGCCTGATATGTCTTGGGATGAAGAAGACATAATCAATCTAAAAAGTAATTTTCTGCCTAAAGGAGTGATTGAGCTAGAGCAAATATTTGATTTCAACAGAGTAGTAAAATAGAAAGACTTGTCTAAAACAGAGGGAGGTAAATGTGATCCCTATAACTTAGGAACAAAGTAGAACCCTCAGAATGTACAAATTGGAAAGGTCTATCCTGAGAAAATTAGAAAAGAAATTATTGATGTTCTAAAAGATTATAAACATGTTATAGCATGGACATATGAGGATCTAAAGACATATGATACATGCATCATCACTCATGTGATACCTTTAAAGCCAGATATCAAACCATTCAGGCAAAAGCAAAGGCCTGTGAATGCAATTTTAGAACCTTTGATATTTGAGGAAGTGAAAAAACTGCTGTCTGCTAGAATAATTTCCCCTGTCAGACATTCAACCTGGGTAGCTAACTTAGTACCTATTAGAAAGAAAAGTGGAGATATCAGGTTATGTGTAGATTTTAGGAATTTGAACAAGTCATCTGAGAAAGATAATTATCCTCTGCCTCCCATGGATGAAGTGCTGCAAGTAGTGAATGGGGCCAAGATGATGTCTTTTTTGGATGGATTTTTAGGGTATAACTAGGTCTTGGTCGATAAAGAAGATAGGTTGCAAACTACTTTTACATGTAAATGGGGTAATTATGCTTACAGGAGAATGTCGTTTGGTCTAATTAATGCAAGTGCCACTTTTTAAAGAGCCATGGATATTGCATTATGTGGACTGACAGGTAAGTGCATTGTAATTTATATGGACAATTTAACTATTTATTCTAAAGATGTGTCCACTCATGCTGAGGATTTGAGAAGAGTCCTTAAGAGATGCGAGAGGTATGGAATTTCACTTAACCCTAAGAAATGTTCATTTGGTGTAACAGAAGGAAAACTATTAGGACATGTCATTTCTGAGAATGGGATATCTATTGATCCTGATAGAATAGAAGGAATCAAGAAATTGCAATTACCAAACACTAAAAAGGAATTAAAATCATTTTTTGGTAAAATTAACTTTGTCAGGAAGTTCATTATAGGGTTTGCAGAGATTGTGCGACCATTAAATGCCATGTTGAAGAAAGATGCAGATATAGAATGGACACCGGTAGCAAAATCTGCGTTTGAAGATATCAAGGAGGTAATTTCTAAAGCTCATGTATTGGTAAGTCCAGATTATGCAAAGCAATTCTATATTTATTCTTTTGCATCCACACATTCAGTTGCAGCTGCTTTAACACAAAAAGGAGAAAATGATGAAGAAAAGCCAATAGCTTTTATGAGTGCACCTCTGAAAGATGCACAGTTGAAATATCTTGATACAGAAAGGCAAGCATTTGCACTGGTAAGAGCAGTAAAGAAATTTAGACATTACATCTTACACAGTCAGGTTAAGGCTATAGTACCAGATGCAGTAGTGAAGATGCTGCTGATGTAAAATGAACCTGGAGAGAAAAGAGCCAAGTGGATCACAACTTTGCAAGAATTTGATATGGAAATCATTCCTATGAAGTTAGTCAGAGGACAAGCTCTAGTGTAAACCATAGCCAATACAGACCCAAATTTGGTAAAACAACAATATGTATTGAATACTAATGAGACATCAGGGTGGTATGATGATTTGAACACTTTTCTGATATCAGGAAAGTACCCAAACAAGATGAAATCTTCACAAAGAAGAGCTCTAAAGATCAAAGCACATAAATACATGGTGTAAGGAGGTCTTCTATTCAAGAAGAACCATGAAGGAATATATTTAAGATGTCTAAATAGAGATGAAGTAGATAAGGTGTTGCTAGACCTGCATGATAAATATGGAACTGCTCATGGTTCCCATTTAGCCACAACACATAAGATACTAAGAGCAAGTTACTATTGGCTTACTATGTTTAAAGATACAGAGTCACATTAGAAGTTGCCACATCTGTCAGACTACAACAGATAAGGAAAGAAATCAAGCCAATCTATTGCATCCAGTGATTGAGTCTAGGCCATTTGCACAGTGGGGCATAGATTTCATTGGAGTCATAAATCCTCCATTATCTGCAAGACACAAATTTATACTGACAGTGACTGATTACTATACAAGGTGGACTGAAGCCACATGATGCAAATTCTCTACTACTGAGGTAGTCATCAAATTCCTTGAAGAGAACATCATAACTAGGTTTGGAGCTCCTTATTCGCTGGTATGTGAAAATGGCCCTGCATTTTCTTCTTTAAAATTTTCTAAATGGGCATTTGAACATGGAATTGTTTTAAAGTTTTCTTTAAACTATTATCCTCAGGGGAATGGGTTAGCTGAATCTATGAACAAGATTTTATTAGATATCATCAAGAAGCTAATTGAAAAGAACTCAAGAGAATGGAACACATTGCTGAAATATGCGTTGTGGGTAGATAGGACCAGGGTTAAATCAGCTTTAGGAAATGCACCATAACACTTAGTTTATGGGACTGATCCCATACTTCCAGTTAATTTAAGGATACTAGTTTGGAAGTTTGGTAACGAATACTTAAGCTTTGATGATCACAAAGAAGCCAAAATAATCCAATTGTTGGAATTAGATGAGAAAAGAGATCAAGCCATTGAGAAGTTTGCTAAGCATCAGGCGGTGGTAAAGAGATGGTTTGACAAAAGGGCAAGAGTCAAAACATTTAGAATTTCAGACTTAGTGCTATGCTGGGATAAAGCACATGAGAAAAAGGGAAATCATGGAAAATTTGACAAGTTATGGTTAGGTCCATTACAAGTGTCAGAAATAATTGGAGATAACACTTTCAGGCTTAAGACCTTGATTGGAGAAGATGTGCCATTACCAATTAATGGCCAACACTTGAAACATTACTTTCAGGCTTAAGGTGAGGGTTGTTGGTCTATTGTATCATAATGTGAATAATGTACAGTGTTGTTTTGGTCTTATTTTGTTTTCTGTTGTTTGTTTTGGTTTGTGTGTTGTGTCACTATAGCAGGGATGTTTGTTTTGTTTTAGAGTATACAAGAGCAAATTAACAACCACTGAAAATAATATAAAGTTCAGAACATTCCAGAGAATTATTTGAAATTTGTGCATAATTTGTTGTGACTGTCATAAATGTAGAAAGTTAGTTAACTTGTGAAATTTTGTATTCAATAAGAATGGGTTGAGTATTCAAGGGAAGTTCTCACAATGACACACCTAAAATCCTTGGGTTTGTTGAACCTACCAGTGTAGATATTAGGTGAAAAATCAGAGGTCACCCTTGCTACCATTACAATTCTCAACTTAATTTTAGTAAGTGACTGCTCCTTGCATCATGAAGTTATAACTAAAATATCTGTCAAATACAAAATACAAAATATAAATAAATAAATAAAATGGATTTTGCTGAAATCCAGGTTAAGTCATCTAAGTGGTGCAGGAGCACCAAGATATCTAGATTAACCTTCAAGTTGTTTTGTTAATAAGGTCCTTGATACCATCTTCATGTTGTAATAAGGCTTGGATGCCATGTTTTGTAAAAGGACTATGTCTAAATAGCTAAAATCTATTCTCATGTTGTAAGTCCTAAGGAGGACAGTCTTATTGTAAAGGCAGTCATATAAGCTTGTATCCCTCCTAATGTGTGTAGGACACAATCCTCTAGGTTGTTAGCATGTAAAGGGTTAGAAGGTGTGTTAGAACCTTGTCCAAGGTTCTCCAAATGTTGGAAAGCAGTATCAAACAAAAAAAAATAGTCGATACAGTCCAAGATAGGACAGTTACAAAACAGTAACCATTTGTAGATCGGGCAAGTTGATGGTTGGGGAACAATTTTTACTCCCTCCATCGATCCAAATACCCCTCCATCATGTGCAAGGCATCGGGGCAGGCTTCAAAAAGCCTTGAAAATTTTCATTTTATAGTGTGAAGAAAGATTGTGGTGAAACAAATAAAGATATAACCATTCTCTTGCATTTTCTATGTTTTTTCTACTGTTATCAGTCTGTACCTAATCCTATATGGAACAGTCATAGCCCATGTTTATAATGGAAGGTTAGAGGATTGAAGTACCTTTGTTTTGAACTTTGTTTGAGGTCTTGATAGTAAATTAGGTGTGAGAAAATAGCTGTTTTGTGTTAGGCTATCCTAAACCCTGAGTTAGGGTTTTTCTGAGTAGTCCGATGGAATTCTCTTCATTCCACTGATCTTTTCTATTTATGATCAGTGGAATGGATTGTAAGATAGGTAGTTCAAAGGCTTGGGAAGGTTTCAGAGGCAGGAGAATGGGTTGTGTGGAGTTTGCCATGTAAATGGCCCAACAAAAACCATGTGTTGGGATTTGGAGAAGGACATCAGCAGAGGGGTGGTAACCAGTGACTGTGGAAGTGGAGATGTGAAACACCAGTCATTAGCAAAGGTGCAAGATGCTCTAGATCTAGCAATGATCCTATGAGAGAAGGTAAGACAAAATCTTCCATGAAACCTATTCTTTCTGCCGGCTTCAAACTCTGTTAGTCCTCACTGAAAACAGTCACCACAAAGAAGGTATTAGTTAGATTTGTTGGGTTATTGATTTGTCAATGAAGGCATTAGGCATGTGTGGCATGTTACTGATTAGGCATGATTGAGATTGAGTTCTTCTTAATGGACATCACCCCAAGGAAGATACTGAGTCTGTCATTCTAGTGGAACAGTAGTGTTGTGACAGTCTATGAGACTGCTGTCCTGCAGACCTTGCACAGTGGATATGGTGGAATATTAGGTTGAGTTAAGAGTCCTGAGATGTGTGCCCTGAAGTCCCCTCTCTTGGTGTCATGAGCATATATAGTGTTGTGTTAAAGCGCTTCATTATGAGAAGCCTGATTTCTGTTAGAGTCACTGAACATTGAGAGTTATTGCATGTGAAGGTTTTAAGTGTCCTCCTCTGTCCTAGATGCTCTACATCACCAAATAACTCTATCGGGGCTATAGACACTTGCTGGCAGTGGGGCTCTACTTAGGAGAATTGTAACGATAACCTTGTCGAGGCTATAGACACCTGCTGGCAGAAAGGCTCTATCTGATTGGCTATGAGGGAATGACATCAAATAGGTAGTCTAATGTCAGTCACTGGTTTGTTCAACTAATTTTCAAGATGAGGATAATTAATCATGTGCACCCACTTAAACTGAAAAGGAAAATTCATGCACCTTATTGAATACATTAGGTTTCAAGTTAAATGATGATTTGCATAAGAGATAGTTTGAAATTATGAATTTATTTCATTTTGTTTTCTTTAATGGTTTTAATTTAATTATTTTATTTGGTTTCTAGTTGTTGTGATGCTCACAACACGCCCCATTTTACTTCTTAGCAAAATAAGGACCCCTACTGTAGCTGGCTTTTGTTGCTTGTTTGTGAGGGTCTGCTTGGTGGTAAAAGGGAAAAAGAGCTAAAAGTTACAAACCTAATTGAAAATAGGGAAAAAATAACATTAAGTACTAGTGCACAGTATAGGTGAATTCCTTGTGAAAAATGAATAAGGATTGCTTTTTGAACCGTCTCAAAATTCCTTGTATTTTGCAAGTTATAAGCATTTTTGGTAAATGTACAATCAAAAGGTTTGTGGTTTGTATATACAAAGTTGTTTGTATATACAAAGTCATTTCATATACAAATGAGTTTGTATATCATGCTTTTGTGTTAGTCGCAAAAGGGGAAGTTATTAGGTTGTGGTATGTTGTTATACTTGTATACATTTCTTGCTTAATGTTTTATATTCATATACAAGTAGGGCCCGAAATGAGTTAAGGTTGAAATGAATAAACGTTGAAATCCGCTATGTATTTTTTGCTTTGTATATTGGGCAAATGGAAGACATACAAAGTAAATATACAAAAAGTTATACATAGCGCGGAACTGAAAAGGTATTAAAACGAACATAGTCGTTGTCTGTTTTACTTTGTATATGTGTTGGTTATATACATTGCGGTTTATATGCAAAGCAGAATCAAAGAGATTATGAGATAGGGAATAATGGATGTATATTTTGGGGTTTGTATGTAAGGTTTTAATGACATACATGCTGATACACAGTGCACTTTATACAAGTGTCGGAACTGAAATAGTTACAAAATGGAGTGAGACTGTTGTATATTTCTGCGCTTGTATGTATGTTCCCAAACATACATTGCTTTATACATACAAGACAGAATTTAAGGAAATTAAAATATGATTAATACAATGCATCACCTCCAAAAGGTAATATCAAAAGATGCATTGAGTTATATACATCGCGGATCTGAAGAAAAATATAGTGCGATTTATATGAGGTTAAAATTTGAAAGTGATATGAAGGGTATATACATCGCGAAAAAGCAATTTGAAAGATAAAGTGGACCCCATCCATTGTATATTAGTTTTGTATGTTTATAATGCATATCCAATATACAAGCTAATAAACAGGGCCTGGATGTCAAAAGAAATTAAATTATAGAAATTCTTTGTATATTTGGGCATTTGTATAATATACAATCCTGATATACAAAAGGTCAAAGACATCATGAAAGAGAGAGAAAGGGTAAGGAAATGTTTGTATAAAGGTTTGTATCTACGCTTATGCAACAGAATATACAAGCAGGATATACAAAACAAGAGATGCAAAGGTGTACGGAAAAGCATAAGAAAAGGGGTAAAAGCGTTAGTTAGTTCTTTACATAAAGGGCTTGTATGTTTACAGATACAACGAAGACATACAAAGGAAACACACAACAAAATATACAAAGGAAAAAGTATGCATATTGGATTAAGCTAATGGTAAAAAATTTGAAAAACATAAACATTGTAATAAAGGCCGAGAGCGTAGCACATTAATTGCTGTAATTAATGTAGATTCAACACTCTAGGGCAATTTTAATGTTATTTCGCTGTTAAATATATTGTGAAGAGTAAAAAATTGCAGAAAAAGAGTTGTTGCAGTGGATGAGCAGAATTTTCCAGAGTGACAAAGTTACAGTAACTGGATAAAGGTGATAACGGTAAAAGTAAGTCAATGGGTAAACGGTCGCTGACAACAGGTATTTATCCAAACGCCGTTTATTTTCAGCTGGTAAAATACTATTAATTTTAGTAATTTCAGTTGGAAACGTATGCATTTTGGCAAATTACTATATTTTAGTTGTTAATTAGTTGAATAGAGATTAATGAATTTAGAGGTTAAAATAGAAAGGGAAAAACAAATTAGGGTAGAATAGTAAAAGTAGAAATTCATGGTAAAAACCCTAAACCAGAAATTGAAACAAAAGTTAAAAGAATCATGTTTCTATAGGATGGCCCCTAAACAGAAGAAAGATACAGGGGAAGAGGTGAAGAAAGAAAGAAAACCCTGGAAGGAGGTAGAGAAAGAGGAATTGCCCATTCATAGGGGTTATCCATCTCTGATTAGTACAAGCAGAATGGGCACAGACATGAACATTGGGAATTATGATGCAGAAGATGTGCTAAAGAAAATCACCGCTGTTGATGCTTCTCCTGATATGAAACGTATCTGGCAAAGTGGATTATACAGAACTGTTAGTTTCCCACTAGCAATGGAGGCTAGGGATTTGTGTCTGGACTGTGTTACGTTATATGATCCATCTACAAGAAAGGTCATGCTATATGAGAGATTGATTGCTGACCTAACCACAGAAGGCATTGCAAGGACTTTTGGATTAGAAATTACTGAGAAGATGAGTGATATTGACATTAACCAATATAATGAGGACTTTTATACCAATGAGAAAGAATGCAAGGGTAAAATATTTCACAATTGGTACAATCTAGAAAACAAAGCTAAAGCTGTAGCCAGGATACAAAAAAACCTGATGAGGATATACTTCAGAGAAGAGATTTATTTGATGATCACCATGCTGAATAGGTTAGTTGGAATGAGGGATGGTACTAAATGTGAGCCATGGATGTTCATTGTTATTGAATTCATAAGAACAGGAAAAGAAGAGCAAGGGCAGATCCATTGGGAAAAAGCAATAAGCACAGCCATCTGGAGGCAGGCCATGCAGAGAAAATAGAAAATGTTGCCCTTTTATTTGTCTTCTTATGTGTTGTAGTCCTGTGCTGCAGAAATGAGACCTTATAGTCATGGAATAGAAAGGGTAGGCACCCTAGGAAATGGTCCTAATCAGAAGTTAGTATATGAACACTACCCTGTCTTATAGGAGGAAAATGTCTTAAAGAGTTTTTCTTTGGTTAATGACATTTTTTATACTTACCTGGTAAGAATGCTAAGAGAAGAACTTGACAAGAGGTTATCTAAGGATGTAGAGGATGCAATTGGATTGCACAGTTCTTGGTTTATACAATTTGAACATTTCACTTAATAAGGACTGCGGGCTTTGAAGGGAAACTGTTTATGCTACCTAGATATCCTTCTAACAAGTTAATTGTTTTGGAGTTTTCAAGACAGAATTTGAATGTGTTCAGAATGTACAAAAGGAAATTCAATAACAGGGGAAATGTAAGATTGCCTTGGGCTATTGGCAGGTATTCATGCTATAGTGAAGAAGTTGCAGGGTATTCAGAACAGGAGTTGAGGTTTTATGGTTTTCAAGAATTTGATATAACTAGGAGATTTGATCCTTTCCATAGGATCCAAAACTTTGTGAATAAAAATTATAAACATCTGATACATATTGAAGATTTCTGGGCTGACTGCAAGAATGACAGGGAGGTAAGAAAAAGAGCTCACAAAAGATTGACTATTGAGAAGATGAAGTCTATAGGGAATATATATGTGCCTCCAGAGGTCTAGGATGATGACAGATTGTTACATCATAGTTATGCAGTAGCAAGGTTAGCTCCTATTACAGAGCCTGATTGGTCAAAACCCTAGAGCACATCTCTAGATGAGGTGTCTGAACCAATAATATTGGTTTCAAAAACATGGCTAAAGGATAAAATTGAAGAACTCAAAGATGAAGGCAAAGAGGTCACCTACCCAAAGAAAGGGAGGAAAAGAAAAGTAGAACCTAGTGAAGACTTACAGTGTTTTTATAAAAAGAAGAGAAAAATTGTTGAGGCCAAAATTATAGAAAAGGATAAAAATGCTACATTCATGGATCTATATGCTTTGGGGATAACAATAGCAGTAGCATCAGACACTTTTGTTGATACAAAATCAATGAGTCATGAAATAAGTGTAGAGGAGGCACTAACTGCTAAAGAAATTACAAGACAACCAGTTAGAAAGGAAATTCCAATAAGTTTAACTAAAGGTGAAACTTTTAAATCAGCTAGTGTAATTGGAGCACAAGAGGTAAGTGAAAAGATGGGTAACATATCTAGTTCATCCACTTCACCTGAGCAGAGAAAGAGATATGTTAAAGTGAAAGAAGAATTGGCCGAAGAAATACAACAAGAATCAGAAATTCACAAGGCTCAACAAACAATGGAAACTGTGAATATTGAGAGCAGTGATAGCAAGGAAAGAGTAATGTATAAAGGCAAAGAAATTGACATAGAAGAAGATTCCAGTGATTTTCTGAGTGAAGAAGAAGGGCCAAGAACTCAAGATGAAATAGGAATTGAACATGGCATGGAACAAGAGGAAAAGGTACAAGAAGAAGCAGGATCAATAGATCCCTTTGGTACTTTGGTGCCACCTGAAATTATTAAGCATGTACAGGAGAAAGCACATAAAATTGAAGAATCTGAGAAAGAGGAGGTACCTAAAGAAATGATTACAGAAATACCTGCTTCAGCAGAAGAGGAAACAAAAGAAGATACCTTAGGTATTGATGCTTTAAATATGTTGAATATGTATGGTGAGCCAGGTGAGGAAGAGAAAATTACAGAAGATATGAAAGATCAAGGAAAGGAAGAAAAGGAAGATAGCACAAAAGAAAATTCACCTATACATACAGAACAATTACAGACATAAAATACAGACAAATCAGAAGATGAGGTTAGGATGCCTGAAGGTACAAAAGGAGCAGAAAGAATGGATGAAAATGAACCGTATGAGCAAGCAGAGAATGTTAAGCTGCAAGATGGAGAACAGGCTCATGTTGAAAATGATCAGAAGAAAGGATCATCAGAAGGAGAAGATCATGAAAAAGAGATTGATGCTGGAGGGGATACTGAAAAAGAAGATGAAGAAGAAGAGGTGGAATCAAAAGAACAACTAAATAATCCCATAGAACAAGAGCCTCCACTTCAACAACAAGAAGAAGAAGAACAAGAAGAAGAAAAACAAGAAGAAGAACAACAAGAACAACAAGAACAACAACAAGAGTAACCAGAGCAACAGCATGAATAGCAACAACAAGAAGAAATTGGAACAAAGAAACCTCATGAGGAGGTAATTAATGAACTTAAGAGTGCAGAGGGCACAAAAGAAATTCCTGCCTGGTTAGGAGGAGAAATTAGAAAAGAGGAAAAAGAAATCCAATTAGCACCAATCGACATTAAAATCTTATTAGGTGAGGGGACTTCTCCAAGAAAAGAAAGGAGAAAAGCTAGGATGATGTCTGCCATAAAGAGAGGTCCAAGTGGAACTAGAATGTTAAACCTAGCTATACCACAGAAAGATAAAGCAAAAGGTGAGATATCTTTAGAGGAATACAAAATACTGAATTTGGACCTAGGGCATAGCACAAGAGAACAACATATTCATGAATGGGAAGACATGCATCAGGTGATAGCAGAAATACTGAAGAAGGACAAAGACAAACATGATTATTTAAAAGGACACATTGTCCAGCTCCAACAATTCATTAAAGGGATATTTGACCCCTGTACCACAATTCCTGAACTACCTACTAACACAACCATAATATCAAAAGAGGAAATAAAAGATATGGAGAATAAAAAGCACAAGGCTAATATTTTTGATGAATGGTTTGATGATTTCATGCAAGAAGGGGAATAGACAATAAGACAAGCTGTAAGCAGTTGGAAAGTAAGTGCAGAAGAAAAGAATAAATGTATGGTGCTTACACATAAATGCCAGAATAGAAAAGAAGAATGTAGGTCTGAAATTGAACAGTTGACAGAAGTGGAAGGAAGAGCAGAAGAACTGATTAATGAAGGAGCACTTACTGCCACATTGGCAAATCAAGTGCCACAAATAATATTAGAGCTCAAAGTTTGAGGAAGATAGCCTCCGGAAATGTGCAGCAGTAATACATAATTTAGAAGAAAAAGAAGATGAAATGATCAAGATACATAAGAGGATAACAGAGAGATTACTACAACATGAGTGTATGGAAGTGCCAGTGTATAACTTAGAAAGGGCATTGACAGAGTTCAAGGCCATATTTACATGGTGCATAGAAAATCTGGATGCAAATCTCAGCAAGCAGATGATGGATACATTAATGGAAGAAAAGGTTAAAATAAAGAAATACAAGAAGAGAAGAGAGGGCTCAGAGAACAGAGAGAAGAGGTTGAACGAGGGAGTTGTAATGTAGGAGTACATTTTGGCAAAGAGTCCAGGAGGGGACTGCACCCTTATAGAAAATGTAATCGGCAATTTCAAGAAATACTTGAAAAGGTGAGAAGAAAAGCAAAGGTAAAGGTTGTTGAGAAGAAGACAAATAAAGAACTTTAGCAAGGAAAGTCAATAAAGAAAAGGGGAATTTTATTTTGAAAGATTCCAAAAGCATCCTTTGAGGGAAAGAAAAGATGCCAAATAGATATTTTGGCAGACAGTTAGAAACAAAGATACACCATTGATCAGAAATAGAAGGATCTCAACCGTAGATTAAAGTGATAGTCGTAGCAATTTGAAAATTCAAAATCTATATAAGGAGCTTGGGTACTTGTATATTACTTACACAGGGATTTATAGAAAATAGTATAGCAATTGTAATTTGTTTTGAAACATTGAGAAGAAAGAATATTTTGGTATAGAGGAGGTCGCCTGTGTCTGCACTAAGGAACGCATGGAAATATCCAACTTTCTTACTGTATCTATAAAGCATTGTAAGTTTTGTGAATTTGATTAATGAATCTAAGAGTCATTCCTACATTGTAAACCAAATATGGCTATGTATTTTGAATATAAGTGAATCTGGAAGTCTGCGTCTATTTTCTGAGTGTCTTCTAGCTCTTTGTTATATTTGGAACAGTTTCTCTTAAAGCTCACAATCTTGAATGCATGTTTGTGAAAATATTCAAGACATTTGCATTTAACGATTTAGTCTGCTAATTTAATTGAGTTTGCTGTAATCTTTACCATGTGCATAATAGAGCATTTAGATCCTATAGCTAGTGATGTTGAATTTGAATTTTCTCTAACTTTTCCCACACTTTGAAATAATTAGCTTAAATGCAAAAATCTAAAGGAGATTGTCTAACATTTGCAGGAATTAAGAATAATCAAGTTGATATTTGGCAATCTTTATACATATTTGAAAGGAAAAGCATGGTTGAACACAAATCATTCAAAGATTTGGTATATAGTAACAGATTTATACAAAAGAGATAGATAATTTGTTGATATTTGTAACAATTTGCATAAATAGAGTCCATTAAGTTAGCAATCACCTTAAATCACATAAGGCCCCTTGCATATTACAGCTTCATAGTAACCTACTGAACTGTCCAACAGGTCAAGACCTGACCATACGGAAACTTGGGATTGAGTAATCTTAATTGATTCTTCATATCTTTCAAGACAGTTAGGTTCATTTTATGAATTTTAACTTTTGTTATGAATGTGTAAAACAATCATCAACAAAATGGTCGATGAACTTGTGCTTGTGCTTGTAGCATTAGAAGTGTAGGAGGAAAGATTGAGGATATTAAAGTTGTGAACAAAATTCTTAGATCATTGTCTAAATCACACTATCATAAAGTGGCTGCAATTGAAGAAATAATGATAGTAACTAATATTACAAAAGATCAGCTGCTAGGGAAGCTGACAACCTTTGAAATGAGAGAACTTGGTGATTCACTTCCTAAGACAAAGATTGCTTTCAAGGCCAGTACTTCAGAAAGAGCCCCGAGATCTAAAAAGTACAAGGTGGAACCATATTATGAGCTTGAAGAACTTGAAGCTAACTTTGTTAATAGTTTACCTAGAGGTACTAGTAAGTTCAAAGGCAAATTACCTTTCAAATGTTTTAGTTGTGGTAAAGTTGGTCATTATGCTTCTAGGTGCCCCATAAGAGTTCCCAAGCTAAGACCTGATAGACCTAGGATTCCAAAGAAATGTTATTATGTTGAAGATCTTGATGATGATGGAGTATCTAATGGTGAACCGGATAATGCTAGTACTTCTAGAAATGAATGCTTGTTTATTATTATTAAAGAAGAACCTGTATCTACTAATCCTGCTAGTCATGTGAAGGAAGAAAAACCTGTGGAAAGTGCCTTGGCTTCTCAGGTTGTTGAAGACAAAGATGAATGGGTTATTGATAGTGGATGCTCTCATCACATGACTAGTGATAAAAGTAAGTTCATAAGTTTGGAAACATATGATGGAGGACTGGTTAGGTTCGGTGATGATACAACTAGTAAGATTTGTGGAAAAGGATCCATTTCTTTTGATGGAAAGCATAACATGGATGATGTCTTATATGTGAAGGGATTAAAGCACAATATCTTAATGTTGGTCAAATGTGTGACAAAATTTATGATCTCAGATTCAAGGACAATGGATGCAAGATATTGGAAAGCTCTAGAACAATGATTGCAACTGGTAAGAAGACAAGAGGTAACATTTATCATTTGAAAGGGACTAATGAGTATTGTTTGTTGGCTCAGAATGATGAAAGTTGGTTGTCGCATAGAAGGTTGTGTCATATCAATTTTGAAAACATTGTGAAGATAAGTTCCACTCAGGCTATGAGAGATCTATCCAAGCTTGTGAAGCCTACTGATACTTTGTGCAAGGATTGCCAATTTGGAAAACAGACAAGAATAAGTTTCAAGAGCAAGGATTAATCTGTTGATGGACTACTAAAATTAGTTCATACAAATCTATGCGGACCTACCAAAGTAAGAAGTCTACAAGGAGATAGGTATCTCATGTTGCTGATTGATGTTTATTCTAGAATGACCTGGGTTACCTTCTTAAAAGAAAAAGTAGAAGCCCTAGAAAAGTTCAAAGCTTTCAAGGCAATGTTTGAGAATGAGCTGAATTTGAAGACAAAGTGATTGAGGTCTGATAGAGGTGGAAAGTTTACATCAAATGAGTTCAACTTCTTTTGTGAAGATCAAGGGATAAGGAGACAATTATCTACACCTAGAACTGCACAACAAAATGGAGTAGTTGAAAAGAAAAAATAGGACAGTTCAAGAGGCTGCTAGAACAATGATGAAGGAGGCTAATCTACCAGAAGCATATTGGAGAGAGCCAAGTCACACTGTTGTATACATCCTAAATAGAGTCCAAGTAAAAGGTAACAGCTCTAAGACTCCTTGTGAGTTGTGGTATGGTAAAGGTCCTACTGTCAAATATCTCAAAGTTTTTGGTAGTAAGTGTTATATCAAAAGAGATCAAGATCTAGGTAAGTTTGATGAAAGATGTGATGAACGTATCTTCCTTGGATACTCTACCAAGAGCAAGGCCTACCAGTGCTACAATAATAGGTTGAAGAAGATCATTGAGAGTGCAAATGTCAAAGTTGATGAAACCAAGGAAAAGGTATCAAGTGGATATGAATCTGACGAATTGGATGTCATTGCAAACAAAGTAGTAGTACAACAAGAAGAAAACTCAGAAGAAGAAGAAGAACAAGCTCCTAAAATCATTACTAAGACACCCAGGTATGTGAAGTTAAATCACTCAAAAGATCAAATCATAGGAGATAAGAGTAAAGGAATTCATACCAGAAGAAGAACTGCTAATGAATAGGTTAATTATTGTTTGATTTCTCAAGTGGAACCTAAAAATGTAAATGAAGCTTGTAATGATGAAAATTAGGTAAAGGCCATGGAAGAAGAACTAATGCAGATAGAGAAGAATAAGACTTGGGATCTTGTTCCTAGACTAGCAGATAAAAATGTAATTGGCACCAAATGGGTCTTCAGGAACAAGATGAATGAGAATGGTGAAGTGATAAGAAACAAAGTAAGGTTGGTATGCAAAGGATATTCTCAAGTTGAAGGTATAGATTTTGAGGAAACATTTGCACCAGTGGCAAGGATTGAAGCAATACGAATGTTTTTAGCATTTGCAGCCTACGAAAATTTCAAGGTATGTCAAATGAATTTAAAGTCTGCATTCTTGAATGGAGAATTGGAAGAAGAAGTCTATATTGAACAACCAGAAGGATTCCAGTCATCGGATTAGGGTGACATGGTGTGCAGATTGAAGAAAGCATTATATGGACTAAAACAAGCCCCCAGGGCCTGGTATGCAAGATTGGATAACTATCTGATACAATTAGGATTCGGTAAGGGTAATACTGATAGTAATCTCTATTTCAAGATCAATAATGAACAAATCCTAATTGTTGTAGTATTTGTTGATGACATTATCTTTGGAGGAAATGAAGCTATGTGTACATTTTTTGCTAGGAAAATGCAAAATGAATTTGAAATGTCCATGTTTGGTGAGATGAATTTCTTTTTAGGTTTGCAAATCAGTTAATCAGATAAAGGTAACTTCATCTCTCAATCGAAGTATGTGAAAGATTTGTTAAAGAAGTTTGGGATGGATGACTCTAAACTGGTAAGCACTCCCATGGCAACTGGTTGTAAAGTGAGTAAAAATGATGACTCACCCATGGCAGATCAGAAAAGATATAGATCTATGATTGGAGGATTACTTTATCTGACCCAAACCAGACCTGACATAATGCATGCATTTTGTCTTGTGGCAAGATTTCAACCAAAACCTAAAGAGTCACATGTGATGGCAGTTAAGAGAATACTAAGATACTTGAAAGGCACAATGGATTATGGTTTGTGGTATCCAAAAGATAATGATTTCACTCTCAGTGCATACACTGATGCAGATTAGGCCGGAGATGTGGATGACACAAAAAGTACAAGTGGAGGTGCATTCTTCTTGGGAAAGGGCTGGTATCTTGGTTAAACAAGAAACAAGACTCAATATCTCTGTCTATTGCAGAAGTAGAATACATTGTAGTAGCATGTAGTTGCACTCAAGTGTTATGGATGAAGCAGACATTGAAGGACATCTGAGTTGTGTATGAAGATCCAATTGAAATCTTTTATGACAATACAAGTGCCATAAACATATCAAAGAATCTAGTAATGCACTCAAGGACAAAGCACATATCCATAAGATATCATTTTCTGAAGAAAGGGTGATAGAGAATGAAGTCAAGTTGGAATATGTATCTACAAAAGATCAGATTGCAGACATTTCTACTAAGCCTCTGCCTAAGGATACTTTTGAGTATCTTAGAGAAAAGTTAGGGGTTATCACCCCTCCTTCTCTAAACTAAGATGCACAGAAGTGCATCAGTCCAAGGGTACCTAAAAATTCATCTCTAGATTTGGATTGATGCTTGTAAGGGCTATTCCTCAGGGGGAGTAGTCAGATGAAGAGAGTGAGAAGAGCGATTGGATCAGAGTAGTAGAGTGCAAGTATGTGCCCTTTTCCATTGATGTCAAAGGGGGCAAGAAATCATGTGGAAAACTCAAAAAGAAAGAGTGTAGATGTGTAAAGAGATAGGGGGAGAATCTTGTCTTGATGGCTATTGCAGTTTTTTTTTTCACATCATATGTTGCCATCAATGACAAAGGGGACATTGTTGCAAGTATGTGCCTAATCAGTGATCATTGATGTCAACATATCTTTGTTGTCATTGGTGTTA
Organism: Cunninghamia lanceolata; assembly: GCA_027924645.1. Lineage (NCBI taxonomy): Eukaryota > Viridiplantae > Streptophyta > Pinopsida > Cupressales > Cupressaceae > Cunninghamia > Cunninghamia lanceolata. The sequence goes on from BSBN01000585.1 coordinate 1,145,326, forward strand.
ACTGTATCCTATTTTTTTATTTGGTTAGAAGCTTTATATGTTGAGGATATTGAGAAAATTAGCCCCTTCGGAAGAATCAGAAAGGGAACAGTGAATCACTGTTAAGACAATGAGTTGCATACTGAAGAACAGCCCAGAAGACTGCTTTGCATTTTGTGTAGAGTGAAGATCTTAGTTTGCAGATTGGAAGTTATTTAGAGGCATGTTTGAAGATGCTAAATCTTGAGTTTGCGCCTCTGGTATGAAGAATTGAGTGAGTTACATTCACCAGAGTAAAACTTGCCTTTTCTAATTATTCACTAGTGATAGTGAGAGTAATTTGCTCTGCATTAAAGTATTTTGTTCTGTAGTTCTAGAGGGAAGTCTAAGATGATGTTAAGTGCCTACAACTACAATGGTTCATGATTTGGTGGTCCATAAGCTATCTTTCTTTTATGACAGTTGAAGATAGTGAAGTTTATGTACTCCGGTGTGAAGAATCTTATGGATAAAGTGGTTAGAGTTTGTACGGTTGATCTTGATGATTACAACATGCTTGTGGATGTCTCCTGACCATGTTCCTACATTTCCATGGGTCTGCATTAAAGATTTGAGATCATGTTTGAAGTTTGTTCCTAGATAACGTAGCGTGTAACCAGTCCTATCTGACTTGGTTAATTCCATTGATTGCGGAGATGTATTGAAGATTGTAGAAGCATGTAGTGGCATGGAAGATCATGTTTGAGTCCCAACTAAGGCATGGAGTGATCTGCATACATCTTTACTACATTTCCTTAGCTAATTCTGTATTAGGTCCAGACCTATTCTATGTATGTTTGTAATACCGACCTTGGAGAATGATCCAACGGTTGATGATTGTAATGCCGACCTTGATAAACATTCCAAGGTTGATGTAGTGTATAAATAATTGTGAAAGATTCGAGGAAAGAGTGTCCTTGTGTGAAAAATGCGAAGATAAGAAAGGAAGAGAAAAGGCAGAGTAGAGCAGAAGAGTATTGCACTTCAATGGAACTGATTTCAGGCATGGAGTAGATGCTAACATCTCAGTTCAAAACCCTTGGTAGTGAGCCACCCCTTGGTAGTGAGCCTTTTTTTGGGCAGTGAGCCTCTAATTTTTGGTATTGTGCTTTACATGTATATCTTGTGGGTTAACCCCCACCATGGTTTTTCTCTTAACAGGGTTTTCCACGTAAAAATCTGGTGTCTCTTGTGTATGAGCATGCAATTGTGTTTATGTTTTGGAGTTTATGCTTTCATGACTTAATCATAACAAACAATGGACAAGTGTTTAATGTTTTGAGGTATAGAATTGTTTAAGTATTAAGACAACTGATTCACCCCCCCTCTTAGTTGTCTGGTTCATTTCAACAAAAAGTGGGGGGTCTCTAGCCTGGCGACTAACTCTATCACTGGTGGTTAAGAAAAATAGTGTTCACATGTGCAGTTAATGAAAACTATGTTTACATTTGGTAAAACATGTTAGTGTCTGGTGATTTTTTAACTGCTAATGGTTAATCTTGTTTTGGTCACATGTAATGTGTGTTCCCGACAGTTTGGATAACCTTGGCAGTTGATCTATTCTATTCACATTTGAAGTTATAAACATAGCGGTTATGATAGATGCCATGGTTAAAAAAGAAACCATTAGTGGTTTAATTTGACATAGTAACAAGGAGTGGTTTAGAAGTGATGGTTATGGTTAACATGCAATATAGGTGCTTGATGGCTAAAGTCACATAAACTATTAATTTATTGATAATGTTAAGGTTTTTATAACATTAATCACTAATTTTAATTACTAACTATTCAGTTTACACCATAGTTGAAATCTTTATCACCACTACTTATCAAATAGTCACGGTTAAGGCTTAATGCTAATAGATAGGGTAGCTGACAGTGAAGGTTATGGTTCAGGTTTGAGGTAGACAATTTACATTGAACTTGTGGCTAAGAAAACATGCGAGAGGTCATTGTTAGTCGAAAGTGTTAATGCTAAAGCAAGAAGGGTTATGGGTAATGTTTTTCATGTCGTGGCTACAATGAGAATAGACTACATCAACTAACTTTAATGTCGATGTTAACAGTGAATGTTAAAAGCTAACAATCGCTGCTAACATAAAACAAAATGGTTAGGATAAAAACTTGGTAGTTATGATGGTTACAATAAACTAGACAGTTATACGAGAGTTGGGGACAATGACTGTCAGATAAAGGCATCTACAAACTGATGTATAGAATGGAAAAACTAGTGAATGAAAATGCAAAAGTCATGCAAACAAAGCAATTATCTTGTGAATAACAACATTAACCGATGGATAATGTCAAAAACTAAAGAATGTAGTTATTACCTGATGAATAAATATGTCAACCTGCACAATATGAGTTTTTCCAATAATAATGGTGATAAAAATTGTAGTGATGGGAGACACAGGCCATATGGTATGACCATATGACCATAAAAGGGTGAGGCTGATAGGATTTAGGTGCCATTAACCTTGTAAATCCTTGTAATTATTTTTCCTAATATTATTTGTAAATTACCCATAAGGGATGTATAAGTTTCACCGACAGTGGTAACAATCAATTACCAGGGACAATAATTACGAAGTTACTACATCTGTAAGTTTTGGAGTTATCAACAATAGTTATGGAGTAACATTTATTGATGGTAATTGTAAATATCAAGAGTAATTTAGGGTAGGCGCCACCTTGGAGGAATCATCTATATTTGTCTTATACGACACATGTCATAAAGTTGGTAAGTGGTTGTAAGAGAATTTATGATCGCTGTAAATTGTCATAAGATTATATGGCAATATGACAGCTTATGTTGGATATTTATGAGTTGTAAGTTGCTATTCTTGGCTCTAGGTGTCCATATTGGGAAGATGCTATTTGAGGGGTGTTATGATGGAATCTATGATGGTTATGACATCATTTATTACCCCATAAGTGCCTATTCTTGTCCATGGGTGCCCAAGTTTGCATGGTTGACTATTGACAAGATGAGCTTGTAATAGGTCATTTAATGTTGCATGTTAGAGTATCCAAGGTGAGAGAAAGTGTATGCTTAGTTTGGGGAGTGAAATGCCTCTATAAATATAGTGCCTTGTATGTGTTGTTCATCATAGTTTTCTTGTACATAGGTTTTTCCATATTGAAGGTTGGAGAGATAGAGAAAGTGTATATTATGTATTTTAAAATTTGAAGATACTACAACTTGAGCCTCTTTTCTTGGTGGAGTTTTTTACTCGAAAGGGCTTTCTCCACATTATATCTGGTGTTGATATAGTTTATTCTTCTATGGTGTTTATTCTCGTGTTGTAATTTCATTTTAATATGCAATCTCTATCCATATTACACTACTTTAAGATCATAAACATATTGTAATCATATTTCCATTTGGGTAATTGCTGCCTTCATTTATAACATTTGGTAGCAAAGCCTAGCTAGTTTTGGTTCTTGGGTGGTAGTGTGAAAGTTGTTTAGCTGCAGTGGGAGATTTGGTTAATTTTTTTTGCAGATCTTGTGTAGTATTCATGGTTCAATCCGCTACTTCATCCTCTCATTTGGACATTGAGAAGTTCAATGGTATAGGGTATGAATTGTGGAAGTTGAAGATGGAGGATTTTCTTGAGGAAAGAAACTAGTGGTTGGTTGTTATGAAAGAGAAGAAGCCTAATGATGTGAGTGTGGAAGAATGAGAAAGATTGGATAAGAAGGCACGAGGAACTTTGACTATGTCTTGTAGATTCTATCTTGTTGAATGTATCAAAGTAAGAGACTACATTCAAACTCTGGAAGAGATTGGGTGAGATCTATCAAGACAAGAGCATGGTAAACAAGCTTTATTTAAAGAGGAAATTATTTTTTGTTAAAATGAGAGAGAGTGATTCCATTGCAGAGTATTTGAATAATTTTAATTTACTTTTGAGTCAACTTGATTCCATAGATGCTACCGTTGAAGAGGCAGATAAATGTATACTTCTACTTTGTTCTTTACCTAAATCTTGGGAGAATGTTGTCCTTGCTATTACTGCTAACCTTGAAGATATGGAGTTGGATCACCTTGTTGCAACTTTGTTGGCACAAGAGATGAGGAAGAAGACTTCTGAGGGTAACATCAAGGTTCTCAATGTGAGGGGAAGGTCTAAGGAAAGAGGACTAAAAGGAGATTAGAAGGCATCTAAAGACAAGTCTAAGGTTAGTTCTAAGACTCCTAGAAAGAAGAACAGAGTTAAGTGTTGGAATTGCGAAAAAATAGGGCATTTGTAAAAGGGATGTAGAAACTTGAAGAAATAGTGGGATTCCACTACTGATAAATCCTCAAATGTAGGTGAAGATGTTTTACTTTCTGCATGCATTTTTGTTTTTAATGATCATTGGATGGTTGACTTAGGATTCATGTATCATATTACCCTGCATAAATAATGGTTTTCCACATACGAAGAGTATGATGGAGGTAAAGTGTACCTTGGGGACAACTCTACATATCTAATAGTTAGAAAAGGCAAGGTAATGTTGTGTTTCAGTGATGGGAGAATTAAAACTCTCCCTGGTGTTTTGTATGTTCCTCGATTGGCTAGAAATCTGATTTTAGGTTCGAAGTTGAATGATTTGGTAATGCATGTAACATTTGATAAGCATGGTTATAGATTGGTGAGAGAAAACTTGGTGGTAGTGAAAGGGAAAAGATTGGGAACCTTGTTTAGGCTAGATGCCACTATAGTTTGTAATTCTGCTTATATTTTCGAGGCTTCTAAAAACACTTGTATGTTGTGGCACCATAGATTAGGTCACGCAAGTAATAATGTTTTAAAAACAATTAAGAATAAAGATTTGTTGGATGGTTTCTCTTATTCTGATGAGTACATTTATTTCTATGTGCATTGTGTGTTTAGTAAACAAAACATAACATCATTTCCTTTAGGAAGTAATAGAGCAAAAGAGAAGTTAGAGATCATTCATTAAGATGTGTTTGGACCTGTGGATAATGACTCTATCATAAAATCTCATTATTTTGTCACCTTCATTGATGATGTATCTAGATTTACATGGATTTATTTTATGAAAAAAAAATGTAAAGTTTTCACTAAGTTTAAGGATTTTAAAGTCTTATCTGAAAACCAATCAGGATTAAAGATAAAATATTAAGATTTGACAATGGAGGGGAATATTTCTCTAAGGAATTTGATGAGTTTTGTAAGCATGCAGGTATAATTAGACAAAAGATAACTCTGTATACACCACAACAGAATGGTGCTATAGAAAGGATGAATCGAACAATCATGGAAAGAGCTAGAATTATGTTGAGTGATTCACAGTTGGAGAAATGCTTTTGGGCATAGGCTGTGTGTACCACTTGTCACTTGATGTTATGTCATAAAATGTCCCCCTAGGACTTTTACCTTCTAAGTTTAGCTCCCAAGTCCCTTGTTTTTCATTATGCATGTTAGAATTGAATCCTAAGACAAAATAGCCTGAAACCCATGTCAAATGGGGCTTGAGGGACATTGCAGAGATTAGACTTTGATCCAAAATAGGTCCTAGGGCTTGGGCACTTGTGCCCTTTTCCTACCCTATTTTGGTAGGGTCCCAAATTTGAATGTCAGTTGGAGACTGTTAAAAGGTGTCTGTTGCCGACATCTTAAGTTTGAATTATGAAATTTGTAGCGAGAATGCATATATAAGCATGTTTAGGGTTTTATTTGTAAACTAGAAGATGACTAGAAGAGATTATGATATTTTGGCGAACTTATGATTTTAGAGCATTCAAAGCATTCATTGTGGCAGAGCAAACTTGTGTTGTTATTGTATTTGTTATTGCAGATTTAGCTTCATCTTCTCATGTTGTGAAATATCTTCATCCACATGCGATATAAACCTCTAAGGTGATATCTATTTGTGTTTAAATCAATCATTTATCAATTTGCTTTTGCCTCTATGTTGCAAGGATACATACTCTCTATCTAACAATGGTGTTGGAAGGCTTGGATGCCATTCTAGGGCTTGACTGAGGCAAGCTCCTAAACACAACAACGCTTAACCCCTCTTGTTGTGATTGCAGGTGACATGCATCAGATCATGAAGAGTGGAGTTGCAGAGGAGTGTTGCAGAGCATAAGGATCCCAAATCTTATAGAAAGAAGAAGAAATGAGCACTATTAGGGCTTGGGCATTAGTCCCTTTGCCCTTTGGGTTTGTACATTAGCTTGAAATCTCTGGAACAGGGATAATCGGTGGTAGGAGTCTAAAACCCTTGAAGAAAATATTACATTGGGCTTGGGCATGAGTCCCTTTTCCCCCAACTGTTCAAGATTTCAAACTTCAAAATATGGTATGCATTTGATCTTCATTTAGTATCTCTATGTGCAAACATTTGTTGGAATTCATCTGTTTGTTTATGATTTTGCATATTTAAGGTTTTGAGAATAATTGGGCTTAAATTAACACATTAATCATCAATTTCTAAATTTCTCTATCATTACAAGTGACAACCAACCTGTAGGTGAATCCTCTTGCAAAAATTGTGATTCAACTCAGTTAACTATCCTTGAATGTGTGTACTGAAAGGATGATCTAGCTAAATCATCCATCAAACCCTCTTCCCCCTTTTTCCTACATAACATTTTGGTGAACTTGTGTTTTTATTGAATTTTAGACCTTGCCAAGTGTTGTACTTCACACTTGCATTCATTCATTTCATTATCATCTTATTACATTTGAAAATCTACAAAAAAATAGAAAATTTTGAAAAAATCAAGTATTGTAGGCTTGCATTTTGACATAGTTTGCATTGCATTTCATCTAAATCATTTAAATATCTGATATTTGCATCAAATCTTATATAAATTACAACAATACATCATTTTTTGTATTGCATTTTCATATTTCATTTGTTAGAATTTTCTTGAAATTATGCATTTTTCATATAACCTAGTCTTTGCAATAGCTAGGGTTTGTGGTTAAAATCTTGTTTCAGATTTTACTACTATTTTAAACACTCTTTCAAATCTAATTTTGGAATGTAGTGTTTCTGCATTTAATGTTGCATCTTACTTTTACATTTTAGAACATTTATATTGAAAATTTTGAAAAAATTAAGCATTTTAGGTCATAAATAAGCATAGTTTTGCATCTATTTCCTTACATAGGTGTTGAAAATCTTTTGAAATCTGATCTTGCATTCATTTGAACACATACATACATTGCTCATTTAAAAATTGAACATCATTCTGCACTTTTGCTTGAAAATTTGCATTACATGGCTTCTCATCGCAACAATAATCCTAGGGTTCCTCCTAGGCCTTATTTGAAAAGAAAGACTCCTAAACCTGAAATAACATTCACACCTCATGATAAGACAATGGCTAATATTGAAGGACCTCTCTATATTTGATGCAGGAGCATCCAATGGTGTAAGGGCAATCTTGCATCACCCAAAATGATAATGTTTCAAAATCATTGAAGTTGTTTCCATTTCTTTTCAAAATTAGTATTTCTGGTTCCATAATCGCTTGAATAATAATGTAGAACTTTCAGTTTTTCCAAACTGCTAAAAATAGAAAACTGACATTTTAGGAAAGTTTGCATTGGGGCATGGATTGAAGCAAAAATTTACAGGAAGCTTCGTAAATGAAAAATAAGACCTTTGTTGAAGGAATCATGCAAAGATCATTTGTGAGTTGAAAGATATTAAAGTTTTTGTTTCCCAAAAAATGCCTAAAAAATATTCAAATTCAGGTTTGAGGAACTAAATGGTCCCGTACGGGCCAAAAAAAGGCTAGAACCAGAAGAGTGGGTTGTTAGCGCGTAGAGCACTCTGCGATCCTTCCAACGCTTTAAACGACACATCAATCAAACACCCAGATCAAAAGTTATGGCTCCCAGAAGTTGACCTATTTTTGGAGGGAGATGCAAAATTTGACATTTAGCTGTTGGCTGCCAAAAGGGGCTATTTATGACCATTTTTGGGGAACCCTGGGTAGTAGTAGAGTTAAGGGGGAAAGTTTAGAGTCAAGAATAGGTGAGAAAATAGAAACCCTAGTTGTTTTGGGGTTACAGAAGGCTGAAGATTCTAGAGCCTGAGGATGGGTAGCTGTAATGTGTTGTAGCCTATAGAGGATTGACTCCTTTGATTGTATTTTAGCTTCTGTAATGTAATGAGTTGTCCAAATCAATAAAAGGACATTCTATTTTCTGTGTGCAATTTCTGTTGTTGTGTGTTTTATGATTTACCCCCTTCATCAATATTATAGTGAACGTAATGGAGGTTCCTGTACATGGAACACTTATAGATCCTAATTGCATGACAAATGTAGCAATGAAAGTGTTCCTTTTCTCACATGAGTTGATACAATAATCCTATGAACCTATGGATATAATGATTAAGACACATAGTAGAGCCTTTATTCCTACTTTTGGGAAGATATCCTTATTGGTTACGATATATGATAAAGCCCTAGAACAATTATTTGATGCCATCCCTTCATCTGACCTCTTCCGCATAAAATTAGGACATCCACAGCTCAAGGTTACGAAGGTTGTCCCCTCAACAATTCACAAATGCATAAAATTTCCTTTACATGGAAAAGTATGCACTATTCATCGTAATACATGGCAACCCATGGTTATGGAAAAGAACTTTACTCTTGATTAATTTTGGCCCCGATCTGATAGGGAACTCGAGCCATGAAGAGATCAACTTTTCTTAGCATATAGATGATACAAAGAAAAATATCTATCTAGAGTGGCCAGACCTTCTATTCAACAAGAAACAAGAGAATAACAACCCACATCAGAAGAACTTCCTAGGTCGAAAGGTAAAGGACTCTATGCTGAGGTTCCTCCTCTGTCATCCTTACAAGGATCGAGAGTTACTCATGGAAAACAAAGCACTTCATCAAGGCAAGTTAGATTTGATAAAGCTTCCTCCTTTGAGATGTGAAAACCTATGGAAAAACATGAGACTATCTTTGAAGATATAAGCAATAAGACAAAAAGGAATAGATAAGCAAGATAAAGTAGGAAGAGAAGACAAGCTTTTGCCCAATGAAATGCAGCTCAACAAGAAAACATTCCACCTAACATGGAATCAAACAAAGAAAAACTTAAAGAAAAAGAGATTAAGGATAATGACAAACATTGGGCTATTGTAACTTATGTACCTCTTTCCTCTCACATTTGAGATTGGGAAGATGATGATTTGCTTGTCGACGACCACTAGTTCGGTTGTGTAATAGGTAAGTATTTCTAACCCTAGTGGTCACCTATGTCATAGCATTATTTGCTCATTTATGCGACCTCCCCTCTTGTGTTGTGTTCCCCCATGATGTGTTATGTGTTGTTTAGGTCTCCTTGGATGACCCTCAATACTCTTGTAAGGTCAAGGATGTCAGGAGACCGCCTCTATTGTGACCATTCTTCTATTTGTTTCATCATTCTTCTTTCTTGCTTCTCCTCTATTTTCATTGTTATGTGTTGTGTCTTAGGTGCATAGAATTGTTGTTGACGACATGGGGGCATCTTCCTACATGATTGTTTCTAAGGCACTTTTTCTCCTCTCTCATTTTATTATTTTCCTTCTTCTAGTGATTCTACCTAGTCGGTGGATGACAAAAATAAACATATACTGATACAGACCGCGTGTCCCTTCAACGAGTAAAGAAAAAATGGACCTTGTCCATATATTAAGATGGGGTTGATCTTATATATCCGATGCTTGGCTAGTCGAATCACTCCATGTGATATTTTGATGTTGTCTTATCTTAGCTAACAAATCATAACAATACATCTGCTCCATGTACTTTGATTGTTTTGGGTGTCACGTAGTATAATCCCCATGGCTATACTTGGACTCGAACCCATTTTTGTATCCTTGGCTTATTTGTTTTCATGCATAGCTTTCATGTTTTTCTTAGATTAAGATATGTTTGTGGGAACATTCAACGATTGTGAACACATGTCACCTTTGGGGGCATGGGCTTTGTGAAAGCTCTTGTTCCCTTGTGTGTTTTCTCTCTACCTTAACGTGCTTGATATTGGTACATGATATCAACCACCTTAAGGTGGGGACATATAAGGTAAGTTGTCTAATGATTTTGGTACTAACGAAGTGTGTTTGTAAGCCCCTTGTGGAGGTAGGATATCGTGCATATCTTTTTATTCAAAAGTCCTCCACGGAGGTGGGGATGGTCTATCTCTTGAGCTACTGCACATCCTTTTTATTTCAAAAGTCCTTTGAGTAGGTGGGGTTGGATCTGAGACTATCCTCCCTTAAGCATGTCTTTGGCGGTTGTTGTGGCATAAGCCCAACCATCAAGTGTGCCTATAGCATGTTTGAGATGGTGGTAACTTAGCAATAAGCTCCTTCTATCACCTTGTTTGTCATGTTTAATACATATAGTATGTCTTTGGCATATTATACAGTGCTTGTCTTTTATGTGTCTTCCGTGTGTCTTCCCCCATGTGTAGTTTCAAGGGTGTGGAAAATTGCCCCTCCTACACTCGAGCTTTGTATTACGTGTTTTCTCCCAAGCATAGTCTCAAGGGTGTGGCGAAATGCCCCTCCTATGCTTTGGGTTTTGTATGGTGTGCTTTCTCTCAAGTGTAGTCTCAAGGGTGTGGAAAAATACCCCTCCTACACTTTGGGATTTGTTTGTTATGTCTTCTTCCCCATATGTAGTCTCAAGGGTGTGGCGAAATACCCCTCTTACATTTTGGGGTTGTGTTGCATTTTTAATTTTCATGTATCTACATTTATATATATATGAAAATGAAAAAGAAATATCATTGTATTTATCATGTTTTGAATGTCTTCAATACTATCTTCTTCATGTCTTACGTGCCTATTACTATCTTCTACATGCTTTATGTTCCTATTACTATCTTCATTGTGTTTGGCATGTCTATGATGTGTTTTCTCTAATGTTTACCTAAGACCAGGGGCTAGAAATAGTTCCTTAATCTTTATGTATGCATTAGCTTCAAGTGCCTGGCATGTTTGCTATGTTTTGACCATACTTTAATGCATGTATGGGTCGTAAGATCATACATACTGTTGATGTATAAAATTGTGCAGGTTCTAACACCAACATGGGAAGTTTCAAGAATGTGGAACTTGCTACTTGAAACAACCTCCAGATTTTAAAGAAGCTGGTTCTTCTCTATTTCAATTGGATTTTGAGAAAAGGGTAAGAAATTAACAGGATTACAGATACAATTAAGCAAATCTAACTATGGTGATGTGCCTGAATAAAAGTATTCCCTTCAGTTTAAGCACAGTGAAACTATTCTCAAGATACAATTATATTAAATAGTAGATACTGCATGATTAACATAAACATATAGAATGAATATTATCAAAGGCTCACAACCAGACACTTTGCAATGACATAGATGATATCAACTAAGGCATGGAACATAATTCTTCTTATTAATCTTCTAGCAACATAAAAGGCACAGATACACGCATAGATACATTAACTTTCTTATCAAGAACAACAAAATAAAGGCAAAATGACATAAAATGGTCACAGCAAAGTCTCCGACTTCTCTTTTAGATTCTGACTAAAAACTTATAAAAAATGCTTCAATCTATTCTCAAAAGTATATCTATGTCTATGTGTGTCGATCTATTACAAATACTGCCTATTTATAATCATAGATCCGACCCAAGATTGCCTGTAACAACCAAATCCTCAATGGCCCAATGGAACTGAAGATAACTGGAAGTTCCTGATGGTTATGATCCTCTAAATCTGCAACGGTCATCCCTCCTTAACGCTTATTGGCTGAGGCAAAATATATGTGGCACACCTCCTTCATTGAGACACAGACACATGGAAAGACCCACGTGCTTACAACTGAAACAAAATATGGTAGATGGTAGTGACCGCATCAAACCCAGAAACTTCTTTGTCTTTTTAGAAATCAATAGGAAAAGGACACTTGTCGCATTCTACAGCCTTCAAAAACTGATATGTGTCTTCTCCTGTAGGGCCTTTAAAACCTGTGTCTTTATGCTCGGGTGACCTCCTTTAATGACATCTGTCGCAACCCGCATTACTCATAAAATGAGACAATAAATGATGGGACGCACAACCTCGACGCTCACTACCCTTAAAGGGATAAAACTGGGACAAATGGTAGCCTTCATGCGCACGCCAGCTAACACGTGGCAACTTCTGCAATACTGCTTGAAACAAATAAAACTTTTGAAAGGTCCCCGCAGAAGTTGACACTTGGCAAAACCCACACAAAACTATAGAAGCAAAAAGTTTCTTGCTAAAAGAGTCATGAACAAAGAAACTCCTTCTCCGTGACCACCATGTGGCATCCTTCACAGGTTTGAAACTTGAAACATTATTGTGGCCCACCATTTTTATACTAGCATCAACATGATATAGAAAGAAACATGCGACATCATCTGCAGCAAACTTAAAAGACAAACGGTGCCCTCCACACAAAACATAGAATCTTTTGAGACTACCTCTGCACATGACACATGGCGACACCTGCAGCATTGCTAAAACAAAATAAACTATTGAAACTATCTGCTACGTGGCATGCTCTGCATAAAACTTAATATTCAAAACATTGATGTGGCTTTAACTGTGGATTTGACACTTGGCAGATTTTGCATGAAACATTTGAAACTTGCATAGAAACAAAATAAGACCCACACAACAACATTTGAAACCCGCGGACTAAGTCATGACTGAAACAAAATGTAGAGTTTTTGACACTCTACACATACATTAAAGTGGGGGCTAAATGTTACGCCATAAAATATCCCTCTAGGACTTTTACCTCCTAAGTTTAGCTCTTGGATTCCTTGTTTTTTATCATGCATGTTCGAATTGAATCCCGAGACAAAATGGCCTAAAACCCTTGTCAAATGGGTCTTAAGAGACATTGTAGAGCTTAGACCCTAACCCAAAATAGGTCCCAAGGCTTGGGCACTCATGCCCTTGTCTTGCCCTATTTTGGTAGGATCCCAAATTTCAATTTCAGTTGGAGACCGTTAAAAGGTGTTCATTCTTGACATCTTAAGTTTAAATTACAAAATTTGTAGCGGGAATGCATATATAAGCATGTTTAGGGTTTCATTTGTAAACTAGAAGATGACTAGAAGAGATTATGATATTTTGGTGAACTTATGATTTTAAAGCATTCAAAGAATTCATTGTGGCAGAGTAGACTTGTGTTGTTATTGTGTTTGTTATTGCAGATTTGGCTTCATATTCTCATGTTGTGAAAGATCTTTGTCTACATGTGTGCTACATCTCTAAGGTGATATCTATTTGTGTTTGAATCAATCATTTATCAATTTGTTTTTGCCTCTGTGCTGCAAGGATACACACTCTCTATCTAACAATGGTGTTGGAAGGTTTGAATGCCATTCCAAGGCTTGATCAGGGCAAGCTCCTAAACACCACAACTCCCAACCCCTCTTCTAGTGATTGTAGGCGATAGACATCAAATTGTGAAGAGTGGAGTTATAGAGGAGTGTTGTAGAGCATAAGGATCCTAGATCTGATGGAAAGAAGAAGAAAAGAGCAATATCAGGGATTGGGTATTAGTCCCTTTGCCCTCTAGGTTTATAGAGCATAAAATCTTTGGAACAAAGATAATTAGTGGCAGAAGGAGTCTAGAAACCCCCAAAGAAAATACTACATTGGGCTTGGGTGTGAGTCCCTATGCCCCCGACTATTCAGGATTCTAAACTTCAAAATATGGTATGTATCTGATCTTCATTTAGTATCTCTGTGTGTGAGCATTTGTCAAATTTCATTTGTTTGTATACGATTTTGCATATTTAGGGTTTTGAGCATAATTGGGCTTAAATTAACACATTAATCATCAATTTCTAAATTTCCCTATCATTACAAGTGACAACCAACCTATAGGTGAATCCTCTTGCAAAAGTTGTGATTCAACTCGGTTAATTGTCCTTGAATGTGTGTAGTGAAAGGAGGATCTAGCTAAATCATCCATCAAACCCTCTTCCCCCTTTTTCCTACATAACACTTGATTAATAGAACTCCTTGTAAGGATCTTGATTCGACACCTTATGAAGTGTGGATAGGTAAGAAACCTTCTTTTTCATATCTAAAGATTTTTGGCTATGAGGCTTTTGTTCATGTGCCTAAAAAAAAGTAATCTAAGTTAGATCCAAAAGCATAGAAATGCCTCTTCATTAGATATGGTGATAATGTTAAAGGTTATAAGCTTTGGGATCCTCTAACCAGAAAAATTGTTTTCTCTAGAGATGTTATTTTCAGGGAACTTAGAGCTATTCTTGAACCTGAACAACCAAAAGAAAAAGAAAGGTCAAAGGTAGTGCATTTTAATTTACAATAGGAAGATGCACAACCAGAAGAATAGAATGATGGATTGAGGGGTGAATAAGAAGATGGAGATTTGAGCGGAAGTAGTTCTAATGAGGAAGACTCTATTGTTACAGAAGAAGTTGAGCATCTAGAAGAACAAGAAGAGTCTCTTACTCCACCCTTGAGGAGATTCACAAGACAACGGAACCCAGTTGATAGGTATAGCCCACCAGATTTCCATTGTGTATTTGCTTTATTGAGTATTGACGATGAACCTAGGTCCTATAAGGAAGCTATTTATTTAGATGATAGTGAGTCTTGGTAGTTAGCCATGCATGAGGAGATGATCGCTTTAGACTCATGCAACACCTGGGATCTTGTTCATTTTCCCAAAGGAAGAAAAGCCATAGGTTGCAAGTGGGTTTTCAAGAAGAAGTTTAGAGTAGACGGTTTATTAGAGAAGTACAAGGCTAGAGTAGTATCCAAGGGCTACTCCCAGAGAGAGGGAGTTGATTTTGGTGAATATTCTTTCCTATTGCTAAATTAACTTCTAGTAGATTTCTCTTATCCATTATTGTAGTTTTTGATTGAGAAATAGAGCAAATGGATGTTAAGACTATGTTCTTTTGTGGTGATCTTGAGGAAGAAATTTACATGTAACAACCTATAGGGTTTGAGGTAAAAGGGAAAGAACATTAGGTTTGTAGATTAAAGAGGTATCTTGATGGTTTGAAACAATCCCCTAGAAAGTTGTACCAAAAATTTGATTCATTTGTTTAAAAAATTAGGTTTTGTTAGAAGTAAGGAGGATCATTGTGTGTACATTCATTGTATGTTGATGACATGTTATTTTTTAGCAATAAGCCAAACATTTAGGTGCATTCGACATGAAGGATATTGGAGCAACCAGGTATATTTTGGGAATGGAGATTAGGAGGGGCAGAGGTAGCATAAAGCTTTGGTTATCTTAGAGTAAGTATGTGAATACCATTTTACAGAGATTTAGCATGTAGGATTGTAACCCAGTTAGAATCCCTTTGCCCATTGGAACTAAGATTTCATTAGACATGTGTCTGAAGAATGAGGATGATTTTGAAGATATGACAAATGTTTCATATGATAGTGATGTAGGGAGTTTGATGTATGCAATGGTTTTTACTAGGCTAGATATTGCCCAAGCAGTGGGAGTTTTGAACAGGTTTATGTCTAACCTTGGTAGACAACACTAGAATTATGCAATGAAGGTATTTAGATATTTAGTTGGTACTTCTGATTACTATTTAGTTTATTCTAGTATTGACAATGTGGAAAGGACAATGGACATACATAGTTTTGTTGATGTAGATTGGACAAATGACTTGGATAGTCATAGGTCCACTAGTGGCTTTGTGTTTACTTTGTTTGGAGGAGTAGTGACTTGTATTGGTTCCCAAATCTGCACACATCAAACTCTAAAGATTTGCCACTTCGTATGCTCAAGTTCAATGGAAGACTTGGCCAATAGAGTGGGAGATTATCTCATATCTCCCTTGTACTTCAGGTTTTACTGCACCTAGAGGGTGTCCCTCATTCATAATCCATAAATATAGCTTTTCAACACCAGGCAGAATGTTCTCATGTATGCACCAAGATTTATGAGATTAACCCCAGATTGACAATGTTCTTGGATTATCCAACTTATTCACATCAGAGAACATGCAAGACCCTAACCTAAAACAAAATAAAAGATGAAATGGTTTGTATGATTTGTTTTCTAAATTGTTGGGTTTCCTAGACCTTTGGGCAAACAAATTCTAGATCAATGCTTTATCTGGGCAACAGAGTCAGACTCAACAATGTAAATGTTTCCAAATGGCAGTAGAAACTCATAACCAGAGAACTGAAAATAATGAAATTACTGTCTAACAGTAGTTTCTCCAAGAAAGAGAATCATCTATGACCATATGCTTCAATAATCCCTTGATATTACACATTTTCCTCCATGTTTGATCCAAAGAAAATTTAATCTACTCCTTGAATAGATGCAAAAAATTAAACATGCAACATAGCAAATGTATATTGAAAAATTCAGAAGCCCTTAGCAACTTTGTTCAAAAGAAAATTGTAAATACCCAAGGAGATAGACATAAACAATCCACACAAAATGTGTTACTCATATAACTCAACCTGGAAAGAAAGTTATCATTTAGAAAATATTCACTTACACAGCAAAATATGCCTTTGCAACCCAAAATCCGGTCACCTTCTCCTACAGGAGGCTACTTCCCAAAAATGTGGACACCTTGTATGCAAATCCCAAAAGAATCCCCTTACAAAATGGAACAACATGCTCTCTTATAAAAATAAGAGCATGTTGCCCTAAAAATTTATTCCATCCTGGCAGTTAGGTGAGTTTTGCATTACAAGTTGCTGCCAATGAGCCTGGGGAAATTACCAAATGCACAAAAGAGAGGAGAAGACAAAAAATAATAAAAAATATGGAGCCAAATGTTTTAATTAATTCTTCCCAGTTGATTTGACTTTTAATTTGCTATTACCGAGCACCTCTATTTCGTATTGTCGCATAGCATGTCTAAAGGTTTCCCATTCCTCTTGCGATGCTGTGACATGGGATTGTGTGGCTTCTTTTCAGACCCCCTCTTGATTGCTCCCAGGAATAGAGAAAATAGAAAATGAATTGTAGCAGCGTCTAATTCAATTTTTATTCTTATCAAGTCATTTTTCTTGATGCAGGGGCATTTTTGGCCATTTTGGCAACCAAAATTTATTATAAACATGCTTAAAATCCCTGCCCAAGCATTAGGAATGGTCAGGGGACAAATTTAAAACCTAGAACAACAATTTTGAGCTCCAAAACACCCCCAAAATCTACCCAGAAAACAAAAAACGTGAGTAGCAATGCAACTCTGCAATGATTCCTTCTTGAAGTTGCCCAAAAGACCTCAGAAGACCATCCATGAAGATCAAAAGGTGTCAAAATTCACCGCAAAAGAAATAGTAGATCAAAATCTTCCCTGAGAAGCCCATTTCGCACCATCGCACGACTTCAGGGGAGCATGCAATATGCCAATGCGATGCTGCGAAGTGCTTAAGATTAAGCTTTGTTTCCTTTTGCTTTGCTTCTTATAATGTATAATATTATTATAATAATGTTTATATTAAAACATTTATCATCTCATATTTTCCAATTAAAATATGTAAATATTTTCCTTTTAAATAATGCATTTGGCAACTTAGGAAAAATGACATTCGGTCAATTTTCCTTCTTGGGCAAACAACACCTATTCACTGTGGGCACATGGGACATTGAAGGGCCATGAAAATTTGCATGGGGCCATTATTAATTATTTAGAGCATACCCATTTCCTCAGAATTCACATCGTCGAATGATTTTCTAGGACCTCCTTTGAAAAATCATTTGCTGGATGCCTTTGCCACAACTGAAATGCATTAAAATAATGCATCATATGGTCTTCAATTTTGATGAAACTAGAACTGGAAAAGTTTTGGACCAAAATGAGAAATAGGTCACCCTCAGAATTGTGAGATTTGAAGCTTTCTGGAACACCAAATCTAGCTCGATCGCAGTTAGAAAAGAATTAAATACCCCATCGAAACTCATCCTGGAAACACGAAACTAACCAAGCATGTTACCATATGCACCAAAAAACTTCCCACCATATGGATTTTCAAGATGACTTTTGAGCTACAAGATTTTAATTGGCAAAGGCGGGCTCTGGGGAAGATTGAGCAGCATGCTGACCTAACCTTTGTCAACACATCGAGAGGAGATAGGCATTGCAAATTTGCAAAATTTGAGGGTTCCAATAGTGGCTCTTGCTTAGGGATGCATGCCTCTTTTAGGCATGGTGAGATCCTAGATCTTTGGGACATAGACCAGGTGCCTACTCCATTGGGCTACTGTGTAACTACTTTGTCTTGCATCAAAATTCATACCGACAGATTTTCACTGGGTAGCCCCGAGCCACCAAAAATGAAAAACTAGTATTTCCCTCTGCTAAACACCTTGTTGTTATTTGATTGCTTCTGATTCAAACCAAAGGCATTAATATCAACTACATCTTGACTGATATTGTATTGCAAATACACCACCATACTACTAATTATGCTATGTTCAACTACACTCTCATTAATCTGCTCTTTGCAACCTTGGAGTAGTTGAAAACCCTCTTCAAACAATAGGTATAGAAAACATGGGTCAAATATATCATTTCTATGTTTACAATGTCTTCTATCCCCAAAATCAGTCTTATGCATGGAACCAGATATCTCTAATTCAATCTTATTAAAAAAATGTGCTTCTTATCCACACAAATTTTATCCTCTGATGGCTCCTTACCTGGAAATAATCCTTCAATACCCTTTTCATATTCAGAATCTTCAAGATGAACATCATCCTATGATTGAGTTGTAATAAAAAATCAACACTAGTATTCATTCCATAAACTGATTCTTCATATTGGATGTTTATGCATTCCTTTACCTTTTCAGTAACAATGCTGCTACAAGACACACTTCCATATATGCCCTGATTACAAACATTTTTATCACTGCAAGACATGCTATCACTTCTCAACCATTAGAAAGTCAACCTTTTCATTATTATCAGTGCTACTAAATACTTCTTCATTCTCTATTATATGATTTTCATTTCTTTACACAACATCATTAGTATGATTCATATGAAAACATACACTGTTTTCATGCACAAGATCGATTGCTAAGTTCAAACATTCATCCTCAATGTTGTCCATTAGTACCTCATATTGATTTTCTTCAAGCTCCTCACACTCATCATCATTTGCAAGGGTTAATCTTGTACCAATAAGGAATATGAATTACAATGTCCAATGTATTTGAAGGCTCATCATAAAGGAGATTCACTCTTATTACAAAGGTCTTTGCTTCTTCTACATGACAATCCCACTCTTCTTCAACATTACTAAATCTAGAATCAAGAGAAGAACACACCTTATCCATGAACTGATCATAGACTTCACCTTCATCATCCAATTACCTTACATACAAAACTTCCACAACATTAATGCACTCTGAAACTGCATGATCTGTATCACTTTCTAGCTCTCTAATGCTTCCTGATGAATTGATATTGAATCCTGATCTATATGATCACAAATGTGCACAACTGAGTCATTTAAGCATGAACATTCCTTGTTAAGGACTGGAATATCAATATCATTTTCACACATTGTGAATTCTCCCAACTCAACTTCATTCAAATTGTTATGAGCAACAATATAAGGATCATCATGATTAATCTTAGGAGATGAAGGTATATGAGAAAACCTAGTAATTTCATGATCACTGTATGAATCACTTCTTTCATTATCACCCAAACCATTAAAAAATCCATCTGATAGATATACTTCTAAGTCATTCTCATCATGCAGTTGTATATAATTTTCTAATTTACTTTTGGTGTCTAAGAATACCTTTGTCTCCTCTTCAATTATATTCACGTGAGGCTCTTGCTGATTCATTACCATTATTTCATCATTCCTTACATAATCACACTTGATCTTGTCAATAATTCCCATCCATTCACATACCTGATCAAGGCTTTGAGGCTTAAATTCCTTTGGCAATGAACTCAAACCTGATTCATATATTTCAATAAACAAGTCAATGCATGCATCTTCTTCAGGCTTGTAACCATCAAGAATCTGTAAGAAGGCATCTAAGAATCTGGCAAGCAAAGAGTATACTGACTCTCGCATGAATCTCCTTATGTCAAAAAAATCTTGAACATACACCATAGTATCAACATTACTTGTCAGAGATAGATGATCTATATAACTGATTGGTGCAAAAATAGGAACAATAGAACCATGTTGATCTAGAAGACCATTTTGAGTACCTTGTTTGCATTGCTTACTTACATTTGAAACTTCATCGCTACTGGTACTTCTAGATTGACATTCTTTACACATTCCATATTTCTCATTATTTTCAATATCCATTGCTAGTTCATAAGCATGATAAAGTGTAGCAGGTTCCTTGTCTCTTAGTAAATAACTCATTTCCTCATCAAATGCACCAAGGTAAACCACCAAACACAATGCATCATTAGGTCTCATATACTTTGGAATACCTTTGACTATTTTTGAAAACCACAGGTTAAAAGTTGGAATTAACTCATCTTTTTCTTTCTGAATGCCCATAAAATTACTGATTGCTGATCTTAAATCAATTCTCTCACTGGACTGCATCAGAAAACTTGCCTTAAACTCATCCCAAGTATAAATAGAGCATGTTGGTAAATAAAAGAACCAATCTCTAGCATCATCTTGTGGAGACTAGACAAAAAGTTTCATGACTACATCCTCAGCCTCAATTTCATAATCTCCTACTAAATCAAAAAAATCTTGCAAGTGTTTGTTTATTGATTCTAATTTCTTTCCACTATATTTAGGTAAATATTTCTTGATTTTACCAGGAATAACATTTGGGTATCCATGAATTCCATTAAAATTCAACACTTTGTATCTTACAACAACTAGACTATCCATCTTGATATGTGTAGATAATGAAACAAATAAAATACCTGGGAATATATTGCAGCCTCAAATAGGTCCATTCAACATTAGAGTCACCACCTCTCCAAGGAGGAAAACATCAATCAACTTTCTGGGTTCATCTTTTCAGCATAGTCCTTTTCATATACTGCAATACCTTCCAAGTCTGAAAACCTTCAATATCTGAACCACAAGTCCAGATCCTTTGAATTTTATGACTCTTTGCAAATAGATAAACCACTAGTTTCCTCAGTAGAGTCACTAGTTCTATTGGTTCCCAAATCTGCACACATCAAACTCTAAAGATTTGCCACTTCTTATGCTCAAGTTCAATAGAAGACTTGGCCATCAGAGTGGGAGATTATCTCATATCTCCCTTGTACTTCAGGTTCTACCGCACCTAGGGGGTGTCCCTCATTCATAATCCATAAATATAGCTTTTCAACACTAGGCAGAATGTTTTCATGTATGCACCAAGATTTATGAGATTAACCCCAGATTGACAATGTTCTTGGATTATCCAACTTATTCACATTAGAGAACACACAAGACCCTAACCTAAAACAAAATAAAAGATGAAATGGTTTGTATGATTTGTTTTTTACATTGTTGGGTTTCCTGGACCTTTAGGCAAACAGATTCTAGATAAGTGCTTTATTTGGACAACAGAGTCAGACTCAACAATGTAAATGTTTCCAAATGATAGTAGAAACTCATAACCAGAGGACTGAAAACAATGAAATTACTATATAACAATAGTTTGTCCAAGAAAGAGAATCATCTATGACTATATGCTTCAATAATTCCTTGATATTACACATTTTCCTCCATGTCTGATCCAAAGTAAATTTAATCTACTCCTTGAATAGATGCAAAAAATCAAACATGCAACATAGAAAATGTATATTGAAGAACTTAGAAGCCCTTAGCAACTTTGTTCAAAAGAAAATTGTAAATACCCAAGGAGACAGTCATAAACAATCCACATAGAATGTGTTACTCATATAACTCAACCTGGAAATAAAGTTATCATTTAGAAATTATTCACTTACACAGCAAAATATGCCTCTGCAACCCAAAATCCAGTCACCTCCTACAGAAAGCTACTTCCTAAAAATGTGGACACCTTGTATCCAAAGCCCAAAAGAATCCCCTTACAAAATGGAACATCATGCTCTCTTATAGAAACAAAAGCATGTTGCCCTAAAAAAATATTACATCCTAGCAGTTAGGTGAGTTTTGCATTACAAGTTGCTGCCAATGAGTCTAGGGAAATTACCAAATGCACAAAAGAAAGGAGAAGACAAAAAATAATATAAAATATGGGCCAAATGTTTTAATTAATTCTTTCCCTTTGATTTGACTTTTAATTTATTGTTGAAGGGCACCTCCATTTCACATTGTCACATAGCATGTCTGAAGGCTTCCTATTCCTCTTGTGATGTTGTGACATGGGACTATGTGGCTTCTTTTCAGGCTCTCTTGATTGCTCCTAGCAACAGAGAAAACAAAGAATGAATTGCAGCAATGTCCAATTTAATTTTTATTCTTACGGGGTCATTTTTCTTGATGCAAGGGTGTTTTTTGCCATTTTGGAAACCAAAATTCATCATAAACATGCTTAAAATCCCTACCCAATCATTAGGAATGGTCAGGGGATAAATTTAAAACTGGAACAACAATTTTGAGCTCCAAAACACCCCCAAAATCTGCCCTGAAAACAAAAAACGTGAGCAGTAATGTACTCTGCAACGATTCTTGTTTGAAGTTGTCCAAAGGACCTTAGAAGACCATCCATGAAGATTAGAAGGCATCAAAATTCACTGCAAAAGAGATAGCAAATCAAAATCTTCCCTAAGAAGCCCATTTCACACCATCGCACAACTTCAGGGGAGCAGGCAATATGCCCGTGTGATGCTGCAAAATGCTTAAGATTAAGCTTTATTTTCTTTTGCTTTGCTTCTTATAATGTATAAACATTATAATGATGTTTATATTAAAACATTTATCATCTCATATTTGCCAATTAAAATATGTAAATATTTTCCTTTTAAATAATGCATTTGGCAACTTAAGAAAAATGACATTCGGTCAATTTCCCCTCCCGGGCAAACAATGCTTGTTCGTTGCGGGCACATGGGACATCAAAGAGCCATGAAAATTTGTACAAGGCCATTATTAATTATTTAGAGCATACCCATTCCTTAGAATTCACATCGTTGAGTGATTTCTAGGACCTTCTTTGTAAACTGGCCTGTTGGATGCCTTCGCCGCAACTGGAATACATTAAAATAATGCATCATATGGTCTTCGATTTTGATGAAACTGGAACTAGAGAAGTTTTGGACCAAAATGAGAAATGAGTTGCCCTCATAATTGTGATATTTGAAAATTTCTAGAACACCAAATCTAGCCCGGTCGCAGTCATAAAAGAATTAATTACCCCATCTAAAATCATCCTGGAAACATGAAACTGAGCAGATATGTTACCATATGGACCAAAAAACTTCCCACCATATGGATTTGTAAGATGACTTCTAAGATGCAAGATTTTAGTCAGCGAAGGCAGGCTCCAGAGTAGATTGAGCAGTATGCTGACTTGACCTCTGTCGACACATCGAGAGGAGATATGCACTTAAAATTTGTAAAATTTGAGGGTGCCAACAAGTTGGATGAGAAAAAGGTAGCCCACGATTGCTTTGTCACCACCAAAGAAGAGTATATGGCTATTAGCCATGTCTCTAAGGTGGTAGTTTGCTTGAGGAGATTATGTACATGTATTGGTTTTGATTGCAGCGTCATTTAGATTGGTTCTGATAGCTAGAGTGCTATTTGTTTGGCCAAGAATCCTATGTATCAAACTCGGACTAAGCATGTTGATGTATAGTATCACTTTGTTCGAGAAATGGTTGAAAGTGGATAGATTGATCTGAAGAAGGTAGAAACTTAGGAGAATGTTGCAGATGCTTTGACCAAACCTGTGAGTACATGGAAGTTTACTTGGTACATGAAGGCCATGAGCCATGTTTCTTGTACTTAGTTGTTTTATGTTTTCCTATGGGTATTTAGAATGTATAATGTCAAGTTGGAGAATGCTACCTATGTTAGATAGAAAAGAGAGACTAGCCCAATAGATCAAACTAGGTCAAACCCTCTTCTATCCAACATTAGGACACAAGTTGAGCTTGGCTTCTACTTAAGAAGGAGAGCCAAACTATAGAGGCTTTGTCCCTTTGTTGTATAGAGGAGAATCAACCAAATCCAACCAATCAAACTAGGGAAAAACATGAAACCCTAATTGAGCAAGATCAGAGCATAAGAAGCAATTGAAAATAGACACAGACAATCTAAAAGCACAACAATGACCAGGGGACAGAGGAGAACCTGGATCCGGAGTCAGGAGGCCAAAGGACCAGGGTGCTTGGGCACCTTAGACCCTAATTAGGGTTTTACAAGATGTGAAACTTCCTGTGTCTTTGCCCTTCTATGTTCCTGTTCTCTGTAACTTAATTTCTACAAATTCCTCTCGATTTGACCTACACACAAGGAAAATGGTTGGGTGCTATTTAGGAGCTTTCCTAATTCAAGCTCTGTGAATGGTGTTTCCACCTCCATAACAGCAATGATGAGAGATAAAGAGTGCATTCCCTAGGAGGGTAAAGGCAAATCTGAAGTAGAATGGAATGCTAGAACAAAGCATGAAGGAAAGAAGTCACCATTAGCATGGAAACCTTAGCATGCTTGATGTGGCATCACAACTTGACTCAAGAAGTTGGTGTAGCCCCAAAGAAGTAGAAAGATCTTCACAAGGCCTGCAATAAATTAGTTCCACTGCAATAATCCACCATATAGAACTTTAGAAAAGAGTAGAGAGCATGAGAGAGAAGAAGAGAGAGCTAGAATCCTTCAAGAAGTTAGAGATGGCTTAGAGATGTTCAAATGAATAAACTAACTTTTTTTATATGCATTCTTGCTCACAAATGATGAATAAAACCAAATGGGGCTGACATGAGGAACCACTTAAGATGTCTTAAGATGACATACCTTAAAAATAGGTTAGGAATAAATGAGGGAGTAGGGCACTTGGGCGCCCTTGTCCTTTAACCCCATAAATCCTAGCATAAGTCTCTTTAGGTGTTCTTAGGTCAATCTCATTGTTATTTTGTTGGGTTTTATCATCAAGATCGAGAATTACCTGTTTAATGTTAAAAAATGTGTTAAAATAGGTCCTAATTAACAAGTGTAAACATATCAAGTCCACCTAGGTGCTAAACTAAGTGTAAAATGCTAGTGTACACATTTTATGACATAAATTTAGCCCCCACTTTAGTGTGGGTACGAACTTACGATCAAACTCACACTAAAGGATGGAGAAGACAAATTTCAAACACAACAAAAATAGAAGTCATAGAATGTCACCAGAATTGAGGGGTGATCAATCCCCCAAATTTAGGATTCTAGGAGTCTATGATGATTTGTATACACATAAGACACATGACATAATTCACTTATATATGAAGCACTTAGAAAACATGAGATAAGGCAAGGCATACATTTGAGAAATCACAATGAATACATGTAATACACAAAGTATACACGCTTGACATGAAGCATACACATAAGGCACAAAGTATACATAAAATACACATGAAACACACATGGAATAAATGTGAAACACTCGAGAGACATACATAAGGAACACATAGAGAGAATACATGCAAGGCACCCGGGAGGCGTGAAGAGCATATAGAGAATAAGAATATATGAGGAGAATACATGCATCATGCATCGATCACAAGAAACACATAATGGAAGACCCTGAGTTAGCATGACAAAGGGGATCTCAATCTAAATGTTGTCTCAATCATCATGCATCATTCCCCAAGATTCAATAAGAAGAATGCTAATGGGTTAGTTAGAAATAAGGAGAATGAGAGGAGTACAAACACATCATACACATAATCTATCTGAAGAGAAGTGTTTCCACTCAAGGGAATACACAAACTACCTCCCGCAAGAGGATTTTTACATGAAGCCTTGCAGAATAAGAAAGTGAAGTGGCCTTACTACCAAAATCTAGTTGGTGGTGCAATAATGCAAGGAAACACTCTCCTCATGCAAAAACACATTCACACAAACTCAAAAACATACAACCACACAATATGATCACACATGCAATGTTCTGCCTTAATTTCAACAGTACAAGATTGCAACAAACAATTTAATTCATAAACAAAATTGATGCAGAGAGGTCTCTCTTCTTTTCCATAAATTGCTCAAACACCAAACCCTCAACCTCTTCTTCTTTTCACAATACACATTCACAAAAAATAGGGATTGCAACAAAAAATGACTTCATTTTATTGATATTTGGTTTCCATGACAAAACTACTATCCTCTGGAATGAAATTTACAATCAGTAATCTCTATTTTCATGGGCAGCTAACAACACTTTTCTTCTTGGCATCAAACTCACAAATTCTTCATGCTATTGGTTTTCTCTGAGCAGTGGTTTGTCTTCTTTTACCAAGGTTGACTCTCACTCAATCAATCTCCTTTTCACTTTGTATTGGCTTTAATTCCTCTCTGGTAGTCAACCTCTTCCCCTATCTCTAATTACACTCCCCTTCTCCTCTTCCATGCTTCTTCTCTCGATATTGATTTCACATTTTTATTTTTAAAATGAAAAGAAATACATGGTTTCAATGGAATCTGAAGCATTACCCTCAAATACAATGGCTGAGATTCCTTAATTGCAAACTCAAACCAATAATATTCCAGTCTACTGCTGAAGATAAATGGAATCAAATAGAATGGCTCTTTAGTTTTCATTCTTGTAGACAAATTTATGTTTAAGGAAACTAATCCAAGGCATAAATTGAATAGCCCTCATATAAGTGCCATGCCTACAATATTTATTCTTTGAAAAATGAATTCAACCCGCTTCAAAATCACCATGCATGTGGTGAAGATATCCATATGTTTTCTGTGAGCTTATACACTTAGATCTCTTGATGTCACATGTAAGAGAGAAACTACTTTCCCTTCCAATTGATCCAGTTCTACTGGCCCATGGAATTGTTAAAGTGATGCATGTTATTCACCTTCAATGATTATGCAAACTCTTTCCATGTACCTTGTAGCTTTCTTCCAGAAGAAATCAGATGTATATATCTTGTTAGATCATCCATATTTTCTATTTCTGGCTACCTGGGGGAGAAAGTTTTTGGCCTAAAGTTTCATCTTCTCTGATCGACATTTTGTGGACAAAGATTTGAAAGCCTTTACCATCAAACCTCACATTAGCAATGAAGTAAACAAAACTAGTAAACACAAGATGTTATCTAAGCAAGAGCCATCTAGTCTTAAAGAAAGGAATGACACATGATCCTTTTGGTAGCTGCTTGAGAACCTCCCTTATGTTTTCTCAACTTGTAAGCCATCACAGACATTATCTTGAACAAGAATAGTAATTGCACCATGGTCTGTGTGTGCATGAGTGCCCAACACTTTATCTAGTTGTAAGCAAGGCAACTAATAATTTGATCTGTAGAAAAGATTGTAAGCTACAAATTCCTTTCCTAGACTGTCAGTGGGCATCCTCAAATCTTCTGATATTATGATCAGCAAATGGGTCATAAGTTTGTTAGACTCCTTTCCAATCTCTTCTATTGTTTCTCATTTGTTCGCAAAGTCTTTTGTAGACATCAATACAACCATTATATTGCCACTCTCCTCCTTTGGTCCTAGACTTGGCATCATTAACCAACCAAGTTCTTGCATAGTCTGAAGAAAGATCAACCATGACAACAAAACTGAACTGAAACACCAAAATGTGACAACTCAATTCAAAACTGAAATATCATCTCTTTGGTTGATGTAGGATCATGTATTCACCCAAGATGCTCCTGCATCATGCAACCCTTCTTCCAAACATGCAAGGAGCTTCAACTTAGGAGAACAAGATAGACAGAAGATCTTGCTTCCAAGATTTGTATAATCCTTTCCAAGAGAGTGGAGTAACAAATATAATCAACAAGTGTTTTGGTAGAAAGATGAGAGTAAGACTCATAGCATGATATATGCCCCCACCTTAAAGTGATTACTAACTCTATCAGGGAGTAATTGCCTTTAAGGTAGAGTGAGGAAGAAATATAAAAGAGACATGAGATCTTTCTAAAAGCACATGCCCAAATGATATGTGTTTTCAAAAGCTACATCACGACAAGGGGTTGCTCCCAGGATGAGCATGTTGAACACAAGGAATACTGAGAGGGGGGGTGAATCAATATTCTAAAAAGCCATTCCTTCACATGTTCTTTAATCCATTTACCAAATTCAATAAAATGAAAGAAAAATAAACATAGGAAGAGCAGCCACAAAGTCATAACACATAGACACCAGGATTTTTATGTGGAAAACTCAAAAAGGGAAAAACCATGGTGAGTATTAGCTCACAATATATTATAATTGATTACAAGATATTATATAGGAATGCTCACTATAGGTGGACTCACTATCCAAGTGGACTCACTGCCCACTAAGAAAGAAAGATAGAAGAGAAGAGAGAAAGGCTCACTGCCAATTAAGAACTGTTACAATTGCATCTATTAAATGCTGGAATACAGTTCCATTGATAGCTCAAAATACAGATTCAAAGCTCTTCATCATGACTACTCTGTTTCTCTACTCTGCTCACATATGTTCTATTCTATTGTCCTCTACACTCTTACTGCACTTTTCATATCACAAAAATAGTGTTAGATCGCACACATATGAATTCAATCTGTCATCAAATCCATTAACATCAAAATCCATCAAGTATTTATATCTGCAACAAGATCTAACTCAAAACTAGGTCGACTTGCTAGAAATGAAATGTGTACACAAAAGGTTATACTTTGTCATCTTGAATTCTTTTCACAGGAAGTTATGCAGACCAATGCAATCCTTCAAGAACCTTCATATAGGTGTGGACCTATTATAGAACCACTTAGAATGATGATCCAAACAATATATTTTTATCGCACATTGATCCAACTTGTATGCCGGACTCATCCTTAAGTATACACTCAACCAATTCTACTGTGATATTACAACTTCTAATGCGGACCACATGGGACTCTAAAATTCATATCAGACACTCATTATGCATCACCCAACATACCTTCAGAACCGTGAGTCATAATATTCTTATGGGGAAAATTGTGGATGTCTGAACTACTGACTTTGTCACTGTGAAACACTGTCAAACTGAGTGGGGAAAAATGATTATCCAGTGAACCTTAGACTCTACAAATATGGAATTAGATACTCCTAATATGTGTTTACAACACCTTCAAACTGCAAATCAAAATAACCAATCATGGAGAAATGCGGATTGAAATACTTAGGTGTTTTGCACTGTTTGTGACTGAACTCAGGTAACCTAAACTTAAGTAATTCAAGGTATAACTTCTAGAGATTGCTAGGACATGAAACTTGGAACATAGAATCATTAGACAACCATGTGCAACATACCAGAACCGCATGCCAAAATCTTCATCTATGAAGGAGTACTAACTAGATCTCTGTCACCAACTCGGTAAGCTGCAAACACTTAGTCAATTTGGATAAGTCATTTTTTTCAGACCACAAAGACTATACAAAACTTGTCTCTAGACTTGTCCCCAATCATATTTGACTGTTACCATCAATGAAAACATCAATCAATAGTCATATCAACAGTGTCTCTTGACCATGTTGCCAAAAATCTCCCCCTTTGGATTGATGGCAATACTGATGCACAATAGGTTAAAACCACTAAACAAACTCAACCTATTCACCTTTCAAGTTTGGAACCATCAAACAATAGTCATTCAATCCTAACTATCCCCTTGTCCTAGTATCCCTTCAAAAGGGGTTTTTCAAGTCTAACTTTATGAGGACTCAAACCCAAAACCTAAACACCATTTCTAATACCCTTTTGGCTTTTTAACAACATATCAAGATTTGGGATGTGGTTGTTTTGGAGCAACACCCTCAATAATTCACTATCATGCAACAACTAGGCTAAATTAGGCCTATTTTGTAATGCAAGTATGAGAAAATCAAAACCCATAACCTAAAACTCTATTTTCAAGAATTATTCACATCACATGGGGTCTGTATTTACCATTTTCATCAATTGGAACAATACCCACATCGTTTATTTACAAAACCCTACTTCTAACTACTCAAACTAGCCTAATACATAGGGATATTAGGCTAGGGCTACATCAAATTTGCCCCCAACTCCATCCCCTGCTCCTACAAGCCCTACAAGCACAAAAACAACTTAAATACCTTCATTCCACCGATTTTTAGATTTTTCCACCGGTGGAATGGTTAAAATTTTCATATTTCCCTCTCAAACCCTAGCTAATAAGGTTTTACAGGGAGATTTTACAAAATGGGCTCTAACTCACTCAAAATTGAATGTTAAAAGACCAAACCAAGCTTAAATGAAAGATAACTCATAGATCTACAACATGCAATTAGTTTTAAGCCTTGACCATATTGTACTGGGCCATACAAGTCACGAGAACAACATAAAAATAATGAAAACTATAGAAAAATAGGGATTTTTATTGATTCTTCTTCAAAATATCACTTCAGAATCCTCCATCAAACATCCTCTACCATATTTACATACATTCTATCAAAAAACAAATGATTCCAATGAATTTTCACATCTTTGACCTTTCAACTTCCATTGAACACCAAAAGAATGTCACTTTTGCAACTTTTAAACTTTCCTAAACTGACCCCAGGAGATAAAAACATATGACATGGTCTTATTTGACCTTATTACAATAAAAAATTACTCCAAACACAAAAACTTAACATTTGACCTTATTTAAAACATGTAAACTAGGTGCCCCTGTACCATAGACCTGGGGAGAATAGAATCTCAAGTCCCACTTGAGATCAGTTCTTGAACTATTGTGCCATGCTTTTTGATGTCTTCCTCTATCATCCATGTTGCATCTTCATTAAGAGGGCCTTTCCATTTCACTAGGTATTCATTATACACCTTATGCCTTGTTCTTTTTGCTTCCTTTGTGTCCAAAATGCTTTCAAGCTTCAATGGCTGACTTGGTGGTAAGTCCTTGACCCAATCTTCATCTTGAACTTCTAATGTATCTGCTTCGTTACCTGCAATCATAGATCCCTTGAAAGGGTAAAGGTCAGAAACATTGAAAATTGGAGAGATGGCCACTCCAGGAGGAATTTCTATCTCATAGGCCTTGGCTCCAAATTTGTGGACCACCCTACATGGCCCAATTTTCTTCATCTCTAGCTTTGAATATTTCCCCTTTGGTAGCCTTTATTTCCTTAAATGTGCTAGGACAAACTCTCCCACTTTGAATTGAACATCACTCTTCTTCAAATATGCATGTTGCTTATACTTCTCCACACTCTTTTGTAGATTTTCTTTCACTTGCTGATGTATGTCCTTCATTGCAACTACAAATTCCTCTCCTTCAACACTCCTTTTCTCCATTCCACTTAGATCCCTGAGCTCAAACACACCTCTAGGTTTCAGTCCATAGACCACTTCAAATGGGCTTTTCTTAATGCTTCTATTAACAGAGTCATTATAGGCATATTCATCCTGTGGAAGGATTAGATCCCATTGCTGTCCATGCTCCTTTGTGAGGCATCTCAGAAGGTTTCCAAGTGATCTATTAACCACTTCAGTCTGCCCATCTATTTATGGGTAACAGGCAGAGCTAAATGTCAAATTGGTTCCCAATTTCTTCCAAAGAGTCCTCTAAAAGTGACCTACAAACTTGCTATCCCCGTCAGACACAATGGTCAATGGTAATCCATGAATTCTCACTACTTCCTTGAAAAATAAGGCAACAATATATGAAGCATCATTTGTAGATTTGCATGGTATGAAATGAGCCATTTTGTTAAATGTATCAACAACAACAAACACACTATCAAATCCCCTTTGATTTTTAGGCAAACCCAAGACAAAATCCATGTTGATGGATTCCCATGGCCTGTTAGGAATTCACAAAGGCTGATAGAGGTTTGCATTAGTGCTTGAACCCTTTTTTTTTTGGTAAACTACACAACTTTCCACAAATTTTCTGATGTCACTTTGCATTTTTGGACAAAAGTAATATCTCCTTACCTGCTCCAATGTTTTATCTACCCCAAAATGACCTCCTAAGTTGCCACAATGTTTCTCTTTTATGAGGTTAGTTCTCATGGAAGACTTGGGAATACATAACTGAGCACCTTTGAACAATAATCCATCTTGCAATATAAAATCATAATATTCATCATGAAAAGCACCCTTAAACTGATCAAAAACAACATATACCTCTTTGAAGTCATCATCTTCTTCATACATACCTTTCAAGGCATCCATTCCCACACTTTGGAGTTCAATTTCTTGTACCAACATTGACCTTCTGCTTAAGGCATCTGCTACCTTGTTTGACTACCGCTTTTTATGTTTGATTGTGAAGGTATAACTTTGTAGGTACTCCACCCACTTCATATGTCTATGGCTCAGCTTGTCTTGACTATTAAGGAACTGCAAAGCATGGTTGTCAGTGAAAACAATGAATTCCTTGGGTAAAAGATAGTGTCTCCACTTCTTTAGGGATTGCACCATTGCATATAGCTCCAAGTCATAAGAAGAATATTTTCTTTTTGCTTCAATAAGCTTCTCACTAAAGAAAGCCATAGGTCTCCCTTCTTGGCTCAAAATAACCCCAAATTGCATACCCGCTTGCATCACATTCTATAGTGAAGATCTTGTTGAAATCATACAATGCTAGGATGGGTTGTTCTGCCACTCTATTTTTTAGATATTGAAAACTTTTTTCTGCCTCATTAGTCCATTGAAATCTCTTCCTTTTATCCCCTTTGATAGTGTCAATAATTGGAGAGCATATATGATTGAAATTCTTTATAAATTTCCTATAAAAAGTAGCTAATCCATGAAAACTTTTTACCTCACTTGTTGATGTAGGAGTTGGCCAATTGAGAATTGCTTCTACTTTGGTGGGATCCATTCAATGAACCTTTAGAAAGCACAAAACTAAGGTAAACTAATTCCTCCTTCATGAATTCAGATTTATTTATATTGATCATCAACTTCTCTTCATTCAGCCTCTTCAACACCATGTCCAAATGCTGCAAGTGCTCCTCTTTGGTCTTGCTGAAACAAGGATGTCATCCAAGTAGACAACTACAAATTTGCCTATGAAGGGTTTCAAGACTTCATTCATGAGTCTCATAAAGGTACTTGGGGCATTTGAAATCCCAAATGGCATGACAAGCCACTCATATAACCCCTCATTGGTTTTAAAGGCATTTTTCCACTCATCCCCTTCTCTTATCCTAATCTAATGATAGCCACTTTTAAGGTCAATCTTTGAAAAATAACAAGCTCCTCCTAAACAATCCATCAAATCCTCCATTCTAGGTATTGTAAACCTATACCTTATAGTTATTTTGTTGATTACCCTTGAATCAGTGCACATTCTCCAATCTCCAACTTTTTTAGGTGCCAAAACAGTAGGGACAACACATGGACTTAAACTTTCTCTTATGAGACCCTTATCTAGCAATTCTTGTATTTGTTTCCTTATCTCATCATTTTGTTGAGGAGTCATCTTATATGTAGCCTTATTGGGTAAGTTTTCACTTGGTATAAAGTCTATGCAGTGGCTCACATCCCTTATAGGTGGCAAAGAACTAGGGAGCTCATCAACAACTATGTCTTGATACTTGTTCAACAAAGTTTGCACCTCTTTGGGCACATCCTCAAATTTTGCTTCTGTTGTTGTCATGACAGGTTTAGGTCTGATTACAATGACATATCCTTCTCCTCCCTCTTCTTTCATAGTTTTCAAAAACTCTTTTTCCCCAACCAGCATTACACTAGACCCATCTTGTTCATCTACCCCTTCATCTTGCAATTGAATAAGGTTGAATGATATCCCATCCTTGTCAACCACATAAATGTTTTTCTACCCATCATATTGAACTTTTCTATCATACTGCCATGGTCTTCCTAGTAGCAAGTGACAAACATCCATTGGGATGATGTCACACAAGATCTTGTCTTTGTACCCCCCAATGTTAAACTCAACCCATGTTTGTTCATTGACTAAGACTTGTTGACCCTTATTCAACCAGGATACTTTGTAGGGAGTGGGGTGTGGGATTCTTTTCATGTTCAACGTTTCTACCATCTCCAAAGAAACTAAATTATTAGTTAAACCAAAATCAACAATAACCTTACATACCTTGCCTTGAGATTTGCGAGTGGTTCCAAATAAGGATTTCCTTTGTGGAGGATCTTTGACAGTTGGCACCTTAATGAGTGTCAAATACTCATCATTAGATTTTCCCTAATTTCTGGAACATCAAGCTAAGATGGAGGTTTGACATTCTTACTATCTTCCTCTTGCACCAACTAGGTTCTCCTTTCACCTCCATGTGATGTTGAGGGTTGTTTCTCCGAGCATTTCCAAGCTTGATGGCCAAACTGATTGCATTGATAGCATCTTCCTGAAAAGATGTTTGAACCTCTACCTTGTCCTTCAAATTTGCCTCTACCATTAGGTCTTCTACCTCTGAAATTACCTCTTGACTCTGAGCTTTGTTCTTTCTGCCCACTTCACTCTCCTTGTGGTTTTTGGGACTATTCTCTCCCTCCAAAGTTGCCTCTACCTCTGAAATTCTTTCCTCTACCTCTACTTGGTTTTTCTTGCCTTCTATTCAATCTTTCTTCTGCCCTGATTTCTATTTGGAAACATTCTTCCACTGTCCTTAGAGGATTAAGACTTAACTCATCTTGTATGGAGAACCTCATCCCATTTATGTACCTTGCTACTTTTTCCACCTCATCCTCAATATGACCTGTCCTTATACTTAACTTGTGAAACTCCTTAGTATAAGCCATGACATCCATTTCTTTTTGCTTGAGGTTTTGTAGCTTCCTAAATGTTTATATTGCATAATCACCTGGTAGAATTTGGCTCTTGATTTTAGCTACCATTCTATCCCATGAATGGATTTTTGTCTTGCCCTTATTTAACCTCTCTTCCTATACATAATTCCACCAAGTTAAGGTAGGACCTTTCAATTTGGTTTTAGCAAATTTTACCTTTTGATCATTTGTTACCTCCTCATACTCAAAATAGTTGTCAAGTGCATCAATCCAACCTAGCACTTCTTCACCATCTAACTTCCCACCATACATGGGTAATTATATCTTCACCTTAGGAGTATCTCTGTTCATAGTCTTCAACATCTTCATCGTTCTTACTTCATCAAGGTCCTCTACCTCTTGGAGTCCTTCTTGAGTGTTCTCATTCTCACCCTCTTCCTCTTCCTCTATGTCACATTGGTCTCCAATGACCACACCTCTCCTTTGGTTTGATTCTAATGTTGTTGTAACATTAGAAAATGTCCCCTTGGGGGCTTTTCCCTCATAAGGTTTAGCTCTTGGGTCTTTAGCATGCATTTAGGATATTTTAGTTCATATTTTGGCATCCTGATGGAATGAGACCTAGGTTCCATGGAAAATTGGACCTAGGTGGATCCCTTGAGTTGTAACCTGCCCAAAATAGGGGGGGAGGACTTGGGCACCCACGCCCTAGTCCTGCCCTATTTTGGGGCTGCCCTAATTTCTGAGTGTCGGTTTATGACCGTTATTTGGTTATTTTGCTGACATGGTAAAGGTTGAATTTTAATTTCTTGGTGGAAGAGCTTGTAGTTGTATATATAAGAAATATTAGGAATTTATTTGTAAACTAGATTGTAATTAGATAGCAAGTGTGATGTTCAAGTGTTCTCAAGGTGATTCAAGGCTTCTATTGTGTTGCAAGAGTAGACTTGTGTGTTTTTGTGTGTTGATATTTGCATATTTGAGCATCAATCTTCTCATGGCATGAAGAGAATCTTCCTCCATGAGAGCTTCACTACAAGGTGACATATCATTGTGTTTTTATCATCGATTCCTTTGGTTTTTGGCTTCTACCTTACAAGGGCACACCCTCTTTATCTGACAACGGTGTTCAGAGACTTAAGTGTCCTCCAGGGTTTGACTGAGGCAAACCTCTAAACACCACAACCCCTAAATCAAGTCTTGTGATTGTAGGTTACAGGTGTCACATCTAGAAAAAGTGGAGTTGGAGGAAGGCTTGGTAGAAATTAGGGATTTAGGATCTGAAGAGAAGTCAAACACAGGAGCACTTCCAGGACTAGGGTGCTCGCAATAGTGTCCTCAGAAAATAGATCTCAGGAAACAAAAGTTACAAGGCTGATTAGTGTCAGAAGGAGGTCCAGATTCCCTGAAAAAGTAGGTACCTTGAACTTGGGCACCCGCACCTTAGTGCCTGACTATTCTGCCTCAGAACCCCAAAAACATGTATTCTGTGATTTGCTATTTTACTTCTGTCTGCAAGACCTTTTTTCTGTCTTTCGTTAATTTATTGTCGTATTTGCATAATTAGGGGTTTAATGGTTAATTGGACATAAGAGAAGGAAAAATTGATAATTAATTCCCTAATCTGAGTTTTCCTTCATTTGCAAGTGACCTAGGGTATGATAGTGCTCGCCACTCGACCCTAGATCCTTCAATGTTTAGTGGAAAGGAGGGTTTTAACATCTAAACAACAAAAGATTAACAAAATCCAATTTTGCCCTAAACATTTTGGTGAACCCATGTTTTTGGACTTAAATTGCAACTTGCTGAGTGTTTGTCTTCAAATTTGGATTGATTCCCTTCATTCATTTGGTCATTCATTTCATTGCATTAAGAAAGTTTCAAAAAAATTGAAAATTTTGAAAAATACAAAAAAATTACATTGTTTGGCTTACTAAATTTTCCTAATTCATGATTTTTTCATTAGATCTGATATAAACTACAGAAAAATTCAAAAATTTTGAAATTTGCCTTGCATTTTCATCATTTAATTGCTAGCGTTTTGTGGAAATTTTGACAATTTTATAGAACCTAGTAATTCCAAAATCTAGGGCTAGTAGGCAAAATCTTTTATCAGATTTTTCTACTAATTTTAGAGGCTCATTCAAATTTTCATTTGGCTATAGTCTTGCATTTTAGTGTGAATTTTCATTTAGATTTAAAATATTTGCATTTTTACATAGAAATTTTCAACAAAAACTAGCAATTTTGATGTATTTTCATTAAATTTGCATGGGCATTTTGCATGTTAAGGCTTGAAAATCATTTTCAGATCTGAGATTAAGTCAATTCACATAGAATTTTATCCCAAGATCTCAAACCTAGGGCTTCAAAAACAACATTTTTCACTAAAATTGACCTTATCGACTTTGTAAACTTGCACCATAGGTGTGTTGTGAAAGGTATTTTGACATTATTTTTTTGTTATCAGGGTAATAATTTTCTTCCCCTCATAAAAATCTTCACAACACTCTTTTATTGGGCTCTTGTACTGAAAATTTGGTGAAAAATTACACATTTTGGCTATTTTTGCCCTAGAGTTTGACCTAGTTTGCACTCCAAGCGTGTTGTGATCAATTTTATGGATTTCTTGTGACTGATACTATTGATATTCTTTGATGTACCTCCTAAAATTCCTTACAACAACCCTTTTGTTAGGTCTTGGAGTTGAAAAATCAGGAAAAATAGCCTATTTTTCTATATTTTCACTAGGATTTGACCTTAAGTGGCGCTAAAAGTGTGTTGTGTTGGGTATTTTTGCATCAAGTGGCTATTATTACTGACATCATTTTTTTCCATCATCATTTTCCTCACAACACCTTTTGTTTTGCTATTTTGCATTGAGTTTTGGTGAAAAAAGTGCCTATTTTGACATATTTTCACTATATTTTGACTTGGCATTATCTTGGATTTGCATCAAGAGTGTGTTGAGAGTGATTATACCGCTGTTTTGGACTGATATTAGACATATAACTTTCTTCCCTTGATCAAAACCCTTACAACATCCTTTGTTTCATTCATTTGCATTGAAAAAGTTTAAAAAAATCAAGCATTCTGGGCTATTGAAATGACACCTTCATGTCATTTCTCAATGGTATCTTTGCATGCATTTATCAAAGATATTGATTTTGACCAATTTTTAATCCTCATGGGTGAACATACTTTGATATTAGAATATTTAACCAAATTCAACTCTAGGAACACTCATGAGAAAGATGATAGTGAAAAGCCTTTTTCTGCCATAGAGTATGATGATGACGATGTACCTTTCTCTCATCCCATTGCTCTCCCTGGCCAAGATGTAGCATTAGTAATGAGAAAAGGTCTCTCACATTAAATCCTTTGGGGATGGATATTGGGTGCAATCAAGAGGAAAACAATGTTAATTCAATAATTGTTAATAGACTTCATAGCAATATTCCTAAAATGATTGTTCAAGGGGCACTTAGTGCACCCTCTTGCTTAAAACCGGTGATTACGGTTCAAGTTGTTCAAAATGCATTACAACAACCACACCATAATGTGATTGCTCATGCATACAAGACCCATAATAACAAGCAAAGTAACCAAACACCGCATGTGCCTATCCCTCTTCCATGTTCTCAACCTATGCTCCCTCAACCACCTCGTCTTACTCATAAAAGTGGTCAAGAGTATGATCTTGTTAAACAACTTCGTGCTACTCCGGGTAAGATCTTTCTTTTGGATTTAATAAAAACATTTCCTACATACCATGGAATGCTCCAAGAAGCTTTACATAAGGTGACTATTGTTGCAAGTATGGGCCTAACCGGTGTTGTCATTGATGTCAACATACTCCTGTTGCATTGATGTCAAGGATTGGATGAGTTGTATGCTGAGGATATTGAGACAATTAGTTCTATCAGAAACAAAGAAGATCAGTGAAGATAGTAAAGTTCTATGAAGTAAAGATCTCAGCTAGATGAAGATTAGAGAATGCGCATCAAAGGATTTGTAGATATGTATCTAAAGATGATCCAGTCAAGATTTGAGAGGTCTGCATGAAAATGTGGAGGAGTTATGGCCATGAGAGTAAAACCAGTTCTAGCAATTGTTCAGAGGTGATAGTGTAACACAAATAGGTTCGGCGAGATCTAGAAATACAATATCATGTTCTGTGGATCTGGTGATATGTTTAGGAGGCTAATGTGAATTAACAACTCAATTGGTTCATGGTTTGGAGGTCCACAAGCAATCCTTCTAATGTGACAGTGATGGGTGACTGTGTTCTTGAGGTTCTGGATGCAGATGTGAATGATTACAGTAAGCAGAAGTAGTGCAGATGTTCTTGGTGATTCAAGCAAGCTTGTGGGGGTCTCTAGATTGTGTCCAGTTCGTGTTGGTGGTCTGCATTGAAGATTGAGCTCATAATTGAAGACTTACCTTTGAGTGATAGTGTTCCTCCTAGTCTTGGCCAACTGGATGATTTGCGCATGTTACAGATGATCTTGGAGATGTTTTGCGAAGCATGGCATGTTCCTTGAAGAACATTAAAGTCCCAGTTATGTGTGGCCGACAGTGGAGTAATGCACATGAAGTTTTTGTAATAAGTCAAGTTGTATTTTTGTAATTGCTCTGTAATAAAATAAGTGTATGTCGTGCTGACTTTAATGATCATTCCAAAGTTGATGTCATGTATAAATAAGAGTTGCGAAGTCATTCAAATATGTCCTTTTGGTTATGATGAGAAGGTGGTAGTGAAGAGGAGTGAAAAGAAGAGCAGAGGTGTTGAGCTTAAATGGAACTGACTCAAGCATAGTAAAGATGCTTATCTCCAGTTTAAGTATGTAATACTTATATTCTTTTGTAGACAGTGTGTCTCCTGTAGGTAGTGGGCCTCTTGTGAGCAGTGTGCTCAGGCAGTGAGCCCTAACTGGCAAGTGCTATTTTTCTTTATTCTTCTAACAAAGAATACAATCTTGGGTTAGTCACCTTGTGGTTTTTCCCTTAACCAGGTTTTCCACATCAAAATCTTGGTGTTATATGTGTTGAATTTGTTTCTACTCTTGAATTATTGCATTATTCTTCCATGATTGAATCTTTGATATGTTGTTGAAATATAAGAAGGCTTAAAGTAAATAAAGAACAAGATTTTGGTAACTGATTCACCCCCCCTCAGTTGTCTATCCTAAATCCAACAATTGTCCCACTGACTGCTAAGCCTAATGATGTAGCAGCCATATTGGATAGTATGCATGCGACAAAAATGGATATTATGTTTCAACCACATGAATTACCGTCAAGTGAAGTCCAAAACCAACATGATCCACTTATGATCTCTATCATAATAAATAAAACATTGGTAAAATGAGTTATGATTGACAATGGATCGGCTCTTAATGTTTGTAGCATTGACCTACTAGACAAAATCAAGGTTGGCATATCACAAATCATACCAAATGACATTAGCATTCATGGATTTGATAATGTTGGATGACAATCCATTGGCACTATAACTCTATCTATACAAGTAGGACTTGTGCTTGTGCCTACCCTGATTCATGTCATGCCTTGTTCTTTATCTTACAACATGATTCTTGGTAGACCTTGCATTCATGCATTGGGGGCAGTTCCTTCCACTTTGCACCATTCAATCAAATTTATATTCAAAGGTAAACTTCATACTATTCATGCAGATCCTGAACTAGATAACTATTTACATATTGGAATACAAAAACCAATTTACAATCATACGAGTTTAAATAGTTCACGAGCTGATTCATCAATAGGTAATGTTATATAGGACTCTAGAACATCGAATGCACTCTTTAGTGATGATCGAGGCCCATTAGATTTTAATCCTTGCAGTATGGGGGAATATAAAATTAACAGCCTTAACAAGTCAAAAGTGGAATCAATACCACCTAAGCAATCTTTTCAAGCACCTAAAAAACCTAAAGTCCCCTTAGTAGAAAATAAAAACAATACTCTCACTTATACCACAAATTATGACACCTATGAGGCTTCACCTTCTTCTAAGGAAATGACATCCCTTTATGGTCAAGGATTTAAAATCCTTTATAACACTTGTGAATATGAAGGTAAGGGATGTGGTGTAAATCAACAAGGGATTTGAGTGCCTATAGAATCCGCTTCAACACATTACTCAAGCGGTATTGGATATAATCCTTTTAAAGAAAAGAAAGCCTCTCATCATCCTACACTTAATGTTAATTCAACAAGATCAAAACAACATGATAGATATCCTAGATATGCAGGTTCTTAACGGTGGTACCCTAATAGGTAAGTATCTCTAACCCTTTATCTCTATCATAATGTGCTTCCCCTGTGATGTGTTATGTGTTGTTTAGGCCTCATGGGATGACCTCTGATTCTCTCGTAAGGTTTGGGATACTAGGAGACCACCTCTGTTG
This sequence comes from Cunninghamia lanceolata, assembly GCA_027924645.1. Classification (NCBI taxonomy): domain Eukaryota; kingdom Viridiplantae; phylum Streptophyta; class Pinopsida; order Cupressales; family Cupressaceae; genus Cunninghamia; species Cunninghamia lanceolata. The sequence goes on from BSBN01000585.1 coordinate 1,186,594, forward strand.
TGACCTTCCTCTATTTGTATCATCATTCTTCTAAATTGCCTCTCTGATTTCATTGTTGTGTGTTGTGTCTTACAGACATAGTGTTGTGGTTGGTGACCTGGGGGCACCCTCCTATGTGATTGTCCCTAAGACACTTGTTTCTCCTCTCTTATTTATTGTTTCCCTTCCTCTAGTGTTTCCATCTAGTAGGTGGATGATGAAAAAAATTTTATACTAATGCAGACCTAGTGTCCCTTTCAAGAACAATAAAAAATGGACTTAGTTCCTAATATGACGATGGGGTTGTATATTTTATCTAATGCTTGGATAGTGGAAGCACTCGTGCTTTCTGCGTAGTGAATTTTATGATGTTTCTATCGCATTTACAAATCTTAACAATACTGCTGCCCCGTGCACCTTTGTTTGCCTTTGAATCTAGCCTTGGTGGTACTTGATTTGGAGAGCTTTGTGATATAGCCCCATGGTTATCCTTGAACTCTAAATTCATCGTATAACCTTGGCTTTTTGTGTGGTTAATCATATGTATTGATGTTGTTTATTATGATGTTGTAGACACTAACGTGTTTCTTACAGGGATGTATTTGTGGGAACATTTGGTGATTGCAAAGTACATGTCACCTCTGGGGGGCATGGGCTTTGTGCAAGTCAGTGTTCCCTTGTGTGTTTTCTTCCTACCTTAACATGCTTGATATCGAAAACTAATATCAACCACCTTAAGGTGGGGAGATATAAGGTAAGCTATCTATTATAGATGTTAGCAATATGTTTGACCTCAGATGTAGAGACTTGTGCCCCATAGTGGTGGATCATGCATTCTAAGTTTGTTTGCAATCAATCAATCAATCAATCATGTAAACCCTCTACGGAGGCAGGATATTGAGCATATCCTTTTTCTTAAGCCCTCTATGGAGGCGACGATGGTGTATTTCTTGGAGCAGATTGCATCATCTTGTCATTTTCTAAAGTCCTCTACGGAGGTGGGGAGTGGTTCTGTGACTAACTCAACCCTTAAGCATGTTTTCGGCGATTGTTGTGGTGAAGCCCAATTGTCGGTGTGTGCCTATAATGTGCCTGAGATGGCGTTGGATCTCGAAATAGGTACACTCCATCGCTTGTCTGCCATGTTTTCTCTGTCTCTTCAAGTGTGTGTTTTGGCGTGCTTGTTTTGTATGGCATGTTTGTTGCCCCATATGTAGAGACTAGTGCCTTTGAGTAGTGCTTCCTGTATTTTGGCAGGTTTTGCATGTATTGCGTGTGTGTTACCCCATATGTAGAGACTAGCACCTTCGAGTAGTGCTTCCTGCATTTTGGGAGGTTTGTTTACTTTCCAGTACTTGCATTTACATTTCATATATATGAGAAAAAGAAAAGTTATCATTTCTATCTTCCATGCATTAATGTGTCTTCTATGCATTGACTATCTGCTTCATGTTCTGCATGACTATAACTGTCTTCTCCGTGTTTTGCATGCCTGTTACTGTCTTTTATGTAGTTGGTGTGTCTTCTCCATGATTGGTGTGTTTGTTGTGTTTGTGACCTTATTTTAATGCACGTATTGGCCTTGCATTTATACATACATTAAAGTGGGGGCTTTTCCCTCATAAGGTCTAGCTCCTGGGTCTTTAGCATGCATTTAAGACATTTTAATTCATATTTTGGCATCCCAATGGAATGAGACCTAGGTTCCATGGAAAATTGGACCTAGGTGGACCCATTGAGTTGTACCCTACCCAAAATAGGGGGGAGGACTTGGGCGCTCACTCCCTTGTCCTGTCCTATTTTGGGGCAGCCCTAATTTTTGGGTGTAAGTTTATGACCATTATTTGGTTATTTTGCCAACACGGTAAAGTTTGAATTTTAATTTCTTGGCAGGAGAGCTTGTAGTTGCATATATAAGCAAGCTTAGGCATTCATTTGTAAACTAGATTTCAATTAGATAGCAAGTGTGATGTTCAAGTGTTCTCAAGGTGATTCAAGGCTTCTATTGTGTTGCAAGAGCAGACTTGTGTGTTTTGTGTGTCGATATTTGCAGATTTGACCATCAATCTTCTCATGGCATGATGAGCATCTTCATCCATGAGAGCTTCACTATGAGATGACATATCATTGATTCCTTTGGTTTTTGGCCTCTTCCTCACAAGGGCACACCCTCTTTATTTGACAATGCTGTTTGGAGACTTAAGTGTCCTCCGGGGTTTGACTAAGTCAAACCTCTAAAGACTACAACCCCCAAACCAAGTCTTGTGATTGTAGGTTATAGGTGTCGCATCTAGAAAAAGTGGAGTTACAAGAAGGCTTGGCAGACATCAGGGATTTAGGATCTGAAGAGAAGTTGGACACAGGAGCACTTCCAGGACTAGGGCACTCACAACAGTGTCCTCCATAGACAGATCTTGGGAAACATAAGTTACAAGGTTGTTCGGTGTCAGAAGGAGGTCCAGATTCCCTAAAAAAGTAGGTACCTTGGACTTGGGCACCCGCACCTTAGTCCTTGACTATTCCTCCTTGGAACCCCAAAAAGAGGTATTTTGTGATTTGCTATTTTACTTCTGTTTACAAGAGCTTTTTTCTGTCTTTCATCAATTTGTTGTCGTATTTGCATAATTAGGGGTTTAATGGTTAATTGGACATAAGAGAAGGAAAAATTGATAATTAATTCTATAATCTGAGTTTCCCTTCATTTGCAAGTGACCTAGGGTATGATAATGCTCGCCACTCGACCCTAGATCCTTCAATGTTTAGTGGTGTAAGGGTAAAACGTGAATCAATCAAATGAATAATGTATGACCCAAACATCAACAGAATAGGAGATAACAAAGAAGATTAAACGAAAATAGCAATGAATAACATAAAGCAAACCTTCCCTGAAATCGATGCTTCTGTTGTTTGCCTATTACAATCATCCTTTCGCAGATGAAGTGAGCCCTCAGAGAGTGCACTCTTTTAAAGCTGTGTTCGAGGAAGTTGATGGTAAATGGCTATGGTGATATGCAATGAAGATGAGCTCCAATGCAAGTATGTGATCTCAAGCTTGTGAATGGTCAAAGGGTGCCAAAGGCACGCTGGTGATATTTTTGCAGAGTAATGATGTCAAAAGCCTGGATGAATAGAATGGAAGGATGAAGCTTCATTTATAGACTTGGAAGAATGGGAATCAACGGTTGAGAGAAGATATGAAGATCAACGGCTGAGGATGGTTGAGGAATGTGCAAGCAATAGAAATGTGACAAGTGTCCCAACTCCATCATGAAAGAGGGGACTTGACAAAATTGATTGGAGAGTTAACTCCATTGACTAGTCTGTTAACAGACTTGATTGATCAGTTAGAAGAGTTGATCGTGGAACTGACTGACTTGATTGAGGAGTCAACAGAATAGATTGACCAGTGAACTCAAATGACTAATTAGTTAATAGATTTGATTGATTAGTTAACTAACTTCTGATTTGAGAAGAAATAGGCCATGTGGGTGAGAGAAAATAAGATAATTAAATATTAAATATATTTAATTACATGTGCACCTTGATGAGGTGGACAAGGTGAGGTGGAAAAGATGAGGTGTAAAGGTGAGGTGGATTTTTGAATTTAGAACTTAGGATAGAGGAATTTGGATTAATTAAATAATTTATGATTATTTAATTATGTAGGACATTTAGAAGAATTTTAATTAAATAAATTGAATTTATTTAATTATGGAACAGTGAATCGATTAAATAAATTTAGAATATTTATTTAATTAATAGAAGAAGGGAATAAATATTTAGAATATTTATTTAGGATGATTCGTGTCATTTTTAGGCATATACATTTTGCCCCTCTTTGATGCAATGCTGTTTATAGTGTTGTTTCAAAGAAATCGATAGTCTGAATGATGATACATGCCACAATTTGCCCCTGGTACAAGCTTACTGACGATAGGATGCCCCCTCTGGAGATTGGACGGGAAAAGTGCGAAAGAATCAGAGGTGGACAATCTCACGATGAAGAAGGGGTTAGGATAGGCAAGAGGAAAAAGGACGCGTTGCAGGGAAACGGGAAGAAAACTGAAGGAAAAACGGGCACAGGAAGTAGTCACAGTCACCACCTATCCAGAATTAGGGTTTAGAGGCTATATATAGGAGTTGGGTCCACAAGAATAGTCATTTGTACACTTGGTTGCTCTGGATTGGATTGAGAGAGCTTGGAGAAAACTTGGAGCAGCATGGTAGCCAGAGCAGTAGACATTCCACGCGAGGAGCATCGATTCGAGCGAGTCCGTCGATTCGGGCAGCTAGCAGAGGCAGGACCCCCGGTATGTGATTCGAAAAATTTCTCCTAGGGTCGATTTTAGGTGTCATAAATGCATGTAGAAAATAGGTCAAATGGATGCGCCAAAGTGTAGAATGGCGTATATGCCTCGCGAAGCGGTGCTTTTGTCATTTTGCGGCGCATATGCCGGTTTCGGCGGCGCATGCATGAAAACGGCGCATCTGTGCATTGTAGCGGCGCATAGGTAATTAGGCTACGTATGTGTGATTAGGCAGTGCATATGTGTAATGTAGTGGCGCACCTGTTAATGCCACACATATGTTGAATCTAGCGGCACTTTCGTAATTGGGCGGCACATATGTTAAGTTTTGCAGCGCATGCACTGAAACTGCGCATACGTGCACTGTAGCAGCGCATTTGTGTTTAGCGGTGCATATGCTGATTTTAGTGGTGCATACATCAAGAAACGACGCTTTTACCACCTGTAGTGGCGCATTTGCTTGGGATAGCAAATTACTTAGCCAAATTGATTCGATTAGCATCCTGTTTGACGTAGGAATCGATGAGCTATCTCCGAGATTGCAGGAATCTAGTCAAGAGATGTATTGTGCTGTTTTGATCAATTTGGGACACTAAGCTGAGTTGATATAGTTTAGTAGATATGTTGAGTATGGTATATGCTGCTTGAGACTGACGCATTGCCTTGCTTTCTTGCAGGAGGATATTCGAGACACATTGCAGTCGAGGGAGACGTTTCCTATGCCCCTATTGCAGAGATATATGCTGACAGACACTGACAGAGTGGCGCTTGGTGCCATGGGATTAGACTATGTATGCTTCATGCCCGAGGTACGGGTGAACTGAGGACTATTGACAGCTGCTGTGGAGAGATTTCATAGCGAGGACGGGACCTTTCACTTTCCTACGGGAGAGATGACTGTGACGCTGGAGGACGTTTACTGGATACTGCACCTACCCATGGTGGGTGAGTTAGTGGAGTATGACGCACAGCGAGATGCGGGACTCGCTGAGTGCTAGCAAGTGTTCGATGATCTGGAGCTGGTTGGATAGGTCATCCCATGGCAAGATATATACGAGTACTATGACTACTTCCTGGGGATTGTGGCTGGACTGATCGGGGGCGTTGTATGCCCGGACAGGAGATCGCATGGGTTCCCTATCGGATGGGGCAGGATTATGGAACGGATGCTAACTGAGGGCACCTGATATGCCTGGGGAGTCTGTGTACTGGCCCACTTGTACCATGATATGCATTAGGTGGTGTACCACCACAGCATGAGTCTATCGGCTGGTGTACTATTGCTACAGTTTTGGCTGTGGGAGCACATAGCGGTGACTAGGCTGATATGTGTTTTCATGAGGCAAAGAGGAGAGCCATACAGTTATGGCTACGCAGGAGTGATTTCCCAGCACAGGCTGGGGAAGCTAGAGTATTGGAGGCATACCTTGGATGGAGTAGATGTGGTCATCTGGCGACCATATCTAGACTGCGAGCCCTGGGACGACGAGGGAGACGAGCTGCCGTACTGCTTTCAGACTAGGTGGCTGATAGGCTGGACACGACATATCCTAGAGAGACAGATGGTGGGCCAAGTGTTGAGACAGTTTGGCAGGAGGCAGGGCATGCCACAGGGACAGGCGCACTTTGCACGGACACATGCAGAGAGGGTCTGATGGGGGCCGATGGCGTCGTACGAGGAGGCCCTAGCAGAGTTCCAACAGACTCCTTATGTGGCATGGGATATGAGGAGAGAGATAGCAGACGCAAGGGTGACATAGGATTATGAGGATTGGATGGTGGCACATCCGTTCCTGAGATACTCAGGACCCAGTATGCTGGTGCCTCGCATTGATGAGGCAGACTCAGAGGAGGAGGGACAGGTGGGCCCAGGGTGGAGGGGAGTTAGAGGAGGATGAGGAGGACAGGGTGGTAGAGCTGGAGAGAGGCCGAGACAGCGGAGGAGGATAGGTCAGGCCGAGCAGGCAGTGCCAGGACAGGTGGCACAATAGCAGATACCTCAGCAGGCGCAGATGCTGCCACCCCAGCAAGTTCCACAGCAGCAGGTGCCCCAGCCACAGGGGCCAGGACAGGCAGAGGCAGCACAGGGGCCAGTACAGGGAGATGTACACAAGAGGACTATAGCCAGCCTGAGGGGACAGGTGCGAGAGCTGCAGGCACAGTTGAGGAGGGTCGAGAGGAGGTGAGATACAGATGCCGCAGTGATCAGTGGGTTGACTCGCGAGAGAGACATGGCCGATGCATAGTTACGCATTGTCCGTGTAGAGCGAGACACTGCTGTGGCCGCCATGGGGACAGATGCAGTGAACTCTTTTTTGGTTGGGCAGGTGTAGCAGGCACATGCACAGGTAGGCCAGTTGCAGACGTAGTTGGCACAGGCACAGACAGAGCTTGCCAGGGCTCAGTCACAGGCTCAGTACTACCGAGGTTTATACCATGGTGCCGTGGCATCGAGTCAGAGGGCAGGGAGCTTCAGGAGTCAGTCTAGGGTGACTCATAGAGCAGGTCCATCATAGTCAGGGGTGTCCATGATGGGTCCCCAACAGTCAGGAGCTAGTAGTGGTGGCCCACAGCAGCAGGGATAGACACAGACCAGATTTTGTACATTTTGGGACATGTATCATCGTCCATTTGGATGTATATTGTATATGACACTTTGATTTTTGAGAGAGATGGTGATATTGTACATTTGGACTTCTTTTATATGATAGTATATATGATGATGCAGCTTTGTGTATCTATTGTATATGTTATGAGATGATGTACTTCTATTGTATGGTGTGATGTATGTGTATACTTAGATGGACTATCCGATGCTATATGAGATGCTTTTTTAGATATGATGCTATATGATGTTTATATGATTTAATGCTTCAAATGTATGCATATGTAACCTAATTTCTATGTGATGATGCAGCTTTGTATGCGATGTTATTGGATGTCTATATGATCTAATGTTTCAAAGGAATACAAATGTAATATGACCCCTATGTGATGATGCAGCTTTGTATGCGATGTACTTAGCGATGTTTTTGTGATTTTCTATGTTTTAAGATGTGATATGATGCTAATGTAAGGATGGCCTAATGCATTGTGTTGGGTATGCTACTGACTTAATCATGTTCATGACTAGCTATATGATATGATATGCTCCTATACGCTTTGTTTTTGTGAAGTCCAAATGTACTCTATCGATACAAGAATGACATAATAGATAGAAGAATGGTTGTGATAGAATGACTTAGAAACTTCATTTGATATTGTTACGCTGCATAGTTTGGATAATGAGGATTGTATGGGATATGGATGCATGGATGTGTATATGGATACAGGATGGATGCTTTGCTTTTAGAGTGCTTTATTTCATCATTGGGCATTTTGTTTTTGGTACATTTTTTGAGATGTTGTAAGTGAGTACAAGCATCTAGGTATAATTGAACCGAGATGATTTGAGTACCACTTACATGGATTGTGATTTAGCAAGTGAATACAAGCATCTAGTCAAAATTGAATCTAGATGACCTGAGTACTTCTTGCGTTTCAACAAACAAGGATTGCCCTCATTCATGTTATACCTTTGATGTCCTCGATGATCTTTTGCTGATCATGTCGTTAGACAAGGCTTCACATTACTAAAGTTTAATCCACAAAGAGCAAACAAAGAAAATAATCATGCCCCCATCATAGCATCTCTAGCTTTTGGCGTCCTTGAGTAGCATAGGAAGGTATGATAGCAAAAAATCAGGAGTTTGTAACTTAACCCTAGTTCCAAATCCACAAAATATTCTTGCCATTAGATATGTTTATTTCTTGCTGTAGGTTGAATAAAATCATTTAGAAGACCTTGGGTATTTGCTTTGCTTTGGATAGGTTAAGATACTCACAGTCAAGATTTCTGCTTGAGGCGTGGGTTCTGCTTGCATTTGCTTGCTTGGTGAGAAGATTGCATAATCCTTATTGGGGAGATGGACCCTAAGGGACTGACCTAGTGCCTCGGGGGCTCATTACTAAATGACCTTGCCTACGTGACGACGCAGAGGCAACGTAGTTCGGGGTAAACCCTAATGGACCATGGATGGACTAGAGGAAAGACGACAAGAATGAAGACAAGGAAGGGGACGAATGGGACCACAGAAGAAATGGGAGCCTCGGGGGCGCATTAGAATAATGGCCTTGCCTATGTGACAGTGCAGAGGCAACATAGTTCATGAACTTGGACCATGGACACTGACAAGAGACCGTATGCTAGGCTCACATTGAGGAGACGGTATGGGACAAAACCTTGGTTGACAAGGCCACAAGGAGAGTATCAAGCCATGATAGGTAACTGTCAAGTGTTTATTTGTGGGATAGATATGGGTCGAATGGGGCAAATGGAGAAAGAATGGATTCAAGGTGATTGGATTCCCAAAGATAGAGAAGGTGGTTTATCACAAGTAACGCCTGTTTACCAGGTTTTCACCACTTGCTTTTATTTGCATGAGAAGCTAGAAAGTAACATGACGCCTGATTGCCAGGTTTTCATCACGATACCTATCCAAGGTGCCTGTTTGCCAGGTTTTCACCAAAGGATGATTTTTTTGTATGCTTTCTATTTTTATTTTATTTTTTCAATTTTTTTGTATTTGCTCTTTTCAATTTTTTTGATTTTTCAATTTTTGATTTTATTGTGCCCACTTGCATTGGGGTTCTCCTAGGTATAGAACCGGTGAAGGTGCATGCTGTTAATTGGATCATCTAACAACTCACCCTCTGAAGTGGCCAACTGATATGCCCTCGATCCGTAAGCAGCTACAATCACATAGGGTCCGAGCCAGTTAGGCTCGAACTTACCTTTCTTTTCTCTGTCTTGTTGATTGCGAGGGTTCTCTTTTAGAACTAGGTCTCCAACCTTAAAGCATCTTAGGTGAACCTTGTGGTTATAGCTTCTGGACATCATCTGTTGATATGCTTTAAGATGATCGAAGGCTTTCTGGCGCCTTTCTTCTAGCAGCTCTAGTTCTTGTAACCTAGAGACTCTATATTCTTCGTCTGATATGAGACCTTTCAACGAAACCTGAAGGGATGGTAGTTCGACCTCAATGGGAAGGATGGATTCGGAACCATAGACAAGGGCATAGGGTGTAGCACCTGTGGGAGTACGTATACTGGTTCTATAGGCCCACAGAGCGAGATTGAGTTGGACGTGCCAATTGCGACCAGCCTCATTGACAGTTTTCTTTAGGATTTTTAGAATAGTTTTATTCGATGCCTCAGCTTGGCCGTTACCTTGGGGGTAGTATGGAGTGGAGAAACGATGTTGGATTTTGAAACGCTCACAAAGTTCCTGGACATCTTGATTTTTGAATGGTCTTCCATTATCCGTTATGATGGATGAAGGGATGCCATATCTACAAATAATGTAATTCAGAATGAAAGAGGAAATTTGCTTTCCTGTGACGGTGGTTAGGGGAATGGCTTCAATCCACTTTGTGAAATATTCAGTGGCGGTTATGATGAATTTGTGGCCGTTGGAAGAGGGTGGATGAATTTTTCCCACAAGGTCAAGTCCCCACTGACAAAAGGGCCAGGGTGTCGTTAAAGGTCTCAACTCTTGAGCAGGTGCATGGATCAGGTTCCCGTGTATTTGGCACTGTTTGCACTTTTTGACGAACTAATATGAATCCATTTCCATATTTGGCCAGTAATAACCCAAACGTATGAGTTTCTTGGCTAAGGAAGGACCGCTGGAGTGTGTTCTGCAGATCCCTTCATGTACGTCTCGCAAGGCAGTTATGGATTCTTCTTGTTCCAAACAGCGGAGTAAACTACCATCCAGACCACGTCGGTAAAGGGTATTAGCTATGATGGTGTAACAGGAGGCTTGTCGGATGAAAGTTCATTTTTGGTTGGAAGAGAGGTCCAGTGGGAGAATATTGTCCTTGAGGTAAGTGTAAGTCTTACCGTACCAAGGTGAATCAGATCCGACTAGGAGGCAAATGGAATGGGTTTCAAGGAGATCATAAGCCGGTTGCCGGATGGTTTCTACCAAGAACTCATACCGTGACTCATATTCAGGAATTTCTAGAAGAGAGGCTATGGTAGCCATTGCATCCGCTGCTTTGTTCTCTATCCTAGGTATTTGCTCAAAGGAGATGGTCCCAAAGTGTTCTTTGAGGTCATCGACCATCCGTTTGTATGGGATGAGCTTCTCATCTTTGGTCTGATACTCATCGTTAACCTGATTTATGATAAGCTGAGAATCACCGTAGACACATAGTGCTTGGATTTTCCACTCAGTGGCCATCTTGAGACCAATTACCAAGGCTTCATATTCTGCTATGTTTGTGCATGGAAATAACAACCTGTAGGACTTCAGAATTGTGTTGCCTTGGGGAGTGATAAATAGGATACCTGCCCCCGATCCATGGTTGGTGTAAGATCCGTTAAAGTAGAGTTTCCAAGGAGATGTGGACAGAGTGAATAAAGACTCATTGAGAAACTCAAATTGCATTGGTGAAGTGTCCTGTAATGGTGCTTCGGCCAGTTGGTTAGTGATGATTTGTCCTTTGATGGCTTTTCTGTCCACATATTCTATATCATATTCACTAAGAAGCATAACCCATTTTGCTAGTCGACCTGTGAGAGCTGCTTTGCTGAGAAGATATTTCAGTGGGTCGATCTTGGCAATGAGTTTGATAGGATGTGCCAACATGTAATGTCAGAGTTTTTGTGAAGCAAAAACCACCGCAAGGCATGATCGTTCTACCTGTGAGTATTGTAACTCGTAGCCCACTAAGGTTTGATTGATGTAGTATACAGCTCTCTCCTTGTTCTCGTAGTCTTGCTGTGCTAGAAGGGCCCCAAGAGCAGTGGGTGTAGCAGATATGTAGAGAATCAAAGTTTTTCCTTGGATCAGAGGCATGAGTATAGGAGGATTCATAAGGTACTCCTTTAGTTTGTTGAATGCCTCTTCGTACCGCTCATCCCATTTAAATGGAATGTTCTTATGTAGGAGATGGCTAAAAGGTTGGCACTTATCTGCCAGCTGTGAGATGAACCTGCGGATGGCCTGTAGCTTGCCCTGTAGGGACCTCAACTGAGTTAGAGTCTTGGGCGGTGGCATGTCCATTATAGCTTTGACCTTGGCTGGGTCTACCTCTATTCCGTTTGCTAACACGATGAAGCCTAGCAGCTTGCCTGAAGTTACCCCAAACACACATTTCTTTGGGTTCAGTTTGACTTGGAATTGGTCCAATCTCTGAAAGACTTTTTCTAATATGTCCAGGTGTGAGTCCCTTGTGAGAGATTTTGCCAAGATATTGTCAACATAGTCTTCCATAGTTACATGCATCATGTCATGGAATATAGTTGTCATGGCCTGCTGATATGTAGCACTTGCATTTTTCAGCCCAAAAGGCATGACATTCCAGCAAAAGGTACCCCATGGGCAAGTGAAAGCTGTTTTGTGTTGATCCTCTGGTGCTATTTTGATTTGATTGTACCCTGAGAATCCGTCCATGAGTGATAGCATTGTATGTCCTGCAGTAAGGTCGACTATGATATCGATGTTTGGCAGTGGAAAGTCATCCTTGCGGCATGCTTTGTTTAAGTCTCAAAAATCGTTGCATAGTCGAACCCGGCCATTCGATTTAGACTCTGGCACAATATTAGATATCCATTCTGGGTAATCTATGGCTCTAATGAACCCCACATCTAGCAATTTCTTGAGTTCTTCTTTGACCAAAAGGGCTATATGAGGATGCATCTTTCTCAGCTTCTGCTTTACTGGTTTCACCCCTGGATCTAATGGTAAATGATGTAGAATCACGTTTGGGTCTAAACCTGGCATGTCAGCATATGACCAAGCAAAGTTACCTCTCTTCTTCTTAAAGAATGGTACAAACCTAGTTTTCTCTAGTGGTGTGAGAGATTTGGCAAAGTGGATAATCTTGGGCTGCTCTTTAGTTCCAATATTTACGGGCTTTGTCGGCTCCACCACAATCTGTGACCTTTCCTAGTACATATCGCTAGGGAGAGTGTCAAGCATTCCATTGTTCGGTGCCACAGTTGGGTTTTCACCATCAGATGCGTCCTTTCTTTTTACTGTTTTATGATCTGACACTGCCGCAAGGCAGTTTTCACTGTCAGATCCATTTTTGATTTTGATGTTTTTGCGACTGGAAGGCTTGGCACCCTCCCCGAAGTAAGCCACGGTATTCAGTTCTATGGCAAAACCAGCTTTATGATCTCCTTTTGGCAAATGTTCCCTAAGTTCCATATAATCAATGTACGCATCATCGTTCTGGAACATATCTAATTGGGGGGTTCCTTGCAGATCCCAGTCAATAAGCTTAGGGTGTAAGAGGGGAAGGGAGTCAGATGAGAGACCTGATTCATTGATGGTGTGAATGGAAATGTTATGGGCATTGGTGGGGGTAGTGTTCTGGGTGGTACTTTCTTCCAAGTTGTTTATCGCAATGGAATCGAAACTTTCCTCAAAAGCCATAATCTCAGGGGTGGGCAAATCAGACTCCAGTGGTCTGTCCCGTTGCGTTTGTCCCTCATGGTAGGGGCTAAGAGTTTGGATGGTGTCAACCTCTTTGTCATCGTAGGAGTGCTCTGTTAGCTCATCCCACTCATACTCATTTGAATCATCTGAATCTATGTCACTATCCACTTGGAGTGTTTGGATTGTCTCCACAAGGCAGGCATTTTCCTTGGCTTTACCCTTGCCTTTGTACCCTAGGCCAATTGTGTTTCTAGCCGAAGAGGATGAAGAAGGTTGTATAGGTTCAATGATTCCTTCTTTTCTGAGGCCTATGGGGCCTTGTCCTTCATACCCCATCCTGTGCAAAATAGTCTCACCCCGCCCATAGAGTTCTGTAGGGAGTTTAGGCGGTTCTTGGGGTGTGTTTTCTTCTTTAGCATAAAGCCACTATAGGAGATCTCGCTCCTCTGTCTCATCAGATAAGGTCCCCCATTTTACAAAGGGATTTATGGGAGTTGCAGGAGGAGCAGATGACTTTGGAAAATGTTTGGGTGGATGCTTGGGTTGGCCAAAAGAGTGAGGAGACAAAGGCATCTTGGCAAGGTTGAGGTTGTGCTCAATGGAGTATTCCCCCATGCCATTTTCTTTTATGGTAAGTTTCAATGGTTTGGGTCTTGAGGAGGAAGCTTCAGCGGTATGGTCCTGTTGCGGGGTATGGGAAATGTAGGCTCTGTTGTTGGGTATGACACATTCGGGTTTGGCATGGAAAGAATTGCAGTGCTGGTAGGGGTCGGGTTCGCCTTGGATGGTGACCTGCTTGCCATTGTGCGGGAACTTAATGCATTGATGATAGGTGGAGGGGACAGCCTTCATGGCATGGATCCATGGTCTCCCTAGTAGGATATTATAAGCAAGCTCCCGATCAAGGACTTGGCACACCACATCTTTAATTACCGGTCCCACTTGAATGGGTAGGACAACCGTTCCTTTTGTGGTTCTTTCTTCCTCGTCATATGCCTTAATGGTAATTTTCCTCCTTGGATCAACTGCTTATTCGGAGAACCCCAGTGCAAGGACTAGCTTCAATGTGCAGATATTTAAACTGGCACCCCCATCGATGAGAACCCTCTTAATGCGGTGTTTGTGTATGAATGTGACAATGTGCAGAGGGGTGTTGTGGGGTTGAGATACAGAAAGGTCATCTTGCTCAGTAAAAGATATGGAGGTGGAAGATGTCAGATTGCCTACCATGGTCTGAAACTTTTCTTGGGCCAGATTAGTGGGGATAGTGGTTTCCACTAAGGCTTTCTCAAGAATCTCCTTATGAGAAGGAGATAGACGCAAGAGCTCCAATATGGAAATGTGAGTCGGAGTTTTTTGTAACTGGTCGATGACATTGTACTGCAGAAGGTGGATGGAGGTGGTGACGACCTTGGAGGAATGGTATTAAGCATGACTTTACCACTGTGGGTAATTATACTACAACCAGTTTGGTTAGGTCCTGGTTGTTGGTTGGGTGAGATGACATTGACCTGTGGAATATGCTCAGAAATGTAGTTTATGGTGTAGGCAAATGGAACACTTGCATAGTTAGCATTACTCGTCTTGTTGTTCTGATTTGGCCGGTTGCGATTATTGTTGTTGTCATTGCTGTTGTTGCCATTGTTGTTGTGGCCATGGTTGTTGTTGTTGTGGCCGTTGTTGTTATATGGCCTGTTATGATTCAGAAGTGGATCCCTGTAGGCCACATGAGTTTCATTGGAGGTATGCTGTTGTGTCCCTCCCTGATTCTGATCCAGTATATCTTGAATGACATTTTTGAGGCGGATACAGTTCTTAGTTGTATGTCCCCTTCCTCGATGATATTCACAATAGTCTGTGTCCTTCCAGTAGGGAGGTTTGACTATAGGCTCGTAATCACTTGTTGGCGGTAGAGAAATTTTGTTGTTAGCCAACAACTTCCTTAGTGCAGATTCTTGAGACTCGCCTAACGGTGTGAATTTTCGTCTTGGGTTTGAATTGTACCAAGATCTAGGTTCCTGAGAGGGTGGTTTGTTGACTGCACCATTGTTTGTGTCCCCTTTAAGAGTGAATATGGGTTGTTGTTTAGGAGCTGCCGCCTTGGCATCAACTACCCCATCGTTGACCACATTCTTGTTCTTGGTCCAAAACTTTGATTTATCCGTTGTATAATTGGAATTAGGCGTGTCCTTGTATAGCTTGAGAGTTCCTTTAGTGATCATAGCCTTTTCGATGAATAAGCCCATTTCGATGACTTTTGAGAATGATGTAGGGCATTGTATCTGAATTTGATAGCTAAGATCAGTATTCAAATTGTGGACAAACATTTCCAATAGTTGCTTCTCAGGTATATCATAAGAACACTTACTAGCTAGCTGTCTCCATCGTTGTAGGAAGGTGGCGAATGAATCACCACTCTTTTGTTTGGTGTTGCATAGATCTAGCATAGATACTTCGTGTTCTATGTTGTAAGAGAAGTGCGTTATGAATTTATTGACAAGTTCATCAAAAGTTTTGATTCCTGGTGGGAGGTGTGAGAACCACTCCATAGCTTGACCACCTAAGGATCTTGGGAACAGTCTCATCAAGTAGGTCTCATTGTGAGCTACTTCTAAACATGCGGCATTGAATTCCCGAATATGATCTCTAGGGTCCCCCTTCCCTTTGTATTTGTCAAACTTTGGGACTCCGAATTGAAAGGGGAAGGGTTTCATGACTAAACTTTTGTCAAAAGGATATGGAGCTATATCTTCCAAAGAGTATTGCTTGGAACTTGTACCGGTCTTAAGGTTGGATATTTCTTGTTTGAGACTTTTGATTTGTTGTCTCATGTCATCCATAGGAGCATTTTTATCTATGGGTTTCTTGCCTCTATCATTTGCATTTGGGACTGTGTCATTCATGCCTCTCTCATGATCATCACGTCTTCACTCATGATCATTGTCTACATTTTCCATGATGGAGCTTATGTCAAAGTCTGCGGGGAGTTTGACTCCAAGATTAGGAAGATGGTGGAAGTATTTGTCAGGGTCTTCAAGGAGCACCCTCTCTACCAGGCGTTGGAATTTGCTATCTTGGATGTGCGCTATTAATTCTTCATGAGAAATTTCTTCGTCACCACCACGTGGTGGGGCGAGGTGATTAGATGATTCGGCCATTTCAAGTTGTTTGTTGTACTGGGATCGAGTAAGAACCATGCAAGGTGAGATGGGATGAAGTGGACCAGGATTAGAAATTTTGGCGAGGTGCCAACTAAGACTGTTGTGAATGGGATACCTAGGAAAAGATTTGGACAAAGGATTCTCTCGCTCAATGACTTCAAGTAAGACAGTTGACACAAGACGTTGGCCGCTAGTAAGGGTAGTCGATACCAGTCTTACTGTGTAGGGCTTAGTCATTCAACAAGACTACTAGCAAAGGTACGGTGACCTACTAGGCTTACGTGAATTCACTAATGACACGAAAAAGGACCTATGTCGAATTGGTATGGGACAAACTAACTTTGGGACAAGAGGGATTTGGATAGAAAGTGAATGGGACAATCGATGAAAGAGAGAGACTTGGGTGAAACGGATGAAGATTGACTGCACGGTTGAATCTGACCTCAGAAAGTGAAACTAGGCTGAAATGGGTGCTCTAATCAAGTGAAAGTATTTTCTCAAAAATAGGGCAAGTGCTCACTGTCGCATATGCGCAGAAACAGATGCGCAGCAGGAATGAACAAATGCGCCGCAAGTCGCAGTAAAAGCGCAGCTCTGGTTAAGTACAAATGCGCAACAACAGTGGGTATATGCACAGTAATAGTATGTATGCGCAACAAGTCGTAACAAAAGTGCAGCAAGTCGTAGTACATGCGCAACAGAAAGAAGTATATGCGCAGCTCTGATATTTTTGCAAAATTTTTGGATTTTTCTCTGTTTTTGGTATTTTTTGGCTGGAAAAGGTCTTCCTGATCTGATATTATGAATTAACAGCAAGAAAACACAGCAAGCACAAAGAATATTTTGTAGTTTTTCACTATTTTTGTAGTTTTTTCAACTCTATTTTGGACAAAAGCAAGCACAAAATCCTAGGCGAGAAATGGATTATAAGGGATTTGGGCCACTAGAACAAGAGGTATTTAATGCGGGCAACCGTTCAAGTGGTTACATGTGCAGCGGCACTACTCTCCGTTATGGAGTCTCCCAGCCTCACAGGGTTGCGCCTGAGAGGGTTTTGGGGGAGATTGGCCGTCAGTGTAACATAATAGCACTTGTTGCAGGAAGTTTTCACCTCAAGCACACTTTATTTTAAGTGGCTTGGTAGGGCTTGGCGTTAGCCTGTTACCACTCAGGGTCATTCCCACTTGGACAAGTGTGCATCCAAGGGCAGGCCCCTCCTAAAGGTTAAACAAATAGAATGACAAGTCTGGCACTCTGATCACCCAGAAGAGGGGAGAGCATAAGCCTATTGTCATTCGCAAGCACAAAATACACTGATTAATCCACCCTAGTTAAAAGTGAAAAAACTAAATGGGCTAATCTATTCAAACACAGAACTTTGAAGTGATTTCAGCAATATAGTAGTGGTTCAGTTTTAAATCCCAGAAAGCAGTGGTGAGTTTAGTTTTAAATCCACGTAGCACGAGATTGTTAACTTTGAAATTTAGGTCTCACGATATAGCAATGGTTCATTTTAACTTCAAGATCATTTGATGAGTTCAATTTTAAACCGCGTAGCACGAGATTGTTAACTTTGAAATTCTGGTCTCACGATATAGCAATGGTTCATTTTAACTTCAAGATCATTGATGAGTTTAATTTGAAACTTAGATAGCAATAACTTGGAAGGTGTTTGCAATGCAAGCAAGAAATAATCCAGTTACTTTCTCCCTAATTAAAACTAGATGAAGATTTGAATGAACATCAATTTTTAATTTCCCACAGAAAATGAAATGTGAACTAATTAGATGCAGCTACATGGAGCTAAACTCAAGCCTATCCTGCAAAACAGCTCCAGCAAACACCTGCGAAAAGGTTAGTGTTAGTAAATTCTCCTAGGAAAGTACTAAAACCATAGCCTGTTACAAATGCGCAGCTTCAGTGATCAGATGCGCAAAAATGATCAACAGAAGTGCAGCAATAATGAATGCACCGTAATATTGAACATATGCGCAGTTAAAAGGAATAAATGCGCAGTATAATCAAAAGCACCGTAACAGTGCACGAAAGCGCCGCAAAAATACACAAATGCGCAGAAAGGGTAAAATGTGAATCAATCAAATGAATAATGTATGACCCAAACATCAACAGAATAGGAGATAACAAAGAAGATTAAATGAAAATAGCAATGAATAACACAAAGCAAACCTTCCCTGAAATCAATGCTTCTGTTGTTTGCCTATTACAATCATCTTTTCGTAGATGAAGTGAGCCCTCAGAGAGTGCACTCTTTTAAAGCTGTGTTCGAGGAAGTCGATGGTAAATGGCTATGGTGATATGCAATGAAGATGAGCTCCAATGCAAGTATGTGATCTCAAGCTTGTGAATGGTCAAAGGGTGCCAAAGGCACGCTGGTGATATTTCTGCAGAGTAACGATGTCAAAAGCCTGGATGAATAGAATGGAAGGATGAAGCTTCATTTATAGACTTGGAAGAATGGGAATCAATGGTTGAGAGAAGATATGAAGATCAACGGTTGAGGATGGCTGAGGAATGTGCAAGCAATAGAAATGTGACAAGTGTCCCAGCTCCATCATGAAAGAGGGAACTTGACAAAATTGATTGGAGAGTTAACTCCATTGACTAGTCTGTTAACAGACTTGATTGATCAGTTAGAAGAGTTGATTGTGGAACTGACTGACTTGATTGAGGTGTCAATAGAATAGATTGACCAGTGAACTCAAATGACTAATTAGTTAACAGATTTGATTGATTAGTTAACTAACTTCTGATTTGAGAAGAAATAGGCCATGTGGGTGAGAGAAAATAAGATAATTAAATATTAAATATATTTAATTACATGTGCAACCTGATGAGGTGGACAAGGTGAGGTGGATTTTTGAATTTAGAACTTAGGATAGAGGAATTTGGATTAATTAAATAATTTATGATTATTTAATTGTGTAGGACATTTAGAAGAATTTTAATTAAATAAATTGAATTTATTTAATTATGGAACAGTGAATCGATTAAATAAATTTAGAATATTTATTTAATTAATAGAAGGGAATAAATATTTAGAATATTTATTTAGGATGATTCGTGTCATTTTTAGGCGTATACAAGTGGAAAGGAGGGTTTTAACATCTAAACAACAAAGATTAACAAAATCCAATTTTACCCTAAATAGTTGCAAGTCTGGCTAGAACAACTCCCTGGCATGCTTTTCCTTTAGCTCTCTCACTTCTTTGGTCATTGAACTATTTTTAGGAGGCATCTTTACTTTTGCAAACTTCAAATTTTTTTTTACCTATAGATCAAAACCTATAGCTCTGATACCACTATGATGCAAAATAGGTTAAAACCACTGAACAAACTCAACCTATTCACCTTTCAAGTCTGGAACCATCAAACAATAGTCATTCAATCCTAACTATCCCCTTGTCCTAGTAGCCCTGCAAAAGGGGGTTTTCAAGTCTAAATTTATGAGGAGGACTCAAACCCAAAACATAAACACCATTTCTAATACCCTTTTGGTTGTTTGACAACATATCAAGATTTGGGATGTGGTTGTTTTGGAGCAACACCCTCAATAATTCACTGTCATGCTACAACTAGGCCAAATTAGGCTTGTTTTGCAATGCAAGTCTAAGAAAATCAAAACCCATAACCCAAAACTCTATTTTAAAGCATTATTAACATCACATGGGGCCTATATCTACCATTTTCATCAATTGGAACAATACCCACATCATTTATTTAGAAAACCCTACTTCTAACTATTCAAACAAGCCTAATACATAGGGATATTAGGCTAGGCCTACATCAAATTCGCCCCAAATCCATCCCCTACTCCTGGAAACCCTACAAACACAAAAAAACAACTTAGAAACCTCCATTCCACTAATTTTTAGGTTTTTCCACTAGTGGAATGGTTCAAAATTTCATATTTCCCTCTCAAATCCTAGGTAATGAGGTTTTATAGGCCGATTTTACAAAATGGGCTCTAACTCACTCAAAATTGAATGTCAAAAGACCAAACCAAGATTAAATGAGAGATAACTCATAGATATACTACATGCAATCGATTTTAAGCCTTGACCTACTATACTGGGCCGTACAAGTCACAGGAACAACATAAAAATAGTGAAAACTACAGAAAAATAGGGATTTTTATTGATTCTTCTTCAAAATATCACTTCAAAACCCTCCATTGAACATCCTCTGTCATATTTACGTACATTCTATCAAAAACAAATGATTCCAATGACTTTTCACATCCTTGACCTTTCAACTTCCATTGAACACCAAAAGAATGTCACTTTTGCAACTTTTAAACTTTCCTAAACTGACCCCATGAGATTAAAACATATGACATGGTCTTATTCGACCTTATTACAATAAAAAATGACTCCAAACACAAAAACTTAACATTTCACTTTATTTACAACATGTAAACTAGGTGCCCCTGCACCAAAGACTTAGGTGAAAAATGTTTATATTGCTCCCCCTTACTATGTTACCCTATTTTTCTATTCTCCCTTAGATATTTAGCTATTTTTCATCAGTTTTTCTTCTCCCTCTTTGACATCAATAGAAAAGGTATATGATACAAATGCATGTACATGTTTCCAAAACTTCAAAGCTATTCATCTATTATCCGCATATATACAGGAAAATCTAAATTACCTTATGGTTTTGCTAGGAGGATGTCTGAGTAAAGTTGCCTTAGCTGAGCTACATCTTGATCCCATCAAATTTTGACATCACTCAAAACTAAGATGTGTCCTTTGATCTGAGACACCATATCTTCTTCCTTCTTTAGAGTAGCAGGGATTTCAGTGATTTGCTTTGTTTTCTCTGCACAGCTACTAGTCTGGCTATTGATGCAATTTTGAAGCTCACTATCTCCCTGAGCTGGCCCATTCTGTGTTTGATAGTCTCTCTTTGAGTTTGTAATTTATGAATAGTAGAGTGAACTACTTCTATTCAAGCTCATTGAGTCCCAAAGGCATCCTTTACTAGATCTTATCTTCCAGCTCATTTATTTTCTCCTTAATGTCCTTTGTTGTATCTGGCCAAGAGAGACAATGTTGATATATTTCACTTGCTTCTTTAATTGCCATTTGTGCATACTCTATACTTTTGTCTAACAAGACTTTATCTTGAGAAGATTTATTATTTAACTCTACTAACCTTTTAGCATCATTTTCTACCCTTACTTTCTTTTCTACAGCCTTTTCAAAGGACTCAAAATGTGTACTTACAAAGTTTATTAGCCTCTTGAATTGCTCAGTGGGGTCTAGAGATGTGTTCTTCTGGAATCTAGGCATCAATTTTTCTAAGACACCAGATGCCTTATCAATGAGCTCTCTATCCTAAATATGTGACTTCAAAATTTCTTCTTGAGCCTTGGCTTGGACAAATGACCCTAACTTTAATTTCTACAGAGGTGTCATGGAGTCCAAGTTGATAGGACCTTGTAGCAACTCAAGTGAATACAAAATCTAAGCTTCTTGCTACCTCTCCAAAAACTCTTTAACATGATCTTGAGTGTCAGCAATAGTGTCTCTTACCATATCATGAGACATTTCTTCTTATTTGGTCTACTTTGGAGGTGTTTGGTCTATAGGTTCTTTCTCATTAGTTTTATGTTCTGGAGAGGGGCTTTCCTTAGCTTGTTCCTCAACTTGATCTCCCTTAACAACAACTTCATTTTGCTCTGGAGGGACTTCTATATTCCCAAGAGTTTTGTCCTCTTCTTTCTCTTTCATATTTGCATCTCTACTTGGGCTTACTAGAGGAGTTGTCTTTGTTTGATTTAAGCCCTCTTCTAAGCTAACTTTTAGAAGAGAGGTATCATCACCAACATTTAGTTCTTCCTTGTCATGAATTGTTGGGATATTGAGCTCTCTTAAGACATTGAGAGTTACTTTTTCTATGTCCTCTACCAATTTCTCTATGTCCCCATACATCAAAATGTTGGTCCTTGTCTTTATGTCAAACCTTTTTCCAAGTATTTTGGTGACTTTTGTTTTCTCCTCAGTAGTTATATCCAAGCACATAACTCTATCTTTTTCCATTGCTGCCTCCTTTCTAGAAAACATGATACTGCCCAAGTTATCTGGTAGATCTGTAATTACTTCAAGGAGAGCCTTATTAAACATCTCCAAAAATCTAACCACTACAATTTCAATAATGTTTTTATCTACATCATTATACTCATCATATAGTTGTGCTATTGGCTTAAGATTTCCATGAGCTGCCATAGAATTCAAGGTATCCTCCAAGGTCATTGTGGCCTTTGCTTCCTTGGACTCTGTTTGCCTTGGATTTTTCTTTATTTTTTCCTTACCGGAGGGCTTCTCCTATTTACTCCTGGAGACTTCACTAGCCTTACTCTTCATTTTCTTCACTTTTTCATTTGATTCAGTCTCCTCTTCATCTACTCCAACACTTACATACATTCTTTTACCTTTGGTTTTCATCCTTTTGTGCTCTTTTTCAGTGGGTTTCTTTGCAGGTGCTTCCACACTCACTGAAGGAGTGGGACCAGAGGACTTGGATGTAGTTTCAGTAGAGGTTGAACCTCTTGTTCTTCTCTTTGGTGTAGCAGGATCCTTTGCTTTCTTCTGAGGCTCTTCCGGAGCCTTTTCCAATTCATCTTTCTTCTTTTCTCTAGCTGCCCTTATTGCTTCTTCCTTTGCTCTTATTTCTACAATCTATTCTTTAGTGAACCCCTTGCTCTAGGCATATTCCTGTGCCATTTTCTTAGCCTTCTTTACAGATTCAGGCTTTCTCAATTCAACATGTACTTTGACTAAGATTTCTTCATAAGTTCCAAATCTCTCTTCAGTAGTGTCCCTGGGTTTGCTCAACATGAGGTCAGTAGAGCCAATTAACACATCCTCAATTACCTCATATCCCAAGGAAGGGACCCATACTGTCCTTGGCTCTACAGCTACCATCATACACTGATCTTTATTCATAATGAAACATATATCATTTTTGTAATTTTCCACAATTGCCTTAGGTATTCTTTCCCTAGATTGCATGGCCTTCTAAATTTATTTGAAGTAGCCCCATAGGGCTTCATTCTATGCATCATGACTACCTAAGCTATTCAAATGATTTCTAATTTGGATGGAAAATCATTTTTGATCAAACTAGATCAAATTCTTCATTCTGGGAAATTCTTTCATAAAGTAGAAGAATAGGCAAATGATCAATGTACCATATTTGAAGGGATATTTTGACTCTTTGGTCTTCTTCAAATTTTCCATCAACTATTGCTAGAGCAACTCACAAAGGTCATAGTCAACATTCTTTTTGACCATCTCATATGCAATGTGGATGGTGGTACCAGAGACAAAGTTCTCCTGATTTGTAAAGTATATCTTATATCCGACCACCATAGATCCAAATCTCACTGCATGGTCTTCAATAAAGTTTACTGTCAATGCCCTTTTGTCAAATTGAGCACCGGTTTCCTCTATAACAGTGCTATTCTTTATAGCCTTTAGCATGGGCAAATTTCCAGTGGAGTTCAATCCTATTACAGCCCTTATGGCTTCCTTTGTGATCATGAAGGGTTCTTCAAGCCACATAAATTCATCATGAATCTTGCTAAGCACATACCTGACCCATTCGTCCTCTACAAACATTGGGAAGTCTACATATTGTATGAGTTTCTTTTCTTCCAATGCCTTGTATTCTTCCTTCAATTCAAAATCATCACCGCTTAGATGTTTCAAGTACAGATCTATAAGTTGGGTACCACAATGTTCTTCTAGAGCAACATGAATGTATGCCCTAATGTCTTCCTCATGCATTATGCCATATGGCACTTTCGAGAATGCACCACTAGGGTCAACTTCCATTGATTTGATTGGAGGTTTCTTAAATTTTGGTTAGGGCCTTTCTTTGATGTCTATTACTTGTGG
This sequence comes from Cunninghamia lanceolata, assembly GCA_027924645.1. Lineage (NCBI taxonomy): Eukaryota > Viridiplantae > Streptophyta > Pinopsida > Cupressales > Cupressaceae > Cunninghamia > Cunninghamia lanceolata. The sequence continues at coordinate 1,210,454 of BSBN01000585.1, forward strand.
GGTCGATATGATTTTGTAATAATTCAAATAATTTCACAGAGAAGTTTAAACTGTAAATATCTTTTTTTGCCGAATTAGGGTTTCTTTGCTTTGAATCACTAGAAATCAATGAAGTAGCTTAGGGTTTATCTCTTGATCTTCTCGAAAGCTTGAAAACTTGAATGCAAAGTGACTATTCCTTCAAATGCGAGTCTTTTATCCTTTATTTGCCAAAACCTAATTGTCATAAATGCCAAGTTTCGAAAAAGTTGTCAAACACTTCACTGTCAAGCATAGTCGATGAAGATTGCTCTATATTGCATCACATTAGATCTTTTTCTGCTGGTAACTTCTTCAAAAAGATTCATCAAATAGCTCATTACTCATATCCTCGTGCTAGATCTCAACACCAACTATTTGGCTAGGGGATCAAGATTTTCAATAAAATCTCCCCCTGAGCCAGAGTTCCCAATTTACTTCCTGGAGGAAGTATTTGCACCAGAGACTAGTGCGGATCCATCCTTGACCTCATTTACATCCTTCTTAATCCATATTTTTCTCATTTCCTTTTTGGTTTCTACCAAATCAACCTTGTTCTTTCCTTTATCTTCCCTCTACTTTATTTTCCTCTTTTCTCTAGGATTATTTCTTCTCACATTCTTGCTTCTGTAGAATTTTGCAATGTGTCGAGGTTTATTGCAATTGTAGCAAATAACATTCCTCTATTTTTGGTTCCTTCCATAGGTTGGATTAATTCTTGATCTGCATTGGTTAGCCATATGCCCAAATCTATTGCATGTAAAGCATTTTCCATTGAAATATTGAGTATTCCCTCCATTATTAAAACCATTCCTTATCTGACTTCTACATTCATTTGCTCTATGACCAATTCTCTTGCAATTGAAACACTGACTAGAGAATGATGGAATATTTTATTTCATTCTGCTCCTACACTAAGTGGCCTTATGACCAAACTTATTGCAATTAAAACAATAGCCATTAAAATATGGGTACCGTTGAGCATTTGGTTGTCTGATTGGAGGTCTTCTAGGTCTATTTCTCTGATTCTAGACCTAGTTGCCTTTGTCTCTCTTCATCTTAGTGTTAACTTGTCCTGATTTAGAAATTTCTTCTCTTTCAAATCCCAAACCTTTCTTATCATCTAGATTTATTTGACTGTCAGTCAACTCATTAAGCTTTGCAGAGCTTATTTTGAAATTTTCTTTGTAACTATTATCTATTTCTAGATCATGTTTTAGAATCACAACATCTTTAGCCAACTTTTCACATTCCTCAGACTTACCTTTCACAACTTGATTTAAATGCTCCTCAAAATTTTCTTTCTCTTCAATTAGTATTGATAAATTATTTAGGGTTTCATTTGCTACTTTCAACTATTCAATTAACTCCTTGTTCCTTTCATTAGATTTCTTGACTTGCTCCCTTAGATTTAGGATACATTCATTAGCTTCCCTGACATTTTCCTTCAGATCCCAGATATCTGCTTCACATCTATCAAGATCTTCAAGAGCAATTTTCAGTTCTTCATTGCTGACATATATGCAATCATCAATTGTAACACTACCTGGATGATTTGCTTTTGGATGCCATGTGTTCTCTTTCCCAGATCTTCCTCAAGATGTTAGACTTCTTCCAAGGAACCTTACTTTGATACCAATTGTTGAACACAAGGAATATTTAGAGGGGGGGTGAATTAGTATTCTAAAAAACCAATCCTTCACATGTTCTTTAATCCATTTACCAAATTTAATAACATGAAAGAAAAATAAACATAGGAAGAGCAGCCACAAAGTCATAACACATAGATACCAAGATTTTTACATGTAAAACCCAAAAAGGGAAAAACCATGGTGAGTGTTAGCTCACAATATATTATAACCGGTTACAAGATATTACATAGAAATGCTCACTGCATGTGGACTCACTGTCGAAGTGGACTCACTGCCCACTAAGAAAGAAAGATAGAAGAGGAGAGAGAAAGGCTCACTGCCAATTAAGAACTATTACAAATGCATATATTGAATGCTAGAATACAGTTCCATTGATAGCTCAAAATATAGATTCAAAGCTCTTCATCATGACTACTCTGTTTCTCTACTCTGCTCACATATATTTTGTTCTACTATCCTCTACACTCTTACTGCACTTTTTGAATCACAAAAAATGGTGTTAGATCACACACATACAAATTTAATCTATCATCACATCCATTAACATCGAAATCCATCAAGTATTTATATCCGCAATAAGATCTAACTCAAAAGTGGGTCAGCTTGCCAGAAATGGAACGTGTACACAAAAGGTTATACTCTATTGGCTTGAATTATTTTCATATGAATTTATGTGGACCAATGCAATCCTTCAAGAACCTTCATATAGGTGTGGACCTATTATAGAATCACTTAGAATGATGATCCAAACAATATATCTTTATCGCACATCGATCCAACTTGTATGTTGGCCTCATCCTTATGTATACACTTAACGAATTCTATTGTCATATCACAACTTCTAATGCAGACCACATGGGTCTCTAAAATTCATATCAGACACTCATTATGCATCACCCAACATACCTTTAGAATCATGAGTCATAATATTCTTATGGCAAAAAATACAGATCTCTGAACTACTGACTCTGTCACTGTGAAACACTATCAAACTAAGTGTTGATACTTAAGATCTTGTAGATGATTATCTGGTGAATCTTAGACTCTACAAATTTAGAATTAGATACTCCTAATATATGTTTACAACACCTTCAAACTACAAATCAAAATAACCAATTGTGGAGGAATGCGAACTAAAATACTTAGGTGTTCTACACTATTTGTGATTGAACTTAGGTAATCTAGACTTAAGTAATTCAAGGTATAACTTATAGAGATTGCTAGGACACAAAACTTGGAGTATAGCATCATTAGACAACCATGTGAAACATACCAGAACCACATGCCAAAATCTTCATTTGTGAAGGAGTGCCAACTGGATTTCTATCACCAACTCAGTAAGCTGCCGACACATAGTTAATTTGACTAAGTCATTCTTTTTGGAACACAAAGAATATACAAAACTTGTCTCTAGACCTGTCCCCAATCATATCTGATTATTTCCATCAATAAAAACATCAAATCATAGTCATATCAGTAGTGTCTCTTGACCATATTTCCAATAGAGCAAACCAAGGTGATGCTTATAGGCATGATATGTAATGGCTTGTGTAGTCATGGTATGATGCCAAGCATTGCAACAAGGTGCTACATAAAATATGAAGACGATGAAAGAACAAACACATGAAAATAGAGTACATAGAAATTGGATCAATCATGAAAGGATGCTAAATCATCCACGAAAAATATTATAAAATTGTACATCACAACATATAGAAGAATGAAGATACACATAGAGGAATGACACAACATGTTCTTTCTCCTTGTACCATTGTGATAACAAGGGTCCCAAGGGAGAAATAACAATCAACAAAACATCACAATATGAGGATCACATTACACACACAAATGAGAAGGATGGACCATACTTGTGAGTTGGTCTATGACAAATCATCCTCCCCCAACTTGTTTATTAAAAATGGATGGAGGAAAAGGTGTTATAGGGACTACATCAAGCATTGTGAGGAGTGCTAGAGTCAAACCTTGTTCAAAGTTGTTTGATTTTGTCACCCAAGACTTGGCATTCCTTAGTGGAATGGTAGAGTGTTCGATGATATGCACAATAATGAGGTATTGAATGATTATTTTGTTGAATCTTTTTGTGTGTTGGAGTAGGAAGAGTGATTAAGTGGTCTTTGAGTAGACTTGGCAACATACACCCTTGTTGAGATAGAAGATAAGATTTAGGTGGAGTAGGAAGCAATCCCTTTTGTTGTGAACATGGTGGAGAGAATGTAGGAGAAGGCCGTAAACCTAAACCTACTTTAGAAAAGTGTTCTGTTGGTTCCATAGGTTCCTTAATTCCTTGTTCTTTGCATTCTAAACAATTTCCATTATATCCTTGTTTAGAAATAATTTTGAATCCACGCCCATAACACTTCTCCAAGTCTGTAGGAAGAGGAGAGGTCATATGACTATCTTTGTTGAAATGTGTTGAAGAAGAAGGAACATTCTTTTTGTCATGGTGAGGAGGGTCAACCTTTATTTCAACCATCCCATGAGGGTTGAAATCTAAAGAGACCTCATCACTACCAAGACATGTATTAGAATTAGATGATAATTTATCACAAATGGTAGCCATTTCTGTAGAAGAAGGTAGATATTCATTAATTTTATAGGTTCCATCATCATTAATATCAAGTTTAAGCTTTGTAGGAGTAGAAGATTGTCTTGAAGAAATTTCATTTACCTTTGATATTTTTGGGTGCAAGGGTGAGACTTTATACTCACCCATAAATGAGGGTGTAAAATATAACAGACCCCAATCATCATTGAAAATGCATTTGAAGGACCAACACTATCCTGACCAATACTATTGTTAGTAGTGGGGGATAGTGGTTTGGTTTTTTTGAAGAAGGGATCAAATTACTTAAAGGAATTTGATATCTCGCTTCCATTTGTAAGCAACTTTCTTGGATTGAATCATCTTTGATTGTATAGAGCTTATTTTCAAAGACAAATTTTATTGATCGATGAAGAGTAGATGGGACCGCCCCCATGGAATGAATCCATAGTCTACCAAGAAGAAGGTTGTGTGTGAGAGAATTAGGCATGACATGGATAAACGTATGCAATGTCATAGGTCCAACCTTAATATTGAAGGTGATTGTACCTAGTGATTGCTTACCAACATTATCAAAGCCATGAAGGATGAGTTTATCTGGTTTAATAAGAGAGGAATCAACATTGATTTTATGTAACAAGTCTATGCCACAGACATTGAGACCTGAACCACCATCAATCATGGTATGTATAACTCTCATTTTATTATTAAAAATGATAGATATCATAAGAGGCTCATATTGGTTTTGAACTTCTATGGGAGGTAATTCATGTTATTGAAATGACATATCTAATGTTGTTGCATCCATACAACTAAACAAAGATTCTACATCATTCGGTCTAATAGAAGGCATGGAACAACCACCTTTTGTAGAGCCTCTTGGAGCATTCCATGGTATGTAGGTGATGTTTGTATTAAATCCCATAAAGAGATCTTAGCCAGAGTAGCATGGAGCTACTTGATAAGATCGTATTCTCTACCAATATGTTGAGGGAGACAAGGAGGTGGAGGAAGAAAAAGTTGAGAAGGTGGAAGAGAAATGAGCACACGCGGTGCTTACTTACTTTGCTTATTATTATGGGTGTTGTATGTGTAAGCAACCACATCATAATGAGATTGTTGTGACACATTTTGAACATCTTGATTCCTTTGAGTAATTTGCTTTGCAATATTGAAAAAGTAACCAGGAGGTCAAGATAGTTTTGGAACACCTCAAACAGTAATCACAGGTTTAGAGAGAGGAGGCAAATTAGGTGCTTCATGCACAATGATTTTAGGACTATTTTGAATATTAATGCACTTATTCACTATCCCTTTAGTGGGAAGAATAAGTCTATTAATGATGATTGAATTAACATTTTCCTTTTGAGTAAGCTCAACATCCATCCCTGAGGGATTAATTGTGAGGAACCACTCTTCATCCACTAATGCTTAATCTTTTGAAGGAAGAACATTAGAATGAAGGGAGGGTGAAGTGTTGTTAAGAAAATTGTTGATGATGGTATCCTTAGTGATGTATAAGAGGTTTGAACATGCAATCAAAGGAGAAATGTCAAGGGTCTTCGCATCCTTAGTGATATTCAAGGTACTTGAACGTTCAATCAAAGGAGGAAGATGAAGGGTCTTCATGTCCTTAGTGATATCTATGGTACTTGAACATTCAACCAAATGAAGAAGATCCATAAGATGAGCCATAGAAATCTCATGTACTATGGTAGAAATAGAAGATTTAAGATGATGATATGAATACCCATTATCTAGCCATTGAGAATCCTTTGTGAGAGAAGGCCCCTCATCTACTAATGCTTCATCTTTTGAAGGGAGAGCATTGAAATGGAGAGAGGGTAGAGTGAAGTTAAGAAATGCATTAATGATTTCATCCTCTTGTGCCAAAATATCCTCACAAGTGGAAACAATTTTGGGAGGGATGCAAATCATAGGGTAAAATAGACAAAGCTAGGTCAATAATCACATGTATTAGAGAGTAGATCCATAGGAATAGAGATGGAATTATCATGAATTGTAGTAGAATTAGAAGAACTATCACCATCATCTTTCTCATGACAATTCATGTAGATGAAATTAGTAAAGTCCTCTAATATCAAAGTATACATACCCATGAGCATTATGAAGCTATCAAAATCAGATATATAACAAAGGATTTCATATATAGAACATTTAGAAACATCAATATCATACATGGATGCTATGTGATCTAAACCACATGGATGCATATTAATGAATTTAGAGAAATTTTCAAAATCTATGATATATGCCTACTATTGGTTAACAAATTTATCACCTAACTCTATATACTCACGCCCAGACAAGTGAAAAATGTAATCAATAGTTAAGCCTAATATATTGGTATTCTACATAGGCTCTCTGCTTATTTAACAATGCGTAGCTACCTTCAACAGATATTCTAATGAATAAGAAAAACTCAAGATTGAGATTTTAACCAGAAAGCAAAAACAAAGGCAAAGCTTTTGACTAGAAAGTAGTAAAGGTAAATCTACAACCCAATCACCAGGAGTTCAAAGACTTCTAGGTACATAACATGAATTGTGAAAGGAAGCAAGGTGTGTGGAAAATGTTTCCTATGCTAATCTAATGAGGAGAGATGTATGCAAATTCAAATTAACCTTTACAATTATAGTGTTACTAACCCAACAACATAGATATTTCAGCAATACACATACACACAGAATGTAGACAGAAGAGAGAGACAAGATATATGTGGGAAAAACCCTTATGGATGAAAAACCCCACAATCCAAATCCTACAAAATGTATTATCAAATAGAGAATGTTTACAACACACTTGTAATGCAAGTCTTTATAGAAGTCTTTGACACTCGTATCCGGAGATAATCCGGTAGCATAATAGTACCTATCAAATCAACTATGCATCTCCCATCCAAGCACCTGTTTATATAGAGTAGTAAGAATGGAGGTAGCTTCTAGAGGAAGTCACACAAGGAACTCGTCCAAATCCATGTGGCCCAATTTCCAAGGCCATAAAACATGTGTATGACACTTGTAAGAGATTCTCTTTCATCCCATACAACTCCCCAAATTGGGTACCCCAAATTTGCCCAATTAAGGTATGACAAATGCTCCTACAATGTCATAAAATTAGTCATATATGATAACTCTTACAACTGTAAGAGAATCTCTCATAACTGACTATTAATAGCATATTTTCTTACAACCTTGTCATAGTCAAACTTGGGCACCTACTTCCTCCATGCAAGATGCTTTCAGACACTTGTTTTCACCTGTCATAGAATCTTCCATTTCTAGCTCTTACATGTCATAGATTCTGTCATAGGAATCTGTCATAACTCTTACACGTCATAAACCTCTTACAACACCCAAAAGATGCCGACACATGGAAAAACTCTTCTACCACAAAGTGAGATCCCCATCTCCTCATATGAGGAAAAAAATACATGTGGTCACCTTCCATGTAGGATGACACATCATTGTGCCAACTCCCACAAAGTGATGAAATAGGATTTGCATCCAAATTACAATAATAGGCAAAAAATAAATACAATTAAATAATAAATGCTAGAAACTTGCAAAGGTTGAGACACCTTAATCCCCAACATTCTCGCACTTGTCGAACACCTTTCAAGAGCCAATGGAAATAACAAGATTTAATTGCTATAGGTTGAGAGGCCCATAGAGTCTGAACACCATTTGAACTTCTCTATACCCACTAGTTTCGTTAATGCATCCACAACATTCTTCAAAGTGTCTACCTTCTCCAATGTCACCTTCCCATCCTCTACCATGTCTCACACAAAATGAAATTGCACATCAATATGCTTTGTTCTGGCATGGAAAGTTGGATTCTTTACAAGGAAAATCACACTCTGACTATCACAATAGATAACTAGTAATCTATCCTGCATCAACACTAATATCTGAACACAATCTCTTAAGCCAAATGGCTTCTTTGCAAGCATGAGTAGCTTCCATATACTTAGCTTCTATTGTGGACAAAGTGACCATAGGTTGTTGCTTACTCATCCAACTAATTGCACCATCGAAAATAGTAAAGACATAAGCACTGGTGGATCTCCTTTTGTCAATGTCACCTGTCCAATCAAAATCCACAAATCCATGAATACTAAAAGAATGCAGAGGTCCTATAGGATGACCATGATAACTTAGGGAATACTCAGAAGTATCCTACAAATATCTAAACACTTGCTTTACTATATCCCAATGTACCTGTCCAGGATTATCCACAAATCGACTAAGGACTCCCACTGCTTGGGCAATGTCTGGTCTTGTGCAAACCATAGCATAAGGTACTCTACTCATGTCCTCCACCTCAGAAGGATATTTTGGACAATAATTAATAGATAACTTGGTCCCCATAAAAATAGGAACACACAATGGTCTATAATCTGCCATGCTGAACCTATCCAACACAGTCTTCACATACTTAATCTGACTTAACCAAAGTTTTATGTTAGCTCTATCTCTTCTGATTTCCATTCCCAGAATATACCTGGCTAGCCATAAGTTTTTCATCTCAAACTTTGCTGACAACTGAGACTTCAAATTAGAAATCATATTCTTACCATTCTCAATTAACAACATATCATCAACATACAATGAAATAATGAGAATGTGATCATTTTTCAAACTTGTAATATACACAATGATCTAATTTTGATCTCAGAAATCCAATGGACAACACAAAGGCATCAAATTTCATATACCACATCCTAGGAGATTGCTTTAAACCATACAAAGACTTCTTCAACTTGCCAACAAAATTTGCTTTACCTTTCTCTATGTAATGCTCTAAATCACCATGAATGAATGTTGTCTTCACATCCATCTGCTCCACCTCTAAGTCATAAGCTGCTGCAAGAGATAACAAGAACTGAATAGATGTCAACTTTGCAACGGGAGAGAAAATTTCACCATAATCAATTCCCTCCACTTGTGAGTACCCCTTCTCAACCAATCTAGCCTTGTTTTTTTCAACACTACGATTTGCACCGAATTTCTTCTTGAACATCCATTTACAAATAATAGGTTTCCATCCTTTAGGCAAAGGGACCAAGTCCCAAGTTTTGTTTTTCTCCAAAGAAGCCATTTCATCTTCCATGGCATCCTTCTAGGAAACTACATCTTTCATGCCCATAGCCTCTGTAATAGTTCTAGGCTCATCAGTGTTAGTAAGCAAGGCAAAAGCACAACTAGAATCAAGAAATGAATAACCAAACCTATCAGGTTACTTCCTTGTTCGTTTAGACCTCCTCAAAGGATGAGGTTGAGGTTTTGCTTCTTCTTCTAAGCTTTTAGAGCTGCTAGATCTCTCCTCATCATCAGGTCTCATGGGGTCTATCAGTTCAGTCTTCTCAGGGGTAGAAGGAAATTGAACTACATCCTCTTTCTTTTCTTTCTCTTCTGGCTATAGAATAATGGAAGAGGGTGTTAGCTCTCTATAAATAACACTTCTGCTATACAACACTTTTTCAGCCATGGGATCCCAAAGATTGTATCCTTTCACACCGACACCATAGTCAATGAAGATACACTTAATAGCCTTATTCTCCAATTTTGACCTCTTCTCCCTAGGTACATGAGCATATGCCTCATAACCAAAAACATGAAGATGTATGATTGAAGGCTTCTTACTAGAACACACCTCCATGGGTGTCTTACCAACAAGATATGATGTAAGAGACCTAGTTACCAAGTAGCAAGTAGTGGCAATAGCTTCAGCCCAAAACTTCTATTCGAGACTAGCTCCACTAAGCATACTCCTAGCCTTCTCCATCAGTGTCCTACTCATCCTCTCTGCAACTCCATTTTGCTGTGGGGTGTATGGAGTTGTCTTATGTCTTTCAATCCCATGTTCTTTACAAAACTTATCAAATTATGTGGAATAGAACTCACCACTATTGTCAGTTCTTAAACACTTAATCTTTTTACTAGTCTGATTCTCAACAAAATCTTTAAACTCTTTGAATTGACTAAAGACTTCAGATTTGCTTCTGAGAAAATAAATCCATGTCCTTCTACTATAATCATCTATGAAAGATACAAAATATATAGATTTAGAGATCAAAGGAACACTAACTAGACCAAACACATTAGAATGAATAAGGTCCAACACACCAAAAGATTTGTGAGAACTAGAGTAAAACTAAACACGGTTTTGCTTTCCATATATACAATGTTTGCAAAAGTTGAACTTGAGATTACAATCATTTAACCCCTCAACAAGGTTTTTGTTGAAATGCACCAGACAACTGAGAGGTGGGGGGGTGAATCAGTTGTCCTGAAAACTCAAACACTTCTACACTTAAACATTAATCACTTGTCCACAGTTATTATGGTTAAAAAATGAATGCATGAAATAAAAAACTTAAACACAAATACAACATTGAACGCAAGAGACACCAGATTTTTACATGGAAAACCCCAAGGTGGGGAAAAACCACGGAGAGGATTAACTCTCAAACTATATTGCAATCTTTGTAAAAATGATATTTAGGCTTGGTCACTCCATGGGCATAGAACATACTGGCTCACTGCCATGAAGTACAACTAGGTCTAGCAGGCTCATTACCTCAACCCTAAACCTAGAAAGATTACAATGAGGGTTGTTAAATCTTGAGGGCTGTTAAACCCTACTGGCGGCTCACTACCAAAATCAACATCTTCTTCATATCTGAGATTTAAACATTGAAGTACAATAGTTCCTCTACTCTTGATCTGCCTTTCCACCTCTTTCCTAATCTGTCCATCTTCACACAAGGACATCTTTTCCATGACTCAATTACAAGTATTTATACACTTCATCAACCTTGGAATGATCATCAAGTTCGGAACTACAATCATCAACCATTGGAACAATCTCCAAGGTCAACATTACAAACATTTACAAAATAGGTCTTGACCTAATACAAAATTATGCTAAGGAATTGTAGTGTAGATGTATACAAATCATGCCATGCCTTAGTTGGGACTCAAACACAATCTTCCATGGTACAACACACTTCCATAATCTTCAAGGGATCTCTGTAATAACTGGAATTAACCAAGTCAGCTAAGACCGGTTACACGTTACGTTATCTGGGAATAATCTTCAAACATGATCTCAATTCCTTAACATGGACCAATGTAAAGGTAGGAACATGATTAGGAGGTATCCACAATCATGTTGAAATCACCGGGAGCAACTACACAAACTAAAACCACTTTATCCATGAGATTCTTCACACCGGAGCACATGAACTTCACTATCTTCAACTGTCATAAAAGAAAGATAGCTTGTGGACCACCAAAACATGAACCATTGAAATTGTAGGCATTTATCATCATCCCAAAATTCTCTCTAGAACCGCAAAGAAAAACACTTTAATGCAGAGGAATATGGAGCAAAATACTTTCTCTCAGGCACCAGTGAATAATCAGAAAAAGTAGGTTTTACTCTGGTGAACGTAACTCACTCAAATCTTCATATCAAAGGCTCAAACTTAGGATTTAGCATCTTCAACCATGCTTCTAAATAAATTCCAATCCATAGACCAAGATCTTTAGTTAGCAAGAAATGTGGAGCAATCTTCTAGACTATTCTTTAGTATGTATTTCACTGTCTTCACTGTGATTCACTATTTACTTTCAGATTCTTCTAGAGGGGCTAATTTTCTCAATAGCCTCAACATATAAAGCTTCTAAATAAATAGAAAAATAGGATACAGTTGACACCAATGAAAATAAAGATATGTTGACATCAATGACAATACCGATTAGGCACATACTTGCAACAATCTCCCCCTTTATCATTTGTGGCAACATATGATGTGAAAAAATGCAACAACCATCAAGACAAGATTCTCCCCTATCTCTTTACACATCTACACTCTTTCCCTATGAGTTTTTCACATGATTTCTCTCCCCCTTTGACATCAACGGAAAAGGGCACATACTTGCACTCTTCTGCTCTGATCCAATCTCTCTTCTGAACTCTCTGACTACTCCCCCTAAGAAGTAGCCCTAAAAGCATCAATCTGGATCTAGAGAAGGGACTCTAAGCACCACCAGATTGATGCACTCTTGTGAATCTTATTTTAGAGAATGAGGGGTAATAACCCCTAACTTTTCTCTAAGATACTCAAAAGTATCCTTAGGCAGAGGTTTGGTGAAAATGTCTGTAATCGAGTCTTTTGTAGATACATATTCCAACTTGACTTCAATCTCTGTCACTTTTTCCCTCAAAAAGTGATATCTTATGGATATGTGCTTTGTCCTTGAATGCATTACTAGATTCTTTGATATGTTTATGGCACTTGTATTATCACAAAAGATTGCAATTGGATCTTCATACACAACTTTCATGTCCTTCAATGTTTGCTTCTTCCATAACACTTGAGCACAACTACATGCTGCTGCAATAAATTCTGCTTCTGCAGTGGACATAGATATTGAATCTTGTTTCTTGCTTATCTAAGATACCGGCCTTTTTTCCCAAAAAGAATTCACCTCTACTTGTACTTTTTCTATCATCTACATCTCTAGCTCAATCTATATCAGTGTATGCACTAAGAGTGAAATCATTGTCCTTTGGATACCATAAACCATAATCCATTGTGCCTTTCAAATATCTCAGAATTCTCTTGACTGCCATCATATGTAAATCCTTAGGCTCTGCTTGAAATATTACCACAAGACAAACTGCATGCATTATGTTAGGTCTAGTTTGAGTCAGATAAAGTAATCCTCCAATCATAGATCTATACCTTTTTTGATCTGCCATAGGTGAATCATCATTATTGCTTAACTTACAATCAGTTATCATGGGAGTATTTACCAGTTCAGAGTCTTCCATCCCAAACTTCTTTAACAACTCTTTCACATACTTAGATTGAGAAATGGAGATACCTTCATCTAATTGATTTATTTGCAGACCTAAAAAGAAATTCATCTCACCAAACATGGACATTTCAAATTCACTTTGTACTTCTCCAGAAAAAAATGTGCACATACCTTCATTGAATCCAAAGATAATGTCATCAACAAAGACTACAACAATTAGGATTTGTTCATTATTGATCTTGAAATAGAGATTGTTGTCGGTAGTACCCTTGCTAAATCTAAATTGTATCAGATACTTATCCAACCTAGCATACTAGGCCCTGAGGGCTTGTTTTAACCCATACAATGCCTTCTTCAATCTACATACCATGTCACCCTAATGTGATGACTGGAATCCTTCTAGTTGTTCAATATAGACTTCTTCCAACTCTTCGTTCAAGAATGCAGACTTTACATCCATCTAATATACCTTAAAATCTTTCTAGGTTGCAAATGCCAAAAACATTCTTATAGATTCAATCCTGGCCATTGGTGCAAATATTTTCTCAAAATCTATTCCTTCAACTTGAGAGTATCCTTTGCATACCAACCTTGCTTTGTTTCTTACTACTTCACCATTCTCATTCATCTTGATTCTGAAAACCCACTTAGTACCAATTACATTTTTATCTGCTAGTCTGGGAACAAGATCCCAAGTCTGATTCTTCTCTATCTGCATCAATTTTTCTTTCATAGCCTTTACCCAATTCTCATCATTGCAAGCTTCATTCATAGTCTTAGGTTCAATCTTGGAAATTAGACATAAATTTACTTGTTCTTCTGCAGCTCTTCCTCTGGTCATGATTCCTTTTCTCTTATCTCCTATGATTTGATTTTTAGAATGATTAAGTTTTACATACCTTGGTGTCTTGGTAGCACTTTCTGGAGCTTGTTCCTCATCATCTGAGCTATTTTCATGCTATGCCACTTTTGAAGCATCTGGTTTTTTTGATTCATATCCACTTGATTCTGAAGACCTTTCTTTGCTTTCATTGACTTTGACATTTGCACTCTCAATGATCTTATTCAGCCTCTTATAATAACACTGGTAGGCCTTGCTCTTGGTGGGGTAACCAAGGAAGATTCCTTCATCACACCTAGCATCAAACTTGCCTAGATCTTCTTCTCTTTTGATATAACATTTGCTACCAAAAACTTTGAGATATTTCATAATAGGAACTTTACCATACCACAATTCATAAGGAATCTTAGAACTGTTACCTTTGACTTGGACTCTATTTAGTATATATACAACAGTGTGTATTACCTCTCTCCAATATACTTCTGGAAGATTAGTTTCCTTCATCATGGTTCTAGCAGCTTCTTGAACTGTTTTGTTTTTCCTTTCAATGACTCCATTTTGTTGTGGAGTTCTAGGTACAGAAAGCTATCTCTTTATCCCATGTTCTTCGCAAAATAAATTGAATTCATTTGATGTAAACTCTCCTCTATCAGACCTTAAACATTTGATCTTCAAATCCATCTCATTTTCAACCATTTCCTTAAATGCCTTGAACTTATCTAGAGCTTTTGATTTTTCTTTCAAAAAGGTAACCCGAGTCATTCTAGAATAATCATCAATAAGCAACATGAAATACCTGTCTCCTTACAAAATTCTTACTTGGTATGTCCACACAAATTTGTATGCACTAGTTCCAGTAGTCCATCAACTGATTGATCCTTGCTTTTGAAACTTGTTCTTGTTTGTTTTCCAAATTGACACTCCTTGCAAATAGGATTAGCAGGCTTCACAAGCTTAGGCAAACCTCTAACATCTTGTGCAATACTTATCTTCATAATATTATCAAAATTGATGTGACATAGCCTTCTATGCCATAGCTAACTTTCATCAGTCTAATCCAACAAACAATAGTTATCAATTCCTTTCAAGTGATAGATATTACCTATGGTCTACTTACCAGTTGCAATGATTGTTCCAGAGCTTTCCCTGATCTTGCATCCATTGTCCTTGAAGCTTAAATCATAACCTTTGTCACACATCTAACCCACACTCAAAAGATTATGCTTTAATCCTTTCACATACAAGACATCTTCAATATAATGCTTGTCATCAAAAGAAATAGATCATTTTCCACAAATCTTACCAGTTGTATCATCAAATATAACCAGTCCACCATAATATCTTTCTAAAATCACAAACCTACTTTTGTCACTAGTCATGTGGTGAGAGCAACCACTATCAATAACCCATTCATCTTTGTCTTCAACAACCTGAGCAGCCAAAGCACTTTCCACTAGTTTTTCTTCCTTCACACAGCTAGTAGGATTAGTAGACACAGGTTCTTCCTTAATAGCAATAAACAAGCATTCATTACTAGAAGTACTAGCATTATCTAGTTCACCATTATCTGATACTTCTTCATCATCATCAAAATCTTCAACATAATAGAATTTCTTTTGGATCCTAGGCCTGTTCTCATATCTTTTTCTATTTCTTTCAATTCTTTCAGGACATCTGGAAGCAAAGTGGCCTACTTTACCATAAGAAAAACATTTGAAAGGTAATTTACCTTTAAACTTACTAGATCCTCTTTGCAATCTATCCATAAAGTTGGTTTCAATTTCATCAAACTCATCATTAGATTCTACCTTGTACTTTTATGATCTGGAGGTTTTCCTAGAAGTACTAGATTTGAAGGCAGTCTCTACTTTTGGCAGGGCATCACCAAACTCTCTCATTTCAAAGGTAGTAAGCTTACTAAGTAACTAATCTCTGTTAATAGATTTTACTTACATAAATTCTTCAATTGTAGCTACCTTATGACTATAGGACTTTGGTAGTGATCTAAGAATTTTCATCACAACTTCTTTATCAGTGAGAGTTCCCCCCATACCTTTTATCCCTGTGACAAGTTTATCAACTCTTTGCATAAAGGCTATTATGTTTTCATCTTCATTCATCTTTAAACTCTCACATTTCACTTTCAGACTTTTTAGCTTGGCCTCCTTCACAGAATCATATCCTTCATATAGATTTTTCAACTTCTCCCATACCTCATTTGCAGTTTCAAGATCCACAACTTTTGTTAGAATTGAGTCATTTAATGAACTTAACAGAGAATCTTTTGCTTTGACATCCATCTCATATTATTTGATTTCATCTTCAGTCATTTAACCATTTGGAGGCATGGTGTATTTTATTTCTATAGCTTTCCATACTTTGTAACCAAGACAAAGAAGATGGCTTTTCATTCGTGCCTTCCAAAGAACATAATTCATCCCATCAAAATGCAACACTTCCTTCTTATAAGACATTTTAGATCTTCCTCAAGCTGTTAGACTTTCTTCAGAGGTGCCTTACTTTGATACCAATTGTTGAAATGCACCAGACAACTGAGAGGGGGGGTGAATCAGTTGTCCCAAAAACTCAAACACTTCTACTCTTAAATATTAATCACTTGTCCACAGTTATTATGATTAAACAATAAATGCATGAAATCAGAAACTTAAACACAGATGCAACATTGAACACAAGAGACACAAGATTTTTACGTGGAAAAACCCAAGGTGGGGAAAAACCACAGAGAGGATTAGCTCTCAAAATATATTTTAATATTTGTAAAAATGATGTTCAGGCTTGGTCACTCCATGGGCCTAGAACATACTAGCTCAATGCCATGAAGTATAGCTAGGTCTAGCAGGCTCATTGCCTCAACCCTAAACCTAGAAAGATTACAATGAGGATTGTTAAACCCTGAGGGTTGTTAAACTCTACTGGTAGCTCACTACCAAAATCACTACCAAAATCAACATCTTCTTCATGTATGAGATTTAAACATTGAAGTACAATAGTTCCTCTACTCTTGCTCTACCTTTCCACCTCTTTCCTTATCTGTCCATCTTCACACAAGGACATATTTTCCATGACTCAATTACAAACATTTATACACTTCATCAACCTTGGAATGATCATCAAGGTCGGCACTACAATCATCAACCTTGGAATGATCATCAAGGTCGGCACTACAATCATCAACCATTGGAACAATCTCCAAGATTAGAATTACAAACATTTACAAAATAGGTCTTGACCTAATACAAAATTATGCTAAGGAATTGTAGTGTAGATGTATGCGGATCATGCCACACCTTAGCTAGGACTCAAACATGATCTTCCATGCCACAACATGCTTCCATAATCTTCAAGGGATCTCTGCAATCACTAGAATTAACTAAGTCAACTAAGATTAGCTGCCCATTATATTATCTAGGAATAATCTTCAAACACGATCTTAATTCCTTAACATGGACCAATGTAAAGGTAGGAACATGATTAGGAGGTACCCACAAGCACATTGAAATCACCAAGAGCAACCACACAAACTCAAACAACTTTATCCATGAGATTCTTCACACTAGAGCACATGAACTTCACTGTCTTCAACTGTCATAAAAGAAAGACAGCTTGTGGACCACCAAAACATGAACCATTGAAATTGTAAGCACTTATCATAATCCCAAACTTCCCTCTAGAATCGCAGAGTAAAACACTTTAATGTGGAGGAATGCAGAGTAAAATACTTTCTCTCAGGCACTAGTGAATAATCAGAAAAAAAGTAGGTTTTACTCTGGTGAATGTAACTCACTCAAATCTTAATACCAAAGGCTCAAACTAAAGATTTAACATCTTCAGCCATGCATCTAAATAAATTCCAATCTACAGACCAAGATCTTAATTTAACAAGAAATGTAGAGCAATCTTTTGGATTGTTCTTTAGTATGCAACTCACTGTCTTCATTGTGATTCACTGTTTACTTTCTGATTCTTCCGGAGGGGCTAATATTCTCAATATCCTCAACATATAAAGCTTCTAAATAAATAGAAAAATAGGATACAATTGACACCAATGACAACAAATATATGTTGACATCAATGACAACACCCATTAGGCACATACTTGTAACAATTTTTATTTTTTAGGGTTCTAAGATCCTTCTCACCAATGTGGCCAAATCTCTTTATGCCATAACATTGTCTTCTTAGTAGGAAGCTTAATTTCCAAACCATGAGCACCATTAGGTACCCAAAATGCACTACCATTAGAATTTGATACAATAGATCTTTTAGTTTCTGGTTCCAATGGGGATGATGTGACTGCAACTCTTTTCTTTGACTCAGAAGAACTATTGCACTATGAAGTGCATGCCTCTATCTGAAATAGACTACCTCTCCGAGTACCCTTAGCAAGCACCATAGATCCTCTAGTCATCTTACATCCTTCTTTCGAGAAGACAACCTACACACTTGCATCATTCAATTTACTTACAGAGAGTAGGTTCCATGCCAAGCCTAGGATCTGCATGATCCCGAGATCCCCTTCACTCATCCATCAGGGAATCGGATTGAGACTCTTCAACAACCAAAAATCTTCAGATGAGAATTGTCACCCAAGTACACTCTTCCACCATTGAACTTTTCATACTTCGTAAACTAGTCTCGGTGCAAGATAATTTGGAAAGATGCTCCAGAATCAATCAACCACACATCATTAGATGCATGGGTGGCCAAGGCTACGATGAAAGCATCACCATCATCTTGTGACTTGTTAGAATCTAAGTCTAGGACATTCTTTTTCTTCTTCTTTTTCTCCTCTTTTCATTCCTTTAAGAAATGCCCAGATTTACCATAGTTCCAACAGAGAGCCTTGGACTTTCCAAGAGATTTGGATCTCCCATGAGATTTCAATCTACCCTTCTCAGCTTTCTTGTCCTTTTTCCATTTCTCCTTGGGTCTTCCACGAACCGCAAGAGGCTCTTTGGCTGACTTAGTTGCCTTTCTCTGCATCTCTTTAGATAACAGAGAAGACACTAGCTCATCCATATTGATGGTGGTTATAGTGCTTCCGATGGCCATTACAAGATGATCCCACAAATCTGATAAAGAACAAAGAAAGGTCATACATCAATCCTCCTCCATTTTCACACCCACGGATCTCAACTATACAACATCATGTTGAAAGAATTCATATGGTCTACAACAAATCCTCCATCCTCCATCTTTAGAACAAACAACTTCTTTTTTAGGAAAATCTTGTTCACCAAGGACTTGGCCTGGTAAACATCTCCCAACTTATTGCAAAGTTCTTTCGTGGTCTTCTCCTCATGGACATTCAATATGATAGAGTCAGCTAAACTACGTCTTATGAGACCCTTAGCCTTCCGATCTTTGAGATCCAAATCAGCTTGTGGAGTTTCCATAGGTTTTGTGCCATTAACAGTTTTCCATAGGTCTTGATCAACAAGCATATATTCCATCTTAAGTTTCCACAACTCAAAATTTGTGCAACTTCTCCACCTCTTATCTTCCGGATGTGCCTGCCATCTCCTTCCTACAACAAGATTTTAGAATACTCTACACAAACTCCCACTCAATCTAAGATCAACTCAAAAAACCCCTACCTAGCAACTAGGACCAAAACTGGCCAGGCTCTAATACCAACTGAAAGGAGGCTAGGTGTGTGGAAAATGTTTCCTACGCTAATCTAATGAGGAGAGATGTATGCAAATTCAAATTAACCTTTACAGTTACAATGTTATTAACCCAACAACAGAGATATTTCAGCAATACACATACACACAGAATGTAGACAGAAGAGAGAGAGAGAGACACGATATACATGGGGAAAACCCTTATGGGTGAAAAACCCCACACTCCAAAACCTTTACAATGTATTATAAAATAGAGAATGTTTACAACTAATGCAGGAGAATCCCTAGTTCAAGAGTAATCTTGCATCAACAAAAAACATTTGTATTTCATTTTGTTTGCAATTCAGTTTGTTCCTTTTCAGTTTAGTTCAAGCAGTTTAGTCAGAAGCAGATTCTGTATTTCTGGTCTAGTTACATTTCAGATCTTATGGAGCTAGATTTAGCATCTACATTGATTCATCTACATCATTTTCAGAATTCAAAGATCTGCACTTCATTACTGGAAAGATATCACCATCATAAGTTGACTGTTTCTTAGAGCAGAGCATCTTGATAATCACAGACAACCAACTGAAGGAGAAACTTGAGGAAGCATTTTATGATCTTTGTAGCCTAATGGCACATCATTCAATGATCTTTGGTTCATGGCTGGCCTTCCTAGGAGATTCGTACATCATTTCATTCATTTTTCAGAAGTGTTCTATGCCTTTAGGTCTAACCTATCTGTGTACACTCGTTACATCTCTTCTTTGGAATTTGTGAACTTCCTTGGCCAATGCAAAGGAATCTATTGATCTAGATTTGATATATATTGATGTAATAGATCCTTAGGAAAGCAGTTAACATAGTTCTCATGACTTAGAAGATCGATAGTTTAGATTTTGTGCGAAGTAGCTTCAAAGTTTTATCTTGTGCATGTATGTAATCAGGCTTGTGAGCCCTAATTGTATGTCCACATGTTGCCAACCGATCTCTATTTAAATTCTATGATATACTGAATGACTAAATCTTCATTTGTTCTATTTCTTTGAGTTGTTTCTGTTGTGTTTACTCTTGCTGCATAGTTCGGATAGTTCATTCTGTGAACCCTCCTACCATGATTGCACCAAGTGGTATCAAAGTGAAAGTTTGAATCTTTGGGAGAAAATTAAGAGAAATTGGTGAAGGAATTCTATAAGATCTTGCTGTGGATAGATCATTGAATTGAGGCAGGTTACTTGTGTTGCAACCGATCACCGATTGTGAGGCAGTTGTCACCTTATAGGTCGATTGTCGAACCAGAGGTAGTTTACACTTGATCCTAGGAAGAATGCCGCTAAGGAGAGTTGTTGCTATTGGAACAATGGCTAGTAGAATAGATGAGATGATGGAGATAATGAAAACAATGCGAATTTGATTGGATGAAGTTAAAGAAGATAGGCGAAGAGGATTAACATCAAGACCTAATGTTGAAAGCGATGAGGAAGAAGAATTTCAATCTTTTGAACAAACTGGCAAAACCCTAGAAGGTGATGAAGAAGAAGAATTAGATCAAGTAAACATGCTGCAAGCTATCTCAAAGATTGGAAAGAGACCTAGAGTTGATGTACTGAACTATACTAGTAACTTGAACCCTGAAGAATTGATTGACTAGATAAATGACATGGAAGAATACTTTGAATATGAGGAAATTGAAGATCTTGAGAAGGTGAAATTTTCAAAGACAAAGTTGAAAGGACATACTGCTATATGGTGGAAAGAAGTTCAGTTGGAAAGAAATAGAAGAGGGAAAGAAAAGATTACAAAATGGGATAGAATGGTGACAGAGTTGAAGAATCAGTTTGTACCTACTAACTATGAGTTGGAACTATTGAAAAGATTGCAAAACTTGAGACAAAAGGAGAAATTTGTGAAGGAGTACACTGAAGAATTTCATAAAATGATCATAAGGATAGGACATAGTGAAGTGAGAAAGAAGAAAGTGGCTAGATACATCAATGGATTGAGATTGAACATTCAAGAAGAACTAAGCTTGGTAAGGATGACATATTTGGAAGAAGCATATTAGTTTGCCCTGAAAGTTGAAGAGAAGCTAAGTAAGAGGCATGATCAGAGACAAAGAGGAAGAAGAGGTAAATTTTAGAAAGATAGGACTTATTCTGGAGGAGACAGATCATATCCGGAGTAGAACAAGTTTGATAGCCCATACAAGAAGGATGACAGAGATAGTATTTCATACCAAAGGAATGACATAAGTTTTTACCGGAGAGAAAACCCTAGTGCATAACAGAATGAAGGATATAGAAGAGAAGGAAGAGGATTGGATAAAAGAACACTCAGAGGTACTTGTTTCAAGTGTGGAGGTGAAGGACATAAAGCATTTGAGTGTAATCAGGGTATTACAAGTAAGAGGACAAAAAATAGTGGAAGAGTAGACTATGTTGAAGAAGAACTTGTTGAATTGGATGACCCTTGTTCTGTTGGTAAACTAGAGAAAGGAGAATCATTGGTGATGAGGAGGGTACTATTTTAAGCAGAGACAAATGAGGGACCACCGCAGAGGAAGAGTATATTTAGAACTAGATGCAAATTCAGAGGTAAGTGTTGTAAAGTTGTGATTGGTAGTGGTAGTTCAGATAACCTAGTTTCTGAGGAGATGGTGACTAAGCTGAAGTTGTAAAGATTGAAACAACCTAATCCATATCAGATAGCATGGATTTAGGATGATCATAAGGTACTGGTGAGTGAACAATGTTTAGTGAAATTTCATATTGGATCTTATCATGATGAAGTCTTGTGTGATGTTATGCCTATGGATGTTTGTCATATCTTGTTGGGTAGACCTTGGCAGTATGATACAAAAGCTATACATGATGGGAGAAAGAATACATATACTATAATAGAAAATGGAAAGAGAATTACTTTGATTCCTTTAGAGGATGACCCTAGAGATGTGGTATGTGGAAATGCTAGAATCTATTTGGTAGATGGAAGAAAAATTTTGGATGGTTTGAGACATGAGAATATGTGTTATGCCTTGATTCCTAAGAAGCCTGAAGCATTGAGGAAATAAGAATCACAACTGGAGGAGATAAGAGAATTGTTGACATACTATGAAGACATCATATCAGATAATGTGTCTGATGGATTATCGCCTATAAGGAGTATCAGTCATCACATGGATCTTATACCAAGAGCAAGTTTGCCTAATAAAGCAGCACACCAGATGACACCAGTAGAGAATGAAGAATTGAATAGATAGATACAAGAGTTGTTGAGGAAAGGTTTGATTAGAGAAAGCTTGAATCCTTGTGCAATACCTACAGTGTTAGCACTAAAGAAGGATGGAGAATGGATAATGTGTACTGATTCCAGAGAAATAAACAAGATCACAGTTAAGTATAGATTTCCTTTACCTAGGATGGATGATATCATGGATTATTTGAGTGGAGAAAAATATTTCACAAAGATATATTTGAAGAGTGGATACCATTAGATCAAAATCAGAGAAGGAGATGAATGGAAGACTACTTTCAAGACAAATGAAGGATTATATGAATGGTTAGTGATGGCCTTTCGATTGACAAATGCACCGAGTACTTTCATAAGGTTGATGAATGAAGTCTTGAAGAAATTCTTGTTGGCAAGAGACACTGCTAGGCATGATAAGTGTTGTCATTAATGGCAACTAAATCTCTACTACACATCCGCATTACATAGTTTACCCATACCAGAAATTAGATTGAAGATTTGTCTAAGTCTGGGGAGTCAAGAACAGAGTGTGTGATAGGGTCCGGTATCTTGATCCAAATCTCTCTGATTGTAGATCTTAGTTTGTTATGGATCTGAGGGAATCATAAGCATTGTCAGGATAATCTAAATCTAGATTTTTGGCCTACAGTGATGAAGGATTCACTAGTTATCAACATCTGAGTATCAAGTTAACAGTTTGACAGAGTAGACAGAAGAAGAACAAGTTGACATTGAAATTGATCTTGGTTCTAGATGTATGGAAGTTGTTGGTTGGACAAGTTGTGATGATCCATGATAGTAGTTGAAATAATTAATGATTTGAGAGTGCAAGTTTTGGTCTGTGCTACAAGTGTACATGAATTTAACTGACATAGCAGAAATTTCAGTAAAGTTCTAAGTGTTCTTGAAGCTGACTGAAAAGTGGTTGAAGATCAGGATGCAGATATATATAGCCAATGGATTTGAATGACTTTGGTGTGTGTGTGTGTGTGTGTTGCGAATATGAAGTAAATGCAAAAGGAGCAGAAATCTAATATTCAGATGAAGGTAGAATAGTAAACATGGCAGAGTGAAGATGAAATGTGTAAGATCTATGTTTTGTGCTTAACCGAAACTAAATTCATGCATTAGTAGATGCTTCTCATCAATTCAAAATCTCTAGATTATTTTATAATCATTTGTAGGTAGGGAACCTCTATTTGAGCAGTGAGCTCTGGGCAGTGCGCCTAAATGCATGTGCATTCTCATTTGTAAAAATACTTTTAACAGGGTATTAATTTTTGTGGGTTAACCCCCACCATGGTTTTTTCCTTAACCAGGTTTCCACATTGAAAATCTTGGTGTCATGTGTATTATTGTGTTGTTGCTCTTAAACTTATGATTATTGTTTTCATGGTTAAGTTATTGACTTGTTAAGTGGTAAAAGAAAGAATTAATTGTAGAAAGTATTAAAGTTTTGAGACAACTGATTCACCCCCCCTCTCAGTTGTCTGTCCTATTTCCAACAATTGGTATCAGAGCAAGGTTCCTTTGAGAAGCCTAAGAACTTAAGGAAAGATCTTGGAAGGAGTTTTAATGGGTTCACTCAAAGATCAACTTCAGTTGGCCCTAGAAGATCTTGTTTAGTCTAAAGTAGAAATTAGTAATCTGAGAGATGAACTTAAAGATGCTGATGATACAATTGAAATGTTAAAAGATAAATTAAAGAAATCTATGGAAAGGAAAAAGGAGCTATTTCTATAGTTATCTAGTTTAACTGAAGAAAATGGCATGAATGAAGCTTTGGAAGAAAAGACAAGGGAATGTGAGAAGCTATCAAAAGAAGTTGTTGTTCTGAAAATTAAGATGGAATCTGGGGCAATGAGGCTAACCAAAGAAATTAAACAAAGGAAGAAGACTGAAGAAGACTTGAATCAAACTCTAAAATAAAGAATCGATGAATGCTACAGATTAGACAGTGTTATGGAGAAAATTAGATACTATTAAAATGAATCATAAACCCAATAACTCAATGGAATATGCAAATAACAAAGATTAAAACAAATAAACAAACTTACAGAGCTTTGTTACCTCATGGCTTCCATTGTTCGCCTAGTCTCGATTGATCTTTTGTGATGAATGTAGCCCTCATGAAGCTTGCTTCCTTTCTTTGTTTCCTCAAGATGGCGATGGAGGAATCGCTAGGATACTTGTTGTATCAAAGGTGAGCTTCAATACAATGTAGGATGGATAATGAATAATGTGAGAGTGGGGGTGCCAAGGGCATGCTATGAATTCTACAGAGTAACCTTACTTGAAAGCTTCTTGATATGAAATGGAAGAATAGAGGGGTATTTATAGTCTTGTGTGAGAGAAGATCAACGGTGTAGAAGAAATAAGAAGATCAATTGTAGAGGATGTTTGAGAGAACTTGCACGAATAGAAAGAAAACATGTGTCATTCAACAAGTTGCTTTGTTTGAGTTAACTACTTTTTTGATGAGGATGAGCTTTGATTTCATAAATTAGAATATATTTTTCTAATTTAAGAGTTTGTTGATAAAAACAAGGTTGCTTTAAATCAGTTAACTTAGCTTTTTCTTTTGTATGACAAGGAAGATTTATTCTTAGAAGATTTGGAAGATTTTTAGAAGATAAGAAAGTGAATTAAATAAATAAATTTATTTAATTGTTTGTGCAATATTTAGAGGAATAAATAAAATATTTGATTATTTTTTATTTTTGGAGGCAGAGATTTAATTTAAATAGATTTTACATTTTATTTAAATTTGGGAAGAATAAAGTTGATTTTGATGAAATTAATTAAATAAATGTAATTTATTCAATTAATGGGAGGAAAATGAATCAAATAAATAAATTGATTTATTTATTGATAGAGGAATATTAAGATGAAATAAATATTTAAAATATTTATTTAGATAGAGTCATGTCACTTTTAGGTGTATACATTTTGCCCCTCTTTGATGCAATGTGTTTTATCACGTTGTTTCAAAGAATAAGAATTTTCAACAATGATACATGCCCTAGTTTGCCCCTGGTACAAGTTTAACGACAAGATGCCCCCTTGGGAGATTGGATGGGAAGAAGGAAGAAGGTGTGAGACAGACAATCTTAGGAAGAAGAAGGTGAAAAATAGGTTAGATTGAAGAAAATAGGACATGGTTTGGAGAAACAAGGAGAAATAGGCATGGGAAGTAGTCACAGTTGTGACACAGTTAACTATGGTTCACTTGCTATATATAGGAGCTGGGTCCACAAGTCCTATTCATTTGCACACTTGTCCGTAGTTGATTTGTCCTTGAGAGCTTAGGAGAGTAGAGGAGCTAGAGCAGTTGACAGAGATATGGATATTTCGCGCGAGGAGCACCACTTTGAGTGAGTTCGACGGTTCGATCAACCACCCAAGGTAGGACCCCTGGTATGTAGTTCAACAAAACTCATTTAAAGTCATTTATTAGGGCAATAAATGCTAGGGAAAACTAGTTAAGATAGATGCATTGAACTGCAGTTCGGCACATATGCGCCCTGAAATGGTGCATATGCCAGGAAACTACACATTTGAGTGATCTTTTGGCACATATGATAAATCTATGCATATAGGATAGGAATCGGTGCATCCACTACGGAACTGCATACTTGACACAAGAAGTAGTGCATATACATCAAGAAATGGCACATTCATGGTGAAGTGGTGCATCTACTATGATTCAGCACATTGGCCACCTGGTTCGGCACCTTTGCACTAGGATAGTCAACCAACTTAACGAAATTAACCCAATTGGCACCTTGATTGATGCATCAATTGATAAGTGATCTTTGAGATTGTTGGGAATCTAGTTCATGTTGTTATGATCAATTTTGATATGTTAAGTCAGTGATAGGATAGTTTGATTACTTTGAATAGGTTTGTTTGGATATGGAATTTTTTCTTAATGATATGCTTTGCTTGGTTGCATGAGGACATTCACAATATTCTAATGTCATGGGAGTAGTTCCCTTTGCCGCTGTTGCAGTGGTATATACTTATGGAGATGGACCGTGAGGCTCTTGGTGCTATGGGTTTGGATTATGTTTGTTTCATGCCTGAGGTTTGCATGCGCGAACCTCAGTTTGCTGACTGCGGCGGTGGAGCAATTCCACAATGAGGACGGGGCTTTCCATCTACCAACTAGGGAGATGGTGATCAATCTGGAGGATGTTTACAAGATTTTGCATCTTCCTATTTAGGGAGAGTTGGTAGAGTATGATCTGTAGCGTGATGCAGGATTGACAGAGTGTAGACACATTTTTGATGACCCAGATCTTGATGAGTAGGTGATTTCATGGCAAGACATACATGACTGTTATGACGACTTCCTAAGGATAGTGGCAGGATTGATCGGTGGCGTAGTATGCCTCGATAGGAGATCACATGAGTTCCTGATTGGCTGGGGGAGGGTGATGGATAGGATGATCACTGACAGTACATAATACACATGCAATGTGTGTGTACTTGCACACTTGTATAGGGATATGCACTAGGTTGTGTACCACAGAGGGGCCAGCTTGTTAGCAGGTGTGTCTCTTTTGCAGTTTTGGTTTTGGGAGCACATAGCGATCACACGGCTGATCAGTGTTTTCGTGAGATTGTGGGGAGAGCCATACAGTTATGGTTACGTAGGAGTTATTTCCTAGCACAAGCTCAGAAAGATCAAGTACTAGAGAGACCGCTAGATAATGTAGATGTAGTTATCTGGCACCCATACCTAGACTATGAGGTATGGGATGGTGAGGACGACGAGCTGCCATACTATTTCCAGACTTGGTGGCTCATAGGTAGGACGTGGTACATACTAAAGTGTTAGATTGTCAGCAGAGTGTAGAGGCATTTTGGTAGAGTACATGGCAAGTTGCAGGGGCAGGCTCGATTTACGAGGACCCATGTAGAGAGGCTGACGTGGGGTCCAGTGGCATCTTATGAGGAGGCACTAGCAGACTTTCTATAAATTCCTTATGCATCTTGGATGATGAGGAGAGATATAGTAGACGCGGGGATGACTCCAGATTATGAGGAGTGGTTTGCCGCTCATCCATTTCCTATATATTCAGGACTTGGAGAGCTAGTTCCTCGCATAGACGACAAGGATGGGGCTGGCAGGAGGAGGAGATGGAGGAGGGTGGAGGGGGTCGGGGAGAGGGAGATGATGGTGGGGATGGAGGAGGAGGAGGAGGACGTAGACTGAGATAGAGGAGGAGGTTTGGGGAGGGACCTTTGGGACAGCAACATGTTGTGTAGCCACAGGCTGCATGGTAGGTACAGGTGTAGGCACAACATGTGGTACGGTAGAGACAGATACCGCCACCACAGTAGGTGGCCCAGTAGCAAGTGTAGGGATAGGGATAGCAAGCTCCATAGCTTGACTTACAGCAGCAGGCCATTACTGCACTACAGGGTCAGGTGAGGTAGCTAAGGGCACACCTTAGAGTAGTAGAATCTCAGAGAGAGGCAGATGCAGGATGTGTATCAGGGATCTCTAGAGAGCAAGACTCAACCTTGGTGAGGGTGCAGGCCATCAGAGTAGAGAGAGATGTGGTAGTGGCAACCCTAGGTATAGATGGTACCTCTAGCTTTTTAGTTGCACAGGTGCAGCAGGCATAGGCACAACTGGCACAGGTACAGGGGCAGCTGGCACAATTATAGGGTGAGCTTGCCAGAGTATAGGCTCAGACATAGTACTACAGAGGACTATATCATGGGGCAATGCCAGCAAATCAACACACACCTAGCTATAGGAGCTAGTTTGTGGCTTCACAGAGGGTAGGTGGATCCTGATTTGGAGCATCAGTGAGAGGCCCCCAGTAGTCAGGGGGTGACAAAGGAGAGGGCAGTACAGGGAGCAGTGCTCCACAACAGCAAGGCTAGCTAGTTCTTGACATTTGTACCATTTTTTTGGCTTTATGTATACACATTTTTGATGGCTCAGATAGCCTAATATGTAAATATTTGTATTATTTTGCCCTGAGACATGTATCATTATCTTTTTTGTACTTTATATATATTTCATGACATGACTCTGAGAGATGTATACATATTTTGATATATTGTACATTTGGACATGTTTTATGTTTATATGATGATGCAACTATTGATGTTCTACATGCAATTGTTCTATGTTTATATGCCATGGATGCAATCTATCTTATGATGTTTTCACATGTTATGCCTATTTTGATTGTGTTTATATGATGTTAATATAGTGTTAGATGGATTATGATGATCTGATATGTAAATGCAAATGTGAATATTGTCGATATGATTATGCAATTTGTGAGATGATCTATATGTACTTGTCTATGTTTTGGATTTTTTTGTTGATACGATGTACTGATGCGAATGTATATGGATGACCTGATGCACTTATTATGTACGCAAATGATTTAATCATGTGAATGACTATCTCATGCAATATGATATGCAATTTATACTATGTTTTTGGTATGTCCAAATGTACTCAATCGACACAGAGATGACATAGTGATAGGTGGATGAAAATGAATGAAAGGATCACAGGCTTTCATTTGTAAACTTTGATACTCTACAGGATTTGCTTATTGCATGGATGATATGGATTTCTGGATATGAAATAGATGTGGATATTTTGTCATCATTAGAGTGCAAGTACTTTGCTTTCATCATTGGGTGCTTTTTGTTTCTTTTCTCTTTTTGAAATGTTGTAAGAAAATACAAGCATCTAGGTATAATTAAACCGAGGTGACCTGAGTATTCCTTACATGGATTTTGATATAGTAAGTTGATACAAGCATCTAGTCAAACTTGAATCTAGATGACCTGAGTACCTCTTGCATTTCAATAGACAAGGATTGCTCCTTTTCATGTTCAGACCTTCGAAGTCCTCAATGATCTTTTGTTGATCATGTCATTAGACAAAAGTCACCACATTACTAAAGTTTGATCCACAAACAATAGAAAATAAAATGATTATGCCCCCATCATAGCTTCTATAGTTTTTGGCATCCTTGAGTAGCATAGAAAGACATAATGACAAAAATCCAAGACCTTGAAGTTACCTTGTTCATAAAACACAAAACATTCTTGCATTAGACGCGTCTTCTTGCCATCATTGATATAGAATCAGTTTGAGTGTTTTGGTATATGTTTTTCTTCGCTTTGGATAGGTTGATGCTTTGTGCCAAGATTTTTGTTTTGGGAAGCTTGCTTTGCTGTGCATGCTTGTCTAGTGAAAGGTATCACAATCCTTATTAGTATCCTCTTAGAACATGTGGCATTCAAGAATCCAAATCTGTAACCAGGTCGAGGAGTTGCCCCTAGTTTAGACAAAGGATCAACTTATTATGGTTGACATGACAAACAAACATGGAGAGACATACCCTAAGGGACTGACCTAGTGCCTTGGGGGCTCATTGCTAAATGGCCTTGCCTACGTGACGACGTAGAGGCAACATAGTTCGGGGTGAACTTAATGGACCTAGGACCTAGGCAATGGTAAAGATGCAGAATTGGCATGGATAGCAGGACAAATGACAGTTGATGGAATGGATGGGAAAGAAGTGGAGTGGATCCTCGAGGGTGCATTGAGAATGGCCTTGCCTATGTGATAACTCAGAGGTGACGTAGTTTGACAACGGTTCAATGGACCGATTCAAGATGAATGATATGATGGACACAAGAGAAATCAAGCTGCAACAGATGGAGGAAGTGGTTTGTTGCAGATAGCACATGTTTACCAGGTTTTCACCACTTGCTTTTATTTACACAATAGCTAAAAATATGCATGATGCCTGTTTTCCAAGTTTTCATCATGGTATCTATCCCAGGCCCCTGTTTGCCAGGTTTTCACCAGAGGACAATTTTTTTTTTTCCATTTTTTTATTTTTTTATTTTTTTGTTTGTTTTTTATCACTTTTTCAATTTTTTTGTTATTTTTGGACTCTGTTGCATTGGGGTTTAGGTATAGAACTTGTGAAGATACATGTTATTGATAGGATCATCAAATAGTTCACCTTCAAATGTAGCCAATTGATAAGCTCCAGATCCATAGGCCGCAACGATGACATAGGGACCTAGCCAGTTGGGTTCAAACTTGCCTTTCTTCTCTCGATCTTGTTGATTTCTAGGATTTTCTCTAAGGACTAGATCACCAACTTGGAATACTCGAGGCTTTACCCTATGGTTGTAACTTCTAGACATTTGTTGTTGATAAGCTTTGAGATGGTTAAAGGCATGTTGCCTTCTTTCCTCGAGCAACTCTAACTCTTGAAGTCTGGACACTCTGTACTCTTCATCAGATATAAGACCTTTTAACAAAACTTGCAAGGATGGGATCTCAACTTCAATGGGCAAGATGGCTTCAGATCCATAGACCAGGGAGTATGGCATTGCACCTATGGGTGTGCGGATACTTGTACGATAGGTCCACAACATTGGATTTAATTGGATATGCCAATCATGACCGGTATCATTGACAGTCTTTTTCAAGATTTTCAAGATAGTTTTATTTGATGCTTCCGCCTGGCCATTGCCTTGGGGGTAATAGGGGTAGAAAAATGGTGCTAGATATGGAATTTGTCACATAGTTCCCTGACATCCTAATTTTTGAATGGTCATTTATTATCCTTGATAATGGATGAAGGGATACCATAGCGACAAATGATATAGTTCAAGATAAAGGAGGCAATCTGCCTGCCTGTGATATTGGCTAAGGGCACATCTTCAATCCACTTTGTAAAGTACTCAGTGTCGGTGATTATGAATTTATGGCCACTAGATGAAGGAGGGTGGATCTTGCCCACTAAGTCAAGTCCCCACTAATAGAAAGGCCAAGGAGTCATTAATGGTTACAACTCCTGTGTTGGTGCATGTATCAAGTTCCCATGGATTTGGCACTTCTTACATTTCTTTACAACATGATAGGAATCTTGTTCCATGGTTGGCCAATAGTATCCCATGCATATGAGTTTCTTGGCTAGGGTAGGGCCACTAGAGTGGGTCCCACATATACCGTCATGCACTTCATTTAGGGCAGTTTGATATTCCTCACTATCGAGACTTCTGCAATATAGGTTATTAGCGACAATGGCATACTGGGATGCCTGATGAATGAAGTTTCATTTTTGGTTGTTGGAGAGATCAGGTGGGAGGGTATTCTCTTTAAGATAAGAAAATATTCTTCCATAGAGGGGGGAATCAGTTCTGACAATGTGGCAAATGATATGTGATTCAGGGGTTTTATATGTAGGATGGGACACTAGCTCTACCAAGAACTCATAACATGATTGATTATTTGGAATATCAAGGAGAGATGCAATCGTGGCCATGGCATCTATAGCTTTGTTCTCAATCCTTGGTATCTGCTCAAAAGAGATCTTGACAAAGTATTCCTTGAAATCATCTACCATTCATTTGTAAGGGATTAATTTCTCATCCTTTGTCTGGTAGTCATCATTTACTTGATTTATGACCAGCTGTGAGTCACCATACACCTGAAGTTCTTTGATATTCCATTCAACTGCTAGCTTGATGCCAATGACTAGGGCTTCATATTCTGCCACGTTGTTAGTGCAGGGAAAGAGTAATCTGTATGATTTAGGAATTGTGTCACCACTAGGGGTGATCAACAAGATACTTGGTCCCAACCCATGCTAAGTGTATGAGCCATCGAAGTACATTTTCTAGGTTGTTGTGGTTATGTGAAAGATAGATTCATCTGGAGATTCAGAGCTCAAAGGGCTATCATCTATTAGAGGTGCATCTGCTAGTTGATCTAGAAAGTACTTGGCCTTTTATTGTGCTCATGTCTACATATTTGATGTCAAACTTCCTAAGAAGCATGACCCATTTGAACAATCTACCTGTAAGGGTAGCTTTGTTGAGTAAATACTTGAGTGGATCAATCTTTGCTACTAGTTTGACAGAATGTGACAACATGTAATGTCTCCACTTTTGGGAAGTGAAGACCACAATGAGGCATGCTCTTTCAATTGGCGTGTATTGTAGTTCATACCCAAAAAGTGTTCAACTAATATAATAAATTGCTTGTTCTTTCCCTTCATAATTTTGCTATGTGAGGAGAGCTCCCAAAGCTATTGGTGTGGCTGAGATATATAGTAACAGAGGTTTACCCTGAATTGGTGGCATCAATACAGGTGGTTTCATGAGATACTCTTTTAACTGTTGAAATGCCTATCACATGAATTATTCCATTTGAAAGGGACATTCTTATGTAGGAGGTGGGAAAATGGGTGGCACTTGTCTGCCAATTGAGAAATGAATCTTCTAATAGATTGCAATTTTCCCTGGAGAGACCTTAGTTGAGTGAGATTCTTAGGAGGCAACATTTCCATGATGGCCTTCACTTTAGCTTGGTTAACCTCGATTCCATTAGTAGACAATATATATCCAAGTAGCTTGCCTGATGTAACTCCAAACATGCACTTCTTTAGATTGAGGCATACAATAAACTATTCTAGTCTTGTGAAGATTTTGTCCAATACTACTAGGTGTCCTTCTCTTGTGAGTGATTTTGCCAAGATGTCATCAACATAATCTTCCATTATAGTGTGCATCATGTCGTGGAAGATTGTGGTTATAGCTCTCTAATATGTTGCACCGGCATTGTTCAAACCAAATGGCATAACACACCAACAATAGGTGCCCCATGGACTTGTGAACATAGTCTTGTGTTGGTCTTCAGGTGCAATTTTGATCTGGTTTTATCTAGAGAAACCATCCATTAGTGATAGCATGGTGTACCCTACCATGAGATCTACAATAATGTCAATGTTTGGCAAGGGGAAATCATCTTTTGGACAAGGTTTATTCAATTCCTTGAAGTCATTACATATTCAAACTCTTCCATCTAGTTTGGCAACTGGCACTATGTTTGAAATCCACTCAAGATAGTCTATTGGTTTGATGAATCCGACATCTAACAATTTCTTTAGCTCTTCTTTCACCATGAGGGCTACATGTGGGCGCATCTTCCTAAGTTTTTGTTTTATTAGCTTAGCTCCTAGAGCTAAGGATAAGTGATGCATTATGAGATTTGGATCTAGTCTTGGCATATTTGCATATGTCCAAGAAAATTTGATTTGTTTTCTTTTGAAGAATTTAGTAAACACTGGCTTTTCTTGTGCAGTTAAAGACTATGCCATGTGAATCATTCTGGGATTGTCACCTATGCTAACATTGATTGGCTCTGCTAGTTCTATCAAGATTGAAGATCTCTCTTGATGTGTGAGATTGGGTAGAGGGTCAAGCCTTCCATCCTTCAGCACCTCAGAGAGGTTCTCACTATTGGATATGTCTATATTTTTACTTTTTTCATGATCTAACACTGCTGTAGAGCAGTTTTCACCATTAGATCTTTCTTTCATTTTGACATTTTTGAGACTGAAAGGCTTGGCACTCTCTCCAAAATAGGCCTTGTCATTGAGTTCTATGGCATAGCTAGCCTTGTGGTCCCCTGCGGGTATGTGATCCCTAAGCTCAATATAGTCTATGATGGCTTCATCATTTTGAAAGTTATCAAGCTTAGGGGGAGTGTCTTGCAAGTCCCATTCTATGAGTTTTGGGTGCAATAACGATAAAGGGTCATTGGGTTGGTCTGGTTCGATGGCATTGATGGTCAAGATAGAAGTGTTATGGTGGTTATTGTAAGCATGGACAATACCTGCGATGGTACTCTCCATTAGTTGATCTGTCAAGGGGGGTATCATTCTTTCCTCACGACTTTCACTATTGTTATTATGTGGGTCAGACTCTAGCGGTCTAGCCCTTGAACTTTGTCCTTCAGTTACATGGGTTGGGTCATACTCATGGACCACATTGATATCTTTTTCATCACAAGATAGCTCAGAGAGACTATCCCATTCATATTCATTGGAGTCAGTCTCACTCGCCATTTGTAGTCAGTGAATTTGATCAACTAGATTAGTAGCAAATGTTTTTGGTTGTAGGCTTTTATGCTTATTTGCTTTGTTGGTTCTTGTTGTGCCAGTGTAACCTAGCCCTGTAGTGTGTTAGGCTATCAAGGTATGAGGTTGGATGGGTTTAGTGATACCTTCCTTTCTCGAACTGAGGGGACCATGTTCTTCATACCCCATTCTTTGTAGCATTTGGAATCCTGGACCATATTGCTCAATTTGTATCATGGAGTGATGGTCTTGTTGTGTTGATAGACTGATTTCATCCTTATATAACCATTGAAGAATGTCTTTTTTATCACTCTCCTCTTTAAGGCTTCCCCATTTGATAAACGGACCTTTGGTAGTTTCGACTGCCTTGGATTTGCTTATGGAAGGCCTTCCATATGATCTGGGAGATAGAGGGAGTTGTGCAAGCAGAAGGATTGGGCAATTGTGTACTCACCCAAGCCCTTATCTTTAAGTCTGAGGTTAGGTCGGGAAGCCTTTGACGTGGAATCGAGTGAAGCTGGGTCAACTTGGGATGAAGATGACGCAGAAGCATGGTTATGAGGAATCACAACTTTAGGTTTAGATTGAATGGAGTTGCAATATTGAAATGGATTGGGATCACCTTGGATGGTGATCTCTTGGCCTTCATAGGGGAATTTGATACACTGGTGGTATATTGATGGTACCACTTTCAAAGCATGTATCTAGGGTCTCCCAAGAAGAATGTTATACGCTATCTCCATGTCGAGGACTTGGCATGCCACATCTTTTACTACAGGTCCAACTCTGATTGATAAAACAATAGTTCCCTTGGAAGTTCTCTCCTCCTCATCATAAGCTTTGATAGTAATTTTATTTTTGGGATCAATAGCTTTCTTTGTAAACCCCAATGCAAGGATTAGCTTCAAGGTGCAAATATTCAAACTGGCTCCTCCATTGATTAGAACCCTTTTTATCTTGTATTTGTGGATGAAGGCTTCGATATGAAGAGATGCACTATGAGGTTGGGTAGTTGACATATCATCCTTTTCAGTGAATGATAGGGAGTGACATGAGGTAATGTGACCTACCATGGTTTGAAACTATTCTTCGGCAAGGTTCATTGGAACGGAGGCTTTTGATAGAGCTTTGTCAAGTATGGCCCTATGGGATAGGGATAGACGCAGAAGTTCCAGGATGGAGATATGTGCAGGTGTCTTATGGAGTTGATCTAGGACATTATACTGATTAGACGGAGAAGCTGGGACTCCTCTAAGAGTGACTCTATTACTGCGAGTGGTAGCATTACAATTTGAGTCTTTTTTTATAGTGATCACATTGACGTGTGGATCACTTTCAGAGATGTGCTTAACAACATAGTCAAATGACACATTTGTGTGATTGGTGTTGTTAGTTCCATCATTGTTTTGATTGGAAGACCCTCCCTGCTCATAGTTGGGAAGCAGATCTTTGAATGCCTGGTGATCATTATTAGAGGTATGTCCATCAAGTGATACTTTATTTTGATCTATTAAATCTTGGATAGTGTGCTTGAGTGCAATGCAGTCATTGGTGTTGTGCCCCATGTTTTAGGGGTACTCACATAAATCATTGTCATTCCACCAAGCAGGTTTGACTTTTGGTTCATATTCCCGTGCTGTTGGAAGAATTATGAGTTTATTTGTGATTAACTTCCATAGGGCGATTTCCAATGTTTCCCCTAGGGGTGTGAATTTCCTCCAAGGCTAATAGCTTGTAAACTGTGATTCAATGTTTTGTGGTTTATTTTGTAGGGGGTTGTTTTGCGGGTTTGATAAGTTGAAGATTGGTTGTTTTGGTCCCACATTTTTGGCATCTACCACTCCATCATTCACAATGTTCTTGTTCTTTGTCCATAATCTTGGTTTATCTGTGTTGTTATTGGTACTAGGAGTGTCCTTATAAAGCTTTATTTGACCTTTGGCGATTAAAGCCTTTTCGATGATGAGACCAATCTCAATGACCTTACTAAAGGAAGTAGGACATTGGATTTGTATCTAGTAGCTTAGCTCAATTTGTAAGTTATGGACAAACATCTCTATCATTTGTTTTTTAGGCATTTGATGTGGGCATTTACTTGCCAACTGTCTCCATCTTTGTAAGAAGGTGATGAAGGATTCTCCACCTTTTTTCTTGGTGTTACAAAGATCTAAAATTGAGCTGTCATGCTCAATATTGTAGGAGAAGTGCGTGACAAATTTGTCCACAAGTTCGTTAAAGGTTCTAATGCCAGGAGGTAGTCTAGAAAACTACTCCATGGCTTGTCCTCCTAAGCTTCTTGGGAATAGTTGCATAAGATAGGTATCATTGTGGGTGACTTCAAGGCATACAACGTTAAATTCCCTAATGTGATCTCTTGGATCACCCTTTCCATGATATTTGTCAAATTTTGGTACCTCAAATTTAGAGGGGAAAGGTATCATGATCAAGGTCCTATTAAAAGCATATGGTGAAATATCCTCTAGGGAATAATGCTTAGTTGACGTTCCTATTTGCATGTCTATGAATTGTTATTGTAAAGCTTGGATCTGTTGGGTTATTAAGCTTAGGGCTCTAGTAGAATCAATGGTTTCTTTTCTTTTGTCTATGGTCATCTTCTCTCATGTGCTTCCTTCAAGGTTTCTTTCTTCCTCAAATTCTTATAATGCTTCCATGTCAAAATCTTTAGGGAGCTTGACTCCTTGGTGTACTAAGTGAAGAAAGAATTTAGTAGGGTCTTGGGCAAGTACCTTGTCCATTATGCATTGGAACCTTCGGTCTTGTTGAGTTTGTAGAATCTCTTCCTGAGAAATTTCTTCATCACTGTTGTGAGGGGATGGAATAGTTTTGTCTGTCATTTCAATTTTCTTTTGTTTTTGGGATCTTGTTAAGACCATGCAAGGTGATTTGAGATGGGATGGAGTGATCTTGAAAGTTTTAAACAAGAGGTGATAGAATGTGTCAAGGTTTGAATAAGGTTTTCTTTAGATCTATTGGTATCAAACAAGTTGGTTGGAACAAAACGATAGTCAAAAGTAAGGATGATAGAAATCCAGTTACTTGATGTAGACTAGTTTTGTACAAGCCACTAGTGGAGTTCCAAGAGAAAAGGATGATTGATCCTTGATAATGGAGACTCACTAGGTTTGTTTGAGGTTGATACAATCAAGAATACATTGGTACTAACCTAGTTTTGGATATCTGGTTTGATTTTGGAAAAGTTTTGCGAAGTTTTGGATGATGTGAGCATGGGAAAAGCAACTATGTTGTGGAAAAGAATGAGATGACTGACTTGCATGGTTTAAATCAGATCTGGGAAACTGAAACAAGTTTGAAATGGGTGTTTGAAAAGTTGAATGTTTTTCTCAAAAAAAGTATGAAATGGATCTCTAGAATGGATGCGCAACAATAAATGCATAAGAACAAAAGGTAAAAGCGCAACAGGTTGAATCACATGTGCAGATCTAGAAAAGTTTGTATGTGCAACAATAGTAGGTAAATGTGCAGTAAGTCACAATGAATGCACAACAAGTTGTGATAAATGCGCAGTTCTAGTTTTTTGTTTGTTTTTGCAGTTATTTCCCTTAGGCATGTTTTTCAAATTTTTTTTTTTGGTTGAAAACTTGGTCTTTTACTTTTGATCTTTAATTATGGCAGATAAAGATACAACAAATGCAAAAAAGTTTTCATGATTTTTAATCTTTTATTACTTTTTTTTGTATGGACTCTTTTTGACACAAGAACAATTACAATCCTAGGTTGGAAAAGATAGTATTTGTTGAGTCCCCTAACTATGCAAATTAAAAGATGATAGCTTTAGGATCTTGGTAGCACCAACTCCCCTCCATAGTACTCACTTCTCATGCATACCAAGATCTAGGTTTCCTTAGGCTCATCCCCCTACTAAACCTTAGGATTGTCCCTACTATCTCTCCTAAGAACCACATGAATCAGGGCTGCTTCAAAGGTCTCACCTTTTGTGCCAACAAATAGAAGGATTTTGGTATACTAGGCAATGGCTAAGTAGTCAGGGCAACTGTTTGAGTGGTTATACATGTGGCAATGCTACTCTCCATTGTGAAGTCTCCTAGCCTTCGAGGGTTAGGCCTTGAAGGGTTTTGGGGGAGGTTGGTTATCAATATAACACAACGGCACTCATTGCAGGAAGCTTTCACCTCAAGCATAATTTATTTATTGTGGATCATTAGGGTTTGGCTTTAGCTTGTTACCACTTAGGGTCATTCCCACTTAGATAGGTGGGCATCTAAGGGTAGGCCCCTCTAAAGGTTATACATGTAAAATGACAAGTCTGACATTCTGGTCACCCAATAAAGGGGAGAGCATAAGCCTATTGTCATTCTGAAGACACAGTAAATAGTGGTTTATCCAATCCTATTTAAAATGAGAAAAACTATATGCATTACTCTACTTGGGCACACACATAGTTGTTAACTTTGAAATGATTAAAAGATAGTAATGGTTCTTTCCTTTCCAAGATAGCAATATTTTTAACTTAAAGAGATAGCAATATGGCAAAGATAACAATGATTTCGTTACTACTCTCCTAGTTAAAAACTATGTGAGATTTGCATGCATATTTTTACTTTTCTTGCTAGTTAGCCTATGATGTGTGTTTTAAGCAAACAAAACTATCTAGCTCTTAACCTTGCACAAAAATCAAAGAATCAATCCTACAAGACAAGTATCAGTGTTAGAAAGCCATCAAGAAATCCTAAAGTACTCCTCAAGACATATGCATAGCATAAGAGACTGAATACATAGAAACAATGCTCATAAGTACAGTAATTATAAATGCATAGGAGAATAGGTTATATGAGCAGATTTAATGGATGAATGCAAAGGACAGTCAAAAGCACCAAATCAAATGCTAGATGCACAGAATCTAGGGACAAATGCACAGTAAAATTGTATGCACTAGAACAGGTAGTACATGTGCAGCCTTGGAGGATGTATGCACTGGAAGGTTGTATGCACTGGAATAGTGATCAGATGTGTGCTAGGATTGCTTAGATGCACCAAATGAACTTGTACGGAAACTGTATGGAGCCTGTATGGGACCTGTCACTCAAGAACTTAGTTTTTGGATTAGATTTGGGGCAAAGTCTCCATGGTGGGCACTAGAAATGTTATGGGGAAAATTGGATAATATTAAAATGAATCACAAACCCAATAACTCAATGGAATATGCAAATAACAAAGATTAAAACAAATAAACAAACTTACAGAGCTTTGTTACCTCACGACTTCCATTGTTCACCAAGTCTCGATCAATCTTTTGTGATGAATGTAGCCCTCAGGAAGCTTGCTTCCTTGATTTGTTTCCTCAAGATGATGATGGAGAAATGGCTAGGATACTTGTTGTATTGAAGGTGAGCTTCAATGCAATGTAGGATGGATAATGAATAATGCGAGAGTGGGGGTGCCAAGGGCGCGCTATGGATTCTGTAGAGTAACCTTACTTGAAAGCTTCTTGATATGAAATGGAAGAATAGAGGGGTATTTATAGACTTGTGTGAGAGAAGATCAACGGTGTAGCAGAAATAAGAAGATCAATGGTAGAGGATGTTTGAGAGAATGTGCGTAAATAGAAAGAAGACATGTGTCATTCAAAAAGTTATTTTTTTTTTTTAATGATGATGAGCTTTGATTTCATAAATTAGAATATATTTTTCTAATTTAAGAGTTTGTTGATAAAAACAAGGTTGCTTTAAATCAGGTAACTCAACTTTTGCTTTTGTATGACAAGGAAGATTTATTCTTAGAAGATTTGGAAGATTTTTTAGAAGATAAGAAAGAAAATTAAATAAATAAATTTAATTAATTGTTTGTACAAGATTTAGAGGAATAAATAAAATATTTGATTATATTTTATTTTTGGAGGCAGAGATTTAATTTAAATAGATTTTGCATTTTATTTAAATTTGGGAGAATGAATGATTTAATTAAATAATTAAAATTGTTTAATTGTTTAGAAGAATAAAGTTGATTTTGATGGAATGAATTAAATAAATGTAATTTATTCAATTAATGGGAGGAAAATGAATCAAATAAATAACTTGATTTATTTATTGATAGAGAAATATTAAGATGAAATAAATATTTAAAATATTTATTTAGACAGAGTCATGTCACTTTTAGGTGTATATAGCAAGTATAGTTGGCCATCTAAAGTCTGATCTACAAGAAAGTAGAGACAATGAAAGACATCTTGAAAGACAAATTATCATTCTCAAACATGACCTAGAAGTTGCAAATGAATACAAGGAGAAGTTCAAGATAAGTTCAGCTAAACTTGAAGCAATACTTGAGGGTCAGAAAAAGGCTGATGACAAGCATGGTCTTGGATATGAGAAGGTTGAAAGCTCTGGATCTGGACAAAGAAACTTTCAACCAAGGAATGAGAGAAACAAGCCTAGAAGACCTCTGGTAAGATAGCCTAAAGCTCAAATGTATCCATCTTTCTATGGAAATTGTTTCAAGTGCAATAAATTTGGTCATAGAGCCACTCAATGCAGAAGTAGAGTAAATCAAAATAATCCATCCTTCTCCAAACAATGCTTCAATTGCAAGAGGTATGGTCATAAATCCAATGATTGTAGAAGTATGATAATGAATAACTCATCAAATAGAGGAAATAGGAATTCTTCCAATGGAAAATGCTTTGCATGCAATAGATTTGGACATATGGCCATTCAGTGTAGATCAAGAGGAAATCAATCAAATGGGAAAAGAAATGTTGTGTGCTTCAATTGTAACTAATCTGATCACTTTGCAAGATTTTGTAGAAGTAGGATTAATGAAAGAAGGGGTCCAGTAAATAGAAAACTGGATGAGTAAAGACAAGACAAAAACAAAAGGAAAATTGATGAGAATGAGATCTAGAATAAAATGAGCGAGACATGGGTCAAGAAAGCGACTCTGAACCTTAGTAATGGGTCCACACCGGAATCCGGTGCTGACAATTCCTCCAGTAATTAAATTAGGAGCTCTGGCTCAAGGGGAGCTGCATTCAACATCAAATTCCCCCAGTCAGTAAGTGGGTGCAAGGACATGGCACAATGAGTAAAGATATTTTGAATTGTTTTAGATCTTTTAGAAGGATTTCTAGAAGAAAAGATGTTAATATGAAATTTTTTGCTGAGTAATTCATGAAGAACAGTTCAAGAAATAGAGCAACTAGATGAAGTTAGGGCAACACATTTATTACAATGTGAAATTAGGTTTTGTGGAGGATAAAAGGTCACTTGGTCATGCATTTGAATCACTTTGCATTTGAAGGAAATAAGAAGAAGTGCATCTAAGCTGCAAATCCAGAAACCAAGGCATGAAGAGTGAATTCAACCGGCAATTGATCAACTCTAACCCCACTGAAGAAAAAGGCACTTCTCTATAAAATCTTGAATCTAAAATCTATTGAGATGGCTACACCTCTAGTTGTTGATGTAACTGAAAGGCCCCGACCAATATTTAAGAAACATCCATACAAATCAGTTGAAGTTGAACCGTTAGGTGCATTTTCTAGAGTTCCATATGACATACTGCATATTGAGGATATTAGGGCATACATCCACTGTAACATGGATGAATTTGGAACCTGAAACTCTTGGATTTGTTTAACAACTACTTAAGGGATGATAGCCATAAATTGAAACTGGAATACAACGCCATAGAAAGAAAACATTTTTTGCAAGTCATTAGGTTTTTGATATTTGATGAGAATGAATGGGATTGATACATCTTGATCCAAATACATGATGAGTTCATATAGCTATTGAGACCATTAAGATTACAAAGGATGTTATCAAGATTGTAACTGGGTTAAATTCATCCAGTGGATTACCCATGCTGAAAGTCGTGAAAAACCAAATAGTGACTGATGCTACCGGTGCCAAGTTTGACAAAAGAGTAATGACCATCAATGATATCATAGAGCTAGATATTAAATTTGCCTCCATGGTGATTGGGTACAAAATTTACCACTCCAGTAGGGAAAATTTTGTCTCTGGAACTGCAATATATGCAGCCTATCAAATGTTAAAGGAGAATGCCAATTTTGATCTTTGTGAACTACTACAAAATCAATTGATTGAGAATTTGAGAAAAATAAAGAAAGATAAGAAAAATACCTTCGCGTATGGTTCCTTGATTATATGCTTGTTCTTTTATTTTATGAATGAAGTGCCTGGAGTTTAAGGTGTGCACTGGACAAATGATAGGCCAGTTACATGGCAAATAAGAGATCATCTACTCATCCTTGGTGATTCCCAAACTTAGAAGATAATCATTTGGGGTTACTTCAAAAAATTTCAAAGTATGATGCATGCAAGAGAAAGAATCCCTAAGTCAGTTGTGGAAAAATATGAGAATGAAATATGCTTTATGGCTAACACTGATCAGTGCCTGATGGAGCTTATGGAACCCATAACCATATGGATT
Organism: Cunninghamia lanceolata; assembly: GCA_027924645.1. Classification (NCBI taxonomy): domain Eukaryota; kingdom Viridiplantae; phylum Streptophyta; class Pinopsida; order Cupressales; family Cupressaceae; genus Cunninghamia; species Cunninghamia lanceolata. The sequence continues at coordinate 1,253,649 of BSBN01000585.1, forward strand.
ATGCCAATGGGATATGAGGTTGATGAGAAAGTTTTGGAAATGTATGCTCAACATCTCCTAAGAAAATCAAAAGACACATTTGTGGAAAGGTTTGGAACATACAAGAAGCTAAGTCTAAAGTTGCATGTGGAGCTTAGATGGCCAGAGACCAAAAGGAAAGTGCAAAAGCAAGTTGAAAGGTATGCTAAGAGCATTGGCCTAACCAAGGAGGCAGTGAAGAAAAATAGAGAAAGAATTGAAAAGGCTGAAAGAGAAAAACAAGACAAGAAACAAGAAGATGCACCAGTGGAACCATCCTCCCCTTCAAGGAAAACAAGAAGCTCTACAACTATCTCAGAACAATCCAAGTCTATTAAGACACCGTAAGCCACACCATTTGGTGAAGGAGGAAAGAGGAAGAAAACCAAGGCCACAAGAGCCTACAAGAGCACAAAATATGATGAGGAAATAGAAATAGATGAAGAAGTTAAAGAGATAAGATTAAAGAAGGCCAAGACTTCAAAGGCCTCTAAGAACCAACCCTCTAGAAGCAAAAAGGCAAGTAAAAGGCAAGAGACTGGTAAGGTTGCTATGACTGTTGATCAAAATGTAAAATCAATTACTATTCATGGGAATCTAAAGCCTATAAGAATAGATTATGATAGTTTTGATGAAGCAAATAAGAAAATCTTGGAGGATGCCACCATCCTATACTTGAATAAATTCAATAGAGCTCTATTGGAAATTTTGCAAGAAATTATGAAAAGTTTAAGGAAAATACTAGAAATGAGGAAGGAGGCCACCAAAGTCAAAGACATAGAACTCAAAGAATATGTTCTTTCCACCTTGTGTCCATTAATGACCAAAAGAGAAGCTGATAAAATCCTCAAGGAGCTTAAGGAGAAATTCAGAAGCAAGATCTAGATGAACAAGTTAATGCTTGGTGAAACTGAGGAAGTTGTAAAGGAAACATAAGAAATTTTGAGAAAAGCCCTTGACAAAGATAAATATTATATTGTTTTAGAGGAACAAGAAGCTCCAGAAGAAGAGACTGAAAAAGGAAATGGTGACCAAGGTAATATGCTAGATCCTCCGGAACAAACCTATGAGGAGACAGATGATGGAATTGATTCATCAATTCCAGTTGTTGAAGAAGTGAACATCAATGAGCAACACATAGAGATTGATGACTCCTCTATTCCAAGAGAGGAGAAAATAAACAAAGAAGATATAGAGATGGTGGACCAAATTGATGATGCAGGTGATACTCTAACTCCTCCTGACCAATCAGAAAAGGAAGATAATGTTGAGAATATTGCTGCGACACTAGATCCTCCAGAATAGATTTTAGATGGTAAGGACAAAGGAGAGAATCCCACTGTAGATGATACAGAAAAAGGTTAAGCAGAGAAAGAGAAAGAAGAAAGTAAGGATGAGAAAACAAAAGAAGATGGTGCAAATGTTGAAGCACTCAAACAAGATAGTCCGGAGAAAACCCAAGAAGAGGAAAGTGTTCCAAAAATTGTTGCAAGAGACACTACAGATGCAGTGAAAAGTCTTTTGGATAAAGAGATGCTTGTGTTTGATGAACCTGAATTACTTCAAGGACCAATTAATCTAGATGCTCTCTCGGGTACAAGTGATGAAGATTGCATCCTTCACTCAAGCCAAGGCCAGAGAGAAGTTGTTAAAATCTCACATGGAGGATAGTGAACTATTAGGGCTTGCAACCAGAGTCCTAGAAAAGTTAGTGCCAACTTGCCAAAAGTCTCCATTGGATTCCCCCTCTGCTCACCTAAAGAATCTTGTAAATGCTGTAAGTACACATTTTGAGTCTTTTAAAAAATCTGTGGAAGTGAAAGTTCAGAAGGAATTTTTGGATAAAAAATTTAGTGAAGTTAAGAATCTAATAGGAAATGATAGGATGATACTCATAATTAGCATAAGGAGTATTTAGAATGCTCTAAATGATGGAAGTGATATGTACAAGTTCTATCTATCATGGCCCAAAGTTAGTGATGATATTGAGAAGAAGATAAAGGAGCAAGAACAAAAATTGCCAAATCTTTCTCAAATTTTTGATCCTCTAACAATTTCGCCTATAAGTCAGGAATGTAAATTAATTAGCTTGATAGATGAGATAAAGAATCTTGTTAAAGAAAAAGGTAACATTATGAAGAGAATGTGTGAGCTCTGGGAATTGACTGCCCCCAAGTTAGAAACCATGTTTAATGCTTTATCAGAAGCTCAAATTGTACTTCAGACAAGTAATCCTCTGGATTTGACAAAGGAAGATGTATATGCATTTTTGTTGAGTGGACACATCTCAATTTTGGATGGAATGAAGGGAACTTTGGCCTCTAAACTTGAGCAATTGAGAAACAGTTTTGTAGACATTCTCAAGTTCATGTGAATAGAACTTAATGATTAGTTGTACGTATGCGACACTACACAAAATTTTTGGAGAATTTTGGCTTACGAAACCCACCCTTTGCCATTGATGTCAAATGGGGAGTGAAGATCAATGAAAAATGAGGAATCTAGCAAAGGGGGAGCACCAGAAAGTAGTGTGAACAACAGTATGGAGCACAAGCAAAGGGGGAGTTATTCCGACACTTAGTCATTTTTCACTAAGTGTTGGTATCAATGCCAAAGGGGGAAATTGTTGGAAAGAGACACTGCTAGGCATGATAAGTGTTGTCATTGATGGCAACTAAGTCTCTACTACACATTGGCATTACATATTTTGCCCATACCATAAATCACATTGAAGATTTGTCTAAGTCCAGGGAGTCAAGAACAGAGTGTGTGACAAGGTCTGGTATCTTGATCCAGATCTCTCTGATGGTAGATCTTAGTATGCTATGGATCTGAGGGAGTCATAAGCATTGTCAAGATAATCTAAATCTAGAGTTTTGGCCTCTAGTGATGAAGGATTCAATAGTTATCAGCATCTGAGTATCAGGTTAACAGTTTGATAGAGCAGACTGAAGAAGAACAGGTTGACCTTGAAATTGATCTTGGTTTCGGATGTATGGAAGTTGTTGGTTGGACAAGTTGTGATGATATTTGATAGTAGCTAACCTGATTAATGATTTAAGACTGCAAGTTTTGGTTTGTGCTACACATGAATTTAGCTGACAGAGTAGAATTTTCAATAAAGTTTTGTGTTCTTGACGCTGACTGAAAAGTGGTTGAAGATTAGGATGCAGATATATATAGTGTTGATATTAGAACAGACAACTGAGAGGGGGGGTGAATCAATTGTCACCAAACCTTCTATTCTTTAAATCCTTAAAGCCTTCTTATATTTCAACAGCATAATAATAATTCAATCATGGAAGCAAAATGCAATAACTTAAGAGCAGAAACACATTCAACACATATGACACCAAGATTTTAACGTGGAAAACTTGGTTAAGGGAAAAAACATAGGGTGACTAACCCAAGATTGTATTCTCTGTTAAAAGAATATGAAGAAAAAAAATGGCACTTGCCAATTAGGGCTCACCGCCTGAGCACACTGCTCACAAGAGGCCCACTACCTACAGGAGACACATTGTCTATAGAATAATATAAATATTACATACTTGACCTGTAGATTAGCATCTTCACCATGCTTGAGATAGTTCCATTTAATCTCAACACTTCTGCTTTGCTTTTCACTCCTCTCCTCTCTATCACTTTCTCATCACAACCATAGATACATTTGAAATGACTTCACAAATCTTATTTATACATGACATCAACTTTGGAATGATCATCAAAGTCAGCACAACACATACTTTATTTTAATATAGAGCAATTACACAAATACAACTTGACTTATTACAAAAACTTCATGTACATCACTACCCTGTCAGCCATGCATATATGGGACTTTAATCTTCTTCAAGGAACATGCCATGCTTCGTAAAACATCTTCAAGATCATCTGTAACATGTGCAAAACATCTGGTCGGCCAAGACTAGGAAGAAGATCATTACTAAAAGGTAAATCTTCAATTACGAGCTCTATCTTCAATGTGGACCGCCAACACGAACTAGACATAATCTAGAAACCCCCACAAGCATGCTTGAATTACCAAGAACATCCACACTGTTAGGTCTCAAGAATGCAGGCTACTAATCCTAAGAGGATGACAGGCTCTATGCTTATATTCGCAATGTTTTTGAACTAACTTGACGAAATTAACCTTCAATGGTTTGGTGATTTCCTGCACTTCAGGTTTTGCTACACCTAGGCGGGTGAACCTTAGGAATTAAAGCAGACTAAATGTAAATGTATTGACTAATTGAATCTATCTACAATGGCAAAGTGTGTAGGATAGATGAAAAGCTTGCTATCTAATTCTATATCTTATGCCTAATGAGTGGTTTGGTAGAAATTGTATAAGCAATATCAAGGTAAAAAGGATTTTAAATGATGAATTGAAAGTGCCTTGTTGTGTAAACAGAGTCAAATGAAGGACTAAGACTAGTGGCTTATAGTGGACAGTAATTCTAATTGTTTGGCACAATTTTAGTTTATAACTTGTATAAACGTGCAAGAAAATAACTGACAAACTCTTCTTGATAATCCAACCAATATAATTAGATATCTTATAATTCACCAGAAGGTATTTTAATCCTTTCTTGAAGGAACCAATTGAAATGAATATGCAAGAATAACAGATAATATTATCTTGGAGATAGAATGGCAATCCTAATTATATGGCTCTACTTAGTAATCCAAACTAACACTTCCAGGTTACTGTGACTGATCAAAAGGATTTTAATTCCTCAAATGGAAACCAATTTACTCAATCACACAGATACAGCAAATGTCCATTGACAAATTAACTATATACTTGATATATTAATTTGAATAACAAGGAAATACAGAACTGGAGACAACCACACAATTGAATAATCTTAACAAATAATTGATACCAAAATAGAACCACTAAATCAGAGAACTTCAATCTACTTCTTCAATAAAAATATGCAACATGGTCTTTGAGAAACATTATGAATTATATGTATATATTCTACTGCTGATGATTTTTCAGCACCAATTGTTTGAACTTATATAGATATTTTTGTGAAGAGACATAACTCTTCAATAAGTCTTTTGGGAAGTTAACAAGATTAACAATCATAACATAACCATGATTAGGCTCTATTCAACCATAAGTAAATTTTAACCACATGGTCTAGGTACTCTTGATCACGATGGAAATCCGTAAGTTCAATGGCATTCCTTGTAATCACATCCATTGTGACCATGTTTTCCAGGTGTTTGCAGGCTTCTCCAGATGTAGAATCTTTGTCTTTAAGAGCTACCATAGCCTCGTGTAATATAGCTTGACAATCAATGCTCCACTCTTCTTTGCTTTTTAGTTCTTCATCACTTTTGAATAACACGGGCACTCCTGCTTTCGAAGCTTCAGCACATTCCTTAGCATTAGTTTTAAGTTGATCGTAGTACTTCTGATGTTGCTCAATCAATTATTTTGCATTGGAGGCACCTGCAATGTCAGAAGCATCTTTACTTTGTATCTCATTCAATTTCTCCTATACTCTCTATTTGAGCCTTTCATGTTCTCGAATTGCTTTATAATTCTGAGAGTAATTATCCCAAAACATGTTTAACCAATGCACCATGTTGGTATGCCTGTTCTGTAGCACTGTGACAAGTGTATCCATCTGGATTTGTGCTGCCTGATCTGTGGATAATGCTTGGGTGCTTTGTGAACTTTCACCCTGGGTTAACCTCCTTGTTGACTCCCCAAAGGTGCTCTTAACAGCATCCTTTAAATAATCATTTTCTTTTGTCAATCTCTCACACCTCAATTTGTATGCATCTCTTTCCTTAATCAACATTTGAGCCTATGCTTTATTTAGCTTTGCAACATTAATACCAATGTCTCCAGTGATCAGAGGGTCAGTTTCCCCTGCCTTTAAAGTCATGACATGACCAAAAAAAATTTAGTGTCTATAATAGCAGTCTTCTTATGGGGAGGATATAGAGCCCAGATCATCAATGAATTTTTGTCGTTATTGTATTTTGTACCCATATACACTTCACTAACACCTTCTGGAGTGAGTTTATACTTATCATCTGTATTATTTAGAAAACTGTCAAAAACTAAAGCAGAATTTAAATCAAGGCTAGGAAAAATCATTACCCCTGCATCTTTAAGCAACTGTCAACCCTTGCTAGGGGTCATATCCCGCATCTCATTATCCACTGTTGTTTTCAACATATCTAGTAATTGTCTTTCATTGTCAGCAGAGACATCATCCACTGACTCTCTGATTTCCTTCCCTTTGTATTTATACAAAAACAACTTAAACTCTTTTGAATGAATAAATTTGTCATTAGAAATAAAAGAATCATAAGCTATTTGATGTGGGTCTTCATCAGCAGACCCCTCCTCATCATGTATTATGACAGGAAGCTGATATTGTTGCATTTTTCTCTTGGACATTTTTACTGTTTTGTCCTATGGCTCCTCTTGCCCTACCGGTTCTTCATCTCTAGAGGATACAACCTCAATCTCTGCCAGCTATTTTCTTTTCTCACTCAGATCCCTGTTATATTTTTCTACCACCAATTCTACCTCAGCCTCTTCTAGGTTTCTAATGACATCATCATGTGCATAAGGGATATGTATGTATCCATTGAGGTTTTGCTTCCTCCGAGCAGATTCAATAAAACCCTCAAGATCAAATCCTTTTCTTACCTCAGCACACCTCATATTGTAATGCATCAATTTATTCAGGATGAGATTGTAACCTTCTTTAGAAACAACAGTGAAATCTCCAAAACATAAAGTGCTGGGCATAAATGATGTTTTGTCATGGGAACTCAGATACATTACATTTGAACACTGCATTTGCCTAACTATTTCTAGATAAGCAATTCTCTCAGGGACAGTTTTGGGTAAGATGAATGGAGTTTCCTCAAAACCATACACTCTAATCATGGTAGCATCTTCAAAACAATACCAATCTCCCCAATTATGAATGACAGTAGGAGGGCCACCAAAATCTTTTAATCTAAGGAACCTCTTTATCTCAGTTGAGACCAAATACTCACAAGGGTGACTGAAATATCTATACAACACTTTTAAACAATATTCTTCAAATTGCACATAACTAGAATGGGCATATTTACTGTCCCATATCCTAGTCCACATCTGTATTGGTAACCTTTGTCCTTTCTGGTCTGCAGGAACAACTTTAAATTCACTTGGCCATAACCCCACTTCCTGGCCATAATATAGCACTATGTGCATAAGAAGTGAGTAATTCTCAAAAGAAATAGTTGGGGCATTGTTTCTTATTGTAGTCAGGCTAGAAATTCTACTAACAATATAGGCAGCATAATCAAACTACCTTGCATTATGACATTGGATGTCAGTAGCTATAACCATCAAAGGGATTGTCATGAATTCAGGGACCTCTGATCCTAGGACCTAGCCCACAGAATAATAAGTATGTTGTATATATGGTTTAAATATTGCCACATGAAAAGGAGGACCATCATTCTCGTTTAGAGGCACCAATTCTCCTTCAACTCTGGGCCTATGAATAGGCAATCTCCATCCATTGTAGGTTGTATCCATTGTCGAGTATTCCTTTTCTAGATCCTCATAAACAATGGGGATAGTGCATAAATCATCCAAATTGAATACTTCACAGATGGCATTTTTTGACAAATGTATAATAGGCTCCCCTTGTGGGTTGCATATAGCCTTCAGACTTGGGTTGTATTGTTTGGCAAGAAGTTGGAGGAGTTTAACATTCAGGAATACATCAGGCACAACTAATTTACCCAAATTCAAATGCCATGGGTTTAACACTGGAGCATTCCTAAATCTTCTATTGTAGTGGAATTTGAAGAGTTCATATCCTCTGATCAGGGTCCAAATGTTTCCTAAGTGTTTACATTTGTCTTCTAATTTTTCCACTTCTACCGTAAGTTGAGTAGATCTTCTAGCCTTGGGAGTTGACCCCATCAATTGATCAATCAAATCTTGATTGAGCTTTCTATCTTTTATCTTTTCTTCAGGGGTTTTATCAATTTTTTGCTTCTTAGGTTTACTTGTTTCTCCTTGTGATTTTCTACTCTTTCCCTTTCCCAGAGTCTCCATTTTCAACCTTTGACAGAAAATCAAAATACAAGCTATAACACCAGTTCGTATGTATGTACCTATCGTCTATGGCTGTGATCGAAATCCTCTGTTTGCAGTTCAAGATTCCCCTGTATTCTCTTCTCAAACAACTCTGTTAATTTTAATTACAATGATCTGAGAGGATTTCATCACCATTTACATTTAATTGTTTGAGCAATTCAATGTCCTTCATCGTTGTGAAATGTCACATTGTCATAACTCCTTTCATCGGCACGATTTTTAAAATGTCTGGGTGATTTTAATATCTCCTCATGGCTTGAACAATCAATCGGTGTAACCCTTCAATTGTCTCCCCAACGTTATATTAAATCATATCGGTAGGAGATGTCCATACCTTTATCCGATGTGAAAGCAGGCGCAACTACCATCGGCATGACCTCTTTCATCGCTGTGTGATTTATATTTCCTTCCGACATATCAAGTGTTACCGATATAACTATCGGTGAGAGTCTCATTGACATGTGTGACAATAATTATTATCAGGGTGATTTATGCCATCAGGATAATCTTTTTTAAGTTACTTGATCATGGTTATCTCCCTGATGGCCATTTTGTATTCTTTATCAGAGAGAACTTCCCGAAGTGTCACTGGCACTTTTATCATCGTGACCTGTGGGTCCGTAAGACATATACATTTTATTCCAACCTGTTTAGTTGTGTGGATGGATAAGTATATTAGAATGACTCGTACCAAAAGTGCCTTTTGTTGTTTCACCAAGACACTGGAGTATCATAGACTCATTAATTTTTTACTCCGATGTTCATTTCCTGCCGATGGCTATTATTTCCTTCGATTTGATAGGATGCTCGGTGAGAGTTTCACCGAAATGCTTCATCGATATGATATGTACCATCGGGATAATGTTCAAAGTATTACCCGATAGCCCTTAGTCATACCGATCGGTGTGACTAATAGATCTTCTTACTGATAAAAAGGCCATCAGGATGATTTCCTCCATCGGTGACTTTTGTAATTTTCTCTTCGATCCTTGTTCTCACACCGATAGTTATTTCTATTGGTTTCCCATGGATTGGCATAAGCAACATAAAGTTTTGCTGATGGTATGAAACTTAAGCCATTTACATTGTTTTGCCATGGACCTTTTGTAGGATGTATCAATTTTTTACTATGATTTTGGGATGATTTATTCAGATATGGCGAAGTGAGAATAAAGAAAAATTTTAAATTTTTACTATCCCAATAGTGGCTCTGTCTGGGATGTATACTCCCTATGAGTATAACAAGGATTCAGATCTCTTGGGGGAGTAGACCACATGTTTCATTTGTTCGGGATGACAATTGTAGAAAGATGGGAAATGAGAGTAATAATAATGGGGAACGGGAATGATCCTATACTATTGTACACGGAAAGCCTCCTTTTTTTTGATATAGAGATTGATAGGATTGTCCATGTACTGGCAGATCCTAATCTCTTTAGGTTTTCCTAAACTACTATGCATGGAATAAGATATTTTGAGAATTGTTTGAGGGTTGTCCATGCACTGGCAACACTCAATCCTCCTTGTGCATGATTATGAAAAGAACGACTTCAAATATTGCCCATGCACAGGCAATTCTTGCTCTTCTCCAAACATATTGTGCAAATAATAAGAGTCATCACCTCCTTTGCTGGTGATAACAAAAGGACCTAACCATAGAGCCTCAAATTTTCCATGCTTTCCTTTGTCCTGACACCTTGCATTCCACATTAGTACAGATCATTTATTTCAAACCTTCTATCTTTGGCCTTTTTGTCAAAGAGGTATTTCACTTGTGATTGTAACTTAATATTCTACCTTTGAGCTATTCTTCTTGTCTCATCAAGTTCTACCAGATGTTCCAACCTCTCCTCCAGAGGTTTAGGAATGTTTAAATCTTCTTGGAGAATGAATTTGTATACTGGTATGAGATTTTCTAATGGTATTCTCACTTGTACCCCATACACCAGCTCAAAAGGAGATCTACCAATTGCCCTTTTACAGTTATCCTATCAGCCCATACTACCATTCTTAATTTTGAATCCCATGCTTTCTTATTTCTATCCAACATTCTCTTTATGATTTTCAAGAGGCTCTTGTTACTTGATTCTGCTTGTCCATTTTCTTGTGGATGATAAGGGGCAGCATAGGACATAGCGATGCCATGTGTACCACAAAATTTTTGAATTCATCAGATCTGAAACACATTCCATTATCTGTAATTAACCTTACTAGAGTGCCAAATCTGAATATAATATTCTCCATCAGAAAGTTGATCACCACCCTACTTGTTTCTTGTTTGGTTGGAATTGCCTCCACCCATTTTGTAAAGTAATTAGTTGCTACTAGAATCCATTTGTGTCCACCACTTGATTTCTCTGCAAGTTCACCTATGAAATCAATACCCCATTGATAGAATGGGGCCTCGACTTGCATGGGTTTTAAGGGAAATGCTCCCTGATATTTCAACTTCCCTGAAAACTTCTGACATGTTTCACACTTTCTAGTGTAATGATATGAATCATTAAAAACTTTAGGCCAATAGTATCCAACCCTCAGGATCTTGTGGGCTGTAGTTTTTGCTGAAAAATGACCTCCACACATGCCTTCATGTAACTCTTTCATGACATGTTTTGATTGATACTCATCTAGGCATAATAGTAAGATCCCATCTCTATTTTTCTAGTAAAGATCCCCATCAATAAATACATATTTTGAGGCTTTCAACTTAAGTGTCCTTCTTTTGTTATCATCATACCCCTCTGGACACTTCATATGTTTTAGATAATATATAATGTCAGGATACCATGGAGTATGCTCAATACTAGAACTTGCATTATCAACATCATTAGCACTACATATCTTGGAAGCATCAAGATTACTTTCAGCCATCAATCTGCCAAGACCTTGTTCTCTCACTAGCTTAGTGATCTAGATTTCAATATTGAATTCCTGAATTCTATTTATCCATCTACATCTTCTACCGGTGACTTTGGTTTGGACCAATACATCCTTTACGACAGCATTAGGTACATATGCTATGATTTTAGCTCCCACCAAGTATGGCCTAAAGGTTTTTACTGCCTTTACCAATGCATATGCCTATTTTTCAACAATGTCATACTTTAACTCTACATTCTGAAGGGATTTGCTAAAAAATGAGATAGGCTGTTCATATCCATCATTGTTTTTCTGTAATAGCACTGCTGCAACTGTATGATAAGACGCAAATGAAAATAGTTGGAATGGCTTATTGAAATCAGGGGATATCAAGACAAAAGCTTCTTTGATTGCTCTCTTAATGGTAGAAAACACTTCTATTGTTTCTATCGTCCATTTCACCTCTAAGTTCTTTTTTAGCATCTTTGATATAGGACAAACAATTTTTGCAAAATTTGATATAAACCTTCTGACAAAGTTAATCTGGCCAAAAAATGACTGTATAGCTTTCACATTTTTTGGAATAGGCACTTGGTCAATTGCTTTTACTTTTTCAAGATCTATTTTCACTCCATCTTTCGAGACTATGTGGCCAAGCAATTTCCCTTCTGTCACTGCAAAATGGCACTTCTTAGGATTCAATGAGATCCCATATTCCAGGGCTTTGATAAATATTTGCTCTAAATGTGTGCAATGATCCTCAGCCCTTTTAGAATATGCTGTCAAGTCATCCTGATATACTATCATGACCTTATTAATTAACTCAGCAAAAGCCACATCCATTGCTCTTTGGAATGTTGCTCTAGCAATAGTGAGCCCGAATGGCATTCTCAAATATACATATGTTCCCCATGGAGTGGTGAATGCAGTCTTAAATTGTTCTGATTCTTTGACTTTCACCTGATTGTAACCTGAGAAGCCATCCATCATTGACAATAATTCACATCCAGTAACCTTTTGTAATATTGCTTCCATATTTGGGAGGGGATAATTATCTTTAAGAGAAGACTTGTTTAAATTTCTAAAATCCACACTTAGTCTAATATCACCATTCTTTTTTCTGACAGGCACTAAATTAGAAACCCAGGAGGAATGCCTAATGGGTTTAATGATAGCTCCATCCCTCAACTTTGTAAGTTCTTCTAGCATTTTAGGAGCTAATGTAGGATTGATTGGCCTCTATTTTTGCCTGAATGGTTTAGCATCTGGTTTTAATGGTATCTCATGTTGAAATAGATCCTCTCTATATGCCTTTAAATCATCATATGACCAAGTAAATACATGCCTAAACTTTCTAAGTAAGTTGATGATTCTGCCCCTAATTTTTTGGTTAAGATTTCTTCCAATGTACACATTCTTTGGGGCTGCTTGTGTCCCCAAATTGATTTCTTCAAGGTCATTAGGTACCACTAGTGTGTCTTTCATTTTAAATCGGTCATACCCATCGAATGGTTTTTCCAATGCTATAAGCCCCTTAGGTATTTTATTTGTTTTCAACTGAACTATCTCTTGACCAAAAAGGGTTTCCTTCCCATCATGTTCTTCTACAAATGCATTAAAATCAATCTCTTGATTTTCATAATGATCAGCACAATGTAAGAACTTCATTATATCAGCATCGTTGTCAAACACTTGCCAATTATATATATTATTTGGGATGGTAGGTCTGGTTTTGAATTCAACCTCTGTAATTCCTCCTAATGTGACATCATCCCTTTTCAATGCAATATTTGCTAGAAAATCTGCCATGATGTTTTTAGACCTATCAATCCAGTTGATTGAAAAGGCATCAAATAATTCAATATTATCCCAGACTACATTTCTATACTGTCTCAACCTCTTGTTTTTTGATAGGTATTTTTCTCTTACTTGGGAAGTGACCAATTCAGAATCACCATATACAGCTAACTTTTTTATTTTATACTTAGTGGCTATGTTCAAACCAATGAGAAAAGCTTCGTATTCTGCTACATTATTTGTATATTCAAAGGTTAATAGAAAAGAGTATTTGAAAGTTTTACCTCTTGGTGAAATAAACAGTACTCCAGCCCCATTTCCTATTTTTCTGCATGCACCATCGAAATACATCTTCCATACATCATTTTCTTCTTTCATAGATTCAGTATGTATCGAATCAGTATTATGCACTTCTGGCATACTTTCTCCCACTTTAAAAACTCCCAAATCTGTATCACAAAAGAAATTTATTTGATGTTGATCCAAATGTTCTATAATATTTTCATACCTTGGTTCTCTGCACAGCTTGATTTCTTTGCCTCCCACTTGTATGGTGGCATATGATAAGTCCAATTGGACATTCCCTCCTGCCATCGCAGCCCATTGTCTTGATAGGAGCATTCCATAATATGGTGGGATGTCAACGACAGTAATATCAATATTATAAGTTGCTTCAAGGTGTGAGGCAAGTTTTATCTCCACATCCCTCATAATACCAATGACTGGGATAGATCTATTGCCCATTGCATAACATTTGCCAAATGTAGTATTAACCCACATTCCCAATTCTTTCATAATTGCTATTGGCATGATGTTCATGGTAGCACCTGAATCAATCATGCAATTCCTCACTATCCTATTCTTGATCAATAATGTAGTATAGAAAGGGTCTACCTGTGAGGGATTCTTTGTCAGTGTATCACCAAGGTATACCTCAGGCATTTGGAATGTTTCTTGATGAACATTGTTTGTTCTACTTTCATGTCCTTTACGTTTTTGACTTGGTGTATCAGAAATCAGCTTAACAACTGTATTCCTATATTTATCTATCTTCATCATTTCTAAAAGTGGAACTAATATTTTGACCTGAGATACTACACGAGCAATGTCAAAAGAATGGGCCATAGTCTGATCACTCTTTTTTGTCTTTATATTTTCTTTTTCTTGATTTTGTAATTTTTCTTTTGTTTTATCCTTACCACCCTTTTCTGGTTCTTTAAATGATGACTTTGTATTATACTTTTTGTTATTCTGATCTTTTATGAATACACTCCCAGGTGTTCCTTGTTTAGCATTCACTGTCCTATTTCTCAAGTTATAAGCATTTTTAGCTTGAGCTATTGTAGCTACTGTAAGAGCTTCTCTTTCATCCTCAGTAGGCTTTCTCCATTGACCACATCGTTGATTGTTATAGTAAGTAGGTTCCTCATGACCATCTTCCTAATCTGAGAACACTTCTTGTTCTCCTATGTTGATATGATGTTTCTAGTTTCCTACATCATATTCATATCCCTCCTCTTCTGTAGAAGAGTAATCTTCAGTCACCACACATGGTGTATCCTGCATCATATTTATAGTATGATTATCTCTATTATAATTGTATAACATTTCTTCTTGTTGTACTGATTTAGCCACCTCACAGTATTCAGGTAAATGTGGCAAATTGCACACCAAACACCAGGGTTTATTTTCTACCACATGTGCTATGTTTCTTGTTAGGGGGTCAGGGGTATCATTGCCATAATGTTGCTTTCTACTATTGTCAATGGGTCTCCCATCCTTCCAATTCATATTGTAGGGCATATCGTGCAACCTAGGCCTTTCATGCCTATGCTGATTTTCTGGTTTAGTCTGTTGAACATTTGAGTTATGAGGATTTCTATGGTTATCTCTCTTGCTAACCATACCTGCAGCTTTCCTATTGTTTTCAATAGTTAGGGCCACTTTCTGTGCTTCAGCCAAGGTTGCAGGACACCGATTTCTAAGCTCATATCCTGTATTGGGGTCAAATGCTTTCATATAAATGTTCAGTGTTGCTGGATCAGACAACTTGGATCCATGTGGTACCTTGTTGTGTAATTTGGAAAATTTTAAATTGAAATCATATATTGATTCATTTTGGTACTTCTGGATACTTATCAATTCATGAAATGCAAACTCAGGGGCATATTGGTTGCCATACTGCTCAATAAACTGATTATGGAAATCAGTTATTGAACTGATTGAGGCATCAGGCAAGCTGTTGAACCAGTCTCTGGCATCTTCAGTGAGGGACATCATGAATAGCCTCATTCTAATATCTTCCCAATCCATACCAATATCTTGCATGAAAGCATTGAAACTTCTGATGTGATCTTCAGCCGAGATTGCATTGTTCCCAGTGAACTTGGGAACTATATTTCTCCAATTACTATCCATAGGATATGGATATAACTGATATCCATTTAAATTAAATTGGCTACATATGTTTGCAAGGTTTTGAGGTGGGAAATTCATGGGTGGTGGATTAGGATAGTAATTATATCCACCTAAAGGCTGATGATATGCATATTGCTATTGTTGGTTCATGTGGGGATTTATGTAAGGGTTTTGTGGTCTATAATACTATTGGCCAGGGGGTGGGTAAGGATTCACCATATGTTGAGATGCATTATGTATGGGAGGTGGTCTAGGGTTTTGGGGTATGGTATTTTGATGATTTCTAGATGCATGTGAATTTGAAACTCCACCTGTGTTTTACTGTGGAATTCTTGAATTGTTTCCTCTATGTGGAGGTACATATTTTGGGGGGGCTATTTTAGCTTTATTTCTCATCTGTTGAATCTCTTGCTGCAACAACCTTTTATCTTCTTGTATCTTGAACCTTTCGTGTTCTTCTTGGAGCCTGAGCACCTCCTGCTGCTCTTCACTCATACTTCCTAGATTCTCTGGATTGTTATTTATTTCCTAATTTGAGAATCCATATTCTACCCCTTCTCCCTGGTGTAATGACATCTTGAAATCATATTCAGCTTGTATTCGCTTCATTTCCCTCGTAGCCTGTGCTTCATCTTCACGCAGTTCTTGAGGGTTTGGTCTGTATTTTTCCAATATGTCATCATTTACCCCATTGAGATTTTTGTCTGAATCATGCAGAGGTGTAAACTTATTGTGAATTGCAACAATTTTCTCTGCATTATTCTCTTGAGCATCCTGGTTATTATCCTAGTAAGAATAATTTGAAGTTCCATTTCTTTTGTAAATGTTTCTAAGTGGTGGAGACGACTGCAATTTCTTTCCTTCCATCTTGGATCTCCTACCATCCATTTGGTATTAAATTCTTTTGCTACAATAGTAACTAGAGTCGCCACCTATTTTGTGAATAGGAAACTATTTGTAATTTATCTTTAGGGTTCTTATTACCAACAGAGTTACCAAATTAAATTTTTTTGAAATGACTCTATAAAAGGAATAATTTATTTCTAAGGTATTTCATTTAGGATCCCCAGTAGAGTCGCCAATTTATTAGGTCTCAAGAATGTAGGCTGCTAATCCTAAGAGGATGCCAGGCTCTATGCTTATATTTGCAACATTTTTGAACTAACTTGACGAAATCAATCTTCAATGGTTTGGTGATTTCCTGCACTTCAGGTCCTGCTACACCTAGGCGGGTGAACCTTGGGAATTAAAGTAGACTAAATGTAAATGTATTGACTAATTGAATCTATCTACAATGGCAAAGGGTGTAGGATAGATGAAAAGCTTGCTATCTGATTCTATATCTAATGCCTAATGAGTGGTTTGGTAGAAATTGTATAAGCAATATCAAGGTAAAAAGGATTTTAAATGATGAATTGAAATAAGACCAGTGCCTTGTTGGATAAACAGAGTCAAATGAAGGACTAAGACTAGTGGCTTATAGTGGATAGTAATTCTAATTGTTTGGCACAATTTTAGTTTATAACTTGTATAAATGTGCAAGAAAATAACTGACAAACTCTTCTTGCTAATCCAACCAATATAATCAGATATCTTATAATTCACCAGAAGGTATTTTAATCCTTTCTTGAAGGAACCAATTGAAGTGAATATGCAAGAATAACAGATAATATTATCTTGGAGACAGAATGGAAATCCCAATTATATGGCTCTACTTAGTAATCCAAACTAACACTTCCAGGTTACTGTGACTGATTAGAAGGATTTTAATTCCTCAAATGGAAACCAATTTACTCAATCACACAGATACAACAAATGTGCATTGACAAATTAACTATTTACTTGATATATTAATTTGAATAACAAGGAAATATAGAACTAGAGATAACCACTCACTTGAATAATCTTAACAGACAATTGATACCAAAATAGAACCACTAAATCAGAGAACTTCAATCTACTTCTTCAATAAAAATATGCAACATGGTCTTTGAGAAACATTATGAATTATATGTATATATTCTACTGCTGATGATTTTTCAGCACCAATTATTTGAACTTATATAGATATTTTTGTGAAGAGACATAACTCTTCAATAAGTCTTTTGGGAAGTTAACAAGATTAACAATCATAACATAACCATGATTACGCTCTATTCAACCATAAGTAAATTTTAGCCACATGGTCTAGGTACTCTTGATCACAATGGAAATCTGTAAGTTCAATGGCATTCCTTGTAATCACATCCATTGTGACCGTTTGTAGGCTTATCCGGATGCAGAATCTTTGTCTTTAAGAGCTGCCATAGACTTGTGTAATATAGCTTGACAATCAATGTTCCACTCTTCTTTGCTTTTTAGTTCTTCATCACTTTTGAATAACGTGGGCACTCCTACTTTCAAAGCTTCAACACATTCCTTAGCATCAGTTTTAAGTTGATCGTAGTACTTCTGATGTTGCTCAATCAATTATTTTGCATTGGAGGCACCTGCAATGTCAGAAGTATCTTTACTTTGTATCTCATTCAATTTCTCTTGCACTTCTGTTTGAGCCTTTCATGTTCTCGAATTGCTTTATAATTCTGAGAGTAATTATCCCAAAATAGGTTTAACCAATGCACCATGTTGGCATGCCTGCTCTGTAGCACTGTGACAAGTGTATCCATCTAGATTTGTGATGCCTGATCTGTGGATAATGCTTGGGTGCTCTGTGAACTTTCACCCTGGGTTAACCTCCTTGTTGACTCCCCAAAGGTGCTCTTAACAGCATCCTTTAAATAATCATTTTCTTTTGTCAATCTCTCACAGCTCAATTTGTATGCATCTCTTTCCTTAATCAACATTTAAGCCTGTGCTTTATTTAGCTTTGCAACATTAATACCAATGTCTCCAGTGATTAGAGGGTCAGTTTCCCCTGCCTTTAAAGTCATGACATGACCAAAAGTTTTTTCAGTGTCTATAATAGCAGTCTTCTTATGGGGAGGATATAGGGCCCAGATCGTCAATGAATTTTCATCGTTATTGTATTTTGTACCCATATACACTTCACTAACACCTTCTGGAGTGAGTTTATACTTATCATCTGTATTATTTAGAAAACTGTCAAAAACTAAAGAAGAATTTAAATCAAGGCCAGGAAAAATCATTACCCCTACATCTTTAAGCAACTGTCTACCCTTGCTAGGGGTCATATCTTGCATCTCATTATCCACTGTTGTTTTCAGCATATCTAGTAATTGTCTTTCATTGTCAGTAGAGACATCATCCACTGACTCTCTGATTTCCTTCCCTTTGCATTTATACAAAAATTGTTGGAAGAGACACCATATGGACTCATGATTGTTGTCATTGATGGCAAGAAAGGTTATCCCACACATCCGTAAGACATGATAGGTCCTCACCAAAAGTCAGATTGAAGAAGTGTTAAGGTACGGTAAGCAGGAACAGAGTAGTCAGTAAGGTTTGACAGACAGGTCCAGATCTCTCAGTAGAAGTATCTCAGTGAAGTACAGATTTGGGGAAGTCAAAAGGAGTATCTTGACTGGTATATTCCAAGGTTTGAGCCTTCGGTGTGGAAAGGATAAAGAGATATGAATGCTTGAGTGTCGGGTTCCCAAGTGACAGTGTGAATATAGGAAGAACTGACTGGTAGAACATCAGACATTATACTAGATGTGTTACTGATGATGGAAAAGGTTCTTAAGGCATAAGTTATGTTTGGCCGACATGATTGATGACTTCTACAAGTATATGCTTGATCCACATTACTTGGTGTGCAAGGATTCAACCGACAAATTAGAGTTTGAGAAAATTATTAACTGTTCTTGATGCTGACTAGAAAGGTGATGAAATCACTTGTGTGGATATATATACAGGATTGATTTAGATGTGAATGTGTGTGTGGTGTATTGTGTAGTGTGAAGAAAAGTAGTAGTCCCGAGTAAAAGCAGAAAGGAAGGTCTGGTATGTGAAAGGAGAGCAGCACAAAAGAAGAGGAAAGATGAAGTGCAGCAGATCAGTGTACTGAGCCTAATCGGAACTGAACTCCAGCATATGTTGATGCTCCTCATCAATTCAAGTATTGTATTACACTCTTTATAAACTGTAGACAGTGTGTCTCTTGTAGGCAGTGTGCCTTTTGTGAGCAGTATGCTCAGGCAGTGAGCCCTAATTGGCAAGTGCCATTTTATATTTCCATTCTTCTAACAGAGAATACAATCTTGGGTTAATCACCCCATGGTTTTTTTCCCTTAATAGGGTTTCCATGTCAAAAATATTGTGTCATGTGTATTTCCATTTCATGGTTGTGTTTGCTTAATTGAATTAATGCTGCATTGATTATTAAGAAAGTTCGGTAAACAGAAATAATTAGGATAACTGATTCACCCCCCCTCTTAGTTATCAACAATTGGTATCAGAGCCAAGTTCCTCCTAACAAAGTCTAACAACTTGAGGAAGATCTGGGAATTCAAATGGATGTATATGGGTTAAGGGAGCAACTCAAGACTGCCCTTGATGATCTTGAGCAGTCAAACTCTAAAGTCTATGAATTAAAGGAAAGACTCAAACAGGCTGATGACTTCATGAAAGAACTGAAAGACAAATTAAGTCTCTCTATGAAAAAAGAGAAAGGAGCTACTTCAGCAATTGGCAAGACAAAGTGAAGCCAATAATACAAATGAAGATCTGAAGGAGAAAACCAAGTTATGTGAAAAGTTATCAAAAGAAATCATTATGGTAAGACATGAAATGGAATCAGGAGTTATGAAGTTTACCCAATAGATTGAAGAGAAAAGAAAGACTGAAGATGATCTAAGACAATCCCTCAAGGAGAAATTAGAAGATTGCCACAAGATGGATAGAATTATCAGACATCTTGAATCTGATCTTGAAGATGCTAAAGATAATGAAGAAAAACTTGAGGATCAAATTATCTCTCTTAAAAGGGATCTTCAAACAGCAAATGAATATAAAGAGAAATTTAAGATAAGTTCTACTCAACTTGAAGTTCTTCTTGAAAGTCAAAAGAGGGTAGATGACAAGTGTGGTTTGGGATATGAAAAAGGGGAAAGCTCTGGATCCAGTCAGAGGAACTCCAATCCAAGAAACAGACCTAGAAGACCTCCGGTAAGGCAACCAAATGCTCAAAGATATCCATCCTTCAATGGATACTACCACAACTACAATAACTTTGGTCATAAAGAAAATTAGTGTAGAAGAAGAATGAATCAAACTATTACATCCTTCTCCGGACAATGTTTCAACTGCAAAAGGTATGGTCACAAATCTCATAAATGTAGAGATATGCAAATAAACAATTCATTCAATGGTAGATGCTTTGGATGCAATAGAATGGGACATATGGCTAGTCAATGTAGATCAAGAGGATATCAATCAAATATGCAAAGAAATGTTATTTGTTATAATTGCAATAGATCCGGTCATATTGCCAAATTCTGTAGAAATAAGAATCAAGACAAAAGGGGTCCGGTGCTTCATAATAAGAATCAAGATAAAGGCAAAAGAAAAGTAAATGCAGATGAAGTTCAAAGAGAGATGAACAAGATTTGGGTGAAGAAAAGTACAGAGAATGTAGGGAATGAATCTGCACCAGAATCTGGTGTTGATATTCCATCCGAAAACTAAATAGAGGAGCTCTAGCTCAGGGGGAGTAACAAAAGATAAGCTAATTCCCCCAGCCAGTCAATTGGTGCCTAAAATTAGCACATGAGAAGCTGTGAATTAAAGGGTTCCTAAAGAAACATCTAAAAGGGTTATGGTAAAGATTTGAGAGATTCGCAAGAAGATTTAAAGAATCTAATCCTTCCAGAATTGATCTGGTAGAACAGTCTTCTGGTAAAAATAGATTCTTTACAAGTTTGGTCTGGTATGATTCAAACTATGGAGTCTTGATCTGTGGATAGATCAAATGACTAGTGAAAGAAAGATAGATCATCACTACTCTCCAAGAATAACTTCAAAATCTATCTTAGTGATCCAGAAAGGTTATGTCTCTAAATAAGACAAACAAGGCAAACCAGAATGAATTAGGTTGTGCATTTATTGCAGGATGAAAATTAGGGCTTCTAAGAAATAAAAGAGTTCATTCATTCATCTTTTGCACATTTGCACTCAAGAAGAAAAGAAACAGGAGCTCTGCATCAAATTGTCTCAACTCCCAAGGATCAGCCATTAAAATCATTTCATTCAGATTATCAAATCTGGCACTGATGCAGAGGTGGGAGGACCAAAACTATCCTCAATAACATTAAAAAATCAAAGCAATAATCCAATTGCTTTGGTTATGTTGAATAGAACATTAATACATACTTTTCCTCCAATTTTCATGAAGATCCAATGGTAGGGGAGAAGGTTATGATTTTTTTCCCAAAACTGCAAACCCTAGGCAGCGTTCAGACCTGCCCTCACCAAAATTGCAATATCTCTCACAACACTTAATGAAATTATACCAAACAAAAATAATTGTAAACTAGAAACACATATATTTCCATCCATCTATTATATACATCAATGTGAGGCTGTACCAGGCTGTACCATGCATATTTTTAGACTGCATTTTTAGAAAATTAAACTCTGCAGACCTACCCTCAATAAAAATGCCATAACTTATTCAAATCTTAATTAAATTTGATGCAACAAAAAGAAATGGAAAGTAGACTCAATACTCTTTCCATCCATACCACATTCTGGTCAAATAAAATCTATACAAATCCATACCAATCTCTGAAACAATAGTTTAACATTCAGAAATGCAGAAACAAGGGTATCTTTTATTGATATCACTTCAAAATGTAACAACCCACATTCTCCAACCTTCTCCCCTCTGCCTTCACAAATGGATACAAGGCCTTTTAAAGGCATTAAATCATGACCTTTCAGTTTCTAACTACCTCCAAATGAATGAAACTACTCTATGACCTTTCATCTTCCATATGTTGCATCATTTGGAACTTTACAATTTTGCATCATTTACACAAATTTGAAATTAGACCTCTCTTAGTGACTTTAATAAAAGGAAAATGACTTAAATTATCTCATTACATTGTTAAATCATCAAATTTAAATCAAGCTCCTATGGAAACATTAATTTGTCAAGGTGCTCCTGCACCATACAACCAACCAACAGAATTTCCAAGTCCCTTGGAAATTTACCTGCAACAAAAACCCTTCAATCTTCTCATCTTCAATCTTCCAATATTAAGATCAATAGAAAGGTGACCAACCAACCAACAAAATTTGAACTATCATCATCTTAGAGCATCTTCAGGCTCCTTCTACTCCCATTAGTGGAGTACTCTTCAGGCTGCAACATTAAGTGCTTCTTCAGTCAAGTATCCATCTCTCTACTGCTTCACAACACCAACTCACCAAACCATTCAGCTCATCCAACAATAGATCCTGGTGATGCACCTACCACTCTCTCCTTAGTGGTTTCTCTCTACACCCTTATCCAACCTAATCTCCATTGGAGAATGGTCATGACAGACCTCATCTTGTCTGCCCACACACACAACCTTAGAAAACATCCTTCTGCAGCTAGATGGACAAAGCATCTACAACCAAACAACTTAGCAAACAAAATAATGGTCACCAACACAATCTTTCCTTCAGATCTTCACCTACCTTCTCAGTGACAGGAACAAATACAACACCCAAATCTTTCGTCAACTCTGATACCAATATGATGTAGAGGTAGGAGGACCAAAACTATCCTCAATAACATTAAAAAATCAAAGAAATAATCCAATTTCTTTGGTCAGGTTGAATAGAACATTAATACATACTTTTCCTCCAATTTTCATGAAGATCCAATAGTAGGGGAGAAGGTTATGATTTTTTTCCCAAAACTGCAAACCCTAGGCAGCGTTCAGACCTGCCCTCACTAAAATTGCAATATCTCTCACAAAACTTTATGAAATTATACCAAACCAAAATAATTGTAAACTAGAAACACATATCTTTCCATCCATCTATTATATGCATCAATGTGAGGCTGTACCAGGCCATACCATGCATATTTTCAGACTACATTTTCAAAAAATTAAACTCTGTAGACCTACCCTCAATAAAAATGCCATAACTTATTCAAATCTTAATGAAATTTGATTCAACAAAAAGAAATGGAAAGTAGACTCAATACTCTTTCCATCCATACTAGATTCTAGTAAATCTATACCAATCTCTGAAACAGCAGTTTAACATTCAGAAATGCAAAAACAAGGGTATCTTTTATTGATATCACATCAAAATGTAACTACCCACATTCTCCAACCTTCTCCCCTCCGCCTTTACAAATGGATACAAGGCCTTTTAAAGGCATTAAATCATGACCTTTCAGTTTCTAACTACCTCCAAATGAATGAAACTACTCTATGACCTTTCATCTTCCATATGTTGCATCATTTGCAACTTTACAATTTTGCATCATTTACACAAATTTGAACTTAGACCTCTCTTAGTGACTTTAATAAAAGGAAAATGACTTAAATCATCTCATTACATTGTTAAATCATCAAATTTCAATCAAACTCCTATGGAAACATTAATTTGTCAAGGTGCTCCTGCACTAGGCTCCTTCAGCGAACCCTTGATACGGAAAAGGTATTTTTCATTACTGAATTTCTCACTGTAAAACCTTTTTGGAAATGGCTACTCCGAATGTTGTGAAGATCTTTGATAGACCTCATCCTAAATTTAAGAAGGATCCATATAAATCTCTAGAAGTTGATCCCCTAGGTGCCTTTTCAAACATTCCACATGGGGTTCTGCATGTAGAAGATGTTAGGGTTTACATTCATGCAAACATTGAAGAATTTGGGGATTCAAAGTTAATGGATATCTATCATAAGCAGTTAATAGATGATTCCTTTGAGATCAAACCTCAGTATAAAGCCATCCGGGAGAAGCATTTTGCATAGTGCATTCATTTCCCCTATTTTGAAGAAGATGAATGGGTCTAGTATGTTTTGAGCAGAATACATGATAACTTCATATGGTTAAATAGACCGTTCAAAATCACAAAAGATGCCATTAAGGTAGTTACCAGATTGCACTCATCCAGTGGGATACTTGTTCTTAAATCTGTTAAAAATCAAACTGTGAGTGAGGCTACCAGATCAAGGTTTGATAAAAGGGCAATGACAATTGAGGATATCACTGATCCAGATGTCAAGTTTGCATCCATGATCATTGGCTAGAAAATATATCATTCTAGCAGGGAGAATTCAGTACCTGGAACTGCTATCTATACTGCCTATGAAATGTTGAAAAAGAATGTTGATTATGATCTCTGTGAACTCCTTCTAAACCAACTTCTAGAAAATCTGCAGAAGATAAAGAAAGACAAGAAGAAATCCTTCAAATATGGTGGCTTGATACTCTGTTTGTTTTTCTATTTTATGAATGAATTACCTGGATCTAGTGGCTGGATATGGAAAAATGACAGACTGGTTGCCATACAAATCAGGGATTATCTGCATGGACTTGGTGATGTTAAGGCACAAAATACAGCACTCTGGGGTTATTTCAAGAACTTTCAGAGTATGATGCAAGCAAGAGAAAGAATCCCCTAAGCTCTAGTTGAAAAGTATAAGGATATTGTTTGCTTCATGGTAGAAACTGATCAGTGCCTTATGGAGGCAGTAGAACCAAGAATAGTATGGATCATGCCGATGGGGTATGAAGTTGATAAGAAAATTGTTGAGTTGCATGTTGAACACATGCTAAGTCAGCCAAAAGATCCCAAGGTAGAAAGGTTTGGAACCTTTGAGGAGCTAAGTGTAAAGATTCATGTGGAACTCAGACAACCAGAGATCAAAAGAAAGGTGAGAAAAGAAGTTGAAGATGTTGCCAAAGGCTTTGGCATCTCAAAGGAGGCACTTTATGCCAACAGGGAAAAGATGGAAAGGGCTAAGGAAGAAAAGAAGAGGGCAGAAAAGAAAAGTGAGGAAAGTGTTTTGGCAAAATCTTCCACCTGGACCAGATCATCAAAGAGATCAGCACCTACCACTGCCAAAAGCTCAAGGTCATCAAAACTAGAAGCACAATCATCTGGTAGAGGAGAGAAAAGAACAAAGACAAAAGCCACAAGGGCTTATGCTAGTCAAAGGGATGAAGAGGAGACTGAATCTGATGAAGAAATCAGGAAAATGAAGAAAAAGAAGAAAACATCTGGTGAAACCTCTACCGGTCAAGAGGAAGAAGAAAAGACAGAGGAATATGTTGAAAAACCCACTCTTCTCATTGATGACATAATCAAATTAGTCACAGTGGACGAAAATCTTCAGCCAATGGTTGAGTTCTATGATGATTATGGTGAAGCAGAACAGAAGATATTGCAAGATGCCACAGTCAGGTACCTAAATATCTACAACAAAGCATTTATTGAAATTATAGCTCTGATCCCCAAAAGCTTGGAGAAGGAACTAGAAATAAGAAAGAACAATACCCAAGCCAAAGACCTAGAAATCTAGGAACAGATAGCAATTCAGCTATATCCTTCAATCAATCCCAAGAAAATGAATATGGTATTCAAAGATTGTAAGGATGAGTTCAGGAGCAAAGCAAGGATGAATCAACTTATGCTCGGAGAGACTAAAAAAGTTGCAAAAGAGACAGAAGAGATCCTCCAGAATGCATTCAAAAGATTCAACATTCCAATTATAGAGGACTTGGGTATTGATCCCTCGACTACAAGTGTTGCAGAAGAGTCTAGTGAGAAAATGACAGAAGAGGTAATGAATACTAGTGCAGAAATAGCTAAGGACTTGGAAACCTCTGCTCTGGAAGAGGTGGCCCATGAATAGACTAACATTTCTCCTTTGATTTCCCCTGTTGACTCTGGATCTAAAGAAGAAGAAATAATAAAGGAGAAAGAAAAAGAGGTGAAAAGTAAAGAAGGAAGTCAAGCTAAAAAGAACATAAGTGACACTGCAGAAAAGAAAAGAATCTGTCTCCGGCAAGAGACACTACAAAATCTATCAAGGACTTCTTGACAAAAGAAACTAATGAGATGGATGAACCGGAATTACTAAAAGGGCCATTAGATTTTGACTCTTTATCTCCAGTACAAACAATGAAGATAGCTTCATTTGTAAATGCGAAGGTCAAAGAGAAACTACTGAAATCTCACATGGAAGACTGTGAACTTATAGAGGTAGCATCCGGAGTGTTGGAAAAGATCATGCCATCTTTTCAGAAGGATCCCACAGCCTCCTCTTTCGATAATCTCAAAACTCTAGTCAATAGTGTTAGCACACATTTTGATTCTCTAGAGAAATTAGCTGAGGAGAAGGTCAGGAAAGAGTTTTTAGATAAGAGATTCTCAGAGCTGCAAGGGATAATTTCAAATGATAGAAGAGTTATGGGTATTGGGATAAAATTTTTGGAAAATGCCCTTAAGGATGGAGGTGATATATACAAATTTTGTATATCCTGGTTTAAAACAATAGTGGAGATTGAGAAGAAAATGAAAGAATAGGAGGATAAACTAATAAAACTTTCTCAAAATTTTGATCCACTTACTACATCCATAATAAATCAAGAATGTCAAATGGTTGTAGTTTTGAATGAAATTAAGAAGCTTGAAAAAGAAAAGAAAAACAGAATCAGTAGGTTGAGTGAGCTCAGAGGGATAATTGTCCCTAAGTTAGAGGCCATGCATGAGGCCATAAATGAAGCTCGAATCACAGCCTAGACCAATGATCCAACAGATCTAAAAAGGGCAGATGCGTTTGCATTCCTGTTGAGCGGTCATATATCAATTTTGGACAGAATGAAGCAAAGTTGGGCTACAAAATTCATTCAATTAAAAACAACTTTTGCAGACATACTTTAGTATATGTAAGTATGCCATATGTATATACTTATGCGGACAAGTATAGTTAAAATTTTGAAAATTTTGGTGTACAGAACCTACCCTTTGCCATTGATGTCAAAGGGGGAGTAAGGAGCAGTGAAAATGAGGAATCCAGCTAAGGGGGATCTTCGGAAAATATACATAGAAGCAAAGCATCAGCCAAGGGGGAGTATAGTGTGACAGTCATTTTTCACTAAGTGTTGCCATCAATGCCAAAGGGGGAGATTATTGGCAAGAGACACTATATGGACTCATGATTGTTGTCATTGATGGCAACAAAGGTTATCCCACACATCTGCAAGACATGATAGGTCCTCACCGGAAGTCAGATTAAAGAAGTGTTAAGGTTTGGTAAGCAGGAACAGAGCAGTCAGTAAGGTCTGACAGATAGGTCCAAATCTCTTAGTAGAAGTATTTCAGTGAAGTGAAGATTTGGGGAAATCAAGAGGAGTATCTTGACTAGTATATTCCAAGGTTTGAGCCTCCGGTGTGGAAAGGATAAAGAGATATGAATGCTTGAGTGTCGGGTTCCCAAGTGACAGTGTGAACAAAGGAAGAACTGATTGGCAGAACATCAAACATTATACTGGATGTGTTACTGATGATGGAAAAGGTTATTAAGGCATAAGTTATGTTTGGCCAATATGATTGATGACTTCTACAAGTATATGCTTGATCTGCATTACTTGGTGTGCAAGGATTCAGCTGACAGATCAGAGTTTGAGAAAATTATTAACTGTTATGGATGTTGACTAGAAAGGTGATGAAATCACTTGTGCAGATATATATATAGGATTGATTTAGATGTGAATGTGTGTGTGGTGTATTGTGTAGTGCAAAGAAAAGTAGTAGTCCCGAGTAAAAGTAGAAAGGAAGGTCCAGTATGTGAAAGGAGAGCAGTACAAAAGAAGAGGAAAGATGAAGTGTAGCAGATCAGTGTACTGAGCCTAACCGAAACTAAACTCCAGCATATGTTGATGCTCCTCATCAGTTCTAGTATTGTATTACACTCTTTATAAACTATAGAGAGTGTGTCTCTTGTAGGCAGTGTGCCTTTTGTGAGCAGTATGCTTGGGCAGTGAGCCCTAATTGGCAAGTGCCATTTTGTATTTCCATTCTTCTAACAGAGAATACAATCTTGGGTTAATCACCCCATGATTTTTTCCCTTAACAAGGTTTCCACATCAAAAATATTGTGTCATGTGTATTTCCATTTCATGGTTATGTTTGCTTAATTGAATTAATGCTGCATTGATTATTAAGAAAGTTCAGTAAGCAGAAATAATTAGGATAACTGATTCACCCCCCCTCTCAGATATCAACAAAAACAACATAAACTCTTTTGAATGAATAAATTTGTCATTAGAAATAAAAGAATCATAAGCTATTTGATATGGGTCTTCATCAGTAGACCCCTCCTCATCATGTATTATGACAGGAGGCTGATATTGTTGCATTTTTATCTTGGACATTTTTACTGTTTTGTCCTATGGCTCCTCTTGCCCTGTTAGTTCTTCATCTCCAATGGATACAACCTCAATCTTTGCCAACTATTTTCTTTTCTCACTCAGATCCCTGTTATATTTTTCTACCACCAATTCTACCTTAGCCTCTTCTAGGTTTCTAATGACATCATCATGTGGATAAGGGATATGTATGTATCCATTGAGGTTTTGCTTCCTCTGAGCAGAGTCAATAAAACCCTCATGATCAAATCCTTTTCTTACCTCAGCACACCTCATAGTGTAATGCATCAATTTATCCAGGATGAGATTGTAACCTTCTCTAGAAACAATAGTGAAATCTCTAAAACATAAAGTGCTAGGCATAAATGATTGTTTGTCATGGGAACTCAGATGCATTACATTTGAACAATGCATTTGCCTAACCATTTCTAGATAAGTAATTCTGTTAGGGACAATTTTGGGTAAGATGAACGAAGTGTCCTCAAAACCATACACTCTAATCATGGTAGCATCTTCAAAACAATACCAATCTCCCCAATTATGAATGATAGTAGGAGGGCCACCAAAATCTTTCGGTCTAAGGAACCTCTTTATCTCAGTTGAGACCGAATACTCACAAGGGTTACTGAAATATCTATACAATACTTTTACACAATATTCTTCAAATTGCACATAACTAGAATGGGCATATCTGATGTCCCATATCCTAGTCCACATCTGTATTGGTAACCTTTGTCCTTTCTAGTCTACAGGAACAAATTTAAATTCACTTGGCCATAACCCCACTTCTTGGCCATAATATAGCACTATGTGCATAAGAAGTGAGTAATGCTCAAAAGAAATAGTTGGGGCATTGTTTCTTATTGCAGTCAGGCCAGAGTCAATTCTATTAACAATATAGGTAGCATAATCAAACTGCCTTGCATTATGACATTGGATGTCAGTAGCTATAACCATCAAAGGGATTGTCATGAATTCAGGGACCTCTAATCCTAGGACTTGGCCCACAGAATAATAAGTATGTTGTATATATGGTTCAAATATTGCCACATCAAAAGGAGGACCATCATTCTCATTTAGAGGCACCAATTCTCCTTCAACTCTGGGCCTATGAATAGGCAACCTCCATCCATTGTAGGTTGTATCCATTCTCCAGTATTCCTTTTCTAGATCCTCATAAACAATGGGGACAGTGCATAAATCATCCAAATTGAATACTTCACAGATGGTATTTTTTGACAAATGTATAATAGGCTCCCCTTGTGGGTTGCATATAGCCTTCAGACTTGGGTTGTATTGTTTGGCAAGAAGTTGGAGAAGTTCAACATTCAGGAATACATCAGGCACAACTAATTTACCCAAATTCAAATGCCATGGGTTTGACACTAGAGCATTCCTAAATCTTCTGTTGTAGTGGAATTTGAAGAGTTCATATCCTCTGATCGGGGTCCAAATGTTTCCTAAGTGTTTACATTTGTCTTCTAATTTTTCCACTTCTGCCCTAAGTTGAGCAGATCTTCTAGCCTTAGGAGTTGACCCTAGTAATTGATCAATCAAATCTTGATTGAGTTTTCTATCTTTTATCTTTTCTTCAGGGGTTTTATCATTTTTTGCTTCTTAGGTTTACTTGTTTCTCCTTGTGATTTTCTACTCTTTCCCTTTCCCAGAGTCTCCATTTTCAACCTTTGATAGAAAATCAAAATACAGGCTATAACACAATGGTTCGTATGTATGTACCTATCGTCTATGGCTGTGATCAAAATCCTCTGTTTGTGCTTCAAGATTCCCCTGTATTCTCTTCTCAAACAACTCTGTTAATTTTAATTACAATGATCTTAGAGGATTTCATCGCCATTTGCATTTAATTGTTTGAGCAATTCAATTTCCTTCATCGTTGTGAAATGTCACATCATCATAACTCCTTTCATTGGCATGATTTTCAAAATGTCTGGGCAATTTTAATATCTCCTCATGGTGCGAACAATCAATCGGCGTAACCCTTCAATTGTCTCCCTGACGTTATATTAAATCATATCGGTAGGAGATGTCCGTACCTTTATCTAATGTGAAAGCGGACGCAACTACCATCGGCATGACCTATTTCATCACTGTGCGATTTATATTTCCTTCTGACATATCAAGTGTTACAGATATAACTATTGGTGAGAGTCTCATCAACATGTGTGACAATAATTGTTATCAGGGTGATTTATGCAATCAGGATAATCTTTTTTAAGTTACCCGATCATGGTTATCTCCCCGACGGCCATTTTGTATTCTTTATCAGAGAGAACTTCCTGAAGTGTCACCGACACTTTTATCGCTGTGACCTGTGGGTCGGTAAGACATATACATTTCATTCCAACCTGTTTAGCTGTGTTGATGGATAAGTATATCAGTATGACTCATACCGAAAGTGCCTTTTGTTGTTTCTCCAAGACACCGGAGTATCGGAGACTCATTAATTTTTTACTCCGATGTTCATTTCCTGCCGATGGCTATTATTTCCTTCAATTTGATAGGATGCTTGGTGAGAGTTTCACCGAAATGCTTCATCGATATGATATGTACCATCGAGATAATCTTCAAAGTATTACCCGATAGCCCTTAGTCATACCGATCGGTGTGACTAATAGATCTTCTTACCGATAAAAATGCCATCGGGATGATTTCCTCCATCAGTGACTTTTGCAATTTTCTCTTCGATCCTTGTTCTCACGCTGATAGTTATTTCTATTGGTTTCTCATGGATCGGCATAAGCAGTATAAAGTTTTGCCGATGGTATGAAACGTAAGCCATTTACATTGTTTTGCCATGGACCTTTTGTGGGATGTATCAATTTTTTACTATGATTTTGGGATTTTTTATGATTTATTCAGATATGGCGAAGTGAGAATACAGAAAAATTTTAAATTTTTACTGTCCCAACACACACCACTTCTGCCTACTAAAATCATTCGTATCTTCATCCGAAGCCTTAAGAACATAGCTAGTCATCACTGTAACATTAGAATAATTACTTACAGACCTCCAGACCATGAACCAATTGAGATTTCAATTCACATTGGTTCCCAAATATGCCACCAGATCCACAGAGTAGGATATTGCATTTCTAGATCTCACTAGACCTATTTGTGCCACCCTGTCACCACTGAACAGCTGCCAGAACCAGTTTTACTCATGTGTCCATAACTTCTTCAAATCTGTGTGTGGACCTCTGAAATCTTGACTAGAGAACCTTCAGAGACATTTATACAAACCCTTTGAAGCACATAGTATGATCTTCAACTGACTGGAATCTTCACTTTATTGGACTTCACTATCTTTACTATTCTTCTTTGTTTCTGATAGGGCTAATTTTCTCAATATCCTTAGCCCACAACTCATCCAATCATTGACATCAATGCAACAGGAGTATGTTGACATCAATGACAAATTGGTTAGGCACATATTTGCAACATATAGCCGATGGATTTGAATGAATTTGGTGTGTGTGTGTTGCGAATATGAAGTAAATGTGAAAGGAGCAGAAATCTAAGATTTGGATGAAGGCAGAGCAGTAAATAGGACAAAGTGAAGATGAAATGTGTAAGATCAGTGTTTTGTGCTTAACCGAAACTGAATTCATGCATTAGTAGATGCTTCTCATCAGTTCAAAATCTCTGTATTCTTTTGTAATCATTTGTAGGTAGTGAGCCTCTATTTGAGCAGTGAGCTCTAGGTAGTGAGCTTGAATGCATGTGTATTCTCATTTGTAAAAATACTTTTAACAAGGTATTAATTTTTGTGGCTTAACCCCCACCGTAGTTTTTCACTTAACCGGGTTTCCACATTAAAAATATTGGTGTCATGTGTATTATTGTGCTGCTACTCTTACACTTATCATTATTGTTTCAATGGTTAACTTATTGACTTGTTAAGTGGTAAAAGAAAGAATTAATTGCAGAAAGTATTAAAGTTTTGAGACAACTGATTCACCCCCCTCTCAGTTGTCTGTTCTATTTCTAGTAATTCTTGGGTAAGTTTGTTATTGTGTACTTAGATGATATTATGATTTTCAATAAGACAAAAGAGGAACATTTGTGGCATATTAGACAAGTTTTGCAGAGACTGAGAGAAGAGAAATTGCTAATAAACATCAAGAAGTGTAGTTTCATGAAAGAAGAGTTGGTGTATACGCCTAAAAATGACACAAATCATCCTAAATAAATATTCTAAATATTTATTCCATTCTTCTATTAATTAAATAAATATTCCAAATTTATTTAATCAATTCACTATCTCACAATTAAATAAATTCCATTTATTTAATTAAAATTCTTCTATTTGTCTTACACAATTAAATAATCATAAATTATTTAATTAAGCCTAATTCCTCTATCCTAAGTTCTAAATTCAAAATTCCACATCACCTTTCCACCTCACCTTTTCCACCTCACCTTGTCCACCTCATCAGGTTGCACATGTAATTAAATATATTTAATATTTAATTACCTATTTTTCTCTCACCCACATGGCCTATTTCTTCTCCAATCAAAGGTCAGTTAACCTATCAATCAAATCTGTTAACTAACCTGTCAGTTGAGTCAAATCCTCAATCAATCCATCCAGTTCTGTTAGCACTGATTTTGACCTGGGGTTGATTTTTCATGTTTAGGGGGTTGCTTCATTTGAACCCTTTATCTTCTTGCCCATTTTCCTAAGTGTTGGACGTCCTCAGCATTTTTCAGCTGCATCATCATATTTTCTTTGAGGAGGAGGTCATCATCATCATGTTTGCTTCGATGGTGGTCAGCATCATCATGTTCTCTGTCGACTTGTTTTTTCATCAGGATCATCATATTTTGATATCGGGTGATGTTTGGATATCATCCTGATCCTGCTGATGAGCTACAATGTGCCTTAGTTTTCTTGCGGAGGGTGATCTTTCAAGTATCCGGTGATTTTCCAATTATCACCTTGCCCTTTTATGATGATGAGGTCACCCCGATCTTCTGAAGGGGTTATTCTCTAAGTTGTTTGACCTGACTTGTTTTTTCTTAAGGGTCGTCATCATCATCATGATATTTCCAGTTATCACCGTGTTGCTTGCGGGGGTCATCATATTTTCTGCTTGCATGATATTTCGCCGGGGTGATATTTTTTATCATCGGGTGATCTTGGTTATGATCATCCTGATGATGTTGTTGAAGAGTTCTAAGTATGACCCGATATCCACTGGGGTCATCATATTTTGAATGTCAGGATGATCTTAGTCAATATCATCCTGATGATGTTGTATCACTTCATGTTCGTTGTTTTATCACCCTGATGATGCTGACATCATTCTTACGTCAGGGTGATATCCGGTTTTCTGCTGGTCTGCATCATGATATTTCTGAGGGGAGATATCCGCCTGTCAGCTTCGTGCATTATCTAGTGGGGGGTGATCTTTTCAAGCATCATCATATTCATTTATCGCCCCGATCTTATAGTGGAACTACAGTGCAGCATGATATTTGTGCATCAGGATGATATTTCCAAATATCCGGTTATCTTCCGAATATCATCCTGATGTCGATATGATGATGACGTCATCAAGGTCCGGGGGGGTCATATTTCTAACACTGATCATCTTGTGGAGATCCCCTGATATTTACAAATATGATGATGATGTCATCCGGATACGAGGAGGTGCGCAGTAGGCAGATATGATGATGACATCAGCAGGATATGACGATGATGTCATTAGGATGTTCATCGGCCAGACTTTTGGTATCGGCTCAGCAGGAGGATGTTCTTCCGATGGATCAGGTTGTGCAGATGAAGGCGATTATCATGCAGGTTATATTGCGATATGATGCTGACGTCAGGGTGATATTTCAAGCGACAGGATATCATGCTGCTGGAGGATGATGATGATGAAGTCTTATACTAGTGTCGTCAGGAGCAAAAGCACCGACATCATATATGCTCATGACCTAGTATATAAAGTGTTAAAGAGGTTGCTGCGGGGTGCATGTGGGATAATTGATATCCTGCATATTCGAAATATCATGATGATGAATCTCGGCGGGAAATGGTTGCGATGCAGAATTGATGTTTTCCCGAGGCCGCGGGTTGGTGCGCCTTTAATGGCGATTGTTGCAGAGGTATGGGCGATGGCGTGGACAGATCTGGTACCCGATTGAAGGTGTACATCAGCGGACAGTGGCGCAGGGCTCGAAAAATCTTCCTGTCTCCTCCCCTACCTGCTGCATTCATGTTTGGGCACCAATCTGGTAATGCGTTGAGCGCCATTTTTCTGATACTGTGTATCTGGCGGGATTTTTGGTCAACCATGTAATTAATTGCTGAGCACCTACCTGGCTGTTATAAGCAGGTTGTGTTGCTCATTTGAAGGTTGTTGAAAGTTGAAGATTTTTGGCTCTGTAATTCAAAACAAGCAGATCTGGTTGCTCTGTACAGCTTAACCTGTGAGTCTATGTATCTCTTGTTGTATGTTTTGGCATGAACCCACTGATTTCATGATTAACCTTATATGAGAAATGCAATCTTAGCATGTGTTCTGTTAATTCTGTCTCCAGTATTGCATGTATTCTTCTTCTGAATCTGGATATTTGGGTAATGTTTAGATTCTAGAGCATAGAATTCCTATGTTGAATGTCTGATCTTTTAACTTCTGCTCAAAGGGTAGATTAAACTATTTTCAGGTTGAACATTGGGAAGGGTATACTGCAGTAGGGATGCCATAAGTAGAGATAACTTAACACTCTTTATTGGGAGACATCTGTAAGGCAGGTATCGCATATATCCCCCTGAGATCCAGTTTTAGTTGTTCATGCTGACCATTCACAGGTGTATGTCTACTGACTCCTGGCCCTGGATAGGCACCAATCTTGCTTTGTGTTTGTATTACAACCAAGTCTAGCTTTGCATCCAAACTTAAACTCCAAATCAAAATCTAAAACAACCATTAGGACACTAGAATTAGTTTTAGGAACCTCAGTCCTCTGTCTACAACTGCAAATAGGCCCAAAGATAGCCCCTTTGCTCTTATCTTTCAGTTTTGGTCTACTTATAGGAGGACTTATCTGCTTTCTGTCAGCATCCCAGCCTTGCATGCATATCCTCATGGATGTTGAGTAGGGAATACCCCCCTAGGTCTTGCAGAGCCTGAAGAAGAAGAGGAGATAAAATATAGAGTCTATCTCCTATACTGTTGGCCCCTGGCCCAGAGATCCTGTTGATCACTGATGGCTACCTTGTAGGGAAATCTGGGAATAAGCATCCAGTCTGGGAAAAAACCAACAGAAATTGGTGACTCCGCTGGGGAGTTTGTGAAAGAACCCTAGTTTTCAAAAGAAAATAGTTCCTAGTAATAGGTGGCGACTCCGAAGTAATCTCCCAACCGGTCAAAGTAAAATTATATGCAGGGGAGAAGATCCCAACAAAATCCTTTATTTGAAGAGTTACCGGTAACAAGAAGGATGATGTACAGAAGAAAGGGAGCTGTCTCAGTTAGTCATGAGGGTTCCCCCAGAAAAAGTGATGATGTACAAGATAACCCTAGGCCATCAGGACAGCATGTGCCTTACTTTTCAAATGCAGAAGCTAATATTCAAGGCGCATATGAGAGGCAACAGGGTGGTAGTATGAGAATGAGGTCAAAGGTGTTCCAAGAACGCCCATTTCTAGACCCAAGTGAAAGGTTTGAAGAGGCAGAGTCTCTGAGGGATGATGAAGATGATGACCAGAGTGGCATGAGACCATCTACCTCCAGGCCTAAGGATGAACAGTTAGCTGAAGAAATCAGAAGTCTAAGAGCAGAACTAGAATATCTACAAGCCATGAAAATCAGAGATGATATGAAGCAGAAAGTGCAAGCCTTAAGAACTGCCCAAAATGATTCAGTTCCTACCCTAGAGAATGCAAATGTGCAGAGACATCAGCAAAGATATGAAGTGCAACATCAGCATCATGATGAGAGACAAAATGTGAATGATGCTAGGATACCACTAAACAATGTAAGAAACCAAAATGCTAATAGAAATATTAATGTTAATCAGTTAAACAGACAGCCCATGCAGCTAGATAGATTCAGGCAGCTGGTGTTTGATGGTATTCCTGGGTATCCTAACCCCATTGATAAGCATCTGAGGCTGCAAGTGCCTAAATTTTCAGGAAACAACACAGTGTCAGGAGAAGATCATCTAAAAGCCTTTCAAAATGTCATGGATAATTTTGAGGTTGAACATGAGGATGTTTTCATGAAGTCATTCATGCAATCCTTAATAGATGAGGCAAGAGAATGGTACAAGAGTCTGCCTGACCGGAGTATTTCATCATGGGATGATTTTAGAAGGATGTTCAAGGAGCAATATGGTGACAAAACTGACCCTAGCTTTTTTGTAAATGAGTTCACCAGTATCACTAAAGGGTCAAATGAGCAGGTTGCAGATTTTAATGCAAGATTTACTAAAGTGTTAAACAAATTGCCACATCACATGAGGCCAAATGAACCAATGTGCATAATTTTGTATATCAATGCCTTTGATGCAAAAACTGCATATGGATTAAGAGATAAAGGTCCTGCTACTCTCAGGGATGCTTTCAGAATTGCAGTGAATATTGAAAACAATAGGAAAGCATCAGGCAAGACAAATAGAAGGGATGATACAAAAATTCTACAGAATCCAAACAAGCCTCAGAACACTCAAGGTAATACATCTGCCCCTGAAGATAAGATAGACAAATTGGCAAATGTTGTTAAGGACCTAAGCTATAGATTAGCTAGAAGTGAAAAAGGGATGGGTCCTGATAGGCAAGTCTATCAAAGGCAGGAAAAAAGGCCATCATTGCATGATATGCCTTATAATACCAATTGGCATGATGGTAAGCCTATTTTTCCACGTAACAACACAAATCAGAGGGCCCAACATGTCAAAGAAACTCCTGATCCTCTAAAGAAAGCTATAAATATTGTTGATGATGCTCCATGGTGTATAATCTATCAGATGCCACATTCACAATCACAGTGTATGATTGCTCAATCCTTGTATGATAATGCTACATCTTGTAATGAATGCAATGAGCCGCATTATGTGCAAGATGATGATGTTAATATGATGTCCATAGGCAATGGATACACTCTTTATGATGCTGATGAGAATACAGATCATCAAACTCAGGCCTGCCAACAATCTCCATATGATGAAGATAATGAAGATAATTATGTGTATGCTCAGAGCTCACACAATTTTCTGAGTAACTTACAATGACCCTCTGATGAGGAAATTAGAGCCTTCACAACTGCAGCAGTTGCTCAAGTCAAAAGCAACTACAATCTCAGAGGTAAAAATCAAGTAGGCAGCCCACATCAGCCAGAAGGTATTTCTGCAGGTCAGCTAGTGTATGGTCATAAAGGAATTGAACCACAAAAAAGGCAGTGGGTTAATAACAAACAGAATGTCAGACACAGAACAGGTCATGAATCCCAAGGACCAGAAAACAAGACCCCTCAGACTGAAGATCAGAGTAAAGGTTCCCAAGACAAGAATGATGATCAGGGAACTGTGAGAGTAGGAGCTAAATCAGTTCAAGATAAAAACAGGATTGTGGAGCAAGCTACAGCTGTTACACAAAATTATGCTCCATTTGATATAGCTCAAATCCTCTCTCAGGTAAAAGTCTCTGTTCCACTTATGGAATTGATGAAAGTGGAAGAAATCAAGAATAGGACAATATCCCTAATCTCAGGGGTACCTTTTCAAGCTAAACAAAATGTTCAGACCCAGGGTGAGAAACATGTCATATGTAATGAAGAAGATGAGGCTCCTGAAGTCTATTTAGGAATGACTATGACAAAGTGTCCTTCACAAGTGGAACCATTTTATGTTTCCCTGGTTATAAATGGAAAAATAATTAGAAATTGTATGCTTGACTCTGGAGCATCTACAAATGTCATGCCTTTGGCCATCATGCAACAAACTGGACTAAAAATTGACAAGGCATGTGGAAAATGTTATGCTATGGATGCCAGAGAGGTACCAGTTATTGGAATCATGAAGGATGTAGATTTCAAACTGGCAACATTTCCTGAAAAGAGATATAAAATGAATATAACAGTGGTTGACATCAAGCCACAGTATGGTATGTTGTTGTCAAGAAGATGGGCAGCACTAATTGGTGGAAGTATGCAGCTGGACCTGTCATATGCCATGATTCCAATGAATGGCAGGGATGTTAAGCTAATCAGAGAACAAAGATCATCAGAGACAGTGGAAGACCAAGAAGCAAATGAACAGGTATGCTTTGTAGACACTGACTGTGATAACTTCAAGGTTGTCTCAGATGATACAGAAGATAAAAAGAAAAATGTTTGCATTGAAGAGCTGGATCAGCAAGGCTTATGGACCATGTTTTTTGATGGAGCTTGTACAAAAGAGGGCTCTGGAGCTGGAGTTGTTTTCCTGTCTCCAACTGGTAAGCTCCTCAAATTCTCTTTCTTGCTGAGGTTTGATTGCACAAACAACATTGCAGAATATGAGGCTTTACTCTTAGGCCTAAATATTGCTCTCAAACATGGAATTAAGATGTTAAGAGTATTTGGGGATTCTGAGCTAATTGTATCCCAAATTAGAGATAAGTATGCTGCAAAAAATAAAAGATTGAAACAATACAAGCATGCTGTTTGGGATACCATTGAATTATTTGATGCATTTTCAATAGGCTGGGTAGAGAGGTCAAAAAATGTTATGGCTGATTTCTTAGCCAATGTTGCAATAAGGCCAGATGACATCACTCTGTCAGGTGTTACAAATGTAGAAATTAAAATTAGTCCTGCAGTACCAGAAAATATATGCAGTTGGCAAGTGTTTAATGATGATAGGGATTTGTTGAAATTTTTGCACTGCATAGATGAATATGAGAATCAAGAGATTGATTTCCAAGCCTTTGTAGAGACTGTAAATGGAAAAGAAACTCTTGTGGGAAAAGAGATAATTCAGTTGAAGACTAACAAGATCTCTAGAGGGTTAGTAGCTTTGGAAAGAGCCTTTGACAGTAGAGACAAATTGGTCACAAGGACATCCCCCACAAATAAGGAGGATTTAGAAGAAATAAATTTGGGGACATCTCAGGCCCCTCAGAAGGTATATATTGGTAAACAGCTCAAACCACACATTAGGAGTATGCTGATTGCATTACTGAAAAGGTATAAGCATGTTTTTGCTTGGTCATATGAGGACCTAAAAGCCTATAGGGAAGACTTATTCCAGCATGAGATCCCATTGAAGCTTGAAGCTAAGCCATTTAGACAAAGGCAAAGACCTATTAATCCTACCTTAGCTCCCAAGATGCAAGAAGAACTCAAAAGGCTCAGGGAAGCTGGAATAATTGTGCCAATCAGGCATTCAACTTGAATGTCTAACCTTGTCCCAGTCAGAAAAAAGAATGGTGATATTAGGCTTTGTGTTGATTTCAGGAACTTGAATGTATCCTCTTTAAAGGATAACTATCCATTGCCTAATATGGAAGCTATGTTGCAGAGAGTGACTGGTTGTGAACTCTTGTCCATGATGGATGGATTTTCCGGTTATAATCAGGTGAAGGTAAAGGAATCAGAACAGTATAAGACCGCCTTCACCACTCCATGGGGAACTTATGTGTATGTTAGAATGCCATTTGGACTAACAAATGCAGGTGCTACATTTCAAAGAGCAATGGATGTTGCTTTTGCAGGGCTGATTGATTCAATTCTGGCTGTATATCAGGATGACTTGACTGCTTACTCAAAGAAAGAAAAGCAGCATTGTTTGCATCTGGAGCAGATTTTCATAAGAGCACTAGAATATGGTATTTCTTTAAATCCAAAGAAGTGTGCCTTTGGGGTAGTTGAAGGAAAGCTTCTGGGACATATTGTTTCCAAGGATGGAGTCAGGATAGATCCAGAGAGAGTGGCTGCTATTGACAGGATCCAAATGCCAAGAACTGTAAAAGGAGTTCAGTCCTTCTTTGGACAGATAAATTTTGTTAGAAGATTTGTTCCCAACTTTGCAGAAACCACAAGGAACATTTCCAAGATGATGAAGAAGGATGCAACTGTCCGCTGGGAAAGGGAAGCAATAGAATCATTTCAGAGTATCAAAGAGGCAATCAAGATGGCCCCTGTTCTTAAATCTCCTGATTTTTCTAGGCCATTCCAAGTATTTTCATTTGCTTCCTTTCATACTGTTGCTGCATGTTTGCTACAGAAAAATGAAGATGGTTTTGAGCAGCCCATAGCTTTCTTCAGTATGTCCTTACAGGCCTCTGAGTTGAAGTATGATATTATGGAAAAGCAGGCATATGCACTGGTCAGAGCCATCAAAAGTTTCAGACCATACTTGGTAGGATCATATATAATTGCATATGTACCTCATGCAGCAGTCAAAGACATATTCACTCAGCAGGAGGTGACTGGAAGAAGGTGCAGATGGATAAACAAACTGCAAGAATTCAACATAGACATACAAGTCACTAAGTTGATAAGAGGACAAGGATTAGCCAAGATGATGGCACAGTCAAACTTGGAAGCATGCCAAGTTAATGCAGTCCAAGATGAGAGTGTAAATGCATCAGGATCTGAATGGTACAAGGATATTATCTACTACTTGCAAAATCTGAATTGTCCTTCCCATTTCAGTGACAGCCAAAAGAGGACTTTAAAGTTACATGCAATCAGGTATGTTATTGTTCAAGGTGAGCTATACTGGAAAAACCCTGATGGTGTGCTGCTGAGATGTGTGGATGAGGATATGGCTAACAATGTTTTGATTGATATGCATAAAGGATTGTGTGGTGGACATTATACTGCCCAAACAACAGCTCATAAAATTCTCAGAGCAGGATATTGGTGGCCCACTCTCTTTTCAGATGCACAAAAGTTAGTAAGGAAGTGTGACCCTTGCCAAAGATTCTCAGGAAAGCTGAAATATGATGGTGCTTTACCCCTCAGAACTGTAACTGTGGATGCTCCATTTCAGCAATGGGGAATTGACTTCATAGGGGAAATTGCAGACAAATCAAGTGGGGGACACAGTTGGATTTTGGTGGCAACTGATTATTTTACCAAATGGATTGAGGCCATTCCAACTAAGAGAGCTACAAGCAAGGTGGTGACAGATTTCATACTAGAAAATATTATCATCAGGTTTGGAGTACCATTCAAAATAGTCACTGATAATGCTATGTGCTTCAGATCAGGTGAATTTGTTGATTTTTGCAACAGGTATGGGATAAATCTATCATATACATCACCATATCACCCACAAGGAAATGGTCAAGCAGAATCAAGCAATAAGAGCATCATGAAAATTATCAAGAGGATATTGGACAAGAATAAGAGAGCTTGGGACTCAAGATTGAACTTAGCAATATGGGCTAACAGAGTGACAGTAAAAAGGGCTATTGGGAAGTCACCTTTTGAGCTAGTATATGGTGCATCAGCTAGACTGCCCATAAACAATCTCCTACCAGTTTACAGATTCATTCAGGAAAATGTTGAGGAGATTGAAGACTCCATGACAGAAAGAGTGAACCAGCTGGTTGCCTTGGATGAAAACAGAAGGAAAGCCCACCAGATCAATCTCAAAAGACAACAAGATGTGAAATATCAGTTTGACAGGAGAACTACAAAAAGGAAGTTTCAAGTCAATGATCTGGTGCTCATTTGGAATGCTAAAGGTCAGGAAAAGGGTAAACATGGTAAATTTGAACCCTTGTGGATGGGCCCATATCAGGTTTGCAATACTCATGGGGAGGATTCTTATTTCCTCCAGGCCCTAGATGGTGAAGTTCTGGAATTGCCTGTGCATGGCCAATTCCTTAAGTTCTATTTTGCATAAATAACTTGTTGCTGTGCACATTTGTAAAAAATATGTATGTAGTGTAAATGCCTTGTACAGCTCGTGCTTTTTGGCTTTTTGTCTGGTCTGCCTGGAGATCTGGTTCTCGCTGCAGGTTTTCACCTGCACGTCCCCATTCGGAGCCACTGTTAGCACTCATTTTGACCTGGGGTTGATTTTTCATGTTTAGGAGGTTGCTTCATTTGAACCCTTTATCTTCTTGCCCATTTTCCTAAGTGTTGGACGTCCTCAGCATTTTTTAGCTGCATCATCATATTTTCTTTGAGGAGGAGGTCATCATCATCATGTTTGCTTCGATGGTGGTCAGCATCATCATG
Organism: Cunninghamia lanceolata; assembly: GCA_027924645.1. NCBI lineage: Eukaryota > Viridiplantae > Streptophyta > Pinopsida > Cupressales > Cupressaceae > Cunninghamia > Cunninghamia lanceolata. Next base: position 1,296,432 of record BSBN01000585.1, read on the forward strand.
TTCTCTGTCGACTTGTTTTTTCATCAGGATCATCATATTTCGATATCGGGTGATGTCTGGATATCATCCTGATCCTGCTGATGAGCTACAATGTGCCTTAGTTTTCTTGCGGAGGGTGATCTTTCAAGTATCCGGTGATTTTCCAATTATCACCTTGCCCTTTTATGATGATGAGGTCACCCCAATCTTCTAAAGGGGTTATTCTCTAAGTTGTTCGACCTGACTTATTTTTTCTTAAGGGTCGTCATCATCATCATGATATTTCCAGTTATCACCGTGTTGCTTGCGGGGGTCATCATATTTTCTGCCTGCATGATATTTTGCCGGGGTGATATTTTTTATCATCGGGTGATCTTGGTTATGATCATCCTGATGATGTTGTTGAAGAGTTCTAAGTATGACCCGATATCCACTGGGGTCATCATATTTTGAACGTCAGGATGATCTTAGTCAATATCATCCTGATGATGTTGTATCACTTCATGTTCGTTGTTTTATCACCCTGATGATGCTGACGTCATTCTTACGTCAGGGTGATATCCGGTTTTCTGCTGGTCTGCATCATGATATTTCCGAGGGGAGATATCCGCCTGTCGGCTGCGTGCATTATCTAGTGGGGGGTGATCTTTTCAAGCATCATCATATTCATTTATCGCCCCGATCTTATAGTGGAACTACAGTGCAGCATGATATTTGTGCATCAGGATGATATTTCCAAATATCCAGTTATCTTCCGAATATCATCCTGATGTCGATATGATGATGACGTCATCAAGGTCCGGGGGGGTCATATTTCTAACACTGATCATCTTGTGGAGATCCCCCGATATTTACAAATATGATGATGACGTCATCCGGATACGAGGAGGTGCGCAGTAGGCAGATATGATGATGACATCAGCAGGATATGACGATGACGTCATCAGGATGTTCATCGGCCAGACTTTTGGTATCGGCTCAGCAGGAGGATGTTCTTCCGATGGATCAGGTTGTGCGGATGAAGGCGATTATCATGCAGGTTATATTGCGATATGATGCTGACGTCAGGGTGATATTTCAAGCGACAGGATATCATGCTGCTGGAGGATGATGATGATGAAGTCTTATACTAGTGTCGTCAGGAGCAAAAGCACCGACATCATATATGCTCATGACCTAGTATATAAAGTGTTAAAGAGGTTGCTGCGGGGTGCATGTGGGATAATTGATATCCTGCATATTCGAAATATCATGATGATGAATCTCGGCGGGAAATGGTTGCGATGCAGAATTGATGTTTTCCCGAGGCCGCGGGTTGGTGCGCCTTTAATGGCGATTGTTGCAGAGGTATGGGCGATGGCATGGACGGATCTGGTACCCGATTGAAGGTGTACATCAACAGACAGTGGCGCAGGGCTCAAAAAATCTTCCTGTCTCCTCCCCTACCTGGTGCATTCATGTTTGGGTGCCAATCTGGTAATGCGTTGAGCGCCATTTTTCTGATACTGTGTATCTGGCGGGATTTTTGGTCAACCATGTAATTAATTGCTGAGCACCTACCTGGCTGTTATAAGCAGGTTGTGTTGCTCATTTGAAGGTTGTTGAAAGTTGAAGATTTTTGGCTCTGTAATTCAAAACAAGCAGATCTGGTTGCTCTGTACAGCTTAACCTGTGAGTCTATGTATCTCTTGTTGTATGTTTTGGCATGAACCCACTGATTTCATGATTAACCTTATATGAGAAATGCAATCTTAGCATGTGTTCTGTTAATTCTGTCTCCAGTATTGCATGTATTCTTCTTCTGAATCTGGATATTTGGGTAATGTTTAGATTCTAGAGCATAGAATTCCTATGTTGAATGTCTGATCTTTTAACTTCTGCTCAAAGGGTAGATTAAACTGTTTTCAGGTTGAACATTGGGAAGGGTATACTGCAGTAGGGATGCCATAAGTAGAGATAACTTAACACTCTTTATTGGGAGACATCTGTAAGGCAGGTATCACATATATCCCCCTGAGATCCAGTTTTAGTTGTTCATGCTGACCATTCACAGGTGTATGTCTACTGATTCCTGGCCCTGGATAGGCACCAATCTTGCTTTGTGTTTGTATTACAACCAAGTCCAGCTTTGCATCCAAACTTAAACTCCAAATCAAAATCTAAAACAAACATTAGGACACTAGAATTAGTTTTAGGAACCTCAGTCCTCTGTCTACAACTGCAAATAGGCCCAAAGATAGCCCCTTTGCTCTTATCTTTCAGTTTTGGTCTACTTACAGGAGGACTTATCTACTTTCTGTCAGCATCCCAGCCTTGCATGCATATCCTCATGGATGTTGAGTAGGGAATACCCCCCTAGGTCTTGCAGAGCCTGAAGAAGAAGAGGAGATAAAATATAGAGTCTATCTCCTATACTGTTGGCCCCTGGCCCAGAGATCTTGTTGATCACTGATGGCTACCTTGTAGGGAAATCTGGGAATAAGCATCCAGTCTGGGAAAAAACCAACAAGTTCCACAATCCACTCTTCTAACTGATCAATCAATTCTGTTAATAGACCAGTCAATGGAGTTAACTCTCCAATCAGTTTTGTTACATCCCACCTTTCATGATGGAGCTGGGACACTTGTGACATTTCTATTGGTTGCACATTCCTCAACCATCCTCAGCCGTCGATCTTCATATCTCCTCTCAACCGTTGATTCCCATTCCTCCGAGTCTATAAATGAAGCTTCATCCCTCCATTCTAATCATCCAGGCTTTTGACATCGTTACTCTACAGAAATATCACCAGCGCGCCTTTGGCACCCACTTGTCATCTACAAGCTTGAGATCATCATTGTTGTATTGGAGCTCACCTTCATTGCATATCACACCATAGCCGTTCACCATCGACTTCCTCAAACAGCTTTAAAAGATTGCACTCTCTGAGGGCTCATCTCATCTGTGAAAGGACGATTCGTGATAGGCGAACAACAGAAGTTTCGAAACGGAAGAGGTTTGCTGTGTTTGTTCATTGCTTTGTTTACTTGAATCTTCCTTGTTTCTCTATTCTGTTGATGTTTGGGTCTTATTTAATTCATTTGATTGATTCGACATTTTACCCTCACATTTTTGGCGCCCACCGTGGGGCCGTTGCCCCTTTATTTCACCATTTTTGAGCTTTTTTGAAGGCAGGTTCCGTACAGGTCCCGCAGAGTCACGCACAGATTAGTTCGGCGCATCTGTTCATTTTTATGGCACTTTTGAAGACTGTTACGGCGCTTTTGAAAATCCTGTGCATCTGTGTATTCTTGCTGCGCTTTCACAGACTGTTACGGCGCTTTTGTTAAAGCTGCGCATTTGTTGACTGTTACTGCGCTTTCATAGACTGTTGCTGCGCATCTGTTATAACTACGCATCTGTTGACTGTTACAGCGCTTATGAAGATTGTTGCTGCGCATACATTAAAACTGCGCATTTATTCATTTTAACGACGCATACGTTCAAAACTACGGCGCATTCGTTAATGCTGCGCTTCTGTTGATCACTTCTGTGCATCTGATCACTGAAGCTGCGCATTTGTAACTGGCTCAGGTTTTAGTACTTTCCTAGAGGATTTTGCTAACGCTAACCCTTTTGCAGGTGTTTGCTGGAGCAGTTTTGCAGGATAGGCTCAGGTTTAGTTACATGTAGTTGCATCTAACTAGCTCACATTTCATTTTCTGGGAAAGAGTAAAATGGTTGTTCATTACAAATCTTCAACTAGTCTTAATTAGGGAGGAAGTAACCAGTTTATTTCATGCTTGCATTGCAAACAACTTCCAAGTTATTGCTATCTAAGATTTAAAATTGAACTCATCACTGATCTTGCAGTTAAAATGAACCATTGCTATATCGTGAGACCTGAATTTCAAAGTTAACAATCTCGTGCAACATGGATTTAAAATTGAACTCACAACTACTTTCTGAAGTTAAAATGAACCATTGCTATATCGTGAGACCTGAATTTCAAAGTTAACAATCTCGTGCAACGTGGATTTAAAATTGAACTCACTACTGCTTTCTAGGATTTAAAACTGAACCACTGCAATATTGCTGAAATCACTTCAAAGTTCTGTTTGAGTAGATTAGCCCATTTAGTTTTTATCTTTTAACTAGGGTGGATTAATCAGTGTATTCTGTGCTTGCGAATGACAATAGGCTTATGCTCTCCCCTCTTCTGGGTGATCAGAGTGCCAGACTCGTCATTCTATTTGTTTAACCTTTAGGAGGGGCCTACCCTTGGATGCACGCTTGTCCAAGCGGGAACGACCCTGAGTGGTAACAGGCTAACGCCAAGCCCTACCAAGCCACTTAAAATAAATTATGCTTGAGGTGAAAACCTCCTGCAACGAGTGCTGTTATGTTACACCGACGGCCAACCTCCCCCAAAACCCTCTCAGGCGTAACCCTTTGAGGCTGGGAGACTCCATAACGGATAGTAGCACCACCGCACGTGTAACCACTTGAACGGTTGCCCGAATTAAATACCTCTTGTTTTAGTGGCCCAAATCCCTTATAATCCATTTCTCGCCTACAATTTTGTGTTTGCTTTTGTCCAAAAAAGAGTCGAAAAACTACAAAAACAATGGAAAACTACAAAACATTCTTTGTGCTTGCTGTGTTTTCTTGCTAAATTAATTCATAACATCAGATCAGGAAGACCTTTTCCAGCCAAAGAATACCAAAAACAGAGAAAAATCCCAAAAATTTACAAAAAATACCAGAACTGCTCATATACCCTTTTCTGCTGCGCATACACAGCGACTTGCTGTGCTTTTGCACCAACTGGCTGCGCATACATACCTTTCTGCTGCGCATATACACTTTTTGGCTGTGCTTTTACAGCGACTTGCTGCGCATATACACTGACTTGCTGCGCATTTACTTTTCTGCTACGCATTTACACACTGTTACTGCGCATACGTGCTTCACCAGAGCTACGCTTTTACAGCGACTTACGGCGCATTTACCTATTCTTGCTGCGCATCTATTTCTGCGCATGTGTGACAGTGAGCATCTGCCCTATTTTTGAGAAATTTTCGTCAGCTGTTCAAAGTACCCATTTCCACCTAGTTTCATTTTCTGAGGTCAGAATCAACCTTGCAGTCAATTTTCATCCATTTCACCCAATTCTCTCTCTTTCGTCGGTCATCCCAGTCACCTTCTGTCCTAGTCACTCTTGCCCCAACGTCATTTTGTCCCATACCGATTTGACATAGGTCCTTCTTCACTTCATTCGTGAATTCACGTAAGCCTAGTAGGTCACAGTACCTTTTGCTAGTAGTCTTGTTGAACGACTAAGCCCTACACAGTGAGACAAGTATCGACTACCCTTGCTAGTGGCTAGAGTCTTGTGTCAACCGTCTTACCTGAAGTCATTGAGCGAGAGAACCCTTTGTCCAAGTCTTGTCCTAGATATCCCATTCATTACAGTCTTAGTCGGCACCTTGCCAAAATTTCTAATCCTAGTCCACTTCATCCCACCCCACCTTGCATGGTTCTTACTCGATCCCAGTACAACAAACTAATTGAAATGGCTGACTCATCTGATCACATCGCCCCACCACGCGATGATGATGAAGAAATTTCTCGTGAAGAATTAGTGGCACACATGCAAGATAGCAAATTCCAACGCCTAGTGGAGAAAGTGCTCCTTGAGGACCCCACCAAATATTTCCATCATCTCGCTAGTCTCGGAATCAAACTCCCCGCAGACTTTGACATTAGCTCCATCATGGAAAATGCAGACAATGACCGTGAGAGGGACACAAATGACACAGGCCCACATGCACATGAGAGAGGCACAAATGACACGGTCCCCCATGCCAATGAGAGAGGAAAACAACCCATAGATCAAAATCCTCCTATGGCGGTGTGAGACAACAAATTAAGAGTCTAAAGCTAGAAATCTCCAACCTTAAGATCAGCACAAGTTCCAAGAACTACTCCTTGGAAGATATAGCACCATACCCCTTTGACAGAAGTTTGGTCATGAAACCATTCCCCTTTCAGTTCGGAATCCTAAAATTTGACAAATACAAAGGGAAGGGGGACCCTAGAGATCATATCAGGGAATTCACTACAGCATGTTTAGAAGTAGCTCACAATGAGACCTACTTAATGAGACTGTTCCCAAGATCTTTAGGAGGTCAAGCTATGGAGTGGTTCTCGCGTCTCCCACCAGGAATCAAAACTTTTGATGAACTTGTCAATAAATTCATAACGCACTTCTCTTACAACATAGAACACGAAGTATCTATGCTAGACCTATGCAACACCAAACAAAAGGGTGGTGAGTCTTTCGCCACCTTCTTACAACGATGGAGACAGCTAGCTAGTAAGTGTTCTTACGACATGCCTGAGAAGCAACTATTGGAAATGTTTGTCCACAATTTGAATCCCGATCTTAGCTATCAGATTCAGATACAATGCCCTACCTCATTCACCAAAGTCATTGAAATGGGGCTATTCATTGAGAAAGCTATGATCGCTAAAGGAACTCTCAAGCTCTACAAGGACACACCTCCTTCCAATTACACAACTGACAAGTCAAAGTTTTGGACCAAGAACAAGAATGTGGTCAACGATGGAGTAGTGGATGCCAAGGCGGCAGCCCCTAAACAACAACCCATATTCACTCTTAAGGAAGAAGCAAATAACGGTGCACTCAACAAGCCACCCCCTCGGGAACCTAGACCTTGGTTCAATTCAAATCCAAGGAGGAAATTCACACCCTTAGGAGAATCTCAAGAATCGGCCCTCAGAAAGTTGTTGGCTAACAATGAAATTTCTCTACCGCCAACAAGTGACTATGAGCCTATAGTCAAACCTCCCTATTGGAAGGACACAGACTACTGCGAGTATCATCGAGGAAGGGGGCACACAACCAATAATTGCATCTGTCTTAAGAACGTCATACAGGATATACTGGATCAAAATCAGGGAGGAACACAACAACATACCTCCAATGAATCTCATGTGGCCTACCGGGATCCTCTTCTAAATCACAATCGGCCGTATAACCACAATCACAACAGCGGTCACAACAACAACAATGGTCACAACCACAACAATGGTCACAATGGCAATAACTCCCATGGCAATCCCAATAACGACAACAATCGCAACAGGCCAAACCAGAACAGTGGGTCGAGTAATGCTAACTATGCAAGCGTTCCCTTTGAGTACACCATTAACTACATTTCTGAGCATGTTCCGCAAGTCAACGTCATATCCCCCAACCAACAACCAGGACCTAACAGAACTGGTTGTAGTATAATTACCCGCAATGGTAGAGTCACGATCAACACCACTCCTCCAAGGTCGTCACCTTCTCCGTCCAACTCCCGCCCATATAATGTCATCGACCAATTGCAAAAAACTCTGGCTCACATTTCTATATTGGAGCTCTTGCGTCTATCTCCTTCTCATAAGGAGATTCTTGAGAAAGCCTTAGTGGAAACTACTGTCCCCACTAACTTAGCCCAAGAAAAGTTTCAAACCATGGTGGGTAATCTGACATCCTCCCCTTCCATATCATTCACTGAGCAAGATGACCTTTCCGTACCTCAACCCCACAACACTCCCCTACACATTGTCGCATTCGTACACAAGCACCGCATCAAGAGGGTTCTTATTGATGGGGGTGCCGGTTTGAATATTTGCAAGTTGAAGCTAGTCCTTGCATTGGGGTTCTCTGAATAGGCAGTTGATCCACGGAGGAAGATTACCATAAAGGCCTATGACGAGGAAGAGAGAACCACAAAAGGCACGGTTGTCCTACCCATTAAAGTGGGACCGGTAATCAAAGATGTGGTGTGCCAAGTCCTTGATCGAGAGCTTGCTTATAATATCTTACTAGGGAGACCATGGATCCATGCCATGAAGGTTGTCCCCTCAACCTACCATCAGTGCATTAAATTCCCGCACAATGGCAAGCAGGTTACCATTCAAGGTGACCCTGATCCCTACCAACACTGCAATTCTTTCCAAGCAAAACCTGAATGTGTCATACCCAACAATCGAGCCCACATTTCCCCTACCTCACAACAGGACCATTCTGCTGAAGCTTCCTCCTCATGACCTAAACCAATGAAAATCACCATAAAAGAAAATGGCGTGGGGGAATACCAGATTGAGCACAGCCTCAACCTTGCAAAAATGCCCTTGTCTCCTCGCTCCTTTGGCCAGCCCAAGCATCAACCCAGGCATTTTCCAAAGCCCTCTACTCCTCCTATAACTCCCGTAAACCCCTTTGTAAAATGGGGGACCTTATCCGATGAATCAGAGGAGCGAGATCTCTTGCAATGGCTTTATGCCGAAGAAGAAAACACACCCCAGGATCCACCCAGACTTCCTACAGAGCTCTATGGGTGAGGTGAGACCAGCTTGCATAGGATGGGATATGAAGGACAATGCCCTATCAGCCTCAGAAAAGAAGGGATCATTGAACCTATACAACCTTCTTCCTCCTCTTCGGCTAGAAACACCACTAGCTTGGGATACAAAGGCAAGGGTAAAGCCAAGGAAAATGCCTGTCTTGTGGAGACAATCCAAACACTCCAAGGGGATAGTGACACAGATTCAGATGAGTCGAATGAGTATGAGTGGGACGAGCTAACAGAGCACTCCTACGATGACAAGGAGATTGACACCATCCAAACTCTTAGCCCTTACCATGAGAGACAAACGCAACGGGACAGACCACTAGAGTCTGATTTGCCCCTCCCTGAGAGTATGACTTTCGAGGAAAGTTTCGATTCCATTGCGATAAACAACTTGGAGGAAAGTACCACCCAGAACACTACCCCCACCTGTGCTCCTAGTATTTCCATCCACACTATCAACGAATCAGGTCTTTCATCCGACTCCCTTCCCCTCTTGCATCCTGAGCTTATTGACTGGGACCTGCAAGGAACCCCCCAATTAGATATGTTCCAGAACGATGATGCCTACATTGACTATATGGGACTTCGAGATCACTTACCAAAAGGAGATCATAAAGCCGGTTTTGCTATCGAACTCAATACTGTAGCTTACTTCGGGGAGGGTGCCAAGCCTTCTAGTCACAAAAATGTAAAGATCAAAAAGGGATCTGACGGTGAAAACCGCCATGCGGCAGTGTCAGATCATAAAATAGTAAAAAGAAAGGACATATCTGAAGGTGAAAACCCAACTGTGGCACCTGACGATGGATTGCTTGACACCCTCCCAAGTGATATGTATCAAGAAAGGTCACAGATCGTGGTAGAGCCAATAGAGCCAGTGAACATTGGAACCGAAGAGCAGCCTTAGATTATCCACTTTGCAAAATCTCTCACGCTGCCTGAGAAAACTAGGTTTGTACCATTCTTTAAAAAGAAGAGAGGCAGCTTTGCCTGGTCATATGCCGACATGCCAGGTTTGGACCCAAACCTAATCCTACATCACTTGCCATTGGATCTAGGGGTGAAGCCCGTAAAGCAAAAACTAAGAAAGATGCATCCCCATATAGCCCTTCTGGTCAAGGAAGAACTCAAGAAATTGCTAGACGTGGGGTTCATCAGGGCCATAGATTACCCCGAATGGATATCAAACATCGTGCCAGTATCTAAACCAGATGGCAGGGTTCGACTATGCAACGATTTTAGAGACTTAAACAAGGCATGCCATAAGGATGACTTTCCCTTGCCTAACATCGATATCATAGTCGACCTCACGGCAGGACATACAATGCTGTCACTCATGGATGGATTCTCAGGGTACAACCAGATCAAAATAGCACCAGAGGATCAGCACAAAACCACTTTCACTTGTCCATGGGGTACCTTTTGCTGGAATGTCATGCCATTTGGGTTGAAAAATGCAGGTGCTACATATCAGCGGGCCATGACAACCATATTCCACGACATGATGCATGTGACCATGGAAGATTATGTTGACGATATCTTGGCAAAATCACTCACCAGGGACTCACACCTGGACACATTAGAGAAAGTCTTCCAAAAGTTGGATCAATTCCAAGTAAAACTGAACCCGAAGAAATGTGTGTTTGGGGTCACATCAGGCAAGCTGCTAGGCTTCATCGTGTCAGCAAACAGCATAGAGGTAGACTCGGCCAAGGTCAAAGCAATCATGGACATGCCTCCGCCCAAAACTCTAACACAGTTGAGATCCTTACAGGGCAAGCTCCAGGCCATCCGCAGGTTCATCTCACAGCTGGCAGACAAGTGCCATCCTTTCAGTCATCTCCTACATAAGAACGTTCCATTTAAATGGGAAGAGCAGTGCGAAGAGGCATTCAACAAGCTCAAGGAGTACCTCATGAATCCTCCTATACTCATGCCTTCGATCCAAGGAAAACCTTTGATTCTCTACGTATCTGCTACACCTACTGCTCTTGGGGCTCTCTTAGCCCAGCAAGACTATGAGAACAAGGAAAGAGCTGTGTACTACATCAGTCAAACCTTAGTGGGCTACGAGTTGCAGTACTCACAGGTGGAACGTTCATGCCTTGCGGTGGTTTTTGCCTCACAAAAACTCTGACACTACATGTTGGCACATCTTGTCAAACTCATTGCCAAGATCGACCCACTAAAATATCTTCTCAACAAAGCATCTCTCACAGGTCGACTAGCCAAATGGGTTATGCTTCTTAGCGAATATGATATAGAGTATGTGGACAGAAAAGCCATCAAGGGGCAAATCATCGCTGACCAACTAGCTGAGGCACCGTTACAGGACACTTCGCCAATGCAGTTTGAGTTCCCTGATGAGTCTTTATTCACTTTGTCAACATCTCCTTGGAAACTCTACTTCGACGAGTCTTATACCAACCATGGATCGGGTGCAGGTATCTTGTTTATCACTACCCAAGGCGACACAATTCCAAAGTCCTACAGGTTGTTATTTCCATGCACTAACAATATAGCGGAGTATGAGGCTTTGGTAATTGGTCTCAAGATGGCCACTGAGTGGAAAATCCAAGCACTATGTGTCTACGGTGATTCTCAGCTTGTCATAAACCAGGTCAACGACGAGTATCAAACCAAAGATGAGAAGCTCATCCCATACAAACGGATGGTCGATGACCTCAAAGCACATTTTGGGACCATCTCGTTTGAGCAAATACCCAGGATAGAGAACAAAGCAGCTGATGCAATGGCGACCATAGCCTCTCTTCTTGAGATACCTGAACATGAGTCATGGTATGAGTTCTTAGTAGAAACAATTCGACAACCGGCTTATGATCTCCTCGAAACCCATTCCATTTGCCACCTAGTAGGATCTGATTCGCCTTGGTACGGTAAGACCTACACTTACCTCAAGGACAATATCCTTCCTTTGGACCTCTCTTCCAACCAAAAGTGAACTTTCATCCGACAAGCCTCCCGTTACACCATTATCGCCAATACCCTTTACCGACGTGGTCTGGATGGTACTTTACTCCGTTGTCTAGAACAAGAAGAATCTGTAACTGCCTTGTGAGACGTGCATGAAGGGATCTGTAGAACACACTCCAGCGGTCCTTCCTTAGCTAAGAAACTCATGCGTTTGGGTTATTATTGGCCCAATATGGAAATAGATTCATATCGGTTCGTCAAAAAGTGCAAACAGTGCTAGATACACAGGAACCTGATTCATGCACCTGCTCAGGAGTTGAGACCTCTAACGACACCCTGGCCCTTTTGCCAGTGGGGACTTGACCTCGTGGGAAAGATTCATCCGCCTTCTTCCAACGGCCATAAATTCATCATAACCGCCACTGAGTACTTTACAAAGTGGATTGAAGCCGTTCCCTTATCAACCGTCACAGGAAAGCAAATTTCCTCTTTCATTCTGAATTACATTATCTGCCGATATGGCATCCCTTTATCCATCATAATGGATAACGGGAGACCCTTCAAAAATCAGGATGTCTAGGAACTTTGTGAGCATTTTAAAATCCAACATCATTTCTCCACCCCATATTACCCCCAAGGTAATGGCCAAGCTGAGGCATCGAACAAAACCATTCTGAAAATCCTAAAGAAGACTGTTAATGAAGCTGGTCGCGATTGGCACATCCAACTCAATCTCGCGCTATGGGCCTATAGAACCAGCATACGCACTCCCACAGGTGCTACACCCTACGCCCTCATCTATGGTTCCGAAGCCATCCTTCCCATTGAGGTCGAACTCCCATCCCTTCGGGTGTCATTAAAAGGTCTCATCTCAGATGAAGAGTACAGAGTCTCCAGACTACAAGAGCTAGAACTGCAAGAGGAAAGGCGCCAGAAAGCTTTTGACCATCTCAAAGCCTATCAACAGATGATGTCAAGAAGCTACAACCACAAGGTTAGACCAAGATGCTTCAAGGTTGGGGACCTCGTCCTAAAAGAGAACCCTCGCAATCAGCAGGACAGAGAAAAGAAAGGTAAGTTCGAGCCTAACTAGCTTGGACCCTATGTAATTGTAGCAGCTTACGGATCGAGGGCATATCAGTTGGCCACATCAGAAGGTGAGTTGTTTGAGGATCCAATCAACAGCATGCACCTTCACCAGTTCTATACCTAAGAGAACCCCAATGCAAGGGGGCACAATAAAATCAAAAAAATTCAAAAAAGTTACAAAGAGAAAATGCACAAAAATTGAAAAAATAGAAAGCATACAAAAAAAATCATCCTTTGGTGAAAACCTGGCAAATAGGCGCCTTGGATAGGTATCATGCTGAAAACCTGGCAATCAGGCGTCATGTTACTTTCTAGCTTCTCGTGCAAATAAAAGCAAGTGATGAAAACCCAGTAAACAGGTGTTACTTGTGACAAACCGCATTCTCCATCTTTGGGAATCCGATCACCTTGAGCCCATTCTCCCTCTATTTTCCTCATTCGACCCATATCCATCCCACAAATAAACGCTTGACAGTTACCTATCATGGCTTGATACTCACCTTGTGGCCTTGTCAACCAAGGTTTTGTCCCATACCGTCTCCTCAATGACAGCCTAGTGTAGTGTCTCTCGTCAGTGTCTGTGGTCCAAGTCTGTGAACTACGTCGCCTCTGCGCCGTCACGTAGGCAAGGCCATTATTCTAATGCGCCCCCGAGGCTTCCATCTCTCCCAAGGTCCCATTCGTCTCCTTTCTTGTCTTCATTCTTGTCGTCTTTCTTCTAGTCCATCCATGGTCCATTAGGGTTTACCCCGAACTACGTTGCCTCTGCGTCATCACGTAGGCAAGGCCATTTAGCAATGAGCCCCCGAGGCACTAGGTCAGTCCCTTAGGGTCAGTCTTCTCAATAAGGATTGTGCAACCTTCTCATCAAGTAAGCAAATGCAAGCAAACACCCGCGCTTCAAGCAGAAATCTTGACTATGAGCATCTTAACCTATCCAATGCCAAGCAAATACCCAAGGTCTTCTAAATGATTTTATGCAAATTAAGGAAAGCAATAAACACATATCAACGCAAATATGCTTTGTAGATTGGAACCTAGGGTTAAGTTATAGAGTCTTGATTTTTGCTATCATACCTTCCTATGCTACTCAAGGATGCCAAAAGCTAGAGATGCTATGATGGGGGCATGATTACTTTCTTTGTTTGTTGTTTGTGGATTAAACTTTAGTAATGTGAAGCCTTGTCTAAGGACATGATCGGCAAAAGATCATCGAGGACATCAAAGGTCTTACATGAACGGGGGCAATCCTTGCTTGTTGAAACGCAAGAAGTACTCAGGTCATCTAGATTCAATTTTGACTAGATGCTTGTATTAACTTGCTAAATCACACTCCATGTAAGCGATACTCAGGTCATCTCGGTTCAATTATACCTCGATGCTTGTATTCACTTACAACATTTCAGAAAATGTACCAAAAAAATGCCCAATGATGAAATAAAGCACTCTAAAAGCAAAGCATCCATCCTATATCCATTTATACATCCATACCATACCCCATGCAATAAAGATCCAACAATGCAGAGTATCAATACAAATAAAAGCTTGTGAGTCCTTCTATCGAGTCTTTCTTCTATCAATCAGTATTCTATCTATCATATCTTTCATCAGTCAGTCAGAGCAATGATCCAAATGCAAGGTCCATCCTTAATCCATACCAATCAAGTCAAGTCAATCTTTCACAAATGATCCAATCACAATCAGTGGTCTTGATCCTTGTCTGGTCGTAAACCGACTTGATCAGTTAATCAATCAATTGTCTTATACAGGATGTTGCATTGTCGAAATTAGACCAATACACGCATCTTACACGACATGCTTCATTTTCTAAAACCAGACACTATCCTTCATGTTGCTCTAGGGATCTATCATTCCCCGCCATGACAACACGCCTGCCGTGTTGGTCTAGGGATATATCGTTCCCCGCCATGACAACACTGTCGTATATCGTTATCAGTATATCATTGGTTTATCGCTTGACAGGGGCAATACCTAGTTTGTTCTTGTGTCATTTGCGCATACTTGCTTGCTTGCTTGTGTGTGTGTTATCATTTTCTCTTGCATCGCGTATCATTTGGCTCTTCACCCATTTTCTTCAAACTTAACCTTCTTCATCGTGAGATTGTCCGTCTCACGCCTTCTGCCTTCTTCTCGTCCAATCTCCCGAGGGGGCATCCTGTCATTAAACTTGTACCAAGGGCAAACTGGGGCATGTATCACTATCAGACTATTGACTTCTTTGAAGCAACACTGTAAACTGCATTGCATCAAAGAGGGGCAAAATGTATACGCCTAAAAATGACACAAATCATCCTAAATAAATATTCTAAATATTTATTCCATTCTTCTATTAATTAAATAAATATTCCAAATTTATTTAATCAATTCACTATCTCACAATTAAATAAATTCCATTTATTTAATTAAAATTCTTCTATTTGTCTTACACAATTAAATAATCATAAATTATTTAATTAAGCCTAATTCCTCTATCCTAAGTTCTAAATTCAAAATTCCACATCACCTTTCCACCTCACCTTTTCCACCTCACCTTGTCCACCTCATCAGGTTGCACATGTAATTAAATATATTTAATATTTAATTACCTATTTTTCTCTCACCCACATGGCCTATTTCTTCTCCAATCAGAGGTCAGGTAACCAATCAATCAAATCTGTTAACTAACCTGTCAGTGGAGTCAAATCCTCAATCAATTCTGTTAACAGACCAGTCAATGGAGTTAACTCTCCAATCAGTTTTGTCACATCCCACCTTTCATGATGGAGCTGGGACACTTGTCACATTTCTATTGGTTGCACATTCCTCAACCATCCTCAGCCGTCGATCTTCATATCTCCTCTCAACCGTTGATTCCCATTCCTCCGAGTCTATAAATGAAGCTTCATCCCTCCATTCTAATCATCCAGGCTTTTGACATCGTTACTCTGCAGAAATATCACCAGCGCGCCTTTGGCACCCACTTGTCATCTACAAGCTTGAGATCATCATTGTTGCATTGGAGCTCACCTTCATTGCATATCACACCATAGCGATTCACCATCGACTTCCTCAAATAGCTTTAAAAGATTGCACTCTCTGAGGGCTCATCTCATCTGTGAAAGGACGATTCGTGATAGGCGAACAACAGAAGTTTCGAAACGGAAGAGGTTTGCTGTGTTTGTTCATTGCTTTGTTTACTTGAATCTTCCTTATTTCTCTATTCTATTGATGTTTGGGTCTTATTTAATTCATTTGATTGATTCGACATTTTACCCTCACAGTTGGTATATTTGGGATTTGTGATTTCTATAGAAGGATTGAAGATGGACCTTGAGAAAGTAAAAGTAATTGTTGAATGGCCTACACCAGAGAGCATTGGAGAGGTTAGATCATGTCATGGATTGGCTAGTTTGTAACGAAAGTTCATAAAAAATTTCATTTCAGTATGTAACCCTATGACAGAGGCAATGAGAGGTGACAGAAAGGATTTTAAATGGACATCTGGAGTAGATAAAAGTTTTGAATTGTTGAAGCAGAAAGTGACAGAGCAACCTGTTTTGGCATTACCAGATTTCAATAACATATTTCAAGTTGATTGCGATGCAAGTGGAAATGCAATTGGAGAAGAACTAAGTCAAGAAGGAAGACCTGTAGCTTATTTAAGTGAAAAGTTGAATGATGCAAGGAGAAGTTATTCAATTTATGATCAAGAGTTCTATGCCATAATTCAAGCCTTGAAGAAGTGGAGACATTAATTTTTGCCTAAGGAGTTTGTGTTGTATACAAATCATCAAGCTTTGTAATATTTGAATAGTCAAGGTAAGTTGAATCAAAGACATATGAGGTGGGTAGAGTTCATGAAGATTTATACATTTGTGTTAAAGCATAGGAGTGGTAGATCAAATAAAGTTATTGATGCCTTGAGTAGGAGAAGAAACTTGTTGACAAAGGTGAGAGTTGAAGTGTTGGGTTTTGATGAATTGAAGAACATGTATGATGGAGACACTAATTTTGTAGAACCTTGTAAAGCATGTAAGGAACCTATTGTGATAGATAGGAGTAATTGGTTGGACTATTTCATTCAAGAAGGTATGTTTTTCAAAGGAAGTCAGTTGTGCATACCTAAGAGTTCAATGAGAGATAATTTGATCAAGGAGAAACATAATGGTGGATTGGAAGGACATTTTGGCATTGATAAGAGAGTGGCTTTGGTGAATGAAAACTACTTTTGGCCTCAAATACATAAGGATGTTCAGAGATTTGTGCAGAGTTGTAGAGTTTGTCAAATTGCAAAAGGGAGTAGTTAGAATACTAGATTGTATAAACATTTGACAATACCAGACAAACCTTGGGAAGACATAAGCATGGATTTTGTAATGGGATTGCCTAAGACATAGAGAGGACATGATTCAATATTTGTAGTGGTTGATAGATTTTCAAAGATGGCTCATTTTATATCTTGTAAGAAGACAACTGATGCACTGCATGTAGCTGACCTATTTTTTAAGGAGATTATGAGATTACATGGATTACCTAAGAGCATAGTTTTAGACAGAGACACCAAGTTTGTTGGATACTTTTAGAAGACACTATGGAAGAAGATGAAGACAAATTTGAAGTTCAATTCAACTTTTCATCCATAGACCGATGGACAAATAGAGGTAGTGAATAGGAGTTTGGGAAATTTGTTGAGATGTTTGGTTGGAGAGAAGACATGAAGTTGGGATTTAATTCTTTCACAAGCAGAGTTTGCATATAATAATTTAGTAAATAGGAGTACTAAAAGAATACCTTTTGAAATTGTGACCAGAGTGAACCCTAGAAGAGTTGTAGAATTAAGAGATATCAGCACAGAGGAAAAGAGAAGTGCAGAAGCAGAAGACTTTGCAGATCACATGAAGACAATACATAATCAGGTGAAGAAGCATTTGGAGAATATGAACATTAAGTACAAAGAGAAGGTTGATGAGAAGAGAAGACATAAGGAATTTGAAGTTGGAGAGGAAGTGATGGTATACTTGAGAAAAGAAAGATTTCTAGTTGGGACATATAACAAGTTGAAGATGAAGAAGTTTGGACCTTGTAGGATACTCAGGAAATTTGATTCAAGAAATGCATATGAAGTAGAGCTACCAGAGACATTGGGTATATCACCTATTTTCAACATTGCATACCTTTATTAGTATCATGAAACAAAGTTTAGTGACAACATGGAAGAAGACTTGAAGAAGTAGTTACCACAACAAGCACCAGAGCAGATTGAAGACATTTTGGACAACAGAGTTAGACGCATCACTAGAGGAAGACAATACAAATAATATATTGTGAAATGGAAAGGCAGACCAGAAGAAGATTCATCTTAGATTTCTTAGGCTAAGGTGGACCGTCTTGGTTCTCCCCTAGCCCCAACAAAGTGATCACTTTTTCAATAACCTGAATATCTGATGCAGGAGCATCCCTGGTTCAAGAGCAATCTTGCATCAACCAAAAACATTTGCATTTTAGTTTGTTTGCAATTTAGTTTGTTCCTTTTTAGTTTAGTTCAGGTAGTTTAGTTAGAAGCAGATTCTATATTTCTAGTCTAGTTACATTTCAGATCTTGTGGAGATAGATTTAGCATCTACATTCATTCATCTACATCATATCTAGAATTTAGAGATCCGCACTTCATTACCAGAAAGATATCACCATCAGAAGTTGACTGTTTCATAGAGCAGAGCATCCTGATAATCACAGACAATCAGCTGAAGGAGAAATTTGTGGAAACATTTCCTAATCTTTGTAACCTAATGACACATCATTCAATGATCTTTGGTTCATGGCCAACCTTCCCAAGAGATCCACACATCATTTCATTCATTTTCTGGAAGTGTTCTATGCATTTAGGTCTGACCTATCTATGTACACATATTACATCTCTTCTTTGGAATTTGTGAACTTCCTTGGTCGATGCAGAGGAATCTATTGATCTGGATTTGATATATATTAATGTAATAGATCCTTAGGAAAGAAGTTAACATAGTTCTCATGACTTAGAAGATTGATAGTTTAGATTTTGTGTGAAGGAGCTTCAAATATGTATCTTTTGCATGTATGTAATCAGGCTTGTGAACCCTAATTGTAAGCCCACATGTTTCTGACCGATCTCTATTTGAATTCTATGATATACTGAATGAATGAATTTGCATTTGTTCTATTTCTTTGAGTTGTTTCCATTGTGTTTACTCTTGCTGCATGGTCCGGATAGTTCATTCTGTGAACCCTCCTACCGTGACTGCACCAACAACACACTTGCAATGCAAGTCTTTACAGGAGTCTTCGACACTTGTATCTAGAGATAATCTAGCAGAATAATAGTACCTATCAAATCAACTATGCATCTCCCATCCAAGCACCTGTTTATATAGAGAAGTAGTAAGAATGGAGGTAGCTTCTAGAGCAAGTCACACAAGGAACTCGGCCAAATCCACGTGGCCCAAATTCCAAGGCCTTAAAACATGTGTATGACACTTGTAAGAGATTCTCTTTCATCCCTTACAACCCCCCAACTTGGGTACCCCAAATTTGCCCAATTAATGTATGACAGATGCTCTTACAATGTCATAAAATCTGTCATAAATGACAACTCTTACAGCTTTAAGAGAATTTGTCATAACTGACTATTAATAGTAGATCCTCTTACAACCTTGTCATAGTCAAACTCTTCCTCCATGTAAGATTCTTTTGGACATGTGTCTTCACCTATCATAGAATCTTCCATTTCTGGCTCTTACGTGTCATAAACCTCTTACAACACCCGAAAGATGCCCACACATGGCAAAACTCTTCTACCACAAAGTGGGATGCCTATCTCCTCATATGAGGACAAAAATGTTGCAAGTACATGCCTAACCAGTGTTTTCATTGATGTCAACATACTCCTATTGCATTAATAATAAGGTTTGGATGAGCTGTGAGCTGAGGATATTGAGAAAATTAGTCTCAATCAGAAACAGTGAAGAATAGTGATGACTGTAAGACAAAAGTCCAATATAGGATGATGATCAGAGGATGTAGATTAAAGGATTTGTAGATATGTGTCTATAGGTGATCCAAGAGAGATTTCAGAGGTCCGCATGAAGATATGAAGAATTTGTGGCCGCTCAAGTAAAATCGGTTCTGGTAGGTGTTCAGAGGTGACAGTGTGTAACAAGAAAGGTCTGGTGAGATCCAGAAATGAAGTTTCCTATTTTGTAGATTTAAGGAAGTGCTGAGGAAGTCTTTCTGGTGTATCAACTCCATTGGTATGTGGTTTGAAGGTCCGCAAGCATCTATTCTTTTGTGATAGTTATGACAGACTGTGTTCTTAAGGTTCTGGATGAAGGAGAGAAGGATTTTAGTAAGCAGAAGAAGCGTGGATGTTCTTGGTGATTCAGGAAAGCTTGTAGAGGTCTTTGGATCATGTCTAGTTTGTGTTGGTGGTCCACATTGAAGTTGGAGCTCACAATTGAAGAGTAACTTCTGTATGATGGTGTTCTTCTTGAGACAGGCCGACCGGATGAGTTATGCATCTGTCGGATGATCTTATGAATGTTTGCCGACTTAGATGATCATTCCTAAGTTGATGCCTTGTATAAATAAGGGATTACGAAGTCAGTTTGAACTTGCATTTTTTTTGTGGAGATGAGAGTGTGGTAGCGAAGAGGAGAGCGAAAGGCAGAGCAAAAGTATTGAGCTTAATGGAACTAATTCAAGCATGGTGAAGATGCTATTCTCCTGTTCATGTATGTGATACTTTTTTCTTTGTAGACAGTGTGTCTCTTGTAGGCAGTGAGCCTCTTGTGAGCAGTGTGCTCAAGCAGTGAGCCCTAATTGGCATGTGCCATTTTGTTCTTTCTATTCTTCTAACAGAGAATACATTCTTGGGTTAATCACCCCATGGTTTTTCCCTTAACCGGGTTTTCCACATCAAAATTTTGGTGTCTTATGTGTTGATGAGTTCCTGCTTTTGATTTGAATGCATTATGTTTTCATGTTTAATGTACTGCTAATCACTAAGAGGATTTAAGTGTGTAAATTGGAGAAAGTGGTGCACAACTGATTCAGCCCCCCTCTCAGTTGTGTGCCCTAAGTGTAACAATTGGTATCAGAGCTAAGTTCCTCTAAAAGGAGCTTAACCACTTGAGGAGATCCAGGATGTCGTCTTACAAGAAGGATAGTCTAAAGTTTGATGGAACCAACTTTGCTCTTTGGAAAGGTCACATGAAATGTCACTTGCAGTTTATGGGAATGGCGTACTGGTCCATGGTTACAAAACCATATGTACCTCCACAGGGTGGTCCAACAACCCTAAATGAAATCACAGATGTTGAAAACAATCTGTGGACCAAAGAGGCTCTTCTAAGTGCATTATCTAACTCAGAGCTCTCAAATGTTATTGACCTACCAACTACCTTTGAGATTTGGAATAAACTGGAACTTTTGCATGAAGGAGACCAGTATGTTAAATGTGCAAGGTTACAGACTCTAAAAGGGAAATTTGAAAAATTGAAGATGAGAGATGATGAAAATATTACCACTTTTATGCCAAGAGTGAATGAGCTGGTTTGTGGAATTAGAAATACTGGTGGAGTCTTGGATGAAAATGAGATTGTTGGTAAAATTCTCAGATCCCTTCCTGCTTCTTACAAAATCAAGGTTGTTGCCATTGAAGAGTTCAGAGCCCATACAACTGTCATAAGACATCAATTGGCTGGGAAATTGGCTGCATTTGAAATGACAGAGTTTGGAGATGACCCCCCCAAGATTGAATCTGCATTCAAAGCCAGTGCCTCCGTTAAAGGTAAACAAAGGTTTGATCTGGGAGAGAATTTTTCAAGGTATATCAGATGGATGTCAAGTCTACCTTTCTAAACGGTGACTTGGAAGAAGTGTATATAGAGCAACCGGATGGATTTCAGTTGTCTAATCATGGTGATATGGTCTGCAAGTTGAAGAAGGCACTGTATGGATTAAAGAAAACCCCAAGAGCCTGGTATGAAAGATTGGATAAGCATCTTTTGAAGATTGGTTTCAACAAAGGTACTGCTGACAGAACTTATATTTCAAAATTGATCATGAAAACATCTTGATTGTTCAAGTATTTGTTGATGATATCATCTTTGGAGGAAGAGATAGTATGTGTAAAGCTTTTGTAAATCAAATGAAAAGTGAGTTTGAGATGTCTATGCTTGGTGAAATGAATTTCTTCTTGGGTCTACAAATTACTCAAACAAAGAAAGGAATCTTCATTTCTCAGACCAAATATGTGAAAGAATTGTTGAAAAAAATTGGGATGGAAGATTCAAAGCCAATGAATACTCCCATGGCAACCGGATGTAAGTTGAGCAAAGATGATGACTCTCCTAAGGTAAACTAGACAAAGTACAGATCAATGATTGGAGGATTGCTGTATCTCACTCAAACTAGACCAGATATTATGCAAGTTGTTGGTCTTGTTGCTAGATTCCAAGCTGATCCTAGAGATCCCATGTCATGGCAATCAAGAGGATTTTTAGATATCTAAAAGGGACGGTTGAGTATGGTCTATGGTATCCTAGAGATCATAATTTCTCTCTTCATGCATATACAGATGCTGATTGGGCAGGAGATGTGGATGACCAGAAGAGTACCAGTGGTGGAGCATTCTTTTTGGGGAAGAGATTGGTCTCTTGGCTAAGAAAGAAACAAGAGGCAATATCACTAACTACAACTGAAGTAGAATATATTGCAACAAGAGGTAGTTGCACTCAAGTTTTGTGGATGAAGCAGATGCTAAGAGATATCAAATTGGAGTATGAGGAACCTATCACAATCTTCTGTGATAATTCAAGTGCTATAAGTATATCTAAGAATCCAGTGTTGCATTCAAAGAGAAAGCATATATCTATCAAGTTTCACTTTCTAAGAGAGCAAGTGAACAAGAATGAAGTTAAATTGGAGTTTTTGTCATCGAAGGATCAGATTGCAGATATCTTTACTAAACCTCTACCTAAGGACTCTTTTGAGTATCTCAAGGAGAAGTTAGGGGTTATTTCCCTTCCGGTGATGAACTAAGGTGCATTGATGTGCATCATTCCAGTGGGTATCATAGTCACATCTTGTGATCTGGATTGATGTTGGGGAGCTGCTACTCAGGGGGAGCAGCAGGTATGATTCTAAAGTGGTGAAATTGCAAGTATGTGCCCTTTGCCATTGATGTCAAAGGGGGAGAGAAGACATGTGAAAAACAAGTGGTTGGTGATCAAAGGGGGAGCAGTAAAAGGAGAGAAGACATGTGAATGGTTGTTGTTGATAGGTGGAGTTGTGACAGTAAGGAGAAGTTCTTGTCTTGATGGTTTTTCACATCATATGTTGCCATCAATGACAAAGGGGGATATTGTTGCAAGTATGTACCTAACTGGTGTTGTCATTGATGTCAACATACTCCTGTTGCATTAATAATAAGGTTTGGATGAGCCGTGAGCTGAGGATATTGAGAAAATTAGTCTCAATCAGAAACAGTGAAGAATAGTGATGACTGTAAGACAAAAGTCCAAGATAGGATGATGGTCAGAGGATGTAGATTAAAGGGTTTGTAGATATGTGTCTGTAGGTGATCTAGTAGAGATTTCTAAGGTCCACATGAAGATATGAAGAATTTGTGGCTGCTCAAGTAAAACTAGTTCTGATAGGTGTTCAGAGGTGACAGTGTGTAACAAGAAAGGTCTGGTGAGATCCAGAAATGAAGTTTCCTATTCTACAGATTTAAGGGAGTGTTGAGGAAGTCTTTGTGGTGTATCAACTCTATTGGTATGTGGTTTGAAGGTCCACAAGCATCTATTCTTTTGTGACAGTTATGACAGACTGTGTTCTTAAGGTTCTGGATGAAGGAGAGAAGGATTTCAGTAAGTAGAAGCGTGGATGTTCTTGGTGATTTAGGAAATCTTGTGGAGGTCTTTGGATTGTGTCCAGTTCATGTTGGTGGTCCGTATTGAAGTTGGAGCTCGCAATTGAAGAGTAACTTTTGTATGATGGTGTTCTTCTTGAGACAGTCTGACCGGATGAGTTATGCATCTGCCAGATGATCTTATGAATGTTTGCCAACTTAGATGATCATTCCTAAGTTGATGCCTTGTATAAATAAGGGATTACGAAGTCAGTTTGAATTCACCTTTTTTTTGTGGAGATGAGAGTGTGGTAGTGAAGAGGAGAGCGAAAGGCAGAGCAAAAGTATTGAGCTTAATGGAACTGATTCAAGCATGGTGAAGATGCTATTCTCCAGTTCATGTATGTGATACTTATTTCTTTGTAGACAGTGTGTCTCTTGTACGCAGTGAGCCTCTTGTGAGTAGTGTGCTCAGGCAGTGAGCCCTAATTGGCATGTGCCATTTTGTTCTTTCTATTCTTCTAACAGAGAATACATTCTTGGGTTAATCACCCCGTGGTTTTTCCCTTAACTAGGTTTTCCATGTCAAAATCTTGGTGTCTTACGTGTTGATGAGTTCCTGCTTTTGATTTGAATGCATTATATTTCATGTTTAATGTACTGCTAATCACTAAGTGGATTTAAGTGTGTAAATTGGGGAAAGTGGTGCACAACTGATTCACCCCCCCTCTCAGTTGTGTGCCCTAAGTGTAACAAAAAATACATGTGGTCACCTTCCATGTAGGATGACACATCACCATGCCAACTCCCACAAAGTGACAAAATAGGATTTGCATCCAGATTACAATAATAGGCAAAAAATAAATACAATTAAATAATAAATGCTAGAAACTTGCAAAGGTTGAGATACCTTAATTCCCAACAAATCAACAATAGACCATTTACGTATACATAATCACCACTTCAAATTATATATCAACAGATAAATGATTCTAAGCAGTGAGCAAGATTCATAAATATCCAACCAACAAGACACATGAATAACAATAACATTAGCAACAACACATTCAACTTAAGAAGAACATGAACTCAAGTAACCATAACCCCAAGTCTATGATCACCCAAATCTGCACTGTATTAACTTATATTGCATATATCAAAGTAGCTGAGAACAAAATTAACTATCACCCTTGCAAAGTAAAGTTTGTCAAAAGATCCACAATTCAACTAGCTATCCAGAATTTATAGCTAATCCAAATCATAATTGTCTTTAAAAACATAATAGCTTCTTGAAATAGCCGAAAAGATGTTTAAACCATAATTATAATAAAAGGGCCCTCTAGAGCTAATAGTTTTAGAGCAGATATGAAATAACTAAAAACATGAAATTTGAAATCAATTGAGGATTTGTAAATCCCCATCGCCATCATCCACCTCATCCATCCCATCATCTTCCTTTGACTACTCACCTTCTCTAGTGACACTTTGTGCACTTGAGGTACCTATTCTCGCAACCTGGTAGTATACGCCCTGTACTTGTTGATAATAGGTGTCAATGACATACCAGGTGGAGATCCTGTCATATAAATATGATGCTTCTTTTTCATTATTGCCCTGTCGAAGTCTGACCTTACGATGCATATCATCGAGCCCATTTCTGCAATTTGTAATATAGGGTACCATTTTAGAGAGCTTTCCCAATGAATCTCCTATGATTGCATCATACTTTGCTATTTCTTCAGTTACCACCCTCTTAAAATTTTGCTTTAGTACTATGACATCCAAAAGTTTCTCATCATCTGATCCATTAGCCTCCACCTGCGGAGCAAAAAAATCCTTTTTGATTCTCATCATTTCCTTGTAATAGACTACAATTGCTTTTCCCATCTCCTCTTCTATTGCCATTATAATACAGAGTTTCCATTCTACTGCATCAGCCCACACTGGTGTATCTAGCTATCTTGGGTTAGCTATAACTTCTTTAGCCATCAAGGCACCAGGATCCATGTTGGCTATCTCTTGTATTTCCTTAGAGGCTAAGTTTAGACTGTGGTGATCACTTATGGCTTTCTCAAATTCTACTATCAAAACCTCCCTCTTAGCATGTATGGAATCAAACAATTTCACTGCCTCCTCAATAAAAATGAGACCATCAAAAACAATCTTTTCAACCCATTGATCCATATCTTTTCTCAGAGATAGAGAAGTTTTGACTTGCTAAAGCAAATTTGAATCAAGGGTACAAAGGTTGATATCCGAGGAGGCCTCAACTGAGGGTGTTATTAATCTAGCAATTGAATTAGCAAAAGAGGACAAGGAACTTACATGTGCCAATAGTTTTGAATTTTCTTCTTGCAATCCCTTTACCCTTTTAGAGATATTAATTGAATATTGGACATGATACAAATCACCCTTAGTAGTTGATGGTCCCATATCCACTCAACTTAGTCTAAACTTAGATTTTGTCACTTCATCTTCATTCTTATCTACCAGTGGGTCTGCAATCTCTAGAAATTGGTTTCCTGAGGTGACATCAGTCACTATTCTTGACATTCTTTTTGTACGCTTGGGTTTGGGAACCATTTGCAACAAACTAGCTACAGTATCAATACCCTCATCAGTAGGAAGAGTGTATCTCTTCTTTTGAACTACCTTTTTCAACCAATTTAGAGATGTGGCTGATACATTGGTAGCATTGGAAGTAGAAACTATAGGCACAGGGTGGGAATTTTGTTCTAGCAATTCTCTTTATTGTGGGGAGCTTGGTAGACTAAGCAAAGAGTGCAACAAATTATCTTCTCCAATTTGAGAGAAAATAAAAGAATTAGAATCACTTACATGATTATTAGGTGGGGGCACATGGTCTTGTTTAGATGACAAAGTAGTCAATCTGGTATTTCTTTTCACTATTTGGACATCCTGCTCATAAGTGGTTTTCATCCTCTTAGTTTCTTTAGGTGGCCTTTCATCATCACCATTCGATTGTGAGACAACTTTCTAGAGAGTCAGGTCCAAACTAGATGATTTTCTATATGAATGAGTAGTCTGAGATCTGGCTTGATTTTGAGAGGTTGAATCCCTCAGTGTCATGGAGCTAGCACACTCCCTGACCTTTCCTTTCAACCACTTTTCTATTCTTCTTAATACATGCAAAGTGTAGTGTCCCTCATTTTGCCTTCTGTCAGACTGATAGTTATCCTTCTAGGACTAGACATTTTGACATGTTGTTGGATGGTAGACTTACTATTATGATGCTGGTTGATGTTACCTAGTTGATGATAGACCTACTATTATGATGACATTTGATGATGCTTTTATTACTAGTGTTTATGTTTTGACTGTGTTATGGACATACTAGATGTTGTGGATTAATCTAATTCAGAGTTTTATGTGTTATCTGATCATGGTTGTGATGTTATTATTGATGATTACTTGTATTTGATCATTATGTAACTGATTGTCTTATCTTGATTATTTAGTAACTAGTTGTTATGTGTAATGTAGATACTTGGTTGATGTGTTTCTGTGAAAGGAATAGTGTCTCATTACTCATGTGTGAGTACCCTACTATACTGCGATTTCCTTTCACTGTGTGTATGATTGCATGATTACATATATATACATGTTTGACTGTGTTGTTTACTAAAGGCTGCAAGTACCAAGGATTGACTCCACCTAAACTAACAGGTCTGAGCGTGCCTTAACCAATCAAAATTGTTGATCCAGAGTTAACATAAGGTCCCTAGTTGTCATCATCCTTGAAGCGGATGAGTCTTTAATTTTGCATCCAGGCGTTGTCGTCAGTTTGGGTAGGACTATCTATCTCTGTTGTTGTGTGGTCTTGTTTTCTGTCTGTGCATGTTGGTCAGGTATTTTCGATATTTAGATTATTTAGTTGGAGTTATATGATCAATGCTTTGGTTAATTAGTATATTAAAATAAAATTATTTGGTTAAGAAAGGCATTTTTGATAAATAAATAAAAAATGCCTAATGAGAATTATAATTATATGGAAAATGTATTATAGGGTAAGTTAAGGTAATTATTAAATGTAAATAAATTTGATAAAGGACTATAAAATAAAATTTATAAATAAATTATGAGTTGTTTATTAATTGTAAATAATTTAATTGGAATGTAAATTATAAAATGAAAATATAAATAAATTTAATAAATAAAATAAAATTATATTAAATAGTTGTAAATTACATTATAGTTGTAGTGTTATAAATTTAATAACATAACAAATTGTTAAAAAAATAAAATAAAATAAATGGTTGTCATGGAGTGGGCATTGGATCATGTGTCGAGCCTCCTAAAAAGGTGGGAAGGTTCTGGAAAGAAAGGGGGAAGATCTCTCTCTCTAAAAAGAAAAATTTGGAGGACTGAGGAAGGGGGCTCTGGGAGGAGGCTGGAGCTACAGGATTGGAACAAGAAGCCACATCAACTCTACAGACAGTCAAGCTTAAGGAATCCAGGTTCCATTATTCTTTAAAACTCTATCTCTATTTTATAAATCTGCATGGGGTGAAATTAATGTGATTTGTTCTTCCTATAGGTTGATTTGCTAAGTTTCTAATGATATCTCTTTGAGGCATTTTGCCAAATAGTTCACACATTTTCTCTATGCTTCCAATTTCTACATGTATGTCTGTCTAAGGCAATTGCATTAATAACATTAAAATCATTTCCCTATTCTTCTTATCTGTACCTTTAGAGGCATTTTGTGATGCAGAGGTAGGAGGACCAAAACTATCCTCAATAACATTAAAAAAATCAAAGAAATAATCCAATTGCTTTGGTCAGGTTGAATAGAACATTAATACATACTCTTCCTCCAATTTTCATGAAGATCCAATGGTAGGGGAGAAAGTTATGACTCTTTTCCCAAAACTACAAACCCTAGGCAGCGTTCAGACCTGCCCTCACCAAAATTGCAATATCTCTCACAAACTTAATGAAATTATACCAAACCAAATGAATTGTAAACTAGAAACACATATCTTTCCATCCATCTATTATATGCATCAATGTGAGGCCATACCAGGTCGTACCTTGCATATTTTCAGACTACATTTTTAGAAAATTAAACTCTGCAGACCTACCCTCAATAAAAATGTCATAACTTATTCAATCTTAATGAAATTTGATGCAAAAAAAAAATGGAAATTAGACTCAAGACTCTTTCCATCCATACCACATTCTGGTCATATAAAATCCATAAAAATCTATACCAATCTCTGAAACAACAGTTTAACATTCAGAAATGCAGAAACAAGGTATCTTTTATTGATATCACATCAAAATGTAACAACCCACATTCTCCAACCTTCTCCCCTCCACCTTCACAAATGGATTCAAGGCCTTTTAAAGGCATTACATCATGACCTTTCAGTTTCTAACTACCTCCAAACAAATGAAACTACTCTATGACCTTTCATCTTCCATATGTTGCATCATTTGCAACTTTACAATTTTGCATCATTTACACAAATTTAAACTTAGACCTCTCTTAGTGAATTTAATAAAAGGAAAATGACTTAAATTATCTCATTACATTGTTAAATCATAAAATTTCAATCAAACTCCTATGGAAACATTAATTTGTCAAGGTGCTCCTGCACCATACAACCAACCAACAGAATTTCCAAGTCCCTTGGAAATGTACCTACAATAAAAACCTTTTTCTACATCTCTTCTGGATTTATCTTCAATCTTCTCAGATTCAATCTTCCAATCTTAAGATCAATAGAAAGGTGACCAACCAACCAACAAAATCTGAACTACCATCATCTTAGAGCATCTTCAGGCTCATTCTACTCCCATCAGTGGAGTACTCTTCAGGCTGCAACATCAAGTGCTTCTTCAGTTAGGTATCCATCTCTCTACTACTTCACAACACCAACTCACCAAACCATTCATCTCACCCAACAATAGATCCTGGTGATGCACCTACCACTCTCCCCTTAGTGGTTTCTCTCTACACCCTTATCCAGCCTAATCTCCATTGGAGAATGGTCATGACAGACCTCATCTTGTCTGCCCACACACACAACCTCAGAAAACATCCTTCTGCAGCTAGATGGACCAAGCACCTACAACCAAACAACTTAGCAAACAAAATAATGGTCACCAACACAATCTTTCCTTCAGTTCTTCACCTGCCTTCTCAGTGACAGGAACAAATACAACACCCAAATCTTTTGCCAGCTCTGATACCAATATGATGCAGAGGTAGGAGGACCAAAACTATCCTCAATAACATTAAAAAAATCAAATAAATAATCCAATTTCTTTGTTCAGGTTGAATAGAACATTAATACATACTTTTCCTCCAATTTTTATGAAGATCTAATGGTAGGTGAGAAAGTTATGACTCTTTTCCCAAAACTACAAACCTTAGGCAGTGTTCAGACCTGCCCTCACCAAAATTGCAATATATCTCACAAACTTAATGAAATTATACCAAACCAAATGAATTGTAAACTAGAAACACATATCTTTCCATCCATCTATTATATGTATCAATGTGAGGCTGTACCAAGTCGTACCTTGCATATTTTCAGACTACATTTTCAGAAAATTAAACTCTGCAGACCTACCCTCAATAAAAATGCCATAACTTATTCAAATCTTAATGAAATTTGATGCAACAAAAATAAATAGAAATTAGACTCACAACTCTTTCCATCCATACCACATTCTAGTCATATAAAATCCATACAAATCCGTACCAATCTCTGAAACAGCAGTTTAACATTCAGAAATGTAGAAACAGGGGTATCTTTTATTGATATCACATCAAAATGTAACAACCCACATTCTCCAACCTTCTCCCCTCCGCCTTCACAAATGGATTCAAGGCCTTTTAAAGGCATTACATCATGACCTTTTAGTTTCTAACTACATCTAAATGAATGAAACTACTCTATGACCTTTCATCTTCCATATGTTGCATCATTTGCACTTTTACAATTTTGCATCATTTACACAAATTTGAACTTAGACCTCTCTTAGTGACTTTAATAAAAGGAAAATGACTTAAATTATCTCATTACATTGTTAAATCATAAAATTTCAATCAAACTCCTATGGAAACATTAATTTGTCAAGGTGCTCCTGCACCATTTTGTCAGAC
Source organism: Cunninghamia lanceolata (assembly GCA_027924645.1). Classification (NCBI taxonomy): domain Eukaryota; kingdom Viridiplantae; phylum Streptophyta; class Pinopsida; order Cupressales; family Cupressaceae; genus Cunninghamia; species Cunninghamia lanceolata. The sequence goes on from BSBN01000585.1 coordinate 1,326,866, forward strand.
AGATCACGTGCCCTTCTATCCTTTATGCTTGAGAGCATACCTGCCCACTTCTGCATAGAAGTTTGATTGTTTGATAAAAAATGGTGTTACTGTATATACTCCTAAGCCTATAATCATATGTGATCTATAGTCACCAAGAAAACACAGCGTTACAACCAGCATAGATTTAATAGGTATCTCAATGATAAAGTTTAGGGCGTCATCAACACACCTAATGATCAATTGTTTGTGTAATACAATAAAGGTTATAGATGTGATTGAAGTATGTATAGCTCTCAGCCATTAAATGGCTGCACACCACTGGCTAGAAGTTGGTAAAATTTTTGCAGAGTCTGGTCTTTCTTTAATCGCCCATTTGATATTGATAACATTAGATAGTTAAGGAAACAATTGATATGATGCAGTGTTTAATCAACTTATTCTCTTTTCATTGTATCCATATGCTAATTAATATTGCTGCTATAAAATCTATCAAGTTGCTCTCACCCATAGCTTTCTATCTAGTATTTGTTCTAGCTATCATCATATATCAAGCCTCGATGTTTATAGTTGTAGTATAAATGCTTATAGTTGAAGTATTATAAGTTGTTCTAACAATTTTATTTGAGAACTTATCAAACTGCCTTCCTTCCAATTGCATCTGCTTGATCATTCCTAAAGCCTTTTCAATAAATCCATTTCGTACATACCCTGCAATCTTGCAATTGCTTTTGCCTGATTGTTTCTAAAGTCTATCAACAAATGCATTTGTGTGTATCCTACATTCTCATCTCTACCTTCCTCATGTTGAACATTTTGTTTCTATTTTTTCTTTACATTGAACTTATGGTTTGCATGTCCATAGGCATGCTTCACTTGTCTGCCATGAAAATATAGAGCTCTCCCCTAACATACTCACAACCATTCACTTGCACAAGATTTGGAAATCAGAAATGGATGTGCCTTGGCAAATTGTTTATAGTAATGTCCATAATCATAGCTTATAGGAAGTTTACTTTAAAAAGGAATGAGTGTATGTGGTATACTTGTAGAACTAGATGTGTACTTCTATAAAGAGTTGGTTGTATTTTAGCTAACCTTCTCAAACAGTGAGGGGACAAGAAAAACAATATATGCAACTACAACTAAATAAAACTTTTACATGCTAGGGGGTTTATTGAAAACCCATCAAAATGCAAACCCATTGATCACTATCCAAGACTAGCCTATACAAGTTCAAATTGTTAGGCTCCAAAAGATCAATCGATAAAAAATGCCTAAAATGCAAGAGAGATCTTTAGCTTTACTATTGGTGATCCTTGTTTCAGGGTTTAACTTATAAATTGATTGCCTCCTTTGCTAATTTGATCTCTCCAATTGCTGAATCTCTGTTTCCTAGGTTACGAAGATCTATCAGCCCTTGCTTATGGAGGCACACTGCTCTATCTATAAGGAAGTTGGCTATTTCATTTCCTTATATGAGTGTGAGTCAAGGCACATCTCTTTAAAGTTTTGAAAATTTGAGAATTGTTTCACTCTTCTTTGTTATCATCCAATTGCTTCCACTGTCATTACATAGAGCTTGGATTGACATTTTTGAAATGCCTATAATTGTATTCTTTTAGGCTCTGTGACTACACACTAAATATCCACCTTGGCCCCCAATAGAAGAGCATTCACTACTAAATTCTCCCGGTGCTTAAAAATATGGCAAAGCATGATGAAAGATGGTGACATAATTTAGAAGCAACCCTACTCCACCTTTGGATCAGTTTTGAATCTATAAGCAAGAAGCAGGATCTCCTAACATGAACGATTATAACATGTATTGGATAACACTTGACATAGGGTGTTGAGTATGGAGGAAGGTTCATATGGACTCTTAGGTGTGACCAATTACAACATTCCTAATATTGTTGCATTTCCCCTAAACAAGACAATTGTCATGTTCATACCCCAGTCTTTGACCTTTCGAAGCATTATTAGTGTAGTTTTTCTGACAATGTGTAGTGCATTGCTAAGTACTTGAGTAGAAATAATATACTACTCAAATAGGCTTAACAACACATGCATGGTGAAACATGAGTCACGAAGATTGGATCTGATGTTAAAAAATTAGAGTTGTTAGATAATTAAATTACTAAAATATTACTACAGGAAGACATTACCTTGACTGAAAAATTATGGAGTAATAGTAAATCCCGTACAAGTAAATAGTAACACATATTTACTTGTTTCTAGATGAAAAATATTTGCCATCCAATGATCCATGGTATTTATTATTATTATTATTATTATTATTATTATTTTTATTATTATTATCATTATTATTATTATTATTATTAGTATTTCAAGACAAAAGAGTTGATTAGTTAAATGCCCAATTAAATTAGAATTTAGAATAATACTATTATTCATTGTTATTCGATTATTGATTTAAATCAAACATTATAAATAGAATAGTTATTGTTGCACATATTTAACGTTTTATTAAAATTTACTACACTTTCTTTACAAATGTTTTGTTTAAATTTGATTAAGCAATGTATTTAGGATTTGATTGGTTGATTGTGAGAAGAATTGTGTAAATCATATTAGTGGACGTAATAGGGTCATGTGGTCAAGATTTAGTCTTCTAGATGCACAGGCTGTGATGTCTTGATTTCATGTTTATGCTTTGTTGAAAGTGTATTATGATGTGGAAAGAAAGTCTTGCAAGGATGATATGGTTCATTATTGTATTAAGCATGTAATAAATATTGCGTCAGATTTTGTAAATTGGGAGATATCAGAAAACATAAAAAGAGCATGTTGATTATGGTTTGCTTCACATGAAAGCTATGGGCAATGTTTTGTGAAAATTGCCCTTGTGATTAAGTTGGTATGCAATATGGTTAATGCCTTGCATTGTTATGTATACTTGTTATTATTGCTATGCTTGATGGATAGGGTTTCTAGATGTAGGTAGGGGAGTGGCTTTCAATGTGGGGCTGATGCCCAAAGTGGCTAGCCAGGGTAACCCATTGAAAGTTGGTAACTAAGTGATAACCTAATTAATGAATTAGGGGGTTGGGTAGTGAAAGGAAGATAGGTGTGCAAAAAACATTTCCTACACTAATCTAATGAGGAGAGGGCTATGCAAATTCAAATTTTTCCTTACAACTATAGCAAAATAGAACATGTAAATGAGATATTACAGTAACATACATGAACTAGAAAGAAGATAGAAAAAGAGAGACAAAGATTTACGGTGGGGAAAATCCTTATCGGGTGAAAAACCCCACACTCAGAAACCTACACAATGTATTAACAAATCTAAAAGAATGTTTACAATACACTTGCAATGCAAGCTTCAATGGTCTTCAACACTCATATCTAGAGTCAATCTGGTAGCATAACAGTACCTGTGATACAAACTCCATCTCCAAGCACCTGTTTATATAGAAAATACAAGGCAAAATAGGTCTTATCTTGGGATGGGCGTCCAACTTGGCCTCATGGCCCAAAACCCACGCCTAAGGACACTTGGTCAATGTTGTAGAATGTGCCTAACACTTGTCCATAGCTCCCATCCCAAAGAGGTCATCTATTTCCAAAATGGGATATGAAAGATGTTCTTACGACACTTACAACCATCATAGAATCTGTCATAGCGGTTACAACTTACAGCTGTAAGAGAATCTGTCATACACTAGCTATAAATAGAATATTATCTTACAACATGTCATAGTCCACCTTGGGGCACCCAAATATGCCTTTTTCAAAGATGCTTCATGGCACATGTCTTCACCTGTCTTACAAGCTTCTATTTCTAACTCTTACATGTCATAACTTCGTCATAGGAATCCGTCATAACCATTTCGGTCAAACATTCCCTTACACAACATGGAAGATGTTGACACATGGTAAAATGCTCCTACCACAAAGTGGGATGCCTATCTTCTCATGTGAGGAAAAAATTACAAGTTGTCATATTCCATGTAGGATTGACACATCACCGTGCCACATCCCAAAATATGACAATATGGAATTTACAAATATTTATAACATAGGCAATTAATTAATAAATACAAACATAATAAATGCAAGGAATTACCAAGGTTGAAATAGCTTAATTCCCAACATTCTCCCACTTGTCGAACACCTTGTAAGATGATGCAGAGGCATGGGCAACTCACAAATGCAAGGTTTCATTTACCACTTGACTGTTCAGACATTGTCTTGACTGTCCTCTTAGAATGCATTGTTTTAAGTCTAGGAAAAGATGCCATTTCATGGTTTGAATGCATTAGCTGTTGGAAACAAGCAGATAACTAAGAGGGGGGAGGTAAATCAGTTATCTTAAATTTCTTAACTTTCTTTTCTTCTTTAACAATAGTGCAGTATCAAAACATATAAGCATAAATGAACGTGAGAGCAAAAATGAAATCAACACACATAACACAAGAATTTTTATGTGGAAAACCCTATTAAGGGAAAAACCATGGGGTGACTAACCTAAGCTTGTATTCTCTATTAAAAGAATAGAAGTACAAAATGGCACTTGTCAATTAGGGCTCACTGCCTAAGCACACTGCTCACAAGAGGCTCACTGCCTATAAGAGACTCACTGTCTACAAGGTATATAGAAATTAACTAGGTGTTTGAACTAATAAGAGGCATCCACATATGCTGAGGTTTAGTTCTAGTTAGGTCAATATACTGATCTACTACACTTCATTCTTCCTCTACTTAGTGTTATTGTTCTGTCACATACTAGATTTGTATAGCTGCTTCCACACTGTTCTCTACTTTTCTTTGTACACACTCTTACACAACACTCACACCTTCACATCGAAATCCATCTAGTATATATATCCGCACAAAGGATTTCAACATCTTTCTAGTCGACATCCAGAATACTCAAGACAGACTCTGTCGACTGAATCCATGCTTACTAAGTGATGTGTATCAAAAAGATAGTTATAGGAGTCATCAATCATGTCAGCCAACCATGAATGATCCCTCAAGAAACTTGATTACCATCAATTTCTCATCTGGATTAAGGTTTGATGCTCTGTCAGTCAGTTCTTCCTCAATCTACTCTGCCAAACAGGAACCCAACACTTAGGTGCTCATATCTTTTCACTCTTTCATCACCGGAGGCTCAATCTCTGGAATGTAGTAGTCATGGTACTCCTCCTGACTTCCCCAAGTCTGCACTTTGCAGAGATACTTCCTCTAAGAGATCCGGACCTAATTGTCAGAACTTGTTGCATGCTCTGTTCTTGCTCATCGGACCAAAACACTCTTCAATCTTGTTCCAAGTATGGGCCTAATTGGTGTTGTTATTGATGTCAACATACTCCTATTGCATTAATGATAAGGATTGGAAGAGCTATGTGCTGAGGATATTGAGAAAATTAGTCTTAATCAGGAACAGTGAAGAACAGTGATGGTAATAAGATTAAAGTCCAAGATAGGATGAGGATCAGAGGATACAGATTAAAGGGTTTATAGATATGTGTCCTAAGGTGATCCAGTAGAGATTTTAGAGGTCCACATGATGATCTGGAGAAGTTGTGGCTGCTCTAGTAAAATTGATTCCGGTAGATGTTCAGTGGTGACAGAGTGATACAGACAGGTCCGGTGAGATCCGGAATTGCATTTTCCTATGCTGCAAATTTTTGGGTGTGTTGAGGAAGCCTTTGTGGAGGGTCAACTAGACTGGTTCATGGTTTGAAGGTCCGCAAGCATCTATTCCTTTGTGATAGTAATGACAGACTGTGTTCTTGAGGTTCTGGATGAAGGAGAGAAGGATTTTAGTAAGCAGATGAAGTGTGGATGTTCTTGGTGATTCAGGAAAGCTTGTGGTGGTCTTTGGATCGTGTCCAGTTCATATTGGTGGTTCGCATTAAAGTTGGAGTTCGCATTTGAAGAACAACTTCCAGATGATGGTGTTCTTCCTGAGACAGGCCAACAAGATGAGTTATACATCTTGTAGATGTTCTTATGGATGTTTGCCGACTTAGATGATCATTCCTAAGTTGATGCCTTGTATAAATAAGGGATTGCGAAGTCATTTTGAAGTTGTCCTTGTGGAGATGAGTGAGTGGTAGTGAGGAGGAGAGTGAAAGGCAGAGTAGAAGTACTGAGCTTAATGGAACTGATTCAAGCATGGTGAAGATGCTATTTTCTAGTTCAAGTAGGTGATACTTATTTCTTTGTAGACAGTGTGTCTCTTGTAGGCAGTGAACCTCTTGTGAGCAGTGTGCTCAAGCAGTGAGCCCTAATTGGCATGTGCCATTTTGTTCTTTCTATTCTTCTAACAGAGAATACATTCTTGGGTTAATCACATTTTTCCCTTAACCAGGTTTTCCACCTCAAAAATCTTGGTGTCACATGTGTTGATATGTTTCTACTCTTGATTTGTTGCATTGTGCTTTCATGATTGATTCACTATTAAGTAGCTAAATAACAATGTGGAGTTAAGTGTTTAAATTAAGGAGAGTTTTGTACAACTGATTCACCCCCCCTCTTAGTTGTCTGCCATAAATCTAACAATTGGTATTAGAGCCAAGTCCCTCTAAAAGGAGCTTAACCTCTTGAGGAGATCCAGGATGTCATCTTACAAGAAGGATAGCTTGAAGTTTGATGGAACAAATTTTAATCTATGGAAAGGTTGCATGAAGTGTCACTTGCAATGCATGGGAATGGCGTACTGGACCATGGTTACAATACAGTATGTACCTCCACAGGGTGGTCTGAAATCCCAAAGTGAAATCACAGATGCTGAAAATAATTTGTGGACTATAGAAGCTCTTCTAAGTACATTATCTGATTCAGAACTCTCAAATGTTATTGACCTACCAACTGCTTTTGAGATCTGGTAAAAACTAGAACTTTTGCATGAAGGAGACAAGTATGTTAAAAGTACAAGGCTACAAAGTCTAAAAGGGAGATTTGAAAATCTAAAGATGAGAGATGATGAAAACATTACTACTTTTATGCCAAGAGTAAATGAGATTGTTTGTTGAATTAGAAATGCTGGTGGAGTCTTGAATGAAGATGAGATTGTTGGCAAAGTTATCAGATCCCTCCCTGTTTCTTATAAAATCAAGGCTGCTACAATTGAAGAATTCAGAGCTCACACAACTGTCACAAGAGATCAATTGGTTGGTAAATTGGCTACATTTGAAATGGCCAAGTTTGGAGATGAACCCCCAAAGACTAAATCTGTATTCAAAGCCAATGCCTCTGTAAAAGGTAAACAAAGGTTTGATCCAAGAGAGAACTCTTCAAGGAAACTATCATGGTATGAAAAAGCAAGAAAAGACCTGGAAGAAGAAGAAGCTGAAACTGCTCAACTTGAAGCCCTTATTGCAAAGAGACTGCCAAGAGGATTCGGTAATTATGAAGGAAAATTGCCTTTTAAGTGTTTTAACTACAATAAGATTGGTCATTTTGCCTCTAAATGTCCAGAAATATTTTCAAAACCAAATCCTAACAGATCAAGGTTCCAAAAGAATTGTTACTATGTTTATGAAGAAGATGATAATGAAGGAGTAACAGATGATGAATCAGAGATAGGAAACAAATATGGAAGTGAATGGGTGTTTATTGCCATCAAGGAAGAAGAACCAATATCCTCTGAATCTGTCAATCATAATGTTGTAGAAAAATCTCTGGCTGCCCAAGTTGAAGAAAAGGATGATTGGGTCATTGACAGTGGATGCTCTCACCATCTGACAGGTGACAAAAATAAGTTTATGGATTTGGAAAGATATGAAGGACTGGTAAAGTTTGGTGATAATTCTGCTGGTAGAATCAGAGGTAGAGGAACTATTTCTTTTGATGGAAGAAACAAAACCGGTAATGTACTATATGTTGAAGGATTGAAGCACAATCTTCTCAGTGTTGGACAGTTGGTGGACAAAGGCTATGATCTCCAGTTCAAGGATGGAAAATGCAAGATCTTTGAAAGATCCAAAATAGAGATTGCATCCGGTACTCAAACTAAAGGTAATATCTTTCACTTGGTTGGTACTGGTAAAAGTTGCTTATTTGTTCAAGTTGATCAGAGTTGGTTATGGCATAGGAGGATGTGTCATGTGAATTTTGATAATATCATCAAGATAAGCAATACTCAGGCTGTAAGAGATCTTCCAAAATTGGTGAAACCTACTAATAGCTTGTGCAAAGAATGTCATTTGGGTAAGCTAAGTAGGGTCTCATTCAAAAGTAAGGAACTATCTTCTACCGGATTATTGGACTTAGTTCATACTGATCTTTGTGGTCTGACAAGAATCAAGAGTATGCAAGGTGATAGATACTTCATGTTACTAATTGATGACTATTCCCGAATGATGTGGGTAACCTTTCTAAAAGAGAAATCAGAAGCTCTTCAGAAATTCAAAATATTCAAGGCTATGGTAGAGAATGAAACTAGATTAAAATTGAAATGTTTGAGGTCTGATAGAGGTGGAGAATTCACATCCGGTGAGTTTATAGAGTTCTATGAGAAACATGGAATAAAGAGACAGTTGTCTACTCCTAGGACTCCACAGCAGAATGGAGTAGTAGAGAGAAAGAACCAGACCATCCAGGAAGCTTCTAGGACCATGATGATGGAAGAAAATGTTCCTCAGATCTATTGGAGAGAAGTTGTCAGCACTGCAATCTATACCCTCAATCGAGTTCAAATCAGAAGCAATACTGGTAAGACTCCTTATGAACTTTGGTTTGGCATTACTCCTACTATGAGGTATTTTAGAGTTTTTGGTAGCAAATGTTACATTAAAAGAGATAAAGATCTAGGTAAGTTTGATGCTAGAAGTGATGAAGGAATATTCTTGGGTTACTCTACTCAAAGCAAAGCATACCGGTGTTATAACAAGAGATTGAGAAAGATGATAGAAAGTAGAAATGTGAAGGTTGATGAGGGATTTGAGAAACCCTCAAGGTTTTATGAATATGATGAAGATGATCAGAATGGTGTTCTGACTCAAGGATCACAAGCCTCATCTGTTAGTCAGATTCAATCTAATCCGGTAAACCAGGAAGAAGAAATGAGTTTCAATGAGCCTGATCAAGAATCAGAAGTGCAAGAAATTCCCAAAGCTCCCAGGTATGTAAGACTGAACCACTCTGAAGATTAGATCATAGGTGATAAAAGCAAAGGAGTACAAACCAGAAGGAGAATTGCTCAAGACTCAAAAGAGTATTGTCTGATTTCAAAGATTGAACCTAAGACAGTGAATGAAGCTTGCAATGATGAAAACTGGACCAAAGCAATGGAGGAAGAGCTGATGCAAATTGACAAAAATCACACTTGGGATCTTGTTCCCAGACCTAGAAACAAGAATGTGATTGGAACAAAATGGGTCTTTTGGAACAAACTGAATGAAGTTGGTGAAGTAATCAGAAATAAAGCCAGATTAGTGTGCAAGGGTTACTCTCAAATAGAAGGAGTTGATTTTGAAGAAACTTTTTCTCCGGTGGCAAGAATTGAAGCAGTTAGATTATTTCTTGCCTTTGCTGCCTTCAAGGATTTCAAGGTATATCAGATGGATGTCAAGTTTGCCTTCTTGAATGGTGACTTGGAAGAAGAAGTGTACATAGAGCAACCGGATGGATTTCAATTGTCTGATCATGGTGATATGGTCTACAATGTGAAGAAGGCACTGTATGGACTAAAGCAAGCCCCAAGAGCCTGGTATGAAAGACTGGACAAACATCTTTTGAAGATTGGTTTCAACAAAGGTACTGCTGACAGTAATTTGTATTTCAAAATTGATCATGAAAACATCTTGATTGTTGAAGTGTTTGTTGATGATATCATTTTTCGAGGAAGAGATAGTATGTGTAAAAATTTTGCAAATCAAATGAAAAGTGAGTTTGAGATGTCCATGCTTGGTGAAATGAATTTCTTCTTGGGTCTACAAATCACTCAAACAAAGAAATGAATCTTCATTTCTCAGACCAAATATGTGAAAGAATTGTTGAAGAAATTTGGGATGGAAGACTCTAAACCAATGAATACTCCCATGGCAACTGGATGTAAATTGAGAAAAGATGATGATTCTCCTAAGGCTGATTAGACAAAGTATAGGTCAATGATTGAAGGACTATTGTATCTCACTCAAACTAGACCAGACATTATGTAGGTTGTTGGTCTTGTTGCTAGATTCCAGGCTGATCCTAGAGAATCTCATGTCATGGCAATCAAGAGGATTTTTAGATATCTAAAAGGGACAGTTGAGTATGGTCTGTGGTATCTTAGAGATCATGATTTCTCTCTTCATGCATATACAAATGCGGATTGGGCAGGAGATGTGGATGACTGAAAGAGTACCAGTGGTGGAGCTTTCTTTTTGGGAAAAAGATTGGTTTTTTGGCTAAGCAAGAAACAAGAGGCAATATCTCTATCTACAACTAAAGCAAAATATATTGCAGCAATAGGTAGTTGTACTCAAGTTTTGTGGATGAAGCAGATGCTAAGAGATATCAAAGTGGAGTATGAGGAACCTATCACAATCTTCTATGATAATTCAAGTGCAATAAATATTTGTAAGAATCTGGTGTTGCATTCAAAGACTAAACACATATCCATCAAGTTTCACTTTTTTAGAGAGCAAGTGAACAAGAATGAAGTCAGATTGGAGTTTGTACCTTCCAAGGATCATATTGCAGACATCTTTACTAAACCTCTACCTAAGGATTCTTTTGACTATCTCAGGGAGAAGCTAGGGGTTATTACCCCTCCGGTGATGAACTAAGGTACACTGAGGTACATCAGTCTGGTGGATATCATAGTCATATCTTGTGATCCGGATTGATGATGGGGAGCTGCTACTCAGGGGGAGCAACAGGTATGTTTCAAAAGTGTTGGAATTGCAAGTATGTGTCCTTTGCCATTGATGTCAAAGGGGGAGAGAAGACGTGAAAAATAAGTGGTTGCTGATCAAAGGGGGAGCAGTAAAGGGAGATAAGACATGTGAATGGTTGTTGCTGATAGGGGGATTTGTTACAGTAAGGAGAAGTTCTTGTCTTCATGGTTAAAATAGTTTTTCACATCATATGTTGCCATCAATGACAAAGGGGGAGATTGTTGCAAGTATGGGCCTAACCAGTGTTGTCATTGATGTCAACATACTCCTATTACATTAATGATAAGGATTGAAAGAGCTGTGTGCTAAGGATATTGAGAAAATTAGTCTCAATCAGGAACAGTGAAGAATAGTGATGGCAATAAGGTAAAAGTCTAAGATAGGATGAGGATCAGAGGATGCAGATTAAAGGGCTTATAGATATGTGTCCTAATGTGATCTAATAGAGATTTCAGAGGTCTGCATGATGATCTGGAGAAGTTGTGGCCGCTCTAGTAAAACTAGTTCTGACAGATGTTCAGTGGTGACAGAGTGATATAGACAGGTCTGGTGAGATCCAGAATTGCATTTTCCTGTGCTGCAGATTTTAGGGTGTGTTGAGGAAGTCTTTGTGGAGGGTCACCTAGACTAGTTCATGGTTTGAAGGTCCACAAGCATCTATTCCTTTGTGACAATAATGATAGACTATGTTCTTGAGGTTCTAGATGAAGGAGAGAAGGATTTTAGTAAGCAGATGAAGTGTGGATGTTCTTGGTGATTTAGGAAAGCTTGTGGTGGTCTTTGGATCATGTCTAGTTCATATTGGTGGTCTACATTGAAGTTGGAGTTCGCATTTGAAGAACAACTTCTAGATGATGGTGTTCTTCCTGAGATAGGCTGACCGGATGAGTTATACATCTTGCCAATGTTCTTATGGATGTTTGCTGACTTAGATGATCATTCCTAAGTTGATGCCTTGTATAAATAAGGGATTGTGAAGTCATTTTGAAGTTGTCCTTGTGGAGATGAGTGAGTGGTAGCGAGGAGAAGAGCGAAAGGCAGAGTAGAAGTACTGAGCTTAATGGAACTGATTCAAGCATGGTGAAGATGCTATTTTCCAATTCAAGTAGGTGATACTTATTTCTTTGTAGACAGTGTGTATCTTGTAGGTAGTGAGCCTCTTGTGAGCAGTGTGCTTGAGCAGTGAGCCCTAATTGGCATGTGCCATTTTATTCTTTCTATTCTTCTAATAGAGAATACATTCTTGGGTTAATCACCCCATGGTTTTTCCCTTAACTAGGTTTTCCACTTCAAAAATCTTGGTGTCACATGTGTTGATATGTTTCTGCTCTTGATTTGTTGCATTATGCTTTCATGATTGATTCACTATTAAGCAGCTAAATAACAATGCGGAGTTAAGTGTTTAAATTAAGGAAAGTTTTGTACAATTGATTCAGCCCCCCTCATTTGTCTGCCCTAAATCTAACAAATCTGACTTCTAGTAAAGACCTATTATGTGCTACAAATGCGTGGGATAAACTTTGTTGCCATCAATGACAATAATGATGAAGCCACACAGTGTCTCTTGCCAACAATCTCCCCCTTTGGCATTGATGGCAACACTTAGTGAAAAATGACTAAGTGTCATAGCACACTCCCCCTTGGCTGATGCACTATTCTTATGTACACTTTTCCAGAGCTCCCCCTTAGCTAGATTCCACATTTTTCACTGCTCCTCACTCCCCCTTTGACATCAATGGCAAAGGGTGGAATCCACACACCAAAATTTGCAAAATTTAACCTATACATAGCCGCATAAGTATATATATACAAGTTATACTTACATATACTTAAGTATATCCGCAAAAGTGGTTTTCAACTAGAAAAATTCAGTTACCCAACTCTACTTCATCCTGTCCAAAATTGAGATGTGACCACTTAACAAAAATGTAAAATCTTCTGCCCTCTTTAAGTCTATCGGATTACTAGTCCAGGCTGTAGTTTGGGCATCAGTTAGGGCCTCATGCATTGACTCTAACTTGGGGATAATTATCCCTCTTAGTTCACTTAGCCTACTTATTCTATTCTTCTTCTCCTTTTGAAGCCTCTTTATTTCATTTATAGTGGCAATAGTCTGACACTCTTGATTCATTATGGAAGAGGTGAGAGGATCAAAATTTTGAGATAAACTTGATAATTTGCTCTCTTGTTCTTCCACCTTCTTGGCAATGTTTGCTGTCACTGTGGACCAAGATAAACAAAATTTCTATAAATCTCCACCATCTTTAAGAGCATTTTCTAAGCTCTTTATCCCAATATCCAAATTTCTCCTATCATTTGTTATGAGCCCCTGTACTTCAGAAAACCTCTTACCCAAAAACTCTTTCCATACTTTCTCTTCTGCTAATTTCTCCAAAGAATCAAAGTGTGTGCTAACAAAATTAACAAGAGATTTCAGATTACTGGATGAGGAGGTTGAAAGGTCCTTTCGAAAGGATGGCATGATCTTCTCTAGCACACTGGATGCAATCTCTATTAGCTCATAGACTTCCATGTGAGACTTCAGAAGCTTTTCTTTTTCTTTAGCTTGAGCAAAAGATGCTACCTTCATTGTCTGGACCAGAAAGAGGGAGTCAAAATTGAGTGGTCCTTGAAATAGTTCTGATTCATCAATCTCCATCAATTCTTTGATCAAGAAACTCTTCACTGCTTCTGTAGTGTCTCTTACCAGAGATATCTTTCCTTTTACAGCCTCAGAGCTATCATCAAAGATCTTCTTTGTTTGTTCTTCTTCTCTTCCCTTTTTCTCCTCTTCTTGACTTGCTTTCTCTTCTTTTCTTGCTTCTCCTTTAGTTCCGGAGTCTGCAGGGGGATCCAAAAGATAGATGTTTACTTCTTCATGGACTTCCTCTTTCGGAATAAAGGAATCCAAGTCCTTAGTCTTCTCCTCATCTATCTCCTTTGACTCTTTTGCAATTTTCTCAGTAGAATCTTCCTTTGATGCAATTAATCCTTTGACATCCATGGCAGAAGGTTCATCACTTATGTCCTCTAAAATAGGAATATTGAATCTTTTATATGCATTCCGGAGGATGTCTTCAGTCTCTTTTGCCACCTAATCAGTTTCTTCAAGAATAAGCTTGTTCATTCTGGCTTTGCTCCAGAACTCATCCTTGCAATCCTTAAAGATCATGTTCATTTGTTTTGGAGTGATGGAAGGATAGAGCTGAATAGCTATCTATTCCCGGATCTCTATATCCTTTTCTTTTGCATTGTCTTTTTTGAGTTCAAGTACTTTCTCTAAACTCTTGGAGATTAGAGAGATGATTTCAATGAATGCTCTATTATAGATATTTAAGTACTTGAATGTGGCTTCCACCAATATTCTTTTGTCAGTGTCATTATACTTATCATAAAATTTAGTTATGGGCTGTAGATTTCCATCTATAGGGTCTACTTTGATGACATCATCAACATAAAGAGTAGGCCTTTCAACAAATTCTTTTGCTTCTTCTTCTTTGTTCTTGCCGGCAAAGAATTTCACAGATGTTTTCTTTTTCTTCTTCATTTTCTTAAGCTCCTCATCTGTCTATTTCTCTTCATCATCCTTTTGACTTATATATGACCTTGTGGCCTTTGTCTTTGTTCTCTTCTCTCCCTTTCCGGATGTCTTGGCTTTCGGTTTTGAGGCTTTTTGGCTCTTAGAGGTGGCAGGTGCAGAGCTTTTGGAGGATCTGGTCTGGGAGGGGGCTTGCACCAGATCACTTTCTTTTTCTGCTTCTTGTCTCTCTTTCTCTGCTCTTTCTATTTTCTTTCTATTAGCATCAACTGCCTCTTTTGATATCCCATATCTCTTGGCAACTTCTTTTACTTCCATTCTCACCTTTCTTTTCATCTTTGGTTGTCTTTGTTCAACATGAATTTTCACACTCAATTCTTGAAAGGTTCCAAACCTTTCTACCTTAGGGTCCTTAGGTTGACTCAATAGGTGTTGGACATGTAGTTCAAGGATTTTTTCATCTACCTCATATCCCATTGGCATGATCCAGACTATCCTGGGCTCCACTGTCTCCATCAGGAATTGATCAGTGTCTACCAAGAAACACACTGTGTCTTTGTATTTTTTAACTAATGTTTGTGGAATTCTTTCTCTAGCCTACATCATACCTTGGAAATTCTTAAAATATCCCCAGAGAGCTGTGCTTTGAGCCTTGGCATCACCAAGCCCATACATATAATCTCTGATTTGTATGGCAACTAGTCTGTCATTTTGCTATACCCAACCACTGGATCCAAGTAGCTCATTCATATAGTAAAAGAATAGACATAGTATCAAGCCACCGTACTTAAAAAAATTCTTCTTATCTTTCTTTATTTTCTACAAATTCTCTAATAGTTAGTTCAGGAGAAGCTCACAAAGATCATAATCAACATTTTCCCTCAGCATCTGATAAGCAGTGTATATTGCTATTTCAGATACATAATTCTCCCTTCTAGAGTGATATATTTTGTAGCCAATAATCACAGAGGCAAATTTGATATCTAGATCTGTGATATCCTCTATTGTCATTGCTCTTTTGTCAAATTTTGATCTGGTAGCCTCACTTACAGTTTGGTTTTTGATTGATTGGAGAGCAGGCAACCCACCGGATGAGTGCAATCCGGTTACCGCCCTAATGGCATCTTTTTTTATGTTAAATGACCTCATCAACCACATGAAGTTGTCATGCATTCTGCTCAGAACATGCCAGACCCATTCATCTTCTACAAAATAGGGGAAATGGATGCAATGTCCAAAATGCTTATCCCAGATGGCCTTGTATTGGGGTTTAAGTTCAAATGATTATCTATTAATTCCTTGTGATAGATATCCATTAGCTTGGATTCCCCAAATTCCTCAATGTTGGCGTGAATGTATACCCTAACATCTTCTACGTGTAGAACCCCATGTGGAATGCTAGAGAATGCTCCTAGGGGATTAACTTCTAGGGATTTGTAAGGATGTTTCTTGAACTTAGGGCACGTCCTATCAGTGATCTTAACAACACTTGGAGTAGCCATCGTTCAAAAGATTCAGAGAGAGATATTCAAGAGAGAAAATATCTTTTTATTCTTCTAGGGTTCACGATAGGAGCCGAAAAGATTGCTGGTTGAATCGAATTCTGCGGTTGATCCTTGAGAGGGTTGAAGAAATCTTGTTGCAGAGCTCCTTCTTTCTTCTTCTCGAATGCAAATGTGCAAATGATGAACAAAAGAACCCTTTTATTTCTGCGCAAACCCTAATTCCATTTGCAATAAATGTACAACTTAAGTCATTCTGGTTGCCTTGTTCTCCTTGTTCTGAGAGAGATCCTTCTGGATCACTGAGATGCACTTAGAATGATAACTTACAATGTATATCCCTTTCTCTAATAATTTCATCTATCCGCAGATCAAGATATATCAATTTTGAATCATACAGGATCTAATTGTGAGAGTCTTGCTTTTACCGGATGACTATTAAACTGGACCAATCTTGGATGATTAACCTCTTCAAAACTCCTTGTGGATCTTTTATATTTTTACCAATGGGTATTTAGATATCTCTTTGAGAACTATTCAATCCACAACACTCCATGTGCCAATTTTAGGCACCAATTGACTGGCTGGGGGAAATTGTTTTCTTTTGTGATTCCCCCTGAGCCAGAGCTCATCTATTTAGTTTCCAGAAGGAATATCAGTACCAGATTCTGGTGCGGATCCATCCCCAACATTTTCTGTGCTTCTCTTCACCCAAATCTTGTTCATTTCCCTTTGAATTTCATCCGCATTCACTTTTCCTTTTCCTTTGTCTTGATTTTGATTATGATGCACCGGACCCTTTTTGTCCTGATTCTTACTTCTGCAGAATTTCTCAATATGACCAGATCTATTGCAATTGTAACAAACAACATTTCTTTGCATATTTGATTGATTAGCCATATGTCCCATTCTATTGCATGCAAAGCATCTACCATTGAATGAATTGTTTATTTGCATATTTCTACATTCATGAGATTTGTGACCATACCTTTTGCAGTTGAAACATTGTCCGAAGAAGGATGAATTAGTTCGATTCATTCTTCTTCTGCACTGAGTTGCTTTATGACCGAAGTTGTTGCAATTGTAGTAGTATCCATTGAAGGATGGATATCTTTGAGAATTTGGTTGCCTTATTGGAGGTCTTCTAGGCCTGTTCCTTGGATTTCCTGATCCAGAGTTCTTCTGACCGGATTCAGAGCTTTCACCTTTCTCATACCCCAAGCCATGCTTGTCATCTACCCTCTTTTAGCTTTCAAGAAGAACTTCAAGTTGAGCAGAGCTTATCTTGAATTTCTCTTTGTATTCATTTGTAGTTTGAAGATCCCTTTTAAGAGTGTCTATCCGATTCTCAAGTTGTTCTTCATTATCTCTAGCTTCTTCAAGATCAGATTCCAGATGCTTGATTATTCTATCCATTTTATGGCAGTCTTCTGACTTCTTCTTGAGAGATTGTTTTAGATAATCTTTAGTTTTTCTTTTCTTTTCAATTTCTTGGGTGAATTTCATAACCCCTGATTCTATTTCATGTCTTACCATAATGACCTCTTTTGATAGCTTCTCACATAACTTGTTTTTCTCATTTAGATCTTCATTAGTATCATTGGCTTCACTTTGACTTGCTAATTGTTGAAGAAGTTCCTTTCTTTTCTTCACTGAGATGCTTAGTTTTTCTTTGAGGTCATTTATGAAATCATCAACTTGTTTGAGTCTTTCCCTCAGGTTATTGACTTTAGAGTGAGATTTCTCAAGATCATCTAGGGCAGACTGAAGTTGTTCCCTCATACCATACATATCCATTGAGATTCCCAGATCTTCCTCAAGTTGTTAGGCTCTGTTTAGAGGAACTTAGCTTTGATACCAATTGTTGGAAACAAGCAGATAACTAAGAGGGGGGTGAATCAGTTATCTTAAATTTCTTAACTTTCTTTTCTTCTTTAACAATAGTGCAATATCAAAACATATAAGCATAAATGAACGTGAGAGTATAAATGAAATCAACACACATAACACAAGGATTTTTATGTGGAAAACCCTGTTAAGGGAAAAACCACGGGGTGACTAACCCAAGATTGTATTCTCTATTAAAAGAATAGAAGTACAAAATGGCACTTGCCAATTAGGGCTCACTGCCCAAGCACACTGCTCACAAGAGGGTCATTGACAGTGGGTGCTCTCACCATATGATAGGTGACAAAAATAAGTTTGTAGATTTGGAAAGGTATGAAGGAGGAGTGGTAAAGTTTGGTGACAATTCTGCTAGTAGAATCAGAGGAAGAGGAACTATTTCTTTTGATGGAAGAAACAAAACTGGTAATGTATTGTATGTTGAAGGTTTGAAGCACAATCTTCTCAGTGTTGGATAGTTGGTAGACAAAGGCTATGATCTCTGATTCAAGGATGGAAAATGCAAAATATTTGAAAGTTCTAGAACAGAGATTGCATCCGGTACTCAAACTAAAGGTAATATCTTCCATTTGGTTGGTACTGGTAAAAGTTGCTTATTTGTTCAAGTTGATCAGAGTTGGTTATGGCACAGAAGGATGTGTCATGTGAATTTTGATAATATCATCAAGATAAGCAATACTCAGGCTGTAAGAGATCTTCCAAAATTGGTGAAACCTACTAACAGCTTGTGCAAGGAATGTCAGTTGGGTAAGATGAGCAGAGTCACTTTCAAAAGTAAGGAACTGTCTTCTACTGGATTATTGGACCTAGTTCACACTGATCTTTGTGGTCCGGCAAGAACTAGGAGTATTCAAGGTGATAGATACTTCATGCTACTAATTGATGACTATTCCCGAATGATGTGGGTATCCTTTCTAAAGGAGAAATCAGAAGCTCTTGAAAAATTCAAAATATTCAAGGCTATGGGGGAGAATGTAATAGGACTAAAGTTGAAATGTCTAAGGTCTGATAGGGGTGGAGAATTCACATCTGGTGAGTTCATAGAATTCTGTGAGAAACATGAGATTAGGAGACAGTTGTCTGCTCCTAGGACTCCTTAGTAGAATGGAGTAGTGGAGAGGAAGAACCGGACCATCCAGGAAGCATCTAGGACCATGATGAAGAAAGCAAATGTTCCTCAGATCTATTGGAGAGAAGTTGTCAGCACTGCAGTCTATACTCTCAATCGAGTTCAAATCAGAAGCAATACCGGTAAGACCCCTTATGAACTCTGGTTTGGCATTACTCCTACTGTAAGATATTTCAGAGTCTTTGGTAGCAAATGTTACATCAAAAGAGATGAAGATCTAGGCAAGTTTGATGCTAGAAGTGATGAAGGGATATTCTTGGGTTACTCTACTCAAAGCAAAGCATACTGGTGTTATAACAAGAGACTGAGAAAGATGATAGAAAGTGCAAATGTGAAGGTTGATGAGGGAATGGAGAAACCCTCAAGGTTTTATGAATATGATGAAGATGATCAGAATGGTGTTCTGGTTCAAGGAGTTCAATCCTCTTCTAAAAGTCAGATTCAAATTGATCCGGTAAATCAAGAAGAAGAGACAAGTCTGAATGAGCTTGATCAAGAAGCAGAAGTGCAAGAAACTCCCAAAGTTCCAAGGTATGTAAGACTGAACCACTCTGAAGATCAAATCATTGGTGACAAAAGTAAAGGTGTGCAAACTAGAAGGAAAATTGCTCAAAATTCAAATGAATATTGTCTAATTTCAAAGATTAAACCTAAGACAATAAATGAAGCCTGCAATGATGAAAACTAGACCAAAGCAATGGAGGAAGAATTGATGCAAATTGAGAAAAATCACACTTGGGATCTTGTTCCCAGACCTAGAAACAAGAACGTGATTGGAACCGAATGGGTCTTCTGGAACAAACTAAATGAAGTTGGTGAAGTAATCAGAAATAAAGCTAGATTGGTCTGCAAGGGCTACTCCCAAATAGAAGGAATTGATTTTGAAGAAACTTTTGCTCCGGTGGCAAGAATTGAAGCAGCCAGATTATTTCTTGCATTTGCTACCTACAAGGATTTCAAGGTGTATCAGATGGATGTCAAGTCTGCTTTCTTGAATGTTGACTTAGAAAAAGAAGTGTACATTGAACAACCAGATGGATTTCAATTATCTGAGCATGGTGATATAGTTTGCAAGTTGAAGAAGGAACTGTATGGACTAAAGCAAGCCCCAAGAGCATGGTATGAAAGATTGGACAAACATCTTTTGAAGATTGGTTTCAACAAAGGTACTGCTGATAGTAACTTATATTTCAAAATTGATCATGAAAACATCTTGATTGTTGAAGTATTTGTTGATGATATCATCTTTGGAGGAAGAGACAGTATGTGTAAAACTTTTTCAAATCAAATGAAAAGTGAGTTTGAAATGTCAATGCTTGGTGAAATGAATTTCTTCTTGGGTCTACAAATTACTCAAACAAAGAAAGGAATCTTCATTTCTCAGACCAAATATGTGAAAGAACTGTTGAAGAAATTTGGGATGGAAGATTCAAAGCCAATGAATACTCCCATGGCAACCGGATGTAAGTTGAGCAAAGATGATGACTCTCCTAAGGTAGACCAGACAAAGTATAGATCAATGATTGGAGGATTGTTGTATCTCACTCAAATTAGACCTGATATTATGCAAGCTGTTGGTTTTGTTGCTAAATTCCAAGCTGATCCTAGAGAATCCCATGTCATGGCAATCAAGAGGATCTTCAGATATCTAAAAGGGACAGTTGAGTATGGTCTGTGGTATCCTAGAGATCATGATTTCTCTCTTCATGCATATACAGATGCTAATTGGGTAGGAGATGTGGATGACCAGAAGAGTACCAGTGGTGGAGCTTTCTTTTTGGGAAAGAGATTGGTTTCTTGGATAAGCAAGAAATAAGAGGCAATATCCCTGTCTACAACTGAAGTAGAATACATTGCAACAGTAGGTAGTTGCACTCAAGTTTTGTCGATGAAGTAGATGCTAAGAGATATTAAAGTAGAGTATGAGGAGCCTATCACAATTTTATGTGATAATTCAAGTGCAATAAATATTTCTAAGAATCTGGTGTTGCATTCTAAGACTAAGCATATATCTACCAAGTTTCACTTTTTGAGAGAGCAAGTGAACAAGGATGAAGTCAAACTAGAGTTTGTGCCCTCCAAGGATCAGATTGCAGATATTTTTACTAAACCTCTTCCCAAGGACTCTTTTTAGTATCTCAGGGAGAAGTTAGGGGTTATTGCCCCTTCGGTGATGAACTAGGATGCACTGATGTGCATCAGTCCGGTGGATATCACAGTCATATCCTGTGATCCGGATTGATGATGGGGAGCTGCTACTCAGGGGGAGCAGCAGGTATGATTCTGAAGTTGCAAGTATGAGCCCTTTGCCATTAATGTCAAAGGGGGAGACAAGACATGTGAAAAACAAGTGGTTGATGATCAAAGGGGGAGTAGTAAAGGAAGAGAAGACATGTGAATAGTTGTTGTTGATAGGGGGAGTTGTGACAATAAGGAGAAGTTCTTGTCTTGATGGTTTTTTACATCATATGTTGCCATCAATGACAAAGGGGGAGATTGTTGCAAGTATGGGTCTAAGCGGTGTTGTCATTGATGTCAACATACTCATGTTGCATTAATGAGGAGGATTGGTTGAGCTGTGTATTGAGGATATTGAGAAAATTAGTCTCAATCAAGAACAATGAAGAACAGTGATGATAACAAGGTAAAAGTCCAAGATAGGTTGTGGATTAGAGGATGCGGTTTAAAGGTTTTGTAGATATAAGTCTTGAGATACTCCAGTCAAGTTTTTAGAGGTTCGCATGAAGATCTGAAGAAGTTAGGTTGCTCAAGTAGAACTGGCTCTGGCAGGTGTCCAGAGGTGACAGAGTGACACATATAGGTCTGGTGAGGTCTGGTAATACATTATCCCATTTTGTGGATTGGAGGAAGTGTTGGGGACATCCTTGTGAAGTGTCAAGTAGATTGGTTTGTGGCTTGAAGGTCTGGAAGAACCTATTCCTTTGTGACAGTGATGATAGACTATGTTCTTGAGGTTCTGGATGAAGCAGAGAAGGATTCCAGTAAGCAGATGAAGTGCGGATGTTGTTGGTGATTCAGGAAAGCTTGTGGTGATCTGTGGATCAGTTCCAGTTCATGTTGGTGGTCCGCATTGAAGTTAAAGTTGTATTTGAAGAATAACCACCGGCTATTGGTGTTCTTCCTAAGACTGGCCGACCGGATGTATTACACATATTGGGGATGTTCTTGTAGGTGTTTGCCGACTTAGATGATTGTTCCTAAGTTGATGTCATGTATAAATAAGGGTTTGAGAAGTCATTTCAAAGTGTGTCTTGTGGAGATGAGAGTGTGGTAGCGAAAAGTAGAGCAAAAGGTAGAGCAGGTGTATTGAGCTTAATGAAACTGATTCAAGCATAGTGAAGATGCTATTCTCCAGTTCATGTATATAATACTTATTTCTTTGTAGATAGTGTGTCTCTTCTAGGTAGTGAGCCTCTTGTGAGCAGTGTGCTCGGGCAGTGAGCCCTAATTGGCATGTGCCATTTTGATCTTTCTATTCTTCAAACAGAGAATACATTCTTGGGTTAATCACCCTGTGGTTTTTCCCTTAATCAGCTTTTCCACGTCAAAATCTTGGTGTCTTATGTGTTGATGTGTTTTTGATTTTGATTTGAATGCATTATGTTTCATGTTTAATATTCTTCTAATCACCAAGAAGATTTAAGTGTGGAAATTAAAGAAAGTTTTTACACAACTGATTCACCCCCCCTCTCAGTTCTGTGCCCTAAGTCTTGTTGGTCATGATGTTAGTCATTCACAAACATAGAATAAAAGTTACACAACAACCTTTACTCATCTTGAAAGATACGATGAATTCAAAGAATTCATGATCCCAAGTCTCCGTTGATTAGGTCTTAATCTACTGACGTTACTCAGTGGTTGATGTGTGTTGCTGTTTTCCATTCAGGGGCCTTACGTGTTTCTGCACTGTTCATCATCATCATCTTCAAATATCCTGCTCTGGATGTTCGCTCTGCAAGTCTCCAATGATTCTACTTCTGCACTGTAAATTTAGTCAAATAATGTACATACAGGCCGATATTTGCATGATTTCTATCATTATTTATGATTCTTTGCATGATATTTTCAGTACTACATGCATTTAACTCAAATATGCTAAGGATCTTCAGTTACCTACAGGATTTCAGCATATTTCACTGTTTCTGCTTGTTATTTATCATGATTTGCAGTTATGGTGATGAATTAATGAAATTGAAAAAAGGAAAAGGGTTAGAGAATGAGATTCCCAAAATTACTGGACTTAGATCACTGATTCACACACAAGCTCCCATACTTGCAATGAAAAGAAGAAAAACTAGAAATCATACTTCACCAGGACATTCCACAAATTCGCATGATCTAGTGCAAAGCTTCAAAGGAAAATTGACAACAACATGTAATGAAATGAAAGCGCTTCCAGTTGAACACAGCATTCACCAGTACATATCCAGAAATTAACAGAAGATTACGTAAAATTTACAATCAGGATGTAATCTGGAACTTCATATTCATTCAGTATGCTCAAGAACAGGTACATTTACAGTGATCTGAAGAAAGAACCTTGACATTTCAACAATTCTATCCTCATTAGTCTCAGTAATCTGATCTCCTAACTTATTCTCTAGTAATTGACTCTTTGCGCCAGATGCGTCTGTGTATTCTAATGTATTCCTCCCTCTTTTTTTTTAAAATGACAAGCCCTGGCTCTTATATAGAACAACTGCCAGAAAACGGTTACAATGATCCAAGGATCAGGATCCTCTCATAACAAACAACGGTCCAGATGAAAAGCACATGCTTCGCCAGTTAGCAAATGTACAGCTGGCACAGAATATTCCAGCATCTTCAACTCGATTCAGCCTCCAGAATATTCCAGCATCTTCAACTTGATTCAGCCTCCAGCTGGCGAACAGCATATTTGACAATATCCTCCTCATTTCTGGCTCATGTTGCCTCCATGCGCAACTTTGTAATGCTCAGCTTTAGCAGCATCATGATTTCAATGTTCAGCTTCAGCAGCATCATGATTTCAATGTTCAGCTTCAGCAGCATCATGATGATTTCCTGCAAGTAAACAGACAAACATTAAGTTCATCATCATCATGTGGATAAACAGCAGGAAGTAAAACGTTTTATTAAACATACCTCCCAATGTGCAGCTACAGGCAAACAGGTCTTACCTGTGAAAATATGCACTAAATGCATAAACAGCATGAAAACAACCAGGTCAACCCTCGTTGACCAAAATCAGGTAGTCGGGCTTTCAAATTTCTATCGCTTCATGTTTTTGCCCATTTTCTTGTATATCGGGTTCAAATATGATCAGGTATGTCAAAATTAACAAATTACTTCATACCTGGCTTTGCATGCTCCGTTCGAATGTTTCGGGTCATCATCATCATGTTCGCATCAGTGCGACCACATATGATCAGGTTGACAATATTAGACTTGGCCGACGGCAACAGTTATACCTACGCCGGAAATCATGATGATGACCAACTCTATGTCTTGTATCCAGCCGCAGGATATTGTGAAATATGATGCTCCTCCCCTCCGAATGTTCTGAGGAAAAGCACATCAGGATGTTTTGTTTTTTTGCACATTCGGGAAAGAAAGACATCGTCATCATCATCATGATGAAGACAAACAGGAGGACTCGGAAAATGATCATGCCGCTGAGGAAAATCATGATGACGTCATCGTCATCATCAGGCTTGGTTAAAATGCAAAGGGATGACGTCATCGTCATGTTTCGTTAAGATCAGGAGATAACTGGAATATCGGGCTCCCCCCAAGGAAGATGATCGGGTGGACGAATGCAGTATGACCCACTTGCGAAGAAGGTGATCCTCTCAAAAGATCAGGATGACGAACATCATCATCATTATATCCGCATTGGGTGATTTAGAATATGATCCTGCCGAAAGTCCTGATGACGTCATCAGGATATTCGGGGCTTGTGTTAGTCTTAAAACATGACGTCATCATCATCATCACATGGGCGAAATGGATCACGCCTTGGAAAATATCCTGCCGAAGGAGAAAGGTGATGGTGACGTCATCGTCATCATCATATTTGCAAAAGGCTATATTCGTCGGCAGGATGATACTACGAACTGTCAGGAAAGACTAACAAGATCATGATGATCTTGTTCAACATGACTTAAGAAACGAAAATCACCCTCCGCTTCGAAAGATAAGGTGATCATCATGATCACGCAAAAGGAGGTCAGGAGGATATTAGGAAATGTCGGGTCCTGAAATATCATGATGACGTTGATCACCAAGACTGTCGTGCGCGCGCAAATTATGCAGATGGTAGATTTCTCTAAGTAAGGTGATATTATAATATCAGCATGATATTATAATATGCTCGCGATGTTGGAATATCATGATGCTGATGATGTTAGAATATCATGATGCTCGCTTGACGGGTAAAACACACTAGCATTTAAGATTGACGTCCGGATGCTTCGGGACTGCATGATTTTTATCAGGTGATAGAGTAAGATCATGATGATGACCATTGGCGACACAAAAGACCGCCCGACGGGGAGAACCTACTACGACTTAAACTTGACGTCCGGATGTTTCGACCTCAGGATATTATCGGGGGGCTTTTCAAGTATCATGATGATGATGTTCATACAGCAATTATCAGGTTTGACCAAAACTTTGACTGCTCACAACTCCCTCATATGGACGAATTTTCAGGTGATGTAAAAGGCAAACCTGCATGGAGTTTCAAGCTCTTTCTAACCATGAAGTTATAGAAACAAAATATGAACTTTGACAAACTAACCTCATGATGATGACCTACCTCATCCTGACCTTCATGATGATGCTGCTTATCATACTCATTTTTACCAAACCGCCAGAAACAGACAACACAAGCCAAAACAAAAGCTGGGTCCCTGTTTTGCCAAGTCAAAATGGGGCGTGTTGTGTAACCACACAACAACTTGCCACCAAAGAAAACAACAAAATTCAAATGATTCAAGTGATGTGATCACATTCATCTATAGTGTTCTAATTCTGTCTAAGTAAAATCATCATGATCTTTGAATGATAAAATTTCATTATGGTGATAAAGCTAACAAAGGATCAGGTGTGTGCAGATGATTAATTATCCTCATCTTGAAAGCAAGTTGAAAACATAAGTAACTGGTGTTAAACTACATAGTTGGAGATCATCCCTCATAGCCAACCTGGATAGAGCCTTGCTGCCAGCAGGTGTCTATAACCCCGGCAAGGTTATCTGTACAATCTCCCTAAGTAGAGCCCCACTGCCAGCAGGCGTCCATAGCCCCGGTAGAGTTACTTAGATGGCCTAATTTTATTTCGTTTCTGATTTTCCTTTAAAAATTTAAATTTGATATCACATGTATGCTCATTTGTACAAGGTGTAGTCACTTGCAGCTTTAGGTTGGAGATTGTATTGGTAGCAAGGGAGTCCCTTTAGATTTTTCACTTAACACCTATACTCATATCTTCAACAAACCCAAGGCTGTTAGGTGTTTCATTGTGTTTGATTCACTTTGGACAAGAAAAAGTACCCTGATGAAAATACATCATAAACCTGATCATGAGTATTTATCAGAATGAATTACAATCTATATCTAAATCTGATCTCATCACTTGAATCCTAACAATTTATTTATTTTCTTAGGTGATGAAGTGCATCATCCTGACTTACCAGAACAAGGTCCCAACCAACAAAACAACAACAACAACAAGCAAACACTGTACAAACAACCAACCCACAAAAAGGAAACAACAGGCACAGAAAAGGAAAGCAAAACAAACAAGCAGACTGTACAAACAACTATACAAATATACAATATGATACACAAGACTGCCATGAAGTCACTCAAGCCTGGAAATAATGTTTGAGGAATTGTCCATTGACTGGCAACGGGACATCCTCACCTGTCAGGTTCTTAAGCCTATAAGTGTTGTCTCCTAAAATTTCAGAAATCTGAAAGGGACCTATCCATAGTCTATCAAACTTACCATGATCACCTTTCCTTTCATGGGCTTTATCCCACATCAGGACTAAATCGGATATCCTGAAAGCTTTAATTCTGGCTCTCTTGTCAAACCAGCATTTGACAACAGCCTGATGTTTTGCAAATTGGTCAATTGCTTGGCTTCGTTTTTCTTCCAGATGCATCAACTGAAGCAACCTGACTTCTTGTTTATTATCTATGCCTAGATAGTCTTGGGCAAACTGCAGAGTAGGAATTTTCAAGTTTACAGGGAGGATAGGATCTACCCCATATACTAGCTGAAAAGGTGAGTTTCCTAATGCAATTTTCATTCTAGTTCTGTCTACCCATAAGGCATACTTCAGAAATGAGTTCCATTCCCTGGGATTTTTCTCTATCAATTTTCTTATGATACTCAGTAAATTCTTATTGGTGGATTCTGCTAATCCATTTCCCTGGGGATAGTAATTGGATGAGAACTTAAGTATGATCCCATGATCAAAAGCCCAACTTGACAATTTAGTGGAAATGAAGGCAGAACCATTATCACTTACCAATGCATAAGGAGTTCCATACCTGGTGACAATGTTGCTTTCCAGAAATTTAATGACATCATCAGCAGTACAAGTTTTGCTGCTGATAGCCTCAGTCCATCTGGTACAATAATCAGTAATTGTTAGGACATACCTCTGGCCTGAAGAAGACGGAGGATTGATTGGTCCTATGAAATCCATGCCCCATTGTGCAAATGGGCGCTCCTCCATCACTGGCTGCAATGGTTGTGCAGCATATTTTTCTCTGTTGGCAGCAACCTGGCAAACATGACAACATTTAACATGATCAGCTGTGTCTTTAAAAATTGTAGGCCAGTAATATCCTGCTCTGAGGATTGCATGTGTTGTGGCCAACGCTGATCCGTGGGCAGTTCCAAACTTGTCATGTAGCTCTGTCAAAACTTTATTGGCTTCTGGTTTCTCTAAGCACCTCAGGTATATCCCTTCATAATTCTTTTTAAACAGGGCTCCTCCCTTCATCATATATTTCTGGGATCTCATCTTTAAGGCTCTTCTCTGTGAAGCCTGCATCCTCAAAGGACATCTTCCAGTGATCAGGATGTGCCTGATGTCTGAATACCATTCTTTATTGTCTTTCTCATCTATCATATACTGTTGACTGATGATGCTTGGATCAGTTTCAGATATCATCTGGCTCAGAGCCTGTCCTCTTACTAGCTTCATGGGTGTGATCTCCATGTCATATTCTTGTAGTACCGTAATCCATTTGGCCCTTTTTTCACCAGGTTCACTCTGCATCAGCAACATCTTCACTGCTGCATCTGGTACCACAGCAATCACTTTGCTCCTCAGTATATAATGTCTGAACTTTTTTACTGCTCTGACTAATGCAAGTGCCTGTCTTTCAACATCTACATATCTCAACTCAGCATCCCTGAAAGGACAGCTCATGAAGGCAATTGGTTTCTCTTCTTTATCTTCATTTCTTTGAGTTAACACTGCTGCAGAAGTATGTTCTGAAGCAAATGAGTAGATGTAGAAATCTTTTGTATAATCTGGACTAATGAGGACAGGAGCATCTGAAATGGCCTTCTTTATATCTTCAAAAGCAGCTCTGGCTTCTGGTGTCCAGTCAATTTGTGCATCTTTTTTCAACATGGCATTCAGTGGTCTGACAATCTCAGCAAAGCCAGTGATGAACTTCCTCACAAAATTTATCTTACCAAAATAAGATTTAAGCTCCTTTTTGCTTCCTGGAAGTGGTAATTTCATAATAGATTCCACCCTGTCAGGATCAATGATAATCCCATCTTCTGTGATCAGGTGGCCTAGTAACTTTCCTGTTGTGACCCCGAATATGCACTTCTTGGGATTCAAAGATATTCCATATTCTTCACACTTCTTTAGCACACTTCTGAGATCAGCAACATGATTTCCCCTTTCTTTGGAGAACACTGTCAGGTCATCCATGTAGATGACTATACATTTTCCTATTAAGCCTCTGAAGGCTATGTCCATTGCTCGCTGGAATGTAGCTCCAGCATTTATCAATCCAAACGGCATACGTCTATATGCAAATATCCCCCATTTTGTGGTGAAGGCAGTCTTTAATCTGTCAATTTTATCAACCATCACTTGGTTGTATCCTGAAAAACCGTCCAAGAAGGACATCATCTTGGCTCCATTTACCATCTGCAGAACTTCATCCAAAGAGGGCAAAGGATAGTTATCCTTTTCTGATGCTCTGTTCAGGTTCCTGAAATCCACACACAATCTGATGTCTCCATTCTTCT
This sequence comes from Cunninghamia lanceolata, assembly GCA_027924645.1. NCBI lineage: Eukaryota > Viridiplantae > Streptophyta > Pinopsida > Cupressales > Cupressaceae > Cunninghamia > Cunninghamia lanceolata. The sequence continues at coordinate 1,356,083 of BSBN01000585.1, forward strand.
TCCTGACTGGTACCAGATTTGCCACCCAAGTGGAGTGCCTTACCGGAAATATTATCCGGGCATTTAACAATTTCTTGACCTCCTCAAGGATGATGGGCTCAAGCAGAGCATTGACTGGCCTCTGCTTCTGTCTGAAAGGTTTTGCATCTGGCTTGAGGGGTATAGTATGAGTTATGACAGAAGTGTCATACGTCTTCAGCTCGTCATAATTCCATGCAATTACATGTATATAATCCTTAAGGGCTTGAGTTATTCCATCTAACTCTTCAGGTGTACAAACCTTACCCAACAAGACATTCTTCTTGTCATCAGCTTGTCCAATATTCACCTGTGAATATTGACCTCCATCTGCCTTAGGCAGATCCTTATGTTTGAGCATATTATCCAGATCAAAGGCTCTTTCTAATTCAATCATACCTTTGGGAATTGTGTTGCCAGGCAACTCTAAAATCTCATCTTCTTCCCAGACATGATCTTCTATACCATTTTCATCTATGATCTGAGCTTCAAATACATCTCTGTTTGATATGAAGTCCAGGATGTGCTGATCATCATCAAACACTTGGAGATTGGTCACATTGTCAGGTACCGAAGGTACTGACACCAATTCTACTACAAATCTCTTCGGACCAGATATAGACAGCGGTTCCAGCGTACTGGCGGCCTGAGCAAGTGCATCTGCCCTTTGGTTCTGTTCTCTTGGCACGTGAACGATGTTGAAGGCATCAAAGTCTTCAATCAGGTCCCACACACGATGTCTGTAATTTGACAGCTTTCTGTAGTTACAAGAGTAAATTCCTCTTACTTGTCTCACAACTAGTTCTGAATCTCCAAAGACATGCAGGATCTTCACCTTCTTCTTATGTGCAAACAACAGTCCATGAATCAGAGCTTCATACTCTGTAACATTATTAGTGCAGGGGAACTGTAGTCTGTAAGCTGCTAAATGGGATTTCCCTGATGGATCAGTAAGGTCAATCCCTACTCCAGAACCTTGCTTAGATTTGGATCCATCAAACCTCAGGATCCAAGGCTTATCTTCAGCAGGACATTTATTTGAACTTTCCTTTTTCTTTGCAGCTCTGGCTGCTGCTCCGCCTGATATCCACCTTAACTTAGGTGTGTCATCTTCAAGCTTCCTCTTTCCTTTATCTGATGAGCCTGATGGCTTTTCCGTTTTCCCTTCAATCCTAGCAGGAGGATGATGTTCAGCACATACGACTGCATGCTTCTTCAAAATGTGTAAGCACAGTGAGCAAGTGGTTTTTGAGTGAGGCGCCTCATGCAGCCTACACCAACCTTTGATTAAAACCTCCTGGGGAGATCTACACTGTTGTGTCATTTTTTTCATTTCTTTGACCAGAAATTCTTTGAACTTCGTCAGGTCACTGCCTTTATCCTCATCAGACAACTCGTAATCCGGTTCCATGAAGCAATCACTACCAGGAGTGATCTTTTCCTTTCTCGCATCATTCGTCTGATTGGACACCAGGATCTCTTCTGTTTTTTGGATATGATCCTCATCAGGATCCGTCGACTCTTCTGTTCCTGCAGAAGACAAATAAAAAATAGTATCATCATCATCATCAGATGTAACACTCACCTCGGAATATGATGATGATGCCTCACTATACGTCTGCTCCAGCATGATCATGTCCAAGCATGGTTCGCAAGTCTTTTCCGAGTGTGCTTCGCCATGCAATCTGCACCATCCGTCAATCAAGATATCATTAGCAGGTATCTTTAATAATTGACAACGTTTTATCTGAGTAGATAAATGCATCTGAAAATCCTTGAAGTGATCTATTTCGTTGTCATTATCAGGATCATTATTAAGTTCTACAACTGGCATATCCTCATGATAATCATCATCATGATGATGGTGAACATCAAGCATCAGGACCTCTTCTATTTGGACAGTTTGCGGCCTGATGTGATAAACTCCAGGTTCTACGTTTACATACATGATCTCATTTGTTCTGTTATATTCCGTGATCATATGTTTCATCCTAGGCTCAGCATCAATCCTGATCTGATTAGGTATACCTTTCCATGGCAACCACATGTGACTGAAGTCTGTGGACATGTATCCGTTAAGCGTTTTAGACCAGTCCCGGCTAAGCAACATCCCGTATGTATCAGGTATGTCAACTACCTGAATGTCAATGTAATACTAGATCCTAGGATCAGACGCTAGCTGCATGTGAATGTGAGTGAGTTCTCCTACGACACTTACTTCTGTCTTGTCCAGTTGAGTGACCTTCTTTAATGATTTAGCAGGATGCAGTCCTAATGCGTTGCATATTGACAAAGGCATAACATTAGTTGAGGCTCCTGAATCAACTAAACAGTTGTGCAAATTCTTACTGAACATTCTTATGGTGAGGAGAAACGGAGGTGATTCAGTTTTATCTCTGTACAAGGTCATGTGAGAGGTTTCAGCAGCTTGGACTGTGGCTGACACTTTGGGCTTGACAGTGTTATCTTTAGCAGTATGGTCTCTGCTATTGGATTGACTCGAAAGGTGATTATCCTCCTTAGAAGCAGGATCATCCAGCGACTTCATGAATGCCCTTTTGATGGCAGGAGTTTTCAGTAACTCAGATAGGGACAGGCTGATCTTGATTTTCTTCATTTCATCAGCCAAATAACTGACTAACTTGTCAGACTCATGAGGTGCATTTGCGACTTTTGTTACTGTGTTTTGAGGAGACAAGTACTGAGCATTTACCTTAGGGAACCCAGGGTTATTGCTAGCCTTAGGATCAGGAGGTGTGTTGAAGTTGTTTGGAGGTAGAGATGATGTCAATGGACCGGCCGGTCTGTTGGCATTACTCCTCAGGTTATAATTATGCTTACCAGGGTATTGCTGCTGGTATGCATGTACTTCCTCATGCTCTCTTGTAGGTTCATTTTCATCCTCAAAAGGGAAGACATAATTTGCTTCAAAGGTTAAGGCAGATTCTTCACAGGTCTGATTATAATCCTGATGAGGCTGATTAGTGTAGGTTTCCAGCACAAAAGCTGAATCATATCCACAAGGAACTATTTCATTTCCTTCTGCCTGAGGTGGACTTCCAGAAGTATTAGACACTTCAGTCTGAAAAATGCTGGCAGCAATCCTAAATTGTGGACAGTCTAATTCTGCATGTGCATTGGTATTGTGAATCCTGCACCAATTGGTAAGGGCTGCTTCAGCAAGATTGACTCTAGTAGTTTGTTTGGCTTCACCAGGAGGCTGATTGTCTAGGGGTGATGGTAATGAACCATTATTTGGCCTGGAGTTCCACACTCTGGGCTGCCTAGGAGGATTATTGTTATTTGCAGCACTACTGTTGAAGTTATTGTTGTATCCTCTGTCAGGGTAATTTGGTCTGTCATTGGAATAACTCCTATTCTGACCTGACTGTGAATAAAACCCTTGATTTCTCAAGTGTGTTACTTCTGTGGTGAGTTTTCTCAACTGAGCAGCAATTTCTTTGATTTCCTCTTTCTCCTCTTGAGCTTTGGCCACTACATTTTCAGGCTGAGGCTGGAAAAAGGAAGATCCATGGTTATTGTGGGATAGGTCTGTACCCTGAGGTGTCTGAGCATGTGCAGGATATTGTGGCGATTGGCCATTTCCATTAGGAGGAGGCATGATACTCAATGGGGGTACTTGCAAAGGTGCAGGCATGATTGCTGGGGGCATCACTGCTCCATTTGGGTATTGTGCAGGATATTGCGAAGGATAAGCTGCAGGATAGTGTGCTGGATATTGTGACTGCATGCCAGGCAAAGCAGGGAATGCTATATTTGGAGTAGGAGCAGGTATCAGCTGTTGATTTACCTTGATAGCTTCTTGAAAAGCTCCTGTCAATGTGGTGATCGCAGGATGTGTCCTCCTGATGAACATGGTGGTTAATGGATCCAGGGCTGAATAATAAATACTTCTAGCAGCATCATCAGCCACCACATATGGGGTAACTAGCTTGGACAACATTTTCTGGAACCTAGCATTGAAATTTGCAATAGGTTCATGCTCAAATCTCTTGATTGTGGCAAACAGGTGGTAATTCATGGATGGATCAATAGGGACCTTGAATCTGTCAAGAAAAGCCTTCTCTAAGACAGCCCACGAACCTACAGAAGATTGACCAAGACTGATGAACCAATTATAAGCCTCTTCCCCTAAGGAAAAAGGGAATAATCTGCACACCACATCCTGATGTTCTATTCTGGCTCTGCAGCAAGCTTCTTTAAACGTCCTGATATGATCATCCGCATCCTGATAAGGATGGTATTTTGGACAAAGCTTGTCCGGATACTTTGGTAACTCATGATACGCAGTAAAGGTCAATGGTGATTCTGCTGCAAAGAATGACATTGCAACCTGAAGGGGCTGAACTGGTGGTGCAGTTGGCTGAGGTTGGACTAAAGGTATACCCTGAGGTTGAACAGAAGGTGTCACGGGTATACCGGAAGGTATTTGCAAACCAACAGGAGTTACAGGAGGAGGTCCTGGTAAAGCTCTGGACGTACTAGACTCTGGAGTATGGTGAACGTCTACAGTCCTAGGTCTAAAACCTCTGACAGGCAATTCATCGAAAATTTCACTATGTCTAGACCTGGTATTTATCCTGTGAGCCAGGATTTCTCGATTTGGAGGCCAATTAGCTGAAACTTTGCAAATATTGGCTGGATTCCACCGGACGATGTGATATTTGCGGTCAACTTGCAAATCAGACTGAATATTTACGCGATATTTGCGAAGATACTGCAAATATGACAGGATATTGGGATATTTCGACCAGTAGCACCAGATCCCTCGTGTCTAAGGCTCAAATTCTCAAAGCTTGAACAAATTTATGCATCTTTGGCCAATATTTAGTGAATTTAAAGAAATCTACTGTAAAGCTTGCAATATTTATGTGAAATTTGGAAATCTTTACACAGGATGTGCAAATACAAACTTGTCGCAGCAAATATTTACGCAATTTGATGAAATTCACAAATGATCTGAAGTTACCTTACTCTGAGTGTCATCAAACCTGAAAGTACTGATGATGAACGTGATCTTCCAGACTCATGGCCCTCCTTCTAGCGCCAATTTATGTTGGTCATGATGTTAGTCATTCACAAACATAGAATAAAAGTTACACAACAACCTTTACTCATCTTGAAAGATACGATGAATTCAAAGAATTCATGATCCCAAGTCTCCGTTGATTAGGTCTTAATCTACTGACGTTACTCAGTGGTTGATGTGTGTTGCTGTTTTCCATTCAGGGGCCTTACATGTTTCTGCACTGTTCGTCATCATCATCTTCAAATATCCTGCTCTGGATGTTCGCTCTGCAAGTCTCCAACGATTCTACTTCTGCACTGTAAATTTAGTCAAATAATGTACATACAGGCCGATATTTGCATGATTTCTATCATTATTTATGATTCTTTGCATGATATTTTCAGTACTACATGCATTTAACTCAAATATGCTAAGGATCTTCAGTTACCTACGGGATTTCAGCATATTTCACTGTTTCTGCTTGTTATTTATCATGATTTGCAGTTATGGTGATGAATTAATGAAATTGAAAAAAGGAAAAGGGTTAGAGAATGAGATTCCCAAAATTACTGGACTTAGATCACTGATTCACACACAAGCTCCCATACTTGCAATGAAAAGAAGAAAAACTAGAAATCATACTTCACCAGGACATTCCACAAATCCGCATGATCTAGTGCAAAGCTTCAAAGGAAAATTGACAACAACATGTAATGAAATGAAAGCGCTTCCAGTTGAACACAGCATTCACCAGTACATATCCAGAAATCAACAGAAGATTACGTAAAATTTACAATCAGGATGTAATCTGGAACTTCATATTCATTCAGTATGCTCAAGAACAGGTACATTTACAGTGATCTGAAGAAAGAACCTTGACATTTCAACAATTCTATCCTCATTAGTCTCAGTAATCCGATCTCCTAACTTATTCTCTAGTAATTGACTCTTTGCGCCAGATGCGTCTGTGTATTCTAATGTATTCCTCCCTCTTTTTTTTTAAAATGACAAGCCCTGGCTCTTATATAGAACAACTGCCAGAAAACGGTTACAATGATCCAAGGATCAGGATCCTCTCATAACAAACAACGGTCCAGATGAAAAGCACATGCTTCGCCAGTTAGCAAATGTACAGCTGGCACAGAATATTCCAGCATCTTCAACTCGATTCAGCCTCCAGAATATTCCAGTATCTTCAACTTGATTCAGCCTCCAGCTGGCGAACAGCATATTTGACAATATCCTCCTCATTTCTGGCTCATGTTGCCTCCATGCGCAACTTTGTAATGCTCAGCTTCAGCAGCATCATGATTTCAATGTTCAGCTTCAGCAGCATCATGATTTCAATGTTCAGCTTCAGCAGCATCATGATGATTTCCTGCAAGTAAACAGACAAACATTAAGTTCATCATCATCATGTGGATAAACAGCAGGAAGTAAAACGTTTTATTAAACATACCTCCCAATGTGCAGCTACAGGCAAACAGGTCTTACCTGTGAAAATATGCACTAAATGCATAAACAACATGAAAACAACCAGGTCAACCCTCGTTGACCAAAATCAGGTAGTCGGGCTTTCAAATTTCTATCGCTTCATGTTTTTGCCCATTTTCTTGTATATCGGGTTCAAATATGATCAGGTATGTCAAAATTAACAAATTACTTCATACCTGGCTTTGCATGCTCCGTTCGAATGTTTCGGGTCATCATCATCATGTTCGCATCAGTGCGACCACATATGATCAGGTTGACAATATTAGACTTGGCCGACGGCAACAGTTATACCTACGCCGGAAATCATGATGATGACCAACTCTATGTCTTGTATCCAGCCGCAGGATATTGTGAAATATGATGCTCCTCCCCTCCGAATGTTCTGAGGAAAAGCACATCAGGATGTTTTGTTTTTTTGCACATTCGGGAAAGAAAGACATCGTCATCATCATCATGATGAAGACAAACAGGAGGACTCGGAAAATGATCCTGCCGCTGAGGAAAATCATGATGACGTCATCGTCATCATCAGGCTTGGTTAAAATGCAAAGGGATGACGTCATCGTCATGTTTCGTTAAGATCAGGAGATAACTGGAATATCGGGCTCCCCCCAAGGAAGATGATCGGGTGGACGAATGCAGTATGACCCACTTGCGAAGAAGGTGATCCTCTCAAAAGATCAGGATGACGAACATCATCATCATTATATCCGCATTGGGTGATTTAGAATATGATCCTGCCGAAAGTCCTGATGACGTCATCAGGATATCCGGGGCTTGTGTTAGTCTTAAAACATGACGTCATCGTCATCATCACATGGGCGAAATGGATCATGCCTTGGAAAATATCCTGCCGAAGGAGAAAGGTGATGGTGACGTCATCGTCATCATCATATTTGCAAAAGGCTATATTCGTCGGCAGGATGATACTACGAACTGTCAGGAAAGACTAACAAGATCATGATGATCTTGTTCAACACGACTTAAGAAACGAAAATCACCCTCCGCTTCGAAAGATAAGGTGATCATCATGATCAGGCAAAAGGAGGTCAGGAGGATATTAGGAAATGTCAGGTCCTGAAATATCATGATGACGTTGATCACCAAGACTGTCGTGCGCGCGCAAATTATGCAGATGGCAGATTTCTCTAAGTAAGGTGATATTATAATATCAGCATGATATTATAATATGCTCGCGATGTTGGAATATCATGATGCTGATGATGTTAGAATATCATGATGCTCGCTTGACGGGTAAAACACACTAGCATTTAAGATTGACGTCCGGATGCTTCGGGACTGCATGATTTTTATCAGGTGATAGAGTAAGATCATGATGATGACCATTGGCGACACAAAAGACCGCCCGACGGGGAGAACCTACTACGACTTAAACTTGACGTCCGGATGTTTCGACCTCAGGATATTATCGGGGGGCTTTTCAAGTATCATGATGATGATGTTCATACAGCAATTATCAGGTTTGACCAAAACTTTGACTGCTCACAACTCCCTCATATGGACGAATTTTCAGGTGATGTAAAAGGCAAACCTGCATGGAGTTTCAAGCTCTTTCTAACCATGAAGTTATAGAAACAAAATATGAACTTTGACAAACTAACCTCATGATGATGACCTACCTCATCCTGACCTTCATGATGATGCTGCTTATCATACTCATTTTTACCAAACCACCAGAAACAGACAACACAAGCCAAAACAAAAGCTGGGTCCCTGTTTTGCCAAGTCAAAATGGGGCGTGTTGTGTAACCACACAACAAGTCTAACACTAAAACCTATTTTGAGTACCCATTATACCCTTACATAACATATCTTTCATATAGGTATGATTGTTTTGTAACATAAGGACTTAAAAATGACTGGTAATTCTGGTAATAGGCCTAATTAGGCCACTTTTACAAAGGAGGTGCCTCAAAAACCACCAAATTTTTACCCAAACTCAATGGATAGTCTTTTTTTATGTATTAAAATAGAAGAATCCACCATTTGTTTGATTAGGATCCTCACTTATCTCATCAAATTCAAACATGCAAATTAGAAACCCTCATTCTTCCTAAAAAATAGGAAATTATAGCAATAAGAACATTTCAAAAACACCAAGAAAACTCATTTGTTTTCTACACAAGTGAAGATATCATTTGAAGGACTTAAAAACCTGTCTAGCACTGTCAAAACCTAGGTGATTGGACTCTTTTTAGAAAAAGAAGCATAAAATCCACAAAACATGATATTAGACCATAAACTTATATGAAAAAGAAATGTAATCCAATACCCCATCCAAACATGTATGTTTCATGGTGTTACAAGGCCGTACCAGGCCGTACAAGTGCAAAGAACAACAAAAAATGTGGAAAAACTGTGAAAAACAAAGCTAGAACAGCAAAAAAAACATTTTATCTTATTTCCTTCATTCCAAAAGCTTCATGTCCTTCTTCTATGACCTGTATATCATATAAAAAAGCATGTTTTAAAATATATAACTTCACTCCACTGCTCCTCCATCTAGAAAACTCAAAAAGAAAGGCTAAAAATAGACTCTCCACTAAGGCTACCAAAATAGAAAATACTGAACTTAAGAAAAAACTTAAAGACCCTAGTCCTATAATTACCCCCACTAAAAAAATGCCTCAAATAGGCTTTATTACAATAATAAATGGTCTTTTAAGACCTTATTTTATGTAAAACTCAACAGTAAAGCCTAGATTTTAATAATTGTCCATTTTAGACAAATGGTGCTCCTGTACCATCAGAACCAATAGAATAACAGGATTTAACTGCTATAGGCCGAGAGGCCCATAGACTCCAAACACCATCTAAACTTCTTTGTGCCCACTAGCTTCATCAATAAATCTACAACATTCTTCAAAATATCTACCTTCTCCAAATTTACATTTCAATCCTCAACCATGTCTCACACAAAGTGAAACTGAACATCAATGTGCTTTGTTCTAGCATGGAAAGTTGGATTCTTCGCAAGACAAATTGCACTTTGACTATTAGAACTGATCGTGATCTGACCTGCATCAACACCAATATCGGAACACAATCTCTTAAGCCAAATGGCTTCCTTACAAGCATGAGTTGCTGCCATATACTTAGCTTTTGTCATGGACAAAGCAACAATAGGTTGTCACTTACTCATCCAACTAATAGCACCACCAAATAGTGTAAACACATAAGCACTAGTGGATCTCTTGCTGTCAATGTCACCTGCCCAATCTGAATCCACAAATCCATGAATATCAATAGAATACAGAGGTCCTAAAACATTACTATGATAGCATAAGGAATACTTGGAAGTACCCCTCAAATATCTAAACACTCACTTAACTGCATCCCAATGAACTCGTCTAGGATTAGCCATAAATCAGGTAAGGACTGCCACTGCTTGGGCAATGTCTGGTCTTGTGCAGACCATAGCATACATCAAACTGCCAATAGCACTAGCATAAGGTACTCTACTCATATCCTCCACCTCACTAGGAGATTTTGGACAATCCTCAACAGACAACTTTGTTCCCAAAGAAACAAGAACACATAATGGTCTACACTCTACCATGTTGAATCTATCCAACATGGTCTTTAAAAACTTACTTTGGCTTAACCAAAGTTTTTTGTTGGTTCTGTCTCTTCTAATTTCCATTCCTATAATGTACCTGGGTACCCCTAAATCTTTCATTTCAAACTATGCTGACAACTGAGATTTGAAATCAGAAATCATATGCTTACCCTTTCCAATGAGCAACATATCATCAACATATAGTACAACAATGAGAATACGATCACCATCAAACTTATAATACAAATAGTGATCCGATTTCAATCTCACAAATCCAATAGACAACACAAAGGCATCAAACTTCAAGTACCATCCCTAGGGGATTTCTTCAAACCATACAAAGATTTCTTAAGTTTGAAAACCAAATTTTCTTTACCTTTCACCATGTAATTCTTTGGCTGTGACATGTAGATTTCTTCCTCCAAATCACCATGAAGGCAAGTTGTCTTCACATTCATCTGTTCTACCTCCAAGTCATAAGCTGTTGTGAGAGACAACAAGAATTGAATGGATGTCATATTTGCAACAAGAGAGATCTCACCATAATCTATACCCTCCACTTGTGAATACCCCTTCGCAACCAATTTGGTCTTATACTTCTCAACACTACCATCTACACCAAATTTCTTCTTGAACACCCATTTGCATCCAACGGGGTTCCATTCAGGAGGCAAAGGCACCAAGTCCCAAGTTTGATTCTTTTCCAAATAAGCCATTTCATTCTCCATGGCCTCCTTCCAGGAACCTACATCTTTCATGTCCATAGCCTCTGATACAGTTCTAGGTTCATCATTGTTAGTAAGCAAAGCAAAAGCACAATTAGAATCAAGCAATGTAAAACCAAACCTTTTAGGTTGCTTCCTTATCTGTGTAGACCTCCTCAAGAGCTGAGGTTGAGTTTCAGCTTCTTCATCTGAGTTTTTAGAGCTGTAAGAGTTCTCCTCATCATCAGGTCCAACATTGTCTTTATGTTCAATCTTCTCAGGGGTAGGAGGAAACTGAACAACATCCTCTTTCTTTTCTTTTTCTTCTGGTTGTAAAACAATGGAAGAAGGTGTAAGCTCTCTAAAGATGACACTTCTTTTATACAACAATTTTTCACCCACAAGGTCCCAAAGCTTGTATCCTTTCACATTGACACCATAGCCAATGAAGATACACTTAACAGCATTGTTCTCCAATTTTGACTGCTTCTCCCTAGGCACATGTGCATATGCCTCACAACCAAAAACATAAAAATGCCTTATTGAAGGCTTTCTACCAGACCACACCTCCATGGGTCTCTTTCCAACAAGAGCTATTGTAGGAGATCTATTAACAAGATAGCAAGCACTGGCAACAGCTTTAGCCCAAACCTTTTGTTCTAGGCCAACTCCACTAAGCATACTTCTAGCCTTCTCCATCAGTGTCCTATTCATCCTTTCTGCAACTCCATTTTTCTGCGAAGTGTATGGAGCTGTCTTATGTCTTTCAATCCCAAGTTCCTTATAATATTTATCAAATTCTATAGAACAGAACTCACCACTGTTGTCAGTTCTCAAACACTTAATCTTCTTACCAGTTTGATTTTCAGAAAAGGCCTTAAACTCCTTAAACTTACTATAGACTTCATATTTTCTTCTGAGAAAATAAATCCATGTCCTTCTACTGTAGTCATATATAAAAGATACAAAATATATGGATTTTGATAACAAAGGAACATTAACAAGACCAAATACATCAGAATGAACAAGGTCCAACACACCAGAAGACTTGTGAGAACTCGAATAAAACTGAACACAATTTTTCTTTCCATAAATGCAATGTTCGAAAAAATTCAAACTCAAGATTACAATCATCTAACCCCTCAACGAGGTTTTTATTTTTTAGGGTACACAAACCCTTCTCACCAATGTGGCCAAATCTCGTATGCCATAACATTGTCTTTTCAGTAGGAAGTTTAACTTCCAAGGCATGATTACAAACATCAGAACTAGAAACCATAGATCTCTTGACTATTCATTCATATGGTGGGGATGAAGTGACTTATGCCCCCTTCTTTGAAACAGAAGAACTATTGCATTGTGAAATGCATGCCTCCAACTAAAACAAAATACCTGTCCCAGTACCCTTAGCAAGCACCATAGCTCCTCTAGTCATCTTCCATCCTTGTTTTGAAAAGACAACATGCACACCTACATCATTCAAACTACTTACAGAAAGTAGGTTCCATGCTAAGCCTGGGATATGCATAACCCCAGAGATTCCCTTCACTTGACCATCAGGGAATTGGATAGAATCTTCCACAACCAACAATCTTTAGATGAGAGTCATCACCCAAGTACACCTTTCCACCATCAAACTCCTCATACTTAGTGAACTAGTCTTGATGCGAGGTGTTGGATATGCAGCTCTAGGATTTTCTCATCAACCTCATACCCCATTGGCATGATCCACACTATTCTCGGTTCCACTACCTCCATTAGGCATTGATCAGTGTCTACCATAAAGCACATTGCATCCTTGTATTTCTCAACAAATGATTGGGGGATTCTTTCTCTGGCTTGCATCATACTTTGAAAGTTCTTGAAGTAGCCCCAGAGTGTTGTATTCTATGCCTTGGCATCACCAAGCCCATGCATATAATCTCTGATTTGTATGGCTACTAGTCTGTCATTTTTCCATATCCAACCACTGGATCTGGGTAGGTCATTCATAAAGTAAAAGAACAAACACAATATTAGGCCACCATACTTGAATGAGTTCTTGTCCTTCTTGATCTTTTGTAGGTTTTCCAACAGTTGGCTCAGAAGAAGCTCACAAAGATCATAATTTGTATTCTCCCTTAACATCTAATAAGCAACATAGATTGCAATTCCAGATACAAAATTCTCCCTACTGGAGTGATATATCTTATAGCCAATTATCATGGATGCAAACTTGATATCCAGATCTATAATGTCCTCTATTGTCATTGCCCTCTTGTCAAATTTTGATCCAGTAGCCTCACTGACAGTTTGGTTTTTGACAGATTTGAGAGTAGGCAACCCACCAGATGACTGCAATTTGGTTACCACCCTAATTGTATCCTTGGTTATCTTGAATGGCCTCATCAACCACATAAAGTTGTCATGCATTCTGCTCAGAACATACCGAACCCAATCATCTTCACCAAAACAGGGGAAATGAATGTAGACTCCAAAATGCTTATCCCGAATGACCTTGTATTGGGGTTTAAGTTCAAATGATTCATCTATCAATTGCTTGTGATAGATATCTATCATCTTGGATTCCCCAAATTCTTCAATGTTTGCGTGTATGTAAACCCTAACATCTTCTACATGCAGAACTCAATGCGGAATGCTAGAAAATGTGCCTAGGGGATCAACTTCTAGGGATTTGTAGGGATGTTTCTTGAACTTAGGGTGCAGCCTATTAGTGATCTTTACAACATTCAGAGTAGCCATCTTTCAAAAGATTCGAAGAGAGATATTCAAGAGTAGAAAATACCTTTTACGCTTCTAGGGTTCACGATTTGAGCCAGATCGGATTGCTGGATGAATTGACTTCTGCAATTGATCTTTTAGAGGTTTGAGACAATTTTGTTGCAGAGCTCCTTCTCTCTTCTTCTTGAATGCGAATGTGCAATTGATGAACAAAAGAACCCTTTTATTTCTGCGTAAACCCTAATTCTATTTTGCAATAAATGTACAACTTAAGTTATTTTGGTTGCCTTGTTTTCCTTGTTCTAAGAGAGATCTTTCCAGATCACTGAGATGTACCTAGAATGATAACTTACAATGTATCTCCCTTTCTCCAATCATTCCATCTAACCGCAAATCCAAATATTTTAGTTTTGAATTATACTGGATCTAACTATGAAAGTCCTGCTTTTGCCAGATGATTGTCAAACCGGATTAATTTTGGATGATTAACCTTTTCAAACTCCTTGTGGATCTTTCAAATCTGTACCAAGGGTTATTTATATGTTTCTCTGAGATCCCTTTTAATCGACAACCTTCTATGTGCCAATTCTAGGCACCAATTGACTGGCTGGGGGAAATTGTTTTCTTTTGTGACTCCCCCTAAGCTAGAGCTCGTCTATTTAGTTATCGGAAGGAATATCAGGACCAGATTCTGGTGTGGATCCATCCCCAACATTTCTTGTACTTCTCTTCACCCAAATCTTGTTCATCTCCTTTTGAATTTCATTCGCATTCATTTTTCCTTTTTTTTTTGTCTTGATTTTGATTATGATGCACCGGATCCTTTTTGTCCTAATTTTTACTTCTACAGAATTTGGCAATATGACTAGATCTATTGCATTTGTAGCAAATAATATTTCTTTGCATATTTGACTAATAACCTCTAGATCTACGTTGATTAGCCATATGTCCCATTCTATTGCATGCAACGCATCTACCATTGAATGAATTTTTCATTTGCATATTTCTACACTCATGAGATTTATGACCATACCTTTTACAGTTAAAACATTGTCCAAAGAAGGATGAATTAGTCTGATTCATTCTTCTTCTACACTAATTTGCTTTATGACCAAAGTTATTGCAATTGTGGCAGTATCCATTGAATGATGGATATCTTTAAGCATTTGGTTGCCTTATCGGAGGTCTTCTAGGCCTATTCCTTGGATTTCTTCATCCAGAGTTCTTCTGACCGGATCCAGAGCTTTCACCTTTCTCATACCCCAAGCCTTGCTTGTCATCTACCCTCTTTTGGCTTTCAAGAAGAACTTCAAGTTGAGCAGAGCTTATCTTGAATTTCTCTTTGTATTCATTTGTTGTTTGAAGATCCCTTTTAAGAGTGTCAATCTGATTCTCAAGTTGTTCTTCATTATCTCTAGCTTCTTCAAAATAAGATTCTAAATGCCTGATTATTCTATCTATTTTGTGGCAGTCGTCTGACTTCTCCTTGAGAGATTGTTTTAGATCATATTCAATTTTTCTTTTCTCTTCAATTTCTTGGGTGAATTTCATAACCCCTGATTCTATTTCATGTCTTACCATAATGACCTCTTTTGGTAGCTTCTTACATAACCTGTTCTTCTCATTCAGATCTTCATCAGAATTATTGGCTTCACTTTGACTTGCTAATTGTTGAAGTAGTTCCTTTCTCTTTTTCATAGAGATATTCAGTTTCTCTTTTAGTTCATTTATGAAATCATCAGCTTGTTTGAGTCTTTCCTTCAAATTATTGACTTCAGAGTGAGACTGCTCAATATCATCTAATGCAGATTGAAGTTGTTCCCTCATACCATACATATCCATTAAGATTCCTAGATCTTCCTCATGCTGTTAGGCTCTGTTTGGAGGAACTTAGCTCTGATACCAATTGTTGATAACTGAGAGAGGGCTGAATCGGTTATCTTAATTACTTTAACTTTCTGTTCTTCTTTAACAACTAGTACATCATCAAATCACATAAGCATGCATAAGCATGAAAGAAAAAATAAAATCAATACACATAACACAATGATTTTGATGTGGAAAACCTTGTTAAGGGAAAAACCATGGGGTGACTAACCCAAGATTGTATTCTCTGTTAAAAGAATAGAAATACAAAATGGCACTTGCCAATTAGGGCTCACTACCCAAGCACACTGCTCACAAGAGGCTCACTGCCTATAAGAGACTCACTATCTACAAGGTATAAAGAAAGTAACAAGGTGATTGAACTGATGAGAAGCATCCACATATGCTGAGGTGCAGTTCCAGTTAGGCTTCAATACACTGATCTACTACACTTCATTCTTCCTCTTCTTTGGTACTGCTATTCTGTCACATACCGAACCTGTATTGCTTCTTCCACACTACTCTCTACTTTTCTTCACACACTACAACACTCAACACTTACCTTTACATCGAAATCCATCTAGTATATATATCCGCACCAAGGATTTCATCATCTTTCTAGTCGGCATCCGGAATACTCAAGATTTTCCTAGACTTTGGTCTATCGGCTGAATCCTTGCTTACTAAGTGATGCGTATCAAAGAGATGCTTACAAAAGTCATCAATAATGTTGGCCAACCATGAATGATCCCTCAAGAAAGTTGATCACCATCAATTTCTTATCCAGATTAAGGTCTGATGCTCTGTTGGTCAATTCTTCCTCAGTCTACTCTACCAAATAGGAACCCAACACTTAGGTGCTCATATCTCTTCACTCTTTCATCACCAGAGGCTCAATCTCTGGAATGTATCAATCATGGTACTCCTCTTGACTTCCTCAAGTTCACACTTTTCTGAGATAGTTCCTCTGAGAGATCTAGACCTGATTGTCAGACCTTGCTGCATGCTCTGTTCTTGGTCACCAGACCAAAATATTCTTCAATCTAACTTCCGGTATAGACATACCGTGTCCTGTGGATGTGTGGGATGGACTTTGTTGCCATCAATGACAACATTCATGAAGCCACACAGTGTCTCTTGCCAACAATCTCCCCCTTTGGCATTGATGGCAACACTTAGTGAAAATGACTAAGTGTCACACTACACTCCCCCTTGGCTGATGCTCTGTTCTAAAGTACACTTTTCTGGAGCTCCCCCTTAGCTAGATTCCACTTTTTTCACTGCTCCTCACTCCCCCTTTGACATCAATGGAAAAGGGTAGAATCTGTACACCAAAATTCCCAAAAAATCCAACTATAGTTAGCCACATAAGTATATATACATGTTATACTTACATATACTGAAGTATATCTGCAAAAGTTGTCTTCAATTGGACAAATTATGTTACCCAACTCTACTTTATCCTGTCCAAAATTGAGATGTGACCACTCAACAGGAATGTAAAAGCTTCTACCCTCTTTAGATATGTCGGATCACTGGTCTAGGCTATGGTCTGAGCATCAGTTAGGGCCTCATGCATGGCCTCTAATTTGGGGATAATTATCCTTCTAAGTTCACCCATCCTACTTATTATATTCTTCCTTTCCTTTTCAAGTTTCTTTAGTTCATTTAGAATGGCAATAGTCTGAAATTCCTGGTTTATTATAGATGTGGTGAGAGGATCAAAATTCTGAGATAAACTTGACTGTTTACCCTCTTCTTCTTTCACTTTCTTCTCAATATCCTTTGTCACTTTAGACCAAGATAAACAAAATTTATATATTTCTCTACCATCTTTAAGAGCATTTTCTAAGCTCTTTATCCCAATATCCATATTTCTCTTATCATTTGTTATTAGCCCTTGTACTTTGGAGAATCTCTTACCCAAAAACTCTTTCTGGACTTTCTCTTCTGCTGCTTTCTCTAAAGAGTCAAAATGTGTATTAACAAAATTAACAAGAGATTTTAGATTACCAAATGAGGAGACTGAAAGATCCTTCTGGAAGGATGGCATGATCTTATCCAACACACCGGATGCAATCTCTATCAGTTCACAATCTTCCATATGTGACTTCAGAAGTTTTTCTTTTGCTTTGGCTTGAGAAAAAGATGCTACCTTCATTATCTGGACTGGAGAGAGGGAATCAAAATTGAATGGTCCTTGAAGTAGCTCCAATTCATCTAATTCCATCATTTCTTTTGTTAGGAAGTCTTTGACTGCTTCTGCAGTGTCTCTTGCCGGAGACAGAGTTTTCTTCCCTTCTACAGCCTTAGCACTGTCACCTGTGGTCTTCTCTGTTTGATCTTCTTCTCTTCCCTTCACTTCTTCTTCTTGATGGATTCTCTCTTCTTTTCTTTCTTCTCCTTCAATTCTGGAGTCTTCTATGGGATCTGGAAGAGAGGTGTCTACTTCTTCATGGATTTCCTCTTCCGGGACAGAGGAATCTAAGTCCTTAGTCTTCTCTTTACTTGTCTCCTTTGTCTCTTCAGCAACTTTCTCAGTAGAATCTTCCTTAGATGTACTTGATCCTTTAACATCCATGGTAGAGGGTTCATCACTTATGTCCTCTACAATAGGGAGATTGAATCTTTTATAGGCATCCCAGAGGATGTCTTCAGTCTCTTTATCCATCTGATCAATTTCTCTTAGCATAAGCTTGTTCATTTTGGCTTTGCTCCAGAACTCATCCTTGCAATCTTTGAAGATCATGTTCATTTGCTTTGGAGTGATGGAGGGATAGAACTGAATAGCTATTTGTTCTCAGATCTCCATATCTTTTTCCTTGGCATTATCTTTTTTGAGTTCAAGTACTTTCTCTAAACTCTTGGGGATTAGAGAAATGATTTCAATGAATGCTTTATTATATATGTTTAGGTACTTAACTGTGGCTTCTTCCAATATCCTTTTATCTGCATCATTATACTCATCATAAAATTCTGTCATTGGTTGTAGATTCCTATCCATAGTAACTGCCTTGACTACATCATCAACGGATAGAGTAGGCCTTTCAACAAACTCTTCTATCTCTTTTTCCTTGCTATGACTAGTAGAGGGTTCACCAGATGTTTTCTTCTTCTTCATTTTCTTGACTTCCTCATCGGTCTCAGTTTCTTCATCATCCTTCTGACTTGTATAGGACCTTGTTACCTTTTTCTTTGTTCTCTTCTCTCCCTTTCTAGATGTCTGGGCTTCTGGTTTTGTTGCTTTTTTGCTCTTAGAGGTGGTAGGCGCAGAGCTTTTGGATGGTTTGGTCTCGGAGGGGGCTTGCACCGGAGCACTTTCTTTTTTTGTTTCTTGCCTTTCTTTCTTTCCCCTTTCCATCTTCTCTCTATTGGCATCAACTACCTGCTTTGATATTCCATGCCTTTTGGTGAATTCTTCTACTTCCCTTCTCACTTTTCTCTTGATCTCAGGCTATCTTAGTTCAACATGAACTTTTACACTCAACTCTTGGAAGGTTCCAAACCTTTCTGCCTTAGGGTCCTTGGGCTGACTCAGCAGGTGTTGGATATGCAACTCTAGGATTTTCTCATCAACCTCATACGCCATTGGCATGATCCACACTATTCTTGATTCCACTGCCTCCATTAGTAATTGATCAGTGTCTACCATAAAGCACACTGTATCCTTGTATTTCTCAACCAATGATTAGGGGATTCTTTCTCTGGCTTGCATCATACTTTGAAAGTTCTTGAAGTAGCCCCAGAGTGCTATATTCTATGCCTTGGCATCACCAAGCCCATGCATATAATCTTTGATTTGTATGGCTACTGGTCTGTCATTTTACCATAGCCAACCACTGGATCTAGGTAGCTCATTCATAAAGTAAAAGAACAAACATAGTATTAGCCCACCATACTTGAATGAGTTCTTCTTGTCCTTCTTAATCTTTTGTAGGTTTTCCAACAGTTGGCTTAGAAGAAGCTCACAAAGATCATAATCTGCATTCTCTCTTAAAATCTGATAAGCAACATAGATTACAGTTCCAGATACAGAATTCTCCCTGTTAGAGTGATATATCTTATAGCCAATTATCATAATTACAAACTTGATATCCGGATCTATGATGTCCTCTATTGTCATTGCCCTCTTGTCAAATTTTGATCCGGTAGCCTCACTGACAGTTTGGTTTTTGATAGATTTGAGAGCAGGCAACCCATCGAATGAGTGCAATCTGGTTACCACCCTAATTGTATGCTTGGTTATCTTGAATGGCCTCATCAACCACATAAAGTTGTCATGCATTCTGCTTAGAACATACCTAACCCAACCATCTTCAACAAAACAGGGGAAATGAATGCAGTTTGCAAAATGCTTATCCCAGATGGCCTTGTATTGGGGTTTAAGTTCAAATGATTCATCTGTCAGTTCCTTGTGATAGATATCCATTAGCTTGGATTCCCCAAATTCTTCAATGTTTGCATGTATGTAAACCCTAACATCTTCTATATGCAGAACTTCATGTGGAATGCTAGAAAATGCACCTAGGGGATCAACTTCTAGGGATTTGTAGGGATGTTTCTTGAATTTAGGGTGTGGCCTATTAGTGATCTTCACAAAATTCAGAGTATCCATCTTTCAAAAGATTTGAAGAGAGATATTCAAGAGTAGAAAATACCTTTTATGCTTCTAGGGTTCATGATATGAGCCAGATCGGATTGTTGTATGAATTGACTTCTGCAGTTGATCTTTGACATGTTGGAGACAATTTTGTTGCAGAGCTCCTTCTCTCTCTTCTTCTTGAATGCAAATGTGCAAATGATGAACAAAATAACCCTTTTATTTCTGCACAAACCCTAATTCCATTTTGCAATAAATGCACAACTTAAGTTATTCCGGTTGCCTTGTTTTCCTTCTTCTGAGAGAGATCTTTCCGAATCACTGAGATGCACCTAGAATGATAACTTACAATGTATCTACCTTTCTCCAATCATTCCATCTAACCACAAATCCAAATATTTCAGTTTTGAATTATACCGGATCTAACTATGAAAGTCTTCCTTTTGCCAGATGACTATCAAACTGGATTAATCTTGGATGATTAACCTTTTCAGACTCCTTGTAGATCTTTCAAATCTTTACCAAGGGTTATTTAGATGTTTATCTAAGAGCCCTTTTAATCCACAACCTTCCATGTGCCAATTCTAGGCACCAATTGACTGGCTGGGGGAAATTGTTTTCTTTTGTGACTCCCCCTAAGCTAGAGCTCGTCTATTTAGTTATCGGAAGGAATATCAGGACCAGATTCTGGTGTGGATCCATCCCCAACATTTCTTGTACTTCTCTTCACCCAAATCTTGTTCATCTCCTTTTGAATTTCATCCGCATTCATTTTTCCTTTTCCTTTGTCTTGATTTTGATTATGATGCATTGGGCCCTTTTTGTCCTAATTTTTACTTCTATAGAATTTGGCAATATGACCGGATCTATTGCAATTGTAGCAAACAATATTTCTTTGCATATTTGACTGATAACCTCTAGATCTACATTGATTAGCCATATGTCCCATTCTATTGCATGCAAAGCATCTACCATTGAATGAATTGTTCATTTACATATTTCTACACTCATGAGATTTGTGACCATACCTTTTGTAGTTAAAACACTATCTGAAGAAGGATGAATTAGTCTGATTCATTCTTCTTCTGCACTGATTTGCTTTATGACCAAAGTTATTGGAATTGTGGCAGTATCCATTGAACGATGGATATCTTTGAGCACTTGGTTGCCTTACCAGAGGTCTTCTAGGCCTGTTCCTTGGATTTCCTGATCCAAAGTTCTTCTGACTGGATCCAGAGCTTTCACCTTTCTCATACCCCAAGCCTTGCTTGTCATCTACCCTCTTTTGGCTTTCAAGAAGAACTTCAAGTTGAGCAGAGCTTATCTTGAATTTCTCTTTGTATTCATTTATTGTTTGAAGATCCCTTTTAAGAGTGTCAATCTGATTCTCAAGTTGTTCTTCATTATCTCTAGCTTCTTCAAGATTAGATTCTAAATGCCTGATTATTCTATCCATTTTGTGGCAGTCTGCTGACTTCTCCTTGAGAGATTGTTTTAGATCATCTTCAATTTTTCTTTTCTCTTCAATTTCTTGGGTGAATTTCATAACCCCTGATTCCATTTCATGTCTTACCATAATGACTTCTTTTGATAGCTTCTCACATAACTTGTTCTTCTCATTCAGATCTTCATCAGAATTATTGGCTTCACTTTGACTTGCTAATTGTTGAAGTAGTTCCTTTCTCTTTTTCATAGAGATACTCAGTTTCTCTCTTAGTTCATTTATGAAATCATCAGCTTGTTTGAGTCTTTCCTTCAAGTTATTGACTTCAGAGTGAAATTTCGCAAGATCATGTAAGGCATACTAAAGTTGTTCCCTCATACCATACATATCCATTGAGATTCCCAGATCTTCCTCAAGTTGTTAGGCTTTGTTTGGAGGAACTTAGCTCTAATACCAATTGTTGATAACTGAGAGGGGGGTGAATTAGTTATCTTAATTACTTTAACTTTTTGTTCTTCTTTAACAACTAGTGCAACATCAAATCACATAAGCATGAAAGTAGAAATAAAATCAATACACATAACACAATGATTTTGACATGGAAAACCCTGTTAAGAGAAAAACCACGGGGTGACTAACCCAAGATTTTATTCTCTGTTAAAAGAATAGAAGTACAAAATGGCACTTGCCAATTAGGGCTCACTACCCAAGCACACTGCTCACAAGAGGCTCACTGCCTACAAGAGACTCACTGTCTACAAGGTATAAAGAAAGTAACAAGGTGATTGAACTGATGAGAAGCATCCACATATGCTGAGGTTCAGTTCCAGTTAGGCTTCAATACATTGATCTACTGCACTTCATTCTCCCTCTTCTTTGGTGCTGCTATTCTGTCACTAATCAGACCTGTATTGCTGCTTCCACACTACTCTCTGCTTTTCTTCACACACTACAACACTCAACACTTACCTTTACATCAAAATCCATCTGGTATATATATTCGCACCAAGGATTTCATCATCTTTCTAGTTGGCATCTGGAATACTCAATATTTTCCTAGACTCTGGTCTATCGGCTGAATCCTTGCTTACTAAGTGATGCGTATCAAAGAGATGCTTACAGAAGTCATCGATAATGTCGGCCAACCATGAATGATCCCTCAAGAAAGTTGATCACCATCAATTTCTTATCTGGATTAAGGTTTGATGCTCTACCGGTCAATTCTTCCTCAGTCTACCCTACCAAATAGGAACCCAACACTTAGGTGCTCATATCTCTTCACTCTTTCATCAGCAGAGGCTCAATCTCTGGAATGTATCAGTCATGGTACTCCACTTGACTTCCTCAAGTCCACACTTTGCTGAGATACTTCCTCTGAGAGATCCGGACCTGATTGTTAGACCTTGTTGCATACTCTATTCTTAGTCACTGGACCAAAATATTCTTCAATCTGACTTCCGGTATAGACATACCATGTTTTGCGGATGTGGGGGATGGACTTTGCTGCCATTAATGACAACATTCATGAAGCCACATATTGTCTTTTGCCAACAAAAAATATATGAAAAAGAAAGGTAATCCAATACCCCATCTAAACATGTATGTTTTAGGGTGCTACAGGGCCATACTAGGCTGTACAAGTGCAAAGAACAAAAAAAATGTAGAAAAATAGTGAAAAACAGAGCTAGAATAGCAAAAAAAATCATTTTATCTTATTTCCTTCATTCCAAAAGCTTCATGTCCTTCTTCTATGACCTGTATATCATATAAAAAAGGATGTTTTACAATATATAACTTCACTCCACTCCTCTTACATCTAGAAAACTCAAAAAGAAAGGCTAAAAATAGCCTCTCCACTAAGGCTACCAAAATAGAAAATACTAAACTTAAGAAAAAACTTAAAGACCCTAGTCCTATAATTACCCCCACTACAAAAATGCATCAAATAGGCTTTATTACAATAATAAATGGTCTTTTAAGACCTTATTTTATGTAAAACTCAACACTAAAGCGTAGATTTTAATAATTGTCCATTTTTGACAAATAGTGCTCCTGCACCATACACCCCAATTTTGAAGTTTTCCAAGTCTCTTGGAAAAAGTACATATTGTGCTCCTTTGTGTTCTTCATGGCTCTGACCTTTACTCTTGCCTATAATAGGTTCACTGTGTACTTGACTATGACTGTCCTTGACATTCTTCCATTTAGCTTCCCTTGAAACATGCTCTAACTATGTGTACTATTTTGTGGGCTATTGTTCCACCTTATCACCAAACTATAATGTCAAATCTCCCCTTACCTCTGTATGCTTTCTCCTACTACCACCACTTCCCTCTTCTCTTCTTGTTTAGACCATTGTCCAATGCTCATGCTATTTGCATATTTTTCACTGTCAACTGTCCTTTCTTCTCTGCCAATCTCCTTAACATCTATAGCAATGTATTTGGTCTTTGTCAGATCTGCACCTACCTTTTCCACTGTCCAACCAACATCCCAATCCACTTTCCTTCTATCCTCATGATTCACTATCCTCTCTTTCACTACCCTACAAGTTTCAACATCACTAGGCTAATTTACCACAGGACACATGATTGTCCCTATCAATATGCCTTCTTGTACTTGAAACTTGCTCTCCTCTTTCCATACAAAAACATTCTTCTTCATCTATGTCTGCACATTGTGTTTTTCCTTTTTATTTGTTGTCCCAACAACATCAAACTGTGACTTGGCTGCAAATTTCACACTCTCACCTTCCTCATTACTCACATATTCTTTTCTCCATATCATGATTATCTCACCTTGCTTTCTTACCTCTTCAACTAATGGAGTTAGAATGAATGATCTCGCATCCTTTTCAATATTATATGTATTTTGTCTCCCATTATACATTGCTGACATGTCAAACTGTCAAGGCCTTCCAAGTAAAGCATGGCAACAACTCATAGGTAGAATATCACAAACGACTTTATCTCTATACTGACCAATTTGAAATTCAACAGTAGCTTGTTCACTCACCAAAATGGTTTGATTTTCACTAATCCAAGACACTTGATAAGGTTTTGCTATAGGCACTCTTTGCAAGTTCAATTTGTCCACCATATCACTAGAAACCATATTATCAGTGCATCCAAAATCAACTACTACTTTGCATACCTTATGTTTGCATTTGCAGCTTGTCCTAAACAAGGCTATTCTTTGAATTAGCTCTTTCTACCTGGATGTCTTCAAGAGTTGTCTTCTCACCATCAATGATTCACCCACCTCTGGTGTAGCATGGACACTTTCTCTTTCATCTTCGTGTACAATTTGGACTCTCTTTTCACCTCTTCTATCACCTCCACTTGAAGTAGTACCAATCTTGTCAAGGCACTTATAGGCTAGATGACCAAACTCACCACAGTGATAGCACTTTCCAGTAAACACATTTGAACCTCTTCCTTGATTTGCATATCTGCCCCTAAAACTTGTTCTTCCACCTCTCCATCCTCCTCTAGACTTAGGTGCTTGTTCTTTACTTTATCAGCATCTTTAAAATCTTCTTTGGATTGTCCTGGTGTTGAAAATGTACCTCCACCCCTAGAAGTACTGCCTCTTCCTCTTGTTGCCTTCTCTTGTCTCCTCTTGATTTTTTCTTCTACTCTTATTGCCATTTGAAAACATTGTTCCACTATTTTTGGCGCCAATAAACTGATTTCATCTTGAATGTTATACCTTAGGCCATTGAGATATCTAGCCACTCTTTCTTCCTCATCCTCCTCATGCTTTGTCCTTATACTTAAACTATAAAACTCCTCAGTGTATGCTTTCACATCTAAGTCCCTTTGCCTGAGATTTTGTAATCTTTTCAGTAATTGAATATTATAGTCACCAGGAAGGAACTTACCTTTCAGTTTTGCCTTCATTTTCTCCCAAGAAGTGATCTTGTTCTTCCCTTGTTTCTGTCTTTCCTCTTGCACAAATTTCCACCACAGCAAAGCATGTCCTTTCAGTTTGGTTTTAGCCTTCCTCACCTTGTGATATTTATCTATCTCTTCACTTTCAAAGTAATTTTCCATGGCTCCTATCCAGTCTAAGAGCTCTTCACCATCTAGTTTGCCTCCATACATTGGCAAATCCATTTTACTATGTCCATCACCTTTCACAACTTTCAAAAACTTTACCATCCTCACATCCTCTGGATCCAACTCTTCTTCTTCACCAAAAGTTCCTTCTTCTTCTTTAGACTCACTTTCACTCATGGTGCCTCCAACTTTAGACTTCAATGCAGAAATCTCCTTCTTCAGGGCTTCTAGCTCTCTAGCATGCTAATCAATCTTTCTTGCAACTAAACTTCCTTTAGGAGCCATCCTAACTTCTTAGATTCCACTTTGCTCAAAATCCAACCTTCAACTCTCAAGAGACCTACTTCCTATGTGCTTTGATACCACTTGATGCAGAGGCAAGGGCAACTCACAAATGCAAGGTTTCATTTACCAGTTGATTGTTTACACATTGTCTTGACTATCCTCTTATAATGCATTGTTTTAAGACTAGGAAAAGATGCCATTTCATGGTTTTAATGCATAAGCTACCCAACAAACCTCCCAACCACCTTGGACCACACTAAAATGACCAGCGGATACTCACCAAACTCACAAAACAACTTAGTAACTTGTTGTTCCTACTGTCCCTTCACAAGTAGGTCAACTTCACTTGTAGCCCTCAGAATAGGGTTTTTGGGGCATAACTTGCAGAATCTAAGACAAACCCATGAAAACATTACCTTTTTGAATACCCATTAAGCCTCTCCACAACATATCTAACATGTAGGGTAGGTTGTTTTGGACCAAAATCCTCAAAAATGGATTGTACTTGTTCCTAGGCCTAATTAGGATAGCAAATGAAGTATTTTTGGTATAACTTTCACAAAAATACTCAAACCCATGACCTGAAACCTGTTTTGAGTACCCATTATACCCTTACATAATATATCTTTCATACAGGTATGATTGTTTTGTAACATAAGGCATTAAAAATGACTGGTAATTCTGGTAATAGGCCTAATTAGGCCACTTTTACAAAGGAGGTGCCTCAAACCACCAAATTTTTACCTAAACTCAATGGAAAGTCTTTAGTTATGTATTAAAATAGAAGAATCCACCATTTGTTTGATCATGATCCTCACTTACTCATCAAATTCAAACATGCAAACTAGAAACCCTCATTCTTCCTAAAAAATAGGAAATTAAAACAATAAGAATGTTTCGAAAATAGGAAGAAAACTCATTTTCTTGCTCCACAAGTGAAGAAATAATTTGAAGCACTTCAAAACCTGTCATTCCACCATTTTGTGTCATTTTCCCATGGTCTTGGCACTCAAAAACATAAGATTTCTCTCTAGGACTGTCAAAACCTAAGTGATTGGACTGTTTTTAGAAAAATGAGCATAAAATCCACAAAACATGATATTAGACCATAAACGTATATGAAAAAGAAAGGTAATCTAATACCCCATCCAAAAATGTACGTTTCAAGGTGCTACAAGGTCGTCCCAAGTAAAGCATGGCAACAACTCATAGGTAGAATATCACAAACGACTTTATCTCTATACTGACCAATTTGAAATTCAACAGTAGCTTGTTCACTCACCAAAATGGTTTGATTTTCTATAATCCAAGACACTTGATAAGGTTTTTCTATAGGCACTCTTTGCAAGTTCAATTTGTCCACCATATCACTAGAAACCATATTATCAGTGCATCCAAAATCAACTACTACTTTGCATACCTTATGTTTGCATTTGCAAGTCCTAAACAAGCCTATTCTTTGAATTAGCTCTTTCTACCTGGATGTCTTCAAGAGTTGTCTTCTCACCATCAATGATTCACCCACCTCTAGTGTAGCATGGACACTTTCTCTTTCATCTTCGTGTACAATTTGGACTCTCTTTTCACCTCTTCTTTCACCTCCACTTGAAGTAGTACCAATCTTGTCAGGGCACTTATAGGCTAGATGACCAAACTCACTTCAGTGATAGCACTTTCCAGTAAACACATTTGAACCTCTTCCTTAATCTACATATCTGCCCCTAAAACTTGTTCTTCCACCTCTCCATCCTCCTCTAGACTTAGGTTCTTGTTCTTTACTTTATCAGCATCTTCAAAATCTTCTTTGGATTGTCCTGGTGTTGAAAATGTACCTCCGCCCCTAGAAGTACTGCCTCTTCCTCTTATTGCCTTCTCTTGTCTCCTCTTGATTTTTTCTTCTACTCTTATTGCCATTTGAAAACATTGTTCCACTATTTTTGGTGCCAATAAACTGATTTCATCTTGAATGTTATACCTTAGGCCATTGAGATATCTAGCCACTCTTTCTTCCTCATCCTCCTCATGCTTTGTCCTTATACTTAAACTATAAAACTCCTCAGTGTATGCTTTCACATCTAAGTCCCTTTGCCTGAGATTTTGTAATATTTTTAGTAATTGAATATTATAGTCACCAAGAAGGAACTTACCTTTCAGTTTTGCCTTCATTTTCTCCCAAGAAGTGATCTTGTTCTTCCCTTGTTTCTGTCTTTCCTATTGCACAAAGTTCCACCATAGCAAAGAATATCCTTTCAGTTTGGTTTTAGCCTTCCTCACCTTGTGACATTTATCTATCTCTTCACTTTCAAAGTAATTTTCCATGGCTCCTATCCAATCTAAGAGCTCTTCACCATCTAGTTTGCCTCCATACATTGGCAAATCCATTTTGCTATGTCCATCACCTTTCACAACTTTCAAAAACTTTACCATCCTCACATCCTCTGGATCCAACTCTTCTTCTTCACCAAAAGTTTCTTCTTCTTCTTTAGACTCACTTTCACTCATGGTGCCTCCAACTTTAGACTTCAATGCAGAAATCTCCTTCTTCAGGGCTTCTAGCTCTCTAGCATGCTAATCAATCTTTCTTGCAACTAAACTTCCTTTAGGAGCCATCCTAACTTCTTAGATTCCACTTTGCTCAAAATCCAACCTTCAACTCTCAAGAGACCTACTTCCTATGTGCTTTGATACTGCTTGATGCAGAGGCAAGGGCAGCTCACAAATGCAAGGTTTCATTTACCAATTGATTGTTTACACATTGTCTTGACTGTCCTCTTATAATGCATTGTTTTAAGACTAGGAAAAAATGCCATTTCATGGTTTTAATGTATAAGCTACCCAAAAAACCTCCCAACCACCTTGGACCACACTAAAATGACTAGCGGATACTCACCAAACTCACAAAACAACTTAGTAACTTGTCGTTCCTACTGTCCCTTCACAAGTAGGTCAACTTCGCTTGTAGCCCTTGGAATAGGCATTTTGGGGCATAACTTGCAGAATCTAAGACAAACCCATGAAAACATTACCTTTTTGAATACCCATTAAGCCTCTCCACAATATATCTAACATGTAGGGTAGGTTGTTTTGGACCAAAATCCTCAAAAATGGATTGTACTTGTTGTTCCTAGGCCTAATTAGGATAGCAAATGAAGTATTTTTGGTATAACTTTCACAAAAAGACTCAAAACCATGAACTAAAACCTGTTTTGAGTACCCATTATACCCTTACATAATATATCTTTCATACAGGTATGATTGTTTTGTAACATAAGGCATTAAAAATGACTGGTAATTCTGATAATAGGCCTAATTAGGCCACTTTTACAAAGGAGGTGCCTCAAAACCACCAAATATTTACCTAAACTCAATGGACAGTCTTTAGTTATGTATTAAAATAGAAGAATCCACCATTTTTTTGATCATGATCCTCACTTATCTCATCAAATTCAAACATGCAAACTAGAAACCCTCATTCTTCCTAAAAAATAGGAAATTATAACAATAAGAACGTTTCGAAAACACAAAGAAAACTCATTTGTTTGCTCCAAAAGTGAAGAAATAATTTGAATAACTTCAAAACCTGTCATTCCACCATTTTTTATCATTTTCCCATGGTCTTGGCACTCAAAAACATAAGATTTCTCTCTAGGACTGTCAAAACCTAGGTGATTGGACTATTTTTAAAAAAATGAGCATAAAATCCACAAAACATGATATTAGACCATAAATGTATATGAAAAAGAAAGGTAATCTAATACCCCATCCAAAAATGTATGTTTCAGGGTGCTACAAGGTCGTACCAGGCTATACAAGTGCAAAGAACAACAAAAAATGTAGAAAAACTATGAAAAATAGAGCTAGAACAGCAAAAAAAATCATTTTATCTTATTTCCTTCATTCCAAAAGCTTCATGTCCTTCTATGACCTGTATATCATATAAAAAAGCATGTTTTACAATATATAACTTCACCCCACTCCTCCTCCATCTAGAAAACTCAAAAAGAAAGGTTAAAAATAGCCTCTCCACTAAGGCTACCAAAATAGAAAATACTAAACTTAAGAAAACACTTAAAGACCCTAGTCCTATAATTACCCCCACTAAAAAAATGCCTCAAATAGGCTTTATTACAATAATACATGGTGTTTTAAGACCTTATTTTATGCAAAACTCAACACTAAAGTCTAGATTTTAATAATTGTCCATTTTAGACAAATGGTGCTCCTGCACCATAAGAGCCAATAGAATATCAGGATTTAACTACTATAGGCCAAGAGGCCCATAGACTCCAAACACCATCTAAACTTCTTTGTGCCCATTGGCTTCATCAATGCATTTGCAACATTCTTCAAAGTATCTACCTTCTCCAAATTTACCTTTCCATCCTCAACCATGTCTCGCACAAAGTGAAATTGAACATCAATGTGCTTTGTTCTAGAATGGAATATTGGATTCTTCATAAGACAAATTGCACTCTAACTGTCAAAACTGATCGTGATCTGATCTGTATCAATACCAATATCATAACACAATCTCTTAAGCTAAATGGCTTCCTTACAAGCATGGGTTGCTGCCATATACTTAGCTTTTGTCATGGACAAAGCAACAATAGGTTGTCACTTACTCATCCAACTAATAGCACCACCAAACAGTGTAAACACATAAGCATTGGTGGATCTCATGTTGTCAGTGTCACCTACCCAATCTGAATCCACAAATCCACGAATATCAATAGAATACAGAGGTCCTGAAACATTGCTATGATAGCATAAGGAATACTCGGAAGTACCCCTCAAATATCTAAACACTCGCTTAACTACATCCCAATGAACTTGTCTAGGATTAGCCATAAATCAAGTAAGGACTGCCACTACTTGGGCAATGTTTGCTCTTGTGCAGACCATAGCATACATCAAACTACCAAAAACACTAGCATAAGTTACTTTACTCATGTCTTCCACCTCACTAGGAGATTTAGGACAATCCTCAACAGACAACTTTGTTCCCAAAGAAACAAGAACACATAATGGTCTACACTACCATGTTGAATATATCCAACACGGTCTTTAAAAACTTACTTTGGCTTAACCAAAGTTTTCTGTTGGTTCTGTCTCTTCTGATTTCCATTCCTATAATGTACCTGGCTACCCCTAAATCTTTCATTTCAAACTGTTCTGACAACTGAGATTTGAAATTAGAAATCATATGCTTACCCTTCCCAATGAGCAAATATCATCAACACATAGTGCACCAATGAGAATACGATCACCATCAAACTTATAATAAAAATAGTGATCCAATTTCAATCTCACAAATCCAATAGACACAAAGGCATCAAACTTCAAGTACCATCTCCTAGGGGATTTCTTCAAACCATACAAAGATTTCTTAACTTTGTAAACCAAATTTTCTTTACCTTTCACCATGTAATTCTTTGGCTGTGACATGTAGATTCTTCCTCCAAATCACCATGAAGGAAAGTTGTCTTCACATCCATTTGTTCTACCTCCAAGTCATAAGCTTCTGCGAGAGACAACAAGAATCAAATGGATGTCAGCTTTGCAACGGGAGAGATCTCACCATAATCTATACCATCCACTTGTGAATACCCCTTCGCAACCAATTTGGCCTTATACTTCTCAACACTGCCATCTACACCAAATTTCTTCTTGAACACCCATTTGCATCCAACAGGGTTCCATCCAAGAGGCAAAGGCACCAAGTCCCAAGTTTGATTCTTTTCCAAAGAAGCCATTTCATTCTCCATGGCCTCCTTCCAGGAACCTACATCTTTCATGTCCATAGCCTCTGATATAGTTCTAGGTTCATCACTGTTAGTAAGCAAAGCAAAAGCACAACTAGAATCAAGCAATGTAAAACTAAACCTTTTAGGTTGCTTCCTTATCTGTGTAGACCTCCTCAAGAGCTGAGGTTGAGGTTTAGCTTCTTCATCTGATCTTTTAGAGATGCAAGAGCTCTCCTCATCATCAGGTCCAACATTGTCTTTATGTTCAGTCTTCACAGGGGTAGGAGAAAACTAAATAGCATCCTCTTTCTTTTGTTTTTCTTCTAGTTGCAAAACAATGGAAGAAGGTGTAAGCTCTCTGAAGATGACACTTCTGCTATACAACATTTTTTTAGCCACAGGGTCCCAAAGCTTGTATCCTTTCACACCAACACCATAGCCAATGAAGATACACTTAACAACATTGTTCTCCAATTTTGACTGCTTCTCCCTAGGCACACGTGCATATGCCTCACAACCAAAAACATTAAGATGCCTTATTGAAGGATTTCTACCAAACCACACCTCCATGGATGTCTTTCCAACAAGAGATAATGTAGGAGATTTGTTAACAAGATAGCAAGCAGTGGCAACAGCTTCAGCCCAAAACTTTTGTTCTAGGCCAGCTCCACTAAGCATACTCCTAGCCTTCTCCATCAGTGTCCTATTCCTCCTTTCTGCAACTCCATTTTGCTGTAGAGTGTATGGAGTTGTCTTATGTCTTTTAATCCCAAGGTCCTTGCGATATTTATCAAATTCTGTAGAACAGAACTCACCACCGTTGTCAGTTCTCAAACACTTAATCTTCTTACCAGTCTGATTTTCAGCAAAGGCCTTAAACTCCTTAAACTTACTATAGACTTCAGATTTTCTTCTGAGAAAATAAATCCATGTCCTTCTACTATAGTCATCTATAAAAGATACAAAATATACAGATTTTGATAATGAAGGAACATTAACAGGACCAAATACATCAGAATGAACAAGGTCCAACACACTAGAAGACTTGTGAGAACTCGAATAAAACTGAACACGGTTTTTCTTTCCATAAATGTAATGTTCACCAAATTCAAATTCAAGATTACAATCATCTAATCCCTCAATGAGGTTTTTATTTTTTAGGGTACAGAGACCCTTCTCACCAATGTGGCCAAAACTCTTATGCCATAACATTGTCTTTTCAGTAAGAAGTTTAACTTCCAAGGCATGATTACAAACATCAGAACTAGAAACAATAGATCTCTTGACTATTCATTTAGATGGTGGGGATGAAGTGACTTCTACCCTCTTCTTTGAATCAGAAGAACTATTGCATTGTGAAATGCATGCCTCCAGCTGAAACAAAGTATCTCTCCTAGTACCCTTAGTGAGCACCATAGCTCCTCTAGTCATCTTGCATCCTTCTTTTGAAAAGACAACCTGCACACCTACATCATTCAAGCTACTTACAGAAAGTAGGTTCCATGCTAAGCCTAGGATATGCATAACCCCAGAGATTCCCTTCACTCAACCATCAGGGAATTGGATAGACTCCTCCACAACCAAAAATCTTTAGATGAGAGTCGTCACCCAAGTACACCTTTCCACCATCAAACTCCTTATACTTTGTGAGCTAGTCTCGATGCGAGGTCATGTGGAATGATGCACCAGAGTCAATTAGCCACACATCATCAAATGCATGGGTTTCTAGGGCTGCAATGAAGGCATCACCATCATCTTGTGATTTGTCAGAATCAAAATTAGGAGCTTTCTTCTTCTTCTTCTTCTCCTCTTTGCATTCCTTTTAGAAATGCCCAGATTTACCATAGTTCCAATAGATAGCCTTGGACTTTACAGGAGATTTGGATCTCCCATAGGATTTGGTTCTACCCTTCTCAGCTTTCTTGTCCTTCCTTTTCCCTTTCTCCTTGGGTCTTCCATGAACTGCAAGAGCCTCTTTAGTTGCATCAGAAGACTTCCTCTACATCTCTTCAAATAACAATGTAGATGCCACATCTTCCATCTTGAATGTGGATGTGGTGCTTCCAATAGCCATGACAAGGTGATCCCATGAGTCCAACAAAGAACAAAGCAGGGTCATACACCGATCCTCCTCCTCCATCTTTACACCAATAGATGTCAATTGTGCAACCAACATGTTTAAAGAATTCTTATGTTTGGCAATGGATACTCCATCCTCCATTCGAAGAGAATACATCTTCTTTCTCAGAAAAAGTTTATTAATCAGGGATTTGGCTTGATACACATTTCCCAACTTCTTCCAAAGCAAGGTTGTAGTCTTCTCCTCATGGACATTTAACAACACAAAATTAGCAAGACTAAGTCTTATGAGACCCTTAGCCTTTCGATCCTTGAGATCCCAATCAGCTTGTTGCAGTGTAGCTAGTTTAGTTCTGGTAACGGTTTCCCAAAGGTCTCAGTCAATAAGCATGTCTTCCATCTTGAGCTTCCACAGCTTAAAATTAGTGCCATTGAATTTCTCCACTTCCATTCTTCCAGATGTGCTTGCCATCTCCTTGTTCTAATACAAAATAGAATACTCTGCACAGACTCCCACTCAACTAAAGAGCAGCTCAAAAAACTCCTACCCAACAACTAGGACCAAAGGTGATCAAGTTTTGATACCAACTGAAAGGAAGCTAGGTGTGCGGAAAACACTTCCTACACTAATCTAATGAGGAGAGGGCTATGAAAATTTAAATTTTTCCTTACAACTACAGCAACATAGAACATGTAAATGAGATATTACAGTAGCACACATGAACCAGAAAGAAGATAGAAGAAGAGAGACAAAGATTTACAGTGGGGAAAACCCTTATCGGGTCAAAAACCCCACACTCAGAAGCCTGCACAATTTATTAACAAATATGAAAGAATGTTTACAATACACTTGCAATTCAAGATTCAATGGTCTTTGACACTCATATCTAGAGTCAATCCGATAGCATAACAGTACCTATAAACATGTGATACAAACTATGTCTCCAAGCATGTGTTTATATAGAAAATACAAGGCAAAATAGGTCATATCTCCAACTTGGCCTCATGGCCCAAAACCCATACCTAAGGACACTTGGTCAACATTGTAGAATGTGCCTAACACTTTTACACAACTCTCATCCCAAAGAGGTCACTTATTTCCAAAATGGGCTATGACAGATGCTCTTATGACACTTACGACCATCATAGAATCTGTCATAGTCATTACAACTTACAGCTGTAAGAGAATCTGTCATACACTAGCTATAAATAGTATATTCTCTTACAACATGTCATAGTCCACCTTGGGGCACCCAAATATGCCTTTTTCAAAGATGCTTCATGAAACATGTCTTCACCTATCTTACAAGCTTCTATTTCTGACTCTTACATGTCATAACCTTGTCATAGGAATCTGTCATAACCGTTTCAGTCAAACATTCCCTTACACAACATGCAAGATGCCGACACATGGTAAAATGCTCCTACCACAAAGTGGGATGCTTAGCTCCTCATGTGAGGACAAAATTACAAGTTGCCATATTCCATGTAGGATTGACACATCACCGTGCCACATCCCACAATATGATAATATGAAATTTACAAATATTTACAACATAGGCAATTAATTAATAAATACAAACATAATAAATGCAAGGAATTACCAAGGTTGAGACACCTTAATTCCCAATAGGTAGTTGTTCACATTAAACAAGATAATTGGATTGCTCACTCATGCCTGTAGTGTTAGTTTAGACTAAGGATGAGATGAGAAGGCCTAGTTGGCAAGATCAACTTCCTTGTCCTCGTGAAAGGAATGTTGGTTCCACATGTGTCACCCTGTGGGGCTAGTGTTTAGAGAGAGACTGCCATGGTAACCATAGATGGGGGCTAACGCCTAGCGAGAGACTGTCAGGGTAACCCATGGATGTGGGCCGACATCTAGCTAGAGACTGTCAGGGTAACCCATGTCAAGACCATGCGATGACACTCTTCCTACTACAGTCTAGCATTCCCTAGTTGTGCTCTCCCCATTTGTTATGTGTTTGCCTCTGGAAGAACTGTTGAGTTGCTTTTGATATTGACCTGTATTGTTGGAGTCATGTGTAGACTTTCTTCCTATTAGTCTACTGTCTACCTGACTGCTTGTTGTAATGGGACCTTATGTTATCTCCTCGCACGGGGGGGTGGGCCTCAGGGTTCCACATGGTCGAGTGGATGTGCTTTATCTCCATTGGTTTTCTCTCGTCATTGTTCATGTGTGAGGAGGATATATCTCTTGTAGCAGATATCAGATCTTGTACTAGTTGGAGAATACAATTATTTATGCTCATGTACTAGCCTTGTGACATAATGTATGTATTCCAATGTGATCAGAAAGATGATAGTGTAACAATGTAATGATGTACTCTTATGTATAGAAATTTGTATATGCACTTGTAGTTCTATATACATGATCATGTCGATTACTTATTAGATGTTATGATATGGTAATGTATGAGTTTATCCATTTAATGCAATAGATTCAATATGAATTAAGTTTGTTAGTTAAATCATGATGTATGTGAGTTCATGTTAATAGATTTGTTAGTAATGCAGTCATGGAATACTAGAGGACATAATGTTAGCTTAATGATGTGTAGATATGTTAAACATTACTTTGTTATCTCATTCATTTAAAAAAAAATTGTCCCATTTGTATAGTATAATTGTGTTGTTCTCTAGAGTTCCATGGCGGGGCGTTACACAAAGAAAGCAACATAATATTAGTGACTTCTTTCTTAGACCCTCTTACAAGAGGCATGGGTTCCCTTGACACTGCATCATAACCTTCATCTAACATATCTAAAAAATCATCAATCATATCGGGGACTTGGATATTCAATTTGAAGGCATGAATTTGATCTACAATTAGTCTCATCCACCTTCTT
Source organism: Cunninghamia lanceolata (assembly GCA_027924645.1). Taxonomy (NCBI): domain Eukaryota; kingdom Viridiplantae; phylum Streptophyta; class Pinopsida; order Cupressales; family Cupressaceae; genus Cunninghamia; species Cunninghamia lanceolata. The sequence continues at coordinate 1,392,578 of BSBN01000585.1, forward strand.
CTTTGAACTTCCCTCTCATCAACACAATCTTCCCAAAAATACTCAAGTTGAGGTTGGTACAAATAAGAACCACCCCCATGCATGCTTTCTTTTAAAAAATTCTTACTATCAAAGGACACACAAGGGAACAAACTATGGAGATTGAATTTTGATAATAATTTGTCAACATTCTGGGCCCCATCACCACATTTACAGGAATAAAAAGACACAGACACAAGGAAAGAGTACCCTTTCTTTTTCATAGCCTGGTATTTAACATTCACAACTACCATTTTGTGGCATAACTCTAGCAACATGATGTAGGAGCATCCCTGGTTCAAGAGTTATCTTGCATCAACCAAAAACATTTGCATTTCAGTCTTTCATTTTCCAATTCAGTTCACGCAGTTTAGTCAGTAGCAATTTTCAGATTGTGGTCCAGTTTTGGCATTTCACATCTTGCAGATCTGGACTTAGCATCTACATTCATTCATCTACATCATATAAATAATTCAAAGCATTTGGATCAGTTGTCAGAAATATATCGCTATCAGAAGATTAACTATTTTCTCAGAGCAGAGCATCCTAACAATTCCTGTTAATCAACTAAAGGAGAAAGCTTGCGGATCATTCCTTGACTTGCAAATCTCAATGACACATCATTCAATGTCCTTTGGTTCATGACTAACCTTCCCCAAGGGTCCGTACATTGTTCCATTCATTTGAGGAAGTGTTCTATGCATTTAGGTCTAACCTATCTGTGAACACATTACAACTATTCATTGGAGTTTGTGACCTTCCTTGGCCTACACAAAGGAATCTATTGGTCTAAAAATGATATATAAAGATGTAATAGATCCTTAGGAAATTAGTTGTCAAGATATACACATAAGAAAGATTTGACACTTTAGATTTTGTGCGAAGGAGCCTTAAAGATTTATCTTGTGCATGTATGTAATCAAGCCTATGAGCCCTAATTGTAAGCTCGCATGTTGGTGATCGATCTCTATTTGAATTCTATGATATACTATATGAATGAATTTGCATTGGCTTTATTTCTTTGAGTTGTTTCCATTGTGTTTACTCTTACTGCATGGTCTAGATAGTTCATTCTATGAATCCTCCTACTGTGACTGCACCAAGTGGTATCAGAGAAAAAGTTTGATTCTTTGGAGCAAATTGGAGAAGGGGATTCTGTAAGATTTTGTTGTAAGTAGATTGTTGATCTGAGGTAGGTTACTTGTGTGCAACCGATCGCTAATTGAGAGGCAGTTGTTGCTTGTAGCCCGATCGGTGAATTTAAGGCAGTTTGCACTTGATCCTAGGAAGATGCTGCCATGAAAAGTTCCTCCTATTAGTACAATGGATAATAGAATGGATTAGATGATGGAATTGATGAGAACAATGTGAATTCATTTGGATGCTATTGAATAAGATAGGCAGAGAGGATTGACGCTGAGACCTAATGTTGAAAGTGATGATGAAGAAGAATTTCAATCTGCTGAACAAATTGGTGAAACCCTAGAAGGTCATGAAGAAGAAGAATTAGATCAGGTAAAAATGTTGTGAGCTATTTAAAAGACTAGAAAAAGACCTAGAGTTGATGTCCTAAACTATACTGGTAATTTGAATCTTGAAGAATTGATTGACTGGATAAATGACATGGAAGAATACTTTGAATATGAGGAAATGGAAGATTCAAAGAAGGTGAAATTTGCAAAGACAAAGTTAAAAGGACATGCTACTATATGGTGGAAAGAATTTCAGTTGGAAAGAAACAAAAGAGGAAAAGAAAAGATTACAAAGAGGGACTAGATGGTGACAAAGTTGAAGAATCAGTTTATACCGGATGACTATGAGTTGGAGTTGTTGAAAAGATTGCAAAACCTGAGACAGGAGGAGAAATTTATGGAGTACACTAAAGAATTTCATAAGATGATCATAAGAACAGGACATAGTGAAGCAAGCAAGGAGAAAGTGGCTAGATACATTAATGGACTGAGATTGAACATTCAAGAAGAACTAAGTTTGGTAAGGATGACATCTTTGGAAGAAGCATATCAGTTAGCCCTGAAAGTTGAAGAGAAGTTGAATAAGAAGCATGATCAAAGACAAAGAGGCAGGGGAGGTAAATTTCATAGAGGTAAAATATTTTTGAGATATGATAGATCATTTGTGGAGCAGAACAAGTTTGACAACCCATTTAAGAAGGATGACAGAGATAACAATGCTTACCAGAGAGATGACAATTTTTTTATCAGAAAGGAAAGCCTAGTGCATATTGGAATGAAGGATATAGAAGAGAAGGAAGAGGATTTGATAAGAAGACATTCAGAGGTACTTTTTTCAATTGTGGAGGTGAAGGACATAGAGCATTTGAGTGTAATCAGGGTAGTACAAATAAGAGGATAGAGAATAGTGGAAGAGCAACCTATGTCGAAGAAGAATCTATTGAAATAGATGACCCCTATTCTGTTGGTAAACTAGAGAAAGGAGAATCACTTGTGATGAGGAGAGCACTATTTCAAGTAGTGACAAATAAAGAACCACTGTAGAGGAAGAGTATGTTTAGAACAAGATGCAAATCAAGAGGCAAGTGTTGTAAAGTTGTAATTGATAGTGGTAGTTCAGATAACCTAGTTTATGAGGAGATGGTGACTAAGTTGAAGTTAGAAAGATTGAAACACCCTAAGCCCTATCAAATAGCATGGATTTAGGATGATCACAAGGTACTAGTGAGTGAACAATGTTTGATGAAATTTCATATTGGATCTTATCATGATGAAGTCTTGTGTGATATTATGCCTATCGATTTTTGTCATATCTTATTGGGTAGACCTTGGTAGTATGATAGAAAAGCTATACATGATGGGAGAAAGAACACATGCACTATAGCAACAAATGGGAAAAGAATTACTTTGATTCCTTTAGAAGATGATCCTAAAGAGGTGGTGTGTGGGGATGATAGGATCTATTTGGTAGATGGAAGGAAATTTCTAGATGGTTTGAAACAGGAGAGTATGTGCTATGCCTTGATTCCTAAAAAGCCTGAAGCATTGAAGAAAGAGACTGAACCAGAGGAGATAAAAGAGTTGTTGGTGAAGTATGAAAACATCATATGAGATAATGTACTGGATGGATTTCCACCTATAAGGAGTATCAATCATCACATGGATCTTATACTGGGAGCAAGTTTGCCTAACAAAGCAGCACATCGAATGACATAGTCAGAGAATGAAGAATTGAATAGACAGATACAAGAGTTGTTAAGGAAAGGTTTGATTAGAGAAAGTTTGAGTCCTTGTGTAGTACCTGTAGTGTTAGTACCAAAGAAGGATGGAGAATGTGTACTAACTCTAGAGAAATAAACAAGATCATAGTTAAGTATAGATTTCCTTACCTAGGATGGATGATATTATGAATTGTTTGAGTGGAGAAAGATATTTCACAAAGATAGACTTGAAGAGTGGATACCATCAGATCACAATCAGAGAAGGAGATGAATGGAAGACTACTTTTACGACCAATGAAAGATTGTATGAGTGGTTAGTGATGCCTTTTGGATTGACAAATGCACTAAGTACTTTCATGAGGTTGATGAATGAAGTCTTGAAGAAATTCTTGGGTAAGTTTTTTATTGTATACTTGGATGATATTCTAATTTTTAGTAAGATAAAAGAAGAACATTTATGGCATATTAGACAAGTTTTGCAGAGATTGAGAGAAGAGAAATTGCCGATAAACATCAAGAAGTGTAGTTTCATGAAGGAAGAGTTGGTATATTTGGGATTTGTAATTTCTATAGAAGGATTGAAGATGGACCCTGAGAAAGTGAGAGTAATTATTGAATGGCCTACACTGGAGAGCATTGGAGAAGTTAGATCATTTCATGGATTGGCTGGTTTCTACTGGAAGTTCATCAGAAATTTTAGTTTAGTTTGTAACCCTATGACAGAGACAATGAGAGGTGACATAAAAGATTTCAAGTGGACATTTGGAGCAAATAAGAGTTTTGAGTTGTTGAAGCAGAAAGTGATAGAACAACCTGTTTTGGCATTACTAGATTTCAATAAGGTATTTCAAGTTGATTGTGATGCAAGTGGAAATGCAATTGGAGCAGTGTTAAGTCAAGAAGGTAGACCTATAGCATATTTTAGTGAGAAGTTGAATGATGCAAGGAGAAGATATTCATTTTATGATCAAGAGTTCTATACCATAATTCAAGCCTTGAAGAAGTGGAGACATTACTTGTTGCCTAAGGAGTTTGTGTTGTATACAGATCATCAAGCTTTGCAATATTTGAATTTCAAGGTAAGTTGAATCAGAGACATATGAGATGGGTAGAGTTCATGCAGAGTTATACTTTTGTGTTGAAGCATAGGAGTGGTAAATCAAACAAAGTTGCTGATGCCTTGAGTAGAAGAAGAAACTTGTTGATAGAGATGAGAGTTGAAGTGTTGGGATTTGATGAATTGAAGAACATGTATTAGGGAGACACTGATTTTGCAGAACCTTGGAAAGCATGTAAGGAACTTGTTGTGACAGATAGAAGTAAGTGGTTGGACTATTTCATTCAAGAAGATATGTTATTCAAAGGAAGTTAGTTGTGCATACCTAGAAGTTCAATGAGGGATAATTTGATCAAGGAGAAGCATAGTGGTGGATTGACATGACACTTTGGAATTGACAAGACAATGGCTTTGGTAAGTGAAAATTACTTTTGGCCTTAGATACATAAGGATGTTCAAAGATTTGTGTAGAGTTGTAGAGTTTGTCAAGTTGCAAAAGGGAGTAGTCAGAACACTGGATCATATAAACCTTTCACAGCACCAGAGAGACCATGGGACTACATAAGCATGGATTTTGTAAAGGATAGCCTTAGACACAAAGAGTACATGATACAATATTTGTAGTGGTTGACATATTCTCAAAGATGGATCATTTCATACCTTGTAAGAAGAAAATTGATGCAATGCATGTAGCTGACCTATTTTTCAAGGAGATTGTAAGATTGCATGGATTACCTAAGAGTATAGTTTCAGACAAAGACACAAAGTTTGTTGGATACTTCTGGAAGACACTTTGGAAGAAGATGAAGACCAATTTGAAATTTAGTTCTACTTTTCATCCACAAACAGATGAATAGACAGAGGTAGTGAATAGGAGTTTGGTAAACTTGTTGAGATGTTTGGTTGGAGACAAAGCCAGAAGTCGGGATTTGATTCTTTCACAAGCAAAGTTTGCATACAATAATTTTGTGAATGGGAGTACCAAAAGAACGCCTTTTGAGATTGTGATTGGAGTTAATCCTAGAGGAGCTATAGAATTGAGAGATATCAGTACAGAAGAAAAGAGGAGTGCAGAAGCAGAAGAATTTGCAAATCACATGAAGACAATGCATAATCAGGCGAAGAAGCATTTGGAGGATATGAACAATAAGTACAAAGAGAAGGCTGATAAGAAGAGAAGACATAAGGAATTTGAAGTTGAAGATGAAGTGATGGTGTACTTGAGAAAAGAAAGATTTCCAGTTGGGACATATAACAAGTTGAAGATGAAGAAGTTTGGACCTTGTAGGATACTTAGGAAATTTGATTCAGGAAATGCATATGAAGTGGAATTACTGAAGACATTGAATATTTCACCTATTTTCAACATTGCAAACCTTTATCAGTATCATGAAGCTGAGTTCAATGAAAACATGGAAGAAGACTTGAAGAAGTAGTTACCACAACAAGCACCAGAACATATTGAAGACATTTTGGACAGCAGAGTTGGACACAGTACTAGAGGAAGACAATATAAAGAATATCTTGTGAAGTGGAAAGGCAGACTGGAAGAAGATTCATCATGGATTTCTTAGGCTAAGGTGGATCGTCTTGGTTCTCCCCTTGCCCTAGCAAAGTGAGGGAATCATTTTTTCAATAACCCCGGATGTCTGATGCAGGAGCATCCCTGGTTCAAGAGTAATCTTGCATCAACCAAAAACATTTATATTTCAGTTCTTTCATTTTCAAGATTAGTTTAGGTAGTTCAGTCAGTAGTAGTTTTTAGCTTGTGGTCTAGTTTTGGTATTTCACATCTTATAGATCTAGACTTAGCATCTACATTCATTCATATACATCATATCAAGAATTCAGAGCATTTGGATTAGTTACCAGAAAGATATCGCTATTAGAAGATCAACTATTTTCTCAGAGCAGAGAATCCTTACAATTCCTATTAATTAGCTAAAGGAGAAGGCTTGAAGATCATTCCTTGACTTGCAAATCTCAATGACACATCATTCAATGTCCTTTGGTTCATGGCTGACCTTCCCCAAGGGTGTGCACATTGTTCCATTCATTTGAGGAAGTGTTATATGCATTTAGGTCCGACCTATCTGTGAACACGTTACAGCTCTTCATTGGAGTTTGTGACCTTCCTTGGCTAATGCGAAGGAATCTATTGGTCTGGAAATGATATATAAAGATGTAATAGATCCTTAGGAAAGTAGTTATCAAGATATAAACATAAGAAAGATCTAATAGTTTAGATTTTGTGTGAAGGAGCCTCAAAGCTTTATCTTGTGCATGTATGTAATCAGGCCTGTGAGCACTAATTGTAAGCCTGCATGTTGCCAATTGATCTCTATTTGAATTCTATGATATACTGAATGACTAAATTTGCATTTGTTTTATTTCTTTGAATTGTTTCCGTTGTGTTTAATCTTCCTACATGGTCTAGATAGTTCATTCTATGAACTCTCCTACCATGACTGCACCACAACACCAAATAATTAGATGGGTATCGCGACAATTTCAATGGGGCATTTTCAAAACCCTCGATTCTCAAATAGGAGAAGCAATCAAATTGTATATAAAAAATTTCAAATTTCATAACCAGGGCAAATGCTTCAATTGAAAACTTTCTCTCTATTGAGTCATTAATTTTCTTAGCTAACATCATAGAAAAAGCATCATTAACACGCCTAAAGTCTTTCATACCTTCATTTTTCTGCAACTGGGGGAAAACATGATACACATGCATACCTACCACAGGACTCCCTTGAATCCTCAAACTGGGCCAAGTAGCCTCTCTTTGAGACAATATATAGATTAGCTAGGAACACATGTGGAAGCTCACATTTGTTACAAAATTCACCAGTTGTTCATGCAAGCAATCATTGATAATCTTCGGCCAGTCGATGCGGTGGTCTCCACAAATCAATAGAATAAATCTGCACATCCAAAATTCAAAAGCATCCAACTCGGGGCTCCCAGCCACTCTGTTAAACAAAGTTATCATATCTAAAATCTATTCCTTGAAATGGCTCCTTTTCAAATTGGCAGGAAGCTGAGATTTACCAATTTTCTCAATTTCTAACCATCTCTTGGTGATATAGGTACGGTACCAATCTTTCTTTTGATTATAATAGTTCCAAGATGAAGACATAGAAACATCAACATTGTCTTCATATTCTTCTGAATTCAGGGCCAAAGCAATAGATTCGGAGTCAATTTTCACCACAAAACCACTGGAGGTCCTTATCTCTTGGGACTCTAGAAAATACCCATTGGCACAGGCAACCATCAGCTCGGGACAATGCATAGCGATTGGAAAGCCACTAGCTTTATCTAAACCACTACTGGTAATTTTTGCTACCAAGGGAGTTTGATCTTTAGACTGCATTCTCCTCTAGAAGTCATCCAAATCAACGTTCCCTAATTTAGTATCCCTTACTTTAGACAGACCATTCTCCACTATCGAGGCCACGAGAATCCCTTGGAATTTAAACTTCATTTTCATATACTTAAGGAACTAGAACACCAAAGATTCAGAAATATATGCAGATAACACAGGGTGATACAAGACACTAACATGAATCTCCTTGCACAGATAGATGGGAATGAAAATTTCTAACTCACCACAGAGGATGCTATGCCTTTATAACAAGAAAGAGAGAGATGCTAGTTATGCTAACCTATGAGAGTGGAATTGTGTTGATATATCATATGTAGCAAACTAGTCATTTAACTTTCTACAATGCGTTACCTTGTAAAACAGTATCACCTTAGGTGAGATTAAGAACTTATCAAAGTCATTTCTCATAAATTTGCTAAGGAAAAATATTAAATGCCAGAGGCAAATTTATCTTTATAACTCATAAATGCATGCCTCAAGTTTTCCTCTAAAAATTGTGCCACTGGGTCCTCATGTGCTTCTAATTAAATGCAAAGTGACAAGTGTCATTCCCTCGTACTGTACACTAGTGCAACAAAAATGCCACATGGAAAAGTGTGTTGTTCAAAGTCAGCAAGTCAGGCAGAAGTTGAACTTTTGAACTAAGAGTCAAAGGTTCAGAACTTCAATGAACTCTCGACCTCCCGACAAAAAAGAAAAACTTCACCATCAAGACATAAGGAGAACTTGGAGCGTGGGACCTTAAGACAAGTCAGTAAGTCAGGCGGTTCAAGAACTTTTGAACACGCCAACTTCGGTTCAAAGATGTGAAGGACTACTAACAACTCAAAAATGACTAAGTAAAATTAACCTGAAGAATGAACTAAGGGGATGACGGACATAGAATAGAGGGAAAAACAAAGAATGTACATGAACACATTTTTTGAAGAAAAAGGGGGCAACAACTGGCTCTAATTGAGGGCAAGGACATAGGAGGATGTAGAGAATCTAGAGAAACTATGGTGAATAATGCCTTATTCCAGTGGTAATAGAGTCACCCCAAAAATGGGACAACACAACAATAGAAAAATAGGGAAATAAACTAAGGTACAAAGCAGGACTCAGAAGCTTTACCAATTGCATAATTTTAGATCTTGCCCATTGTAGGCAAGAGGTAGTGATGTTCCATCAGGGTAAGCCAACAAAAATGAATTCTCTCCCACAACTTCTCTGATCATGAAGGGTCATTTCCACAAAGAATCAAATTTCTTATAAACACCTTTTGGTTCTCTCCTCCTATCCCACAGAAGCACAAAATCTCCCACAACAAAGTTCCTCTATTTAGCCCTTTTATTAAAAATCTTTTTAACAGTCTATTGATGCTTGGCAATTTTGTCTGTAGCAACCTCTCTCTTCTCTTCTAAATGGTTCAAGTACAATAGCATCTTCTCTAGTGTTGATTGAAATTGCTCATCTTTAATTGCCTTTTGCAAGTTCAATGCAGATAGTTCTAAAGGAATAGGAATCGCATTGTTGATACCATAAACTAGCTAGAAAGGAGACATACCAATAGCCCTTTTATATGTTATCCTATCAGCCCAAAGAGCATCATACAGATTCTTATGCCATCCCCTTTTCTTTTCTTCCACCAACTTTTTGACAATAGAGATGAGATTTTTGTTACTCAATTTTTCTTGCTTGTTGCCTTGGGGGTAATAATTAGAGGAATGGGCAAGGCTAATACCAAAATCATAACATAAAAGAGTAATTTCAATAGAGGAAAAGATTGAAGCATTATCAGTCACCAGCTTCCTAGGTAGACCAAACTTGACCAAAATGTTCTCCTTAAGAAAGGTACACACTACCTCAGAAGTAGTACTTTTCACCAGGATAGCTTCTACCCACTTGGTAAAATAATCCATTGATGTCAGGATATGAGTATGTCCAGCACTAGAATTAGGATTAATTGGTCGAATGAAATCTAAACCCCATTGCTGAAATGGTTCGTCTATAACCACCGGTCTCAAAGGTAAGGCAACTAACTGAGGCCTTCCTATGAACTTTGAACATTTATCACACTTTGATACCCACTCATAGGCATCCTTGAACATACCAGGCCAGTAAAAACATTCCCTATCACTAATGCAAAGAAATGTCCCCCATAGGCTTCATTATGGAAAGCTTCTAGCAACTTCTTCTGTTGTTCCTTATCCACGCATCTCAGAAAAGTTCCATTTGCTCCCCTTTTATATAGGTTACCTCCCTAGATAATGTATTTATTTGCCTTAAGCTTTAGATTCCTCTTTTCCATGGCAAAGAGGTGAGATGGACAATTGCCATAAGTTAAGAAATAAGAAACATCAGAGAACCAGTCATCAGTATTACTAGTGAAAAGAACCAAGGGTAATTCTTCACTTTCTTCGGCCTCACTTTCAACAATCATTTTACACAATCCCTTGCCCCTGACTAGATTGGTGGGCTTGATCTCAATATCATACTCTTTAAATTTAGCTATCCAATCTCCTCTATTATTGCATCCAATCTCTTGTTGAGTGAATACTTTTTACAACCAATTCTGGGACATAAACAACAGTATGTGAAAGCAAGATATAAAATCTGAAATTCTTTAAGGCTTTCACCACTGCATATGCATGCTTCTCCAAAGCAAAGTATTTAAGCTCATATTTCTTTAATGGAACACTCATGAAGGCAATGGGAGCTTCTATTCCTTGTTCGTTCTTCTGCAACAAAATAGTTGATAGAGTATGTTCAGAGGCATAGCAATAGATGATAAAGTCCTTTTGAAAATTAGGATGCACAAGTGTGGGCACATTAGAAATGGCTCTTTTAATGTCTTCAAAATATTTCTTTCCTTTGGCACTCCACTTAAGGATAGGATGATTCCTCATCATTAATGCAATATGTCTGGTTAACTCAGCAAAATCGGGAACAAACCTTCTTAGAAAATTTACGTGACCGAAAAAGGATCTCATGTTACTCTTGGTCATGGGTAAACCCAGCTGTTGAATTGCCCTAACTCTCTCTAGATCAATTTTTATTCCATCCTTTGAAACAATATGCCCTAACAATTTTCCTTCAGTGACTACAAAAATTGATTTCTTGGGATTCAAAGAGATACCATTTTCTCTGTAACGTTGTAGGACTACTTCCAAGTCATGCAAGTGATTAGCTCTTTTCTTGGAGAAAACCATTAAGTCATCCAGATAAACCACTATGATTTTGTTTTTCAAATCAATGAAAGTCAAATCGATTGCTCTCTGAAATGTGGCCCCAGCATTAATAAGACTAAAAGGCATTCTATTATATGCAAATTCACCAATTGGAGTAGTAAAAGTTGTTTTATGCTGGTCTTCTTGGGCCACTCCAATTTGATTGTATCCTAAAAATTTGTCAAGCATAGACATCATCTCAGAACCAAACACAGTTTGTAAAATATGATCCATCACTGGTAAAGGATAGTTATATTTCAAAGAAGCTTGATTTAGATTCCTAAAATCAACACAAATCTAGATCTCTCCATTCTTCTTCCTGACAGGTACAATATTTGCCACCAAAGTAGAATGGTGAATAGGGTAAATCATTTTAGCTTTAAGCATTTTTATATTTCATTAAAGATGGCTTTAGCTACTTTTGGATTATAAGTTCTTTGCTTTTGCTTGAAGGGTATGGTTCTAGTTTTCAATGGAATATGATGCTATATTTCTCCATTCCTGAATTTCTTTAGATCAGCATAACACCATGCAAAAACATCCTTATACCTAGTAAGCAAAGAAATCAAACATTCCCTTTCTCCCTTAGAACAACATTTACCAATACACACAATCTTCAGATCAGTTTCAGTGCCAATGTTCACCCTATCATAATCGGCCAAAGTTGTGATGGAAACTTTATTCTTCTTCTTAAGGTATTGATCATGTCAATTGAAAAGATCTTCAAAAGAAACTGGTCCTTTAGGAATTTTATTCCCCTTTAATTGTACAATTCCTGAACTTTAGTCATTAGAGGCTTTATTTCTCCTTCCAAAACATCATTAATTTCATCACTACTACCCTCAAAGAACATATTGGCAAAAGATTTAGCTTTTTCAAGAAACGAAATAATTTGTTGATCATAATTAAAAACTTGCCAGTGATTAACATTGTAAGGGACACTAGGCCGGTATACTACTTCAACCATGTATGGTTTATCTTTGAAATCTGGATGTGGTAAGAGAAGAGATGTTGAAATGGCTAAGGAGTCAGCCCTAGTATTTTGTTCCCTGGGAATTGCCTCTATAGAAAAAGCATCAAAATCTTCAATGCAGTCCCACACCCTATTTCGGTAATGCCTCTATCTCCTATTTTTAACTGTGTACAATTTTCTCACTTGTTTAACAATTAACTTAGCATCACCTTTGACTTTCAACTATTTCACACCTTTTTCCTTGGCTAATTCCATACCCAATAACAAGGCCTCATATTCTGCGGTGTTATTTGTATTTTCAAACTCAAGTTTAAAAGAAAAAGGAAAGGCATAATCATCAGGTGAAATCAAAACAACCCCTACCCCAGACCCTGTAGTAGAACAACTCCCATCAAATTCTAGAGTCCACAATTCATTATCCAGGTTAGGGCTGATTAGATTTACATCTTCATTTTCTGTTGGCATGCACATATAGGTACCCAATCCAGTTTCTACAAATAGAATGTCTGCTCTAGGGTCTCCAGATTTAAGCATAGTAAATTTGGCCTTGGGTCTAGGATTGAGGAAAACTTGCTTCCCGTCTACAAGTATTAGGGCATGTGACCAATCCATTTGAATTTCCCCACCCAAGTCTTTAGAAAAACTACGACTCAAGAGCATCCCATAGCTGGCAGGTATGTCTGCCACAAGAATGGTTAGTTTCAATCCTTTCCTTGGGAAACCAGCTAAAGCAGTTTGAGCATTTTTAATTTGACCCAAGATAGGTACCGGAAAACCATACATTAAAAAGAATTTGCCATGGAAGGGTGTATAGGATAAGCCTAGGGCTTTAGCAACTTGAGCAAACATTACATTTTTTGAGGCTCCATAATCAATGAAGTAATCACTAAGCTTATAACCAACAATGTACAAAGAGACATAAAAAGATTCTGGTTTATTGAAACAATTTTGCAAACTAGGATCCTGAGAGCAGGTATTTGAACAATTTTGACTCTTAGCAAGCACTTAATCATCACTAGACACTTGAGCATTACAATTTGGAGTAGATGATTCTTGTCTGACATATCTAACTAGTCTATCAAGTTTAGATGGATTAAGTCTCAAATACTCAGCTTGGGAAATTTCAATCTTTGTATTTTTAAATGATTCTATAATGTCAAATGAACATGAGACAAGATTTTTAGAGGATGAAGTAGATAATACCTCAGCAGCTACAACTTTGGGTGTCACATTTTCTATTTTCTTGGTATTATTCTGCCTCATCAAGATATATTTGGGAGTAGAGGATGGATTACTGGTCTGGCTCTGAGAGTTCTTCCCTCTTTGTTCCTGCTGACCCCTAGTAAACACCACACAGTTGGAGTTGTCAACTTTAGTATATACATCTTCTCCACTTCCTTCATCTGATTCATATTCCAAGAAATTTACACTAGCATCACTAGGTGTAGGGGGTTCTTCCACAAGAGGCTCCTCTGCATGCTCATTCATAGAAAGCATTTGCATGAATCTCGTCATCTCAGGACAGGACACTCCATGATCAGAAGTAAGATGAAAGTTGCATACCACATGATTATTTTTACTAGTTGAGGGTCCTCCTTCAATAGCAAACCATTGGGAAGGACCAGGTAGTTGTAACATTCTATTATAACCCCCTTGAGGAGATTGTTGAGGACATTTAGGCATCTGATGTTTTAGAGTAATAATGTCATTTTCTAACCTTTTAATGACGGGGTCAGTGGAACTAGTTACTGAGGATTTCCCTATTTGCAACTCTCTTTTCCATTTTCCTGTAGTTATCAGATCATCTTCCACATCAATAGCCAATGATTGCACGTCAGACAGGTTAGGAACTCCTTGTCTTTTAATAGAATAACTAACATCATGTGGCAGTGAATTGATAAAGAAACACATCAATAATCTATCTCCAGGTCTGACATTCTCAAGAATTCTATTTGCAAGTCTGTTAAACTTGGCTACATACTCCCTCATTTGCTCATGAATCTATTTATTCATAGAGGAAAGTTGGGCTACCAAGGTATGTTCATTATCAGTAGTTTTAAATCTATCTTCAAATTGTTGTCTCATTTTAGCCCAATTTCTAATAGAGGCATTAGGAAGGTGATAAAACCATTCAGCAGTTGTATCAACAAGTGACTCAACAAATAGCCTAACGGACACATCTTCATGTTGGACTCTGAGGATAGAACATGCAACAAAGAAAGCATTAATGTACTCTTCAAGAGTAGCCGTGCCGTCACCCCTAAACTTAGGTAGGATTTTACTTGATCCTCTAGGCAAGTCATGCAGATTAGCACCAAGCCTAAGCGGCCCAATAGAATAACCCCATGGAACAGGTGGAGGTTGTGGGTGAGCCATATTAAAAGGAGGGAAATTCAATTTTAATGGTAATATAATACTATGCAGAGTCAAGCTTTGACAAGATGAACTAGCGGCACCTCTTGCAAGTGGAGGAGAGGATGGTCTACTCAAAGCTTTGACTCTTCTAATGGGAGAAAAAGGAGCAAAATTTAAAGATTGAAGTAAATCAAAGTCAATATCAGTTATACCCCTTTGTCTATCTCATGTATATCTTTTCATATCCCACTTCTACAGGTATATCAATAAAATAATTAAGTAGAGTCACCAAACCACTTACTGGTTGTTTCGGGGGAGAGCTAGTCTTGCAGGAATCTGATTCCCTAGTCTGGCAGTGAGGTTTCTCAGCCTATTATTAGGAACTACTTGGATTCTCAAAGGCCTTTCTCTCTTGGGCACAGGAACAATCCCTTTGATGAAATTTATCTCTTGAGCGTTAGCAAAATGATGCACATTTTCTGCTATAATTTCACCAAGTTCTTCTTCTTCTTCTAACACCTCATCAACTTGGTGATACTACTGATTAGTTCTTCTATTCTCCAGGCAACAAGTCTAAGGCTAGTAATAATGTCTTCCTGATCTCCTATTAGCCAGTTAATGTTAGGCTGTAAAAATGGCACACGTCTTCCACGAAGAACCATAAAGTTTAACCAAGCAACTCACAAGGTATATATATATAGATTTGATACAACAAACTCCCCAATAGAGTCACCAAAAATATATTGGTTAACAGATTTGTCACCTAACTCTATATACTCACACCTGGACAAGTGACAAATATAATCAATAGTTGAGCCTAATATATTGGTATTCTACACAGGCTCTCTACTTATTTAACAAGGCATAGCTACCTTTGACATATACTCTAATGAATAAGAAAGACTCAAGATTTCTTTTAACCAGAAAGCAAAAACAAAGACAAAGCTTTTGACTAGAAAGCAGTAAAGGTAAATCTACAACCTAATCACCAAGAGTTCAAAGACTTCCAGCCACATAACATGAATCAACAATAGACCATTTACATATACATATTCACCACTTCAAATTATATATCAACAGATAAATGATTCTCAGCAGTGAGCAAGATTCATAAATATCCAACCACCAAGACACATGAATAACAGTAACATTAGTAGTAACACATTCAACTTAAGAAGAACATGAATTCAAATAACCATAACACCAAGTCTATGATCACCCAAATCTCCACTATATTAACTTATATTTCATATATCAAAGTAGCTTAGAACAAAATTAACTATCACCCTTGCAAAGTAAAGTTTGTCAAAAGATCTAGAATTTGACTAGCTATCCAAAATTATAGCTAAGCCAAATCATAACTATCTAAAAACGTAACAACTTCTTAAAATAGCTGATTAAAAGATGTTTAAACCATAATAATAATAAAAGGGCCCTCCAGAGCCAATAGTTTTAGAGAAAATATGAAATAACTAAAAACATGAAATTTGAAATCAATTAAGGATTTGTAAATCCCCATCACCATCATCCACCTCATCCCCCTTCATCTTCCTTTGACTGCTCACCTTCTTTAGTGACACTTTGTGCCTCTTGAGGTGCCTATGCTCACAACCTGGCCTTATAAGCCCTATACTTGATGATAGGTGTCAATGACATACCAAGTGGAGATGGTGTCATACTAATATGACGCTTCTTTTTCATGATTGCCCTGTCAGAGTCTATCACCTTACGATGCATATCATCGAGCCCATTTCTACAATTTGTAATATAGGCTGCCATTTTAGAGAGTTTTCCCAATGAATCTCCTGTGATTGCATCATACTTTGCTATTTCTTCAATTACCACCCTCTTAAAAATTTTCTTTATTACTTTGACATCCAAAAGTTTCTCGTCATCTGATCCATTAGCCTCCACCTGCAGAGCAGCAAAATCCTTTTTGATTATCATCATTTCCTTGTAATAGACTACAATTGCTTTTCCCATCTCCTCTTCTGCTACCATTATAATATAGAGTTTCCATTCTACTACATCAGCCCACACCGGTGTATCTAGCTCTCCTGGGTTAGCTATAACTTCCTCAGCCATCAAGATACCAGGATCCATGTTGGTTATCTCTTGTATTTCCTTAGAGGCTAAGTTCAGACTGTGGTGATCACTTCTATCTTTCTCAAATTCTACTATCAAAACCTCCCTCTTAGCATGTATGGAATTAAACAATTTCACTACCTTCTCAATAAAAATGAGACCATCAAAAACAATCTTTTCAACCCATTGATCCATAGTTTTTCTCAGAGATAGAGAAGTTTTGACTTGCTGAAGCAAATTTGAATCAAGGGTACAGAGGTTGACATCTGAGGAGGCCTCAACCGAGGGTGTTATTAATCTAGCAATTGAATCAGCAAAAGAGGAAATAGAACTTACATGTGCCTGTAGTTTTGAATTTTTTTCTTGCAATCTCTTTACTCTTTTTAGAGATATTATCAATTGAATATTGGACATGATACAAATCATCCTTAGTAGTTGATGGTCCTAGATCAACTTGACCTAGTCTGAAGTTAGCTTCTATCAATTCATCTTCTTTCTTATCTACCATTGGGTCTGTAATCTCTAGAAACTAGTTTCTTGAGGTGGAATCAGTCACTATTCTTGACATTCTTTTTGCACACTTGGGTTTGGGAACCATTTGCAACAAACTGGCCATAGTATTGATACCCTCATCAGTAGGGAGAGTGTATCTCTTCTTCTTCTAAACTACCTTTTTCAACCAATTTGGAGATGGGGCAAATAGATTGGCAGCATTGGAAGTAGCAACTACAAGCACAGGGTGGGAATTTGTTGTGTGGTTACACAACACACCCCATTTTGCCTTGACAAAACAGGGACCCAACTTTTTCTTGCTACTTTGGCTTGTTGTTTTTCTGCTTTGGGCAGTCTGGTAAAATTAGTCATGCATCTAACCCTATAAGAGGGTGGATTTGTCACCATGATGAGGTCAGTTGCCAAAGTAAGTATTTCACATTATTTACCTCATGGTTGGAAAGTACATAGAGTTTCAAGCAGGTTTGCCTTTTGGATCACCCCGAAATTCTCTAAGGGAGGAAAGTTATGTTAAGTCAAAGTTTGATCAAACCTAATATTCTAAGGGAGAGGGGTCATATTTCAAACATCAGTCATCTTAAACAAGATGACCCTAATATTGTATTATCACCTAATAATCACTTGATCCACGAAGTGCGGATGTCAATTTTACGTAGTAGCTGATATCTACTTGTCAAATGACTTAAGTTTTCTTGCGGGGGGTCATATTTTTAATATCCATCATCTTACGACTATCACCCTCTTCACAAAATATCACCCTATGCCAATATGATAGTGACATCATCTAAATCCAACGAACAAAGGAAGATACCCTAATGATGACATCATCATTTCATTTTACCTTGCCGAGGTATATATCCGATGCCCACCATATTCAATAACATGATGGTGACATCATTAAAACACAACGATTAAACATGGTCGCCGACACGTTGACGTCACCCCGATCTTTTTCCAAGGGGGTCATTTTATTTGCGGGGTCATATTTTGAACATCCCTTGATCTTAAATTCATGACCCAATATACACATGGTCAACGTTGACCACATCACCCGATTCCTTTGCATTTAATTATGTTGCTCAAAGCCAAGGGATCATTTTATCTAGAGAGGGTCATATTTTGAATATCACCCAATCTTTCGAAGATCACCCCCTGTTTTCTAACATTAAATGCACTTAAATGCGGTAGATGGATTCTTGTCGATTATGAATACAAATCAAACACTTGGCATCATCCATGAATTCTCTACAAAGGATCAACGGATTTAATCGATACAACGTAGTTTTACCCTAGTTTGCTCTACAGATGCATTTAAAGGTAATTTTCAAAGGTTATTATCATTTACCTTGCAAAAAAATTGAGAAATTACAGAGCAGAGAAGTCAAACCCTCATACAACTACCTATTAATGGACTAGATCTTTCAACGTTATGAAATAGGTGATCTTCAGTATTTATAGCCCTTTTCTGTAATCAGCCATCTAACCCAGGAGGAAAGTACTGTCAGGTAAGTAATTGAAAACCCTCTTGTTATCATTTTATGCATGTTCAGGTAGGGTATATGTTCTTTCTTGTGGTTTGACTCTGTGGATATGCATATCATGATGAAGTAAAGAATAATAGATAGAGTATGCATAATGTTGTAGAAGTACATAGTGTTGTATGACTGCATGTAGACATTGTAAGGTAAGACAGATCATGTTTATTGTAGGAGTCCATGGCAGATCTTAGAAGGAATAGGTCTAATTCAAAGTTTCTCAAGCCTATGTTTGTTAAACCTAAGGGGGTATAGTTTAAGTATGGCATCATTGGTGACACTCACCAAGGAGATACGAACCTGGCAGCATGGTCATCAAGAGTAGATCATGACAAGGATAATCCTCTTCTAGATGGGTTATATGTTTCAGGAATGTGGCATGCAGCCAGTTTTTCATATGCCATGGACATCCCAGAGCTGGTAGTGGAATGTGCCCAGAATTATAACCCTGAGACCAGGTGGGTGGAAAAATATGGGAGAGTATATGCCGACTTTTCAATTAAGGGCATTACCTCTACTTTTAATCTGCCAGTTGGAAAGAAGGTGGTCAGTGTGAATCTACACAAGCTAGAAATAGAATACAATAATAATAAGAAGAATGCAAGGAAGAAGATGTATCAGTGGAGGTCAAAGAGAAGCACCTACACTGCCTCAGCTAAATTGCATGTACATTTATACAAATTTGATTATGATGATGAGTACCAGTATATGATTGCCCTACTGAGTAGGATGACAGGTAAGCCTCATGCTAGAAATTTTGAGAATTAGATGTTTGGAATCATCTAAATGGTCTTATATGCAGATAACAGACCATTATGGGCCAAGATCATCAGTGATGCACTAGATGAAGGGATGAGGAACTTGGGAGGCCAGGCATGCTTGTTTCATATGACCTCATATATGGTGTACTCATGTGCTTACAAGGGAACCTTTGATGCATTGAATGTAGTGGGTAAAGTTGATAGTGATGCAGATGATGCCCACATATGGGATCACTATCCTCAACTACAGAGAAAAAATTACCTCCTGGACTACAAACTAGTAAATGATGCATTCTCTATGCATCTAGTCAAAACCATGGAGGAGGACAGGACCAAGAGACTGAGCATGGAAGCTTAGGAACTTGTTTATAGACATGGAGCCTAGTTTATCCAGTTTGCCACTTTTTCATACATAAGGATAGAGGGATTTGAAGGACATCCCCTTATGCTGCCAAGATACCCTACTAATGGGGTTGTCCTGATGGAGTTTCTCAGACAGGTGTCTACCATAGTTGAAGCATACAAAGCACAAAATAAGATATCTCTAGTATTATTTCTAGTGTCTAAGGGCTCGTATATGTGCTCACACTTAGAGAGCATAAAACATGTCATGGGAGGTCTAAAACTAATGTATTTGCAGCCATTTCCCTTGGCTAGATCTTATGACCCCTATGGTAGGATGCAGAAAATAGTAGGAAAACCTATACATCAGAAGCATCTGAAAGATTTCTAGACCAACTGTGAGGAAGAAGCTGAGGTGAGGAGAAGGAAGTACTAGAGGCTCACCTTGAACCAAATAAATACATTTGACTACATCTCAGTGCCAGCACAGCTGAGAAAAGATGATGGAAAGATTATGTCCAATGAATATGAGGACAAGAAGGTGTACAATGACACCATATCAACCCCTAATATTACATAGCTAGAGGATATATCCTTGGATCAGCTGACAGGTGGGGTAATATAGTTAACCCAAGCCTGGGTGGGTGAAGAAATAAATAGATTGAAAAAAAGGGGTGTTGCCCTTACAGTTGATGCCAAAAAGAAAAGGCAAGAAATACCAGATGAGGAATATGATGAATTCCTCAGTGAGAAGAGAAAATCCAATTGGGAGAGATTGCCCACAAAAAAATAGAGGAATGGTCCCCCTAGAGGTAAAAAAACTAAAAATGAACCTAAGGGGGTGATAATTGAAAGGATTGCCACAATAGTTGTAGGTGCATCAACATCATCTCAAGCATCTGCATCATCTACACAGCCTCTCATTGACAAGCCAAAGACAAAGAGGATTTTGAGGCTAGCTTTTAAAACTACAGAAGTGCAGTAGGAGGGCCAAGCCTCACAGTATGAAGTGGAAGAGGGCATCCCGTTCGAAGAAGAGTAGGTAAGCAAGGAACCTATAGGTGATGACCTGATGATGGTCAGTAGGAAGAGGAGGGTGATGCCACGGACGTCACCACCCAAGAAGCAAAGAACATCCATACGAGGTAATATCAGGGCTGACCCCATTGTATTGAGAGGAGCTAGTGGTGAAGCATTCAGGAACAAGTGGCAACATGATGTTCCACTTCCCACCATAATAAAGTTTAAAACTGAGAAGGCAGAAGAGAAAACAAGAGAAGTATTCAAAGCAAGTCAGGGTGGTCCTTTCTCCTTGGAGGACACCGTAGACTTATCAGATGATGAGGTAGTGCAGAATGTAGCCTCTCAACAAATGGAGACTCTCACTTCCAACACCCATATGACCCCTCATGGGACCCCATTAGCACAAATGGTGATGTTGGAAGAAATAAAACAAACAAAAGAAGAAGTAAAACAAAGTAGCCCAGAGAGGGCAGCCCAATAGATAGGGCTTGATAAGTTGATTGATCATGTGACTAGCCTTGTAGTTATAGATTTAACATATAGGGGTGATGTAAGCCCTAAAGACAAAGTAGGTGAACATGATGAAATAGAGAAGATTAAAGTGACTAAGCAAGTAGATAAAGAAAGTCATGCTCTAGATATGAGTCAGCAACCGCAGGAGATACCCGCAGAGCCAAAAATAGTAGAAGTTCAACAAAAGAGTGGAGGTGATAAAGATAGATCAGGTGTTGTTGCTACTCAGACTCAGGGAGATCCGAGGGATGCCACAGGAGCAAAAGATAAATTAGGTCATGAAGACCCCAAGCCACAAGATATTGGTGCATCAGGTGTAGATCAAGAAATGACCCTTGATCAGGGTGATGCATAGGGCCCAAACACATAGACATCCATGAGTTTCAATATGCCTCAGGATGAGGAAAATAGTAAAGTGGATGAAAGTTAGAAGGAGGGAGTACTTGATCAAGCATAGGATCATAATGTGGACATTCCACAGGATCATCCTTTACAGAAAGAAGACCCTCAACAAGAAGAAATGCAACAAGATCCCCCTCATGAGGAATTCCATGAGGAAGAAATCAAGAAAGTGCCTTCTCCACCAAGAATAGAAGTAGATACTAGAGAATAGGGCAAACATGATGTTGACAAAGAACATCAAGGGTCTGGAGATGATGTGCCTCAATGGATAGAAAGAGAAATAGGTATGGAACAAGGATCTGAAATTTAGGAATTTGATGTTTCTACCTTGTTTGCAGAAACAATGATGAAGCCAAAGAGGAAGGCTAGATTAACATTGGCCATAAAAAGAGATCCTGCTATAGGCAGAAGGATTGCACAAGTAGCACTTCCCATGGTAGAGAAAGAAAAGGGCAAGATCACCCTAGAGGAATTCCAAATCACAACTGTTGATTTGGGTTTTGCTAATGAGGACTAGGAGGGCCAGGAAGGGAAGGACATTATTGATTCCTTAACCCAAAGGGTAAAGAAGGAGAAAGAGAAAAATAAAAAGCATAAGGAACACATTGCTCAGTTGCATTCTTACATAAAAGGGTTAATTAACCCTGATAATACACCAGTTGATCTGATAGTCCCATTGTTGATCTGATAGTCCCATTGATTATCATATCCCAGGAGGAGGTCACTAAGTTGGATGTCATGAATCATGAAGCTATGATCATGGAGAAATGGATGTTGTCAGCCCTCACTGGAGTTGAGGATGTTTTGAGAACCTCACTACAGAGCTGGAATT
This sequence comes from Cunninghamia lanceolata, assembly GCA_027924645.1. NCBI lineage: Eukaryota > Viridiplantae > Streptophyta > Pinopsida > Cupressales > Cupressaceae > Cunninghamia > Cunninghamia lanceolata. The sequence continues at coordinate 1,414,783 of BSBN01000585.1, forward strand.
CTTTAAGCAGTTTAAAAAGAAATGTAGATAAAATGCAAAATGAAATAGGAAAACAATCATTCCAATTGGAAAAGGACCTAACTACTTTAAGTGAAATGAAGAGGATTAATCCTCAAATCCTGATAAATAATCAAGTGTTGAATAATAATACTGCCCTGCTAATAGACATATGGTATGAAGATATTAGGTTTGAATGTGATATCTTGAAGAAATACATTGGAAAGCTCAGGGTTATAAGTATAAAGCTGCACAACATGATGGCATATGAAGTAGAGATCCTTGAGACTTTAGAAGGAAAAGTAGAAGGAAAGATCAAAAATTAGGATGCAGACTTTTCTATCAAAGCTCTGAATGATAATTTCCAACTAGTAGTAGATGACCCCCTCACCCACCTAACAGAAGAAGTAATGAATAAGATCATGAGGATAAAATTCAGGGTAGAAACTTATAATGAGACTTTAAACAGTAGAAAAGGTAAGATGAATTGCTCAAAGCTAAATTCTAGTCTCATAAGCATGTCGTAACAAAAGCCAGAATCTAAGATGGGGGAGAGGTGGATAAAATAGTATAGGCATATGAACACATCAGGACAACAATGAAGGTCCACATATAGGAGGATGTACATCAGGGTGACAATGATACTGAAAGTAACGAAGGTGATGACCATGATGAAGAAGAAGAAAATGAAAGAGGAGGAACCTAAAGAATGAATGAAGATACATCACCAAGGGAACATATGCACAAAGCACTCATAGATAATGAGTCATCCAGATGGTTGCCATCTGGCAACCTGTGCCACGAGGAAGAGTTGACTGAGTCAAAGAGTAATTATCAACCATTGATCTTAATTGACAAATCTTGACCATTGGTCATTTGTAACTACCTCCTCATCTTATTCTATAAAAGGTGCAGGGGTGCAATATTTTGAACATTCGAAACTTAATTAAAATTTGATTGTTGAAATTTTAGGACTCATTTGAAAGTTGTTGTAAATGTACATGTTATGCATACTAAATGAAAGAGAAGCATATTTGATTACAAATCATCATAAATCTTGAGTAATCTACGTTTGAAATCTAGATACAGGCATTGATTAGTTGCGTCCCTTGGAGTGCTTTTCAATCTGAATGTGTTGTTTTCATCCCTAATTCCTTTGAAGTTAGCATCATCCATATCTAGCTGTGGAACATCCTGGTGACCTATGGTTTGATTTCTTCTCCTCATGAATGTATCTTGTATGTATGTGATTCAATGACTAAAGATTCACTAAAGTAGAAGCTTTCTTTTAAATTTATTTCAATTTCATAAAAAATCATCTCCATAATTACAAATAACAGAGAATCAAAAGCAAATAACATGAAATATGTTGATATCTCATAGATAAATAAAAATACAAAGCATATTTAGAGTAAAAGCATGTCAAATTGATAAATATTATGCAGATTCATACAAATATCTATGAAATCCATGTAAATATCCACTTATAGACACATCATTTAAATAGATTTGTAGTGTAGAAGGAAGAACAAGTTCATGATGATCAATGATCAAAAGAATTGATCAAACCTGCAAATATATCAGCCATCTTTGGAAATAATGTAGAAATAACCTCTCTATGGAGTAAATTTATAGGAAATAGAACAATACTGATCATCTAGACAAATGTAAAACCCCTTGAAATGGAAAACAACATGTCACATCAACCTTTGAGTAACGTCAAACAATCATCACCGTATCAACAGAGACTTTGAGTCATCAACTTATCCTAAGTTGATCGTACTTTACAAGATAATAAAGGTTTGTTATGCAAATTTTTATGCATGTTGTTATGACTAACAATCATCATCAACATAAATTGGTGCTATAAGGAGGGCCTTTATCAGTAGATTTATCTGATTTGATGACACAGATAGAAAGGTAACACTCATGCAGCTTTGTATTTCAAGTCATATGCAAAGATTTGTTGTTTTTGAGTCCATGTATGTTTATCCCTTGCAAAGTTTTCAAAACTAAGCATAAATATTTCAAGCTTTGTGGTTGATCATCGTGATATTTCAAAAGATAAGCTCTATTTCAAGTCTTTTTGCTAAAAGCTTTGAGGTAATTTGTTCAAGAGACCTGATATCCAGTTGCTTTTGGTCCAAAGCCTCAATATCACCTCATATTTGCATCATTTTTGCAAATATTGTGTAAATATCTAGTCAGTTTCATATTCTAATCATAAATACAGCCTTTGCTAGAGTGTCTTAGTTGATCTTTACATTAAACAAGCTAAATTTCCTTAAATCAAGAAATCCTGGCTCTCAGGCCAAATATCAGGTCCAGATCCAGTGGACTCTTTGAAGAATTACCTATCCAGGGATTTAGACCTAGAACATTAGATATTCATCATTCTTCTGGTTCTAGTGCATCAGGAGCTTCACTAGAACACACTCTAGTAACTCCTATCAGGTTGCAAACACCTACAAGACCACTTGTCACACCTCAGGTCCAAGCTCCACAGTCACAATGTCATCCTTTACTGTAGAGTCACCTCTAACTTTGACTGCATATCATCCTTTGACTAAAAATCCTGATAAGGTTTGTCCAAAATATCATCCATATCAGGATGATGATGATCACATTAGAACATTCAAGGAAGCTTGTTGTAGGGCCAGAATTGAGCATCAGGGTGTGGTATGCAGGTTATTTCCATTTTCCTTAGGGGAAGAGGCATATAACTGGTATATCAGTCTTGGTCAAGGTTCAGTCAGTTCATGGGCTGCCTTGGAGAAAGCCTTTAAGGATAGATTCAAAATACCTATAGATCCTTCAATGAATTATCATCTATTTGCCACAATCAAGAGATTTGTGGGAAAACCTATTGCCAATTTTAATGCAAGATTCCAAAAGATGCTCTCAAAACTAGTTTCTCCCTATACTGTAATAGATGAAGCTGCTAGGAGCATATACTACTTAGCCTTAGATCCCCTAACTTCTATGTTTATCAGGAGAACACATCCTGGTGTCACAACCTTGACAAGAGCTTTTGAAGAGGCTATCAAAGTCAGTTAACAGTTGATCCCTACTCCAACACCTAATATGGCATTTCCTACACTTCGTGCTTATCCTACATATCCTGCTCAACAACAAACCAATGGAGCTATGATACCTCCAACTGTAATGCCAAGTCCTTTACAGATACCTCCACTTAGTATCATGCCACCTTCAAATGGAAATCCTCAAATGTTACAACATCCAGGACATACACAGGTACCTCAGTCTAATAACAATAACAATGGATCTTCTTTCTTCAAACCTCAAATAGAGAATGTAGTAGCCAAAGTTTAGGAAGAAAAGGAAGAAATTAAAGAGATATCAGCATAGCTAAGGAAGCTCACCACTGAGATCACTCATTTGAGGAGTCAGAATTTCTATTCTCAACCAAGTCAAAATAGAGGATATGCCAATGATAGACCTAATTATCCTGATAGGGGATACAATAACAATTACAATAACAACAATGGTAAGAATAATCCCCCTAGACAGCCTAGAGTGTGGAACACTAGGCCAAACAATGGTTCTTTACCATCACCCTTAGACAATCAGCCTCTTAGTGAACCTAAGAAGACCACTAGGGTGAACCTGGCAGAGGCAGCTCTTACAAACTGGTGTAGGATACATAATACCAATGCTCATGTAGAGCTAGACTATCCTCAGTTTAGGATAGCCACCAGTATATTCCAAACAAAAGTATCTAATACTACAGGTAATCCACCTCGTGTTGAAAGAAATGAAATTGTCCCCTGTGGATATGATTATGCTCTAGTATTAGAAAGTTTCATCAATTATCCTCATTAGCAAACAATATCACCTCATCAGAATTACACCTTAGCATGTGAAGAGTCAACCTTAGCTTTTGAAACCAATTATGTTTTTCCATTTGAAGATGAAAATGAGCCATCAGTTGAACATGAAGAGGTACATGCTTATCAATAGTAGTATTAGGGTAGGCATAATTACAACCTAAGGAATAACTCCAACTAACCTACTAGTCCTTTGACTACATCCTTGCCTCCAAATAATTTCAATACTCCTCCCGATCCTAAGGCAAGCAATAACCCTGGATTTCCTAAAGTTAATGCTCAGTACTTAGCACCACAAAATACAATATCAAAAGCTAGTAATCTGCCCCCTGGGTCTGATAAATTGGTCACATATTTAGTAGATGAAATGAAAAAGATCAAGATCAGTTTGTCATTGTCAGAACTACTCAAAACCCCAGCTATCAAAAAAGCTTTCATGAAATCCTTAGATGATCCTACTCCAAAAGAGCATAATCATGCCTCAGGTCAGATTGGGAATAAAGATCATGTCAGTAGGGATGTTAATGTCAAACACAAAGCTCCAACCACTATTCAAGCTGCAAAGAATTCACACATGACTCATTACAGAGATAAAACTGAGTCACCTCCTTTTATCCTTACCATAAGGATGTTCAATAAGAATTTGCATAATTGCTTAGTAGATTCAGGAGCATCTACCAATGTAATGCCCCTATCCATATGCAATGCCTTAGGGTTGCATCCTGCTAAGTCACTAAAGAAAGTAACACAGTTAGATAAAACAAAGGTGACTGTAGTAGGAGAATTAACTCACATCCATATGCAGTTGGCTCCAGATCTAAGAATCCAATACTACATTGATATTCAGGTAGTAGATATACCTGATACCTATGGGATGGTGCTCAATAGGGATTGGTCAAAAACACTCAATGCATACATGTCCACTAATTTTAGTCACATGCAGTTACCTTGGAAAGGAATACCAAATCAAATAAGGATAGATGTTGAACCTCGCATGAAACATATGATCACTAAATATAATAAAACCAATGAGATCATTTATGTAGATGTTGAACCCAGAGTGTATTCCATCAGACCCCAGACCATCAAGATAGAGGAGTTCCTCATGTATGATGTTCATGTTCATAATGATAATCTTTAGGATGATAAGATAATTTTAGAATCTGATTGTAGCTCTGAAAATGAGATAGAAGTAGATCACTTCAAGAATTTTGAGATGCACTTGTCCAAAGAAGTGCAACATTGCCAATTGTTAAATGTGTCTATTCAAGATGTTCTAATTGAAGGATGGTGTAGGTTACATGATGAGGTGCATTCTGAAAAGACCTGTGATGCTTGCTTAGACATGATGAAACTGGAACAAGCATGCAGTGAGGCATCATCATCACCATCCAGGGTAAGTTCTTCAAATAGTGATAGTGATACTAATTTTTGTTTGTCATCTGTAGGAACAGAGAAAAGAACATATCATGATGAAAGTCCTATTCAGATGATAGAAGAAATATTGGTGCGTAGCAAGAGTAATCCTAAAAGTAACAAGAAAATCACCCCAGGAAGCAATTGCTTAGTTGAGTCAGATTATGAAATATTTGATGAGGATAGAGGTAGTAATTTGTCCAAGTTTGAATAATTTTTATCAAAACAGATTCAAAAGATGATAGAGCAGCAAAGATCTCCACACGACATCCTAATTGATGGATGGTGCAGGTTACATGAAGCACCACATTCAGAAACTACTTGTTCATTATGTTTGCATATTCTGAAAAAGTAGATGTTGCCATATTCAAAGGATCTTCCTTCTGATGGTAAAGAAGAGGAAGGAATATCAACTTCACATCAGCCAGATAAGGTGAAGTTTGAGAAGATTGAAACACCAAAATTGAAATGGATATCAAATGGTGCAGCTACCAGAGCAAAAAAGAAAAGAGAAGGCCCAGACAAGCCTTTAACTAAAGATAAGCCATGGATCCTCAGGTTTGATGGATCCAAATTGAAACAAGGAGCTGGAGTAGGAATAGATCTTATTGATCCAACTAGTAAATCCTACTTAGCAACATATAGATTACAATTACCATGCACAAATAATGTGACAAAGTATGAAGCTCTGATTCATGGGATATTGTTTGCACTCAAAAAGAAAGTAAAGATTATGTATGTCTATGGAGACTCAGAATTGGTAGTAAGACAAGTAAGAGGCATATATTCTTGTAATTACAAGAAGTTGTCTAACTACAGACATAGGGTATGGGATCTGATAGAAGATTTTGATGCTTTTAACATCACCCATGTGCCTAGGGAACAAAATCATAGGGTAGATGCCTTGGCCCAAGCCGCAAGTACCTTGGAACCATTGTCCATATCTAGTTTGAAGAGATTTTCAGTTGAATTAGTATCAGTACCCTCTATACCATATAATGTAGTTAACCTTCAAGTGTTTGATGATGACGAGCACATTTTAGACTTCATATCTAATAGAGATGCCTTCGATGCATAGATCATAGATGAAAGAAATGTGGAAGATCATATTTGGGAAGAAGAAGAGATCCTAGAGTTACCAAGTAACAAGATTCCTAAGGGAATGATAGAATTGGAGAGAGCATTTGATTTAGACAATATGCTAAAACAAAAAGATCTCCCTAAAGCAGATGGAGGAGAGTATTCACAAGTTAACATAGGACATGATGATGAAAAAGGGAATGTCCTGATTGGAAAAGTGTGTACAGAAGAAGAAATGGAAGGGATAACCCAAGCACTTAAAGATTACATTCATGTTATTGCCTGGACATATGATGAGTTGAAAACTTATGATACATCAATCATCACTCATACTATACCTTTAAAGCTAGATGTCAAGCCTTTTAGATAGAAACAGAGACCTGTTAACGCTTTACTAGAGCCCATCATTTTTGAAGAAGTTAAGAAATTGCTTAATGCCAGGATCATATTTCCTGTGACACATTCTACATGGGTGGCCAACTTGGTCCCAATAAGGAAGAAGAATGGTGACATTAGGTTGTGTGTAGACTTCAAAAATTTAAATAGAGCTTCTAAAAAGGATAACTATCCTTTGCCTTCTCTAGATGAGGTCTTGCAGATTGTAAATGGTGTAAAGATGATGTCATTTTTGGATGGTTTTTTAGGTTACAATCAAGTGATGGTAGACAAGATAGATAGATTAAAGATTGCATTCACCACTAACTGGGGAATATTCACCTACAAGTGCATGCCTTTTGGATTGATAAATGCTAGAGCAACATTTTAGTGAGCAATGGATATAGCCTTCAGAGGGCTAATTGGTAAATGCATCATCATATACATGGATGACTTGACAGTTTTCTCTAAAGAGAGGGAATCATGTGGAAGACCTCAGGAAGGTACTAAAGAAATGTGAACATTATGAGATCTCCCTAAAACCTAAGAAATGCATATTTGGGGTAACCACAGGGAAGTTATTAGGCCACTTGATAACAGAGAATGGGATCATCATTGACCCTGAGAGAGTAGAATCAATCATGAAGATACAGCTTCCTGGAAGTAAGAAGGAGCTCAAATCTTACTTTGGTAAGATTAATTTCGTTAGAAAGTTCATTACTAGTTTTCTAGAAATTGTTAGACCATTGAATGCCATGCTCAAGAAGGATGCCAAAATTGAGTGGACACCTAAAGCTAGAGAAACTTTTGAAGATATCAAGAAAGCCATTTCTAATGGTCCTGTTCTAATCAGTCTAGATTATACCAAAGATTTTTACATGTACTCATTTGCCTTAGAGCATACATCTGCAGTAGTACTAACACAAAGAAATGAGGCTAAAGAAGAAAAACCTATAGCCTTCATGAGTTGTCCTTTCGAGGATGCAGAACTCAAATACATGGATGTTGAAAGACAAGCACTTGCTCTGGTTTGAGCAGTCAAGAAGTTTAGACATTACATCTTGAGAAGTAAAGTGATCATTGTAGTACCAGATGTAGCAATGAAGATGCTTTTAATGCAAAGTGAACCAAGTGAAAAGAGAGCCAAATGGATAACTGTCCTCCAAGAGTATGATATGGACATAACACCCATGAAATTAGTGAGAGGACAAGCATTGAGTCAGATGATATCTGAAATTGATCCTAACATCATGAGCCAGTAGTATGTCATAAATATAAAGGAAACTAGAGAATGGTATTCAGACATCAAGCATATCTTGATTACTGGAAGATGCCCTTCAAAGTTGTAGGCCTCACAAAGGAGAGACTTAAAAATAAGATCACAAAAATACATGATAAAAGGAGGGAATATACCTTAGATGCCTAGAAAGGCAAGAAGCAGACAAAGTGCTAACAGAATTACATGACAAGTTTGGAACACTCATGCTATCCTCAGAGCGGGGTATTACTATCCCACTATTTTTAAAGATACTACTGAACACATCAAATGTTGTCATGTGTCAGGTTGCTACAAATAGAGAAAAATATGTTGCTCAACCTTTGCAACTAGTGATGAAGATGCACCCGTTTGCTCAATGGGGGATGGACTTTGTAGGACCTATCAACCCTCCATCATCTTTAGGCCACAGGTATGTGTTAACTATTACTGATTACTATACCAGGTGGACTGAAGCTGTCAGTAGTAAGACATGTAATGCTAAGGATGTAATCAAGTTCTTGGAAAGCAACATAGTAACCAGGTATGGAGTTCCTTATGCTTTAGTATGTGACAATGGGTCTGCCTATGCTTTAATGAGATTATCAAGTTGGGCTTTTGACCATGGAATTATTTTGAAATTTTCTTCAAATTACTATCCTCAAGGGAATGGATTAGCAAAATCCACAAACAAGAATTTATTGAACATCATAAAGAAACTGATAGAAAAGAACCCAAGGGAGTGGAATACCCTATTAAAGTATGCCTTGTGGGTAGATAGAATTAGGATGAAGGTTGCATTAGGAAATTCTCCTTTTCACCTAGTATATGGGGTGGATCCCATCCTCCCTATTAACCTAAAGATCCCTACATTGTAGTTTTCACAAGAATATCTAGGCATAGATAACAAACAAGAAGTTAGGTTGCTTCAGTTGATCCACCTAGAAGAAAAAAGGAATAAAGCAATTGATCAATTTGCTAAACATCAGGTTGTTGTCAAGTGTCGGTTTGACAAAAGAGCCAAAGTTAATTCTTTTAGACTTTCAGATTTAGTCCTTATGTGGGACAAAGCACATGAAAGGAAAGGAGTTCATGGTAAATTTGATAAACTTTGGATAGGTCCCTTTCAAGTTTCAGAAATCTTAGGAGACAGCACCTATAGGCTAAAGACTTTAACTGGTGAGGATGTCCCATTACCAGTTAATGGATAGTTTCTCAAGCATTATTTTCAAGCCTGAAACAGTCATGTAAGTCATGTGTATCATAGTGTGCATATTTGTATAGTTGTTTGTATAGTTTTGTTTTGTTTGTTTGGTTGCTTGTTGAGTTCTATTTTGGTTAGTCAAGATGATGTAGCTCATCACCCTAAGAACACAACCAAATTGTTAAGATTCAAGTGATGAGAACAAATTCCTATATAGGTTATGACTCATTTTGGGAAGTATTGGTGATCAAGTCTGTGGTATCTTTTTCATTAAGGTGCCTTTTCTTAACCAAAGTGATTTTTCACAATGACTCACCTAACAGCCTTGGGTTTTTGGAACACATAAGTATAGGTGTTAAGTGAAAAATCTAAAGGGACTCCCTTGCTACCAATGCAATCTCCAACCTAAATCAGCAAGTGACCATGCCTTGCACATTAATCTTACATGACATCATATGAATAGAGAGAATAACTATTGAAAATCCAAAAGAAATAAAGATTAGGCCATCTAAGTAACTCTACCGGGACTATAGACACCTGCTGGCAGTGGGGCTCTACGTAGGGGGATTGTATAGAGAACCTTATCGGGGCTATAGACGCCTATTGGTAGCAAGGCTCTATCTAGGTTGGCTATGAGGGATGCTCCCAAACTATGTAGCTTAACATCAGTTACTCATGTTTTCAACTTACTTTCAAGATGAAGATAATTAATCATTTGTACACACCTGATCCTTTGTTAGCATTGTTGCCATGATGAAAACCTTATCATTCAAAAAGATTATAATACTTATACTTAGAAAGAGTTAAAATACTATGTTAGAATGTGATCACATCACTTGAATCATTAGAATTTGGTTATGTTCTTTGGTAGCAAGTTGTTGTGTGGTTACACAACATGCCCCATTTTGCCTTGACAAAACAGGGACCCAACTTTTTCTTGCTGCTTTAGCTTGTTGTTCTTCTGCTTTGGGTGGTCTGGTAAAATTAGTCATGCATCTAACCCTGCAAGAGGGTGGATTTGTCACCATGATGAGGTTAGTTGCCAAAGTGAGTATTTCACATTATTTACCTCATAGTTGGAAAGTACATAGAATATCAAGCAAGTTTGCCTTTTGGATCACCCTAAAATTCTCTAAGGGAGGAAAGTTATGTTAAGTCAAAGTTTGGTCAAACCTGATATTCTAAGGGATAGGGGTCATATTTCAAACATCAATCATCTTAGACAAGATCACCCTGATATTATATTATCACCCAATAATCACTTGATAAATGAAGTGCGGACGTCAATTTTACATAGTAGCCGATATCTACCTGTCAAACGACTTACGTTTTCTTGCAAGGGGTCATATTTTTAATATTCGTCATCTTATGAATATCACTCTCTTCGTAAAATATCACCCTATGCCAATATGATGGTGACATCATCTAAATCCAACGAACAAAGGAAGTTATCCTGATGATGATGTCATCATTTCATTCTACCTCACGAAGGTATATATCCGATGCCCACCATATTCAATAACATGACGGTGACATTAGTATAACAAAATGATTAAACATGGTCGCCGACATGCTGACGTCACCCTGATCTTTTTCCAAGGGGGTCATTTCATTTATGGGGTCATATTTTGAACATTCCCTGATCTTAAATTCATGCCCTGATATACACGTGGTCAATGTTGACCACATCACCTGATTCCTTTGCATTTAGTATTGCCGCTCAAAGCCAGGGGGTCATTTTATCCAGAGGGCGTCATATTTTGAATATCACCCGATCTTTTGAAGATCACCCCCTGTTTCCTGATATTAAATGCACTTAAATGTGGTAGATGGATTCCCACCAATTACGAATACAAATCAAACACTTGGCATCATCCATGAATTCTCTATAGAGAATCAACAGATTTAATCGATACAACATAATTTTACCCTAATTTACCCTATGAATGCGTTTAAAGGTAATTTTTGAAGGTTATTATCATTTACCCTGCGAAAAAATGAGAAATTACAGAGTAGAGAAGTCAAACCCTCATACAACTACTTGTTAACAGACTAGATCTTTCAGCGTAATAGAACGGATGATCTTCAGCATTTGTAGCCCTTTTCTGTAATTAGCCATCTAACCCAGGAGGAAAGCACTGTCAAGTAAGTAATTGAAAACCCTCCTGTTGTCATTTTTTGCATGTTCAAGTAGGGTATATGTTCTTTCTTGTGGTTTGACTCTGTGAATATGCATATCATGATGAAGTAAAGAATAATAGATAGAGTATGAATGATCTTGTAGAAGTACATAGTGTTGTATGAATGCATGTGGACATTGTAAGGTAAGACGATCATGTTTATTGCAGTAGTCCATGGCAGATCTTAGAAGGAATAGGTCTGATTTAGAGTTTCTCAAGCCTATGTTTGTTCAACCCAAGGGGGTACAATTTAAGTATGGCATCATTGGTGACACTCACCAAGGAGATACAGACTTGGCAGCATGGTCATTAAGAGTAGATCATGATAAGGATAATCTTCTTCTGGATGGGTTATATGTTTCAGGAATGTGGCATGCAACCGGTTTTCTGTATGCCATGGGCACCCCAGAGCTGGTAGTGGAATGTACCAGGAATTATAACCTTGAGACCAGGCGGGTGGAAAAACATGGGAGAGTATATGCTGACTTTTCAATTAAGGGCATTACCTCTACTTTTAATCTACCAGTTGGAAAGAAGGTGGTCAGTGTGGATCTACGTAAGCTGGAAATAGAATACAATAATAAGAAGAAGAATGCAAGGAAGAAGATGTATCAGTGGAGATCAAAGAGCAGCATCTACTGTGTATATGGAAAAATGGATTAAATATAAACTAAATAAAACCAAAGAACCCAATAACATAAAGGAAATGAATCTAAGTAAAAGCCATAAATCACAAATCAAAGATAAATGAAAACTCTTACCAAAACCTGTATTGTTCCCTTTGGAGATATGTGGATTGCTCAATGTAGTTGCAAAGCCATGGCTGCAACAAGCAAGTATGTGCTCAGGAGATCAATGTCAAAAGATCGTTATAGTGCTCAATCGACACGTTGTGTATGCTCAAAGCGCTGTTAAGTATGCCTAAGAATACGATCGAAGAGAGGGAGTAAATGAAGGAGATGAGGGGGGTTTATATAGATTTCAAGGAAAATCGATCAACGGTCCAGACAATTCAGAAGAATCAACGGAGGAGATAAGTTGAGGAATGTGCAACGAATGAGAAGAAGACATGTGTCTTGCTTTCTTTTGCATGAGAGGAGTTTATCAAGAATAGAAGAATGAGTTAACTGAAGAAATAAATCAATTAAAAGAATAAAGCAATCAGTTAAGTGATTTAAAACAAGAAGAAGAGATTTGGCTTTATTAAATATAGAAAGCTTGAGTTATATTAGAGATAACTCAAATTTAGAAGAAAAAGCAATTTAAATAAATAATTGATTTATTTAAATTTAGAGAAGATATTTTGGAAGAAATAATTAAATAATTAGAATTATTTAATTTAGAAGATTTAAAAGCAAATTAAATAAATAAATTTATTTAATTGTTGTGCATGATTTTGGAAGAACAGAAGATTATAAATAAAACATTTGATTTTATTTATTTTTAGAGGATTGAGATAATTTAAATAAATTTGATTTGATTTATTTAAATTTAGAAGAACAATTGATTTAATTAAATAATGTAAATTATGTAATTGTAGATAAGATAGAATTGTGATGAATTAATTAAATAATGGGATATATTTAATTAATGTGGATGTGAATTTTGGAAGGAGGATAATGATCAAATTAAATAATTAAAATTATTTAATTGTGGAAGAATATAGAGGAATTTAATTTAATTAATTAAATAAAGAGGATTTATTTAATTAATGTTGAATTTAGGAGATTTAGAAGAATTTGATGATAATTAATTAAATAATTAGATTATTTAATTAACGTTTGCAATGCAGGTGATTAGACAGATTATGAAATGCCAGTGATTTGATGACATGGTCATTTTAGGGTGTCTACATTTTGCCCCTCTTTGATGCAATGCAGCATGTAGCGTTGCATCAAAGAAAACGATTGTTGAAGATGTAATACAATTTTTGATGCCCTAGTGTAGGTAGTTGCCCCAGCGTAGCTGGCGTAGGGTACCCCCTCGAGAGGAAAGATAGGGAAGCGACAGAAGAACTGTGTTGACGCTCGACTAGAAGATTTGTTGGAGATAGGCAAGGTTGGGTTGATGATAGATAGAAGAAAGGAGATAGGAGAGAACATAAGAGAAAGACTGTTGATTGATCTTTGCTGGAAAACTATATAAGGCCATGGAAAAATGGATGGTGTAAATGGATGAGCTTGTTGCAATGGTTTCACATTTGTTTATAAAGAGCAATCCTTATTTTTGATATAGCACGTGGATAGTTTGCCACCAAGGTATAAAAGACCAAGGTGCTGTAATATTCGAGTGCGTGTACGTTGACTCTGCAAGCAAGCGGTTTGAACTTAGATCCATTAGACATAATATAACCTTGTTGGAACATGTGAATAAGCCATAGTCTTGAACATAAAATAAACTTCAATACATGTAAATGCAAGAAGAATTATTAATATGTAAGATGCTAGGTCGTAACACACACAAGATAAATATGATGCTAAGAAAGATACTAAAGATCATTCCTCAAACACGGCACACAGAAAGCAATGACTATGCCCCCAATCCGTACTACATCGCAACATACCAAGATTATAGATAAATCAAGGTAGCTTTGAATAGGTATGGGAATAGGGAACAAAAGATAAACCATAACACAAATTGACTGACTTACAAAGTAAACATACAGCCAACATATTCTCTTGCCAAAGAGGTTGCTCAGGATAGATTGGATAGGAAAGATAACAGCCTTATCGTAGGAGCTCTGTGTCCGTTAAAGGGGGCTATCTACCTAAAAAGACAATATCTCACTTGCAGGAAATGCCACATGTTGCAGGAGACGCGTGTGTTGGTCTCGACAATGGAACACTTCGAAGAAGACAAGCTCGTGGATCTAGGGCTTGGTTAAGCGGTACTTAGCTGATGTTGGCAATCAGTATGCAGGACAGTAGATGACTCTGGAAGAAAGCTGCTTTGCTTCAGGTTTGTTAAGGACTTTTGCTTTGAAAGGATGCGCTAGCTTGCTGCTTGAGTTAGTCAAGTCGAGGCGAATGGATTTTGACAAATGGAAGACTAGAAGGATGAAGCGCTAATGGATTGGGATGGGTGGAGAATGATGGATCGTGTGTGCCTGAGTACTGGAAACATCCTTCATATTCCAGACTGCCTACATACCCTGTATCCACGGGATCAAGGCACACGATGATGGAAGATGAACATGATAAATATGTAGTTCTGGATAGAGTGATGAAATGGGTCAAGGTGAAAGGAGGGAGATCTTATGTACCTGAGTACTGGATACTTCCTTCGTATTCCAGACTGCCTACATACCCATATCCATGGGATCAAGGTACCTTAAGATTGAAAAGATGATATGTAGTTCTGGTTAGATGTGATGATGTGGAACAAGTGTTGAGAAGAGGTGATCTTATGTACCTGAGTACTGGAAACGTCCTTCGTATTCCAGACTGCCTACATACCCATATCCATGGGATCAAGGTACTTTAAGATTGCGAAGATGAAAGTATGTAGTTCTGGTTAGATGTGATGATGTAGAAAGAGTGTTGAGAAGATAACAGCCTTATCGTAGGAGCGATGTGTCCGTTAAAGGGTGTTACCTGTGGAAATGAGACAAGATTGAAGTATGCGCTGCGAACCACGAACAAGGAACCTATCCTAGATCGAAGCTAAGGAAAGAGTTGCCCCCATTCTGGTAGAGGAAACTGTAGGGGTGACTACCGAAGAAGACACAGAAAGACTTGACCTAGGACAAGACAGTGTTAACTGTAGACACAGATCAAGACGTGGGATGACGATGAGGGACACTGACAAATTTCCAAGCTATACTAGGTAGGGAGATGGAAATGCAAACAAAGTCAATGGTTTTATTATGGATGGATGGATGAAGCAGGTTGCGAACTGGACAAGGAGTGGACAGGACTCGATAGACGATGGATGCTGACTCTACGCATAGCGCCTGTTTGCTAGGTTTTCACTATGGTACTTATCCAAGGTGCCTGTTTACCAGGTTTTCACCAGAGGATGAATGTTTTTGTATTTTTGTATTTTTGATTTTTTTGATTTTTTGTATTTTTTGATTTTTTTTATTTTTTTGATTTTTTGATTTTTTTTTTTTGATTTTTTGTGGGAATACTCTGAGGATCAGGCATAGAACTTCTTGAGATGGACATTGTTAAGTGGCTCATCTAGAGGAATGCCGTCAGGTGTAGTAAAGTATAAGCTCTCGATTTATATGCTGCTGTGACAATGAAGGGACCTAACCAGTTAGGCTCAAACTTGCCCTTCTTCTCTCGATCTGCTTGATTTCTCTGATTCTCCTTTAGTACAAGATCACCAACTTGAAACCGTCTTTCTTTGATCTTTTTGTTGTAATTACGCCGGAGGCGATTTTGATAGACATGGAGATGATTAAGCGCGGCAAGGCGCCTCTCTAGTAGTTCAAGCTCAGCTAATCTGGAAGTGCGATACTCATCTCCGCCGATCAGGTCCTGCATGGATACTCTGAGGGATGGGATCTCGACCTCTATAGGTAGGATGGCTTCAGAGCCAAAGACCAAGGCATAGGGTGTGGCACCAGTTGGTGTTCTGATACTAGTGCGGTAGACCCATAGGGCGGGATTGAGTTGCAAGTGCCAATCACGACCAGCTTCATTGACCGTTTTCTTTAGGATCTTGAGAATGGTTTTATTGGAAGCCTCAGCTTGGCCGTTACTCTGCGGATAGTAGGGAGTTGAAAAGCGATGTTGGATATTGTATTGTATGCATAAGGCACGAACATCTTGGTTCTTGAATGGTCTCCCGTTATTAGTGACAATGGCTTGGGGAATACCATACCGGCATATGAGGTAGTTTAGAATAAACTTGGCTATTTGCTTACCGGTGATATAGGTCATAGGAATGGCTTCCACCCACTTCGTGAAATACTCAGTGGCGGTAATGATAAACTTGTGGCCATTGGAGGAGGAAGGGTGGATTTGTCCTACGAGGTCAAGACCCCATTGAGAAAAAGGCCATGGAGTTGTCACAGGTTGTAACTCATGAGCTGGTGCGTGAATCAAATCTCCATGCTGCTGACATTGTAGACACTTCTTAGCAAACTATGCAGCATCTTGCTCTATTGTAGGCCAGTAATAACCTGTTCTAAGTATCTTCTTAGCAAGATTAGGACTGGTAGAATGTGCGCCACAGACACCTTTGTGTATGTCTCGTAAGGTAGCTTCGGCTTCTTCCGCGTTAAGACATCGTAAGAGGATACCATCGAGACTCCGGCGATATAGTGTATCACCTAGAATGATGTAACGAGAGGATCGACGGATAAAGGTTTTGCGTTGGGTGGAGGATAGGTCAGGGGGAAAGGTATTGTTCTTGAGGTATTCATAGATATCTTCGTACCACGGGGAATTGGGACCAACAAGTTCGTAGATGATTTCAGTAACAGGAACATCGACGGCTGGTATCAACAATTGCTCAATCAAGAATTCACACTTCTGTGTATTTGCAGGCATATCAATCAGTGACCCTATAGAAGCCATAGAATCCGTAGCTTTATTATGTTCTCTTGGAATTTGCTCAAATGTGATGGTAGAAAAATGTGGTTTGTAGGCATCCACTAGTTTCTTGTAGGGGACCAACTTTTCATCCTTTGTTTGGTATTCATCCGTGACTTGGCGGATGACTAGCTGTGAGTCTCCATATACTTGTAATTCTGTGATGTCCCATTGAACTGCTATATTGAGACCTATGAGGAGTGCTTCATACTCGGCTATGTTGTTGGTGCAAGGGAATGCTAGCCGATATGACTTTGGAATGTAGTCATTCTGAGGTGTAACAAATAAGATGCCAGCTCCTGATCCATGCTGCGTGTAAGAACCATCAAAGTATAACTTCCACATTATGGAGGTAGCAAGAGTGAAGAGATTCTCGTCAGGGAAGTCTACTACCATAGGATGTGTATCTTTCATAGGTGCTTCTGCCAGTTGATCCGCGAGGGCTTGCCCTTTAATTGCTTTGCGATCTGTGTATTCAATGTCAAATTCACTAAGGATCATGACCCATTTAGCTAGTCTGCCTGTGAGAGCAGCTTTTGCTAGTAGATACTTCAAGGGATCAATCTTGGCTATCAGATTTGTATGTTGGTTCAGCATGTAATGTCGCAACTTTTGGGAGGCGAACACTACTACTAAACAAGCCCTTTCCATTGGTGAATAATTGAGCTCGTATCCCACCAATGTTCTACTGATGTAATAAATTGCATGCTCCTTTCCTGTGTCATCATTCTGTGCTAGCAGAGCCCCTAGGGCTGAGTTTGTAGTGGAGATGTATAAGATCAAGGGTTTGTCCGCAACTGGTGGAACCAATACAGGAGGTGTAGCTAGATACTCTTTAAGTTGATCAAACGCTGCTTGACACTTGTTGTCCCATCGAAACGAGACATCCTTTCGGAGCAAGTGCTGAAATGGTTGACATTTATCTGCTAGCTGAGATATGAAACGCCGAATGGACTGCAATCTTCCCTGAAGGCTCCTTAATGCTTTTAGGTTCTTTGGTGGAGGCATCTCCACTATAGCTTTTACTTTCGTTGGATCTACTTTGATGCCTCTACGAGATACGATGTATCCCAATAGCTTCCCTGATGTGACACCGAAGACACACTTCTTAGGATTAAGTCTTACTTGGTATTTTTCCAG
Organism: Cunninghamia lanceolata; assembly: GCA_027924645.1. Taxonomy (NCBI): domain Eukaryota; kingdom Viridiplantae; phylum Streptophyta; class Pinopsida; order Cupressales; family Cupressaceae; genus Cunninghamia; species Cunninghamia lanceolata. Next base: position 1,432,821 of record BSBN01000585.1, read on the forward strand.
CCTGTCAAAGATCTGTCCTAGGACCTGTATGTGATTCGCTCTAGAAGATTTAGCCAATATATCATCAACATAGTCTTCCATAATGTGATGAAATAGATCGTGGAAGATCACTGTCATAGCTCGCTGATAGGTTGCTCCTGCATTCTTTAGACCAAACGGCATAACACACCAACAGTAATTGCCCCAAGGACATGTAAAGGTTATTTTGTGTTGATCCTCCTCAGCTATTCTAATCTGGTTGTAGCCTGAGAATCCATCCATAAGAGAAAGCATCTCGTGACCTGCTGTCAAGTCCACTATAATGTCAATGTTTGGTAGTGGAAAATCATCTTTGGGACATGCCTTGTTGAGATCTCTGAAATCATTACCCATGCGGATGCGCCCATTAGGCTTAGACACAGGTACAATGTTTGAGACCCAATCTGAATAGTCAATAGGTCGTATGAACTTTGCGTCTAATAGCTTTTGTACTTCCACCTTCACCAAGAGAGCTATCTGTGGATGCATTTTTCTCAATTTCTGCTTGACTGGTTTCACCTTGGGATCAACTGTGAGATAATGAACTACCAGCTTAGGGTCTAGCCCTGGCATATTTGCATAGGTCCATGCAAAGTTGATGGTTCGTTGCAAGAAGAAGTTGTTAATATTTTTGTGCTCTGTGTCAGATAAGGATGCCGCTAGGAATGTTGTCTTTGGATTCTGTTCTGTACCCAGGTTGATCTCTGTAGAATCTTCCACTAGGAGAGCTGATTTCTCCTGGTACTTAGATGTTAAGGGAAGGTCAAATCCTCCATCCTCAGGTGCCACAGTTGGGTTTTCACCTTTGGATACGTCCTTTATTTTTACTATTTTATGATCAGGAGGTGCCACAGCGTGGTTTTCACCTAGAGATCTTTCTTTATTTGCACTTTTGCGACTAGAGGGTTTGGCATTCTCACCAAAATAAGCCGTGGGCTCAAGTTCCATTACAAAACCTGCCTTGTGATCACCCAGAGGGATACCTTCCCGAAGTCCCATGAACTCAGCTAGAGCTTCGTCATTCTGAAATACATCTATAAGGGGGGCCCCTTGTTGGTCCCAATCGATAAGTTCGGGGTAGACAAGCGTGACATTCTGGGTGCTGGTGGTGGAAGTTAAGGATACGGAGGATAGTGTAAAATGGAGGATTCTGCGAATAGATTGGTTATGTGGAGGGAAGATTCATCGATGATATCCTCTGTAGATGTCGAATCGGCGGGAAACTTGTCAGCTACCTCGTCGAGGATATACTCGATGTCCGAGGCGCGTGGTACCTTCTTACCAAATCCTAATCCTTTCTTGTCTAGCTTCTTTGTTACCACAATGGGCTCCATAGTGCCTTGATTCTGTTTCCCAAGGCCACCTTTGCCTTTATAGCCCATGTTTTTCACTATCCTTAAGCCATTGCCATATTGCTTGACTGGTATTGTGATTGGTTCTTTCTCCTTGTAGAGCCAAGAAGAGATGTCCTCAATAGTTTCCTCTTCCAATAGCCGTCCATGTTGGAATTGGGTTAGGAATGTTGGGGGAGGAATAGTTGCTTTTTTGGTAACTTTAGCAATGGGTGGTTTGCCGTAAGATTTTGGAGATAAAGGCATCCGCCCTACACAACAAGATTCAGAGATATCATAAGTGCCAAAGCCTATATCCCGAAAGCGAGCTATGATTTTGGGGAGGGGTGTAGGCTCACTTGTAGAGGCTTGCGTGAGAGTTTCAGGGTCAACATAGAGAGGGGACTCAAGGGCTTTGTCATTTTTAGGCACTTGGTTGCAATTCTTATAGCTTCCTTGCAAGACACGGCAAAATTCAAAAGGATTAGGGTCTCCTGGGATGGTGATCTCCGTACCATTGTATGGGAACTTGAGGGACTGATGGTACATGGAGGGAACAGCTTTCATTGCATGGATCCATGGGCGGCCTAGAATAATGTTGTAAGGCAGCTCAATATCAAGGACTTGACACCTGGTTTCCAGCATGACAGGGCCCAGTTGTATAGGCAAGTGAATAACACCTTCTGAACGACGTTCTGCGTCATCATACCCCTTGATTGTAATACTATGCTCAGTGTTGACGTGATCCTCAGAGTATCCCAATTGTTTTAGTAACTTTAAAGAATAGATGTTGAGACCAGCACCACCATCTATGAGGATGCGTTTGATTTTGCGCTTATGGATGAGCACTTCAATATGGAGGGCATCGTTGTGACAAGGATCATGGGAGGGAAGGTCTTTCTCAGAGAAGACCACATTGTAAGGCGAAGCAATATTACCCACTATAGCTTGGAAATCTGCGACTGCTATGTTGTTAGGAACCGACGACTCCTGGAGGGCTTTTTCTAACACCACTCTATGTGCAGGTGATGACCGTAGAAGGTCCAAAATAGAGATCTATGCTGGTGTTCTCCCTAGATGTTCGACAAGATTATAATCAGACTAAACCGGAAGCCTAGGTGTAGGTGCACGAATGGTGACATGACCTCGACGAGTAGTAACAACACAATCTGTAGATTTGCCTTTAATGGTGAGGGTAGACACTCGACTCTCTTCAAAACGACCTACAATGGAATCGAAGGACGTGGAAGCGTGATTGATACCTTTACCTCTATCCTGAGGAGGAGGTGGACCATGATGAGGGAATGGTTCCTTGTACATATCGAGATCCTTGTTCGTGTGTTGCGCTAGTGATTCATTCTCAAAAGTGATTTGATTACCGTCGATGAGGTTTTGGATGAGGTGCTTAAGCTTCATGCAAGATGCAGTTCGATGACCTTTGCTCCTATGGAACTCACAATACTCATTGTCTCTGTAACGTGCAGTTTTGTAGACAGGTTCTCCATATGGGGGAGCATCAGGTAAGGTTATGAGCCCTTTCAGTAAAGCTTGCTGTAAGACTGATTCGATGGGCACTCCCAAAGGAGTAAATTGACGTCGCGGAGGGTAATCTTGTTGGGGCCGCTCTTGTTGTCATTGTTGATTTTGATAAGGCTGCCTTTGTTGCTGTTGTTGTTGAGGTGGGGTTTGACTTGGTTTGGAGAGTTGCAGTGGTGTTTGCAACATTTGGACATGCTTAGTATCGACCACCCCATCATTGACCACGTTTTCGTTCTTGTTCCAATATTTGGGTTTATCGTTCGACTATTGATGCGAATTGCTATCTTTCGTCTCCTTAAAGATTTTGACCACACCTTTAGCAATGAGGGCCTTCTCTATGTTGATACCCTTGTATGTGATTTCATCGAAGGTTGTAGCACTAAGGATTTGCAAATGGAAACCTAACTCTTGGTTGAGGTTCTGCACAAATATGCTAACAAGCTGTTTCTCTGGAATCTTGAAAGGGAATTTACTAGCCATTTGTCTCCATCGTTGAAGGAAAGAAATGAAAGTCTCACCATTTTTCTGTTTATAGTTGCATAGATCCGTCATGGAAATCTCATGCTCTGCGTTGTAAGAAAAATGGGTGGCAAACTTTTCTGCTAGCTTGTTGAAGGACTTGATACCCGTAGGTAAGTGTGAGAACCATTCTATGGCTTGACCTCCAAGACTACGAGGAAAGAGACGCATAAGATACGTATCGTTGTGAGAGACCTCGAAGCAAGCAAGATAGAATTCCCTAAGATGGTCTTTTGGGTCACCTTTTCCTTTGTACTTATCGAACTTTGGAATAGTGAAATTTTGAGGAAAAGGGATCATTGGTAATGACCGATCAAAAGGATAAGGGCACACTTCCTCCAAGGAGAAGGTCTTTTTGGTGTGGCCAAACGTAAGATCAGATAGCTGTTGTTGCACCTCCGCAATCTTTAGTTCCATAGTCGTGGGAGGGGTTGGTAACATCTCCTGTTGTCCAAAAAGCAGTTGGTGTTGCCCATATGGAATATTATAATGTGAGCCATGCGCAGTGGTATTGTAAGGGTCGTAAGATTGATTGGAATTGTATGGATTGTATGATTGGTTCGGATTGGGTTGGAATTGGAGGTTTTGATTAGGCAGAGGTGGAGGTGGCGCTAGGTAAGAATGTTGGCTTTGCGATGGTTGAAGAAACGTATTGGGGGGAGGAAAGCTAAAGTGCGTTTGATTAGGTTGTGAAGGTGGCACATAGCTTTGGGAGACCTGATGTTGGGAATGTTGCGAGTGGCTAGGCAATGTATGAAAGAAGTTGAGCGTGGATGAACGTTGTGGAGGAGGAACATAGGTAGAAGTGATTTGCGACGGTGGGGGTTGATTGAAGATGAGAGTAGAAGAATGTTGTGGTGGAGGAACATAGGTAGAAGCGATTTGCGACGGTTGGGGTTGCTTGAGGATGAGAGTAGAAGAATGTTGTGGTTGGGGCTGCGTGACTCCAATTGGTTGAGAGACATGCAGGTGTGATGATATAGGAGGTGGCATTTGTTGAGACCCTTGTTGCATGGCTACATAAGTGTTCCCCGGATTGTAATTAGGTGGGAAACCTACGCGTGATGGGGTAACCAAGATTCTGCTTGCGCTTGGGATGGACACTTTAGGAGGTGGTTGCACATTGGATCGAGCTAAGGTGGCTTGCTTAGCTAACTCTGCTTGACGTTGGAGAGTTTCTTGTTGGTTTTGATAGATTTCCATAGGAGTCAACAGTGGTGATACGGGCCTCTCCTCTGTTGGATTTTGAAAGAGGGGATTCCTATACTGTGAGCTTTGAGTAGGTAAGGGCGTAGTGACCGTGGACATGGTTTGCACCGCTTGTATGGTTTCTTGGGTGTTGTTGCTCTCCTTGAGAGTGGACATATCAAAATCTGGAGGTAACTTGGCACCTTGCTTTGCAAGCAAGCGAAAGAAATGATCCTGGTTCTCACTAAGGATTTTATCAAAGGCAGCTATAGCTCTAGGATCTTGTATAAAGTCATCAAGATCTTACCCATCTTCTTGAGAGGATTGACCTATTTCAAAGTGTCACTCTTCTTGAGATGGGGGTTGATCTATGACATAACCTTGTGGGACAAAATCCGGAGGCAAGCCTGTGGTATACTGCGGTGCATTTAGCAAAGGGGTTCTATCCTCATGAGGATTGCTTGGTTCCTCTATGTGTGGCATGTTTGGAGAGCTGATTGGTTTTGCCGCGGGTGTACTAGGAGTCACCTTGGGAGTAATGTTGAGACGACCTGATTGTGGTGTGCGAGGGGGTGACTTGTGCTTCTTAGGGATAACTTGCCTAGACTTCATAGTTTGTTGTAGCCTAGTGGTGACCATGGGATATGCCTGGGCACAATGTAATGCTGGGAATCTGTGAGATGCTTTGAAGAAACAGACAAACTCTGATGCACAAAGTACTAGACCAAAGGCGCTATACTGTTTGACCAGAGGCGCAGGACTGTGCTACCAAAAGCGTGCTACTGTGGGCCAGAGGCGACGGACTGAGCTACCAATAGCGAGTTACTGCTATGCCAAAGGCGAGCTACAGTGACCAAAAGCGAGCTACTATTATACCGAGGGCGCTGAAGTAGAGTTTTAGCCAGAGGCGAGGTACTGCTATACCAAAGGTGATCTACTGTATGACCAAAAGTGAGCTGCTGTAATACCAAGGGCGCTGAAGTAGTGTCTGATGTTTTGTAAAGGCAAGATTTTTCTATTTCTGATTGGATTGGTTTGGCAAGAGAAAACACAGCAAACAAGTGGTCAAAAAAGGCACAAGGACTGACACAACAGATAGTGTATGTTCAAGGCTCCAAACAAGCCTAATGTTTCCACAAGTCTAATACATTTGCAATCAATAACAAGCACTTTTTATCCCTAGAGACAAGGTTTCATTGCAGTAGATCAACTCACAGCTTAATACTCCGTCGATAAAAATATCATTCCATAAAGGTGTCGGATATTTAGTATCTTTGCGAGAGACGATAGGTAGGGATATCTCACCCTCCCCTTGGAAAGCTCAAGTAGGTCACAAGAGCTTTATGTCCGAGGGAATACTATCTCTTCTCAAGGGAGCCAATGGTGAGTGTCTTAAGGGTTTAAATCGATTTCCCTTGCACTGATGATTACCGCAATGTTCGGAGGTAGGTCGGGTAGTCTCTATCTAAATTGGTTCTTAGTGACTTTGAGGGACCAACGCCTTACGAGCAATGCGACAAGCTACTAAAAGCTTTAACCAATCCTACTAAGAGTTTCAAACACTTCGCTCAATGTGAAAATCGTTTCCACAAAGGGCTAGTACACCTCTTTTCAGTTTGGCATCACAAGGTAAGGCTGACGTCGGTTAGGACTTGGCTTTCACCTTATCCCTCTTATATAGCGGTTCAAAGGAAAACTCCGCTTAGGTTCGTCCCTTTTGGATGAAACGTAATCCAAAAGCAGGCCCTTCTAAAGGAAGTACAAAAAATGTAAAATCAAGCACGTCAAACAATGGTTCAATTGTCCCGTTATAAGAAAAATAAGGTGCAACTAAGCTATGCACACACACGATTGTAGTTGTAAATTGTCCCTTATGAAATGAAGTGTTTGGCATTCATGTCCATTGTCCTTTAGAAAATTGAGGTGTTTGTTCATACATGTCCATTGTCCCTTAAGAAAATCAGTATGTTCCTAAGACTTAGATTTGCAAAAAAGATTTGTTCAATTACTCCTTTTAAGCATGCAATGTGTTTCTAAGACTTAGTAAGGTAAAACAAAAGGGTCTTCAACGCTCGTCCTACATAAACATGTTAAAAACACCTATTGGCTCTGTGTGAGTAATAAGAAGCTGCAACAATTCTGTTAGTTCCACCAAAAATTCACAAGTTAGCAAAATAAATCAACTTTGATCAAAAGCGCTGAACAACCTTACCAGAAGCGACCTACTGTGTTCCAGGAGTGCTGTTATGCAGACCAGAAGCGTCAGAGAATATAGCCAGCAGCATTGAACAATAACCAGAAGCACTTCACTGTCGTTCCAAAAGCGCTGCGATAAATACCAAAAGCATGTAACGATAATAACAAAAGTGCTGTAAAATATCTAGGTGCGCTTCACTGTGTAACCGAGAGCGCGATACTATGTGGCCAAACGTGCTGTTCTGTCTCAGATACAGAAAATATTAGTTTTGTGAACAATAACCAGGTCAAAATAACTTTTCATGGCGGATCTATTATCTGCAGGATGATATCTGATAGATCTGGGTTGTGTAATCTGGAAACTCAGAAAAATGGATCAGACCAATAGATTAGCACCAGAAACAAGGATATTCCTAAATAAATCAGCTTAGGAGATATCAAAAATCAGGTTTTGAAAGACAAATATAACAGCTTGTCCGACAAAATGACAGATCTGAAATGAAAAATCACTGCAAAACCCTGAATGAAGTCGAAAACCTAATTTTAACCAAAAGCGCCTAATAACACCGCCAGTAGCGCTTCTCTGTGCTACTGATAGCGCTTCTCTGTGCTACCAGAAGCGCGGCCGTGCTGCCAAGGGCGCTGAACTATTCCTGCAAAAGCGCTGTAATATACTGCCAGAAGCGCTGTGAAGTGCCGTAAGCGCCGTGCCGTACTGTGTCTTCAAAAAAACAAATTTCTCAAAGAAACCAAGGGATTAGTGGGTCCCACCGGGCGTGCCAGAATGTGTATATGGAAAAATGGATTAAATCTAAACTAAATAAAACCAAAGAACCCAATAACATAAAGGAAACGAATCTAAGTAAAAGCCATAAATCACAAATCAAAGATAAATGAAAACTCTTACCAAAACCTGTATTGTTCCCTTTGGAGATATGTGGATTGCTCAATGTAGTTGCAAAGCCATGGCTGCAACAAGCAAGTATGTGCTCAGGAGATCAATGTCAAAAGATCGTTATAGTGCTCAATCGACGCGTTGTGTATGCTCAAAGCGCTATTAAGTATGCCTAAGAATACGATCGAAGAGAGGGAGTAAATGAAGGAGATGAGGGGGGTTTATATAGATTTCAAGGAAAATCGATCAACGGTCCAGACAATTCAGAAGAATCAACGGAGGAGATAAGTTGAGGAATGTGCAACGAATGAGAAGAAGACATGTGTCTTGCTTTCTTTTGCATGAGAGGAGTTTATCAAGAATAGAAGAATGAGTTAACTGAAGAAATAAATCAATTAAAAGAATAAAGCAATCAGTTAAGTGATTTAAAACAAGAAGAAGAGATTTGGCTTTATTAAATATAGAAAGCTTGAGTTATATTAGAGATAACTCAAATTTAGAAGAAAAAGCAATTTAAATAAATAATTGATTTATTTAAATTTAGAGAAGATATTTTGGAAGAAATAATTAAATAATTAGAATTATTTAATTTAGAAGATTTAAAAGCAAATTAAATAAATAAATTTATTTAATTGTTGTGCATGATTTTGGAAGAACAGAAGATTATAAATAAAACATTTGATTTTATTTATTTTTAGAGGATTGAGATAATTTAAATAAATTTGATTTGATTTATTTAAATTTAGAAGAACAATTGATTTAATTAAATAATGTAAATTATTTAATTGTAGATAAGATAGAATTGTGATGAATTAATTAAATAATGGGATATATTTAATTAATGTGGATGTGAATTTTGGAAGGAGGATAATGATCAAATTAAATAATTAAAATTATTTAATTGTGGAAGAATATAGAGGAATTTAATTTAATTAATTAAATAAAGAGGATTTATTTAATTAATGTTGAATTTAGGAGATTTAGAAGAATTTGATGATAATTAATTAAATAATTAGATTATTTAATTAACGTTTGCAATGCAGGTGATTAGACAGATTATGAAATGCCAGTGATTTGACGACATGGTCATTTTAGGGTGTCTACACCTACACTATCTTAGCTAAATTGCATGTACATTTATACAAATTTGATTTTGATGATGAGTACCAATAAATGATTGCCTTGCTGAGCAGGATGACAGGTAAGCCTCATGTTAGAAATTTTGAGAATTAGATGTTTGGAATCATCTAGATGGTCCTATATGCAGATAACAAGCCATTATGGGCCAAGATCATCAGTGATGCACTAGATGAAGGGATAAGGAACCTGGGAGGCCAGGCATGCTTGTTTCATATGATCTCATATGTGGTGTACTCATGTGCTTACAAGGGAACCTTTGATGCATTGAGTATAGTGGGTAAATTTGGCGGTGATGCAAATGATGCCCACATATGGGATCACTATCCTCAACTACAGAAAAAATTACCTCCTGGACTACAAACTAGTAAATGATGCATTCTCTATGCATCTAGTCAGAACCATGGAGGAGGACAGGACCAAGAGACTGAGCATGGAAGCTCAGGAATTTCTTTATAGACATGGGGCCTAGTTTATCGAGTTTGTCACCTTTTCCTACATAAGGATAGAGGGATTTGAAGGACATCCCCTTATACTGCCAAGATACCCTACTGATGGGGTTGTCCTGATGGAGTTTCTCAGATAGGTGTCTACCATAGTTAAAGCATACAAAGCACAAAAGAAGATACATCTAGTATTATTACTAGTGTCTATGGGCTGGTATATGTGCTTAGACTCAAAGCATAAAACATGTCATGGGAGGTCTAAAAATGATGTATTTGCAGCCATTTCCCTTGGCCAGATATTATGACCCCAATGGCAGGATGTAGAAAATAATAGGAAAACCTATACATCAGAAGCATCTGGAAGATTTCTAGACTGACTGTGAGGATGAATCTAAGATGAGAAGAAGGAAGTCCCAGAGGCTCACCTTGAACCAAATAAAGACATATTACTGCATCCTGGTGTACAATGACACCATGAGGACAACAAGGTGTACAATGACACCATATCAGCCCTTGATCTTACACAACCAAAGGATATATCCCTGGATCAGCTGACAGGTGGGGTAATACAGTTAACCCAAGCTTGGGTGGATGAAGAAATAAATAGATTGAAGAAAAGAGGTGTTGCCCTTACAATTGATGCCAAAAAGAAAAGACAAGAAATACTAGATGAGGAATATGATGACTTCCTAAGTGAAGAGAAAATCTAATGGGGAGAGATTGCCCACACAAAAATAGAGGAAAGGTCCCCCTAGAGGTAAAATACTGAAGATGAACCTAAGGGGGTGATAATTGAAAGTATTTGCACACTAGTTGTAGGTGCATCAACATCAGCTCAAGCATCTGCATCATCTGCATAGCCTCTGATTGACAAGCCAAAGACAAAGAGGATTTTGAGGCCAGCTGTCGAAACTACAGAAGTGCAAGAGGAGGGCCAAGCCTCATAGCATGAAGTGGAAGAGGGCATCCTATTTGAAGAAGGGCAGGTAAACAAGGAACCTATAGGTGATGACCTGATGATGGTCAGTAGGAAGAGGAGGGCGATGTCGCTGATGTCACCACCCAAGAAGCAAAGAACATCCATGCGAGGTAATATCAAGGTTGACCCCATTGTATTGAGAGGAGCCGGTGGTGAAGCATTTAGGAAGGAGTTACAACATGATGTTCCACTTCCCACCATAATAAATTTTAAAAATGAGAAGGCAGAAGAACAAACAAGAGAAGTATTCAAAGCAAGTCAGGGTGGTCCTTTCTCCTTGGAGGACACCGTAGACTTATCAAATGATGAGGTAGTGTAGAGTGTAGCCTCTCAACGGATGGAGACTCTCGCTTCCAACACTCGTATGACCTCTCATGGGACCCTATTAGCACAAATGGTGGTGTTGGAAGAAATAAAACAAACAGAAGAAGTAAAACAAAGTAACCCAGAGAGTGCAGCCCAACAAATAGGGCTTGATAAGTTGGTTGATTAGGTGACTAGCCCTACAGTTATAGATTTAACATATAGGGGTGATGTAAGCCCTAAAGAAAAAGAAGGTGCACCTGATGAAACAGAGAAGATTGAAGTGACTAAGCAATTAGATAAAGAAAGCCATGCTCTAGATATGAGTCAGTAATAGCAGGAGATACTTGTAGAGCCAAAAATAGTAGAAGTTCAACAAAAGAGTGGAGGTGATAAAGATATATCAGGTGCTATTGCTACTTAGACTCAAGGAGATCTAGGGGATGCCATAGGAGCAAAAGATAAATCAGGTCATGAAGACTCCAAGCCACAAGATATTGGTGCATCAATTGCAGATCAAGAAATGACCCTTGATCAGGGTGATGCACAAGGCCCAAACACACAGACATCCATGGATGTCAATATGCCTTAGGATGAGGAAAATATTAAAGTGGATGAAAGTCAAAAGGAGGGAATACTTAATCAAGTGTAGGATCATAATGTGGACATTCCATAGGATCCTCCTTTACAGAAAGAAGCCCCTCGGCAAGAAGAAATGCAACAAGATCCCCCTCATGAGGAATTCCATGAGGAAGAAATCAAGAAAGTGCTTTCTCCACCAAGAATAGAAGCAGATACTAGAGAACAGGGCAGACATAATATTGATAAAGAACATCAAGGGTCTGGAGATGATGTGCCTTGATGGCTAGAAAGAGAAATAGGTATGGAACAAGGATCTAAAATTTAGGAATTTGATGTTTCCACCTTGTTTGTAGAAACAATGATAAAGCCAGAGAGGAAGGCTAGATTAACATCATCCATAAAAAGAGATCCTGCTACAGGAAGAAGGACTGCACAGGTAGCACTTCCCATGGTAGAGAAAGAAAAGGGTAAGATCACCCTAGAGGAATTCCAAATCACAATTGTTGATTTGGGTTTTGCCAATGAGGACCAGGAGGGTCATGAAGGGAAGGACATTATTGATTCCTTAACCCAAAGGGTAAAGGAGAAAGAGAAAAATAAAAAGCATAAGGAGTAGATTGCTCAGTTACATTCTTACATAAAAGGTGATAATACACCAGTTGATCCGGTAGTCCCATTGACTGTCATATCCTAGGAGGAGGTCACTAAGTTGGACCTCATGAAGCATGAAGCTATGATCATGGATAAATGGATGTTGTCAGCCCTCACTGGAGTTGAGGATGTTTTGAGAACCTCACTACAGAGGTGGAATTTTTTAAGAAGTTTAAAAAGAAAGGTAGATAAAATGCAAAATGAAACAGGAAAATGATCATTCCAATTGGAAAAGGACCTAACTACTTTAAGTGAAATGAAGAGGATTGATCCTCAAATCCTGATAAATAATCAAGTGTTGAATAATAATACTTCCCTGTTGATAAACATATGGTCTAAAGATATCAGGTTTGAATGTGATATCTTGAAGAAATGCAGTGGCAAGCTCAGGGATAT